>OY992537.1:207455735-208738232 GCA_963921195.1 Pegoplata infirma | reverse complement strand
TATACTGACAGTCAAGCCGCGGTCAAGTCCCTGGATTCAATGTTTCTGAAAACAAGATCTGCCCTTAACTGCCGCACGTCTTTAAATGAGATGGCCAAGCAGTTTAACATACGACTCATATGGGTCCCAGGGCACAGAGACATTCCAGGGAATTGCAAAGCCGATGAGCTTGCAAGACTAGGAACTACCTTACAGGTTCCAACAGAATTGGAATGTGTTGGTATGCCTCTAAAAACTTGCAAGCAAAACCTACGGCTTTGTTCTGCGACGGAGACTAATCAAAGATGGGCAAAGGGATGGACGTGTGAGACAACACGACTGATTTGGCCTTCTCTTAATCAGGGGCGCACAAGTGAGCTGATATCGCTTCCAAGAGGAGAGATTTCGACGGTGGTTTCTATAATTACCGGACACTGTCTTATAGGGAAGCAAGCAGAGCGGTTAAACGTGCCGTCGAATAACTTTTGCCGAAGTTGCATGGATGAAGAGGAGTTGGAAACTATCGAACACTTTATTTGCCATTGCCCGGCACTTTCTGGTCAGAGACTTGCTTCACTGGGATCTAGGGAGCTGTACGATCTTTCTGATTTGTCGGATGTCAAAATTCAACATCTAAGGAGTTTCATAAGAAGCTCAAACTGGTTTAACGACAGGGACTAGTAGGGAAACCTATTACGGTCCCGTGGTATCACAATGGACCTCAGAGTCTACGTGTGTTGACGTAAAACGTCAGCAGCCACTTACAACCTAACCTAACCTACGTGCACTCACGCAAGCTTCACTCACGTTGACTCACGAAACTCTTTTTTATAAAAAAAACTGTGGTTTCAAAAATCATTCAAAATTTTCAGCAAAATTTAAAGTTCATCGAAATTTAACATTTTTTCCCCCATTTTTCGGGACGAAATCTTAAGTTAAGCCAAATTGTGCAATTTTTTTGGTACGAAAAGAAATATAAAGAGAAAATAAATCACGCAAACTCACGCAAAAAAATCGACTCACGCAGACTCACTAACTCAAAAATCTTACTCTCGCACATTCACTCACGCATTTTTTTTCTCCACTCACACTCACTCACAATCAGGTGAGTATAATTTAATTCAGTCACACTCACGCATTATCACGCGTAAATCATGTGGATCACGGTCTAATCTGCTCATGTGCCCATCTCTAATAGCAATAGTTTTCAAGGAATTATTATTATAATTATAATAAAAGTTCACCAACTTAAAATGCGTGTAAAAATCTAGCGCTGATCTAATCAAAAGCATTGAGGATTTTGTTATGGAATATGTCAACCTTCATTTGCCTTTGGTTTCATTCCATTCAGATTTTTGTTGTTGCACTGTGTAATAAATAACTAGATTTTCCATCGATTTATTCAAGAACTACCTTTGCAAATGCTGTTAATCAAGTACTAGATGTAACAGTGTGTTTTTATTTTTCTGTTATATGTATTTGTTATATTTTAAATTTTAAATCTAAACAAAGAGAGAGAGAGAGAGAGTAGAAAGTGAAACATTTTTAAAGTTAAGTGCATTTTAAGTGGCTGCGGAAATTGTTGCCATACTTCATGTCATCCATGTTTTTGTTGTTGTTGTTGTTGTTTTTGTTGTTGTCGTCGTTTACAACTTGTTCTTGTATGTTTTTCTTAAGATTATTTTTTATGATTTTAATGCAAATGGAGTTCTTGTTGTTTATTATGAAAATGTTATTGCTGCCTCTTGTTACTCAAAGAGGGACTTTACACACAGACTTCTTTCCTAGATTTTTTTTCAATTCCCTTTAGAAATTTCTTTGTTTTTTTTCTCTTATTCTGCCTCTTTTGCCCACAAACTCTAAGGTAGTAGCAGACATGCAAGGAAAAAAGTCTGTGCGTAAAGTCCCTCAAAGTTAGAAGGAAATGTCTTGTATTTCAGTTCCCTCTCATGAAAGTAGTTTTTTTTTTTAAAATACGTCAACTTCGTCATCATTTACATTGATGGTGTCATGTAATACATCAACATGTTGAAGTGTTTAGTATGTGTAATATTTTACAAGTTTTTTTCTTTTCAATAAAAAAAATAAATATGCAAATGAAAATTTTAATATAGAAAGAAATATTTTATCAGAATCAAACATTTTTCTTAAAAAAAAATCTAAGAATCTGATACCTATTTTCTTTACAAAAATTGCGAAACGGTGTCCGATTCTGAGACAAGAAAAACTGTTTTCGATTCTGAGACAATTTTTATATAGAAAAACGGTCTCAGATTCTGCGACAATTTTTCTATAGAAAAACGGTCTCAGATTCTTAGACAATTTTTCTATAGAAAAACGGTCTCAGATTCTGAGACAATTTTTCTATAGAAAAACGGTCTCAGATTCAGAGACAATTTTTCTATAGAAAAACGGTCTCAGATTCTGAGACAATTTTTCTATAGAAAAACGGTCTCAGATTCTGAGACAATTTTTCTATCGAAAAACGGTCTCAGATTCTGAGACAATTTTTCTATAGAAAAACGGTCTCAGATTCTGAGACAATTTTTCTATAGAAAAACGGTCTCAGATTCTGAGACAATTTTTCTATAGAAAAACGGTCTCAGATTCTGAGACAATTTTTCTATAGAAAAACGGTCTCAGATTCTGAGACAATTTTTCTATAGAAAAACGGTCTCAGATTCTGAGACAATTTTTCTATAGAAAAACGGTCTCAGATTCTGAGACAATTTTTCTATAGAAAAACGGTCTCAGATTCTGAGACAATTTTTCTATAGAAAAACGGTCTCAGATTCTGAGACAATTTTTCTATAGAAAAACGGTCTCAGATTCTGAGACAATTTTTCTATAGAAAAACGGTCTCAGATTCTGAGACAATTTTTCTATACAAAAACGGTCTCAGATTCTGAGACAATTTTTCTATAGAAAAACGGTCTCAGATTCTGAGACAATTTTTCAATAGAAAAACGGTCTCAGATTCTGAGACAATTTTTCTATAGAAAAACGGTCTCAGATTCTGAGACAATTTTTCTATAGAAAAACGGTCTCAGATTCTGAGACAATTTTTCTATAGAAAAACGGTCTCAGATTCTGAGACAATTTTTCTATAGAAAAACGGTCTCAGATTCTGAGACAATTTTTCTATAGAAAAACGGTCTCAGATTCTGAGACAATTTTTCTATAGAAAAACGGTCTCAGATTCTGAGACAATTTTTCTATAGAAAAACGGTCTCAGATTCTGAGACAATTTTTCTATAGAAAAACGGTCTCAGATTCTGAGACAATTTTTCTATAGAAAAACGGTCTCAGATTCTGAGACAATTTTTCTATAGAAAAACGGTCTCAGATTCTGAGACAATTTTTCTATAGAAAAACGGTCTCAGATTCTGAGACAATTTTTCTATAGAAAAACGGTCTCAGATTCTGAGACAATTTTTCTATAGAAAAACGGTCTCAGATTCTGAGACAATTTTTCTATAGAAAAACGGTCTCAGATTCTGAGACAATTTTTCTATAGAAAAACGGTCTCAGATTCTGAGACAATTTTTCTATAGAAAAACGGTCTCAGATTCTGAGACAATTTTTCTATACAAAAACGGTCTCAGATTCTGAGACAATTTTTCTATAGAAAAACGGTCTCAGATTCTGAGACAATTTTTCAATAGAAAAACGGTCTCAGATTCTGAGACAATTTTTCTATAGAAAAACGGTCTCAGATTCTGAGACAATTTTTCTATAGAAAAACGGTCTCAGATTCTGAGACAATTTTTCTATAGAAAAACGGTCTCAGATTCTGAGACAATTTTTCTATAGAAAAACGGTCTCAGATTCTGAGACAATTTTTCTATAGAAAAACGGTCTCAGATTCTGAGACAATTTTTCTATAGAAAAACGGTCTCAGATTCTGAGACAATTTTTCTATAGAAAAACGGTCTCAGATTCTGAGACAATTTTTCTATAGAAAAACGGTCTCAGATTCTGAGACAATTTTTCTATAGAAAAACGGTCTCAGATTCTGAGACAATTTTTCTATAGAAAAACGGTCTCAGATTCTGAGACAATTTTTCTATAGAAAAACGGTCTCAGATTCTGAGACAATTTTTCTATAGAAAAACGGTCTCAGATTCTGAGACAATTTTTCTATAGAAAAACGGTCTCAGATTCTGAGACAATTTTTCTATAGAAAAACGGTCTCAGAACCTGGGATCGTTTCACAATTTTTCTATCAGAATATGAGATAATTTTTCTATAGAAAAACGGTCTCAGATTCTGAAAAATTTTTCTTTAGAAAAACGGTCTCAGATTCTGAGACAATTTTTCTATAGAAAAACGGTCTCAGATTCTGAGACAATTTTTCTATAGAAAAACGGTCTCAGATTCTGAGACAATTTTTCTATAGAAAAACGGTCTCAGATTCTGAGACAATTTTTCTATAGAAAAACGGTCTCAGATTCTGAGACAATTTTTCTATAGAAAAACGGTCTCAGATTCTGAGACAATTTTTCTATAGAAAAACGGTCTCAGATTCTGAGACAATTTTTCTATAGAAAAACGGTCTCAGATTCTGAGACAATTTTTCTATAGAAAAACGGTCTCAGATTCTGAGACAATTTTTCTATAGAAAAACGGTCTCAGATTCTGAGACAATTTTTCTATAGAAAAACGGTCTCAGATTCTGAGACAATTTTTCTATAGAAAAACGGTCTCAGATTCTGAGACAATTTTTCTATAGAAAAACGGTCTCAGATTCTGAGACAATTTTTCTATAGAAAAACGGTCTCAGATTCTGAGACAATTTTTCTATAGAAAAACGGTCTCAGATTCTGAGACAATTTTTCTATAGAAAAACGGTCTCAGATTCTGAGACAATTTTTCTATAGAAAAACGGTCTCAGAACCTGGGATCGTTTCACAATTTTTCTATCAGAATATGAGATAATTTTTCTATAGAAAAACGGTCTCAGATTCTGAAAAATTTTTCTTTAGAAAAACGGTCTCAGATTCTGAGACAATTTTTCTATAGAAAAACGGTCTCAGATTCTGAGACAATTTTTCTATGGAAAAACGGTCTCAGATTCTGAGACAATTTTTCTATAGAAAAACGGTCTCAGATTCTGAGACAATTTTTCTATAGAAAAACGGTCTCAGATTCTGAGACAATTTTTCTATAGAAAAACGGTCTCAGATTCTGAGACAATTTTTCTATAGAAAAACGGTCTCAGATTCTGAGACAATTTTTCTATAGAAAAACGGTCTCAGATTCTGAGACAATTTTTCTATAGAAAAACGGTCTCAGATTCTGAGACAATTTTTCTATAGAAAAACGGTCTCAGATTCTGAGACAATTTTTCTATAGAAAAACGGTCTCAGATTCTGAGACAATTTTTCTATAGAAAAACGGTCTCAGATTCTGAGACAATTTTTCTATAGAAAAACGGTCTCAGATTCTGAGACAATTTTTCTATAGAAAAACGGTCTCAGATTCTGAGACAATTTTTCTATAGAAAAACGGTCTCAGATTCTGAGACAATTTTTCTATAGAAAAACGGTCTCAGATTCTGAGACAATTTTTCTATAGAAAAACGGTCTCAGATTCTGAGACAATTTTTCTATAGAAAAACGGTCTCAGATTCTGAGAAAATTTTTCTATAGAAAAACGGTCTCAGATTCTGAGACAATTTTTCTATAGAAAAACGGTCTCAGATTCTGAGACAATTTTTCTATAGAAAAACGGTCTCAGATTCTGAGACAATTTTTCTATAGAAAAACGGTCTCAGATTCTGAGACAATTTTTCTATAGAAAAACGGTCTCAGATTCTGAGACAATTTTTCTATAGAAAAACGGTCTCAGATTCTGAGACAATTTTTCTATAGAAAAACGGTCTCAGATTCTGAGACAATTTTTCTATAGAAAAACGGTCTCAGATTCTGAGACAATTTTTCTATAGAAAAACGGTCTCAGATTCTGAGACAATTTTTCTATAGAAAAACGGTCTCAGATTCTGAGACAATTTTTCTATAGAAAAACGGTCTCAGATTCTGAGACAATTTTTCTATAGAAAAACGGTCTCAGATTCTGAGACAATTTTTCTATAGAAAAACGGTCTCAGATTCTGAGACAATTTTTCTATAGAAAAACGGTCTCAGATTCTGAGACAATTTTTCTATAGAAAAACGGTCTCAGATTCTGAGACAATTTTTCTATAGAAAAACGGTCTCAGATTCTGAGACAATTTTTCTATAGAAAAACGGTCTCAGATTCTGAGACAATTTTTCTATAGAAAAACGGTCTCAGATTCTGAGACAATTTTTCTATAGAAAAACGGTCTCAGATTCTGAGACAATTTTTCTATAGAAAAACGGTCTCAGATTCTGAGACAATTTTTCTATAGAAAAACGGTCTCAGATTCTGAGACAATTTTTCTATAGAAAAACGGTCTCAGATTCTGAGACAATTTTTCTATAGAAAAACGGTCTCAGATTCTGAGACAATTTTTCTATAGAAAAACGGTCTCAGATTCTGAGACAATTTTTCTATAGAAAAACGGTTCCAGATTCGGAGATAATTTTTCTATAGAAAATCGGTCTCAGATTCTGAGACAATTTTTCTAAAGAAAAACGGTCTCTGATTCTGAGACAATTTTTCTATAGAAAAACGGTCTCTGATTCTGAGACAATTTTTCTATAGAAAAACGGTCTCAGATTCTGAGACAATTTTTCTATAGAAAACGGTCTCAGATTCTGAGACAATTAGAATCTGAGACCCTTTTTCTATAGAAATTTTTTTTTAGAATCTGAGACCGTTTTTCTATAGAAAAATTGTCTCAGAATCTGAGACCGTTTTTCTATAGAAAAATTGTCTCAGAATCTGAGACCGTTTTTCTATAGAAAAATTGTCTCAGAATCTGAGACCATTTTTCTATAGAAAAATTGTCTCAGAATCTGAGACCGTTTTTCTATAGAAAAATTGTTTCAGAATCTGAGACCGTTTTTCTATAGAAAAATTGTCTTAGAATCTTAGACCGTTTTTATAAATTGTCTCAGAATCTGAGACCGTTTTTCTATAGAAAAATTGTCTCAGAATCTGAGACCGTTTTTCTATAGAAAAATTGTCTCAGAATCTGAGACCGTTTTTGTATAGAAAAATTGTCTCAGAATCTGAGACCGTTTTTGTATAGAAAAATTGTCTCAGAATCTGAGACCGTTTTTGTATAGAAAAATTGTCTCAGAATCTGAGACCGTTTTTCTATAGAAAAATTGTCTCAGAATCTGAGACCGTTTTTCTATAGAAAAATTGTCTCAGAATCTGAGACCGTTTTTCTATAGAAAAATTGTCTCAGAATCTGAGACCGTTTTTCTATAGAAAAATTGTCTCAGAATCTGAGACCGTTTTTCTATAGAAAAATTGTCTCAGAATCTGAGACCGTTTTTCTATAGAAAAATTGTCTCAGAATCTGAGACCGTTTTTCTATAGAAAAATTGTCTCAGAATCTGAGACCGTTTTTCTATAGAAAAATTGTCTCAGAATCTGAGACCGTTTTTCTATAGAAAAATTGTCTCAGAATCTGAGACCGTTTTTCTATAGAAAAATTGTCTCAGAATCTGAGACCGTTTTTCTATAGAAAAATTGTCTCAGAATCTGAGACCGTTTTTCTATAGAAAAATTGTCTCAAAATCTGAGAACTTTTTTCTAAAGAATTTTTTTTTCAGAATCTGAGAAATTTTTTTCACAGAAAAATTATAGAAAAATTGTCTTAGAATTTGTGAATATTTTTCTATAGAAAAATTGCCTTAGAATGGATGATCCTTTTGCTATAGAAAAATTTTCTCTCAGAATCTGAGATACCTTTTTCTATAAAAAAAGTCAGAATTATTATGGCATTAAAAAAATATTTACATATTTGTGTTTTAAGGTTTACTTAAATTTTCCCAAAAATATTTTATCTATTGTATATTATTTTCATAAAATTATTTTTTTAGCTCTTCGCAGTTGTCATTTACATATTTTTATACTCTCCACTCTAGTGATAGAGGGTATATATAAGTTTGTCATTCCGTTTGCAACACCTCGAAATATTGGTCTAGGACCCCATAAAGTATATATATTCATGATCCTCGATCGATTTTAAGACGATCTAGCGATGTCCCTTCGTCCGTCTGTCTTTCTGTCTGTCTGTTTGTTGAAAACACGCTAACTTTTGAAAGACTTTACGGGGCCTCTGAAGTTAAGCATATATGTTGGGCATTTACCTGGTCAGGTCAGAATTGCAGCGAAATCGGTCAAGTGGTTCAAAAGCTATGAGCAAAAGACTGAATTTTGGCAAGGGTTTTTCGTAAATTTATGAGATATAAAACACCCTAACTTTCGAAAGAAAATTCTGAGGATGCTGAAGCTTGGCATATATATTTGTCGTTCCCCTAACCATTTTCTTCTTGAATTTCAGCAAAATCGGTTTAGTGGCTCAAAAGTTTTTAGCAAAACCGTGAATTTCAGATTAGTTTCACCTTAAATTCACGTGTTGAAAACCCGTTAATCATATTTTAAAAAAATTGGTAAGTCACAAAAATATTTTACAACGTATTTTTGTCACTAAAAAATATTTTTACGCTAAAAACAAATAGAAAAAATACACTCGAAAAAAATTTTACACCCAAAAAAAATTTTACACTCGAAAAAAAATTTAGTAATTTTTTTTTTTTTTTTTAATTTGCTAAAAAAAAGTTGTTACGTTAGAAAATTTACTATCACTTTAACCTTTATGTGCTCGGTAGTCTACATTTGTAGCATTTTTGCAGAAAAAGTTGAATAAAAAAAAACTGTTCACAACAACAGGGTCCGATATTTTCAGTAGCTTCCTAAAAATCAATTCTAAGCAGTTTTAGCCACTAACACTTTAAAAAAATAATTCACAGCACCCCCCAGACCCTACTTTTCAAAATGACCATCTCCTGGCAGGTAGTCTACAAATGTAGACATCATATAAAAAGTATGGAAATTCACATCACTTTGAGGTTTTATTTTTCGCAGGCGTTAATAAATCAAACGATGAAGATACACATGTATTGTGGAGTACGGAAGCAGTTTGTTATTATCGTGCAGTAATTCCGAAATCTCGGTTCAAGGAAATTTTGCGGTTTATTTGGTTTGATATTGGGCGTACTAGAGCTGCTGGACAGGCTGCTCCAATTTCTGCATTATGGGCTATAATGAGCAACAATCTTTGCCGGTACTATCAACCATCGGGAGAAATTACATTTGACGAACAACTATTTGCATATCGCGGAAGAACTAGATTTACGCAGTGCATATCATCCAAGCCTGCAACGTATGGCATAAAAGTCTAGTTTGCATGCGATGCAGTCATTATTTCCTGCCAACAGCGAGATTCCTGCTGAGAGGAAAGAAGAGCTCAAATGCAAGCCATGCAACCAATATAGGAGAGAGTGTCGAAGTCTGTTTCAGTTTTTTTTTTATATCATTGAATCTGGGTTGGCATTTGATGTCAAAAAATCAAACTTTCAAAAAGTCAAAACTCAAAACTTTGCGCTGGCCTTTGGCAATGTTTTTTAACATGCTAGATATATGCGCTCTTTCTATCCGCATTCATTATATATTCGGAAACAACGACCATATCCGCCAAACAGTCATACCTCGAAAGTTACTGCAAAACAGCCCATCATGTCAGCAATTGAACAGCGCTCTGAAAATGCTAGGGTATTAGGCTATGCTCCAACACGCCTGGCAATTGAAATTGCGCTCGGTAGTTCTCATATTTCTGGCACTGGTATGAACCACTCGCCTGATATTTCTAACAAAATACAGCCCATGCACTCTGATCGTTGTCTATATTGTTAAGTTGAAATTAAAACATTTTCACCTTAACTTTGTATCTAAAAATCATATTTTTCTTAATAATTATGTATTTAAGTAGAACACTCTGCGTTCAAGTGTTTTTTCATATGTTTTCCACACAAAAACATACTTGCTACAAATGTAGACTTCCAACCGCCAACGTAAGTTTACAATCCCGAGCACATTAAGGTTAAAAGGGCTTTGTGGAGGGTATTCATAGATTCGGCCAAGTCGAGTTTAACTTTTCTACTTGTTTTTTTTAATTTTAATTTTTATGCTATTTGTTACTATGCGTAATAGGGTGGATCGATTTAAGCGTTACTGATTTTGACAAATGCGTGTTTATTTCTGTGTTGACCAAAATTCTGTACTTTGTCGTTCATAAGCAACATTTTTGTTTTGTCATCCAAGTTTAAAATCCACACTATCAAATTTAAACCTGATTTGATAAATTTTTTGCTGTAGCTCCGCCCTAGTGTATTTCTTTGTGCTATTTTAAGTAGTTTTTAGTACACAAAAAATATTTTAATGAATTTTATGCCATTATGAAATATGAATTGTACTCAGAACTAAAAAATGTCTTCTTATTTTGAGAACATACTTTGTTAAAGGTACATACATATTTATTATTAAAAATACTTTTGTAAAATTTTTGTAGATGCACAAAAAGAAAATATATGAAGTAAATAATATTTGGTTTACTATGCCATCCCTATGAATGCAATATAATGAAGGAAAATTATTGTGCGGAATTTTCGATAATAGAAATATTTGCAATAACAGTGTCTAACAAAACAAAATCGTGGTTTTTATAACTGAACTTATAAAATAAAAAGAAAAAAGTTTTTCTTCGGAACTTTCCGTTTTTAAGTTAAAAAAGGAACCCAAAAAAAATTGTCCAAAAGTTCCAATATTTTTTGTGTTCATGTAAAAGGGTGACTGTTCCGACCCCGACTTTAACCGAAATCGAAAAAAATTACTCCGCCTTTAATACAAAAATTCATAATGTAATAAAAACAAAAAAGCAAACAAGAATTTTTAATGCCGTTTTGGGAATTTGGTCCTTGGATAGACTTCTACCTTTTTCCGTTGTTCTCACTTATGTCTTGAAACCCACGACT
Source organism: Pegoplata infirma (assembly GCA_963921195.1). Taxonomy (NCBI): domain Eukaryota; kingdom Metazoa; phylum Arthropoda; class Insecta; order Diptera; family Anthomyiidae; genus Pegoplata; species Pegoplata infirma. The sequence goes on along the minus strand of OY992537.1, from coordinate 208,727,280 downwards.
TTAAATTTTTTGTAATTAAAACAGTTCAAATTTAAATTTTGACGAACATTATCTTATTCCACGTACGCATGAGTAATATTTAATTGTGGTAATTTTTTATTTATCATACGCAATGTTGTACAAAGAACAAATAGAATAGTTGAATTTGTCGTGGCCGAATTCATGGAGAGGACAGCGTGTTCTATTTGGGCTTTTTTTATTTTATAAAATAATGATCCTAGACCCTTGATTTTTGTAATTTTAAATCCTTTAGATAACAAAAATTTTCTGCAAAAAGTACTTTTTGGAAATTTGGTTTTTAAAGGCCGTAAAAAGTGTGCTTTTTTACATTTTTTATTTCCTGAAATAATGCTCCAACCACTTGGAATTTGGAAAGTAGGATCTTTCGGTGAAAAAACATTCTAGAAAAATTATTTTTCGAAAATTCCGTTTCTAAGTGAGGGTGGGGGTAAAATGTACTTTTTGTACTTTTTATATTTTCTGAAATAATAATCCAAAACACTTAATATTTGGAATGTTGGATCCTTTAGTAAACAAAAATGTTCTGGAAAAGAACTTTTTGGAAATTCCGTTCTTAAGGGTCGTAAAAAGTGTACTTTTGGTACTTTTTAAATTTCCTTTTAAAATTATTCTAGCCACTGGAAATTTGGAAAGTTGGATCATTCGGTGAAAGCTTCATTCTGAAAAAAGTACTTTTGAAAATTCTGTTTCTAATAGGGTAAAAAGTGTTCTTTTGATACTTTTAATATTTTCTGTTGGATCCTTCGTGAAAAACCCTTATTGAAAAAGTACTTTTTTGCAATTCCGTTATTTATGGAGGCTAAAATTGTACTTCTGGTACCTTTTTTATTTCCTAAAAACCCGCTTTTGAAATTTGAAATTTGTAATGTAGGATCCTTGGTGAAAAAACTTTCTGGAAAAGTACTTTTCGGAAATTCCGTTTCAAAGGGTGGTAACAGAAGTTAAAAAAATGTGTATATCCGTCACTTTTGATATTTCCTTACATAATGGTTTTAAAAACTTGAAACTTGAAATGTAGGATTATTCGTTGAAAAAAATCTTGAAAGGCACTTTCCCCAGAATTCCCGTTTTAAGCAGGGTAAAAATTGTTCTTTTGGTACTTTTTTTATTTCCTGAAAATATGATTCTAGATACTTGAAAACATGCTTTTGGAAACTCCGTTTTTAAAGGGTTAAAAAGTGTACGGCGAGAAAGTACTTGTAATAGTACTTTTTCGAAATTCCGTTATTTAGTAGGGTAAAAATTGTACTCTTGGTACTTTTTTTATTTCCTGAAAACCCTTCAAAGCGTGGAGAGGGGGGGGGGGGGGGGTAAAAGGTGTGAATATGTGTAAATTCGGTACTTTTTATATTTTCAGACATAATGGTTCTAATAACTTAAAATTTTAATAGTAGAATTCTTTGGTGAAAAAACATTCTGGAAAAACTACTTTTTTGAAATTCTGTTTTTTAGCGGGGTAAAAATTGTACTTTTGGTACTTTTTATATTTTTTGAAAAAAATATTCTAGACACTTGAAATTTAGAATGTAGGATCTTGTGATGAAAACAACATTCTGGAAAAAGTACTTTTGAAAATTCTGTTTCTAAAAGGACAATAAGTTTTTTGCAATTCCATTATTTAGCGGTGCAAAAAGTGTACTTTTGGTACTTTTTGTATTTCCTAAACAAAAAACAACCTAGAAACTTGGAATTTGTAATGTAGGATTCTTCGGCAAAAAAAAAACTTCTGCAAAAAATACTTTTTGAAAATTCCGTTTCAAAAACTATTTTGTACTTTTTTTTATTTCATGATATAATGGTTCTAAAAACTTGAAATTTAGAATGTAGGATCCTTTGGTGAAAAAACATTCTGGAAAATGTACTTTTTCGGAATTTAATTTTTAGCGAGGTAAAAATTATACTTTGCTACTTTTTATATTGCTCTAAAAAATTTTTTTAGACACTTGAAATTTTGAATATTGGATCCTATGATGAAAACAACATTCTGAAAAAGTTCTTTTGAAAATTCCGTTTCTAAAAGGGTTAAAAGTGTTCTTTTGATACTTTTAATATTTCTTTAAATAATGTTCCCCAACATTTGGAATTTTGAATCCTTCGGTAGAAAAAACATTCTTGAAAAAGTACTTTTTAGCAATTCGTTATTTAGCGGGGCAAAAATTGTACTTTGGTTCTTTTTGTATTTCCTAAAAAAACCGTCATAGAAACTGGAAATTTAAAATGTAGGATCCTTCAGCAAAAAAAAAACTTTCTGAGAAAATTACATTTTTTACATGAAAAAGTAATTGGTTTTGATAAAGTGACATGATAATCAAACTGGTTAGAATATCATAAAAGTGAATCGATTCATATAGAATATAATTAAAAATTAACCGGTTCACGCACGTTTTTCTTTATAAACAATTGATTAGTTCTTTGACGTCGTAGCGATGTTGTTTTAAACCATGCGTTTTCCCATCAAAACTAACCGGTTTACAAAAAAAGCGATTCCTTTAAAAAAGAAAAACATCTAAAAATCTAAAAGTTGTCTATTAAATACCATTATTTCTAATGCTTTTAAAAACTTGTTCTCTTTTGAAAAGTTTTTAAGTTTTCTAAATTTGATTATCAATAAAACTGGCAACCATAAAACATAAAAATGGTCATCACAAAGAAATGACAAAAGACATTTTAAAAGCATAAACAAGTCCTCGTCTTACAAAAAAAATACCACAAAAGAAAAAAAAAAATATATGTATTATGGAAGTTGATAAATATTAAGGCACATTATAAACTAAAAAAGAAAATAATAGTAGAAAAATAGTCCACTAAAAAGTACTTGCAGTGTTAAAAAATATTTGCACAACAATAGAAACATAAATTTGCAACACTTACAACAACAGCAGCAGCAACTTAGAAAAGACATAAAAATTTATGTTAAAAAAAAAAAATAAACAAAAAAAAAACTTTTTGATAAAATATAAAAATACAACACCATTATGTATGTATAAAAATAAGCTATATTGTATGGAAAAATATGAATATAGAAAGAAAACATAGCAATGAATAAAAAAAAAAAAACATAATAAAAATCATAACCCTTAAGCGACATATTCATGCTAACCACCATAAAAAACAAACACTTTTTGTCTGAAATAAAAAAAAACTTCCTACAACCTTAACGATAAAGTGCGATGAAATGAAATTGAATTGAAGTGATCGAACATAATGTAAACGTACTACCACTACTTACTTTAAAACAGAGTTTCTGACCAGATTTTTAATAAGGTGCTAGGCCTTGAAATTTGGAATATAAGATCCTTCGGCAGCAAAAATATTCTGAAAAAGTACTTTTTTAGACAAAGGAGATGATAAAAGTACTTTTTTTAATTACACGATTCCATGACGGTTTAAATGGGTAGAAAACTGTACACGGTGAGCCTCAGCGATGTTTAGGTTCAACTATAGTGTCGACGAAAAGTGTAAACGCAGTTCGATTTCTACTTGATTAAATGTCACAAAACTGTTAACAGCGAAATCGTAGCTGCTCGCATTCGCAAAATATCGTGAAATTAGTGTTTTTGTATATTCTAAAATTTTAACAATAAAATTTTTTTAAATATCTTCAAAAACTGAGTATGCAGATTTAATTGTATTTATTTACAGGTCACAAAATAGTTAACATCTTCTCAATTTCGCGAAAAATCGCAAAATTAAAAAAAAAAAAATTGGAAAAAAATTTATTTTTCGCGTAAATTAGCAGTCAAGATATTGATTTGAGCAGTTTTACCACCTTACACCACATAAAATTTAAACTGCATACAATATATTGTCGTTTCTTGATTTTTTTCCTTTATTTAAGACACTAAAGAAAAAATAAATTAATATAAAAGCTTGAACAGTAATTTTGCAATTTCTTGGGAAATTGATCATCTATAATTTTTAAGCTTGCAGTTTTGTCATCTTTAATAACCTCGAATTCAAACTGCATACCACATTTTTGTCGTTAATTGAAGTAAATATTTTTACAGACCCAAAATAACACAAAGTAATGAATAAATAGTAGTTTAGCGAGTTTTTAGCGATATCTCGAAGAATTGGGCAGCTAGAATTTAAATGTTAACAGTCTTATCACCTTTGATCAATAGCAAGTCAAACTGCATTTCATGTTTTTCAACAATGTTAAAGAAACTTCTTTTATTAATCAAAACAAGAGAAATACCCTCAAAAAGCTGTTTTTCGCTTTTCCTCGCGAAAGTGAGCAACTATAATTTCTTTGTGGTCAGTTTTAATTTCTTCTAACATGCTCAAATCAAACTGCATACCACTTTTTTTTATTATTTCTAAAGAACCGGTTTTAAAATATAAACAAATAATAAAAAAAATATATAATTACGCGATATCCCGCGAAATTCAACACCTACAATTTCGATGTCAACAGCTGTGTGACCTTTGATCAAGCACAAGAAAAACTGCATACCATGTTTTTACGAAATTTTAAAGAAACATATCAAAAGATAAAAAACGAAAACAAAAACAACAAAAAATTAATTTCGCGATTTCTCGCGAACTAAAGAAGATAGCATTTTGATGTTTACTGTTTTGTGACCTTTAGATAAGTACATTTAAAACTATATACTCAGTGTTTGAAAATATTTAAAAAACTTCAATGTCAAAATTTAAAAAGTACAAAAACACTAATTTCGCGTTATCTCGCGAATGCGAGCAGCTACGATTTCGCTGTTAACAGTTTTGCGACATTTAATCTTGTAGAAATCAAACTGCGCTTACACTTTTCGTCGACACTAAAGTTCAACCTAAACATCGCTGAGGCTCACCGTGTGTACTTTGATACTTTTTATGTATCCTGAAATAATGGTATTGTGGTGAAAAAATATTTCTTGGATGTTCCTACTCCAAGAGTGTAAGAAAGGGGTAAAAAGGAAAAAAAGGGGGTAACAAGGGGGTGAAGAAGTGTACTTTTGTACTTAAAAAATTTCCTTATATAATGATTTTAGAAACTTTATTTGAAATGTGGATCCCCTTGCACACACCTTTCTTCAAGCAAGATTACACAGAAAGAATTTGAAACGAATTTCAATCAACAAAAAAGCGGATTTAATAAATTTTTTGATTGAAATTCCTCCAATCAAGAAAATTGGTATACCAGTCATCAAATTGTAGGTAATTAATTGAATATTTTTTCAATAAAATATTTTTTCGATTTTGATCAAAAATTTAATAAATTTTTTATTTATAGTCAATCAAAATAATGATTGATTTAACAAATGAATTGTAAGCTTATGACAAAATTGTCAAAAAAATTTATATTTTTTGCTTTCTAATATGTTTGCAACAATAATAAAGTAAAACCCGATTATTTTCTATATGTTTAAATTAATGTATTCAAATGAACTAAAGCGAAAAAAATCTGGGATAATGAAAATTTGTAATTCGACATTTAAAGAAAATAACAAAAAATTTAATCAAAACATTCATTGACTCATTTAAATTTTTGTTGATCAATAGATTTAATTGAAAATTTTAGCAAATAATTTTAACATGATAATGTTTTTAGGCTGGTGTCTAATTTTAAAAAAGTTGCAGAACGCCACCTCAGTTTGACTATAAAAGCTAACGATAAACAAAAAAGAAAATTGGAATTACTGTTTTCATTTTCTTAAAACCAAAAATTTTTGTCACTTGGGTTTGTAACTTGGATAATAATTCACCTCGTGGGGAATAAAACAAATATTCACCAGCTTTTTTTTCATCAATATTTTTTTCATCAATATTTTTTTTTCATCAATATTTTTTTTTCATCAATATTTTTTTTTCATCAATATTTTTTTTTCATCAATATTTTTTTTTCATCAATATTTTTTTTCCTAATTTTTTTTTTTTTTTCATCAATATTTTTTTTTTTTTTTTCATAAATTTTTTTTCATAAATATTTTTTTTAATAGAATTTTTTTTTTATCGAATTGTTTTGTTCATCAATATTTTTTTATCATAAATTTTTTTCATCAATATTTTTTTCATAAATTTTTTGGCAAAAGTGCACTTTAAAAAATTAAAATTTAAGGGGCTGGGCCCCGGACCCACCTGGAGCCAAAAGAGCCTTCAGGTTTGTGTGGATACTTAAATTAAACACTCAAAAGAAACACTCTGTCAAAAAATCTGTAAAACGACTTTCAATTTGAATTAGAAATCTTTTAGCAGATTGTTCTGCTGAGAAGGATATTTTTACTAAAATCTCTGTCATTCAGTTTAAGAAAATAACAGACATTTTACTATGTTTATACTGATTTTGTTTGCTGAATTTCATTATTTTTTCAAGAAATTTTTTTATATAAAAAAAAAGCAAAAAAAAAAAAAAACAGATTGTTCTGCTGAAATCAGCAGATTGCTCTGCTGAAATCAGCAGATTGTTCTGCTGAAATCAGCAGATTATTCTGCTCAAATCAGCAGATTGTTCTGCTAAAATCAGCAGATTTTTCTGCTAAAATCAGCAGATATTTCTGATAAAATCAGCAGATATTTCTGCTAACATCAGATTTCTCTGCTGTCGAACAACACACATGTTAAATAACTAAAACGCCAGATAAAAGTATAAGCTTCCGTAGCGTAGTGGTTAAGAAGTGTACTTTCAAATCGGAAGGTGGCGAGTTCGATGCTGGCTGGCTTCTTGTTATATTTATTCACCTCTTATGACAGATATTTAGCAAACCGTGTCTGCTAAAATCAGCAGATTTCTCATATGGCTCAAAATGGGTGTATTTTCAGCAGATGTTTCTGCTGATTGGACAGAGAATTTATTTTGAGTAAAGGTAATTAATAAAGAAAAATAAATATAAAGAGGGCTAAATCCCAGGCGCCTTCTAGGTTTATAAAACCGTCCTGATGTTATTTTTTCAAAAAAAGATATAAAATTTTTCTCAAAAATAAAATTTTTCTTAATTATTAAAAAGAACGTCCAGCCGGTCTTTCGGCCGGGCTCGGGGACTACAAAACCCATAAATTAATTTAGTGGCATCGCAAAATAAAGTTTGTTTTGTGTATCAAGCCTTTTACCCGGTTAATTATTAAATGGCTAAACTATTGAACAGAAAAATTCTAAAATGGATCTAGGGGGTACAATATTGTTAAAAATACATACAAAAAATACATATTTGCAATCGTTAGCAAATTACCTTTCATTTGAATACCCATACTTACATGCTGGTGGGTGGGTTTAGCTCCAGGGGGTCTTCCGGGGCCCAGTCCCCTTAATATTCAATATTCAAATATTTTTTTCATAAAAAAGTTTTTTATCGACAAACACAGACAAACAGATTGATGGATATCACTAAAATGTCTTAGAAACCTTTACGGATCAATAATATATTAACATAATGGGGTCCTCGAACGATATTTTGATGTGTTTTGCATGGAATGACAAATTAATACCGCGTTATTTTTTCTAGAAAAATTTTGCTTTAGAAATATCACATATTTATACAGTAAAACATTATCATGATTCAATGGGTTGGGCAAGAGTACCAACTTCGCAGACATTTTTTGTGTGTAGGTTGTGTAAAAATGGTGACAAAATTGGGTAATGACATTTTATTCCTCTTTATTTAGATCTTTAACAATCGTTAACATAAAAATCCTAGCTGATCCTGTTTTCAAGTTATTGCTAAATAATTACACTGTTCAAAAACAAAAACCTGCCATGGTTTTTTTTTTCACTGCAGTGAAAAATCTAACTGATTCTTATAGATTTTGCTCTCCTGATTTTAAATCTGCCATCCAAATTGTTCTAGCACGTACCGTTTTTGAGATATTCTGTGTTAAAAAGTGAAAAAAAAAAACAAAATTTGGCGGTTCACTTTTACGTATTCTTCAGTTGCTTCCAAAATTTAATATAAAATGGACCTCCTGATTCCAAAAATGCAATCCAAATTTTTCTAGCATGTTCCGTTTTAGAGATATTCGCGTTTGAGATTTTCTCGCGAAAAAATTTTCACGTGAAGGAGTACTTTCGGGAGTTCTAATTTTTAGGGAGCAAACATGGTAAGAAGTATACTTTGGTACTTTTTATACCCTCCAACCACAGTACGGGGCATACTCACTTTGTCATTACGTGTGTAACGCATCGAAATGTCGGCCTAGGACCCTATAAAGTATATATTTTATTGATCAGTCTGTCCGTCTATCCATCCGTCTGTCCATGTGTCCGCCTGTAGAGGACACGATACTGTCTAAAATAAAAGAACTAGAATTCCGAAGTTTGGCACGAATATGTCTTATATTCCTAGTTAGGTTAAGTTCGGAAATGAGCAAAATCGGACCAAGGGGAAAAAAGTTCCCCCTTAGAGAACTAAACCAACCTAAGAAAATCCTCATTTTTTGCAGGGTTTTTTGTACTTTTTTTAAGAAAATGCTACATTTTAATGTCGGAGGAAGCTCAAAACCCTGTATGTGGACTCAGCTTTAAAAAAAATAAAGTTTTCTTTTCTTAAGCATATTCCACATTCTTAAGTCAGAACGAGGTGCCCCAACGTCTCTCACAAACCTACCCCCCCCCCCAAAAAAAAAAAGGCGCCCCTGAATTTTTTTTTCAAATAGTTTTTTACATATTGGAGGGAATAAAAGATTCAGCACAGCCGAATGTAACACTCTCACTTGTTATATTTCATAAAAAAAGTACTACACTATTTACAGTTGTATTTTGAAAACAATTAATTCTAGTTCGAAGATTTTACTTGTTTGTCAAAGATTCCATTTGTAATTCGAAAATTCAACTTAGAAAAATATCAATTGCAATTCGAAATAGATCAATTGTAATTCGAAAAAGATCAATTGTAATTCCAACAAGTAGAAAAGTTAAATTCGATTTGACCGAATATATCAATACCCTCCACAATACCCTTTTTAAGTGATAGTAAATTTTCTAATGAAAAAATAACAATTTTGATTAGAAATATTTTATTTTGTGTAAAAAAAAAATAATTTACTAAATTTTTTTTTGAGTGTAAAATTTTTTTCGAGTGTATTTTTTTTTTTTTAGTGTAAAAATATTTTTGAGTGACCAAAATACGTTGTAAAATATTTTTTGTGACTTACCAATGTTTTTAAAACATGTTTAACGGGTTTTCATCACGTGAATTTAAGGTGAAACTAATCTGAAATTCACGGTTTTGCTAATAACTTTTGAAACACTGCACCGATTTGGCTCAAATTCAATACGAACCAGGTCAGGGAAACGAAAAATATATATTCTGAGCTCTAGCATCCTCAGAATTGTCTTTCGAAAGTTAGCGTGTTTCGCGAAAACTCTTGCCGAAATTTACTCTTTTGCCCATAACTTTTGAACCACTGAACCGATTTGGCTGGATTGCAATACCAATCTGACCTGGTAAATGCCTAACATATTTGCCAAACTTCAGGAGCCTCCGTAAAGTCTTTCAAAAGTTAGTGTGTTTTCAACAGACAGACAGACGGACGGACGGTTTTAAAATCGATCTAGGTTCATGAATTTATATACTTTATGGGGTCCTAAACAAATATTTCGAGGTGTTACAAACGGAATGACAAACTTATATATACCCTCTATCACTAGAGTGGAGGGTATAAAAATTTGTGATTGCTCCGTCATTTAAGAAACTCTGCTTCAGTAAGTGAAGCATTTCTATCAATTTGAAAAAAGGCATTATATTATGAATGAAAAGACGACACTTTTCAAAGTCTATAAAGGCAATAATGCATAAAAAATGTACTCATATGTAACATACATGAAAATTTCATCCATAATGTATATCGATAATGATGAAGATGATGAAAGTATTTCATACTTGTGTTTTTTTTTTTGTTGCTTTGTTGTGTTCACATTTTAGTTGAGTTATTGAAAGTCTGTAAAGAAACCTTTTTATCATAACAATAGCGCTACCATAATAAAAAAAAAGAACTTCAAGAATATTAGACATGTCAATGTATAAAGAAACGAAAAAATTGCCATGATAAAAGAAAAAAAGTTTTGAATCGTTAATATTTTCCTATTGTCCTTTTTGTTATACCCTACATTATGAAGTTAATAGTAAATTTATGCAAAAGTTTTCGGGGAGACAGACAAAGTTTTATGGGACTTTTTGTGCAAAATTAGGAATTTCATACGAGAAACTTTAGCTTTGATAAAAACATGGAGATTTTAAAAGGTACAGAGGTCAAATATTTAGTTAAGAAAAAAAAAAAAAAAAAATAGCTACATAATCAAAAAAAAATCAAAATTCTTTCTAAAACTGAATTCTGTAAATTTTTTTTTTATAAAAAGTACCACAGTAGTATTTTTGTACTTTTATACACTTTTTTAAAAAAGTGCTAAAATAGTACTATTTTACAACAAAGCCCAAAAAAAATACTTTTTAATCAAAAGTACCAAATTTATTTAAAATTTAAAATTGAATTCAATAAAAGTACCAAAACAGTACTTTTTTATACAAAATTGTACTTTAAAAAAAGCATGTAATTTTGCTGAAAAGTACCAAAATATTGCTTTTATAGAAATAGTACCAAATGCTAAAATAGTACTTTTTTACAAAAAAGTCAACAAAACTACTTTTTAATGAAAAGTACCAAATTTACTTAAAATTTCAAGTTGAATTTATTATTAGTTCCAAAACTGCCCTTTTTTATAAAATGTACTAAAATATTACTTTTTCAGAAATAGTACCACAAATTATTTAGAAGTAAGTTCCAGGATAGCACTTTTTAAAAAAAGTGCTGAAATAGTACTGTTTTATAAAAAAAAAAAAAACAAAAAAGTACTTTTTAATGAAAAGTACCAAATTTATTTAAAATCTCAAATTGAATTTGTTAATAATTAAAAAATTGCATTTTTTTTATAAAAGGTACCAAAATATTACTTTAAAAAAAGAAGTATATGATCAATTTAAATTTCTATCTGTCAATTTTTTTTTACAAAAAAGGACTACAGTAATATTTTTTCACTTTTCTTAAAAAAATAAGTTTTTCTGAAAAGTACCAAAATATTACTTTTATGGAAATAGTACCAAAAAATTATTTAAAAATGGAATTAAGTTCCAGGATAGCGCTTTTTTTAAAAAAAGTTCTAAAATAGTACTTTTTTACAAAAAAAGCAAAAAAAAATACTTTTTGATGAAAAGTACCAAATTTATTTTAAATTTAATTTATTAATAGTTTTAAAACTGCACTTTTTTATAAAAAGTACCAAAATAGTACTTTAAAAAAGAAGTATGTACTAGTACTTTTTCTGAAAAGTACCAAAATATTACCTTTATAGAAATAGTACCAAAAATTATTTAAAAATAGAAATTAGTTCAAGGATAGCACTTTTTTAAAAAAGTGCTTAAATAGTACTTCTTAAAAAAAAAAAAACAAAAAAAGTACTTTTTTTATAAAAAAAACCAAAAAGTACTTTTTATGAAAAGTACCAAATTTATTTAAAATTTCAAATTGAATTTATTAATATGTCCAAAACTGCACTTTTTTATTAAAAGTACCAATGTAGTATTTTTTTAAATTTTTTAAAAAAATAAGTTTTTCTGAAAAGGACCAAAATATTACTTTTATAGAAATAGTACCAAAAAAATATTTAAAAATAGAAGTTAGTTCCAGGATAGCACTTTTTTATAAAAGTGGTAAAATAGTACTTTTTTTTTTCAAAAAAGCAAAAATAAAAGTACTTTTAAATGAAAAGTACCAAATTTATTTAAAATTTAAAATTGAATTTTTTAATAGTTCCAAAGCTGCACTTTTTTCTAAAAAGTACCAAAATAGTACTTTAAAAAAGAATTTAAATTTTTATCTGTCAATTTTTTTTTTTATAAAAAGTAATATTTTTGCACTTTTCTTTTTGCACTTTTCTTAAAAAATATGTTTTTCTGAAAAGCACCAAAATATTACTTTTATAGAAATAGTATCAAAAAATTATTTAAAAATAGAAGTTAGTTCCAGGATATCACTTTTTTAAAAAAGTGCTAAAATATTACTTTTTACAAAAAAGACAAAAAAGTACTTTTTGATGAAACGTACCAAATTTATTTAAAATCTCAAATTGAATTTATTAATAGTTTCAAAACTGCACTTTTTTATAAAAATTACCAAAATAGTACTTTAAAAAAGAAGTATGTACTAGTACTTTTTCTGAAAAGTACCAAAATATTACTTTTATCGAAATAGTACCAAAAAATTATTTAAAAATAGATGTTAGTTCAAGGACAGCACTTTTTTAAAAAAGGGCTAAAATAGTACTTCTGTTTTAAAAAAAGTACTTTTTGATGAAAAGTACCAAATTTATTTAAAAATTTCAAACTGAATTTATTAATAGTTCCAAAATTGCAATTTTTTATAAAAAGTACCAAAATATTGCTTTAAAAAGGAAGTATATGATCAATTTAAATTTCTATCTGTCAATTTTTTTTTTACAAAAAAGTACCACAGTATTATTTTTGCACTTTTCTTAAAAAAATAAGTTTTTCTGAAAAGTACCTAAATATTGATTTTATAGAAATAGAACCAAAAAAATATTTAAAAATAGAAGCTAGTTACAGGATAGCACCTTTTTTATAAAAGTGTAGTACTTTTTTTACAAAAAAGCAAAAAAAAAAAATACTTTTTGATAAAAAGTACCAAATTTATTTAAAATTTAATTTATTAATAGTTCCAAAACTGCACTTTTTTATAAAAAGTACCGAAATAGTACTTTAAAAAAGAAGTATGTACCAGTACCTTTTCTGAAAAGTACCAAAATATTACTTTTATGGAAATATGTACTACCAAAAAATAATTTAAAAATAGAAGTTTGTTCAAGGATAGCACTTTTTTAAAAAAGTGATAAAATAGTACGTTTTACCAAATTTATTTAAAATTTCAAATTGAATTTGTTAATAATTCCAAAATTGCACTTTTTTTATAAAAAGTACCAAAATATTACTTTAAAAAAGGAGTATATGATCAATTTAAATTCCTATCTGTCAAATTTTTTTAACAAAAAAGTACCACAGTAATATTTTTGCACTTTTCTTAAAAAAAGAAGTTTTTCTGAAAAGTACCAAAATATTGCTTTTATAGAAATAGTACCAAAAAATTATTTAAAAATAGAAGTTAGTTCCAGGCCAGGATAGCACTTTTTTTATAAAAGTGCTAAGATAGTACTTTTTTACAAAAAGAAGCAAAAAAAATACTCTTTAATGAAAAGTACCAAATTTATATAAAATTTCAAATTAAATTTATTAATAGCTCCAAAACTGCACTTTTTTTATAAAATTTATTAAATTTCTATCTGTCACTTTTTTTTTTGCAAAAAAGTACCACAGTAATAAATTTGCACTTTTCTTAAAAAATAATAATTCTTTTTTTATAAAAGTGCTAAAATAATAATTTTTTACAAAAAGAAGCCAAAAAAAAAAATACTTTTTAATAAAAAGTACCAAATTTATATAAAATTTCAAATTGAATTTATTTAAAACTCTAAAACAGCCCTTTCGTATAAAAAGTACCAAAATAGTACTTTAAAAAGAAGTATGTTCCAGCCTAGTACTTTTTACCTAATAGTACAAAAATAGCACATTTTTAAAAAAGTACCAAAGTAGAACTTTTTTACTAAATAGTAGTATTATCGTCCATTAGTAGAAAGTACAATTTCGATAATATATTTGTAAATGTGATATTTTGTACTATTTTTGGTACCTATTTTGGTACTTTTTTTTATAAAATTTTGATGAAAAGTTTCAAAAAAGTAATTTAAATTAAAAGTATCTAAACATATAGTACTTTTCACTTAATAGTACTTTTTCAAAAAAATATTATAGAATACTTGCAAAAATAGTAATTAAAAAAACACAAAATAGTACTTTATTAAAAGAAGTACTTTAAAAAAGAAGTACCTACGTACCAGTATAACTATTTTTACCTAATTATTAATTTTTAAAAAGTACCAAAAAGCACTTTTACGTAGTACTATGGCTCGTATTTAAAAAATAACTACTTTGGTACTTTTTTTTATAAAATTTTAATAAAAATTACCAAAAAGTACTTTATAATAGAAGAACATACCAGTGGTACAATCGTAAGTTGCTTAATGATTCATTTGAAAAAAAAAAATTAAAGTTTGGATGCAAAAATAGTACCGTTTTTATAAAAAAAGAGTAGATTTTGGATAAAAAGTGCAAAATTAGTACTTATTTATAAAAAGTACCAACAAAATATTTTAAAATAGAAGTAGGTACCAGAATAGATTTTTTTATTAAAAAAAATACAAAAATTGTACTAAAAAATAGAAGAGCGTACCAAATTTTAATAAAAAACACAAAAATAGTACTTTTGTACTTGTTCTTTTAGTAGTACTATGTAGTACTTTTAGTAGTACTAATAACTTTGGTACTTTTGTATGAAATTTTAATAAAAAGTACCAAAAATGTACTTTAAAATAGATGTAAAGAGTATAGTTTGGATGCCAAAATAGTACGTTTTTATTAAAAAAGTGTCGATTTTGATGAAAAGTGCTAATATAGTACTTATTTATAAAAAGTACCAAAATAATATTTTAAATTAGAACTAGAAACCAGGATAGATTTTTTATTTTTTTTGATAAAACACCAAAATAGTACTTTTGTATTTGTACTTTTAGTAGTACTATGTAGTACTATGGCCCATATTTAAAAAAGAATTACTTTGGTACTTTTTTATGAAATTTTAATAAAAAGTCCCAAAAAAGTACTTTAAAATAGAAGTATGTTAGTTGTTTACTGGTACATTTAACAAAAAAAAAAACATAATAGTTTGGATGCAAAAATAGTAAATTTTTTATGAAAAGAGTAGATTTTGAGAAAATGTGCTAAATTAGTACTTATTTATTAAAAGTACCAAAATAATATTTTAAAATAAAAATAGGTACCAGGACAGATTTTTTATTCTAAAAAGTACTAAAATTGTACTTAAAAATAGAAGTGCGTACCAATTTTTTTTTTTGTAAAAAGTACTAAAATTGTACTTAAAATTACAAGTGCGTACCAAACTTTTATACTTGTACTTTAAAGAAAATAATACTTTTTTAAAAAAGTATCAAAATATTAAAGGAAATAACAATATAGCAGTTTTTTATAAAAACTACCAAAATAGTACTTTAATATCTCTACGTACCAGAATAGTATTTTGTACCCTACCCAAAATAGCGCATAAAAAGATAAATTAAAATTGTTTTTTATACGACCTTTCCCAACACATAAAAAATATTGAAGAATTCCAAAATTTTTGACTACAAAAAAAACACTTTTTCGGCCTTACCTATATCAATTGTCTTAAAAATTGGTAAATATATTCTTCTGATTTTTGTTGAATTTCGGTTTTTGTTATTTAGTCAAAATTGTTAATGGTTCGCGTTTTATCGCTTTTCAAAGTTGGTATTTTGCAACAATTTTATGAAAAATACATAATGTTTAAATGATCGTATCTTTGGAACGCATCATCCGATTGTCACGAAATAAAAAGCAAAATAATGGTTATGTCCTGTTCTTAAAATGGAATTTTGAAAAAGGATAGGATGCTTTGCAAAAAGGATATTGAAATTAAAAAAATGTCCTTAATTCGCAAATATCTCAAAATGCGTATCTTTAATTTTCCTATATTTTTTTGCACATATAGCCCAAAATATACTTAACAACATATGCAAATCCCAAATTGGGGTGATGAGCGGTTTTATTATAAACGTGGTTTCCTGAAACGACTAATTGATTTTTGTTAATAACTCTTGTTTACAAATTAAAAACAATTTCTGCGCAGTAACCGCAAATATTTTTTTTTATATATATTTTGGACTGCTAAACTCAAAAATTTCATTAAAAGAACATTTCGCGAATACGATATATTTGGAGGTATTTTGAAGGTATTTTGACTATTTTTCTTATATCTTGAGTTCCGTTCATCTGATCTTTTCGCAATAAGAACCAAATTAAAGACAATCAAATTTCCAACAAATCCTTCATTCATTATTTTTATATCAGTTCATAACTTTACGCGCAATAGGCAAACAAGGAAAAACTATTTTTTTATTAACAAAGCTCATTTTTAAAAAATTTAAAAAAACAGAAATCAAAAAAAATTACAATTTTTTTTTTTATTTTATTATGTATATTCATATAATTTGTGATAAATTCGGAGTAAACCTTTAGATTTTCATCAAATCAACTTTATTATATTTCTAAATGTTCAGGTTTTGCAGATAAATAAAAAAAAAACGTAATTAATTGCAAAGATTTCTATTTCTTGACCTGTTTTAAATGATTTGTTAATCAAAAAACTTATTTTGGTCATATGTTTGAATATTGAGCGGAAAGCTTTGAACTGATGGAAAAATTATGAATGTAGGATTTGTTGGAAATTTGATTGTCTTTAATTTGGTTCTTATTACGAAAAGATCAGATGAACGGAACTCAAGATATAAGAAAAATAGTCAAAATACCTCCAAATAACGCTAAAAAATTTATTTGCGTGTAAAGCTATGAACTGATGGGAAAATGGTGAATGTAGGATTTGTTGGAAATTTGATTGTCTTTAATTTGGTTTATTTTGCGAGAAGATCAGATAAACAGAACTTAAGATATAAGAACAATAGTCAAAATACCTCCAAAAAACGTTAAAAAATTCATTAAATAAAAACGTATTAGCGGATTGTTCTTTTAATGAAATTTTTGAGTTTAGCGGTCCAAAATACATATAAAAAAAAATATTCGCGGTTACTGCGCAGAAATTGTTTTTCATTTGTAAACAAAAGTTATTAACAAAAATCAATAAGTCGTTTCAGGAAACCACGTTTATAATAAAACAGCTCATCACCCCAATTTGGGATTTGCATATGTTGTTAAGTATATTTTGGGCTATATGTGCAAAAAAATATAGGAAAATTAAAGATACGCATTTTGAGATATTTGCAAATTAAGGAC
The DNA here is from genome assembly GCA_963921195.1 of Pegoplata infirma. Taxonomy (NCBI): domain Eukaryota; kingdom Metazoa; phylum Arthropoda; class Insecta; order Diptera; family Anthomyiidae; genus Pegoplata; species Pegoplata infirma. The sequence continues at coordinate 208,710,319 of OY992537.1, read as the reverse complement.
ATTTTTTTAATTTCAATATCCTTTTTGCAAAGCATCCTATCCTTTTTCAAAATTCTGTTTTAAGAACAGGACATAGCCATTATTTTGCTTTTTATTTCGTGACAATCGGATGATGCGTTCCAAAGATACGATCATTTAAACATTATGTATTTTTCATAAAATTGTTGCAAAATACCTACTTTGAACAGCGATAAAACGCGAACCATTCACAATTTCGACTAAATAGCAAAAACCGAAATTCAATAAAAATCAGAAGAATGGATATGTTAATTTTTGGATAAATTGAACCACCATCGGCTGATTGCCTATGCTATTCTAAATGGAACCAGTCTATTAAATTTTACTTGCCAAAATAGTACTTTTTCATTAAAAGTATAATTGATTTTTATCAACAGTAACAAACTAGAATTTTTCATAAAAGGCCCGAAAAGTACCAAAAATTGTACATTTCAAAAAAAGTATCAAAGCAGAATTTTTATCAAAAGATAGTTTTTAAAAAAAATTACTACTTTGGTACGTTTTTTTAAATTGCTTTTTTTTGGTACTTTTTAGGAAATATAGTTAAAAGTACCAAAGTAGTGGTTTTCGTTGTTTACCCTTAAATAGCCTTTTAACTGTCTGTTACTGTTGCGTTTTTAGTAGCTTAATAAAAATTCGTTTTTACCGATAACTCCAAACTTTCTTCCCTTCTAGATGGCATTGTAGTAACGGTATTGTAAGTGAAGTCTTTATTGTGGTTGCATGTTTGTTGCATATTAAATAAAAATTGCCACAGGGACATTTTACTCATCCTTAACAATCACTTCATCGTCATCATCATTTGTGTATTTACTTTAACTGAAAAATTAGTTTATGTAAAATGTCAACAAAATTTACTTGTTTTTTTTTTTTTTAATATTTGAGTTAAATAAAGTTACAAAAAAATTTTTGCATAGATGTAAGTAAATTTTAAAATATAGTTTTTGACTTTACGTGACTTAGGCTGGATTACTCAATGCTCCGTTATAAAACAACTCGCCGTTAAATTTAACTTTTTCATTCAAATTTTTAAGACTCCGTTAAATCGGCAGTTAGTAGCTAACTTTTCATTGAGTAATCCGCCCTTAAAAGCATTTGGAAAACTTAATTTAATATCATTGATTCCATCAGTCATTTTGTACGATTTTCAGCATATTGTTTATATGGTTTTTTGGCTATAACTCGTCGACTAATTGATATTTTGCAAACTTCTAAGCAAACTTCTATGAAAATCTGATGTAGACACTTGGCATATCTCCTATGTTATTTGAAACAAAACAAAATAAACCACAATTCCAAAGCAGCATTCAAGTAAAACTACATTTAAAATTAATCCACATTTCTAAAAAGTCATTCTTATGTAGTCCATTTTAATCAACCTTTAAAAATTCTAAATACTTACATATGTGGTTAGAACCATAACTTTTTTTCATATTCTTAAAACATTTTTTCTTTCATATTGTATGCATAATACCCTTAACATTCAAAGTAACTTCATTAACATGAACAACACAAAACAATCATATACAGTAGGGTGGAGCGACTTTTTAATATTACCACAAAAATTATTAGACTTACACACAAAAATTTTGTGGCTAAATCTTTCAACTAAATCTGCAACACAACACAAAAAATCATTGGATAAAAACTTTCAACTAAATCTGCTGATCAATTCAAATAAGTCAATCAATTGATTTAAATTTTGATTAAAATTTTAGTAATTTTCTTTAACTGTCGAATTACAAATTTTCAACATACCAGATTTTTTTCGCTTTAATTTATTTGATTACATTACTTCAAAAATATCAGGTTTTACTTTTTTTATTGTTGGCAACATATTGGAAAGCAAAAAAAATAATTCTTTTATAATTTTGTCATGAGCTTACAATTCATTCGTTAAGTCAATCAATCATTCTTTTGATTGACTATATATGTTTGATTGAAAAAATATTCAATTAATCACCTACAATTTGATGTTTAGTATAACAATTTTCTTTATTTGAGGAATTTCAATCAATTTTTTTGGTTTCAATTTTCGATTTGAAAATCGAGAAGCTCCAAACAATTTGAAAAAAATATTTACTTTCTTTTTTTGCTGAAACTAATAGTGAATATTAGCATGCGCGGGTACAAGGGGGGGGAAAAAAGGGGAAATTTCCCCCCCTAGACCAAATTTCAAAAAGAAAAAAAAAGGGGAAAAAAGAGGAAAAAAGAAAAAAGAAAGAAAAAGGAAGAAAAAGGAGAAAAAAGAAAGAAGGAAGAAGGAAATTTTCGAAAAAATTTCCGAATGAAAATTATCTCGAAATCCGAAAATTTTTCTTAGAAAAAATCTGAAAGTTCTTATAGGGAAAATTTTTAAATTTTTAAAGGAAAAAATGTGACTCAATCTGAAAATTTTCTGTGAAAAAATATCTGTCAATCTTATTATGAATTTTGCTATTTTTTAATAGTACTTATATTTTGAGAATTTTTCTACAAAATCCGTAAAAGAAAATGTTTAAGGAAAAAAAAGTTTTCTTTGTGAAAAATCTGAGACTTTTCTGTACAAAAAATGTGTCGGAATTCGATACGTATTCTATAGGAAAAAGGTCTTAGAATCTGAGACTTATTCTATATTAAAAAGGTCTTAAATTTTGAGACTTTTTTTATAGAAAAGATGCAGAAAACTCTAAAATTTTTCACATCTTCAAAAATTTTCATTTTCGGATTTTTGTAGAAGAATTCCCAAAATGTAAAAGTCTCAGAATTTCAAACTTATTCTAAAGGAACAAGGTCTCAGAATCTGAGTCTTTTCCTATGGGTCTCAAAATTTGATACTTATTTATAGGAAAAAGGTCGCAGAATCTGAGACTTTTTCGAAATGGAAAAGGTATTCGAATCTAAGGCTTTTTCTATGGGAAAAAAGTTTCAGAATCACTTAATTTCAGACTTATTCTAAGGAAAAAGGTCTTAGAATTTTATTGTTTTGTAAAAAGAAAAATGTGTCAATGTCTGAGACTTTTTATTGTTGAAAAATAAGTCTCAGACGTTTAAACTTTCTCGATTGGAAGAAGGTCACAGAATCTGACACTTTTTCTACTGGAAAAAGGTCTTATAATCTAAGACTTTTTCTATAGGAATAAGGTCTCAGAATTTTAGACTTTTTCTATAGGGAAAATGTCTCAGAATCTGAGACTTTTTCTATAGGAAACCGGTCTCAAAATCTATGACTTTTTCTATAGGAAATAGTTCTCAAAATCTGCGAGATTTTTTTTTAAAAAAGTGCCAGAATCTTAGACTTATACTTAGACTATACCTAAGAAAAGGTCTCAGAATCTAAGACTTTTTCTATAAAAAAATCGTCTCAGAATCTGGGACCTTTTCTTTTGGCAAGAGTCTCACAATATCAGACTTTTTCTATAGGAATAGGCTCATAGAATCTGAGACTTTTTCTATTGGAAAATTTTTCAGAATCGATACTTTTTTTTAAGTAAAAAGGTCTGACAATCTGAGACTTTTTATAATGGAAAAATCTATTACTTTTTCTTAGGGATAAAAGTGACAGAACTTAAGACTTTTTCTATATAAGAAAAAGCTCTCAGAACCTAAAATTTTTCTATGGGACCTTATTCCTAAAAAAGGAGACTTTTTTTAGGAATAAGGTCTCAGAATCTGGGACTTTTTCTAAAAAGAAAAAGGTCTAAGAATCTGAGACTTTTTCTATAGGAAAAATGTCTGAGAATTTGAAACTCTTTCTTTATAAAAAAGGTCTCAAAATCTGAAACTTTTTCTAAAGAAAAAAAGGTCTCAGAATATAAATTCTTTCAGTGCGAAACAAACATACTAACCTGAGACCATTTCTATAAGAAAAATTTATTAAAAATGCTTTAAAATATGAGATACTTTCTATAAAAGGTTTCAGAATCTTAGATTTTTCGTGGAAAAAAGTTCTTAGAATCTGAAAATTTTTCTATACGAAAAAAGTCTCAGATTTTGGGTCATTTTTTGTAAAGAAGAAGCTTTAGATTTGACTTTTTATACGTCAAATGTGTTAGAATCTGAGACTTTTTCTATGTAGAAGAAAACGTACAATTTTCTTTTTAGACAAATTAAAAAAAAAAATATCTTAACGATCTACTTATGATCATGAAAAACAACCCTCCTTCAGCACAAACTAATGAATTTGATTATTTTATAGGTTTCCATTGCAAAAAAAACGAATCCCTGTTTTTGCTCGTCCAAGGTGAATTTATGATTTTTTTTTCGAAGTAAAAAAAACAAAATTTCCCTCCCCAAACCCAAAAGCTGTACCCGCCACTGATATTAGGAAATTACAGAAAAATCGTTAGGAAATTATTGAAAAATTTAGTTATAAAATAATAATAAAAAAAAATCAAAAATATTTCTTTTTCACTTTATTTGGAACTTCCCGATTTCAAGTCAAAAGACAAACCCAAAGCCATTGTCCACTAGGTCCAACATTTTTGTGTGCTAAAATTGCTCCTAAAAGGCAGCTGTTTCTACCCCGACGCTAAAAAGTCACTCCACCCTAATATACAGTCCTATTTCGATAAAAATCTACATAGCATACTTATTGGTACTTTGAATCAATTTCTACCTATAAATACAATTACTAATACTAAAGTAACGACACTCACGACTACAACAAAAGCTTATTCATATTCTCTATTATGATAAAAATGATAACACAAAACACTAGCATACCTCTACTGCCTGTCATATAATTTTATATACTCTCAACATTATAAGGACTAGAAAACTCAAACCAAATACATTCTATAACTACTGTAAACTTATATTACTCTACGTATGCGAATACTAGCATATGGTACCCAATATTGGTTACCAACTAAACAGTGGAATTTGGTTAAAATTAAATTTTCAAAAGTTCAGGAGGAAAAAAAAGAAAGACAGCAGAGGGGAAAAAGACAAGAGAAAAGAAAAGGAAATTAACTGAGAATTTGTTTTATGATAAATTTCTAAAAATCTCAACACTTTCTTTAAAAAATGTCTCGGAATCTGATAATTTTTTTTAAAGAAACAAATATCGGAATCAAAATTTTTTTTTTAGAAAACATCTATAGGAAAAATTTGAGAATTTTTCTATAGGAAAAATCTGAGAATTTTTCTGTGAGAATTTTTTAAAGAAAAAATCTGTAAAGAAAAAAATCTCGGAATCTTAGAATTTTTCTAAAGACTAAAGGTCTTCAAATCTGTATTAAAAGATTAGATCAAATCTGTATTAAAAGATTTAATAAAAATGGTGTTGACATTTCTCTAATAGGAAAAAGCTTAAATCTGAGACATGTTTTCTATAGAAAAGTCTTATAAAAAGTCAGATTCTGAGACATTTTTCCTACACTCAAAAAAATACGTCAGTAAAAAAGTTTGTAAAATTGTTTGTATCCCAACTTTACAACTTTTTTACTAAATTGTACTAAAAAAATATTTTTTTGTAATTCGTTTTAGTAAACTCGCGTTACAAACTATTAATTTTTTACTGATTTTTTAATAATTTTTTCAGTTGATTCTTTAAAAATTTCGTATTAACTTTTCGGTTTTCTTTTCTAGAAAAGTAATGCACTAATGAAATACAAAAAGAAAATGTTATTAAAATTTTTGGAAATTAAAAAGAGCATTTAAAAAAAATATATAGTTAGTTATTTTTTTATTTTAATGGTAAAACTGCGCTTTGATGAGCATGAATATGTTTATTATTTTCAATATTGAATTACACTTATTTGTCTGCTTCATTGTAACTACTTTGTTTTCTTTCAAATAAAAACATATATAAAAAAGGGAACAAAATGCAGTAAAGAGAAGATATGCAAAATTCAAAAAAAACACCGACCTTTTTCAATTCTTTTTTCTTTCTTCTCCACTTGCGGCCCTTTTTTGTTTTACGCTATCTGCGATTTTTTTTTCTTGTGTGCAGTGTACACAAAGGGTTGATTTCTTAATACTCAGAATAGTTTTGGTAATTTTGTGTACTTTTCTTCATGCCTTTCTTTCTATTATTCAGTTGGAAAATAGCATTTGAAGTGACAACGTCGCGGAGCGGAAGAAATAAAAAAATGTACAAACAACAAAATATTACAACACAACCAAATGGTAAAGTATTTTTTGTTTAAAATTAACTCTTTTTTTAGGACAATAAATAAAACAAAATAGAAAATGATGAAAGCAGGTAACAACTGTATATTTATGTGTTCCATTTAAATAATATCAATATAATGAATTTTTTATTCTAGAACACCAATTTATTCAACACAATTTTCAAAGCATTTATTTTATGTGGTATGTAATTTATATTTTGTATAAAAAAAAATGTATTCAATATTTTCTCTTACATATTTCAGGTAAAAAATTCAAACAAAATCTGACTTGCATTGAAATAGTAATGGCGACAACAAGCGCAATACGCAGTTTACATATAGTAAAAAAATACCAAAAATTTAAAATACACAATTTACAATTTTTTTACAAAAAAATTTAGTAATACTAATTTTTTTAGTGTTTTTTGAGATTACTAATTTTTGAAAACCAAAGTTTGTAATGGTAACTGAAAAAGTTATCGGGCACAAATTGAAAACTTTATTAGTAATGGTAACAGACTTTTTTGTAAGGAATACTAACAAATTTTTATGAGTGTATAGAAAATATTTTAGACTCTAAGATATTTTTCCTGTAGAAAAGACTCAGGTTCTGAGACATTTTTGCCATAGAAAAAGTCTTAGATTCTGAGCCTTTTTTTCCTGTAGAAAAGACTCAAATTCTGAAAATAGATAGAAAAAGTATCTGATTCTGAGAAATTTTTCCTATAAAAAAGTCTCAAATTCTGAGAACAGATAGAAAAAGTTTCAGATTTTGAGATATTTTTCCTATAGAAAAAGTCTCAGATTTTGAGACATTTTTTCCTTTAGAAAAAGTCTCAGATTTTGAGACATTCTTCCTATAGAAAAAGCCTCAGAGTTTGAGACATTTTTCCTATAGAAAAAGTCTCATATTCTGAGACAATTTTCCTATAGAAAAAGTCAGATTTTGAGACATTTTTCCTATAAAAAAAGCCTCAGATGCTGAGAAATTTTTCCTATAGAAAAAGTCTGAGATTCTGAGACTTTTTTCTATAGAAATTGTCTCAGACTTTGAGACACTTTCCTATAGAAAAAGTCGTAGATTCCAAGAATTTTTCGATATCTCAAAAAAAAATTCTCATAAACTGAGACTTTTTCTGTAGTAAAATGTGTCAGAAGGTGTGACTTTTTGTAAAGGAAAAATGTTTTAGAGGTTAAACATTTTTTCAATGCAAAATTGTTAAAATGCATTAAAGTCGAACATTTTTCTAATCTCAGATATGAAATTTCTATAAAAAACAAGTAAGAGTGTTAATTTCGGCTGTGCCGAATCTTTTATACCCTCCAACACGCATAAAAAAAATTGCAGAGGCGTTTCTTTTTTTCTTGTGGGGGGGGGGGCAAATTTCCTTTCGAATATGTGTTTAAAAATTCATTCTTATGCTTTTTGCAGTAAATAAATACAAGTTTATCATTATTTAAAAAAAAATATTCCACGCCCATAAAAGGGGGGGGGCGGACCGAAAAAAACGGCATTTTCTAATTCTCTGGGTCCAAATGCAGGACTTTGAACTTCTTCTAGCATAAAAATGTTGCATTTGTTAAACAAAAACACAAAAAATCATGTAAAAAAGTGGTATTTTTCAGAGGTTGGTTTAGTTCTTCAGGGGGGAACTTTTTTTCCCCTGGTCCGATTTTGCTCATTTACGAACTTAACCTGCCTATTAACATAAGACATATTTGTGCCAAATGTCGGGAGTCTAGCTCTTTTATTTTGGACTGCATCGTGTTAACTACAGACGGACAGACGGACGGAAGGACGGACGGACATTGCTAGAATGTCTTAAAATCGATCACTGATCATAAATATATATACTTTATGGGGTCCTAGACCGATATTTTGATGCGTTACACACGGAATGACAAAGTGAGTATACCCCCATACTGTAGTTGGAGGGTATAAAAAAGAATTTTATAAGGATTAAAAATTATCATATTCAATTTCTGTTTCTTTTGAAATCTTTATGTTTCTAAACCTGAATCTAAAAAGTGTTCTCTGGGAAAACTGTTTCTTAGTTAAAGAATTTTTCTAAATTTTAGAATTTTTCGTTTTATCTATGGGCCTAAATGTTTCAGAAACTCTGATTATTTCTATTGTTTCTATGCCTCAAATTTTTTTTCTGTATGATACATATGTATCCTTTGAAGGCGATTTCCATTATGTTAAGACAAATAGGAATATAAGAAGAAATCTTACAGTTTTTTTTAACAAAATTAGTATAAATACCTTTCGTTAATGTGAATTAAATAACAAGTCGGAAGAGAATTTTAATATAACAGTTCACATATGAGAGATTTTTTTCAACAAGAAACAATTGCGCAGCTATTCGTTAAGTTTAACAGACAAATAACATTAAGTGGAATTTATGTTAGTACAAATAAATGATTTTAACTGTCTGTTTTAAATAAAAAAAATATATAATCAGGACCATGTTAAAACTCATAAAACTTTAACCGGTTCATTATTTTGTATTATATCAAAATATTTACTAAATGTACTATGCTATTCTGCAAAAGTGGGAGAAATAGCAAATTTTTTTTGAAATAATTTAGCCATTCAGTAAGTACTAGACCGATATGAATTTGAAATGGTCATAGCTAACATATTTTCGAGCTTAAGTTTGGAAAGTTGATCCCAGCGGGTGAATAGGAGAGACAGCAGAGCCCCCCAAATTAGGGTACCTTTTCCATTCGAATACTTTAAGCGCTTTCAATTTTTTGTTTGTTAGTAGATTAGTACACTAAGAAAATTATGTCATTAACTGTTTGTAGGTTATTTTAAAAATTAATCAGTAAAGTTATTTTAAACGAAAAATCATTAATTTTATTATGGATTTCTTGTTTTCTACTGTTTCTGTAGTTTAAAAAAAATATTTTACTATCTTAAAACTGAATTTTTTGTTACATTCAATTTCGGCAGTAAAAAATTTCTTCTATAGTTTTACTGTTTTTCAATACAAAATAAGTGAATATTCTTTAGTTTTTTAATGTTTTGGATAGTCATTAAATTAACATTAAAAATTGACTGTAATATGTTTTTATTTTAAATGAAAAATAGTGGAATGGTTTTTAAATAAAATTTCATTTGTTTTAAGTGAATATTCACTGGAATTTACCTACATATTTTTTTGAGTGCAAAAAATTATATTTGCTGTTACTAACTGTAAGTAAACAAAAAAATATTTAGCACTTTTGGGGGTCCACTGTTACATATTCATACGTTACTTTCAAGAAAAGGTTTGATCTATATCTATAAAATTAATTTTCTGTTTGTTTGTTCTGTATACAAATTTGCAATTCTTAACGAATTTTCCTCAAATTTGGCATAAATACTCATCGGACCTCAACTTACAATTAGATCGTGGTATTATTTTCATCGACCGCGCACACTTCTACACCCATTTATGACAAAAAACGTAAAATTTAGTTTTTTTTTTCACTTTTTTTGTTTTTCCCCAATACAAACTTGAATGTAGTTTTTTACGGATTTCTCTGAAATTATTCACGAATATTCTAATTTTTATAAGGAATGCCTATGTAAAAGTTTTGTTCCCGTAGCTTACTCCAATAACGAATTTTGGACAAAAACGTAAAAATCAAAAAATTCTGTAATTTATAATAAACCTCATTTTCTGGTTGTTCTCTACACAAACTTTTCAGAAGATTTATCTCTTAATAGGGGTACATAGTCTATATTTCGTGAGAAGCGATCTTAATTTAAGTTAGGTTATACATTAATTTAAATCAATATTTTGTCTTAGTTTTTGACGATAGGTTTTATTGAACAGCTTCACTAAAACATTATTTCTAAAGCTTAGGTAAACGTGAAGTGTATGAGAAGCGTTAAATTTGATATACTCAAATTGGATATAACTCAGAAAAATTTATAATTTTAACTGCTAATTCGACTTACAAGGATAGTCCCCCTGGTGTCACCCTCCGATCTTCATGAGATTTGGATATGTTGTCCAGAACGAAAATTAATTTGACACATATTTTTTTTAGCGGCCCAAATTAATTTTCTGGGGGGATCGATTTGTATGGGGGGAAGTTGACCGTTTTCAGTGTTTTACGATTAACGCCTATTTACTGAAAATAAGTATATGCATATGTATATATATTAGGGTGTTCAATTAATCGGGTTTTTTAATTGTTCGATTAAACGATTAATCGATATTTGCCATTTTAAAATTATTCGATTAAACGAATAAAATTTTAAAATTGTTCGATTAATCGAATAATTACAAATTCAGAAATTTTCTAAATTACAAGGTTTTTTTCGACAATTTTAGAAAAAATTGGTAGTTGAGTAAATAAACAACATTAATTACAAGTATTTTAACATTTTATTGGCAACAAAAAAACAAAATTAAAATCATTTCAAAATGTATCAACATTTAAGTTTTCTGCTAATTTGTTTGAGAAAATTAAAAAATTATTTCAGAGATTTGTAAAATGTGTAGAATTCAAAAACAATTTTTTTTGGACAAATTAGTTTGATTACCGATATTACAAAAATTGCCTGACTACATTTAGGAAAATCTTAAATTTGTTATTTTATTTTTTTATAATTTAGTGCTTTTTTTCCTAAAATTTTAAGCTTTGACAGATTTTAGCGCGGTCATACAGTTAACCGATTTGGCCCAAAATTTTATCAGGTACTTAGGTCGTTTAACAAATCCAAATTTAAAATTAATTAAATCAATTAAACATGACTGCGTTTTTTTTTTAATTCCAAAGGTAACATACATTTGATTTGTTTATTGGACTTCAAACTTTTAAAAAATTATACATATTTCCAGAAAAACCATACATTATTATTATTCGATTAATCGGAATAAATTCTTCGATTAATCCTTTAATCGAAAATAGCAATTTTAAATTAATCGAACAATTATTCGTCTAAAATTGTTCGATTAATCGAACAAGAATTAATCGACTGAACACCCTAATATATATATAATCCTTGAAATTCCTATAAGGAACATAGGGCCTCAATAATTGATCTCCATCGATTCCTATCTTGTGCTGCACTTTTGGCTTCATTCCACGTTATACCAGCGGTTTGAAGTTCGACTTGAACTTGGCGCCTCCATGTATTTTGAGGGCGACCCCTTCTTCTTACTCCCTGTGGGTTATAGTCAAGGGATTTCTTATTGATGTCATCGGCTGGCTTACGCAGGGTATGACCCAACCATCTGTATTTACGAATTTTGATCTCATGCTCAATTGGGGGTTGTTGCGTTTTAAACCATAGCTCTGAATTTGTTATAGTTTGGGGCCAGAATATTTTTAGTATGCGGCGAAGGCATTTATTTACGAAGACCTAAAGTTTTTGTATATCAAGGCTCGTTAAATTCCAGGTCTCCGAGTCATAGAGCAGTACGGACTTCACATTGCTATTAAACACTTTAATTTTTGTGGATACTGCGATGTTAGCTGACCTCCAGAACTTATTCAAGATTCCAAATGCTTGTTTAGCCTTAGTCAGTCTGTTTTGGATATCTTCGTTGCAGCCACCGGAAGTGGCAATAATGCTGCCCAGGTAGCAAAAAGTTGTGACATCTTCAATTTGTTTCCCCATTAGTGAAAAACGATAGTTACTTGTAACATTAAAACGCATTGATTTGGTTTTTGAAATGTTAATTATCAGACCTGCATTCAATGCTTTATCTGTGATGTTATTTAACATTTGTTGCATGCCTTGATGATTGTGTGACAATAAGCAGATGTCATCAGCATAATCCAGGTCTGTCAGTCTTCCAGTCATGCCAAAAGTGATCCCATGTATGGCATTCACAGATTGGCTCATAATAACATCAAGCACGATATTGAAAAGTAAGGGGGATAAAACGCATCCTTGTCTTACACCTACTTTAACGTTTATGTTGTCGCTAACTTGACCTTCGTGTAGCACAGAGCAAGTTGCATTTGCATACAGGCATTTTACAAGCCTGATAATTTTATCTGGGATCCCTTTACATTGCATGGCTTTCCATATGGCAGAATGATGAAGCGAGTCAAATGCACGTTGAAAATCAATAAAAATTAAATACAAATTCGACTGCCACTCTGCTGTCTGCTCAGTTGTTATGCGTAGACTGTTGATGTGGTCAATACACGATCTATTTGGCCTGAATCCTGCCTGTTCTTTCCTTAATTCAGGCTCTGACGCTGCAGACATGCGATTAAATAAGATGCGGGATATAATCTTGTTGAGCATATTTAAGAGGGTAATGCCCCTCCAGTTCTTGCAATCCATCTGGTTTCCTTTTTTTGGGATATTGATGATTAACCCTTCTTTTAGGGCGCTGGGGAGTGATTCAGTCTGCCAGAAATGTTCAACTAATGGTTGAATTATACTTGTTGAAAGGGATTTATCAGCTTTGAATAATTCTGGGGGAATATTATCAGGCCCTGCAGCCTTGTGGTCTTTTAGCGATATTATTGCTTCAGTTATTTCAACGTAACTAGGTGGTTGGGTGTTTATGTAATTTCTTTGAGTGTGTTGGGTGTGCGGACAGAATTCATTTAACTCATTTTCGTTTGCGCTATCAAGTATGTTTCGGTAGTGATCTACCCATACTCGCAGTTGACCCTCCTTCGTATATTCCAATTCACCATTTACATTTCGAAGGGGCCTCATGTTGGCGTGATTATGACCAGCGAGTAACTTCGTGATTCTATACATATCTTTTGACCTGTTCGTTTCATTGGCATTTTGCGCCTCAGCAGCCAGATTTTCTGCCCATTTTCTCTTATCATTCCTAGCACTTCGTTTGACCTTTCGATTTGCGATGTTATACTGCTGCTGAAGGTCCAATTTGGCTTGTCGGGTTTTGGTGTTGTTGATACATAGTTTAACCTCCTGTCTATTTTCAATAAGATTCCAGGTTTGATCTGATATTCACGGTTTCAATTTTTTAACTGAATTACCGAGACAATTTTTGGCGGATTCAAGAAAAGCATTTCCAACCTGCTTCCAATACGTGTCAAGACTTGACATATTATTTTTCAACGGTTCAGTTTTTAATTTGAGGGTGTTTGAGAAATGGAGTAGTGTTTCTCTGTTCTTCAGCCTCTCTAGGTTAAATTTTTCTCTTCTCTTTGGTTTATTGCATTTGTTCGCGCATATCTTTAACTGTAATTCCCCCACAACAAGGTGGTGGTCGCTGCCAATATCAGCACCTCTTCTATTTCGCACATCGAGCAGTGAGTGCCTCCACATTTTACTAATTGCGATATGGTCAATTTGGTTTTCTGTTACCTTGTCGTTTGATACCCAGGTAACTTTATGTATCTTTTTATGGGGAAATATGGTACCACCAATCACCATTTTGTAGTTGGCGCAAGTTTCGCAAAACAATTCGCCGTTTTCCGTCATGCGACCAATGCCATGTTTGCCAATGACAGCTTCTCTACCACGATTGTCGGCACCTATCTGAGCATTAAAATCACCCATCAGAATCTTTATGTCACCCTCATTGATGGCCGTCATTACAGAGTTAAGCCTGCAGTAAAATTCATCCTTAATCTGTCTATCCGAAGTGTCGGTTGGGGCATAACATTGTATACACAAAAGGTTCCTCGCTTTTGTTTTTAGCTTTATCACAATTATTCTGTCGCCATGCGGTTGCCATTCGATTAGACTTTTCTTTGCCTCTTTAGATAGAAGGAAGCCCACGCCACTAGACCTTGGTTCATTCTCGGATTTCCCTGAATATATAAAAGTATAACCACCAGATGTTTGTTGTTCCCCGAATTCAGGCCATCTGACCTCACTAAGGCCGAGAAAAAGTATGTTATATCTTTCCATTTCACGTTCAGCCTGGGCTAGTTTGGAAGATTCTGATAGAGTAAGTACGTTCCATGATCCAAATCGTTTCCGTGTTTTCATGCCAATAGTCGTCATCATAGTTTTCGGTGTTTGTTCATTTATTTTGGTTTCAATAATCAGTTAGATTTTGGACGAACAGGTGATTAGCCCATTGCATCCTAGACTGGTGCTGGGGCTGCCAGCTGATGTCTCCAGTCAGACGAATACCACACATAAATGGTGGGCAATTGAGTTTCAGTGACTATATTTAGCCGTTTGTCACCTAGTTACCTGAGACGCACCGGTGTTAGCATGCCATTCAGGTTACTCAATTGCAGGTTTGCCTTCTCACTCTAGCTGTCGACAAGCGGGTGCTTGAGCGACATTACCAGGGAATACTTGGTTTAAGACCGGAAGTAGTGAGCTGCTTGAGCCTTTCAACAAAGGAATCGCATCTTTCAACAAAGGAATCGCTTCTTGCAGACAGAGAGCTTTCAGCCTCTGTGAAAGACCCCATTCCATATATGCATATGTGGTATCAGATTAAAGGTATTTAAAATACCTACCTCATGATGCTAACAACGTGGCAAAAAACGTTAATATTTTTCGACTTGTTAACAAAAATATCCATATTTTTACTCAATATGACGTAAAGTTGTGCATGCTTGGGCACGTTCTTTGCACGCGAAGTTAGGTTTCCTAAAGACCTTTCATTTGGTATGTAACATGACATTATTTGTTTAATTTAGGAGATAAACGCAAAAAACTGAAAAATTACCCTTTCTTCCCCCCTCATTTTCACTCCCTAAATATGAATTTGGGCCGCTAAAAAAAAATCCGTGTCATTTTATTGTTCCTGCTCTAGAAAATAAAACCAATTCCAAAAAGATCAGCAGGTGACATCAAGGAGACCTTCCTTGTTAGCTAATTTTTTTTCTAAAATTTTGTTAAATTCGTCGAACCAACGTTTTTTGCAGAGTTTTTTGGCCATTCTTGAACGGTTTTGCCCGCAGAATTTGACAAACCAACAGAATTAAGTTTATTTACTATTTTTTAATTCAAATTATAATTGGGTAGACACGGGAAACACCGGGCACTTAAGCTAGTTAATAAACTATTAATTATTTTATTTTTAAGTTTTTTATATGAATTATTTATTTTTTTGTTAATAAACATATTTTGTAATAACCACTTTTTTATTCGTTATTCTCACCGATTAATCGAACAATTTTTGAGATTTAATCGTTTGATCGAACTAACAAAAATAATTATGTGAATTATTCGAACAAAGTTAAAAAGGCGAATAATTGACTACTGTTATCACTATGTGCAAAATAATTAAAACTAATCAATTAAAACTTCTCTGTTTGTACGACGGTCCGACTACGACCAATACACCATCCGACATATCATCTGAGTTGTCATGAGACCATTAAAAATCAAAGCTTTTTGATTTTTCATCCGACAGTCCCATAAATTTGATTGAAAAATCCAAACTTGCAATACATTTGATCAAAAATCAAAGCTTTTGATTTTTTATCCGACCAGCCATCAAACAGCCACATACACGTGAAAATTACATCGGTCATCCAACATGTCATCCAACTTGATTAAAATGTATTTGTTTTTTAAGACCTTTTAAGAATTCGTATGTCTGTCCGTAGATAACACGATGCAATCAAAATGAGCTCGTTCGAATTTTACACTCTCACTGGATAATTGTCATACGGCTCTAAAGCCACTCATACATTTCAAACAAGTTGGATGACATGTTGTATGAACAATATAATTTTTCTCGTGTATGGGGTTGCCCATAAACGAGAATAGGGTTGTCGGCTAGGTTTGTCAAAAAAAAATCATGTTACTCCTTATAAAGCTTTCAACAAATGAGCGGTCATCTAAAATGTCAACAGATTTTTCAGATAAGTGTATATCAAAACTATTTTTTTATACCCTCCACTCTGGTGATAGAGGGTATATATAAGTTTGTCATTCCGTATGTAACACATTGAAATATTGGTTTAGGACCCCATAAAGTATATATATTCATGATCCTTGATCGATTTTAAGTCGATCTAACGATGTCCGTCTGTCTGTCTGTCTGTCCGTCTGTCTGTCTGTCTGTCTGTTGAAATCACGTTTTTGGCAATAATCCGGAACCGATTTTAACGCTTGGGGTACCAAAAGTTGCGGAATTTATCCAGGCAAAAACTAGTGTATTTTTTTTGAAATCGGTTAAGTACTTTAAAAGTTATGAGTGAATTACTGAAAAAACTCTTAGTGATTTTCATCATAACCCTAAATTAATTCATATTTTGTGTAGATACATACATAACAAAGAATACGGAAATGAAAAAAAAAACGGAGAAAAAGAAAAAAATGTTTACAAAAAAACTTTAAAATATGTAAAACAAAATCTAAATTTTATTAAAAAAAAGTTCGTTAAGTAATAATAAAAAAATTAATTGTTATTTTTATGTACAAAGCATGTGTGTGTGTCCGTTTTTTTGCTTCGTCATATTAACGGGGTTGCCAGACTTTTTTTGGCTTTGTCGCAAACTCGGATGTAAAATATCGCCAAAATTCAATTTTGTTCAGATTTCTTAAAAAAAATATTTTTATTTAAAAAAAATAAATTTTGTTAAATAATAAAAGACAGAAATAAACTTTATGGCAAAAATCGCCCAAATCCGGAAAATCTATATTTATAAAAGAGTAATGTGACTGACTGACATACTCATTCATCATCGCCCAGCCCAAACCGATAAAGTTAGAAACTTGAAATTTGGACTGTAGGTTGACGTCCCGGAATAAAGATCCACTAAGTCTGGATTTTTTCCAATGTTGATTCTAAGGGGGTAAAATGGGTAAAAAACTGTACTTTTGGTACTTTTTATATCTCCCGATATAATGGTCATAGAAACTTGAAATTTGGACTGTATGTTCACCTCCCGGAATATAGATCCATTAAGGCTGGATTTTTGCCAGTGTTGATTCTAAGGGGGTCAAAAGGGTAAAAAAAATACTTTTGGTGCTTTTAATATCTCCTGAAATAATGGTTATAGAAACTTGAAATTTGGACAGTATGTTCACATCCTAGAATATATGTAGATCCAGTACGGCTGGATTATTGCCAATGTTGATTCTAAGAGGGTAAAAAGAGAAAAAATCTGTACTTTTGGTACCTTTTATATTTCCTTAAAAAATTGTCACATAGACTTGAAATTGGGACTGTATGTTCACCTCCCGGAATATAGATCCCCTAAGGCTGGGTTTTTGCCAATGATGTTTCTAATAGGGTAAAAAGGGTAAACATATGTACTTTTGTTACATTTTATATTTCATTAAATAATGGTACTAGAAAATTGAAATTTGCAATGTCGGTTTACCTTCCGGAAAAAAGATTCACTAAGGCTCGGGTTTTGTCAATGTTGATTCTACGGGGGTAAAATGGGTAAAATAGTACTTTTGGTACTTTTTTTTTATATACTGAAATAATGGTTATTCAAACCTGAAATTTAGAATGTAGGATCCTTTAGTGAAATAAAACATTTTGGAACAAGTACTTTCTGAAAATTCTGTACCGTTTTCAAAAAGTACCTTTTATAAAAGGTTCCTTTATAAAAAGTACTTTTTATAAAAAGAACCATTTATGAAAAATACCTTCTATAAAAAGTACCTTTTATAAAAAGTGCCTTTGATACAAAGTACCTTTTATAAAAAGTACCTTTTATAAAAAGTACCTTTAATAAAATGTATCTTTTATAGAAAGTACCTTTTATTAAAAGTACCTTTTATAAAAAGTACCTTTTATAAAAAGTACCTTTTATAAAAAGTACCTTTTAAAAAAAGTACCTTTTAAAAAAAGTACCTTTTATAAAAAGTACCTTTTATAAAAAGTACCTTTTATAAAAAGTACCTTTTATAAAAAGTACCTTTTATAAAAAGTTCCTTTTATAAAAAGTACCTTTTATAAAAAGTACCTTTTATAAAAAGTACCTTTTATAAAAAGTAGCTTTTAAAAAAAGTAGCTTTTAAAAAAAGTAGCTTTTAAAAAAGTACCTTTTATAAAAAGTACCTTTTATAAAAAGTACATTTTATTAAAAGTACCTTTTATAAAAAGTACCTTTTATAAAAAGTACATTTTATAAAAAGTACCTTTTATAAAATTACTTTTTATAAAAAGTTCCATTTATAAAAGTACCTTTTATAATAAGTACCTTTTATAAAAAGTACATTTTATAAAAAGTACCTTTTATAAAATTACTTTTTATAAAAAGTTCCATTTATAAAAGTACCTTTTATAATAAGTACCTTTTATAAAAAGTACCTTTTTTTATAAAAAGTACCTTTTTTATAAAAAGTACATTTTTTTATAAAAAGTACCTTTTTTTATAAAAAGTACCTTTTTTTATAAAAAGTACCTTTTATAAAAAGTACTTTTTATAAAAAGTACCTCTCATAAAAAGTACCTTATATAAAAAGTACCTTTTATAAAAAGTACCTTTCATTAAAAGTACCTTTTATTAAAAGTACCGAAAGTACACTTTTTGGTACTTTTTTATTTCTTGAGGTATAAATAAAACAAACTTTTTTGTTTTTAAATCATTACATTGGTGGAGGGTATTTAAAGATTCGGCACAGCCGAATATAGCTTTCTTACTTGTTATCATTCAACAAGTCATCCAACAAATGTTATATCTCTGGTCTGCTTAATTTATACTGATTTTTGATAAGAAACCTGTGGTTTTTAGATTATTCTGTATCTTACCCCACATTTCCATAACTTAACTTTAATCTTTTATTTATCTACAATCAAATTAAGTTTCCTCCCATTACGGTAATATTGTTGTATATAAATTTATGAATTTTATTTTGTATTATCAATTTCAGTCAATCATATTGCTGCAATTGTTAGTAGTTGTGATATTCATCAATAATTTAAAAAGGAATTTAAAAGGCAATTAATAACATAATTGATATGTGGTTAAATGGCTAATTAAAATTGACAATACTTCCTCCACTATGTGCATGTGGCAATTTTAATATTAATAATGTAAAATTGCAATTGCTTTCAAAAACTGCCAGTAGTCAATATGTTTTATGTATGGAGATGATCACAAGTACACGCATATGATGATGTGTGTGAGTGTGTGTTTGTAAATATGGTTGAATATGAGGTTGACATGGTTACGTTGTATAGAAAATTCAAAAAGTAAGCTCTTATGATTGGCAAAAGTTAATGGGGCATATGAAATATATATTATAACAGCTATAATGGTTTAGTGGTTAAACTGTTTTTAATACTTTCAAGTAGATAGTATAAATATAGTGGTTAAAGAACAAAGGGATTTTATTAGAAGATAAGAAAATTATAGGGAAAACTATTATTAATAATAGTAATAGGAGGTGGCTTATTAGGGTCTTGGTTTTATTGTGTAGGTAAAATTTAAACTAAAGAGTTTTAAACTATATGTTAAGAATAGATTAGCTGGTAAAAGGAACCGATTCGGAATTAAGCGGTTCATATAAAAATTCATACAGAAATGAACCGGTTTATATTATCTTATATTGTTAAGTAGCCCTTCTATCTTTTAAATCCTTCATGTCTCTTCTATCCCCTTACCGAAAAAGCATCATGATTACGTTAGTAATTGATAGCCAGCATTGCCTGTGTGTTGTTTCTTTAAAAAAATAATTAATCATCTAATACTGTTGAATATAAAGCCGCTCAGAGACGCAATAAATGTTGAATCACTTGAGGTTGAGCAAACAAAATTTTAAAATTTTATTTATTTTTAATTTATTTAGCGTATGGAATTTAAATACAGAGTTTTTTTTTTATACATTTTTCTTTTGCGAATATTGTGCTGCATTATGTTACAATTGTAGGGTATTCAGCCATGAAACGACGTCAGGTGTTAGGTTGTTGATATCTTCGATATTTCCAGGGAAAGACAGTATTGGGCAGTTGTACATTATGTGTTCAATTGATTGAGATGGAAAACCGCAAGGGCAACTTGCATCATTTGTAAGCCCCCACTTAGTTAGAGATTCCATTGTTCTACCAGTGGATGTGCGTAAGCGGTTTAGGTTTCACCATGCTTTACGTGAAAGATCAAATTCCATAATCCGGTCTTCTTGATTGAATATAGGACTGCTTCGTCCTGAGTCATTCCAATGCAACATCCAGACCGTGTGAGTATCAAAACGTTCGTCTAGTAGTTTTTTCGCCAGTATAAGGGGGGGATTTCTGGATGTTAGTCTTGATCCATAGGGAATAGAGAGGTCAGAGCACAGTGGGATGTTTGTGTTTCCACTAATTTTATTGAACTCTCGGAGGAGAGCTTGTTTTCTTCTAAGAGGAGGAGGAAGCAGGTTCGATAGCATTGGGAGATATTCAACAGGCGTGGCCTTTAAGGTTCCGGTTATTAATCTCATCGTTGAGTTTAGTTGAGTATCAATTTTCTTGACATGCGGGCTGTTCAACCAGACTGGAGCACCATGTTCGGCTGTAGAGTAGACAAGCGCCAGGGCTGAGGTACGCAGACAATTTGCAGATGCACCCCAGCTTGTTCCTGCGAGTTTCTGGATGATGTTGTTCCTGGTTTTTATTTTTTGCGCTTATTTAAATAGATTCGTTCTAAACGATAGCGAAACATGAATATTTTTAATTTTTCAACAAATTTTTATAGTTATTTAATATATGTATTTAGATTAAAATTCACTTTTAAATATCATTGCACTATACAAAAGTCAATAATTATTGACCGGGTGCTGGTAGCTAATTTTGGGTAATTGGGGTTCGCTGTTTGAAATCTGGCAACCGTTTTTTATGGGTCAGCTCTAGTTTTTGAGATATAGCCTAAGGAAACTTCGAAAATATGCTGTTTTTGGCATGTTTGCAAATCCACATTTACCAACACTGGTCTTGCATCAAAAAAGTGAAAGGAGATTTTGGGTATATCGGATCTGTTTATTTCAAAAATGCTCTCACTTTTTTTTGAGTCATTATTAGTTTTTGAGATATATAAAAATTTAAAATTGTCATTTAGGTCCGTCTTAAAATTTTCCACTGACCATCACTTTGAGGACACGATTAAGACTTAAAAACGCACGCATATTTCAAAAATCAGTATACTAAGGTTCATATAAAACGACTGTCAAAAGTCAGGCAAATTGAGAAAGTTCAACTTTTGTCACCTTGTGTAATTGAAAAATCAAAACTTTTTGATTTTTTATCCGACATTTTACAGCCCCATACACGAAAAGAATTACACTGGTCATCCGACAAGTCGTCCAACGTGTTTGAAATGTATGGGGCCCAAAAATTAATATTTCTTTAACACTTTTTCATAGTTTTTTAATGTACTAAGGTTAAAATTCACTTCTAAAAATCACTGCTTTGTACAAAAACGTTCCTTTGTTCAAAGAAATAACAAAAAAAACTGTGCTAGTCGAAAATTAACAAACTGAGCTTTACCAGCAGGGTGTAAAGCTAATTCGGGTACGCTGAATTCAATGGTGCTAGCCGGTTTTCGAAGTTATCGCTCGTATTTGCGATATTCGCAATTTAAAATTGTAAAGATAAAGTACTAAAACAATTAAATTTTTATGCTTTTGGGATAGTTTTTAAATATAAAATTAGAAAATGCATTGTTTTTTTTTAGAAAAAAAAATTGTTCCGCGAAAAAAAAAATCCGCGAAAAAAAATGTTTTTCGAATAATTTTGTGTCTGTAATGTTTCGTATTCTACACATTTTCATAAATTAATAGCATAATAACAAAAACTTTGGAAACAAAAATTTCCGCGAAAAAAAAAAAAAAATACCGCGAATATTTTTTTTGTATATTTAATAGAGTTTAGATGATAAAAATTCAGCAATTGACTAAATTATATAAAAAAATAGTGTTTTTTAATTAAAAAAAAATATTCGCGAATATCGCTAATACATATAAAAAAATAATCTGAAACTTTGCTAAGAAAAATGGCGAAACACGAAATTTTTCATAAACATTTTCAAGGAATGGTAGAATTTTTATACAGGGAAAAATTCTTTTCGAATCTTTAAATTTTTCCATAGAAAAAATCTCATGACTTTCTTCAGAAAAAATTTATTCTAAAGAAAATGTCTAAGAATCTGAGTATTTTTCTATAGGAAAAATGTCTCAGAATCTGAGACTATGTCTATAGGAAAAATGTGTCAGAATGAGACTCTTTCAATAGGGAAAATGCCTCAGAATCTGAATTTTTTTCTATAGGAAAAATGTCACAGAACCTGAGACATATTTCTATAGGGAAAATGTCTCAGAATCTGACACTTTTTCTACAGGAAAAAACTTTTCAGAATTTGAAACTTTTTCTACACGAAAAATGTCTCTAATTCTGAGACATACACTTTTTCTATAGGAAAAATATCTCAGAATCTGAGACGTTTTCTACAAAAAAAAAGCTCAAAAGCTGATATCTGAATATCTTAGAATTTCACACTTTTTCTATAGGAAAAATATCTCAGAATCTGATATCTGAATATCCTAGAATTTCACACTTTTTCTATAGGAAAAATATCGCAGAATCTGAGACTTTTTCTATAGAAAAAATGTCTCAGAATCTGAGACTATTTCTATAGGAAAAATGTGTCAGAATATGAGACTTTAGGAAAAATGCCTCAGAATCCGAAACTTTTTCTATAGAAAAAATGTCTCTGAAAAATGTCTCAGAACCTGAGACATATTTCTATAGGAAAAATATCTCAGAATCTGACACTTTTTCATTAAATAAATGTCTCAAAATCTAAGACTTTTTCTATAGAAAAAACTTCTCAGAATCACAGACTTTTTCTCTATAAAAAATGTCCCAGAATCTGAGACTTTTTCTATATGAAAAACGTCTCAGAATTTGAGACGTTTTCTATAGAAAAAATGCCTGCGAAATTTGTACTCTTGCCCAAAACATTAAATCATGATAATGTTTTGCGGATGATTTGGGTGTACTTGCCAAAGCAAAGTTTTTTTTAGAAGAAATAATGTTATATTACTTTGCTATTCCATGCAAAACGAATTGAAATATCAGTCGAGGACCTCATTAAAAAACCAAAAGAGCTGTACATTTCGTAAGTGAGTGCAAAAATAAGTGCAAAAAAGTGTTTTACATTTTGGAGAGTATAAAAGATTCGGCACCAGAGAATATAACACTCTCACTTGTTTTATGTACATATGATAAACAAATGGAAAATTTTTATGCGAAAAATTGATGAAAGAAAAATTTTTAAAAAAAAATTTGATAAAAAAATTTAATGAAAAAAAAATTGACCAAAAAAAATTTCATAAAAAAAAAAATTATAAAAAAAAAAAAATTTGATGAAAAAAAAAATTGGATGACAAAAAAAAAATAATAATGAAAAACAAAAAAAATTGATGAAAAAAAATTTTGATGAAAAAAAAAAATTTTTTGGAGAAAAAAAAAATTAATATAAAAAAAAATTAATGAAAAAAAATTTGATGAAAAAAAAAAAATTTATGAAAAAAAAAAAAAAAATTTCAAGGACCCAAAATAACTATTATCAAAATTTAAAAATCCGAAAAAATTGGCCATTTTTAATAGATATTCAAAAAAATTGATTCATAATTATTATAAACAAGTTATAAAATAATAATTGGAGCATAACTATTATTATCCAATAAATATTTTTTTTATTGATTTATAATAGTTATGAATAACTAAATGGGAAAAATCTTAAGCATAACTATTATATTTTAATGAATTTTTTAAAAATTGGATTTTAATAGTTAAATCCAATTTTTATTTCAAAAATAACTATTATTTTTTTTTTTAATAAACACTTTTTTTTTGCAATCAATTTTTTGATAATAATCACTATAGGATGTTGTAGTTGTTTTATTTTTGGTTTTTGTTCATACAAAAATTAAAAAAGTTTTGAATTACTATTAGAAATGGATTCATGAGTGGGTCAAATTTTAGATGACCAGAGATTTAATTTATCAGACGCCAAATTGGCAGCAATAATGTTTGTAAAATTAAAACAAAAATCTTTTAATTTGTAATATTACTTTTTTTTGAGTTAGAGCTTTATTTTTTTTAAACCTACAATTTTTTGGAGAGTACATTTTTTATTTCTGTTAACTTTTTTTGAAAAAAAAATAAAATGATAATATTACTGAGTAGAAAACAAAGGTAGGTAAAGTTTTTCATACAAAGTCAAAACTCGTTAAGTGCACCAAAAATAAAAACGCAATTTTTTTACAATTTTTTTAAATAACTATTACAACATAATTATTATGAGCAACTTTTTGCTATATATCTTATGCGTAACTATTAAAAAATAACTTTTAAATATTTATCAAAAAATAATAGTTATGGGTAAGAAATATATATTTTTCTTATCCATAATTATTATCATTTCAGAAAAAAAATATTACTTAAAAAATAATAGTTATTAATAAGAAAAAAAATTAAAATTGTCCTGTAATAGTTATGACTTAAGGAATTGGCCATAAAACTTATAATAGTTAAGTCCTTGAAAAATTTTTAATTCTGTTTTATATATTGTTGGACTTTATATTTTATAACTGAAGTTTTTATTTATTTTCGGTTTGAGTCCATATTAATTATTCCTGAGAAATAATTATTTTTGTTTTACAATGAGAAAATCTGAAAAAAATTAATTGACAACACAGGCTAAGTGGAGATGTTGACAGCTTTCGGAAGAAGCCACCCTTCCTTCGTCAGCACTCTTCGATTATCACTGTAGGTGAGTAAGATTAAGATCAGCTATTTAAACGTACATTAAGGTGAAAAAGCGAATCGACATCTCCACTTAGCCTGTGTTGTCAATTAATTTTTTTCAGATTTTCTCATTGTACAACAAAAATAATTATTTCTCAGAAATAATTAATATGGACTCAAACCGAAAATAAATAAAAAATTCAGTTATAAAATATAAAGTCCAACAATATATAAAACAGAATTAAAAACCATAGGGGTGAAACGAATAAGTTTCACACATGTTTATGTATTAGTGACGGCACGCGCGTGTAACTTTTGACGTTTCATACAAAACGTAAACAAACAACGAAAATACAGATGCAAAAGCTCACACGTACAGGCACACGTATTCTAGACAGAGAAGTAAATTTAGTAGTATTTTGTATGCGTCCATATTGAAAGTACCAAAATAAGCACTCGTGTTGCATGTCTATATGGTCTGTGTTAAAAACTCAACTCATAAGGTACAATGCAATTTAGTAATATTTTCTAAGAATTAAAAATACGAAATATAAATTCAAACCTAACGGACATTTTTCAAGACTTGAAAAGTCCTACTAAGGGTTGCAACTCTGAGAAAATCTACTACAGTGTAAGAAATTACAACTGTGTTGGAAAAAGTTAAAAATAGATTCATTAAGTTCGTGCTAAACGTAACATATGGGTAACGAAATGTGATATAATTCCCGTTCGCTTTTTCACCTTAATGTACGTTTAAATAGCTGATCTTAATCTTACACACCTACAGTGACAATCGAAGAGTGCTGACGAAGGAAGGGTGGCTTCTTCCGAAAGCTGTCGACATCTCCACTTAGAATGTGTTGTCAATTAATTTTTTTCAGATTTTCTCATTATACAACAAAAATAATTATTTCTCAGAAATAATTAATACGGACTCAAACCGAAAATAAATAAAAACTTCAGTTACAAAAAAAAATTGTTAAAAAAAAAAATTTATGAAAAAAAATTTGATGAAATAAAAAAATTTATGAAAAAAAAAAAATTATTTTTGGTAAAAAATAATTATGTTACTTTTTATTCACCAGCTGGTGAAAAACTGTTTTATTCACCACGAGTTGAATTACTATCCAAGTTACAAACCCAAGTTATTAAAATTTTTGGTTTTAAGAAAATGAAAATAAAAATAGTAAGGAATGTTGTTGTTTCTAAGGATCGTAATTGTTGGTGTAAAATAAAAATCTTCTGTTGACGTCACACACTTAACATCTGTAATGAAATACGAACAAACCAACTTCTGCTGTTAGTTTGTCAAGCAGGGCGATAGCTCAGATGGTGGAGTACTTGCTTTGCAAACTGATGGAAAATTTGAAGAACGTGGGTTCTATTCCACTCAGAGTTAAGTCTGTTGATGAAAAAACATATAGAAAAAACAGTCTTACAAATAATCAAACAATTTATCTAATGTAATTTTCTCCACTGATGACGTAGAGGTGGCTACAGAAACCATGGTCTGGAATAAATCCACATTAAAAATAATCTTTAGAAATACAATGTTTTCTTCTTCAATCACAAACCCTTAATAACAAAACAGAATATGGCATGCGCCGATAAAAACACTTAAGAAAATAGTAATTCTTGTTTTCTTTTTCGTTAATTGTTAGCTTATATAGTCAAACTGAGGTGGCGCCCTGCAACTTTTTTAAAATTAGACACCAGCCTAAAAACATTATCATGTTAAAAACGTTATTTTTTTAATGTTTAATGTTATTTATTTTAGAAAATTTTGTAAACAGTAAAAAATAAATGTTGATGTTTGTTAAAACAAATGAATAATTACTGGGATGGTTTTCAATTGTTTATTCACTGGTTTTAAATGTGTTTTTCATTTGTTTTTGCCTAAAAATATTTTGAGTGCAATAAAAAAATGTGTGAGAATCTAAAACTTTTTCTACAAGAAAAACATTTCTCAGAATCTGAGATTTTTTCTACAAGAAATATGTCTCCGATTCTGAGACATAAACTTTTTCTATAAGAAATATGTCTCAGAATCTGATACTTTTTCTATAGGAAAAATGTCTCAGAATCTGAAACTTTTTCTATTGGAAAAATGGGTCAGAATCTAAGACTTTTTCTATAGGAAAAATGGCAGACTTTTTCTATAGGAAAAAAAGTCAGAATCTGAGACTTTTTAGATTCTCACACTTTTTCTTTAGAAAAAACGTCTAAGGCTCTGAGAATTTATCTATAAGAAAAATTTCTCAGAATCTGAGACTATTTCTATAGGAAAAATGTGTCAGAATATTAGACTTTTTCAATAGGAAAAATGCCTCAGAATCCGAAACTTTTTCTACAGTGAAAATGTCTCTGAAAAATGTCTCAGAACCTGAGACTTATTTTTATAGGAAAAATGTTTCCGAATCTGACACTATTTCTTTACACAAATGTCTCAAAATCTGAAACTTTTTCTGTAGAAAAACATCTCAGAATCACAGAATTTTTCCCCGAATCTGAGACTTTTTCTATGTGAAAAATGTCTCAGAATCTGAAACTTTTTCTTTAGAAAAAATGGAGACAGTGCTTTTTTTGTCCGCAGTTTTTAATAAAAAAAATTTGTTTAGATATTGCTGTTTTTTTGGCATGATTTTCTTTCGCAAATATTCCTTAAAATTTATACAATGGCGTGTAATTTTCTCACTTTAGAAAACTATAATTGTGTGCCAGATTTTAGTTGTTTTTCTTGTAGTTTTCCATTCTATTTCATTCTTTTTTCCTTTTAACCTTGTTTAATGGCATTTCCAACACAATTTTCTTTTTGGTTTGTTTATTTTTTTATATTATTATATTTCGTTTAGTTTCTTCTTCACCTCCTCTCACTGTGTGGTTTTTTAATGGTTTTTTTGGTAGCAAATTTTTTAAGATTGTTTATTTCACTTTAGATTTTCTTTTTAAAAATTTCGTTTTTATCGTTGTTTGTAGTTTTTTTACTTTTGGGTCTCTTTGTGTGTTACAATGCACTTCTTTGTAGAATTTTTTTTTTGGTTAAAAAGAAAGTGGTTTTTCTTCATGAGTTATTAGCCACTCACTTTTAGTAGGGCACCAATGTTTTTTCAGGTAGAAAATTGAACAAAATTACTTTTTTTTTTTTTTTTGTGATAAAAAGTTATACATAAAAAAAGTCTAAAATGTAGCCAAAAGTAAAACAAATTTAAAGAGAATTTTTCAATATATATTTAAAAAAAAAAATAAATTAAAAGAAAATGAATAGTTAGGTACATGCATGAACGGGTTTTATGGACAAGTATGAGAAATGAACCGGTTGATGTAGAAAAATATAAAAAATTATAGAATATTATTAAAAAAATTTTATGGACTCCCAGGAAATTTTAAGGCAAATGGGTTCTCAACAGATCGAAGGTGGCGGTAAAAAAAAAATGCAAAAACTCGAATGCTGTCGACGAAATGTTTGTTATAAATGTAAGAAATGCCAGACCAAATCGGTTTTTATATTAACTACACCAAGTTTATCTGACATTTCTGAAACTGTACCTTAGCGGAGTGTAAAAACAATACATCAATATATGCATTGTGAAAATTAATTCATTTACTCATTAACGGTGACCCGATTTTCTTAATTAAACAAGAAATGTGCATTATTTCACATTGAAAAAAATAACTGCTATACAATTTTTATGCCTTAAAATATTCATGTCATTTATTTTTACATTATTTTCGTGGAATTTTTTACCAATTAAGTCTCTACAACAGAGATACAAGCCGGTTGAATAAAAACGATTGGGCGCAGGCAGAAAAAAATTCTCAGAATCTGTGACTTTTTTCTATAAGAAAAATGTCTCAGAATCTGAAAAATGTCTCAGAATCGGGCACTTTTTTTATAAGAAAAATGTCTCAGAATCTGACACTTTTTCTATAAGAAAAATGTCTCAGAATCAGTGACTTTTTCTATAAGAAAAATGTCTCAGAATCTGAGACTTTTTTCTATAAGAAAAATGTCTCAGAATCTGAGACTTTTTTCTATAAGAAAAATGTCTCAGAATCTGAGACTTTTTTCTATAAGAAAAATGTCTCAGAATCTGAGACTTTTTTCTATAAGAAAAATGTCTCAGAATCTGAGACTTTTTTCTATAAGAAAAATGTCTCAGAATCTGAGACTTTTTTCTATAAGAAAAATGTCTCAGAATCTGAGACTTTTTTCTATAAGAAAAATGTCTCAGAATCTGAGACTTTTTTCTATAAGAAAAATGTCTCAGAATCTGAGACTTTTTTCTATAAGAAAAATGTCTCAGAATCTGAGACTTTTTTCTATAAGAAAAATGTCTCAGAATCTGAGACTTTTTTCTATAAGAAAAATGTCTCAGAATCTGAGACTTTTTTCTATAAGAAAAATGTCTCAGAATCTGAGACTTTTTTCTATAAGAAAAATGTCTCAGAATCTGAGACTTTTTTCTATAAGAAAAATGTCTCAGAATCTGAGACTTTTTTCTATAAGAAAAATGTCTCAGAATCTGAGACTTTTTTCTATAAGAAAAATGTCTCAGAATCTGAGACTTTTTTCTATAAGAAAAATGTCTCAGAATCTGAGACTTTTTTCTATAAGAAAAATGTCTCAGAATCTGAGACTTTTTTCTGTAAGAAAAATGTCTCAGAATCTGAGACTTTTTCTATAAGAAAAATGTCTCAGAATCTGAGACTTTTTTCTGTAAGAAAAATGTCTCAGAATCTGAGACTTTTTCTATAAGAAAAATGTCTCAGAATCTGAGACTTTTTTCTATAAGAAAAATGTCTCAGAATCTGAGACTTTTTTCTATAAGAAAAATGTCTCAGAATCTGAGACTTTTTTCTATAAGAAAAATGTCTCAGAATCTGAGACTTTTTTCTATAAGAAAAATGTCTCAGAATCTGAGACTTTTTTCTATAAGAAAAATGTCTCAGAATCTGAGACTTTTTTCTATAAGAAAAATGTCTCAGAATCTGAGACTTTTTTCTATAAGAAAAATGTCTCAGAATCTGAGACTTTTTTCTATAAGAAAAATGTCTCAGAATCTGAGACTTTTTCTATAAGAAAAATGTCTCAGAATCTGAGACTTTCAGAATCTGAGACTTTTTCTATAAAAAAAATGTCTCAGAATCTGAGACTTTTTCTATAAGAAAAATGTCTCAGAATCTGAGACTTTTTCTATAAGAAAAATGTCTCAGAATCTGAGACTTTTTCTATAAGAAAAATGTCTCAGAATCTGAGACTTTTTCTATAAGAAAAATGTCTCAGAATCTGAGACTTTTTTCTATAAGAAAAATGTCTCAGAATCTGAGACTTTTTCTATAAGAAAAATGTCTCAGAATCTGAGACTTTTTTCTATAAGAAAAATGTCTCAGAATCTGAGCCTTTTTTCTATAAGAAAAATGTCTCACAATCTAAGACTTTTTCTATAAGAAAAATGTCTCAGACCTAAAATCTAGCACCGTCGCGTATTTTGGCATCAGCCGTCGTTAGCCGCAATATGTAGCCGGCTTGTTTCTTTTCGTTCCACACCATTATATTGAATGGTATAAAACAGAACATTATTAATTATTGACAAGTAATTATAAACATATTTTCATTATACTTTGTGCCATATGAAGGTAGTATTTTAACAGTAGACTATAATATATTTTTTTTTTACCTTCATTCAATATAATCACCTAGGGTTTTAACATTTTTCGTTTGTTAAAGTTTGAGTTCGGAATATGTGATTATGACAGTAACCTTTATAGTGGCATATCATTTTTTATACATTTTAATATTATAAATGACACATATACAATTTATACGTTAATGCGTTTATATATGGAAACAGGGAAATCGAAACCTAAAGGATTTTTAGTAAAAAAAAATTTAAAATATAAAAAAAAATATTTAAATAATTTTATTGTAGATTATCATTCCTTTAGATCTCTATAGATTTTAAACTGTGTTTACATTTTCTTAGGTCCTTCGAACTCATATAGGTCCTTCGAACTAAGATTTTACTGTTATTGATTATATGTGTTTACGTTTTCTTTGTATGTGTGGAAAAAAATGCGTGTGTGTTTGTGTTTTCCTTGTGTTTGTTTGTATCATCAATGTATGAGTTTATTATTATTATTTCACTGCAATTAATTAACGTGTTGGCAAGTTTAATATTGTTTGAGTGAATGATTATGTTGGCTGATATCATGACTGTTTATAGCCCAAACATTGAATTTCACTTTTTTTAATGTTGTTTTTTTTACTTCGAAAACAGTATTTTTTTTTTTTTTTGCTTTATAATGAAAATTACCACTTTTAATAAAAGCTGGCAGGTTAAAATTAAAAATACATTAAGGTTTTGTACTTTTTTTGTGTTTTTTTGTTGGTGGACATTTAATATAAATAGTTATATGTATGTGGATAAATTAAATGAACATTTTTTTCCATAAATGATTAAATAAGAATATTAAAAAAAATAATACAAGGTAAAAGGTTTAAAAATAAAAATTTATTCGGTTAATATTAAATTTAATAAAGCTTAACCGGTTGAATACAGAGTTTAAATTTAAATCGACTCATGTCAACGGCAAGAACAGTGCCGTTTTAATCATTATGGCAAAAATTTTTTTTAATTTGTTTTAAAAAAAATTCACATTTTCTTATCGAAAAATTCTTAGAATCTATCAGATTTTTCGTATACATCTGAGACTTTTTTTCTATAGGAGAAATTTTCTTACAAAAAAAAAGGGTTTCAGATTCATAGATGTTAAGAGTCTGAACTTCATAGAAGTTTTTCGAAAAAAGTCCAAAAATCTGAGACAATCATCATATGCAAAGTCTTAGATCCTGAGGCATTTTTATACCCTCCACTTAGTGATAGAGGGTATATATAAGTTTGTCATTCCGTTTGTAACTCATCGAAATATCGGCCTGGGACCCCATAAAGTATATATCGCTCATTTACTTGTATAGTGTCATAACTCAAAAAACATGAATTTTGAGTTAATGATGTAGAGTTATTTGTTATAGCCTGCTTTATATTGTGTCAAAAATTGGTATTAATATCTTTTAAACTCACCGTTTGAGAAGAGAACACGCGATTATTAAATTTTCAATGTACCGGCCTTTTTTAATGGAAAACCAGTTTGAATTGTAAACTTTAAACTCGATTCCTGCAAAATCAAATATTTTGAGTTATGACAGTATACAAGTAAATGAGCGATATATTCATGATGCCCGATCGATTTTAAGACATTCTAGCGATGTCCGTCTGTCCGTCTGTCCGCCTGTCTGTCTGTGGAAAATGCTATCACGGACAAAATATTGCACAGAGATGACTGAAACTTAACATATGTATTGGAAGTTCTTCCGAGAAGTTTAGTATTGCATTTGAGCGATATCGGTTCAACGGTTCAAAAGTTATGAACGAAAATGCAAGCACACCTCAAAAATTTCAGTACATTCAACATAACCTAAAAATTCAAAATGCTTTAATTCGGCTTCCGGTTGACATATGTGAACATAATTGAACACCAAATGGTATTTAAACAAGTACGAACATATTTTTTTGACAAAAAATGAAAAAATCGGGGATTTTTTTTTTACCAACATTTTTTTTCGCGGAAATTTTCTTTCAAAAAATTTTTTTTTTCAAAAGTAATTTCCTTTCAAATAAAGTTTTTTGCAATAATCTTTTTGAAATTGTGGAGGGTATCACTACATTCGGCAAGGCCGAATTTAACTTTTTTACTTGTTTTGTATTGTAGCATATGTAGCATGAATTAAATGCGTTATTAACCATAACTGTATTTTACTGTATTTTGACGATATTTTGGATAACTGAAATATGAGTATTATACAAAGTACAAAACGATACACACTGTTTGCATTGTACAATGACTATTGAAGTTACAGTAAACTAAGCTGAGAATACTCAGTCAAACTGTGGTAACTTCTACTGTAAATCTTATTGAACAGTCAACCCTTCTGGTATTGTACGATGATCGTTGTTTCGTACTTAACGAATCTAACTAAATATATTAGTCCATTGCTACATTTCCCCACTGTTAATTTAAGTGCTAACTAAGCAATTTTATACTATAAATTAAGTTCAATTTTAATGAATAAAGTCAATTGAAAAACAAAGCTCAACCGGCTTATCAATTTAAAACCAAGCTCAACCGGCTTAACAAGTTGTAACCAAGTTTAACCGGCTTACCAAGTTACAGTATAAAAAAGTCTCAGATTCTAAAACATTTTTCGTATAAAAAAGTCTCAGATTCTAAAACATTTTTCGTATAAAAAAGTCTTAGATTCTAAGATATTTTAAGAAATGGTCTCAGATTTTGAGACATTTTCCGTATGAAAATATTTCAGATTCTAAGACATTTTTCGCATAAAAAAAGAATCAGATTCTGAGACATTCTTCGTATAGAAAAAATTTCTGAGGCCGTTATCGTATACACACAAAAAACTAATTTGGCAATATCCAAATAAAATACAGTTGACGCAACAAAAAGCCGGTTCATACATTTGCATATATGTCGTCACAATTGAATATTAGTAGTGACAACTGAAATCGGTTGATATTACTGACTTTTATTTGAAAAAACCAAACATTTCGGTTCACACAGCCGAATATAGTAGCAGAAACCGAATATTGAGTTTATACAGCTGAAAAATTCGATTGGAAATTTATTTTTCGGTGTATAGTAAAATTGTCAGGCTTTGAGACATTGTTCGTATAGAAATAGTCTCAGATGCTGAGCTGGAATATTCCTACTCAAAATATTTTTTTTTTAGTTTTTTCATTTTTAAACAGGAAATAATATAAATTTAATATGTACCAAAAGAAGGTTGTTTTTGGTCGTGTGAATTTTTACTTTCCAGCAGGCCCCAAATTTTTGTGTGCCCATTTGAGGCCAATCGGACAAAATTAATCCGTGGCGTGCGGCTATCAAATTTTTTTAAATTAAAAGAAAAATGTTAATGCGCTAAACACGAAAATCAAAAAAATTAAAGCCGGTCAAACGGTTTTAGAGATACCGCTATTTAAAATTTGCAAAAACTTACGGTTTTTTTTCAAAATTTTAAAATGTCTTTCCCTTGATCCTTCCAGAGCGCTTGAAATAGTCCTTCCTTTAAACTTAATTTTAACCAAATCCGATTATTTAGTTTGGGATTTTTGGAAATTTGGATTTTGATACATAATATTTGGATTTTGATACATAAAAAAAAATATATCTTGAGATACATTATTTTTATTGATTTTGGCATGCTGAGTATGAACATTAAAAAATTCTGAAATAAGTCGAGTGGTTTTCGAGATATTGCCATTTAAAATTTGTCAAAAAAACTTCAAAAAATTCGGGCTTTTTAAGGAATTATTTTTTTTTTCCACGGACTATTTCATCGAGCTTGAGAAAAACTTTCATTTTAACTTTATTTGAGCCAAATAAAAAAAATATTTAGCCATTGAGCCCTTCGATTAAAGTTTAGAGTTTTTGGTAAAAATTTTTTAAAAACCAATGACCAAGTATTGATCGAAGTCTGCCACGGGTTAAAATGGTCGAATTTGGCTTAAATTAAATTTAAATGAAAGTTTGTCTCATGCTCTATGAAAGGGTCAAGGCAAAGAAATTTTTTGGTTTTTGAAAAAATTTCTTGAACGTAGGAAAAAACAGAAATTTTTTAAAAATTTCAGACAGCGATATCTCGAAAACTGTTTGGACCGATTTAATTTTTTAGAATAAAAATTTGCCTGGACACTTGGCAAAATCAAAAGTTAAAGAAAGAATGGCACTCTTATGTACATGACTCATTCCATGTCAAATCGCTCACATTCGGACCCAAACCCCTTCGATTTCGCTCATTTTTGTATATGTTTAGTACTTATTAAATGCAACTTGCATACAAATTTCATTCCAAGTTAGTTTACGCTCCTACCTTTAAAAGGCGCTCCTAGAGGGGTAAAAAGTAAGACCGACCCCCCTTAAATTTCCCCCCAGCATCATTGCTGTACATTAGGGTGGATCGAATTTGGCTTTTTGGCGAATTTCGTTCCGGCTCACCGACAGATGTGTTGGAATAGACCTAAAAACAATGTGGTTAAATTTTCATGCAGATCGGTGGTCATCTTCCGCTGCCGAAATGACGTTGAAAATCCGCGATTTCTTAAAAAATAGAATTTATTTAAAAAAATTGCCAAAATTACAAAAATCACTTAATCTTCTTTTTTATTTCAGTCAATCTTTACAATTCGATCATATTTTCTTAGAAAAAAATTGCAGCTTAATAGGAAATTGTTAACCCCTCTAAATCGGTTGCCGAAAATGACCCATTCATTTTGCCCTAAACACAAAACCACCAAATTTAAAAAATATTTTTTTTTTTGATTTTAAGTTGCACAATCTAAAGTTTTTATTGCATTTATTTCAAGTATATATAAGTTTGTTTGACAAAAATTTTTTTTGAAAAAATACGAGATTCTGAAACAGCGCGTGTAACGGTCAGCTTCCAGGACATTTTGGGAAAATTTCACTTTTTTTTTTTAAACTCAACATTTTTAGTTAAAAACTTTTATTTTTACACCAGATTTATTATAAATTATAAAACTTAATATAGAAATATTGGATTTTAAGAAATTCTTTAACCCTAAACAGCTTTGGGCCCTAAATGACCCATTATGAACATATGCATCTAGCAATAAACCGCTTTTGGCGGTCGACTAACCATTGGAAACATATTTTTTCAATTACAAATGGCAGCGTGAGTAAAGATGGGAGCATGAGTAAGGATGGTAGCGTGAGTAAAGATGGGAGCGTGAGTGAATTCGACCAACTCAAGCTAACGAAAAAAAAAAAATTCTCACGCAAAAAATTTTTGAATTTTGCATAAATTTTATGCAGGGTTAGATGAGTGTCACATTTTAATCTCACTCAAGCTGAATTTTGACGTGTTTCATTTTTCCGTCACCATAAAAAATCATGCAAACTCACGAAATTTTACTCACATTTAACAGTGCAATTTTAAAAATTATATTTTTAATGCAAATGAAACAAAAAAGTTCAAATAGCATTCAAATAGTATCCCGCTTAAATGCACCCACTCTTAAAGCACCATTAACCATTTCTGTATTTATATCTGACACAAAAAGTAATTCACATTTAAACAAGAATATGTATTGCTGAATAATTTACTATTTGCTTGCTGTATTCTGGCATTTAAGGAGATAATGCTTCCGGGGTGGGTGCATTTAATTGGGAAATAATATTTAAACTTGTTTAAAAAATAATATGGATCACTTTTTTATTTTGCATTAAAAATATAATTTATACAAATGTACACGTGACACAAATTTCACGTGATTCACTCGTAAACGTGAGTGAAATTTCGAGATGATTTTTTATGGTGACAGAAAAATAAAACACGTCAAAATATAGTGAGCGTGATTACGGCGCGAACGAGTTTAATATGTTTCAATCACGTGATCCTGCGTAAAATGTATGCAAACTTAAAAAATTTCCTGCGCGAAAATTTTTTTCTTAGTGAGCGTGAGTTGGTCAAATTCACTCACGCTCTCATCTCCACTCACGCTCCCATCCTTACTCACGCTTCCATTTGTAATTGAAAAAAATATGTTTCCAATGGATAGTCGACCGCCAAAAGTGGTTTATTGCTAGATGAATATGTTCATAATGGGTCATTTAGGGCCCAAAGCTGTTTATGTTTAAAGAATTTCTTAAAATCCAACATTTCTATATTAAGTTTTATAATTTATAATAAATCTTGTGTAAAATAAAAAGTTTTTAACTAAAAATGTTGCGTTTTAAAAAAAAAAGTGCAATTTTCTTAAAATGTCCTGGAAACAGACCGTTACACGCGTTGTTTAAGAATCTCGTATTTAAAAAAAAAAAAATTTTGTCAAACGAACTTATATATACTTGAAATAAATGCAATAAAAACTTTAGATTGTGCAACTTAAAATAAAAAAAAAATCTTTTTTAAATTTGGTGGTTTTGAGTTTAGGGCAAAATTAATGGGTCATTTTCGGCAACCGATTTAGAGGGGTTAACAATGTCCTATTAAGCTGAAATTTTTTTCTAAGAAAATATGATCGAATTGAAAAGATTGACTGAAATAAAAAAGAAGATTAAGTGATTTTTGTAATTTTGGCAATTTTTTTAAATAAATTATATTTTTTAAGAAATCGCGGATTTTCAACGTCATTTCGGCAGCGGAAGGTGACCACCGATCTGCATGAAAATTTAACCACATTGTTTTTAGGTCTATTCCAACACATCTGTCGGTGAGCCGGAACGAAATTCGCCCAAAAGCCAAATTCGATCCACCCTACTGTACATGCCCACAACCTAACTTCATTCCCTAAGGGGATTTCCATACAATATTTTCATGCAATATTTCCAGGCAATATGCGAAATTTCTTAAAGAATAGGATATATCTCACGGAATGGACGATGCATATTTTTAGCGTAAGTCTCCTTTTTGATGCCATTTCTTTATTTCACTAATTTAAAGCATTTAAAAATTTTAAAAATCTTAAATACGTAAATTTTCGTAAAAAAGCCGCGAGCGCGACAATTTAAAAATCAAAAATTATAAACTAAAGCAAAGTTTTTTTTAGAAAAAATAATGTTATTCCATGCAAAACGAATTGAAATATTGGCCGAGGACTCCACTAATTGTAAGTTTATATACTATTGATCCATTGCTAAGACAGTCTACCTATATATCCCACCATTTGTCTATTGAAACCAAGATGCAGTTTAAACCAAAAGATTTGTAAATTTGGTAAATGAGAGCATTACTTAAGTGCAAAATACACAGAAAAAAATAAAAAACAAAATTTGAGTAATATTTTAATACTATTGAGTAAAAAATTACACAATTTTGCACCAGTAAACGATTTAATAGTATTGAGTAATTTTTTAACAAAAAATTTATTAAATGTATGCCCAAAATTTTTTGTAAATTTTTAATTGATACAAATAAAACTTTACTCAAAATTTTTAGTTTTTTTTTAACTAAGTTTTTAATTGTGTCAAGTAAAAATTTACTCAAAATTTGTCAATTTATTTTTATTAAAAGTTTAAAAAAGCTTTACATTTTTTTTTTTACAAAAACAAAAAATTTTTTTTCAAACTTTTACCAAATATATTTATGTCTTAAAGACATAGAAAAATTTCATGAAGATGATTTCAAACCATTTTTAACACTACCCAGCAGAAATTTTGCTGAACTGGCAGCAGCTTTTGGAAAGGAAACTCTAGTTAAGGAGCGCATCCAAACCTGCTGAATTCATGCATGATTCTCTAAGGCAATGTCACACTTTAGAGCGCTAGTTGGATACACCGAAAAAGCGCTCTTAAGATGCACTGAAATCACGTGTCTTTAGAGCTATAAAGATGCAGTGAATTCATGTATCTTTTTAGAGCTGATTTATGCAGAATAAAGATGAATGAATACATTTGACTATTTCTGAAATACAATTGGAAAATTTGAAATACAATTGACTATTTTTGAAATACAACTGGAAATTTCTAAAATACACATGGATTTTTTTTTAAATTAAAATAAAATTTTCTTAATAGCAGTTATAAAACTTTTAAATCTAAATGAAAATTTTTGATATACAAATGGAATTTTCTGAAAAGCATTTAAAAAATTTTGGAAATAAAAACTTAAATTTCTTGAATACAATTGGAAATTTATAATTTATAAGAAATAAGCATTTGCTGTTTTTTTATGGCCTTTTTATCATCATTCAAAATGTGTTAAAGATGTTATGATTGAAGCACTCTTTGCAGCGCCGATTAATGCGCAAAAATGATGCAGTCAAATCATGTGTCTTTGTACAAAACTCATGATTTTTCACGCAAAAAGTGTTAAAAGTATTAAAAAGAAAAGCAAGTGTTAAATTGTATCAAAAAATAATTTTATATTATAAGTTTTATATAAAATATCTTAACAAAAAATTCAAAATGTTCCCCCTTACTTTTACTGCACCCTCAAAAGCGCTCTTTGGATGCGCTTCGGTATGCTATAAAAAGATGCTGTGTAGCCAAAATCTTGATTTATTTTTGCTGGGTATAAACTAAATACCCAGCAGAAATAAATCGAGATTTTGGCGACACAGCATCTGTTTATAACATACCGTAGCGCATCCAAAGAGCGCTCTTAGGGATGCAGTAAAAGGAAGGGGAAAAAATTTTATTTTTTTTTTAAGATTTTTTATAAAAAACTTATAATGTGTAATTATTTTTTGATAAAATTTCACACTTGCTTTCCTTTTTAATATTTTTAACACTTTTTGAATAAAAAAACATGAGTTTTAGACAAAGACACATGATTTGCCTGCATCATTATTGCGCATTAATCAGCGCTGCAAAGAGCGCTTCAATCATAGCATCTTTGACCGCTGTTCCCAAAAAAAATCCCATAATAAATGTGAAAATGAAAATTTCCGATATTTTTTTGATGTTCACTTCCGATTTTTTTTTTCATTTTGTTTCACATAAATAAAGTTTTGTAAAGTAAAACGAATGAATTTTTTTGTTATATTTTTTTAAATTTTAGTTATTTGATTTAAACTTTGAACAGACAAGGAAAAAATTCGAATTTTATTTAAAATTCATAAGGTATTTGAAATAAAATTTTTGTTTAAATAAAATTCTCAAAAACATTTGAATTTTATTATTTCCAAAAATAAAATTCTCAAAAAAAAGAATTTTATTTTTGGTTTAATTTTATTTTACTTTTGGTTTGAATATTTATTTGTTCAAAATATATTTGTTATTATGGAAATAAAATTCTTTTTTTTTTTATTAATAAAATTCTTTAAAGAATTTAAAAAAAAAAATTTTTGAATTTTATTTCTTCTAAGAATTTAAAATAAAATTTTTAAGAATTATATTTAAAATTCTTTCTTGAATTTTTTGAAAAATTCAAAATTGAATTTTATCAATAACGAATTTTAAATTTTATTGTTTTTCCTTGTCTGACTTTGAATGAACCCGTAAACAAATACCAAACTCGATTTCATGTGATTCGGAAAATATCATGTGATTTGAAAAGTTTTGAAAGACATAACAGAGGCCTTTAACACATTTTAAATGATGATAAATAGGCCAACCAAAAAACAGCCAATGCTTATTTGTTATTTCGATGAATAAACCGATTTGGATTAAACACAAATTCTAATCACGAAAAAACAGAAAAACTAAGATACATTTGTTATAACTTCTTTTGAATATTTTTTCATTTATTGGTAAATTTTTTGTTTTTTATCTCATTTTTACATTTTAATTTTAGAACTTTAATTTTAGAAAATACAAATTTTATTACAAAATCAGCGCTAAAAAGATACATGAATTTACAGCATCTTTATTCTGCTTAAATCAGCTCTACAAAGATACATGAATTCACTGCATCTTTAATCTGCTTAAATCAGCGCTAAAAAGATACATGAATTTACAGCATCTTTATTCTGCTTAAATCAGCGCTCTAAAGACACATGATTTCAGTGCATCTAAAGAGCGCTGTTTCTGTGTTTCCAACTAGCGCTCTAAAGTGGGACATCGCCTTAGAGAATCATGCATGAATTCAGCGCAATTGGATGCGCTCCTTTACTCAAGTTCCCCTTCCAAAAGCTGCTGAACGTTCAGCAAAATTTCTGCTGGGTAAGAATTAAAAAAACTAAGAGAATAAAAACATAAAAAAAAAATTATTAAATTATTTACTTACATTTAAAAAAAAAAACTTTTAAGTAAATTGTTAATTGTTAATTAATACCCAAATCTTTTTTTTGAAATTTAAACAAGTGATTATTCAAAATTTTTTATTGTTGAAAAAGTAGTTATTTTGAAAAAAAAAAAAAAAAAAAATAAAAGAAAAATTTTTTGATATAAATCAAAATTTTGGTGAAAAAAATTTTTGATGAAAAAAAATGTTTGATGAAAAAAATTTATGATAAAGAAAAAAAAAATTTATGAAAAAAAAAATTATTTTTACGAAAAAAAAAAATATTGAAACTGATGAAAAATATTGAAAAAAAAAATGTTGATGAAAAAAAATTGATAGATAAAAAATTATAAACAAAAAGTTTTGTTAAAAAAAATGATGACAAAAAAAAAAATTGATGAAAAAAAAAAATATGTATATAAAAAACAAAAAAAAAATTGATGAAAAAAAATGGTTGATAAAAAAAAATATTGATAAAAAAAGAATTTATGAAAAATAAATTTTTTTGATAAAAAAAATTTGATGAAAAATAAAATTGATGGTATAAAACGTATTTTCTTATTTTTTTTGTTAGTCGTTTGCTTATATAGTCAAACTGAGGTGGCGTCATGCATCATTTTTAATATTAGACACCAGCCTAAAAAAAAAGATCTGGGCACTCTACTCCATCTATTATATATATTTTGGTGTAGAAATACAACTTACAAAATTTTAGGATAATCGGACATGGGAAAGGCGTGCCGCATTGGCCATGAATCTTAAAAACGAATTATACATGGGAGTATATGTCTTTTTATACCCTCCACTCTAGTGATAGAGGGTATATATAAGTTTGTCATTCCGTTTGTAACACCTCGAAATATTGGTCTAGGACCCCATAAAGTATATATATTCATGATCCTCGTTTGATTCTAAGACGATCTAGCGATGTCCGTCCGTCCGTCCGTCCGTCCGTCTGTCCGTCTGTCTGTCTATCTGTCTGTTGAAAACACGCTAACTTTTGAAAAAGTTTATGGAGGGTCCTGAAGTTTGGCATATATGTTGGGCATTTACCTGTTCAGGTTGGTATTGCAATCCAGCCAAATCGGTCCAGTGGTTCAAAAGTTATAAGCAGATGCGTGAATTTCGGCAAGGGTTTTTCTGGAATTTACGAGATAAAACACACGGTAACTTTCGAACTTTCTGAGGGTGCTGAAGTATGGCATATATATTTGCCGTTCCTTTTGGCTGATCCGTATTGAATTTCAGTCAAATCGGTCCAGTGGTTCAAAAGTTATTAGCAAAACCGTAAATTTCAGATTCGCCTCACCTTAAACTCACGTGTTGAAAACCCGTTAAACATGTTTTAAAAACATTGGTAAGTCACAAAAATATTTTACAACGCATTTTTGTCACTCAAAAATATTTTTACACTAAAAGAAAAAAAAAATACATTCGAAAAAAATTTTACACTCAAAAAAAATTTTACACTCAAAAAAAAATTTAGTAAATTATTTTTTTTTTTTTAAAAAATAGTTAAAAAAAAAAGTTTTTTTACACAAAATAAAATATTTCTAATCAAAAATGTTATTTTTTCACTCTCGAAAATTTACTATAACTTAAAAAGGGCATTGTGGAGGGTATTCATAGATTCGGCCAAGTCGAATTTAACTTTTCTACTTGTTATTCATTTTCTCAGTTTTTTCGATAGTTAGATTTAATATTGAATTAAATTGGTCACAGAATTGTGATTAGGAATAAAATTTCTCTCTAAGAACTAAAAACTAAAATCGGTCGAAAAACAGCCAAGTTCAACAGGCATAACATGTGGGAGACCAATAGATTTAACATATTCAAAAATTAGAAAAATCAAAGGGGGTCGGGAACGAAAGTGTGTGATTTGGCATGTAATGCCCCATACATTTTTTTATATTTTACGAAAATAAAAACAAAAAATGTTTTTGTTGTTGTTATTATATAAAAAATAGTATGTGAATTAATTTTGTTACTCAAAGAAGTTTTACACTCAAAAAAATTTTACACTCGAAATAAATGTACACTAAAAATAAATTTTTTACTTAAATGATACACTCAAAAACAAATATCTACACTCAAAAAAAATTTTCACTCAAAAAAATTTTTCACTCGAAATAAATGTATACTAAAAAAATTTTAACTTAAATGACACACTCAAAAACAAATGTCTACACTCAAAAAAATTTTTCACTCAAAAAAATTTTACACTCGAACTATTTTTTTTACTTAAATACTTTACAAAAAAAATATTACTCATAACAAAATATTTCTAGTCAAAAATTTATTAAGAATTTTATTGTTTCATTACAAATTATAATCAGATAAAATGGGCATTGCGTAGGGTATTCATGGATTCGGCCAAAACGAATTTTATTTTTCTACTTTTTTTTTTAATTTTTAAGGGTATAAGATATTCTTCAAGCCCAAATGAAAATTCTCACTTGTTTGTGTAGTGTTTACAAAATAAGTATTGAATTAAAAATATCATCATTTAATCTAA
Source organism: Pegoplata infirma (assembly GCA_963921195.1). Classification (NCBI taxonomy): domain Eukaryota; kingdom Metazoa; phylum Arthropoda; class Insecta; order Diptera; family Anthomyiidae; genus Pegoplata; species Pegoplata infirma. The sequence goes on along the minus strand of OY992537.1, from coordinate 208,667,326 downwards.
GCTATAAAAATTAAATTCCATTTCTATACACTCGTAAATACGAAAAGAAAACATCATAAAATTGTAATTAAGCCCCTATGACACTACATTTTTTTTGTATTTCATTTTTTATTAATTGATAGAATGAAACAGCAAAAGAAGAAATGAAAAAGACACATAAAATAAACAAACAAATAGTGATGATTACTTTTATTTAAATAAAAACCCGCTTAATAAATACCAAAAACTGTCAAAAAAAACAAAAAAATCGCTTCATTTAATGAAAAACAGAAAAGTTGGCAACACTTAATATCATTCATGCGTAAATGTCAAAAAAAAAAAAATGTAAAATTTTTACATTTTTTTTGACATTCAATCATTTGATAACCAAATTTATCGATAACACAAGAATAAAATTTGACGTTTACTGTTTTTTTAGTATGCTTTTACTATTCACACTTATTCAGATTTCCTATGGTGATATATTTGCACTGTTCACATAAATTCCATCAATACAAAAAAAATGTAGTGTCATAGGGGCTTTACTCAACTAGAAATTAAATGCAAAATTCTATAAAATTGTGAACACTTAAAAAATCGTATTAAAAACACTAGATTTCTGTTTTTTGATTGAATGGGTGATGAACGAGATAAAAACAAATCATAAAAAATGTCAGTATTTCTTAAAGCAAAATACAAAAAACTGTTTTATAGTTTTTGTTTTTAAGAGATCGACTTAAATTCTCTAATTAAAATAAATGATTAAATACTAAACAAAAAATAGAAAAAGGTATTTACTCTTAGGAAATGTTTAAAATAATTAAAATCTTTAAAAAAAACTTTCTATTGAATGGAATAAATTTAAAAGAAAAATATTTAAAAAAATTTTTGATATAAAATGTAAAATATTTTTTAAATTTAAAATAGTTTTTGTTGTGGATTAAACAAAACAACATGGTTTTGTTAAGACACTTGGGCGTAGTGGTTCTTCTAATTAGCCTAACCGTTTTTGCACAAGCTGAAGAAGTTCTTCAGACTCAACATATTAGTGATCAAGGTATTTATTTGATTTTAATTTAAATTTTATTTTTTTAATATTATTTTTTTTCTTAGATCTAGCTAAATTGGTACCTTCCATTACCCGTTCTTTGGATTTTCTGAACTGGCAGACGACTACACCAAAACCTCAACGACCAGCACCTACAAAGGACACTAGGCCTACAAATCGTCCACCAAAGGAAGATAGACCCACTCATCATTATCCTTTTCCATATCCTTATTATCCATCATATCCTTATTCACCACCGCAACATTATTGGCCTGGAAGACCTGAGGATTCGGATAATCATGGACATGTAAAACCAGTTTATCCAACACATCCTCATACACCAGCACAACAATATCCGCACCATTCTTACTATCCTCATTATAATCATTATCCGCAATTACCACCCTACGGCTATCCATCGCAACATCCTCCATTTTATTCCCCATCAGGTTATCCCTATTATGTAGTACACAATCCATCCGGACCAAATCCTTATCCACATGGACCACCATTAGTCAAGCCACCAGTAAGACCAGAACATCATGTAGATATAACGGAACTAAATAACCAAACAGAAGACGAAAACAATGACAACACACAAAATATTGAAGAAATTAATGAGGAAGTTGATGATGAAGAAGAAACTCCTCGTAGTATCAGTACTGATAGTTTTAACATATCTTCAGATTCTACAGAAACCCATGATGCCGATACAATTACCACAAAAGATGTTAAATTGCCAATTGATTTTTTGTTGAGCCAACAGCGTTCTCGTAAGAGAATTTCGGATCAAGTTGCTTTGGTATATTTAAGAAATCTCAAGAAAGGTAGACAGTTAAGGGCATAATTGGAATTTTATGAAATGATATTTTAAAATTTATTTTGAGATTTATATTTAAATATTTAGAAAAAAATATATGAAATATCAAAAACTATTTATCATGTTTTAACCACTTTACTGCATCCGAAAATCTACTCCAAAGTTTCAAAAGTAGATCTGTTTCTAGATATTGCCAACTTTTCAAATTTCACTCAAAAAAAAGTGAACTAAAATCTGGGAAAATTAACTTAATTTTGAGAAAAAGAGGGATTTGGCTCCAAAGATTATTTTTCTTGGTTTTAGTTCATAATTTTACCAAAAATAAGAAAAACAAAGTTATTTAATCTTAAGCCAATTTTAACTAGAAAATGGGAAAAATTATATTACACTTTAGTTCATTCACAGTTTAGAACTAGATTGGGTCTACCCTGGACCCATGGGTTCGGATCCCATGGGTTCGGACCCCATGGGTCCAGCCCCTGTTAACTCGAGACCCCGTTGGGTCCTTTAAGGGTCCCCATAGATTTTGACCCATAACTTGTGTCCGTTTCGCTCTACCTTGCATAGTTTTTGAGATGCGGTAATAAGGGGTCTGATAGGGTCTTGAGAATCTTAAAAACTGGATAACTCAAAAGCTATTATTCGGAGGGATTTCGGGTATTTTGCGGAAGTGTTCTACGAGTCAAGAGCTACAAAAATGCCGTTGGCTTTTGTCTCGTGTTGGTAGTATTTACCGAGATATGTGCATATATAAAGTCTCGGGAATTTTAAATTTTAGATCTAAAATTAGGGTCTTGAGACCCCGACAGATATGCAGAGCTAGGCCATTCCATATTTTACTTTGTGGTCTTTCTTTTGAAAATTTCATCCGTTTCGCTCTATCTCTCTTAGTTTTCGATATATCGCCATTTTGAATTTTTAACTAAATTCTAAGAAGTTATTTACTAAATTCTCAGAACTTATTAACTAAATTCTAAGAAGTACACTTCCTAAATTCAAAGAAGAGAAATACGATGATGATTTTTTTAGTAAATTTTAACTAAACTTGAACTAAATTGTTTTTTAAGAAATAGTAGTATGTCTTAAAAATAAAGATGCGTTTCTTATATTTGTGGAAAATTTCTTTGGCAGTAAGAATTTTTTTCCTATTATTAAAAAATTTCATTTAAAGAAAACCATGAACTGATTATAAGTAAATGAACTAAACTTTTTTCCACATAGTTAAGAAAATTTCTCATTTTTTAGTTAAATTTAACTAAATTTTAGGAGATTTCATGATAAATTTTTAAAGAAATTTTTTCCTTAATTTTAGTTATGTCTTTTTTTAGTGTTTCAGCATTTTAAAAAATTGCACTCAAAAAAAACATTGTAAAATTACAAGAAAAACTTGTAACTTTTTTTTGCTACCACTTATTTGACAAAAATTCCTAGTAATTTTACAAGATTTTTACCAATAATTTTGTAATTTTACAGGGTTTTTACCAATAAAATTTTAAATTTACAAATTTGTTGACACGATAAAATTTACAAGGAGGTTTCGTAACTTTACTAGATATTTTGCTACCTCCTTTTTTACGAGAATTCCTAGTAATTTTACAAGCTTTTTACCAATAATTTTGTAATTTAACAAGCTTTTGACCAATAAAATTTTTAATTTACAGTTTTTTTGGCGCTATTAAAATTACAAGGAATTTTCGTGAATTTACCAGATTTTTTTTTGTAAAATTATCTTGCAAATTCGTAAAATTACAAAAAAAAAAATTGTCAAATTACAAAAAAATTTAAATTTCGATCAAAATTTTTTTGTTAAAAAACAAGGAAAACTGTCAAATATTGGTAAAATGGGATTACGAGACTTTTCCTAGTAATTTGACAAAGTTTTTTTTTTTTGTGGTTTTACTTAAACTAAAATATCTCCGAAACAAATTTATAGATTTCATTGGTTTTAGTTTTAAGTCAAAGGTAATTTAATGATCTATCAACCCTACATACGACATTTTGCAATCTGATTATCGCATTAGTCGATATATGGACAATTTTGCTTAAATTTTACCAAAATTTTACAAAAAATTAAAACTGATTTGTAAATTTCAAAAAGAAAAAAAAAAATAAGATTCGGTTTCTATTTGCAGTTCAATTCTAATCTAATTCGAAGAAATTAAGACAAATTTTAAAATTTTTGAAAACTTGTTGGATCCACAAAATTTAACATTTATTTTCTATGTAAAATCTCGCGCTGAATCCGAAAATGAATTAAAAAAATTTAAAATTAGAAAATTTTTTAAGATGTTACCAAATTCCATATTTAAAAAATGGTTTGACATTGCTAAAACTATCTCCGGCCAATATCGGAGGATTTGAATTGTTTTACTTTTGTAATTAAGGGTAAGTAAATTCTATTTTTTGAGTAGGTTTATTCTAGCTCGAGGTCATTATTTCCTTTACTAATTAAAACTATGATATTCTCATAGAATAATTTTCAAGAAAATTATTTTTCTGTTTTAAATTTATTTTGGTAATTTTTTGCAAGACTTAATCGGCACGTGTTTCGGAATTTGTCAGATACCATTCTCAAGATTATTTAGCAAAAATAAAAACCCTATACTACAAGTAGCAAAGGGTTTTTAATGACAAATCGTTACACCGTCCGACAAAAATGGAAAAAGTCGTTGAACACGAACTGAATAATATACGTTTGAAACAAGAAACTAAATGTGGTAAAACTGCTTTTACAGTTTTTCATTTCCTGATCCTGTTTTTCTGTAATATAACAGAGTTATTATTATGAGTGTAAAAACCCCTAACAGGTATAAAAAGTGATCTTTGGTTTTAAGGACACCTCTAATGGACAATGCAGAAATATAATACTACACTATGTTACTTGATACACAAAACCTAAACCTAGAAGTTTCTAGCGGGATATTTTTTTTTATGAAAGAAACAGGGGCGGCCTTGTGGAGACAACAAAAAATTACATCCGCAAATCCCATACATTTTTTAGTCAGTCTAATATACGAATATATATATATGTCCTTTAATTAATTAAATACAATATAGATACAGCGTTGTAACATAAAAATAATTAATAATAAATTGTTCACGAAGAACATAGGGCGTCAACGAATTCTCTCCATCTAATTCTGTCTCTGGCAAGTAGTTTAATTTCGTTCCAGGTTATTCGAGCTGTTTCATGTTCGTGTCTTATGCACCTGATCCATGTATTTCGTGGTCGTCCTGGTTGTCGTTGACCTTGAGGGTTCCACTCTAGTGAAGCTCTAGCAATATCACTTGCAGGTCGCCTTAGAATATGACCGATCCATGTCCATTTACGTCTCCGTATATCAAATTCGATGGAAGAACAATCTGCCAGATTCCAAAGATCCTCATTGGATATCCAATTAGGCCAGTATACTCGTAATATCTGTCTCAGGCACCGATTCACGAATGTTTGAATTTTCTTCAAGGTCAGTTTTGTAAGGCTCCATGTAGTACAGCCATATAGTAGGACAGATTTAACGCAACAATTGAATATCCGTAACTTAGTTTTTTGTGAAATGTTGTTAGCGCGCCAAATTTTGTACAATTTTATGAACCCAACACGGGCCTTGTTGATTCGGTCACCAATATCGGCTGCAGAGCCACCGTCTTTCGCAATTTTACATCCGAGATAATTGAATGATTCAACATCTTCCATAACCGACCATCAACAATAAGTGGTGATAAAATATTGGTACCAATACGCATCAGCTTTGATTTTTTGAAGTTAATTCTCAATCCTACGTTTTTGGCATTTTCGGAGAGTCTATTTATCTTTGCTTCAATGTCTACAAAGCGGTGGGCCATGAGACATATGTCGTCGGCGTAGTCTATGTCATTAAGGTACTCCATCATGTTCCATCGAATGCCGGTAGGAGCCTCCATGTTGGTTTTTTCCATAACACAGTCTAACAGAAGAATGAATAATGTAGGGGAAAGTATACACCCTTGTCTAACGCCTGTAACGTTTGTGTATGGCTGGCTTTCTCTTCCGTTGAATCGGACCTTGCACTCGGCGTCTTTGTACAGCTCGCGTATTAGGGTGACGATTTTTTCCGGCATTCCTTTACCAATTAACGCAGACCACATAGAATTTCGGGTTACTGTATCAAAAGCACGTTCAAAATCTACGAAAAGCATGTATAGGGGTGTGTTGTACTCTGCCGATTGTTCAATAACTATGCGTAGAGTATTGACGTGATCGACACATGATCGTCCAGGCCTAAAACCAGCTTGTTCTTTACGCACAATTTGGTCAACAACTGGTGAAATCCGTTGTTGTATTAAAGTTGCCATCACTTTCCCTATTGAGTTAAGCACAGTAATTCCACGCCAGTTTTTACACTGACAAGGGAAGTCTCCCTAGTGTCACCCGCGGATCTTTATGGAATTGGTTTTATTTTGTAGAGCAGAAAAAATAAAGGGACACGTATTTTTTTTTAGCGGCCCAAATTCATGATTAGGGTGTAAAAAGGAGGGGGGAAGACAAGACCATTTTTCAGTTTTTTTCGTTTATCTCCTATATTATGCAAAGAAACCTAATCATGTTACATACCAAATGAAAGGTCTTTGGAAAACCTATTTACGTGTGCTAAGAACGTGTCCAAACACGCACAACTTTTCGTCATATTGAGTAAAATACCAAAATTTTAGGACATTTTTGTTAATAAGTTGAAAAATATTAACTTCTTTAGCCCGTTGTTAGCACCACGAGATAGGTATTTTTAATACCATTAATCTGGTACCACACATGCCTATATTAATTTTGTTTAAATAGGCGTAAATCGTAAAAAACTGAAAAATGTCAATTTACTCCCATACAAATCGACCCACCCTAAAAACGAGTTTGGGCCGCTAAAAAAAAATACGTGTCGAATTAATTTTCGTTCTTAACAACACATCCAAGTTTCATGAAGATCGGAGGGTGACACCAGGGAGACTTCCCTTGTGAGTTAAGTCACCCTTTTTAGGAATTGTGACTACGACACCTTCTTTCCATTCTTCAGGAATTTGGTTGTTAAGCCAAGCGGTTCTTATCAGTGGGGCCAGGCGATTTACAAGTTTTAAGCTTGTTTAGTGCCGCCGCAACTTCAGAGCAAGTCGGAGGAACAGTTGAAATAACTCTTCTTGGATTGCGTCGTGTGGAAAGCATTACCGGCTCATCGTGGTTGGTGTTGTTTACAGTTGAAGGATGTGATGATAAATGTTTGCGCCACCGTTCTAACTGTTGCTCAGTTGTTGTTAGATCTGAACCATCAATTGCTTTTAACGACATAGCACCTCGGATGTTGTTGCCACTCATCTGTATTATAGCAGAGTAAACTCCGCGTAGATTGCCTGTATTTGATGCTTTTTCGGCTTGTTCCGCTATATTGTTAAAATATTTTTCACGGTTGGCCCGTACCATATAATTTACTTTTCGAGCAGACTGCCCGTATTATGGTTTTGCTTGCTATTTTGCATTAGTAGATTTAGCTTGCATCCGTGCTTTGCGAAGACGTTTGCGGTTTTCAATCTCATCCCATGATTCGGAGCTTATCCACGGTTTAATTTTATTTTGTTTAAGTCCAAGAGTTGATTTTGCGGTATTCTTGCAGGCTGTAACTACGTCTGACCACGTATGTTGGTCGTTTTGTGCCAGGTTGGATCTTAAGTTTTGATTAAATACGGTTGAGACTACTGGGTCGCGAAGACGCGATATGTTGTATTTATCGACTTTTTCTCTTGCACCAGTTACGGCCGCAGGTCGAAGACGGAAAACACCTACGAGTAAGGACTGATCGCTGGCCACGTCGGCACCTTGCCTAGCTTTAACATCCAAGAAAAGCCTACAGACAATAATATGGTCAATTTGGTTAAAAGTTTAACCATTTGGAGATTCCCATGTATATTTATGGATATTTTTGTGTGGAAATTTGGTCCTGCCAATAAAAAGTCGATTACGATCGCAGAAATCAACCAATCTGTCACCGTTATTATTCCGTGAGGATCCCAGGCCATGCTTGCCCATTACCGCCTGTAGGTTGTCGTTGTTGTTTCCTATTTTGGCATTGAAGTCACCCAAAATTATCTTAATATCTCCTGCGGGCAAAGAGCTAATCGCATAATCAAGTTGACCATAAAAATCATCTTTAACAGTATCGTCGTCAGGGTCGGTTGGTGCGTAGCATTACACTATGGATATTTTCCGAAATTTGCAGTTGAACCTTGCAGTTAGTATACGTTCGGAGACTGCCCGGTATTCTAATAGGGCATCTCTGGCCTTTGGTGACAGCAACAGGCCGACTCCGTTTATCTTGTGGGTGGTGTTTCCGGAATAAATGAAATGGTGACCAGAAGACAACAGCGTTATGCCATTGTTCAGCCAACGAACTTCACTTAACCCCAGAATGTCTAGTTTGTATGAGACCATTTCCTTACGCACTTGCTCGAGACTCGATGTTTCAGACAGAGTTCTTATATTTCATGTACCAATCATAAACCGTTGTTTAAAGCCAAAAGTCGTCATCGAGGGGGGATCGTTATTATTTAAATTTGTTGACGTTTCTGTAATCATGCGAGTTTAGGAAGATTAACTGATTAGGCCAAAGCCTCCGATTCTAGAGTTGGGGCTGCCAACACCGCTAGGCCGGTTTAATACAGTTGAGTTTCAGTGGCTAAACGTTATCAGTTGTCACCTATTTTCCTGAGACGCGTCGGCTTAAGCCTGCACTCAGGATACTCAGTTCTGTACGCCTGCTCACTTTAGCTGCCATCAGACGGGTGCCTGAATAACATTTCCAGGGAACACTTGGTCTAAGACCGGAAGTTGTGAGATGCTTGGGAATTTCAGACAAAGGAATCGCTTCTTGCTACACCCAAAAAAAAAACGTGGGTATTCAATACTAAAAATTTTACTAATGAACTAATTTTTTAGTCCAAAATGATCTAGTGCAGGCGTTGGTAATCAATACTAAATTTTTTTACTAATATTATTCAAAACCAGTAAAAATTACTAATTTTAGTACTTTGAAGATACTAAAAAACTACCGTACTACTGGTAATTAGTAACTTATTAGTAGATTTTGGTACCAAATCACTTACTAATATTTTTACTGCAGAATTATTTTGAGTGTACCCCCAAGTGGATAGCAGACAGTGAGCTTTCAACATCTGTGAAAGATCCCGTCCCCCAAATATACACGACTATACATGTTTTATAACGTTTGCTAAAGGGGATTTGTAAAGACTCAAACATTTTATTAATGTACAAAATCCCTCTCTTTCCCTCTCACAGATTTTAGCAGAGCACAATTATGCACACAATTTTATTAACTGTACTGCTGCACTTGGCTTACTTAAATTTTTTTTAAACACATAACATAAAATTACATATCAATATTTAATTATTCAATATTTTATTTCTTATTTGCTACTGTTTTTTTTTCCTTTTGACCTATGTAAGTCTGGAATTTTTATTTAATTCTTAAACAAACATCCTTTTCAATTGTGTTTTTTCTTTGTTTTTTAAGTTAAGAATGTTTGTTGCTTCTGTTGTACTCCTTGAGGCCATTATGTACACATTGTGCCGTTGTTTTTCTTGCATTTTTTTTTTTATTTTACCTTTAAATTAATTTTAACTTTATTCTATTTTTCTGATTTTTTTTTTTTTCAATTTTTTTTTATGTCCATACTACATATTTTATTTGTTTGTTTTTTTCTTTTTTGTTCAAACATGAATTCTCTTCGGTCTGATAAATGTACCAATTCAAAATGAAGAACAAAAAAAAAATGAATTGAAATTGTTTGTTTGCTGTAAAACAAATATAAAAAAAAGCACCAGCTTTAACACACAAAGGTCAGCAAAATTTTTTACAATATTCTTGTTTGCTATTTCATTTTTTTTACTATGTTGCAAGTGAAACAGGTGTTTGCCACAAAAATATGTAAAACAAATGTGTGTCATTTATTATTTTACTACTTTTTAGTTAAATTGTTTTACACCAACAAACGAACCAACCCACCAATACACAGACACAATTGATGTGTATAACTTATACATTCACACTAGAGATGCGCAACAATCACGTGATTATCTTGAAGCACGTGATTGGTGAGTAAAACGTTCGTGCGTGAGTAAAATTGTTGCGTGATTTGATTTTTTTTCCCCGTTTTTTTGTTTTGTTTCGGTTACGTTTCTTACACACAGAAAAATAAGTTTCCAATCGAATTTTTTAGTTGTATCAACTCATAATTCGGTTGTCGCTACAATTTTTTGGTGTGAAAGCCGAATTTGTTGTTGTTTCGATTAAATTTTTGCTGTATCAACCGAATTTTATTTGATACTAAAGATATTTAAATGAGACTTTAATCAAATGTATCAACCCAGTTTTAGTTGTACTAACTGAATTTCAGTTGGATGTTTGTAACATTTTTTTCTGTGTGTATTTTTTTTTTATGTTCTTTTACAGAAAAAAAAAATTTAAAAAAAGATGCCATATTTTTTCATATTTTCATTCGTGAACATTTCGTGGTCGTGATTACATCGTGAGCGTGGTAAAAATATTTTCTACTCACGTGAGCGAGCGTGAGCACAAAAAAATGTTCGTGCGTGAACGTTCATGATTACATTTTTTTTCATGAGCGTGAGTTATCGTGATTAAAAAGTCACTCACGATCTCATCTCTTATTCACACACACATAAAAAAGGGGTTTTAGTTCAAAAACATAAAATTGTAATAAAAATTGGTGATATTTGCATTTTGTTAAATTTTGTATAACCTTATTTTAGATATTTGGGTCTGAAAAAAACACAAAAAAAAAACAATTTCATTTATTTATTTGTATATTTAAGACCATGACTAATATACTGTGATATGTGAGGGAATGTATAAGATGAACAAAGTATATTTAAAATTAAAGCAGATGAAACAAAAATTATAGCAGGGCTATAGAGATTTTGTGCTTTATGAACCGGTTAACATTTCATGATATTCCGTAAGAACCGGTTCATATTTTATTTCATAAAATATGACCCGGCTTATATTTCCTGCATGTATTCTTTTACGTATGAACCGTTTCATATTTCATGCTATGCTTTATAAACCGTTTCATCTTTCATGCTGTTCTCTACAAACTGGTTTGTTTTTAAGCTTTTTTATTTGAACCGGTTCATATTCATCTTTCATTATTTTCTATATGAACCGGTTCAAAATAGCATAAAATATATATCATTGTAGAATATGTGTACCGATTCTAATTTCATGCCTTTCTTTTTTATAGTATTCGTGTTATTGAATATGAACCGGTTCACATTTTTCTAACGCAACCAGTTCATATTTCTTGGTATTCTATATGAACCCGACAAAATTTTTTGTAATTCTCTATGAACCGTTTAATTTTTCATGCTATTCTTTATAAACCGATTCATATTCCATGCTATTCTAATAAATAAATTTATATGAACCGGTTTTTATTGCAAGTTATTTTACATGAAACGGTTTATATTTTATGCTATTCGACACAGGATTATATTTCTGGCTATTCTAAATGAACCGGTTCATATTTCATGCTTTTTTATACAAGCCAATTACATACGAGTATCTCCATATTCTTTTTAAACCACTTTGTTTTTAATTCTATTCTCTAACCTACTCATATATCATAAACAAATTTTTTTCCGGTTCATATTTCATGCCTTTCTTTCATATCTTATGGCATTCTATACGAACCGGTTCATTTTTCATATTATTCTATACGTACCGATTCATATTTCATGCTTTTTTACATGAACCGGTTTATATTTCCTGATATTCTATATTCACCGGTTCATATGTCATGTTCATATTTCATGCTTGATAAACCGGTTCGTGTTTCATTTTTTTGCCGGTTCATATTTCTTTTGTTTTCTGGTATAAAAAGGTTAAATTTTGAATATTTTCTATATAAACCGGTTCACATTTCATGATTTTCTATATGAACTGGTTCATATTCATGCTATTCCATACAAACCGGTTATGTTTCTCTCTATTCTTTTTAAACCACTGTTTTTTAATGATATCCGGTTAACCGGTTTATATCTCATCACATTTTTTGAACCAATTTCTTGATATTTAATATGAACCGGTATTTCTTAATATTAGAAAATTATTAGTTAAAAACTTGTAAAATTACTAGGAATTCTTGTCAAATAGGTGGTAGAAAAAAAAAATGTTACAAACTTTTCTTGTAATTTTACAAAGTTTTGTTTGATTGTACATAAGCACCGGTTCATATTTTTGTTATTCTATATGATCAAGTCCATAATTTGTGCTTCTGTACATAGTTCATATTGCATATTATTTGATATGAATCGGTTTATATTTCGCGATATTATACATGAACCTGTTCATATTTCATGCTATTGCATAATGACCGGTTCATTATTCATGATATTCTGTATGGACCGATCTTTATTTCCTGATATTATTTATGAACCGGTTCATATTTCATGATATTATCTACGAACCGGTTCATATATAATGATATTATCTATGAACCCTGTTCATATTTCATGATATTATCTATGAGCCCTGTTCATATTTCATGATATTCTCTATGAACCGTTTCATATTTCTTGATATTCTATATAAAGCGGTTCATATTTCATGCTATTCCATTTATACTGGTTCATATGTATTTCATTATGTTGTATACCTTCGGGTTCAATTTTCATAATATTCTGTACGATTCGTTTCATATTTCACAATATTTTATAAGACCCGTTTAATATTTTATATTTTTCTATATTAACCGGTCCACATTTTATGATATTCTATAAGAACCGTTTCATATTTCAGGCTATTTTATACAAACCAGCTAATATTTATAATATTCTATGGGAACCGGTTAATATGTCGTGGTTTTCTATTTAAACATGTTCATATGCCATGCTATTCTATGCGAACCAGTTCATAGTGCATGCTTTTATATACAAACCGATTCATATTTCTATAGAACCCGGTTCATATTTTGCGCTTTTTTATATACCCCTGTTAACATTTCGTTCTTTTGTATATGAACCAGTTTATAATTAATGATAATTTGTAAGAACCGATTCATATTTCATACTTGTCAATATGAACCGATTCATATTTGTTTATGAACTGTTTCATAACTCTTGATATTTTGCATGAACCTGCTCATATTTGAACGCTTCATATTTGAACGCTTTTCTATAAGTAATGATTCATAAAGAATAACATAAAATATAAACCGTTTCCTATTTCTTGATATAATATACAAAACGCTTAATTTTTATACCCCCCAACCACAGTATGGGGGTATACTCACTTTGTCATTCCGTGTGAAACGCATTGAAATATCGGTCTAGGACCCTATAAAGTATGTATATTATTGATGAGTGATCGGTTCTAAGACCGTCCGTATGTCCATCCGTGTGTCTGTGAAAGACACGATACCGGCCTAAATAAAAGAGCTACCCTCCTGACGTTTGCCACAAATATGTCTTATGGTCATAGGCTAGTTAAGTTCGGAGATGGGGCAAAATCAGACCAGGGGAAAAAAAGTTTCCCCATGAGGAACTAAACCAACCTTTGAAAAAATTAAATTTTTTCCCAGGTTTAATTATATTTTAATTGAGCAAATGAAATATTTTAATGTCGGAAGAAGTTTGAAGTCCTATCCTTAAACCCCTGGGATTAGAACATGTGTTTTTTTCAGTCCGCCCCCTTTTGTGGGCGTGGATATTGAAGAATTACTTAAATAATAAAAAAATTGTATTACTAAAGTGCAAAACGCATAATAAATGAATTTATAAACATAAACCGCGCGAGGGGAAGTGACTCCACTGCTGACCCCTCCCCTTCCCCCACAAAAACGCCACGGTAATTTAAAACTCTTACTTGTTCTTGATATAATATATAAATCGGGTAATTGGTTGTGATTTTCTTTATGAACCGGTTACACTTCAATGAACCGGTTACACTTAATGAACCGGTTACACTTACATATTTTCTATTTGTATGCTACTTATTCATTCTTATCTGTAAGAAAATGATATTTTGTGGCATTTTTTTTAATACCAGTTATAGCCAGTAGTTAGACAAAGCCAAATAATGTCCTCCCCATTCTTCTTCGTGTAGCAAATAAATATCAACAAGTTTTTACCATTTTTAAGCATACGTTGTATTTTTTTCTAAATTATTTTTATCACCCAAACAGCATTTTAAATGACTTGAATACGTTTTTTTTATAGTTGAGTATTTTTTATTATTCGTTTTTTTGCTACATGTTGACAAATTTTTAAATAGAAGATTGGTTGGAGACTAGAAACCCCAACTAGAAAAGATTAAGGATTAAAGATGAAGAAAATGGAAATTGAAAAAAAGGAAAGAAACAAGGAAACCGAAAGTTATCGAGAGGAGCAAGGGAAATGGAATGATGTGAAATATTTGCATTGGAAAAAGGTTTTCAGAAACTAAGGATTTACAAAAAGAGAAAATTATCGTTACAAAATCAAATAATTTTTCCATAAGGAAAGATTTTCAGAATCTGATATGATTTGAGCAGCAAATAGTTCAATCGCAATCTGATGGAAATTAATGAACATTTATATATTTTATTGGGTCCTGTACAACAAACAGACAAAATTTTAAGGACCTTTTACCTCTTCCAAACTAATCCTGCCAAATCAGAACTTTTTTAACTTATTGTTAGTAAGCTCTATTTTGCCTACGTAATATAATGTGGTTTCAGAAGTAGTAACGGACTTTTGAAGTCGGCTCTAGTTAACGAATAATATGACAGACCAAATTTTGTAACTCTTAACATTTTCGGAAGTATCATTATTATCAATTCATAATAAATATCACTCATACATCTCATATTAAAACTATTAAACACATTAGAATATAATTTATAAAAAATCAAATTTTTGACCTCGAGCTCAAAACTAAATGAAGGGTCGATGAAAAACAACACTTTTTTTAGAATATATTTAACATTTTAAAGTAAAAATTAATAAATTCTAATAAAATTTTCACTACATTTTCATATAAATCGTTATAAAAGTTTTTTTTTTGCAACATGAAAAACTTTTTCATTTAAATCACTATATTATAATAATACAATTCTACAATACTCTCGTTAAATATGTTTTTTTTGCCATGTTATTGTATTTTTTGTAATTAAACGATGAATTATACTTTGGAGATTTCTTAACAAATTACAGAAAAAAAAAAAATATACAACAAATAATTTTTAGTAAAACCTACTTTCATTACAATTCAGAAAACAAGAATAACAAATCTTAAAAGTATGAAACACCACTTTCGAACAATAGTTCTATAGAAAATGTATAGAAAATAGTATTAAAATGCAAGTAAGCAGTTTTATGTACAAAAAAAAAAATACAACACGCACCTGTAACTCGATTAACAAGATATTTTCTCTATAAAAATGGTCCAGATTTGGAAATATTTTCCTATAGAAAAGGTCTAAGATTCTTCGATATTTTTCTTAACCAAAAGTATCAGATTCTAAGACATTTTTCTTATAGAAAAAATCTCAGATTCTGAGACATTTTTCTTACAGAAAGTCTCAGGTTCTGAGACATTTTTCTTATAGAAAGAAGTCTCAGATTCTGAGACATTTTTCTTATAGAAAAAAGTCTCAGATTCTGAGACATTTTTCTTATAGAAAAAAGTCTCAGATTCTGAGACATTTTTCTTATAGAAAAAAGTGTCAGATTCTGAGACATTTTTCTTATAGAAAAAAGTCTCAGATTCTGAGACATTTTTCTTATAGAAAAAAGTCTCAGATTCTGAGACATTTTTCTTATAGAAAAAAGTCTCAGATTCTAAGACATTTTTCTTATAGAAAAAGTCTCAGATTCTAAGACATTTTTCTTACAGAAAAAGTCTCAGATTCTGAGACATTTTTCTTATAGAAAAAGTCTCCGATTCTGAGACATTTTTCTTATAGAAAAAGTCTCAGATTCTGAGACATTTTTCTTATAGAAAAAGTCTCAGATTCTGAGACATTTTTCTTATAAAAAAAAGTCTCAGATTCTGAGACATTTTTCTTATAAAAAAAAGTCTCAGATTCTGAGACATTTTTCTTATAGAAAAAAGTCTCAGATTCTGAGACATTTTTCTTATAGAAAAAAGTCTCAGATTCTGAGACATTTTTCTTTTAAAAAATAGTCTCAGATTCTGAGACATTTTTCTTATAGAAAAAAAGTCTCAGATTCTGAGACATTTTTCTTATAGAAAAAAGTCTCAGATTCTGAGACATTTTTCTTATAGAAAAAAGTCTCAGATTCTGAGACATTTTTCTTATAGAAAAAAGTCTCAGATTCTGAGACATTTTTCTTATAGAAAAAGTCTCAGATTCTGAGACATTTTTCTTATAGAAAAAGTCTCAGATTCTGAGACATTTTTCTTATAGAAAAAGTCTCAGATTCTGAGACATTTTTCTTATAGAAAAAGTCTCAGATTCTGAGACATTTTTCTTATAGAAAAAGTCTCAGATTCTGAGACATTTTTCTTATAGAAAAAGTCTCAGATTCTGAGACATTTTTCTTGTAGAAAAAGTCTCAGATTCTGAGACATTTTTCTTATAGAAAAAAGTCTCAGATTCTGAGACATTTTTCTTATAGAAAAAAGTCTCAGATTCTGAGACATTTTTCTTATAGAAAAAAGTCTCAGATTCTGAGACATTTTTCTTATAGAAAAAAGTCTCAGATTCTGAGACATTTTTCTTATAGAAAAAAGTCTCAGATTCTGAGACATTTTTCTTATAGAAAAAAGTCTCAGATTCTGATACATTTTTCTTATAGAAAAAGTCTTCGATGCTAAGACATTGTTCTTAGTGAAAAAGTCTCAGTTTCTGAGAAATTTTTCTTATAGAAAAAGTCTCAGATTCTGAGAAATTTTTCCTATGGAAGCAGTCTTAGTTGCTATGTTTTTCAAGGATTATTTTTTCTATCTACAGAAATAGAGAAAACACTTGCATTTTGGGAAATATAAATTCACAAAACCAGCTAACAAAAATATATTAGATACTTTAACAATAACGTACAATATTTGTTAACAACAATAAGCAGAGGCATTGTTAAAATTAAAAAAAAAAAACAACTGCAACAATATGCAGCAGCAGCAGCAGCAGAAGAAGAAGAAGTAGCAATAATAAGCTATTGTTTATTTCAAGGAAATACTACATTACAACCAAATACTCAGAGAGTGTGAATGAAGGCTGCTACAATCAACAAAAAGAAATTAAGAAAAGTTTAAATATGTTTAAAAAATATTGCTGAAGTCGAATATTTTGTATTTAAAAATAAGAATTTTTAATTAACATTGAAAATTCATTGTCGTTAGTTAAAAATTCTGCAGTTGGATCCATTCCAGCGTGTAAGGAGAAGAAGCCAAAAAGACGATAAACAAAAAAAATTTATTCAGAAGACCTCATAGAAAATAATATCGTATATTTTATTTTAATTAAAATTTTAACTATTATTAAATTTACTATCAAATTAATATTTAATTGATTCAATTAATTTTTTAATACTTTTTTTTAAAACATTTTTACAATTTATTTAAACAAAAATATGTATGCATTATATGCTTTTCAATTAATTTTTTTATTTATTTCATTAAAATTTTAATAAATAAATTTTTATATCAATTTGAACTCAAAAAAATGTTCACAAGAAAACTCTCTCGGACCGATTTAAATCATAAATAAGACCGTTTATATTCAAATCAAATTTTTATACCCTCCAACCACAGTATGTCATTCCGTTTGTAACGCATCGAAATATTGGTCGGGGACCCCATAAATTATATATGGGGCATTCCATGTCAAATCGGACACTTTGAAATTTTTTTTTTTTTAGATTTTCCCAATTTGTTAACAGCTTTTAGTACTTTTCGAAAACTTCTTCATGGTAAATTTTCAGATTTTTTTGATGACCCGTTCAAAAGATATCGAATTTTTAAAAATTGGTAGTTTGTTCCTTTACTCAAACTTCTTTTACTCATAACTTCTTCAATAATGGTCCAAAATTCAATTTTTTTTTTCAAAATTTTTGTTTTTTACGTACTTTAAAAAAAAAAATCCCAAAAAATTCTTAAAATCGCTCTAGTATGCGATTTTTAAGTTTTAATATTTAAATCTCATTTTTGAAAATGTTTGTACTCTTCGATTTTTTTGAAATTTTTTTGTGTAAAACTTCTATCGATTCTACAAATTTTTTGCCCAGGAGGGTCGTGGGATAACGATTATTACTATTTTTTTTTTAAATTTTTTGAAAAAATGTTATTGTAATTTTCCAATCTTAAAATCATTTCTACTGCTCGAATGGTGCGTCATAGAGGAGTCTTTTATAAAACCGACCCCCATTAATTTTCTCGTCTTAACATTTCTTTGGAACAATCTAATACCCTATCTCCAATTTCTAAGGGGGCTCCCACACAAAACGACATTTTTTAAAATTTGTTCCAACCGCTCTAACTGCCCTAATAGTGCCCTTAGAGCGACAAAATGTATGACCGACCCACAATATTTTTTTAGTCCAAACATTTTTTCTAAACACACCTACCCTCTATCTTTAACTGTTAAGGCGGTCCCCATACAATTATTTTTATTTTTTGTAAATTTGTTTTATTTAATCAGCTTCTACCGGTCCAATGGTGCGTCCGAGAGGGGTCATTAGTGAGACCGATCCCCATTTATTTTTACCCTACAACATTTTTTTTATATACCTACGCCCTATCTCAACTCCCTAAGTAGGCTCCCATACAAAATTACATTTTTATAAAATTTGCTCCAACTGTTATTTGTATGGGAGCCTACTTAGGGAGTGGAGATAGGGCGTCGGATGTTTTAAAAAAATGTTGTAGGGTAAAAATAAATGGGGGTCGATCTCACTAATGACCCCTCTCGGACGTACCATTGGACCGGTAGAAGCTGATTAAATAAAACAAATTTACAAAATATAAAAATAATTGTATGGGACCGCCTTAACAGTTAAAGATAGAGGGTTGGTGTGTTCAGAGAAAATGTTTGGACTAAAAAAATATAGTGGGTCGGTCATACATTTTGTCGCTCTAAGGGCACTATTTGGGCAGTTAGAGCGGTTGGAGCAAATTTTAAAAAATGTCGTTTTGTGTGGGAGCCCCCTTAGAAA
Organism: Pegoplata infirma; assembly: GCA_963921195.1. Classification (NCBI taxonomy): domain Eukaryota; kingdom Metazoa; phylum Arthropoda; class Insecta; order Diptera; family Anthomyiidae; genus Pegoplata; species Pegoplata infirma. The sequence goes on along the minus strand of OY992537.1, from coordinate 208,648,273 downwards.
TTGGAGATAGGGTATTAGTTTGTTCCAAAGAAATGTTAAGACGAAAAAATTAATGGGGGTCGGTTTTATAAAAGACCCCTCTATGACGCACCATTCGAGCAGTAGAAATGATTTTATGATTGGAAAATTACAATAACATTTTTTCAAAAAATTTTAAAAAATTGTAATAATCGTTATACCACGATCCTCCTGGGCAAAAAGTTTGTAGAATCGATAGAAGTTTACAAGAAAAAATTTCAAAAAAATCGAAGAGTACAAACATTTTCAAAAATGAGATTTAAATTTTAAAACTTAAAAATCGCATAGTACAGCGCTTTTAAGAATTTTTTGGGATTTTTTTTTTAAAGTACGTAAAATAACAAAAATTAAAAAAAAAAAATTTTAAATTTGGACCATTATTGAAGAAGTTATGAGTAAAAGAAGTTTGAGTAAGGAACAAACTACCAATTTTTAAAAATTCGATATCTTTTGAACGGGTCATCAAAAAAATCTGAAAATTTACCACGAAGGAGTTTTCGAAGGGTACTAAAAACTGTAAACAAATTGGGGAAATCTAAAAAAAAAAAAATTTCAAAGTGTCCGATTTGGCATGGAATGCCCCATATATACTTTATGGGATCCTAGACCAATATTTCGAGGTGTTACAAACGGAATGACAAACTTATATATACCCTCTATCACTAGAGTGGAGGGTATAAAAATGTTCACAAGTGAACTCTCTCGGACCGATTTAAATCATAAATAAGACCATTTATATTCAAATCATTTTTTTTTATATTAAGATTATTAATTGTGAAATTCTAAAAAAAAACAAGTAGAAAAGTTAAATTCGACTTGGCCGAATCTATGAATACCCTCCACAATGCCCATTTTAAGTGATAATAAATTTTCTAACGTGAAAAAAATAACAGTTTTGATTAGAAATATTTTATTTTGTTTAAAAAAATTTTTTTTTAGTAATTTTTAAAAAAAAAAAAAATAATTTACTATTTTTTTTTTTTTTGAGTGTAAAATTTTTTTTGAGTGTAAAATTTTTTTGGAGTGTAAAATTTTTTTCGAGTGTTTTTTTTTTTTTTTTGTTTTGGTATAAAAATATTTTTGAGTGACAAAAATACGTTGTAAAATATTTTTGTGACTTACCAATATTTTTAAAACAGGTTTAACGGGTTTTCAACACGTGAATTTTAGGTGAAGCTAATCTGAAATTCACGGTTTTGCTAATAACTTTTGAACCACTGGACCGATTTGGCTGAAATTCAATACGAACGAGGCTGGAGGAACGAAATATATATATGCCAAGCTTCAGCATCCTCAGAATTGCTTTTCGTAAGTTATAGTGCTTTTTATCTCAAAAATTCACGAAAAACCCTTGCCGATATTCAGTCTTTTGCTCATAACTTTTGAACCACTGGACCGATTTCGCTGGATTGCAATACCAACCTGACCAGGTAAATGCCCAACATATATGCCAAACTTCAGGAGCCTCCGTTAAGTCTTTCAAAAGTTAGCGTGTTTTCAACAGACAGACAGACAGACAGACAGACGGACAGACGGACGGACGGACGGACGGACGGACGGACGGACGGACATCGCTAGATCGTCTTAAAATCGATCGAGGATCATGAATATATATACTTTATGGGGTCCTAGACCAATATTTCGAGGTGTTACAAACGGAATGACAAACTTATATATACCCTCTATCACTAGAGTGGAGGGTATAAAAATAATGGGCTGTCAAATGTATTCGATTTTTAAGCATGTTTCATTAAAAAAATTTCTCCGAAATTTAGCCTCTTTTATTTAAGAAAAATTCTTAAAAAAAAAAAAACCCCCATTTCTATGACATTTGGCTTCAGAAAGATGTTCAGATGTACAGAAAACATAGTGCTATATACCGATATGCTGCAAGAACATGACAAAGCTGTGAAAATTAAACCATCTTTAAAATAAAAATCTAGTGTGATCTTTAAAAACGCCGACACAAATATATATTTTTAACATGATAATGTTTTTAGGCTGGTGTCTAATTTTAAAAATGTTGTTGGACGCCACCTCAGTTTGACTATATAAGCTAACAATTAATGAAAAAGAAAACAAGAATTACTATTTTCATTTTCTTAAAACCAAAAATTTTAATAACTTGGGTTTGTAACTTGGATAATAATTCACCTCGTGGTGAATAAAACCGTTTTTCACCTGCTGGTTAATAAAAAGTAACATAATTATTTTTCAACAAAAAAAAATTTTTTTTCAACAAATTTTATTGTTTTTCAATATTTTTTTTTCCATTTAATTTTTTTTTTCGATCAATTTTTTTTTTTCATCAAATTTTTTTTTCATTAGTTTTTTTTTTCATCAAAATTTTTTTTTATCATATTTTTTTCATCAAATTTTTTTATCAAATATTTTATTATCAATTTTTTTCTCACCAAAAAAATTACATCAATTACATCATAACATTTTTTTATCAAACTTTTTTTCATGATTTTTTTTTATAAAATTTTTTTTTTTTAAATTATTTTTTTTTATAATTTTTTTTTCTTCAATTTTTTTTAATCTAATTTTTTTCATCAAATTTTTTTTTCATCAATTTTTTTTTTCATTAATTTTTTTTCATCAAATTTTTATTTTTCATCAAAAATCTTTTTTTTCATAATTTTTTTTTTTATCGATTTTTTTGCTTTTTCATCAATTTTTTTTTATCAATTTTTTTTCATTGGTTTTTTTTTCATCAAAAAATTTTTTTTATCATATTTTTTTTATCATATTTTTTTTCATCAAATTTTTTTATCAAATATTTTATTATCAATTTTTTTCTCACCAAAAAAATTACATCAAAAAATTTTTCTTCTCATCAAAAACTTTTTTCATCAAAATTTTTTGTCACCAAAAATTTTGGGTGCATTAAATTTTTTTTTTAAAACAAAATGTTTTTCGTGCAAAAAATCGTTTTTTTTACCCAAACCAAAAATACTTTTTCACCAAGTCTAAGCTTTTCGCATAAACATTTTCCATTTGTTTATCAAATGTGCATAAAACAAGTGAGAGTGTTATATTCTTTGGTGCCGAATCTTTTATACTCTCACTTACGAAATGTACAGCTCTTATAGTTTTTTAATGGGGTCCTCGACTGATATTTCAATTCGTTTTGCATGGAATAGCAAAGTAATACTTATAACATTATTTTTTCTAAAAAAAACTTTGCTTTGGCAAGTACACCCAAATCTTCCGCAAAATATTATCATGATTTGATGTTTTGGGCAGGAGTACAAAATTCACCCCGTTATTTTGGAAAAATTTTAAAATTGTTGCACAGTGTAATTTAAAAAAGAAAAAAATATAAAAAAATATATTTTTTTTTGTTGTTTGATATTTTAAGTATGTATTTGTCAGTTGTTATCAAACAAATTAAATAAGTTATTAACTTTAGTTTTAAAAGTATTAAAAAAACTAATAATAATAATTATAATAATAGGTAATAAAATATTTAACCAAAAAATAATAACAGAACCATAATTTATTTTAATCAATAAAAATAAACCGTTATACACATTGGAGATCAAACGACCACAATTGAAAAAAAAAAATAATAATAATTCTGTATTGTGAATATAAAAACAAACAAAACCTCAAAAATTAATTAGCAATACGTGTTACAATACGCAAGTAAATTAATTAATTGGAATGTGAATTGAAAAAAAAACGACAGGAAAAAATATGTGTAAACATTCCATCCGCAAAAATACAAACGAAAAAAAAAACATATAACTGCGGAGAAGCAAAAAAAAAAAAAATTTAATTACTACAAAAAATTGTACAAAAATTCCGTAAATTCAAAACCTGTTGTGTAATTATTTTAAAAACAGGCAAAATGGTTAAAAAATTATTATACACCCCTTTTTGTGGGTTAAATCCCAGCAAAATATTTTGGAGAAGAAAATTTTAAATCTAACATGGCGGTAGTTTTAGAATACAAAATTGAGATCATTTCAAGTGCATGGATAATCAATAATATTTTGGAAATCAATTATTTTTATAATTGAATTAATTAAAATTTTGTTCAATACTACAATTTTCGTGATTTGCGAAAACTTAATTAATTTCTTAATAAGTTTAAAAATTTTTTAATTGAAATTAACTTATATTTTTAATATTTTTCGTAAAAGCCAGCATAACTTTTTAGACGAATCATTTTATTTTATAAATTGACTTTTTCTTACAAATTGATTTGCCTTATTATTTTTCAGTAGAGCCATTGTACAGTGACTCAAACTAATAATGGAACAGCAGATTTTTAATAGCAGTTATTTTAAGGAAAAGTTAAAAATACTTTACCATATTAATATCTGTCGTCAAATTTTGTCGAAAATTCTATATAGGAAATTTTCCAAGCTTTAATTTAAGCTTGATGGCGTCCAGATTGATCAAATATACTGTGCTACTAGTCGCAAAAATTAACAAACTGGGCATCCTGCTGGTAAAGCTAATTCGGGTACGCTGAATTCAATGGTGCTAGACGTTTATCGAATTTAGCGCTTTATTCGCGATTTTAAATTGTAAAGCCTAGGTACTACAAAAAAATTATTTTTATGCTTTTGGGATAGTTTTTAAATATAAATTTACAAAATCCATTGTTTTTTTCGCAAAAAAAAGAAAAATTCCGCGAGAAAAAAAATCAGCGATTTTTTTTTTTTAATTTTGGGTCTGTAATGTATCGTATTCTACTCATTTTCATAAATTAATAGCAAAATAAAAAAAAATTTCGCAAAAAAAAAATTCGCGAAAAAAAATTTCCGCGAATATTTTTTTTTTTTCAATATTCAATATAGTTGATAGATGATAAAAATTCAGCAAACTGTCTAAATAATATGAAAAAAAGCAGTTTTTTTTACTTAAAAATAAAATAAAAAAATAATCGCGAATATCGCTAATACATACGCTAACTTCGAAAAAACGGATATTACAATGGGATTTAGTGTACACGAACTAGCTTTACCAGATGGCTGTCGTAAATTCAAATCAAACTAAAAATAATTGTATTGAACCATATTTTTCACGAAAATAAAGATTTTTCGCGAACAAAAAATTTTTTTCGCGAAAAAATTCACGGCATTATGGTTTGTTGTGTTAGTATAACAGACTTGAATGGTTTTAAATTTAAAAATTATCGCAAAAGTTTAATAATATCGTCTTTATTGTACTAAAGCATCAAAATTTTAAATCGCGAATATCGCGAATACGAGCTCTAACTTCGAAAAACGGCTAGCACCATTGAATTCAGCATCAGGGATGGAATAGTTGATACAAATGTACTTTTTTTGATACAATTTAATGTTGAAAAATACGTTGATACGACCGCGACTCATTTGATACATTTTCAAAATTGAACGATTTTTAATTAATTTTTGTATTGAAATTTTTTTCTTGCATTAATTTTTTCCATATTTACTACAAATTGAAATATAGTTATTCGTGGGGAAACTCTTTTGAATTTAAGAGAGTTTTTTTATGTTGATGTATGGTCTAATCAATATCAGCTGACTTTCGACAAAGGGTTTTGGTGGAAATCGAACCCACGACCTCCTGTTAGTTGGTAGGCTAGCACGCTACCAACTAACCTACAGGGGCCCCTTTTATGATTATGAATCTGGGTTGCCCAATCAAAAATCAAAATCAAAAATAATAATCAGAGCCGTTTTTGAAAAAGTCGCGGTATGAAAAATTTATTTGAGACAAAGACTATTACTCGGGAAAACTGCAACAAAACTCAAATTAACATTTTGCAATGTTTCTGTAGCCAAAAATTTTACTTTTAAATTCCGAGCTAAAAACTTCGCGTTTAAACAACCACGATTAAAACTAATATATTTACTCCCTCTTTTAAATTTTGGTGACATCTTCATACAACTTTTTCAAATGTCCCTAATGACATGTCAGCAGTTCCCACCAGTATTGGTGGCCACCAACAATTCGTTTAACTAACTGCTGACTTTTCCGTGGGGACATTTGGGAAAATTGAATTAAGATGCAATTTTATATGGCGAGAGTCATCAGTATGTCAGGCGTGATTTTTTTTTGCTTACTGGGAAACAAAACAGGTACTGACAAACAGCAGTATTGCAGCGGTGATTATATTTTGCCACCTGGGTCATAATAACTATTTTGTTGTTGTTTTAAATAAAATTAAATAAAATTATATAAAAAAAAGTACCTTGAGGGTCAAAAAAGTACAATTTAAAATCATTTTTGATACCAAAACAAAATTGCCATATTTCATCCCTGTTCAGCATACCCGAATTAACTTTACCAGTTCAAACACAAAAAATTAAAAAAAATATTCAGGTATTTTTATTCAGCAACCCAAACAAAAAACAAGTAAGAAAGTTATAGTCAGTCAAGACCGACCATATAATACCCTACACCAGTGTTTTCTGAAAAATTGGTCCCAAGTTCAAACATGGACGGATTGGATCTATCTTTTGTTAGATCTTTAATTATTGTAGAAAACACACACAGACAAAATTTTAGTGGAATTGGCATATTTTTTATTCCAATAGACCGATTTAACTTAATATCGGTCGAAATTTGTATAAAGGGGACCAAGTCCAAACATGATAAAAGTAAGTTACTAAAGTACACCTTTAGCACCTAAAAACAAAATTTTGATCAAATATTTCCAACTTTCATGAATTTTGAATATCGGGAGGGTGGTTTGTATGGGGACTACAAGAGGAACTGGTCCGATTTCTTTAAAATTTGGAATGATAATTTGTGAATACAAAGAACGATTACCTACCAAATTTCGAAGGAATATCTGTTATAATACGCTAATAAGAGTCACTTGAGTCAAATTATAGGGGACGTTTGTATGGTGGCTAGGTCTAAACATGGAACGATTTTTCCCAATTTCAATAGGCTTCGTTCTTGGGCCAAAAAAAGCTTAAGTTTCAAATTTTAGCCAAGTCGGTTTATAATTGCGACCTGTATTGTGTTTACAACGTTTACATGGACGGACGGACAGACAGACGGACGGACGGACATCGCTAAATCGACTGAAAAAGTTATTCTGAGTCGATCGGTATACTTAAAGGTGGGTCTAGGACCAATATTTCGAGTAGTTACAAACATCAGCACAAACTCATTATTCCCTGTACCACAGAGTGGTGTAGGGTATAATTAATTAAATTTTTTAAATACAGTAGATGAAATCCGAATTTTTTGACCTCCAACTCTTTTGACCACCAATTTTTTGTAAACAAAGAAAAATTTTAATTATTCTAAAATCTCATTACAATACATTTAGGTGTACTAAAATTAATAAACAATAAAATATTTTCTTTGTTTACAAAAAATTGGTGGTCAAACGAATCTTAGGTCAAAAAGGCGGACCTTTTCAACTGTTTTTAAAAAATTTAATTTTGTGTTTGGGTTATTGGAAAAACTAGCTGATAAGTGAATAAAAATTATTGGATAATTTTTAAAATTGTTAATGTTTGAACTTGGAAAAAATCGACTTTTTAAAAAAATCGATATTTTTAAAAAAAAGTTTTAAAAAATATCTCGTATTTCGTTTCCTATTTGCTCAATCTGAACGCTATCAAGCTTTAATTAAAGCTTGTCAAATTTTCTATACAGCATTTTTTTCAAAAATCGACGATTGATAATAAACAGGTTTAGTATTGAAAACTTTTCCTTTAAAGAACTGCTATTAGTTTGAGTCACTGTATATTTTTTTGTTAAAAAAAATACAATAGGTGCTATATTTTCCTTTGTCCTTAGATTTGCTAGATTAAAAAATACGTAATTATTTACACTGGGTTCTATCATTTCAATATTCCATTCGTGTGAATGTTTTAAAACGCGTTCTTCCTTTTGTCCATGCATGCAATAGGTTTTAGAGTGAAAAATAATGACCACAATAATAATAATATTGTAATTATATTGGACAATAATAATAATAATATACAAACCAAAATGTATATTAATGTATATTTTACATTAATCCTTTAACCACAGACAGAAACAATTTAAAAATCAGGTAACGACAATTATGGTGGAAAATTGTAATTAGAAAATATAATCGCGTTTTTTCGTTTTTCGGAAAAGTGATAAAAAAAGTCTTAGCAGCTTAAAAATTTTATGTGTCACTCTCAAATCTTGATGTCACTTGACGAGGCCAGTTTTAGGATCTAACAAAAATATTACGAATAAAAAATCTTTATTATACCCTTTCAATTTTTTTATCTTCAATTCTTTTGACCACCATTTTATTGTAAACAAAGAAAATGTTTAATTATTTTTATATATAAACACTATAGTGTACTACAATTAATAAACAAGAAAAATTTTTTATTATGGCGTTTTCTTTTCTGGCAAAAAATGTAGCATTTTGTAACATTTTTTTTATTCTTTGAATTTTTTGTGTACTTTTCTAAAAAAAATGCACACTTTTTAAAAAATATTATGTTCTTTTCTTAAAATATTGCCTGCCCGTGAGCTAAAAAATGCATATTTTCCACCCCGATATCAAATGACGGGGTGAAGAACTGCCCTGATATTTTCTCATGTAGCAAAACTCAAATTAAGCGAACAAGTTAACTGGTGCTGTTGTGGTGCAGAGGATGTGTTGTGGCATGTGACACTGGAGGTCCGGGGTTCAAATCCCGGTATGGACAATTTTTTTTTTTTATTTTTTATTCAATTACGTAGTAGTTTTTATTTAATAATGTTTTTTTTTTTTAAATAATTTAATAATTCAAAAAAAAAAAGTAAATTTTCATATAAAATCGACTAAATTTGTTAATTTTTTGGTATTTTTTTTTTTTAAGTTTAATTAATTAAAAAAAAATAATTTAAAGCAAAAAAAATAAAAATAATATGTGATGGCCATCGCCGGGATTCGAGCCTGAGCTGCCGGCAATATAAGCGAAAAACAAATCCATCGAACCAGCAAATCAGGGCAATTTGCGTACAAAACAGCATTTTTTGTGTTCTTTTCTGAGTGAAAAAAATGTAACATCGTTTCAGGGCCATGTCAACATTTTAAAAGTAAACATTTTAACAATGCACAATTTTTTGTTCAGAAAAGAAAACACCATTAGTTTACAAAAAATTGCTGGTCAAAAGAATTAAAGATCAAAAATGCAGATTTTTTACTGCATTTAAAAATTTTTAATTTTTGTGGGTCATTGAAAAAATGGGCTTATTTTTTATATGTTTGAACTTGGAAAAAATCAATTTTAAAATATTAAAAAAAAAATAATGTCTATATTTTTATTTTTCAGTTCGACCCTCGTAGAACATTTATTATTTACTCAATCGAGACGCAATTAAGCTTAAATTAAAGGTTAATAAATAACAAAAATCAAAGTTATCTTTCAGAAAAAAAAATCTAATACTCATACGCTATTCCATGCAAAACGAATTGAAATATCGGTCGGTTATATGTTATTATCAATTTCTAAGACACTCCAGCTATAAACACCCGTCCATCTGTCTGTGGAAAGAAAGATGCATTCCTAACCAAAAGAGCTGTAAATTTGGTAAATTAATGTATTACTTAAGTGTAAAAAAAACACTCGACTTGTTTTTGTTCATTTGTTAAACAAATGGAATATTTTTTTTGTCAGAAGTTTAGAAATGGTAGAAAAGAAAGGAAAACTATTAAAAAAATATTTTTTTTGATAAAAAACTAAATTTTGATTAAAAAATAGTTTTTTGATAAAAAAATTTTAGAAAAAGCATAAATTTGGGAAAGAAAATTGGTGAAAAAAATTGTGATGATGAAAAAAATTTGATGAAAAAAAAAAAATTGATGAAAAACAAATTTTTTTTTGATGAAATAAAAAATTGTTGTAAAATAAAAATTTTGATGAAAAAAAAAAATAATGAAAAAATATTGAAAAAAGAAAATGTTGATGAAATTTTCTTTTTCTATGTAAAAAAAAAAAATTGATAATAAAAATTAATGAAAAAACAAGTTAGAGTGTTAAATTCGGCTGTGCCGAATCTTTTATACCCTCTGAAACGTAAAAAAATTAAAAAATCCAAGAGCGTTTTTTAACATGATAATGTTTTTAGGCTGGTGTCTAATAATAAAAAAGTTGCAGGACGCCACCTCAGTTTTACTATATAAGCTAACAATTAACGAAAAAGAAAACAAGAATTACTATTTTCATTTTCTTAAAACCAAAAATTTTAATCACTTGGGTTTGTAACTTGGATAATTATTCACCTTGTGGTGAATAAAACCGTTTTTCACCAGCTGGTGAATAAAAAGTAGCATAATTATTTTTCAACAAAAAAAAAAAAAAATTTTTATAATTTTTTTTTTAATCAATTTTTTTTCCATCAAATTTTTTTCCATTAATTTTTTTTTTTCCTAAAACTTTTTTTGCATAAAAGTTTTTTTTTCATAAATTTTTTTTTTTCATCAATTTTTTTTTTTTTATCAAATTTTTTTTTTTTATCATTTTTTTTTTTTTTTCATCAAATTTTTTTTTCATCAATATTTTTTTTTCATCAAACTTTTTTTTCATCTTTTTTTTTATCAATTTTTTTCTTTTTCATCAATTTTTTTTTCATAAAATTTTTTTCATCAAATTTTTTTTCATCAAATTTTTTTCATCAAATTTTTTTTTCATCAATTTTTTTTCATTAATTTTTTTTTTCATCATTTTTTTTTTTTTTTCATAAATTTTTTTTATCATATTTTTTTTTTCATCAAATTTTTTATAAAATTTTTTAATATCAATTTTTTTCTCACCAAAAAATTTTTTTTTTCATATTTTTTTTTTCATCAACTTTTTTACATCAAAAAATTTATCTTTTCATCAAAAAAATTCATCTAAAACTTTTTTTCATCAAAATTTTTTCACCAAAAATTTTGGATTCATTAAATTTTTTTTAACATAATTTTATTTTTCGTGAAAAAAAATCATTTGTTTTTACCAAAACTACTTTTTCACCAAGTCTAAGCTGTTCGCACAAAAATTTTCTATTTGTTTATCAAATGTACATGAAACAAGTGAGAGTGTTGTATTCTTTGGTGCCGAATCTTTTATACTCTCCAAAATGTAAAAACACTTTTTTGCTCTTATTTTTGCACTCACTTACGAAATGTACAGTTCTTTTGGTTTTTTTAATGGGGTCCTCGACTGATATTTTAATTCGTTTTGCATGGAATAGCAAAGTAATATAACATTATTTTTTCTAAAAAAACTTTGCTTTGGCAAGTATACCAAAGTCCTCCGCAAAAAATTATCATGATTTAATTTTTTGGGCAAGAGTACAAAATTCGAAGGCATTTTTGGGATAAAGTTTCAAATTCTTAGACCTTATTCGTAAAGAAAAAGTCTCAGATCTTTTTTTTATAGAAAAAGTCTCAGATTCTGAGAGCTTTTTCTTATTTTGAAGAAGTCTAAAATTCTGAGACACTTTTCCTATAGAAAAATTCTGAGATTCTGAGACCCTTTCCTAAAGAAAAAGTTCCAGAGACCATTTTATTATATAAAAAATTCTAAGATTCTGACACTTTTTTTCTAAATAAAACATCTCAGATTTTGAACCCTTTTTTTATACAAAAAGTCATACATTCTGAGATTTGTTTCCCATAGAAAAGGTATCAGATTCTGAGATTCCTCAGATTCCTAAAATTCTGGGATTCTGAGAATTTATTCTTATAAAAAAAATCTTACATTCTAATACACACAAAAAATTATTGGCTAAAAATTTTCAATTAAACTTATTGATCAACAAAATTTAAATAAGTCAATCAATGTTTTGATTGAAATTTTTGTTATTTTCTTTAACTGTCGAATTACAAATTTTCAACATACCAGATTTTTTTTCGCTTCAATTTATTTGAATACATTAGTTCAAAAATATACTCTTTACTACGGTTTTACTTTTTTTTATTGTCGGCAACATATTGGAAAGCAAAAAAAATGAACTTCTTCATAATTTTTCCATAAGCGTATAGTTCATTTGTTAAATCAATAATTATTTTAATTGACTTTAAATAAAACATCATTCAAATTTTTGATCAAAATCGAAAAAATGATTAATTGAAATAAAAATCAATTAATCACCTACAATTTGATGATTGATATAACAATTTTCTTTATCGGAGGAGTTTCAATTAAAAAATTAATTGAATCCGCGTTTTTGTTGATTGACTTTCGTTTTTAATTCTTTCTGTGTACATTTTCCTATAAAAAAACGTCTCATATTCTGCGACCTTCTTCCAATTAAGTAAGTTCAACTACTGAGACTTTCTTTTAACAAAAAAATGTCAGACTTTGAGACCTTTTTCTTTTTAAAAAAGACTGATATTTTGAGACCTTTTACCTTGAAATAAGTCTCAAATTTAGAGATTTTGAGACCGTTTTCCTATAGAAAAAGTCCTAGATTCTTAGAGCTTTTTCCTATCGAAAAAGTCTCAGATTCTGTGACTTTTTTTCTTAAATAAGTCTCAAATTTTAAGATCTTTTTTGCATTTTTCTCAAATTCTGAGACCAGATTAAGCCTTTTGACCTAAATCGCGTTTTTATATTTATTTTAATATTTTTTAGACAATACACTTAATATTTTTTAACTTTTGGGAACAATTTAGATAAAAAAAAATATGTTTTAAAATCAGCATATGCGTATCAAAATCTGTAATTTAAAATTTTTTACATAAAGTACGCAAAATTTAAAAAAAATTAAATAAATTTTTTTTTCATACATTTTCCCACAATCAGCTATTCCGTGGCCATCGTTTGTCAGGTATTACGACACGAAATTCGAAAGTTTAGATTTGACGCTTCAATGTATGTCACTAATTTCTTAAACTTTTCCAATTCAAAAATTTCTTGGTACCAACTATAGCCCACTATGGAATATTAAAAAAAAATATTTGCATTGAAATACAAAGGGATTCATAATGTTAGTGTTTTACATACAATATGTTTATAATGCATATTGTATGAATTTGAATTATTTTGTAGTTAGTATTCAAATGTGTTTGTATATGTGACTGTATATGAGAGATTGCGGGAGTGTATTTGTATAATACAAATCAATTAGATTATAAATTTATGCATGCAAATATATCAAATTTTTATACAATTTTCTAATTTCCTATGTAAAATTTTTTTTTTTGACACAAAAACAAAATGTGTTTTGTAAAATACGTTTACATATTAAATATTTTATAATTAAAAATTAATTGAAAAATTTTCAAATGAATTAAATAAAATTAAACAAATATAAAAATTTATATGAGAAAATGTGTAGGTACTTAGAGAAAAAATGAAGTTATAAAAATAATGGAGAACCGATATTTTTGAGTTTTAGTAAAATGAAAATCGTAGTCAAATTTTTTGTTTTTTGACTGTTAAAAATTTTTCTGTGAATTTTTCAATTCCGCAAATAACTTGAATTTAAAAGAATCCAATTCGAGACTGATTCAACAGAGTATCGATTAGAGCACAGGTTTTGTTTTTTCTCAGTGTCAAACCCACTTACCCAATTATCCTGTCCAACTCAATTCCATATCACCCTCATTTTATTTCTAAACCCTTCATAATTTATGATTTGTACCATTGCTGTTATTGTTGGTTTTATTTTAAGAGTTATGGTCAACAATTGCTGGCTAAGTTATTATAACAACATAATCATTATAAATTTTATTGATTGATGTTTCTGTGTAAGTGTTAATGCATAAATATATAAATATTAGGGTAAGACTTATGCACTTACAATTTACATGAAACTTAACTTTCTTTTTTGCTACCTCCTATTTGACAAGAATTCCTTATTATTTTACAAGCTTCTTACCAATAATTTTGTAATTTTACAAGTTTTTTACCAAAAAAGTTGTAAATTTTTCAATATTTTTAACGTCCCTAGTAAAAATGATTTTGTATATATTGATGTATAAATTGATACAAATGTATCTAGTTTTACATAGAAATATTTAATTACATAAAATTATATAAAAAAATACTCAGATAAGACCAAAATTCGTATCAAATTTTATAAAATTTTATCTGGGGTTATATCAAAATTTATATAATTTGATACGAAATTTGGTCATATCTGATTGATTTTTTATATAATTAAATATAATGAGATCTAAATATGTATAAAATTATATATTTGTATCAATTTATACATGGCTATATACGAAATCATTTTTACTAGGGTGATAAAACTTACAAGGAGGTTTCGTGATATTACAAGATCTTTTGCTACCTCTTATTTAACGAGAATTCCTAGTAAAAACTACGAACTTTTTTTGTAATTTTACAAAATTTTTACCAATAAAATTGTAAATTTACAACTTTTTTGGCGGAATAAAACATACAAGAAATTCTCGTAAATTAACTTAATTTTTTTTTGTAAAAAATCTTGAAAATTTGTAAAATTACAAGAAAAACTGTAAAATTACAAAAAAAAATGTAAATATCGATCGAAAACTGTTTGTTAAAAAACAAGGAAAACTGTAAAATATTGCTAAAATGGAATAACAAGACTTTTTCAAGTAATTTGACAAGGTTTTGTTTTTGAGTGTAAGGACGGGGTGTCTCGGGTTATCGGCCATTTCGGAGATTTAGGTGTTAAACAAATGGGTAAACAAATGGCGAAAAGACGTTTTATTTGGATTTTTTATTTATTTCTTTCTAAGAAACTGTAAGATGTTTCTATATGAGAAGAAAGGTTTTTTTAATGTCTACCCAGCAAAAAAAGAACATACTAAAATGTTAATAAAAAGTAGTTCAACTGCTGCTAAAGTAGTTCTAACTTTGTTGAAACTCTAGTGAATTTAACATGGTGGTGTCGCGCAAAATAAGTAGTTTTTTTACATTTTTTAAGTACATATAAAGTAGTACTCATACGGTTGTCATAGTTTAAGTTTTTGTATGCAAAGTTTATTTACATCTTTAAGATCACTATTTAAGAGCATTTTTGCACTACTTAAAGTGTATTTTTAGAATTCATTAGGAAGTAGATTTAGTAGCGATTCTGACGATGCCAATGTTCTAATAACATTACTAAATATCAAAAATGCGACTGACTACATTAGTTCTGCTGGCAAAAAATCCGGTCTCCACACTTTTCCATCACATCTGGTTTTTGAGAAAATTGTGGTCAAAGTTCAAAAAAATCGCCGTTTTGGGCATTTTTGGGAACTCATGGCGGATGAACCCGATGTGATGGCGACTTCAAACTAAGTCGAGGGTTAATCTAAAACTTTCCTCTTTAAGATGCAGAACTCATTTGGGCAGTCGCCTTAACTTTTTGGGCACCAATAATATTTCAATGATGTCATATCAAAAAAAAAGTTTTTGGGGGAAAACACCTTATTAAAAGACAATTGGTGCTCCAAAGGTTGAAGCGACTGATGAATTGAATTATACGTTTTTAAGAGCAATGTTTGAGCTTTACCCTTAAAAACTATGGAGACCGGGCTTGTGACTAGGAGAATATCATATATTTAATCATGTTTATAAGTCTTATACTCTAAGGTGGCGTTCCATTCGAATAAGGTTTTTTTTCATATGAATTGTAGCGGCAAAAATTGTTTTTTGGGAACAAGACATCATTGAGCGACAATTGGTGCCCTAGTGGTTAAGGCGACTGACCAAAAGAGTTCAGAATCCTTAAGAGCCATGTTAAAGCTTTAAGTCGCTTTTAGTCGCTATCATATCGGGTTCATCCGCTATGATTTGGCAAAAATTAACAAAACGGCGATTTTTTTTTAACTTTGACATACATTTTCCCAAAAACTTGATGTGATGGAAAAGTTTGGAGACCAGATTTGTGATGAGTAGAACAATTGCAATTAACTGTGTAAGGTCGTGGCCCAGTCGCATCAATATTTTTCAAAAATGTTCAGTAGTGTATTTTTTAAATAATTATTATTTGATGGTATAATATAAAAGTTAAAAAAAAAAAGTTATAACCCTATTATACATATTTACGCTCACAAAAGTGTTCGTACCTCAAAAATTGGGTCCTAAAAATTTGCGTTTTAGAGGTATGTTCGTTTCTCTAAGGTGAAACTTTTCCCCTCCGGTCCGATTTTAACCTACCTAGGACTATAAAAAATATTTGTATCAAACGTCAGGTGGATAGCTGTTTTATTTTGGACTACATCGTGTTACATACAGACAGACGGAAGGATGTTCATAGAACTTCTCAGAATCGATCACTGATCAATATAATATATTGTCAGCAAAAATTCAACACATTTTGCTTTTTTAAAGTAGCAGCGAAAAACGTAGTGAAACATTTTTTTAATTTTGTTCATAAGTCCGTCATTTTTCATCGGATAGGTCTGAATTTTTGGAAATGGTTTCAGTTAATGAAGTGTTTCACAACTAGCAAATCACATTTTGATAATTTTATAGGGGGATCAACAAATGTTTGAAAGTAAAAGATATTATATTTTTGAAACTTGTACTTTTTGACCATAGAGAACTAAAACTTTGTGGGGTCATATATTTTAATTCAATGCATCACAATCAATAACTTGATTTTGAAAAAAGTGTTGTCACTTTGCTTTGCATTTTAAGCGACTATTCTCTTTATGAGGAATGACAAAGTGAGTGTACCCCTTATACCATAGTTAAAAGGTATAAAAACAAAATCAGTTTGCACCAAATTTAAGATTAAACAAATTAAAAATAAACAAGTAAGAGTGTTAAATTCGGCTGTGCCGAATCTTTTATACCCTCCAACATGTTTAAAATTAAAAAAAAAAAAAATCCAGGGGCGTTAATTTTTTTTTTCTTTTTGGAGGGGGGGGGGGTCGGCGGAGTGGGTGGGGGACACCTGTCCCCCCGCTATATATGTTTACAAATTATTTGTTTATGGTATTTACGCTTAAATAATAATTTTTTATCGTTATTTTTAATTAATTTCTATAACCATGCCCCCAAAGGGGAGCTGCATGAAAAAAATCGAATTTTCTAACCCCCTTGGTCCAAGCGGAGGTCTATGAACATAATATGGCATACAAATGTTACATTTGTTGAGCAAAAATTAAAAAAAAACTCGTAAAAATATCGTATTTTTCAGGGGTCGTTTTAGTTCTTCAAGGGGGAACTTTTTTCCCCATGGTCCGATTTTGCCCATCTTCGAACTTAACCTTACCAGTAACATAAGAAATATTTTTGTCCAATTTCAAGGGTCTAGCTCTTTTGGTTTGCACTGCATCGTTATTTCTACAGACGGACGGACGGACGGACGGACGGACATCGCTAGAATGTCTTAGATTCTATCATGGATCAATATTATATATACTTTGTAGGGTCCCCGACCGATATTTCGATGTGTTACACACGGAATGACAAAGTGAGTATACCCCCATACTGTGGTTGGAGGGTATAAAAAATGTTTTTATTCCTGGATTTCTAACCTATCAAATATTAACTTTTTGCCTTTCAATTATATATAAAACTATAGTTTAGACTAAAACTCTATTAAATAAATTTAAATAAATATGTTATTTTCATTACGTTTGAAAAATATTAAAAAAACCTCATTCCGACTAGTGTTCTAAAGTAGTGGAATCCATATTTTTTTCCTTCTTATTGACATATTTGGATGTTATTTTAAACTACTTTTTTGCAGCAAAAAATATTCACTAATTGCTACTTTTTATGTAGTTTGAAACTACTTCGTAGTTTTTGAACTACTTCGTATTATTTTTGCTGGGTATCCAACGGTGTAAATTTTGGGGGGTATTTATGTGAAGACCGCCGATATCCATAAATTTAAGTCGACAAGTATTTTTCTCTAGACAATAGTACTGTTAGTTAGGGAGTTATCGAAATTTTCCCGAAGGTCCACATTGTTTCATAAGGCAACGAAATTTTTAAACACAGATATGTCCGATAAGCCGAGAAACTCCAACTTTTAAATTGTGTGTTTTATATGGGGCATTCCAGGCCAAATCACTCACTTTTAGACCCGACCCCCTTCGATTAATCTTTTATAACAAGTTGATGTTGAGTAATCAATTTTTCAAAATGGCGATTTTTTCAAAAAAATTTAAACTTTCAATTACTTTTGACCAGTAAAAGATATAGATATCTTTAAAAAAGTTGGACAACGTTTTGTTGGTATTTAAATGTAGTTTTAGAAAAAAAATATGAAAAAATTATTCGAAGTAATTATCACTTATTTTTTAAAGTTTAAAAATTAAAATCGAATTTTTGAAAAAGTCCGAAACCTTCGATTTTTTTTAAAAAAAAGTCTAAAAATTCAATTTTAAATTATGCAACTTTTAAGCCATTAAATTTTGAAAAATTCACTTTATTTTTGACTCTGGTTTATTTTATATAGTGCTCCAAAAAAATTAAATTGGTAGATATTGACTCTAAGTTACCCTACATATATTCATTTGCGGTTAAAAATTGGTCTCAAAAAAATTTAGGTTGATCGGACATGGGTAAGGCGTGCCGCATCCGCCTTGAATTTTAAAAAACGGATTACAATGAAAAATATGATTTTTTTTTTCTTTTTTCTCAATTTTTTTGGTATTTTAAGTTAAATTTGAATTCATAAGCTTACAGAATTTTGATTTGGAGTAAAATATCTCTCTTATAAGGTATTAAAAACTAATATCGGTTGAAAATCAGCCAATTTACTAAAATCTCCCCGGGCATCTAACGTGTGGCAGACCACTTGATTAAGGAATACAATCCGATTTATCAAATTTATTGAAATTTTCTACTGTAATAACACTTTTTTATTCACCAAGTTCAAGTGTAATTAGGTGACAAGTATTTTTATACCCTCCAACCACAGTATGGAGGTATACTCACTTTGTCATTCCGTGTGTACCACATCGAAATTTCGGTCGGGGACCCCACAAAGTATATATAATATTGATCCATGATAGAATCTAAGACATTCTAGCAATGTCCGTCCGTCTGTAGAAATAACGATGCAGTCCAAACCAAAAGAGCAAGACCCCTGAAATTGGGCAAGAATATCTCTAATGTTACTGGTAAGGTTAAGTTCGAAGATGGGCAAAATCGGACCAGGGGGCAAAAAACTTCCCCCTTGAAGAACTAAAACGACCCATGTAAAATAGGATATTTTTACGAGTTTTTTTTTAATTTTTGCTCAACAAATGTAACATTTGTATGCCATATTATGTTCATACCCCTGCGCTTGGACCAAGGGGGTTAAAAAATTCGATTTTTTTCAGGCCGCCCCCTTTTGAGGGCGTGGTTATAGAAATTAATTAACAATAACGATAAAAATTTATTATTTAAGCGTAAATATCATAAACAAATAATTTGTAAATATATATAGCGGGGGTACAGGTTTCCCCTACCAACTCCGCCGACCCCCCCCCCAAAAAAAAAAAAAGACGCCCCTGCGATTATTTTTTTTTTTTATTGTAAACGTGTTGGAGAGTATAAAAGATTCGGCACAGCCGAATTTAACACTCTTACTTGTTCATATTGTGTTTTGCTAACATGTTTTGAATTATTGCTAAAAGTTCCTACATTTTTCAACACTCGTTTGAAATCTCCATTTTTAATTTTTATTTTTTAAAAAATTTAGAAAAACCAAAAAAGTATTACACTGGAACATGAAGAATAAAAAATGTTACTACAGCAGATATTTTCAATAAATTTCAAAAATTTGACTCGTATTCATTAATCATGTAGTATGACATACGTTAGATGCCTGGGGAAGTTGTAATAACTTGGCTGATTTTCAATCGATTTTAGTTTTTAGTACCTTATTGGAGAGATATTTTACTCCAAATCATAATTCTGTAACCATTTGTGTTCAAACATAGCTAAAAATATCGAAAAAATTTAGAAAATTAACAAAAAAAACATATTGTCTCGGTTAAATTCGTTTTTAAATTTCATGCCCGGTGTAGCACACCTTAGACATGTCTGATTATTCTGAAATTTCGTAAGACGTATTTCTACATACAAATAAATACCTCTAATTGTAAGTCGAGTTGCGGTCAATACATAACAACTTAATTTTTTTGAAACCCCATATAAAATAAACCAGAGTCAAGAAAAAAGTGCAATGTTTAAAATGTAAAAAAAAAAATATAACGAATTGTGATCACATCTCGAATTATGGCTCAAAAGTTGCGTAATTAAGAGTATAATTTTTAGACTTTTTAAAAAAACGAAAACAAACGTTTCCACGGTGAGCTTCAGCGATGTTCAGGTTGAACTTTAGTGTCGACGAAAAATATAAGCGCAGTTCGATTTCTACAAGATTAAATGTCATAAAACCGTTAACAGCGAAATCGTAGCTGCTCGCATTCGCGAGAAAATGCGAAATTAGTGTTTTTGTATTTTTTAAAATATTGACATTGAAGTTTTTTAAATATTTTCAAAAACTGAGTATACAGTTTTAATTGTACTTATTTAAAGGTCACAAAACAGTAAACATCAAAATCCTATCTTCTTTAGTTCGCGAAAAGTCGCGAAGTCAATTTCTTGCTGTTTTTGTTTTCGTTTTTTATCTTTAGATAGATTTCTTTAAAATTTCGTAAAAACATGGTATGCAGTTTTATTTGTGCTTGATCAAAGGTCATACAGCTGTTGACATCGAAATTGTATGTGTTAAATTTCGCGAGATATCGCGTAATTACATAATTTTTTTTTTATAATTTATTTATTTTTTAAAACCGGTTCTTTAGAAATAATAAAAAATAAGTGGTATGCAGTTTGATTTGAGCATGTTGGAAGAAATTAAAACTGGCCACAAAAAAATTATAGCTGCTCACTTCCGCGAGAAATAGCGAAAAACAGCTTTTTGGGGGTATTTTTTGTTTTGATTAATAAACTAAGTTTCTTTAACATTGTTGAAAAACACGAAATGCAGTTTGACTTGCTATTGATTAAAGGTGATAAGGCTGTTAACATTTAAATTCTAGCTGCTCAATTCTTCGAGATATCGCTAAAAAACTCGCTAAACTACTATTTATTCATTACTTTGTGTTATTTTTGGTCTGTAAAAACATTTACTTCAATTACTGACAAAAATGTGGTATGCAGTTTAAATTCGAGGTTATTAAAGTTGACAAAACTGCAAGCATAAAAATTATAGATGATCAATTTCCCGAGTAATTGCAAAATTACTGTTCAAGCTTTTATATTAATTAATTTATTTTTTCTTTAGTGTCTAAAAAAAGGGGAAAAAATCTAGAAACGACAAATATATTGTATGCAGTTTAAATTTTATGTAGCTAAAGGTAGTAAAACTGCTCAAATTAATATCTTGACTGCTAATTTACGCGAAAAATATTTTCTTTTTATTTTTATTTTTTTTTATTTTTGCGATTTCTCGTGAAATTAATAAGGTATGATTTCGATCTTAACTGTTTTGTGACCTGGAAATAAATACAATTAAAACTGCATACACAGTTTTTGAAGACATTTAAAAAACTTCATTGTCAAAATTATAGAAAATACAAAAACACTAATTTTGCGATATCTCGCGAATGCGAGCAGCCACGATTTCGCTGTTAACAGTTTTGTGACATATAATCAAGTAGAAATCGAACTTCGCTTACAATTGTCGTCGACACTAAAGTCGAACCTAAACATCGCTAAGGCTCACCGTGTTGCGGACTTTTTCAAAAAGTCGATTTTAATTTTTAAACGTTAAAAAAAAAGTGATGATTACTTTGAATAATTTTTTCATATTTTTTTTTCTTAAACTACATTTAAAAACCAACAGAACGTTTTCCGACTTTTTTTAAGATATCTATACTTTTTACTAGTCAAAATTAATTGAAAATTTCAATTTTTAATTTTTTTTTTGAAAAAATCACCATTTTGAAAAATTGATTGATTACATGATATAAAAATCTAAAAATTTGAGAATTTGGTATAAAAATCTGAAAATTTAATACGTACTAAAACATATCCAAAAAAAATTAATCGAAGGAGTCAGGTTTAAAAGTGAGTGATTTGGCCTGGAATGCCCCAAATCCAACCTTAAAAAAAATAAAAATTCTAAAAAAATATATTAAAGATCCGACTTAAGTCTACAGCCGAATAAAGTCTACAGCTTGGTTTTTTTTATAAAAATTTAATTTTTTACCATTTTTAACCTTTTTTAGTATACTTTAACTACATTAATAACTTGTTATCTGTGTATGATGTATAATTTAAAAAAAATGCCACCCTAATTCCCTTATGTATCTGTGTGTACGTGTTTTAAAACTTGCATAGATACGCCATATTGTCTGTTTTATCATATTAAATATTTACAACTATGTTTATTTGTTTATATTCATGAGTGCTCATAAGAGTAGGCGGAAATTACTTATTTGGGAATTAAGAAGTGGCCATTGTGCAAAAGTTTGTCATGGTTCATGGAGAAAAGAATTCAGGAAAAAATAAACCTTATAGGCTTATTGTACCACAGATAGGTTGTTTTTTCGAATTTGTTGATAAAAAAAATGAGAGTGACGTTATTTTTTAATGTTCAATGTTATTTATTTTAGAAAATCTTATTAACAGTAAAAAATAAATGTTCATGTTTGTTAAAACAAATGAATAATTACTGGGATGGTTTTCAAATGTTTTATCACTTGTTTTAAATCTGTTTTTCATTTGTTTTTGCCTACAAAATATTTTGAAAATTCGAAATTTTTTGAACGGCTCATCAAAAAACTTTGAAAAAAATTAAAGGGTACTTAAAACTATGAACAAATTGGGAAAATAAAAAAAAAAAAACTTTTTCAAAGTGTCCCATTTGACTTGGAATGCCCCATTTATAAGTTTGTCATTCAAATTGTAAACCTTGACATGTTTGACTAAGACTATCAACTTTGAGACGACCTAGCGATGTCCGTCCCTCAGTCAGTTAAATTTCTAGTATCATAATTTAAGGAAATATATAAAGTTGCAAAGTAAATTTTTTTTACAAAACTTCCACCCCAATGTGAAAATTTCCTGTTTTGGCTTCTCCACACTAAACTTCTGTTTCATTTATTACTTTTTCCATCCCACTCTAGTGTCCGTATATGTTTTCATATATGTAATAAAATATTTTGTATTTGTGTACGTGTGTGCTCATGTGTCAGTGTATTATCATTTATACTACATAGTATTAAAAATGACACTCATCATTTATTATGAAGAGCCTAATATTCAACATAAAATATAAAATTTATTAACTTGTTTTGAAATGTACAAAACAATAAAAAAAATAATACAAAATAAACTCTCCAAAGCAAACATATGGCGTATGAGTGATGTTTAATTAATTTGCAAAATATGTATTATGGAAAAATAAATAAATAGAAAACTAAATAAATCATAAATAATGTAATTAAATAAATTGCAAATAATAAAAAAATTATGTTAAGTAACAAAAAGAAAATATATTTTTATATATTGTTAAGAGAAATTATTAATATTTAAATTATTTTGGAAAATTGTAGATTTTAATAAGTTAAGAATTTTGAAAAATTTTAAAAACCGCATAAGTTTGTATTTTGGAAATTATTTTGAAAAACTATTCCAACACTCATTCGTTAGATTTATTTTAAAGAAAATTTCAAGTTCAGGTTTAATATATCGGAATACAACAACAGAAAATTGTTGCAAAGATTTTTTTGAGTTTAAATATGTTTTTGAGTGACGAAAATTGTTTGTGAATAATTTTTTTTTGTGTAACATTTTTTTGAGTTTAAGATTTTTTTAGTGTATTTTTTTTTTTTTCTTTAAGTGACGAACATTTTTTATAAAATCTGAAAATTACTGTTCCTTGACATTTGCATAAAGCTTGAGACACCATTTCATTTAAAGTTAATTTGAACCAAAAATAATTTAAGCCCGTGGCGCACTTCGATCAAAATTTTGGATTTTTGGAAAATTTTCACAAAAACTTTAAGTTTTTGAAAATTTAAAAAATGAAAAAAAAAAAAAAATATATCTTGCGATACACTTTTTTAAAATGCTAAATACGGTTTTCGAGATAGCAACATTTGAAATTTGTCAAACAAGATTTTCAAAATTACGGTTTTTTTCCCTACACTCTAAACAAATGAGTCCAGTTTTCTACTATAAATTGGGTAAATTTCAACAAAGTCAAATAATATACTACTATGAATGTGTAAATTTCCAATAATTTTTTGGTACAACTACACATTTTGTATCAATTTACCCAATTTATAGTAGGAAACTGAAATCACTTTAATTAGAGTGTATATTTAAATTTCCTGACCGTAGTAAGAAAACCGCTATTTTTTTTCTACACTCAAAAAATTATGTCATTAACTGTTTGTAGTTTATTTAAAAAGTTTTACGTTTAGTCGTTTTTAAAAGAAAAAACATTTGTTTGATGTTCAGTTTTTATTAATGACTACTTCTGTCCTTTGTTTCAAAAATAACACACTAAAAAATAAAGACTTTCATTAGCATTTAATTTTTAAAATCATTTATTTTTGTCCTGTAAGTAAAAACTACTGATTATTCTTTAAATTTTTAATGATTTGTGTAAGTATTTTTTTTTTTAAATTGTTGGTATTTTTTAATGAGATATCATTAGTTTTTACCTACACAAGTAGGTTATTTTTTTTGCAGAAAAAAAAAACTCAAAAAAAAAATTATTTATAGAAATATAAAAACATGTTTGTATCAAGTGGCTTTGGCACGATGGGTAGATTGTCTGGCCAGAATATAGTTGATTGCGGGATCGATTCCCCAAAATTTTATTAAAAATTTTTAAAAAAATATTTCAATAGAAAATTTAAAAAAATAACCTACGAAATCATTAATTTTTAATGTTTCCGTAGGTTATTTTTTTGGAATTTGTTGGTAAAAATAACAGAACTATCATTAATTTTTAATGTTTTCGTAGGTTATTTTTTCGAATTTGTTGGTATTTAATGTTATTTATTTTAGAAAATTTTGTCAACAGTAAAAAATAAATGTTGATGTTTGTTAAAACAAATGAATAATTACTGGGATGGTTTTCAATTGTTTATTCACTGATTTTAAATGTGTTTTTCATTTGTTTTTGCCTACAAAATATTTTGAGTGTAATTTCTAAAGGCGATATCTCAAAAACCGTTCGACCGTACACATTTCATGTGTAATTTTCGGCTTTGTGTAGCTGAAGTGTAATTACTTCCATGTGTAATTCATGTGTAAATTTGAGTTAAAGTTTCTGGATATTTCATTTTTAAAATGGCGAACAATGTTAGGGCTATGTTTGGTTTTTTTTTTTATCAAAAAGTACTATTTTAGTACTTTTTTTTATCAAAAAGTACTATTTTGGTAGTTTTTATCAAATGTAATATTTTGATATTTTTTATCAAAAAGTATTATTTTGGTACTTTTTTAAAAAATGGTACTATTTTAGAAATTTGGATAAATAAAAGTGTTATGTTATGTGTAGCTTGTGTATAATTACTTCCATGTGTAATTCATGTGTAAATTTGAGTTAAAGTTTCTGGATATTTCATTTTTAAAATGACGAACAATGTTAGTGCTTTTTATCAAAAAGTACTATTTTAGTACTTTTTTTTATCAAAAAATGCTATTTTAGACTTTTTTTATCAAAAAGTACTAGTTTGGTACTTTTTATAAAAAAGTAATATTTTGGTACTTTTTAGCAAAAAGTATTATTTTGGTACTTTTTTTTATAAAAAGGTACTATTTTCGATCTTTTTATATATTTATTTATTTATTATATCGTGTGTAGCTTATGTATACTTTCTTTAATGTGTAAATTTGAGTTTAAGTTTCTGGATATTTCATTTTTAAAATGACGAACAATGTTAGTGCTTTTTATCAAAAAATACTATTTTAGTACTTTTTTATTAAAAAATTCTATTTAAGTACTTTACTTTATCAAAAAGTACTATTTTGGTACTTTTTATGAAAAAGTTATGTTTTGGTACTTTTTATCAAAAAGTATTATATTTGGTACTTTTTATAAAAAGGTACTATTTTCGAACTTTTTATGAGTAAAAGTATTATATTTTAGCTTTATTTATCAAAAAGTATTTTTTTTAGTACTTTTTAAAACTTACCATTTTGGTACATGGCACAGTGGACGGTTTGTATGGAAAACGCGCGCATCGAAGTTTTTTGACTATATCTTCTAAACGGTTAGGAGTTGTAAAACAAAATTAGGTATTCTAAAAACTAGGAACCTTAAGCAATCAAAGCTGTGATCAAAGTTTATGGTCCTCCTTGCACCCTACATATAAATTGAATGCAAAGTTGGTTAATTTATTTATATGAACAAATGCTAAAAAAATGTGAAGATCATTGACATTTTGGATATATTATTACTGAATATCGTTCGGATAGAGTATATATACATCATTAAACATTATTAGTTAAAATACATATAAAAAATTGAGTTAAATTATGAACAAATGTATCGACTTTTTTAGTTAACAAATCTGACAATATAAATATATAAGTGGAATTGCTTGTATCAAACCTATTTAAAATTGCACAAAAAAGTTAAATTTAATATTTGCAAACATTACCTTTCACCCTACACTAAAATATCCGGCACGTATGACTTTTTTTATTAATTTTATTTTATTGATTTATAATAAATAAATAGTAGTAATAAACCAAAAATTTATAATAACAGGATTAAAACATTAAAAAACAAATTAACATAGACACGATAATGCAATATCGTAATAAATAAAATAAAAAAAAAATAGTTTTTTTGTATTTGTTGCAATACTTAGTTCCTTTGAATAAGGAACCTTTTTTACGAAGTTCGATGTTTCTTCACGTAAAATGGAAATTTTCGGATCCGATTCTACCATAAATTTTTGAAAAATATCTTTTAGATTGTTTATTCTTGAATTTTTTCTGCTAAAATTGCATTTGTAAATCTTAAAATATTTATGCGACCTTTCTAACGATTATTCTGATAACTGACCTGATATTTAAATTGTATAAATTCGTTAATGAATTGCTTATATAGTTCAAAATATTTTTATTACCAACTGGTAACACCGAATTTTGAATAATCTCACTTCCGTGTGTCAGGACCTTATGTACAGTAGGACTCATTGTCCACCATCCAATGAGATTATAAGTTTTGCTGTGTCTAATTATTTAACTCAATAAAAATTTGACAATTTTTAACTTTTTTTTATTTTTAACACTTAAATGTGTGTATTACTCCCATTTGGCAAATAGCTATTTCACTTTTTATTGGTAATGGTTTTTTACTCCTTTTTAGTAAAACTAGAGTAACTAAGTTCTTATTTATCTTAATTCTCATCACTATTTATTTTCGTCTCACGCCCTTGTTAAAATAATTAGTGTTTCAACAAGTAACTACTTATTAACATTTGTTCCGGATTAAGAATCCCATTACTAGTAATGCCAAATTTTGCTGGGTATTTAGTTAGTTTCTCAAGCCTATGCAGCATCACCAATTTTTTTTTGTAAATATCTAAATAGGTTGAAGCTGATATTTAATAATTTCGAAAAATAAAAATTTTAAAAAATAAATAAGTTTTTTTTTTCCTTTTTATGGACCCTACTTTGGAGCCTTATCCTAAATTAAATTGCAAGTTACTGCAGACGAAATAAAGTTCCTCGTTTAGATAAATACCTCTAGTTTCACCCCATATTGAATTTGTCTGTATCCACAAGATTCCACAAAAGATGCAGTCTATAATTAAGAGTCTTTTTTACACATTTCTCAAAAAATTACAACATTTGGCAGTCACTTAATGAATAACGCGGTTTAAAGTTTTAGCTTATAAGGGCAGTTTTAATTAATTACATATATTGTGAAAGCTGTGTTAAAATTTCAGGATGTTAGCTTACTTAGAAATAGTTTTACTCAATCATTTAAAAAAGGTTTCCAAAAAATTTTTGTTTTTTAAAAAAACCTGAAAATGTTTGGACTTTGGAGAGACGCACTGGTCAAAGTAAATGACATATAAATATTTTATGAATGGTTTTCTATCCCCTAGGATGTCTTTTATCAAACCCATGTTCAACCGATCAAATCGCTGACAATTTTGATTTTGTTACGATGCGCGTCCATCTTCCACTGTGCATGGTTCAAAAGAAAATCTCTTTTATAAGAAGTTACACTTTTTAAAAAAGTACCAAAATAGTACTTTTTTAAAAGAACTACAGAAATATTACTTTAATATTAAAAGTTCTATTTAAAAAAAAATTATAGATGTTTCTTATTCGATGTTTTCAATTTAATTATAAAAATAAAATGTTTAAGCTCAGGCCTCAAGCTCAAATACTTTATTTTTAAAATTTAAAAATGTTTTTTTGAAAGTACCAAAATAGTACTTTTTTACTAATTTTCCAAAAAAGAAGTTATTTTAATAACCCGAGTAAAAAAGTTCCTATATAGTTGTATATAATTTAATAAACATCATATATGATTAAATAGAATCATATAGAATTTGATGCGAAAAATGAGTCGATAAAACTATATAAAATTTGATCAATGTTTCTTATATTTTGATAAATTTTTTATATAATTTTATGCGAAATTTGGACCCCAATTTTTATATAATAATAGCAAAATTATATAATCAGATGTAATTATATAAAAATATATAAAATTGTATAAAACTGTATAAAACTATATAAATTTACATAAAATTATATATAATTTTATATAATTAAAACAAAATTTTATGATTTTATATAAAACTTGATATAATTTTATATAACTTTATAAAATTATATATTGTTTTATATAATTTGATATAGTTGTATATTATTATATCTGGTTATATAAATTTGCTGTTGTTATATAAAAATAGGGGTCCAAATTTCGCATAAAATTATATAAAAAATTTATCAAAACATAAGTAACATTGATAAAATTTTATATGGTTTTATCGACTCATTTTTCGCATCAAATTCTATATAATTCTATATAATCATATATGATGTTTATAAAATTATATACAACTATATAAAAACTTTTTTACTCGGGAAGTACAAAAAGGAATATTAAATAAAACTATCTTGGTACTTTTTATAATGATATACTTTTTTTGTACTAGTTAAAAAAATAACTTTTTTCGTATTTGTGAAAAAAAGTATTATTTTAGTATTTTTTTAAAAAAGGACTGTTTAACACTTTAAAAAAAAAAAAACATCTGATTTTTACTTTTTATCAAAAAGTATTTTATTTTGGTACATTTTTTTAAAAGTTCTTTTACCACATTAATTCAAAAAAAAAGATTTTTTTAGTGTTGAATAAAGAAATAACATGTGTTTCATATGTAATTTTGACTAAATCCATGTGTAATTTCAAATTTCTTTAGTGACAACACTATAGGGAACAAGATATACTTAGAAAGAATACTTTTTTAAAAAAAGTACCAAAAAAAAGTAAATTTTTACAAAATGTAATTTTTTTACCAAAAATTATTTTTTTTTTAATAAGTACCAAAATAGTTTTATTTAAGTAATTTTTATACGATAGTACTATTTTGGTACTAGTTAAAAAAAATATTATTTTTGGTACTTTTTATTTTTTTAAGTATTATTCTGGTTTTTTATACCCTCCACTCTAGTAATAGAGGGTATATGTATATAAGTTTGTCATTCCGTTTGTAACACCTCGAAATATTGGTCTAGGACCCCATAAAGTATATATATTCATGATCCTCGTTCGATTTTAAGACGATCTAGCGATGTCCGTCCGTCCGTCCGTCCGTCCGTCCGTCCGTCCGTCCGTCCGTCCGTCTGTCTGTCTGTTGAAAACACGCTAACTTTCGAAAGACTTTACGGAGGCTCCTGAAGTTTGGCATATATGTTGGGCATTTACCTGGCCAGGTTGGTATTGCAATCCAGTTATGAGCAAATGACTGAATTTTGGCAAAGGTTTTTCGTGAATTTACGAGATAAAAATCAAGCTAACTTTCAAAAGGCAGTTCTGAGGATGCTGAAGACCATATATTTTTGGCGTTCCCCTGGCCTGGTTCATTTCGAATTTCAGCCAAATCGGTCCAGTGGTTCAAAAGTTATTACCAAAACCGTGAATTTCAGATTAGCTTCACCTTAAATTCACGTGTTGAAAACCCGTTAAACATGTTTTAAAAACATTGTAGTCACAAAAATATTTTACAACGTATTTTTGTCACTCAATAATGTTTTTACACTAAAAAAAAAAAAAATAAACTTGAAAAAAATTTTACACTCAAAAAAAATTTTACACTCAAAAAAAAAATTTAGTAAATTATTTTTTTTTTTTTTTCAAAAATTAGTTTTAAAAAAATTTTTTTTACACAAAATAAAATATTTCTAATCAAAAATTTTTTTTTCACGTTACAAAATTTACTATCACTTAAAAAGGGCATAGTGGAGGGTATTCATAGATTCGGCCAAGTCGAATTTAACTTTTCAACTTATTTTTATTTAAAATTTTTATTTAAGTACTTTTTATAGAAAATCCTTTTTTCAGGAGATGAAAAAAGTACCAATGTGCAATTTTTGCGCTTTTTTGCATCAAAATTTCCAAAAAGTATTTATTTTCAAAATGTTGGATGCTACATTTCATACTACATTTCTAGAACTATTATATCAGGAGATAGAAAAAAATTACCAAAGTAAAATTTTTTACCCCCTTAGAATTAGATTTTCCAAAAAATTACATTTAGTTGGTAATGAAAGAAAAAAATCTTTTGATAATTCAAAATTCGTCAACTGCGAAATCAGAAATCATCAACAATTTCACAATTGCTCAAAATCGATCGATTTGTTTTTGACTATACAGAACCCGCTGCAAACCTTTTGACACTTGAAATTCAAATAGTTTCGATCCATAACATTACGGAAAAAGTTTTTCCAATAATTTAAAAAAAAAAATGAATTGTCAAAACGTTTTCGCAAAACAAAATTACAGAAGCCGTCAAATGCGGAGAACAAGGATTTGTGCCGTCTCTTAATCTTCTGTTTCCATTTAACAATGGGAGAGATTTTTCGATTCGTGAGGGATATGACATCCCTACTGTAGACAAATTTGCACTACACGGGCCTGTCAAATTAAACAAAATATTTTTTTTTCATTTAGTAGGGTACAAAATATTCTGCCTAGCCGATTTTCACTTGCTATTATTAATTAATAAATATTTTAAAAAATTTAATTGTTTTTTTTATCATTACTTCCCTAAAAATGTGATATGTATAGTAACCTGTCAAATAAAAACTGCCACAAATATTCATATACAATGGCCACACAAATATTTATACGTTGAAGAAATATGTTAAAATATTAAAAAAAAAATATATATACACAATGATGTTAAAAAACATCGATGAATATTTCAACATTTCCGCAACTGAGGACATGGATGCCATGGAAATTTAATTAAAATTGACATTTTTACAACAATGTCGAAGAAGTGAGAAAAAAAATGAACAGCAAATTATGATAAAGTAAAATCTTTGTTAAGAGGATAGGAAATCGGGATTGAAATTTTTACAGTTGAAAAGGGGGTGTCTAGTTTTGAAGAAGGGTTGGTTTGGATGGAGTTAAAGGTTTTTTTGAAAAGGATGAACTATGTCTTTTATATAAAGACTTCACAGTATTCATACAACTAAAGTGTTTTATGTATTTGTGATTTTTTTTTTAACTTTATTAATTAATAGAATATTTTATATACATATTTACAAATATTTAACATGGTGCACTGTTTAATATTTGAAACACGAGATTTTTCGCTTTATTGAAAAATTCCATAATTATAAAAAAATTTTTGGGATATAAAAATATTTTTCTTTTAATAGAAATTTCATGTTTTAGATATTTTGTCAATAAAAAATATTTTTATAAAAAGTTTTTTATTCAAAAATATTTTCTCTAAAGAAAAGGTTTTAGATTCTGAGCCATGTCTAAGAATCTCAGATTCTGAGACATTTTTTCTGTGGAAAATGTCTTGGATTCTGAGACATTTTTCCTATATAAAAGTCTCAGTTTTTTCTATAGAAAAAGTCTCAGATTCTGAGACATTTTTCTTATAGAAAAAATCTCAGATTCTAGGACAGTTTCCTAATAGAAAAAGTCTCAGATTCTGAGACATTTTTTCTTTATAGAAAAAGTCTCAGATTCTGAAACATTTTTTTATATAGAAAAAGTCTCAGATTCTGAGACATTTTTTCTATATAGAAAAAGTCTCAGATTCTGGGACATTTTTTCTATATAGAAAAAGTCTCAGATTCTGGGACATTTTTTCTATATAGAAAAAGTCTCAGATTCTGGGACATTTTTTCTATATAGAAAAAGTCTCAGATTCTGAGACACTTTTTTTACATAGAAAAAGTCTCAAATTTTGAGACATTTTTTATATAGAAAAAGTCTCAGATTCTGAGACATTTTGCTTATAGAAAAAAGTCTCTGATTCTGAGACATTTTTCTTATAGAAAAAAGTCTCAGATTCTGAGACATTTTTCTTATAGAAAAAAGTCTCAGATTCTGAGACATTTTTCTTATAGAAAAAAGTCTCAGATTCTGAGACATTTTTCTTATAGAAAAAAGTCTCAGATTCTGAGACATTTTTCTTATAGAAGAAAGTCTCAGATTCTGAGACATTTTTCTTATAGAAAAAAGTCTCAGATTCTGAGACATTTTTCTTATAGAAAAAAGTCTCAAATTCTGAGACATTTTTCTTATTGAAAATAGTCTCAGATTCTGAGACATTTTTCTTATAGAAAAAAGTCTCAGATTCTGAGACATTTTTCTTATAGAAAAAAGTCTCAGATTCTGAGACATTTTTCTTATAGAAAAAAGTCTCAGATTCTGAGACATTTTTCTTATAGAAAAAAGTCTCAGATTCTGAGACATTTTTCTTATAGAAAAAAGTCTCAGATTCTGAGACATTCTGAGACATTTTTCTAATATTTCCTATTATCTCTTCGAATCCATTAAATTTTAAAAATATTTATCTATTTTTTATTTAATTTTTTTTTTCACAATGTTGCAGTTCAAACAACGTTTTATTATATGTATTTAAATTTATCTAGAAGATATGCTTATAACGTGCTGATAATTTTGTAAGTGCAACACTTCATAGAAGTGCATGTGAACGTTTTTTAGAGAGATATTTTTTTTCACTATTTTGTTTAATTCTCTAGCATAAAAAAATTCATTAAGCTTTACCCCCTTTATATTTAGGTGTAAAAACTTAAGCATTCATAAATTACAAATATAAATAAGTGAAAGTAAAAGCTGAAGAAAATGGACAAGGAAAAATACCAAGTATTATAAAATTATGTGTAGGTAACACATCAATATTTGGTTTAAGCTTGATGGCGTTCAGATTAAATAAATATTTAATAAGTATGCTACGAAAGCCGAATTTAAAATTGAAATGATTCAAAGAAAAGTTTTGCTTTTTTTGTTTTAACTATTTGCAAGTCGATGTATTTCCAATTAAGTAATTTTTTATATTAATATTTGTCCACATTATGACAAATTTTTGATTTGGGTGAAAGGTTTCTTGTATAAGATTGCATTTTTTGGTCAGCAGGAAATTTTAATTTTAAACTCAGAATTTGTCCTATTGTTTAAGATTTCACTTTTCTCTGCATATAAAAACAAGGATTATCTTTGAATATAAAAGCGACTCTTAAGCTTAAATAAAAAATTTCCAAAGTGAAATTTAATGGAATCAAGATTTTTATATTTTATTCTGAGAATGAATTAAAGTTTTTTTTTTATTAAATACTAGTTTTAAAACGATTTTTTTTTTATAAATTAGACTTTTTTTTATAAAAAATTAATGTTTTAGTTTTATATATATGGAAAATTAATTGGTTATAAAAAATTTATTAAATTTTAGTGATAACTTTTCTTAAAAGAAGAAAAAATCTATTAATTAAAACTTTTACAAAAAAAAAAAAAATTCAAAACTTCATTAAATAAAATTGAACACAAATTACTGGCTCAATATTAAACCTTTGAGTAAACTTTTTTTTAAGTACTTATTACCCAGCAAAATTTTCTGGGTTGTCAATAAATATTTAAAGAAACTTGATGCAACTAGGACGCAACCCAGGTAGTAGCAATTTTTCTAGTGATCCCAAATCTAGTCTCCAAACTTTTTCATCACATCGGGTTTTTGAGAAATTTGAAGTCAAACAAATAGAAAAAATGCAACTTTTGACATTTTTCACATTTTTAGTATTATCACAAAAAATTACTTTTGACGAATTTCGTCGATTGTGTTTGAAATTATTAAATCTTCAAGGTAGTTTTTGCTTATAATTTCTGAATGTTCCTTTATTTTTATAAAGGTGCATTTATTGCTTTGAATTTTACAAACGCCTCTTAAATTTAAAAAGTTTTCTAAATTATTACACTTTTCTGAACTCTTCTGAATTTTTACAAAATGTCCCTTTTTAGAGTTTTTAGACCAAAAACACAAATTATGGTTCGTTTTGGTCTAAAAACATTCAGAAATCTTGCTACCTGGAAGATTTTATAATTTCAAACACAATTCCCAAAAAAATTAATTGGGTAACTAGAAAAAAATTATAATAACCAGCTACAAAACCAATAACAAAGACAAGTTACTAAAATTCCCTTTACATTGAACAATTTTCCAAGGGAATAGAAGTAGCTCAAGCCATTAGTAGATAAAAAAGTGAAGAAAAAAAATTATGGAAAAATTGCAATAAAAATAAAAATAAAAAAAATTAAAAAAAAACACAAGAATACAAAAAACTTTTAACATTTTGTTTAACAAACTTAAGTACTGGTTGCTCGCCGTAGAATTTATGTATACAAACACACTTTTAAATAAATAAGTTAAAACAAGTAGAAAAATTAAGTTCGACTTGGTCGAATCTATGAATACCCTCCACAATGTCATCTGATAGTAATTTTCTAAAAAAATTTCAAAAAATTGCATCACAAATTTTTTATTAGAAATACATATATTATATTGAGTAAAATTTTTTTTTAATCAATCAAATTTTTTCGAGTGTAAAATTTTTTTGACTGTCAGCATTTTTTTGAGTGTGACATTTCATTAAAAAAAAATTATGTATACATTTTTTTTGAGTGTAACATTTTTTTAGTGTAAATATTTTTTTTAGTGTACAATTTCTTTGAGTAACAAAATTACTTTGTAAAATATTTTTGTTGTTTTGTACATACACTGTCTCAAACAATTGTCCGTACTACTGTATTCAAAAAACCGGCCATTATCAAAAACCGGTTTTCGGTTTATTCGAAAAAGCTTATTTTTGAAAAACCGGTTTTCGGTTTCGGTTTTAGCTAAAAAACCGGTTAACCCGGTTTTTTTCGGTTTTTATTCTTCAGGTTAAAAAATATTAATTATATTTTTACAAAACAGGCATAACTCAATAAACACAAAATCGATAAGTCATAGCGAAAATAGTATCATCTGTATGACACCGTTAACGTCGCACAATTTCGTTGGAAACTTCGACAGGAAGTAATAACTAAATTTGAATTTTTTGCAATTGCGAGCAGAAATCCGTAGAGATTTTATTTACAAATTTGTTTTATTAAATGGGTTAAAGAGCATAATTAATAATAAATTCAGACATCTGTCCTATTATATTTATTTGGGCTGATTTAGCCCATTCCGATTTTAAAAATTTCAAAAGGATAATTAAAAAAAAAAGGTTTGCCATAGAACTCCAATGAGCCAAATTTAAAAAAAATATATATTGATTTCAATATTAAAGGAAGAGGCGGACAACCGGAACTCGTTGATACATTGATATTGACATACCAACATATCCATAAACTGATTACGGTAGTACCGCTAAGTTATGTGAGTGTTTCTAAAAAACTGTGTAATACCAAATTCGCATTATTTTTTTAAAACACGTTTTACTACTTAAACATGTTTAAATTTAAACTTGTTAAGGTACATAAACATGTTTAAGTGCTTAAACATGTTTAAAAAAATGAATGCGGATTTGGTATAATGTCAATACATATTTTAACTCATTATATTATAACTTTTTATAAAAAACCGGTTAACCGACACAAAAAAACCGGTTTCTCGAATATTCGAAAGTTAAAACTATTCGAAACCGGTCGAGTTTCTAAAAATGAAAAAACCGGTTAACCGGTTTTCGGTTTCGGTTTTGAATACTCTAGTCCGTACCCCACACAATCAAAAAAATATTTGCTTATATTTCGAAAAATACTTAACCGATTAGCATGAAATATTTTTTTTTTAAAGATCAACAATTGTTTATAATATTTGCACACTAATAATACAATAAACATGCTTCATTATTATTTTATACAAAAAACTAAAAAAAAAGTCCAAAAACTCAACTCAAAAAATTGTCCGTACGGGGAGAAAAAATAAATTTTATATTCATAAAATGATGATAAAATGGCAAGTATGATATCCTTAACATCGAGTACGATATCCTTTAGCCGAAATTACTTCTCCGAATCGGTTAATTATAGGTAGACTCAGCAATTGTCTGGTTTCAGGTGCAATATTCAACCTTTCCTCAAAGATAAGATATTTCAGCAGGAGCTGATGGGTTATTGTATGCTGCCGATTTTGTTTCCTCCAAAAAAGCCCATAAATGTTCTGTGGGATCTAAATATGGCCTCTCGGACATGTGTGGAACCACTTCTTCCACCTTATAATGCAGTTATTCTCATACAACCAAGGGAGTGTGCTTTGGGCAATTGTCATGTTAGCACCGAAAGTTGGTTCGAATGTCCAATTTAGTCGCACTAACCTTTTAATTTTCTTTTAAAATGTCTAAATAATAAAGTATTCTTATTTTGGGTACTAAAAACCCAAGATTACCGACACCTTCAGGCTCCACTTCACCCCACACCATCACAGAGCCTCCACCGTGTTTCAGTGTTGCTTTGAAATGCTTTAGCGGCAACGCGGAGTGGAATACTCCGCCACAAAAATCGTCTACCATCTGACCCAAAAATATTAAAATTACTTTTGGAAAACTGTTATATTTACGACAAAAGTAATTTTAATACTTTTGGGTTGAATGGCAGACGATTTGTATGTTGCAGCCAAAGACTTTTAAAGCAACAGTAAAACACGGTAGAGGCTCTGCGATGGTGTGGAGTGCAATGGTGCCTGGAGGTGTCGGAAATCTTGGATTTTTAGTACCCAAAATGAAAAAATTTCATTATTTAAACATTTTAAAAGAAAATTAAAAGGTTAGAGCGACTAAATTGGACATTCGAGCCAACTTTCGGTACTAACAAGACAATTGTCCAAAGCACACTCCCTTGTTTGTGAGAGAATAACTGCATTATAAGGTGAAAAAAGCGGTTCTACCCCAGTCCCAGTGGCCATATTTAGGCTTCATGGAACATTTACAGGATTTTTTGGAGAAAAAAAATCGGCAGCATACAATAACCAATCAACTATTGCTGAAATATGTTATCGTTGAGGAGTAATGGAATATTGGACCTGAAACCAGACAAATATTGGGTCTACCTATGAATAACCGGTTCAGATAAGTAATTTTGGCCAAAGGTTATCGTACTCGATGTTAAGGATATCATACTCGCCAATTAATATCATTTTATAAACATAAAATTGATTTTTTTCTCCCCGTACTGACAATTTTTTGAGTTGATTTTATGGACTTTTTTTTTAGTTTTTTGTATAAAATAATAATGAAGCCCGTTTATTTTATTATTAGTATGCAATTATTATAAACAATTGTTGATCTTTAAAAAAAAAATATTTCATGTGAATCGGTTAAGTATTTTTCGAAATATAAGCAAAATTTTTTTTGATTGTGTAGGGTACGGACAATTGTTTGAGACAGTGTAAATATATGCAATACAAAAAAAATATTTCACATATTTCCCACTTTTTAGTTTACTTGATTTGATTTTTTTCCAAAAATTCTTACTATACACCTTTACATACAGTTACAATAACAAAACAATAACAAATATTTACTTGTCTAACAACTAAACTGCACCCCACGACAAGAAAACAAACAACAACAAGTTTTAAAAAACTGGTATTTCACCATGCTTTTAAAACTTGTTTAACGAGTTTTCAACAGTTTAAGGTGAAACAAATCTGAAATTCAGTGCTTTGCTTATAACTTTTGAACCCCTGAACCGATTTTGCTGAAATTCAAATCCAAATTGCCTTGGGGAACGACCCCCCTCAGAATTGTTTTTCGAAAGTTATAGTGGTTTTAATCTTGTAAATTCGAAAAATAACCTTGCCGAAATTTACTCTTTTGCTCATAACTTTTGAACCACTTGACCGATTTCGCTGGATTGCAATACCAACCTGAGCCGGTAAATGGAGAACATATATGTCAAACTTCAGGAGCCTCCGTAAAGTCTTTCAAAAGTTAGCGTGTTTTCAACGGACAGACAGACAGACGGACGGGCGGACGGACGGACGGACATCGCTAGATCGACTTAAAATCGATCAAGGATCATGAATATATATGGGGCATTCCATGCCAAATCACTCACTTTTAGGCCCGACCCCCTTTGATTAATTTTATTTTTGGATATGTTTTAGTACGTATTAAATGCAACTTGCAGCCAAATTTTCAGCCTTTTATACCAAGGTGGTGTTGAGTAATCAATTTTTCAAAATGGCGATTTTTTCCAAAAAATGAAAAAATTTAAATTTTCAATCAATTTTGACCAGTAAAAAATATAGATATATTAAAAAAAGATGGACAACATTTTGTTGGTAGTTAAATGTAGTTTTAGAAAAAAAATATGAAAAAATTATTCGAAGTAATTATCACTTGTTTTTTATCGTATAAAAATTAAAATCGACTTTTTGAAAAAGTCCGAAACCTTCGATTTTTTTTTTTAAATGTCAAAAAATTCTACTCTAAATTACGCAACTTTTAAGTCATAATTCGAGATGTGATCGTAATTCGTTCTATTTTTATTCAAATTTTGAAAATTGCACTTTTTTTTTTTGACTCTGGTTTATTTTATATGGTGCTCCAAAAAAAAAATAATTTGGTAAATATTGACCGTAACTTCCCCTAGATATATTAACTTGGGTGTAAAAATACGTCTCAGAAAATTTTAGGATGATCGGACATGGGTAAGGCGTGCCGCATCGGCTTTAAAGTTTGAAAATCGGATTACAAGGGAAAATATGCATTTTTTTCTGTTTTCTTAATTTTTTTGGTATTTTAAGTTAATTTTGAATTCAAATGGTTACAGAATTGAAATGTAGAGTAAAATGTCTCTCTATTAAGGTCATAAAAACCGAAATCGGTTTAAAATCAGCCAAGTTATTACAACTTCCCCAGGCATCTAACGTGTGGCAGACAACTTGATTAATCAATACAATCCGATTTTTGAAATTCTTTGAAATTTTCTACTGTAATAACATTTTTTTATTCTTCAAGTTCAAATGTTATTAGATGACAAGTATTTTTCATATTGTGTTTTGCTAACATTTTTAAAATTAGTGCTAAAAATGCCTGCATTTTCCACACCCTTTTGAAATCTCTATTTTACAAAAAAAAATTATTTTTTTTTGTTTTAAAATTTGGAAAAGTCAAAAAAATATTACACTGAAACATGAATAATGAAAAAATGTTATTACAGTAGAAAATTTCAATAAATTTAAAAAAAGGGCCTCGTATTTTTTAATCAAGTTGTATGGCACACGCTAGATGCCTGGGGAAGTTGTAATAACTTGGCTGATTTTCAACCGATTTTAGTTTTTAGTACCTTATTAGAAAGGCATTTTACTCCACATCATAATTCTGTAATCACTTGAATTAAAACTTAACCTAAAATACCAAAGAAATTGCGAAAACAGAAAAAAATTCATATTTTTCCTTGTAATCCGTTTTTTAAACTTCAAGGACCATGCTAAGCGCCTTACACATGTCCGATCGTCCCAAATTTTTGTGAGACGTATATTTACCTCCAAATGAATATATTTAGGATAAGTTAGGGTCAGTATCTACCATTTTTTTTTTTTTGGAGCTCCATATAAAATAAATCAGAGCCAAAACATAAAAGGTGCAATTTTAAAAATTAAAAAAAAAATAGAAAGAATTGTGATCACATCTCGAGTTATGGCTTAAAAGTTGCATAATTTAGAGTAGAATTCTTATAGTTTTTTACAAAAAAATCGAAGGTTTCGGACTTTTTCAAAAAGTCGATTTTAATTTTTAAACGTCAAAAAATAAGTGATAATTACTTCGAATAATTTTTTCACATTTTTTTTCTAAAACTACATTTAAATACCAACAAAACGTTGTTCAACTTTTTTTAAAATATCTATATTTTTTACTGGTCAAAATTGATTGAAAATTTAAATTTTTTAATTTTTTGGAAAAAATCGCCATTTTGAAAAATTGATTACTCAACACCACCTTTGTATAAAAGGCTGAAAATTTGGCTGAAAGTTGCATTTAATACGTACTAAAACATATCCAAAAATAAAATTAATCGAATGGGGTCGGGCCTAAAAGTGAGTGATTTGGCATGGAATGCCCCATATACTTTATGGGGTCCTAGACCAATATTTCGATGTGTTACAAACGGAATGACAAACTTATATATACCCTCTATCACTAGAGTGGAGGGTATAAAAAAAAATTAAAATATGCATAACAATTTTACTTAAATTGTTTAAACGGATATGCAAAAAGGATATCCAAACAAGTTAAAAGAACGAATTTTTCCTTGCGACAACCGATTTCTTATATAATCAAAATTTCCAAAAACTGACAGAATTCCTTTTTTTGTACTTAATTTTTCATTTTTTAGAGTATACTAACATATTAATTTACATAAAAAGTACCAAAACTTAACTTTTTCTAATTTTTTACCTCTTAGAGTCAAAATTTCGAATATATAGTTATTATTCATTTATTCATTTATAAAATTTATTCATTTATTTATTCATTTATTCATTTATTCATTCATTCATTTATTCATTTATTCATTTACTCATTTATTCATTTATTCATTTATTAATTTATTAATTTATTCATTTATTCATTTATTCATCTATTCATTTATTCATTTATTCATTTATTCATTTATTCATTTATTCATTTATTCATTTATTCATTTATTCATTTATTCATTTATTCATTTATTCATCTATTCTTTTATTAATTTATTAATTTATTCATTAATTCATTTATTCAATATGTGAATCTGAACCTTTTTGTTTACGAAAAATGTGTTAGAATCTGACACTTTCATATAGGTGAAAAAATTAAAAATCTGAGACTTATTCTTCACAAACATTGCTTTATAATCATTAGGACTTTGACAGGATTTTAGTTTTTAACTAAATTTACTAACGTGTACTAACGTGTAAATTAGAATCCTTAAATTTCTAAAAAAAAATATTTATTTCATTTTCAATTCAACAAAATATAGCATTTGTATTTATGAGTATTTTATTATTCAAATCGTAGCAAAATATAAACATTAAAAGTCCATTAAATGTCAAAATATACTTCATAAAAAAATATTGTATAACTTTTGGGCATATTCATGTAGACGTACCTTTATAATTTATAAGGGGTATTCACATTATTTAAATTTTGTCTCCTTAACTTACAATGAAAGTCAATATTATGAGCCGTGTTTGCATATAAATATTAAACATGAACTGGATAATATATTTCTGAATGTAGAGATCAAATACAGTAAAATTGAATTTTTTGTTTTATTTTGTGATCC
The DNA here is from genome assembly GCA_963921195.1 of Pegoplata infirma. Taxonomy (NCBI): domain Eukaryota; kingdom Metazoa; phylum Arthropoda; class Insecta; order Diptera; family Anthomyiidae; genus Pegoplata; species Pegoplata infirma. Next base: position 208,606,603 of record OY992537.1, on the reverse strand, counting down.
TGTTACCTTTTAAAAGGACTTTAAAAGGACATTAAATACAATATTGTAATATTTTGTGATCCTGGGACCTTTTAAAAGGACTTCAATATATTTTTTAATTATTTGTACTTGTCTTACAATGTCACTTTGATGGCTAATTTTTGATCGCTAACTTTTTAATTTTTATTATTTTTACCATATCCGGAAAAGCGATTTAAACTTTATCGAAATATTTTTTAAAAATGTTCAATGATATTAAAGGATAAAGTTTTGAAAGGACATTGCTAACCTCCTTTTGTCTTGATGTGTCAAAATAATAAAATGGGAACATTATCGGAGATCCCTCTCTTTTATTTAAAAAAACATAAAAAAGTCAAAAATATGCGCTTAAAATATGCTCTAAAAAAATGTGCACTGAAAAAATTAAATGTGTACAATAAAAATCTTGATTTCATACAAAAAAACTTCTTTAAAGCAAAAAATAAAGCCGGGACAATTTATAAAAAAAAATTTAAAAAAAATATTTTTCTTATTTACAATATAATTTTTTAGAATTTAAGATAGTTTTTGAAAAAACAAAATTTCAATATGTTTTTGCTAATTTATATTAAAGTATGCAAAAATATGCACTTATAAGTTTTAAATATGCAAAAAACATGCACTTTAAACCAAAATATGTAAAACTATGCACTTTCACCAAAATATGCAAAAACAAATCGATGCCATTTTAACGTAAATACCTTGATGCACAAAGATAATTGGTCGATATCGTTTTTAGACTATAGACAAAACACATGCATTTGCATAGAAATCACATCCCTAGACATCACTAGTGGCATCTTAGGAAAAGTACAAAAATTTTTGCAAAAATTTAAAAAATATTTTACAAAAATCTAATCCGTTAAAACTTTGAAGTCCTTTTAACGGGAAACAGGATCACGAAATGAAAAATTGTTAATGCAGTTTTATTATATTTAGTGTCTAGTTTCAAACGTATATCATTTAGTTCGTGTTTAGCGACTTTTTCTGTTTTTGTCGGCCGGTGTTATGAATAGAAATCTGCCGGTAATACCCATAATTTTAATTTTATAACAAGTAAAAATAAAAATATTTCTCTAACATATGTGACAAAAATACAGTATGCAAAAAGTAAAAAAAAAATAAACTACGTACTTCAGTTTATAAAACTTACTCATATTTTTTATAAATTCAAAACGAGCATTCACCTCTCCAAACGAAAAGAAGTGTTGCAAAAAAAAAAATAAATAAAAAATATGCACAATAAATTTTAAGTAAATACAAATGAAATTTATACATATTGTGGGAAAATACTGCATACATATAAAAAAGCAATACACACATATTGGTGTATGCAAAAACACATTTTTTTATGTTTTGAAAAAAGAGTGAAAAAGCCCAAAAGTACGAAAGTACATATATTGCCAATAATTGGCAACCATGTTTCCTAAATAAACTTAGGCAATATGGAAATCATGTATCAAACTTGCACATTTTTTTAATTTCATAAATATTCGACCTATGCAAAAATTTCCAAAAAGCAAGTGAGAATGCTAACACCAGCTGCATTGGTAGTATTTTTCCCCAACCTTTAAATATTTTAACTTAGACCAACAATTGCATATAAAATTTATTTAATATTTTATTACTTTTTATTCCCAATTATTATTGTTGTGTCAATAAAATTTTAGTTTTTATGATTTGCACGTTTATTTTATTGTTTTTTTTTAGTAGAATTTTTGTTGTTTTATTTTATAAAATTTTATAAGCTTCAAATATGCACTAACCGGAAATGACATTTTCAAATATGCATTTGTAATACTAAAAGGTTTAAAAAGTTACAATTTACAAACAAATAAACTAGGAATTTATATAAATTTAAAGAATTTTGTAATTTGCAATTTTAAAAATTGATATTACTTAAAATAAGAGTAATTTGAATTTTTTATTAAAAACAACAGAATCATGAATAAATAAATAAATGAATAAATGAATAAATAAATGAATAAATGAATAAACGAATAAATGAATAAATGAATAAATGAATAAATGAATAAATGAATAAATGAATAAATGAATAAATGAATAAATGAATAAATGAATAAATGAATAAATGAATAAATGAATAAATGAATAAATGAATAAATGAATAAATGAATAAATGAATAAATGAATAAATGAATAAATGAATAAATGAATAAATGAATAAATGAATAAATGATTAAATGAATAAATGAATAAATGAATAAATGAATAAATGAATAAATGAATAAATGAATAAATGAATAAATGAATAAATGAATAAATGAATAAATGAATAAATGAATAAATGAATAAATGAATAAATGAATAAATGAATAAATGAATAAATGAATAAATGAATAAATGAATAAATGAATAAATGAATAAATGAATAAATGAATAAATGAATAAATGAATAAATGAATAAATGAATAAATGAATAAATAAATAAATGAATAAATTAATAAATGAATAAATGAATAAATGAATAAATGAATCAATGAATAAATGAATAAATGAATAAATGAATAAATGAATAAATGAATAAATGAATAAATGAATAAATGAATAAATGAATAAATGAATAAATGAATAAATTAATAAATTAATAAATTAATAAATTAATAAATTAATAAATTAATAAATGAATACATGAATAAATGAATAAATGAATAAATGAATAAATGAATAAATGAATAAATGAATAAATGAATAAATGAATATATGAATAAATGAATAAATTAATAAATTAATAAATGAATAAATGAATAAATGATTAAATGAATAAATGAATAAATGAATAAATGAATAAATGAATAAATGAATAAATGAATAAATGAATAAATGAATAAATGAATAAATGAATAAATGAATAAATGAATAAATGAATAAATGAATAAATGAATAAATGAATAAATGAATAAATGAATAAATGAATAAATGAATAAATGAATAAATAAATAAATGAATAAATGAATAAATGAATAAATGAATAAATGAATAAATGAATAAATGAATAAATGAATAAATGAATAAATGAATAAATGAATAAATGAATAAATGAATAAATGAATAAATGAATAAATGAATAAATGAATTAATGAATAAATGAATAAATGAATAAATGAATAAATGAATAAATGAATAAATGAATAAATGAATAAATGAATAAATGAGTAAATGAATAAATGAATAAATGAATAAATTAATAAAAAATAATAAATGAATAAATGAATAAATAAACAAATGAATAAATGAATAAATGAATAAATGAATAAATGAATAAATGAATAAATGAATCAATGAATAAATGAATAAATGAATAAATGAATAAATGAATAAATGAATAAATGAATAAATGAATAAATGAATAAATGAATAAATGAATAAATGAATAAATGAATAAATGAATAAATGAATAAATGAATAAATGAATAAATGAATAAATGAATAAATGAATAAATGAATAAATGAATAAATGAATAAATGAATAAATGAATAAATGAATAAATAAATAAATGAATAAATTAATAAATGAATAAATTAATACATGAATAAATAAGTGAGTAAACGAATAAAATCGCTCTTAAAAAATGTTTAAGATTCTGAGATATTTTTCGTATAGAAAAATTCTCAGATTCTAAAACATTTTCCGTTTGTACAATTTCTTGATTCCGAAACATTCAGATTCTGAGAAATATTTCGAATTGAACATGAAAAGTCAGATTAAAAAAAAAAACTGTAAAAAAGTCGCCGGATTCGTTATTTTTTTTTTTTTAAATTAGTCTCAGAATATGACACAGTTTTCGTATTTTTTTTTTTAATTATTGATGCTGTAGTCCGCATGCTGACTTTTACGTTTATTTCCTGGTGTCGGCACCAATTATTTAATTTTTTTATGCCTAAACTCAATTATTTATATTTAAATGTTCTCATTACTTTTCATTACCATCAAAAGATAATGTTTCTTTTGATTTAATACGGACACTTAATATATTTTTTTTTATAATATCCTTATTACACAAATAATTTCCACACTCCAAATTGTGTTTCTGAATCTAGTAGTTTCCTTATAATTTTCTAATATAATTGACTTAAATTCAAACTAATTATGAAAAATTACTGCTAACAGTTTTTATATCATATTAATTTTGTTTGTTGAGGAAAAGTTAAAAAAAAAGTGAAATTCATCTGCCCACAACTAACCAACCAACCATTCAAGCATTTTTATCCTCTTCCCATGGCATTATAAAAGTTTAATTGCAGTAATTGTGTGAAAAATTATGAATTTTTTTTTTTTAACAAAATAGAATTAACAAAACTATATTTGGTTGTGGCGAATAAAAAATGCACTTTCCTGTGGAAAAAGTTAATAAATATATATGAGATTATATTTAACCGATGTCTAATTAAATGTCGTATTTGGTCAACATTTTCACAAATTAGAAATCTAATCAGATCTGTTCTGATAAAATTATAAACAATCAGATTGCCCGTGTAAAAATGTATTGGATCTTATCTGATGTGTTCATATATCGTATCTGATTTCATGCAATTATATCTGAAATAGCCAAAAACGAGATCTAATTATATCTCGGATTTGATCAACATTGGCACACAAATGCAATTTAATTATGTGTGATCAGATACATTTATATACAATCATATACAATCATATATTATAAAATCAAAGCAGATCTGATAGGATCTAATTGGTTTTTACACGTCTCAATCGATTATCCGATTATCAAATAAGATCAAATCGGTTTTTTTGCGCAGGTTGTTAAATGTTACAAATGACATGATAATGCCATCAACAAACTTGCAATATTAGTAGGGTATAAAAAACAACAAAATGGAATTTTTAAAAAATTTCACTTTCCCTGATTGAATTATGAATTTAGTTTTATCATATAATATGTATACGTAGAGTGGCATTTTTTTGAAAAGTTCTATTCTATTAGGCCTAAAACTTGTGTGGTACAAATTTGAGACCAATCAGTTTTAATAACCCTTCGCGACTGATCTTTAAAAATTAAAAAAAAAAACGCCAAATCAGATTTTTTTAACCCGTTCGATCAAAGTTTTGGGTTTTTAGAACAATTTCACCAAATATTCTAAACTTTGATTAAAGGGCGCCATGTGTATACATCATCTGATCTAGCTCAAACTAATTATAAATGAAATCTTGTCTCAAGCTCTATGAAAAGGTCAAGGCCTTTTATTAAATTTTTACCGTAAGAAAAAAAAAAACGCTATTTGTGTGCAAATTTCACATAGCGACATCTCAAAAGCCGTTTGACCGATTTTAATAACTTTTCAATATTCGTGGTCAGCGCATCAAGAAAAAATCGAAATGTATCGCAAGGCATATTTTTTTATTTAATTTTTTCTTTTTAAATTTTAAAAAAATTCAAAACTTTGATCGCCGGGCACCACGGTTTAACCTAATCTGATTGGCCTCAAACTTATACCATGCAGTTTGTAGGTATACACCATGTACAGTACTGTGGATAAAATTTAGCTATTTTTCGAATTTCGAAAATGTCGTGGTCTGGAAAGTTGCTTTTTAGGGTCGATATTAACACACAGAATTATTGGAGCTGTAGGACAATGTGTTCCTTTTTTGACTTGAAAATCGGAAAGTTCCGAACAAAGTGAAAAAATTGTCCTACAGGTCCAATATTTTTGTGTGTTAATATCGACCCTAAATGGCAACTTTCCCGACCCCGACGTTTTCGAAATTCGAAAAAGCTAAAATTGCTACACCCTAATTCGAAGATTCCAATTTTAATTTGAAGATTCCATTTGTAATTCGAAAGTTCTACCTGTAATTCGAAGATTTCATTTAAAAATTCGAAAATTCCATTTGTAATTCGAAAATTTTGTATCCTCCAACTACAGTATGGGGGTATACCCACTTTGTCATTCCATGTATAACACATCCAAATATCGGTCTAGAAGCCCACAAAATATATATATTATTGATCAGTGATCGATTCTAAGTCATTCTAGCGATGTCCGTCTGTCTGTCCGTCCGTCTGTCTGTGAAAGGCACGATACAGTCCAAAATAAAAGAGCTAGACTCTTGAGGTTGGGCACGAATATGTCTTACTGTCATAGGCTGGTTAAGTTCGGAGATGGGCGAAATCGGACGAAGCGAAAAAAGTTCCCCATTGAAGACGAAAACCCAGAAAATACAATTTTTTTACATGCAATTTTTTTTATAATTTTTTTAATAAATGAAACATTTTTATGCCATACGAAGTTCATCGTACTGCACCCAAGGGGGTCAGAAAAGTCTATTTTTTTTGGCCCGCCCCTTTTTGGGGGAGGGGGTATAAAAAATTATTGAAATTAATGATAAAATTGTATTACATACAAAAAAACCTTGTCAAATAATCCTATTTTACCAATTTTTGACAGTTTTCCTTGTTTTGTAACAAACAAATTTGGATCGAAATTTATAATTTTTTTTATACCCTCCACTCTAGTGATAGAGGGTATATATAAGTTTGTCATTTCGTTTGTAACACCTCGAAATATTGGTCTAGGACCCCATAAAGTATATATATTCATGATCCTCGATCGATTTTAAGACGATCTAGCGATGTCCGTCCGTCCGTCCGTCCGTCCGTCTGTCCGTCTGTCTGGTGAAAACACTCTAACTTTTGAAAGACTTTTCGGAGGCTCCTGAAGTTTGGCATATATGTTGGGCATTTACCTGGTCAGGTTCGTATTGCAATCCAGCGAAATCGGTCCAGTGGTTCATAAGTTATGAGTAAAAGACTGAATTTCGGCAAGGGTTTTTCGTGAATTTATGAGATAAAAAGCACTATAACTTTCGAAAAGCAATTCTGAAAATGCTGAAGCTTACCACATATATTTTTCGTTCCGTCAGCCTAGTTCGTATTGAATTTCAGCCAAATCGGTCCAGTGGTTCAAAAGTTATTAGCAAAACCGTGAATTTCAGATTAGCTTCACCTTAAATTTACGTGTTGAAAACCCGTTAAACCTGTTTTAAAACATTCGTAAGTCACAAAAATATTTTACAACGTATTTTTGTCACATAAAAATATTTTTATACCAAAACATAAAAAAAATACACTCGAAAAAAATTTTACACTCAAAAAAAATTAGTAAATTATTTTTTTTTTTCAAAAATTACTAAAAAAAATTTTTTTTACACAAAATAAAATATTTCTAATCAAAACTGTTATTTTTTTCACGTTAGAAAATTTACTATCACTTAAAATGGGCATTGTGGGGGGTATTCATAAATTCGGCCAAGTCGAATTTAAGTTTTCTACTTGTTTAATATTAGATTTTTTTTTTGTAATTTTACAAACTTCTAAGATAATTTTACAAAAAATTAGTAAATTCATTAGAATTCTTTTTAATTTTTATTGCGCCAAAAAACGGTAAATTTACAATTTTATTGGTAAAAAGCTTGTAAAATTACAAAATTATTTGTAAAAAGCATGTAAAATTACTAGGAATTCTCGTAAAATAGGAGGTAGCAAAAAATCTAGTAAAGTTACGATACCTTCTTGTAAATTTTATCGTGTCAAAAAATTTGTAAATTTTCAATTTATTGGTAAAAACCTTGTAAAATTACAAAATTATTGGTAAAAAGCTTGTAAAATTACTGGGAATTTTTGTCAAATAGGAGGTAGCAAACAAAAAAAAGTTACAAGTTTTTCTTGTAATTTTACAAAGTTTTTTTTGAATGTTGAAGATTTCATTTGTAATTCGAAGATTCTACCTGTAATTCGAAGATTTCATTTAAAATTTCGGAAATACCATTTGTAATTATAAATTCCAATTGTAATTCGAAAAAGATCAACAGTAATTCGAAAAATGTGAATTGTTATTCGAAAAAGATCAATTGTAATTCGAAAAAAAAAAATCAATTGTAATTTGAAGATTCCATTGATCTTTTTCAAATTATAATTGATCTTTTTCGAATTACAATTGATCTTTTTCAAACTACAATTATTCTTTAAACAAATTTCAATAGATCTATTTTAAATTGCAATTGATCCTTCTCAACTTACAATTGATCGTTTTCAAATTGCAATTGATCTATTTCGAATTATTAGAATCTTTGAATTAAAATTTATCTTTTTTCGAATTACAATTAATCTTTTTTGAATTACAATTGATCTTTTTATACCCTCCACTTAGTGATAGAGGGTATATATAAGTTTGTCATTCCGTTTGTAACTCATCGAAATATCGATCTGGTACCCCATAAAGCATATATATTCATAATGCCCGATCGATTTTAAGACATTCTAGCGATGTCCGTCTGTCCGTCTGTCCGTCTGTCTGTCTGTCTGTCTGTGGAAAATGCTGTCGCGGACAAAATATTGCACAGAGATGACTGAAACTTAACATATTTATTGGAAGTTCTCCCGAAAAGTTTGGTATTGCATTTGAGCGATATCGGTTCAGCGGTTCAAAAGTTATGAACGAAAATGTAAGCATACCTCAAAAATTTCAGTACATTCAACATAACCTAAAAATACAAAATAAAATTACTGACAAAATATGTCGCCATTAGGCACGTCTCCGAAACAGAAAATGCAAATTCCTTCATTTGTGTCTGCAATTCCAGATCATGTTGGTAACCCTTGCGAAATAATGTAAGAGACAAAAAAGTTGAAAGAAAGTATGAGGTGAGGTTGAGATTGCTAGAAATAGAATTGTAGTGTTAGAAACTGTCAAAATTTATTCTGTAGAAACTATAAATATTCACATATATAAAAAACAGTTTTCATTAACAAGACAAACCGACATTTAAAATCCTACTGCAGATGACACTAACTGGGGTGTTTGAAACCGGTATAGGAAATACCAGAAATGTCTATAATTTTTAGAAATTCAATTTTTCTTCTGCATTTTTTCAACTTGAACCCCTATAACAAAATGCTTTAATTCGGCTTCTGGTTGCCATATGTGAACATAATTGAACATCAAATGGTATTTAAACAAGTACGAACATATTTTTTGACAAAAAAGAAAAAAATCGCGGATTTTTTTTTACCAAATTTTTTTTTGCGGAAATTTTTTTTTTAATTTTTTTTTTTTTTCAAAAGTAATTTACTTTTAAATAAAGTTTTTTGCAATAATCTTTTTGAAATTGTGGATGGTATCACTACATTCGGCAAGGCCGAATTTAACTTTTTTACTGGTTGGAATTAAAGTTGATCTCTTTTAAAATAAAATTGATCTATGTCGAATTACAATTGATATTTTTGGAATTTTCGTATTACAATTGGTCTACGTATTTCAAATTAAAATTGATCTCTTTCGAATTATAATTGACCTTTTTCGAATTACAATTGATCATTTTCAAATTAAAATTTAACTATTTTGAATCACAATTCATCTTTTTCTAATTGCGATTGATCATAATTGATCAATTTCGAATAACAGTTGATCAAAAATGTAATCTTTGAATTACAAATGGAATTTTTTAATTACATATAGAATCTTAGAATTACATATGGAATTTTGGTATTAGAAGCGGAATCTTTGAATAGAATAGAATTTTCTAATTTCAATAGAATTTTCTAATTACAATTGATCTGTCTCGAAATACATCTGTTAGTCGTGTTGGAAAATTAGAAGTTGAACAAAAAATGCCACTCTAATGTGTGCTGTAGTATAAGTGACTGAATAAAGTCAGTTAATGAACAAAAAGTGGTTGTTAGTATTAAGTGGAACAAAAAAATTATTTTTTTTTTCTCTATTTAAAAATTAAAAATGTGTTTTTTTTTGTGCTGATCTAATAAGAGGATTTTTGAACAATGAAATTTCAAGAGGCCATATATAAAACATACAAAAAACTGCTAAAAATGAAAATAAATTGAAGTTTTTTATTTTTTTTGAAATTAAATGGAAATATATGAGGTTAATTATGATATATAAAATTTTCTGGGTCATCAACGAAAAAAAAAAACTTTTGAAAAGTAAGACCAATTTAATATTTTATATGTTGCTTCTAATTTTCAAGGCAGTAATAAGAGAATAAAACTTTTAAGTTTTCTTTTCAATTTCTAATAAGTGTTTTAATTTCTTGATAAATGTTGAAATTAATTATAATACAAAGAAATTATGTTTTTAAATGGAATAAGTGTAATATAAGTAACAATCTCGCCTGCCGAAACTTTGTTACCGGTAGTTTTAAATACCGAACTCAAAATATTTTGTAGGCAAAAACAAATGAAAAACACATTTACAACAAGTGATAAAACACTTGAAAACCATTCCAGTAACACAGTGCAACACCCAAAATCGGAATGGGATGAAACCAAAAGCAAATGAAAGTTGACATATTCCATAACAAACCCTCAAGGCTTTTTTCTAGTTCAGAGCTAGATTTTGTTTTACACGCATTTGAAGTTAGTGCACTTTTATTATAATTACAATAATAAATGCTTGAAAACTGTATTAGTGGCGAATGATTAATATTGTAATTGCCTTTAAATAACAATCATACGCAACGGTGTCCAGTGATTTATATTAATAATTGCCTTTAAATAACAATCATACGCAACGGTGTACATGGTTTATTTTAATAATTTGGCTATTAAGTAAATAGGTACTGGACCGATTGCAGCAAAATTCATACCAGTCATAGCTGAAGTAATTTTTAGCTTAAGTTTGGAAACTGGACCCTACATGTCCAATAAGGGCACCACCAGGGGTCTTTAAAGTTGGACACGTTTAGTACACAAAAACTTTAAATGCTTTAAAATCACCAACTTTAAATGCGTGTAAAATAAAATCTAGCTCTGACCTAAAAAAAAGGCCTTGAGGGTTTTGTTATGGAAAACGTCAGCTTTCATTTGCTTTTGGTTTCATCCCATTCCGATTCCGAAAGTTCGATTTTGTATCACTGTGTAATTATTCATTTATTTTAACAAACATTTTTTTTAAATGTGTTATTTATACACTTTTGTAATGGAAATAATGCGCTTAATATTGATTATCTCTTTTTCTGCTAAAAATTATTCCAGATAAATTGTCTTTCTTTTTACTTATTTGAAAGTTATTAACCAATACATTTCCACAATTTCTTAAGAATTTTTTTTATAAATAAAAAAACGTAATTCAATGAAAAGCTTTTAAAATATAAATAATTTATTTGCTTCGATAAGAACTAAAACTCTGTATTTACAGAAAATTTAAATTCCTTGTTTTTTTATAAAAATTGCTACTTTTAACTTTCTCAAAAAACAAGAAATTCAATTTAATATTCTATTGTCTTTTCTTAACTTTTTCTCTATGTGGTAATAATAAAATGCAGGGGGAAGTATACCTAAAAAATAAAACAACGTTATAAATATAAAACCTAAAATAGTCAACATTTCCATAAAAATTTTGATCGTAGCTGCTTAAACTTCTTTTAATATTTTTGGTAGTTTCAAATCTTCTTTCCTTTCTCCTTAACAGATCTTAAGCTATTCACACCTTCCCCTATATCCTCAACAACAATTCGTCAACAATAACACAAAAATTTTCAATTTAACTTTTACGTCAAAATTAGTATTTTGCATTAGTTTGTTAGTCAGTTTTGTTAGTTTGGAGTTCATAAACCTGAAAACTAAAATTTACTTTTTATTTGTGGTATGAGGTTGTGGCACTAAAAACCATTAACAGTTTTTGTTCTTTAGTTTTAAGTTATTTTTTGTTTTTGGTAAACTTTTGATTGACATTTTTCACCGAGTGTAGTCATGTAGATGTGTGGTATTACTGTTGAAACCTCAAAATATTATTAGAATTGATATATGTTGTTATTTTTGTGTAAACTGAGGAGTAAAGCTTTTAAGATAACAGGGGCCTTTCGGAACAATAACTACTTCAAAATTTCGATATATTTAAAACTTTATATAGAAAATTGTATAGAAAAATTCTCCAGAAAATTTTTTATAGAAAATTGTATAGTTATCGATATACCGATAACTTTTCTATTGAAAAATGTATAGTTATCGATTTATCGAAATTTTCTATTGAAAATAGTATAGTTATTGATATATCGATAACTAGAAAATTTTCTATAAAAAATTATATAGTCATCGATATGTCGATTACTTTAAAGGTTTTGATAAAAAATTGTATAGTTATCGATATATCGATAACTTTTAAATTTTATAATGAAAATTGTACAGTTATCGATATATCGATAACTTTAAAATTTTCTAAAGAACTTTAAAATTTACTACACTAAAAAAAAAAACTGTAAAGTTAGCAAAAAATTTAGTTAATATTAACTAAAAAACACCTGATTTTGAACCTACTAAATTTCTAGTTAATTTAACAAAAAATATTTAGTTAACTTTTCGTAGAATGAATGTAGCAAAAAAAACCGTAATTTTAACTAAAAATTCAGCTGAAAATTTCGTAACATTTTTTATTAGTTGAATTCAGCTAAACTTTTTGTAAAAATTTTTAAGTTTGTTAAATATTGGTTTTAAACACTAACACTTCACTTATTTTTTCTTATTTTTTTCACAGCATTAAGTTCAGCTTAAGTAGGACTTATGAGATTTGCATAGGAGGCTACACAAGAAATGTTTAAAATTTTTCACTTGACAAAAATGTTACAAAAAATCAGCAAATTTATTAGTAAAAATTCGTAAACTCAGTTTTAAAGTCAACAAAAAAAAATTAATTCAAAATTTGTACAAAACTAGTATTTTTGTAAATAGAACTTAACTAAAAAAAGTAGTTAAAACACTGATTTTAACTAAAAATTTGCTAAAAAGCCAGTAAACTCGAGTAAACAAAAAAAATTTTGTTAACTTAACAGTTTTATTTTTTTGAGTGTATAGAAAATTGCATAGTTATCGATAACTTTAGAATGTTATATAGAAAATTATGAAGTTATCGATTTATCGATAACTTTAGAATTTTCTGTAGAAAATTGTATAGTTATCGATATATCGATAACTTTAAAATTTTCTATAGAAAAGTGTATAGTTATCGATATATCGATAACTTTAAAATTTTCTATAGAAAAGTGTATAGTTATCGATATATCGATAACTTTAACATATTCTATAGAAAATTGTATAGCTATATATCGATAACTATAAAATTTTCTATAGAAAATTTAATAGTTATCGATACAGAAAATTGTATAGTTATCGATATATCGATAACTTTAAAATTTTCTAAAAATTGTATAGCTATCGATATATCGATAACTTTAAAATTTTCTGTAGAAAATTGAATAGTTATCGATATAGAAAATTGTATAGTTATCGATATATCGATAACTTTAAAATTTTCTATAGAAAATTGTATAGTTATCGATACATCGATAACTTGAAAATTTTTTATAAAAAAATTGTATAGCTATCGATATATCGATAACTTTCAAATCGATATATCGATAACCTTAAACTTTTCTATAGAAAATTGTAAAGTTGTCGATATATCGATAACTTTAAAATTTTCTATAAAAAATTGTAAAGTAAGCGATAATCGATAACTTTAAAATTTTCTATAGAAATTTGTATAGTTATCGATATATCGATAACTTTGAAATTTTCTATAAAACATTGTATAGTTATCGATATATCGATAACTTTGAAATTTTCTATAAAAAATTGTATAGTTATCGATATATCGATAACTTAAAAATTTTCTATAAAAAATTATATAGTCATCGATATGTCGACTACTTTGGGTTTGATAAAAAATTTATTGTAATCGATATATCGATATCTTTTAAATTTTATAAAGAAAATTGTACAGTTATCGATGTATCGATAAATTTAAAATTTTCTAAAAGCTTTAAAATTTACTATAGTAAATTGCATAGTTATCGATAAGTTTAGAATGTTATATAGAAAATTGTATAGTTATCGATTTATGGATAACTTTAAAATTTTCTATAGAAAATTGTATAGTTATCGATGTGTCGATAATTTTAAAATTTTCTATAGAAAATTGTATACTTTTCGAAATATCGATAACTTTAAAAATTAGAAAATTGTATAGCTATCGATATATCGATAACTTTAAAATTTTGTATAGATATTTATTTATATTATTGATGCATCGATTACTTTAAAATTTTCTATACAAAATCGCATACTTTTCGATAAACCGATAACTTTAAATTTTTTTATAGAAAATTGTATAGCTATCGATATATCGATAACTTTAAATCGATATATCGATAACTTTAAATTGTTTTATAGAAAATTGTATAGTTATCGATATATCGATAACTTTACAATTTTCTATAGAAAATTGTATAGCTATCGATATATCGATACCTTTCAAATTCTCCATTGAACATTGTATAGTTATCGATACATTGATAACCTTAAAATTTTCTATAGAAAATTGTATAGCTATCGATGTATCGATAACTTTCGATTTTTCTATCGATATCTATAAAATTTTCTATAGAAAATATTAAAGTTATCGATATTTCGATTACTTAAAAAATTTGTACAGAAAATTGTATAGTTATCGATATATCGATAACTTTGATATTATCTATAGAAAATTTTATAGTTATCGATTTATCGATACCTTTAAAATTTTCTATTGAAAATTGTTTAGTTTTCGATATATCGATAACTTTAAAAATTTCTATAGAAAATTGTATAGTTATCGATATATCGATTACTTTAAAATTTTCTATAGAAAATTGTATAGTTATCGATATATCGGTAACTTTAAAATTTTCTATAGGAGAGTGTATAAGTATCGATATATCAATAACTTTAAAATTTATTATAGAAAATTATATAGTTATCGATATAACGATAACTTTAAAATTTTCTATAGAAAATTGTTTACCTATCGATATATCGATATCTTTCAAATTCTCTATAGAACATTGTATAGTTATCGATACATTGATAACCTTAAAATTTTCTATAGAAAATTGTATAGCTATCGATGTATTGATAACTTTAAAATTCTTCACAATTTTTTTTTTTTAATTTGAAAATAAAGATTTACTAATGAATCCTTTTTTGCCAAAGGACCTAATTTTTCCTCTTCCTGCTTAACTTATTCATCAGAAAAACCACAGAAAAAGTTTTTTTTTGTTATTATTCATATGTAAAAAAAAATATTTATAACGGAAATATATTTGAATTGTTTAGCAACAAACAACGGAAATTGTAGTCAAAACTGATTGTTTTACTTTATCAAATTGAATGGATGGATGGCTGTCAGCTTAGATGATTGTTAGCAGTAGCGTATGGAATGAATGTTGGAAAATGGTCATATAAATAAATATCTTTGGTATGAATATTGTTAACGAAATTTGAAAATTGCTTTTTCTTGTAAATTGTTTTTTCCAAGAAATTTTTGCTTAAATCATTTTTGTCATGTAACAGGTAAATGAAGTTGTTTTTTTGATAGATTCATTGGAAAATTACAAAATAAAATGTAAATTAAAAACATTAAATGGTATTTTATTAAAATTTATTATAAAACATTGAATGTAAGTTTATTATAACTTGTTTCTATTTTTTTTTTTATAAAATATTACTACAATTTTAACTTAGGCACTTTTTTCTTGAAATATACATTCAGAAGTTTATTTTGCAAAGCTAAATATTTCATAATATTTAGGTTTTTTAAGCAAATTTTCAATATGAATTTCAATATCATATGAATTTCCAATTCTTAAACGCTCTCAGAGAAAATCCATGTTTGTAACACCCATAAAGGAGGGGTAACATAGTATGGTTGATCCATTTAATCATTTATATAATTGTGACAATCATACTATGATTATCAATAATTATAAAATTACATTTTTTATCATACTATGATCAGCAAAGATCATAATATGTTCGCTTCAATCATGTTATGATAAAGTTATCAATCATACTATGTTGTCCCTCCATTATGGGTTTTGCAACCATGTTTCTTCTCTGCGTGCTTTAAACTCCACAAAAAGCGAAAATTGTTACTTTTTCTGTACTTTTTTAAAAATCTTGTTGCCTTCTTTAGTCGACTATAGTTTTACCTTTTGTTTTTTGCGTTTCATTTTTCAATAATATATTAAATTTCAACTTCGGTTTTCACTTAAGAAAACATAAAGAAAACTGAAAAAAACTTAAAGAAACGAACATTCATAAATCATATTAAACATAACAACTTTCTCTCCTGTCATATTGGTTGTAGTCGTATATAGTAATATAATAATTTTCACCATATTGTTTAGTCGTGCGTAAGTTGCAAAAAGTAAAGTTTTAAGTTTTTCTTTTTGTTTGTACAACTTAAAATATGTATTAAATTCTTTTTTAATTTTCTATAAATTTGCCAGCAAAAGATGTTGAGTTTTTTTGTTCTACCTGTATTCACTAAAAATGGTGTACACATAGCACTGTGTAACAATTTTTTTTTCGGCAAAAGCTGACTACCATGGACTAACGCCCAAAGGGTTTTAAAAACTTTGCTTTATTTCATAAACACAGAAAAAAATATCGTAAAATCAAAAGTAACCAAACAAATTGTTAACAACTAAATACTAGTTCAACAACGTTTTTAATTGTATCAACAATGTATATTGTTAAAGTGACAAAAATTTATTTTTATTTTATTAATAACACAGGCACTTTATAAACTCATTTAATCAAGCAAACATATATGTGACGATAGCACGGTGGTAGTGTGCCAGACTCGAATCATGAAGGTTGCGGGTTCGCTGCCAGTTGGCGGAACACTTTTTTTTATTTTTTTATTTGTGATAATTTTTTTGTTATTCTATTTTAAATTTTTTAAACATGTGTGAAGCCACATAATTATTTATTTTTAAATATAATGCCACATTTTTTTGTTATTGTAAAAACAGCAAAGAGTACATACTGATTATCAGACACTTTATGTACACATTTAGTCAACTATAACTGTATATGAGAAATAGCACGGTGGTAGTGTGCTAGACTTGTAGCACGAACGTTGCGGGTTCGATGCCAGGTGCCGGTTGATGATTTTTTTTTTTTTGATATATATATTTTTTTTTATTTTAAATTTTTTATCATTCTTTTCTTCAGTGTTTTTGTAAATATGCTGTTTAGTCAAGCATAAATATATACGAGGATAGCACGGTGGTAGTGTGCTAGACGCGTGTCATTAACGTTGCGGGTTCGATGCCAGTTGTCCATGTATGATTTTTTTTTTTTTATATTTATTTATTTTTTTAGTTTATTTATTTATATTTTTAGATTGTTCTATTTTTAGATTTATTTTTTTAAAAAAGTTACAAAAGTCATTGTTGTATTGACAATATCCAATGTAGGCTCGGTTTCAATTAAATGTTTAATTGTATTAACAATAAAATTAATTGAATTGACAATTTTTTTTTTTTGTGAAACGTCAAACAAAAAAAAAAAAATAATAATAAAATTTTTCAAAAAATAGTATTTTGCCTTTGACTTTTAATTTTACTGTGTTATTTCAAATTAAAAACAACTGTAAATTAAATTGAAAAAATAAAATTCATATTTTTGTATATTTTGCTAAATTTGGTTGTTGAAATGTATTTGGGTGCATAATAGGGTGGCTCGTTTTTGGGCTTTTCTCTCTGATCAAATTCTAATACCCGCCAAAAGTGTCGGTCCCCTAAGGGTAACTCACGTGCAAAATATCACTCCGATCGGAGTTTATCTTCTGTCTCCACTTTGAGCCTCAAAATTGGGGTTTTTGCAAAAAAGGACTTTTTTTACAAAAAAATAAAAAAATTTAAGTGTTCATATTAAAATAATTAAAAAAATTTTTTGTATAATATTTGATCGTAAATACTTAAATATGAAATTTAAAGATTTTACGGTATCATTAACCCGTTCAAACTTGATACCAAAAAAATGGCATGATTTTGGGGGCGTTCTCAAAACACCTTTTTTCAAAATTTGAAAATTTTATTAAAAAAAAATGTTAAATATACCATTTTTTCTTTCTGAATTCATTAAGAACACCTTGGAGAAGAAAAATGTGAAATATGGCGGATATCCGTCGAGCCACTTTTTGGGAATCACGGGGGAAAGTTAGCGGATTTCAAGAAAATGTTGGTTTTATCAATAATTTGGATTAATAAAATCTTATAAATTTCATTTTTGGGCAAATTAACTGTTTTTTGGTGTCGTGGTATTCTATTAGATAACTTTAAGTCTGTAATGAAATCTTACCGACCTAGGACGTCTTTAACCCACATTGGCTGGGGGTCAAAAATGACCCCCGCAGGAAATTTGAAGTTTAGAGCTCAAATTTTGTGGTATAAACAAGTATAAAACGGCTTCTGTCCTTTTTACCCCAACTATTATTTCGTATTAATATATTATCTTTAAAAAAATCGTTAACCCTTCTTGGCAGGGGGTCAGAAATGACCCATTCAATAAAAAATAAAAAATTTTGTTGATATCAAAAAATTCAAGCACTTTGCCGAAAAGTTTTTACCGGGGTCATTTTTGACCCCAGGCCAATGTGGGTTAAATATATCTGAAATAGGTGAAATTTTATGGCTGATTTAAAGTTATCAAATTGACTGCCACAAATTAATTTTCTATAAAAAATATATACTTTTAATTAAATGGGTCATTTTTGACCCCCTGCCAAAAAGGGTTAACGATTTTTTTAAAGATAATATATTAATACGAAATAAAAGTTAGGGTAAAAAACACAAAAGCCGTTTTATACTTGTTAATAGCACAAAATTTAAGCTCTAAACTTCAAATTTCCTGCGGGGGTCATTTTTGACCCCCAGCCAATGTGGGTTAAGACGTCCTAGATCGGTAAGATTTCATTACAGAATTAAAGTTATCTAATAGAATGCCACGACACCAAAAAAAAGTTAATTTGCCCAAAAATGAAATTTATAAGATTTTATTAATCCAAATTATTGATAAAACCAACTTTTCTTGAAATCCGCTAACTTCCCCCCGTGATTCCCAAAAAGTGGCTCGACGGATATCCGCCATATTTCACATTTTTCTTCTTCAAGGTGTTCTTAATGAATTCAGAAAGAAAAAATGGTATATTTAAAATTTTTTTTTAATAAAATTTTCAAATTTTGAAAAAAGGTGTTTTGAGAACGTCCCCAAAATCATGCCATTTTTTTGGTATCAAGTTTGAACGGGTTAATGATACCGTAAAATCTTTAAATTTCATATTTAAGTATTTACGATCAAATATTATACAAAAAAATTTTTTTAATTATTTTAATAAAAAAACTTAATTTTTTTTATTTTTTTGTAAAAAAAGTCCTTTTTTGCAAAAACCCCAATTTTGAGGCTCAAAGTGGAGACAGAAGATAAACTCCGATCGGAGTAATATTTTGCACGTGAGTTACCCTTAGGGGACCGACACTTTTGGCGGGTATTAGAATTTGATCAGAGAGAAAAGCCCAAAAACGAGCCACCCTAGTGCATAATAGGATGGCTCGTTTTTTGGCTTTTCTCTCGGATCAAATTCTAATACCCGCCAAAAGTGTCGGTCCCCTAAGGGTAACTCACATGTAAAATATCACTCCGATCGGAGTTTATCTTCTGTCTCCACTTTGAGCCTCAAAATTTGGGTTTTTGCAAAAAAGGACTTTTAAAAAAAAGTTTTTTTATAAAATAATTTAAAAAATATTTTTGTATAACATTTGATCGTAAATACTTAATTATGAAATTTAAAGATTTTACGGTATCATTAACCCGTTCAAACTTGATACCAAAAAATGGCATGATTTTGGGGGCGTTCTCAAAACACCTTTTTTCAAAATTTGAAAATTTTATTAAAAAAAAATTTTAAATATACCATTTTTTCTTTTTGAATTCATTAAGAACACCTTGGAGAAGAAAAATGTGAAATATGGCGGATATCCGTCGAGCCACTTTTCGGGAATCACGGGGGGAAGTTAGCGGATAACATCTCCCCGCGATTCCAGAAAAGTGGCTCGACGGATATCCGCCATATTTCACATTTTTCTTCTCCAAGGTGTTCTTAATGAACTCAGAAAGAAAAAATGGTCTATTTAATTTTTTTTTTTTATAAAATTTTCAAATTTTGAAAAAGGTGTTTTAAGAAGGCCCCCAAAATCATGCCATTTTTTTGGTATCAAGTTTGAACGGGTTAATGATACCGTAAAATCTTTAAATTTCATAATTAAGTATTTACGATCAAATGTTATACAAAAATATTTTTTTAAATTATTTTATAAAAAAACTTAATTTTTTTTTTTTTTTTAAAGTCCTTTTTTGCAAAAACCCAAATTTTGAGGCTCAAAGTGGAGACAGAAGATAAACTCCGACACTTTTATTATTAGATTATTAGAGTATTAGAATTTGATCAGAGAGAAAAGCCCAAAAACGAGCCACCCTAGTGCATAATACATTTCAACAACCAAATTATAATAATGTAAACGTCCTTTTTATAAATATGTTGTCATTCCGTTTGTTCGTCATCGAAATGTCGGTAAAGGACCCCATAATGTATATACCGAGGGTGAATGTTCAAAACTTGCTATCTGCAGTGTAATAACATAGCAGATAGAAAATTTTGAATATAAGACCTTGATATTCAAGATCCTCTACCTGTTGAAAACACGCTAACTTTTGAAAGACAAGTCTGAGAGTACTGTAGCTTGGCATATATTTTAAATTTACCATGTCAGGTTGGAATTGATTTTCAACGAAATCGATCTAGTGGTTCAAAAGTTATAAACCCACTCAGAAAAAAACCTTTTTCATACTGATGAAAAGTAACATCAATATGATGAAATGGTACATCATTTTTCGTCCAATTTAACTTGTCATCAATATGAAGTATGTAATCAATAAATTTTTTTTTTATTTGAAAAAAACTTTCTTAAAATTATAAAAAATATAACAGTTTTTCTTTTATTTAGTTTTTATTCCAAAAAAAAACATATTTTTTTTTGAATATAATGCCCTTAGGATGTCTTATTTGGTTTAATTTTTTTTGTTTGTTTTTCTGCCTCATTTAACTTTTATAACTTGTGACTTCCATTAGCCTTTGGCATTACTATTCATTAAAAATTTATGCAAAAAATCTAAAAAAAAAACTTAAAGAAAATATGGACATGTAATTTAATTACATTTATATGGGTTATAAAAAAAAAACAAACAAATCTTAAATTAAAAATAATGTCCAGCACAGATGTCATTTCTATCAAAAATAAATGATAAACACTGTTTCTTGTAACTATCGATACAAATAGTTTATTTGGCAAAATGATGTAGAAACAATGTTCTAAAATATAATTTTTTTGAACGGAAATCGATTTTTTCAAAATTTATATTTTTAATTAAAAAATTAAAAACAATTCTAAAATACATATGAGCAATTGTCATTAACTTTTAATATTTAAGTAAGAAAAAATTGCGATTTTTTTTTTTCGTAGCACATTGATAAGACTTTGTAGGTAAATAACATTATAAATAAGTAATTCAAATCCGTCCGCGTGCATTAATTTGAGCGATCTTAAAATCTTTGCTAAATATCGAGATATTTGCATTTAACCAATTTTTTTTTTTCGGCACATTTTCGAATATTTTGGAAATAAAAATGTTTTCAGCGGTTTTATTTTTTTTTAAAAATATTACCAAATGCATTAACAAAATCTCAACAAATTTTTAGTTAACACCATTAGTCTATCTCTAATAGGTAAGAAACACTGCTGTGGTTTAAAGGGAACATTTTTGAAAAAAAATAATAATTTTTGATTTTTTTTTTTTTAAATATTTAAAGTCTGATTTTACAGTGTTGTCCGTCACTGAATATTGAAACTATTCAAAGTATGATTAATAATGATAATATTAAGGTTATTACGAAATATTCTAACGTTATTACTAATTTTATTAAGGTTATAACAAATTTTATCGAGTTTTCGCGATTTTCGCGACTACAAAATTGAATAATTTTGAAATCTTATTCATTGAATAATTTTAGAAATCTTATTCAAATTAGACATGTCAAAATAAATCAAAATACATTTCATTTCTACTTTTTTTAAGTAATGTAAGATTTTATATAACCATTAAATTTAAAGGTATCAAAAATTTAAAACCACCGAAAAACAGCTTAAACGTTAAATTTTTTCGGGTGCGAATTAATTGAAGATAGAGAATTAAAAAGACTACCAAACGCGCCTTTCACCGACCAATTTCTATTAGCGGCCTGGATGTGCCTTACAAAAAAGTGAAAACTGAAAAACACCGCGGAATTCGCCAATATTAACTTTTGATCAATGTTGCTTTCCATGATTTATTATAATTGCACATACCATTGTTTCTACATGTTCAACTTTCAGCCATGCACATTTGGCTGTCAAATAATGCACAACTAAAATATCGAAATTTTGCAAAAAATTTAAAAAGTTCATAAAATTTTTGCAATTGAATATTTTTTGGGTGCGTTTGTAAATCAAGTGGGAAATGGTAAATTATAAAGTTCACAAAGCATTCGGAACCATTCGGAATAAAACTGGGAATTTGCCTGGCAAAAAACCGACTTTTTAAAAAATTCACGTTTTTCTCCCCATCTTTGGAGAGCTGCAGCTTCGTAACCATTGCGAGCACATCACTCGAATCAGGCTCAGATTGTGCATATTTACAAAGGCTTTTACCATGTGTATTTGAATTTTAAAATTACAGTTTGCACCAAAAGCTACAATCAAAAAACCTCGAAAAATTGAAAATTGAAAAATATTGGTATCAAAGATTTAGGTCCATGTAACTTTTTTCTTATTGATGGCACATCCACTGAACCTTCAGCAAATAATTACTCTGCACAATGCCCTTTTTTAAGAATGGTTAATTTTCTAACGTGAAAAAATTAACAATTTTGATTAGAAATATTTTTTTTTTTGTAATTTTTGTAAAAAAAAAAAGTACTAATTTTTTTGAGTGTAAAATTTTTTTCGAGTGTAAGTTTTTTTTTGTGTAAAAATATTTTTGAGTGACAAAAATACTTTTTAAAGTAATTTTATGGCTTTCCAATGGTTTAAAGCTTGTTTTTTTAAGGATCGGTTGTTTCAGCACGTGAATTTAAGGTGAAGCGAATCTGAAATTTACGGTTTTGCTAATAACTTTTGAACCACTGCACTGATTTGGATGAAATTCAATTAGAAATAGGCCAGGGGAACGACAAATATATATGCCAAGCTCAGGCGCGGATCCAGGAGGGAAAATGGGATTTCTCCCCCCCCCCAAACGATAAAAAAAAAAAGAAAGGAAAGGAAAGAAAAGAAAAAAGGAAGGGAAATGAAAAAAGGAAGAGAAAATATCAAAGATAGAAAGAAGATTAACAGGATGTAAAAAATCCTTGGGAGAAGTATAAATGGCAATAGAGTCGTGGAAATTGTCTTAGGGAAAAGTATTATCTCAAATATTTTAACATGATAATGTTTTTAGGCTGGTGTCTAATTTTAAAAAAGTTGCAGGACGCCACCTCAGTTTGACTATATAAGCTAACAATTAACGAAAAAGAAAAGAAGAATTACTATTTTCATTTTCTTATAACCAAAAATTTTAATAACATGGGTTTGTAACTTGGATAATAATTCACCTCGTGCTGAATAAAAAGTAATATAATTATTTTTCAACAAAAATTTTTTTTTTCATCAATTTTTTTCCATCAAAAATTTTTTTTCATAAATTTTTTTTTTTTCGTCAAACTTTTTTTTTTATCAATTTTTTTGTTTTTTTTAATTTTTTTTTTCATCTAACTTTTTTTTTCATCAAAAAATTTTTTTTTTTCATCAAAATTTTTTTGTTTTTTATCAATTTTTTTAATATTTTATTATCAATTTTTTTCTCACCAAAAAAATTTTTTATTTTCATATATTTTTTCATAATTTTTTTTTACATCAAAAAGTTTTATTTATCATCAAAAAAATTCATCAAAAACTTTATTTCATCAAAATTTTTTATCACCAAAAATTTTGGGTTCATTAAATTTTTATACCCTCCAACCACAGTGTGGGGGTATACTCACTTTGTCATTCCGTGTATAACGCATCGAAATATCGGTCTAGGACCCCATAACGTATATATATTATTGATCAGTGATCGATTCTAAGACATTCTAGCGATGTCCGTCCGTCCGTCCGTCCGTCTGTCCGTCTGTAGAAGTCACGATACAGTCCAAACTAAACAAGCTAGACTTCCGAAGTTTGGCATGAATATGTCATATATTTCTAGGCAGGTTAATTTCGGAAATGGGCAAAATTGAACCAAGGGGAAAAAAGTTCCCCCTTGGAGAACTAAACAAACGCAAGAAAAACTGCATTTTTTGCAGGTTTTTTTGTACTTTTGCTAAGCAAATGCAACATTCTTATCTCAGAAGAAGATAAAAATCGCAGGGGGAAGGTGCCATCTAACGTCTCCCCCAAACCACCCCCTCCCCCCTAAAAAAAAGACGCCCATGGATTTTTTTAATATAGTTTTTTACATTTTGGAGGGTATAAAAGATTCGGCACAGCCGAATGTAACACTCTCACTTGTTTTTAACATAATTTTGTTTTTCGTGAAAAAAAATATTTTTTTTTTACCAAAACTACTTTTTCACCAAGTCTAAGCTTTTCGCATAAAAATTTTCCATTTATGTATCAAATGTACATAAAACAAGTGAGAGTGTTATATTCTTTGGTGCCGAATCTTTTATACTCTCCAAAATGTAAAAACACTTTTTTGCACATATTTTTGCACTCACTTACGAAATGTACAGCTCTTTTGGTTTTTTAATGGTGTCCTCGACTGATATTTCAATTCGTTTTGCATGGAATAGCAAAGTAATATAACATTATTTTTTCTAAAAAAACTTTGCTTTGGCAAGTTCACCCAAATCTTCCGCAAAACATTGTCATGATTTAATGTTTTGGGCAAGAGTACAAAATTCTCAGGCATTTTTTAAAGAAAAGAGTCTAAAAATTTATAGATTTAATATTTTGAATCTGAGAGCTTTTCTACAGAAAATACGATTTGAGAATTAAAGAACTCTATTCTAAATTCTTTACTGTAAAGTTTTTATTTATTTTTCTGCATACATTTAAGAAACAAAAAAAAGATTTTCAGTTTGTTACAGAATATTAAAAATATTAAAAAACACACACCCCCCCCCCTTTCAAACAATCTTTATTGCCATCCAATTACCTAAAATTGTTTTGGGGAAAAACATGTCCAACAAATTAAATTCCTGGATCCGCGCCTGCAAGCTTCAGCAGCCTCAGAATGTCCTTTCGAAAGTTATCATGTTTTTTATCTCGTAAATTCGCGAAAAACCCTTGCCGAAATTCAGTCTTTTGCTCATAACTTTTGAAGTGGTAGTGGTCATAGTATGATTGATGACTTTATCATAATATGATTGTAGCGATCATATTATGATCTTCTCTGATAATAATATGGTAAAAAATTTCTGTTTTACACTTATTGAGGATCATAGTATGATTGTCTCCTATATATGATCAATTGCTCAATCATACTATGACCTCTCTCTATTATGTTTGATTTGGGGTGCTGTAATCATGTTCCAAACATGTTTTTTCTCTATGTATTGCTACACTCAAGGGGGAATTCTTTTTTAATCTAAAATAAAAATATTAAAAATCAATTTTGTTAATAATTCTTACTACACACAAAAAAAAAAATTTCAATTTCAATAAAAAAATTCACGAATTCAATAAATAAATTAACTAAAAAAGCCGCGGTGAAGATTTTCACGAATTCAATAAACGCATTTGTAAGTCGTTTGCTGAAAATAATTTCAATAAACAAATTTCAAGATTCAATAAAAAAGTTTATTGATTTATTTTTTTTAATATTTTTTTTAGAACTAAAGAAAAAAATTTTTTTTTTTATTTGTTTTTTTTTTTATTTATTTTTATTTTATTATTTAATTGTTTTCTTTATTTCTTACTTTTTCTCAATTTATTGATTCCATTGAGCTTTGAACAGCATACCTCCTGTTTAGAATGCTGGCGGTCTAACTAACTGAGCTACAGCATGACAACAAGTTTTAACGCATAAAATCAATTTGGTTTTAAATAAAAGTAAACAAGAATTCTGAAACACTCACATAATTTTGTCAGTAATGGTAACAGAAAAAATTCTCAATTGAAATTAACAAAAGAAAAAAATACTGACTAATTTAGTTGAGTGCATCACTTTCATTCTCTAACTTATAACAGTAAAAACATTTAACACACAACTATACACACACACACGCATTCACAAACAAATTGTGTTTTTATTTCTATTTTGTTCTTGCTTGTAAGTAGATGACAGAATTTAGCCGACAAAACTATAACACTGTTTTGGCGTTATGCGCTAAGCGGTGGATAAACTTATTACTTTTTTTGGGGGTCGTTGGTTCGAATCCCCATCAGACCCAACTTTTTTTGTTTTTTTTTTTAAGTTATTACTTTATTTGAAATTACTATGTGTGAAAAAAAGAAACACAACAAAACTTGCCGACGGAATGAGTTGAACATAGTTTTTTTTTAATTTCAATAAATTTTTTTATTGATACAATAAAAAAATTTATTAAAAATATTTTTATTTTTAATAAACGTGTTTATTAAAATTTTCTTAAATATTTTTTTTTCTGTGTACTACCTTCATATTCTTAGTTATCAATCTTAGTTAATATTTACATAAATATTGTATATTTAAGCTGTCCCAAATATATATAAAAAATCAGTATGCTTGAAAAAATAAAACTTTATTAGTTTCTCATATCCGTTTTGTACAGTGATAGAAATAATATAAAAAAAAAAATAGTAAATGATGATGAAAGTTATGAAATATAATTCAGGTTACATTTCCTTCTAATCTCTCTAGAGTTCCTTAGGATAATTTATAAATTTATGAATGTATTACACAGAGTATTACGTTTTTTTTTTTCTTTCTTTTACCTTAATTTCAAAATCATTTCCTGTTACATTTCATACATATACGTATGAGCAAGTTTATATTTTTACATCATGCATATGTAACATTTTATTAAAAAAAAAAAAAAAAACACAACAAATGTAATAAAACTAACGAAAACAAAACTGTACAGGACAGGTTATGAAGAAAATAAAAGGAAAAACTGCCAGTGGAGTTCATGTCATTTACATTTTTCCATATGATTTTTTGATGATACAAATTTGTTAGTTTTTTTGCTTTTTTTTTGCTGCTTTTTCCATTTGTGGTTTTATAAAATATTAAATAAAATATTATTTTATCTTGATTGTTTTTTTACGGAAGTTTTTGTTTTATTATTTTTTTTTCTGGGGAAAAATGTTTTACGTCCACTGAGATTTTCATCTGTTTGGTTTATTTAATAAATTGACTGCCAAATACACTCATAAAAATTATACACAAAGATAAGGGAAGAGTTTATATATAGAAAGATCTCAGCATCTGATTTTAAGAATCAATTTTTCCTAGAACTAAAGAATTTTTCACAAGAAAGTTGTCATTTTCTAATAAAAAAATAATTCGAATCTGAGATATCAGTCATT
The DNA here is from genome assembly GCA_963921195.1 of Pegoplata infirma. Lineage (NCBI taxonomy): Eukaryota > Metazoa > Arthropoda > Insecta > Diptera > Anthomyiidae > Pegoplata > Pegoplata infirma. Next base: position 208,579,086 of record OY992537.1, on the reverse strand, counting down.
AAAAAGATGTTCCAGACTCTGAGGAATATATCTTGTATTGAAAATTCTTGGATTTTTTTTTGTTTTTTTTACTTCGAATAAAAAACAAGTAGAAAAGTTAAATTCGACTTATCCGAATATATGAATACCCACCACAATGCCCTTTTTGAGTGATAGTAAATTTTCTAACGTGAAAAAAAAATATTTTTGATTATAAATATTTTATTTTGTGTAAAAAAACTTTTTTTTTTTGTAATTTTTGAAAAAAAAAATTTACAAAATTTTCTTTTGAGTGAAAAATTTTTTTTGAGTGTAACAATTTTTTTGACTGTACTTTTTGTTTGTATTAGTGTAAAAATATTTTTAAGTGACAAAAATACGTTGTAAAATATTTTTGTGACTTACCAATGTTTTGAAAACATGTTTAACGGGTTGTCAACACGTGAATTTAAGGTGGAACCAACCTGAAATTCACTGTTTTGCTAATAACTTTTGAACAACTGGACCGATTTGGCTGAAATTTAAAACAAACCAGACCAGCGAAACGTCAAATATATTTGCCAAGCTTCAGCACCCTTAGAATTGCTGTTCGAAAGTTAACGTGTTGTTTATGTCGTGAATTCGCGAAAAACCTTGCCGAAATTCACTCTTTTGCTTATAACTTTTGGGCTCTATGAAATAAGGCCCCAATGAAATAAGACCCCAAACCAAAAATGAAATAACGCCCCATTTTTTGGGGCTTTATTTCATTATGAAACAACACCCCAAAAAATAAATGAAATAAGCCCCCAATGAAATGAAACAAAACCCCAAAGATAAAATGAAATAACGCCCCATTTTTGGGGCTTTATTTCATAATGAAATTAAGCCCCATTTTGAAAATGAAATAAGGCCCCAATTTAAAAACAAAAATAAATATTAGGTCCGTTCGATAAGCTTAATACCATCTACTATTTCATTATAAAATTACTCCCATAACTTTGGTAAATTAAAAATTTTATACATACAAAGGACTCAATTTAAATCCAAAATATATTTACTTAATCTACTACAAACCGAAATGCACGCCGCGAGTGAACAAAAAATTCCGGATACGTCTTAATAACTGCTATTATTGACCAGGGCGTGGTACATTGGATTGTTGAAGGTGTTAGCACAATGGACTTGGCGAAATTTTCTTCGATTTTGTACAACCCACCATCGTCTTTAATAAATCTTTCATTACATTATATTATGATGGTTGTTTTAAAAATATATGCATGTGGTACTGAAGAAAGCCCCGTAGGCGAAAAATTTTTACAAGAGATTTTAACAAAAAATTAAAAAAAAATCGCGCGATTTTTTTTTAATTTTTTGTTAAAATCTCTTGTAAAAATTTTTCGCCTGCGGCGCTTTCTTCAATACCACATGCATTTAAATATTTTTAAAACAACCATCATATTATTTCATCAGTAATTAAATAGAACCCAGAAATGTCCAAGAATATAACCAATTTCAATTCCTTTTCGAGGTTTGTAAATATATTACGAAGAAAATTTATCATTGATTAAATTCAGTAGTTTTGAGAGAATAATTTTAAATTAATATAGAGATTTAAATTCATATTTGCATGCTGTTTCTCTTCCGATCTTACAGCGGAATTTATGAAATACTTATCGCAGATTCAGTCGGCGCGTTAGCAATTGCACTAATCTTTTAAGGTTAATTTTTTTTAGCTTCTGTAGTTATTTCATTTTATTTTGGACTTATTTCTGTAAAAATTATTTCATGAGGAGTTTTTTTCATTGCGTAGTTGGCTTCCGCAGATTTCAGAGAAAATGAAAAAACACCCCAAAAATATTATTTGGGGCCTTATTTCATTCCTAAAATTTGGGGACTTATTTCATAATGAAATAAAGCCCCAAAATAAAAAATGAAATAAAGCCCCAAATAATGAAATAACACCCCAATTTTTTTTAGTAAAAATTTGTGGGGCCTTATTTCATTTTTGTTTTGGGGCCTTATTTCATTGGGGCCTTATTTCATAGAGCCTAACTTTTGAACGAATGGACTGATTTAGCTGGATTCCAATACCAACCGGACCAGGTAAATGTCCAACATATATGCTAAACTTTAGAAGCTTCCGTAAAGTCTTTCAAAAGTAAGACTGTTTTTAACAGACAAACAGACTGATGGACGTACATCGCTTGATCGTCTTAAAATCTTAAAATGAATATGTATACCTTATGGGGTCCTAGACCAATGTTTCGTGGTTTTACAGACGGAATGACAAACTTATATACCATCTATCACGTACTTTTATATTCTGAAACATTTTCCTAAACAAAAATTGTGTGATTCTAAAACATTCTGAAAAAGTTTTCCGATTCTAAGACATTCCGAAAAAAAATTCCAAAACAAGATTTTTTTTCTTTGGAAAAATTTGTAGAATTTTTTCTGCCCACTTTTCTTTTTGAAAAATTTGTATGCTTCGTTATTCTTCCTTTTCTTTCTTTTTGATAGAAGTTTTAAAATTTCGTCACATTTTTTTCTTACAAATTTTTAAATTTTCCTTTTTAAAAATTTTCTGATTTTTTCTATTTTTTACCTTCTTTTGTAGAATTTTTTATACCCTCCACTATAGTGATAGGGGGTATTTATAAGTTTGTCATTCCGTTTGTAACACCTGAAAATATTGCTCTAAGACCCCATAAAGTATATATATTCATGATCCTCGTTCGACTCTAAGACGATCTAGCGATGTCCGTCCGTCTGTCTGTCTGTCTGTTGAAAACATGCTAATTTTTGAAAGACTTTACGGAGGCTCCGGAAGTTTGGCATATATGTTGGGCATTTACCTCGTCAGGTTGGTATTGCAATCCAGCGAAATCGGTCTAGTGGTTCAAAAGTTATGAGCAAAAGAATGAATTTCGGCAAGGGGTTTTCACGAATTTACGAGATAAAAAACACGATAACGATCTAAAGGCAATTATGAGGATGCTGAAGCTTGGCATATATATTTTTCGTTCCCCTGGGCTGATTCGTATTGATTTTTAGCCAAAGCGGTTTAGTGGTTCAAAAGTTATTAGCAAAACCGTAAATTTCGCCTCACCTTAAATTCACGTGTTGAAAACCCGTTAAACATGTTTTAAAAAGATTGGCAAGTCAAAATATTTTACAACGCGTTTTTGTCAGTCAAAAATATTTTTACACTAAATGAAAAAAAAAAAAAATACACTCGAAAAAAATTTTACACTCAAAAAAAATTTTACACTCAAAAAAAAAAATTTGTAAATTTTTTTTTTCAAAAATTAGTTAAAAAAAAAGTTTTTTTCTTTTTTCACTTTAGAAAATTTACTATAACTTAAAAAGGGCATTGTGGAGGGTATGCATAGATTCGGCCAAGTCAAATTTAACTTTTCTACTTGTTTTCTTTTTGCAAAATTTGTATTCTTCATTTTTTCCTGTTTCTTCCTTTTTCATAAAAAATTTTAAGATTTAGTTACATTTTTTTTTGCCTAAAAATTTTTAAATTTTACTGTTAAAAATTTTTAAATTTTACTGTTAAAAATTTTCAGATTTTTCTAAGAAAAATTTTCGGATTTCGAGATTTTTTTTCTTTTGCAAAATTTTTTAGAAAATTTTTTCTTCCATCTTTTCTTCTTTACAAAATTATTATTCTTCTCTCCTGTTTTCCTTATCTTCTTTCTTTTCCCTTTTTCTTTTTTCCGCCCCCCCCCCCCCCCCTTGTGCCACCGTGTGTTTTATCAATTGAGATAAAGACACTGGAAGTTGTTTATTTCTTTAACGTATGTTATACGGAAAGGAATGAAACCTACATTAAACGAAATAAAATGGAACAGGATATGAAATGGTATAGAACAAGAAACGAAATGAAACGGAATACACCATGAAATTGAATTTTTTTACTCAATATTTTTTACTTCTTTTTGTGCCTGACAACACAGATCGTACACGGTTTTAATCGTATAAGTTTTATTTTTTTTAGAATTTAGTTACATGGCCATTAGGGTGTCCCACAAAAAAAAAGTTGACCGGGCTCAAGCATAATTTGAAAGCTTATAGGGTAAAGTATTTTTGAGATTTTTTTCAGATTTTTCGGAAAAGGTTTTAAGGTCGCGCAAATCGATTTTTTGCTGAAAATCGGCTTTGCCGACCGTTTTTTTAACTTTCTTTATAAAATCGTCAATAGCCACGAGTTTCTTCACTACTGAGGTAATATTTTTAAAGAAAAATGTCCAAACTTTATTTTTGTGTGCATAAACTATAAGTTTTGGCAACTCTTTTGCTCATTTGGGTACCCTACATTAGATTTTTTCGTAAATTTTTCATAAATTTTAAAAATAATGCTTTGTTACTTTTTAAATTTCTATGAAAGTCATAAAAAGTAATAATGCAGTTTGAAAGATAAATTAATTCTTTATAATTTAGCAACAATAAATTTTGAATTCGCTCTTACCGTTCCAAAGTAATACCATTTTAAAGCTTTCAACCCATTGTATAAAACTAATAATAAAACAAAATATTGAATTTAAAAAAGATATTGTCTTCCACTATTTAATATCTTAGGGTAAAAACTTGTAAATTGGCTATATATGATGGGTTTAAAAGTTGAATACCGGTACTATGAGATGCAGCTTTCAGAAATAACAAACAAGAGTGTTAAATTCGGTTGTGCAGAATATTTTATGCCCTGCAATATGTAAAAAAAAATAAAAAAAATATTTATAAAAATGTTTTTTGACAAGGCAGTCTTGGTGGTCCCAAGCGGCGGCCGTAAGGGGAGACATTCGCCCTCGCGATAAATATTACCAATTCATTCATTGTGCTTTTTCCACTGAAGTAATCAAATTTTCATCATTATTTGAATAAATCCGCGCCCACAAAATAGGGCGGGCCGAAAATAAGCATTTTTTTTATTTCCTAGGCGCAGGTACATGACTTTATATATCTTCTTTTACAAAAAAGGTTTATTTTTTTAACAAAAATACAAAATATAATGTAAAAAAATACGTTATTTGTTAATTCTTCAAGGGGCAACTTTTTTCCCCCTTGACCGATTTTCCCCACTTGCAAAGATAACCGTCCTATGACCATAAGACATATTCGCTCGTAACATCAGGAGTCTATCTCTTTTATTTTTGACTCCATCGTGTCTTATACAGCCGGACGGACGGAAATTTTGACCTACTGCCCTAAATTACCACCAAACGTGACTTGTTAGGGAGTTGCTTTAGGCAGTTTTGTGTTCAGCATCAAAAAATCTTAAGGATCCACCTTCTCGCATTTCTGTTTCTGACCAAAACTCGGATTTTTCAGGTCTTTATAAGAAATTTATTATTTTACTATTAGTTTTGTACAATGGATAGAAATCTTTTAAATGGTATTACTCTGGAACTGTAAGAGCAAATTCAAAAATTATTGTTGCCAAATTATAGAGAATTAATTTATCTTTCAAACTGCATTATTACTTTTTTTGACTTTCATAGAAATTTAAAAAGTTACAAAGCGTTATTTTCAAAATTTATGGAAAATTTACGAAAAAGCCTTATGTAGGGTACCCAAATGAGCAAAAGCATAGCCAAAACGTTAAATTTATGCATACAAAAATAAATTTTGGACATTTTTCTTTAAAAATGTTACCTCAATAGTAAAGAATATCGTGATTATTGGCGAACTTATGAAGAAAGTTTAAAAAACGGTCGCCAAAGCCGATTTTAAGCACAAAATCGATTTGCGCGACCTTAAAAACTTTTCCGAAAAATCTGAAAAAAATCTCAAAAATACTTTACCCTATAAGCTTTCAAATTATGCTTGAGCACCCAAGAAAATCGAATAAAGGTTTTATTTTGGGACGCCCTAATGGCCATATCTGAGGTTTGTAGGAAGAAAGTTTAATAAAAATTCCTTATAAGTGCCACCCTAATATACAAATAAGTTTTGTATATAATCGCTTATGGATGATGTATGACTTTGTGTAGGTAGTTTATCATGTCATGAAAATTATATGGAAATTTAATTGAAAACATAAGCCAACTGTATTTAAACAATCAGTTTCTATATAAATAACGATACATTTGTGTATACAGATGTAAGGACATTGTATATAATGGTATATATTAGACTGGCATTATTTTTTGTATGGCAAAAAGTTTTATAAAGGAAAAATCCTTTAATCCTTTTTTATAAGGAATAGGGTAAAAAGGGTAAAAATATGTATATGATCATACACTGAAAGAATTTTGTTCATTACGGCTATGAAAACGTACATTGATTCTATGAAAAAAATCATTAGAAGTGAGCCAATGATGCCCTTCATAGAATCTATGAAACGAATTCATAGAAACCAGAAACCTATGAAAAAGTTCATAGGCTATGGAAAAAAAAAATTATTATTCAATTCTATTTTTTTTATTTATTTTATTATTTCAATTTTATTTTGTTTTATTTTATTTTTATTTTATTTATTTTTGTTATTTTATTTATTTACAATTTTCTATTTTTAAAAATTTATATTTTTTTTTAACTTATCCCCATCGAGATTCGAACATAGAACCTCTTGTTCGTGAAGCTTAGTCTCTAGCCACTTAGCTAAATTATATAAACAAGTAACAACACTTAAAATCAAATTTGAATAATATACTGCTAACATATTGAGTTTGTGCCTTTGCTCTGTAACAATGCTCTGCCAAAAGCTGTGTGTGTGTTTGTAGAAAACAAATATTTTGTGTATTTACAAAAATGACGCGTTATAAAACCAAGCGTTAGTTGGCGAGATTTTTATTCTTTGGTGGCGCTGATAGCTAAGGCGTCGACAATTACCACTTCAGCCGGTAGGTCTTGGGTTCGAGCCCCTGTCAGGGCAGCAATGAAATTTTTTTTTTAATGTTTTTTTTATTTTTTTTTATTTTTTTAATAAATTTATTCAACTGTTTTAATTATTGTAACATTATTTTAATTACTTAAAAAATTAAATGGCATATTGATGTCATTTTCTTCTATGAATGACATTCATTAATTCTATGAATTTTTTCTATGAATTCAATAAAATCTATGAATAAAATTCTATGAAATATTTCAGAATACTAATGAATATTCATTCAGCAAATGAATTGTTTCATAGATTCTATGAATTTGGTTTTATGAAATTTGTTCATAGATATAATGAACAATAATTCTTTCAGTGTAGAGACTTGAAATTTGGACTGTATGTTCACCTCCCGGAATATAGATCCATTAAGGCTGGATTTTTGCCAGTGTTAATTCTAAGGGGGTCAAAAGGGTAAAAAAACTGTACTTTTGGTGCTTTTTATATCTCCTGAAATAATGGTCATAGAAACTTGAAATTTGGACAGTATGTTCACATCCTAGAATATAGATCCAGTACGGCTGGATTATTGCCAATGTTGATTCTAAGAGGGTAAAAAGGGTAAAAAATCTGTACTTTTGGCACCTTTTATATTTCCTTAAAAAATTGTCACATAGACTTGAAATTTGGAGTGTATGTTCACCTCATTTTGCCAATGATTTTTCTAATAGGGTAAAAAGGGTAAAAATATGTACTTTTGTTACATTTTATATTTCCTTAAATAATGGTACTAGAAAATGGAAATTTGCAATGTCGGTTCACCTTCCGAAGATTCACTAAGGCTCGGGTTTTGCCAATGTTGATTCTACTGAGGTAAAATGGGTAAAAAAGTACTTTTGGTACTTTTTTTTTATTTACTGAAATTTTATTCACTCTTGAAATTTAGAATGTAGGATCCTTTAGTGAAATAAAACATTCTGGAACAAGTACTTTCCGAAAAGTCTGTACCGTTTTCAAAAAGTACCTTTTATAAAAAGTACCTTTTATAAAAAGTACCTTTTATAAAAAGTACCTTTTATAAAAAGTACCTTTTATAAAAAGTACCTTTTATAAAAAGTACCTTTTATAAAAAGTACCTTTTATAAAAAGTACCTTTTATAAAAAGTACCTTTTATAAAAAGTACCTTTTATAAAAAGTACCTTTTATAAAAAGTAACTTTTATAAAAAGTACCTTTTATAAAAAGTACCTTTTATAAAAAGTACCTTTTATAAAAAGTACATTTTATAAAAAGTACCCTTTATAAAAAGTACGTTTTATAAAAAGTACCTTTTATAAAAAGTACCTTTTATAAAAAGTACCTTTTATAAAAAGTACCTTTTATAAAAAGTACCTTTTACAAAAAGTACCTTTTATAAAAAGTACCTTTTATAAAAAGTACCTTTTATAAAAAGTACCTTTTATAAAAAGTACCTTTTATAAAAAAGTACCTTTTATAAAAAGTACCTTTTATAAAAAGTACCTTTTATAAAAAGTACCTTTTATAAAAAGTACCTTTTATAAAAAGTACCTTTTATAAAAAGTACCTTTTATAAAAAGTACCTTTTATAAAAAGTACCTTTTATAAAAAGTACCTTTTATAAAAAGTACCTTTTATAAAAAGTACCTTTTATAAAAAGTACCTTTAATAAAAAGTACCTTTTATAAAAAGTACCTTTTATAAAAAGTACCTTTTATAAAAAGTACCTTTTATAAAAAGTACCTTCTATAAAAAGTACCTTTTATAAAAAGTACCTTCTATAAAAAGTACCTTTAATAAAAAGTACCTTTTATTAAAGGTACCGAAAGTACACTTTTTGGTACTTTTTTATTTCCTGAGGTATAAATAAACCAAACTTTTTTGGTTTTTAAATCAGTACATTGGTGGAGGGTATTTAAAGATTCGGCACAGCCGAATATAGCTTTCTTACTTGTTTCATGTTTACTTCCTCAAATTAAAGAAGATAGATATGATGAACTAATTGGTAGGAAATTACGTCCTAAAACTGAATTTTTGAACTAAATTTTGTTTTTAGAAATATGTCTTAAAAATAAAGATTTTTATACCCTACACCACTCTGTGGTACAGGGTATAATGAGTTTGTGCTGATGTTTGTAACTACCCGAAATATTGGTCCGTCGGTCCGACCGTCCGTCTGTCCGTCTGTCCGTCTGTCCGTCTGTCCGTCTGTCCGTCTGTCCGTCTGTTCGTCTGTCCGTCTGTCCGTCTGTCCGTCTGTCCGTCTGTCCGTCTGTCCGTCTGTCCGTCTGTCCGTCTGTCCGTCTGTCCGTCTGTCCGTCTGTCCGTCTGTCCGTCTGTCCGTCTGTCCGTCTGTCCGTCTGTCCGTCTGTCCGTCTGTCCGTCTGTCCGTCTGTCCGTCTGTCCGTCTGTCCGTCTGTCCGTCTGTCCGTCTGTCCGTCTGTCCGTCTGTCCGTCTGTCCGTCTGTCCGTCTGTCCGTCTGTCCGTCTGTCCGTCTGTCCGTCCGTCCGTCTGCCCATCTATCGGTTTAAGCACGATACAGGTCGCAATTTTATTTTTGGTCCATGTTAAGACCTAGCCCACATTCAAAGGCCCCTTTGAATTCGGCTTAAATGACTCTAATAACCGTATTATAATAGATATTGCTTTGAAAGTTAGCAGGTAATCAAATTTTGTATACACGAATCACCGTTTCATAGGGATCGGATCAGTCTTTCTGGTAGTCCCCCATACAAACCACCCTCCCGATATTCACATATTTCCCTCAAAACTCGTAAAAATGGAAATATTTCTTAAAAATTTTATTTTTAGGTGTTAAACGTGTACTTTAGTAACCTAACCAAATCGAACTATAATTGGACCATTTTTGGACTTAGTCCCCATATAAAAATTTTGACCGATATTCAGTTAAATCGGTCTATTGACAAACAAATAAACCAATTCCACTAAAATTTGATCTGTGTGTGTTCTCTACACTAAACAAAAAGATCTAACAAAGGACAGATCGAATCTGTCCATGTTTGGACTTGGGACCCATTTTCCGGAAAACACTGGTGTAGGGTATCATATGGTCGGTCTTGACAGACTATAACTTTCTTACTTGTTTTTCAATTATTTAGGGAAAATTTCTTTGGCGGTAAGACTTTCTTCCATGTATTAGGGAATTCCATTTAAGGAAAATTATGGCCTATTTAACAGTACATGAACTAAATTTTTTTCCTAGCAGTTAAGAAAATTTCCCATCTTTCAGTTAAATTTAACTTAATTGTGGGAAAATTTATTAGCTGTTTTGAAGAAATTTTTTTGCAAAGTTTAAGTTAATTCTTTTTTTTTAGTGTAGAGTGGAGGATATAATGTTTGTTTTTTGCATACAAAGGAACAAAATTAGGGGGTCAGACCTAAAAAAAAAACTTTGGGCACTTTAATACTCATATAACACAACTAAAACGGGCGTTTAGAGGGTTAAAATGTTCTACAAAAATTTCCTGTATCAAATTTCACTAGGGGTTGTCAAAGGTCAAAAGTTCGTGCAAAAAGTGCAAAATGCTTAAAAATGTTAAATTGTTTTTCACCAAGTCGTGTGAAATAAGTCGAAAAATTTTAATAAATCTGCTTCTGAGATAAAACCCGTTAATAGATGTCTCCAGGGAAATTTGATGAAGGTTCTTAGAACAAATAAACATTCTATCTCTAATTTGTAGGGGTCATCTTGGCCCTTTTTTCAAATATCCGCTTAGAACGCGACTAAGGCGTGCGTTTATTGGGTAAAAATGTTCTACACACATTTTCTTCATCAAATTTGGGTAGGGGTCGTCAAAGTTCAAAAGTTCGTGCGATATAGGAAAAATGTTAAAAAAAGCTAAATTTTTAGTTATCATAATTAGTTAAATTATGTTTCACCAAAATATTTTATATTTTACATTTTAAAGCATTCTGCACGTTTAGCACGAACTTTTGGCCTTTGACAACTCCTAGTGAAATTTGACGCAGAAAATTTTTGTAGAACATTTATATCTCTTAAAGGCACGTTTTAGAGGTGTTTTATGAAGGTATTTGGAAAAAGGAAAAAAATACCCCTAAAAATGGGAGATAGTGGGTTAATATATTTGAAGAAAAGAACCGCCATAAAATTTCAGCGAACACATCTATTATCGTATTTTAGCTCAAAAGCAGATTTATAAAATTTTTTCGACTTATTTCACACGACTTTTAATGAAAAACTATTTAAAATTTTGTGATAATTTACAATTTTACTTTTTTAAGCATTTTACACGTTTTGAACAAACTTTTGATCTTTGACAACCCCTAGTGAAATTTTATGCAGAACATTTTTTAGAACATTTTTACGCTTTACAACCACGTTTTGATGGTGTTCTATGGGGATTTTTGACAAAAGGACCAAAATGACCCCTAAAAATTGGAGGTAGAGGGTTAATATGTTATAAGAAAAGAACCACCATCAAATTTCACTTCATACATCTCTAATCAATATTTACCTCAGAATTAGACTTAATACATTTATTTGATTTATTCAAAACGCCTTTGAAAAAAATTTGAAAATTTCAGTGGGCCATAAAAACTGAACTCGAGCAAAGTTTTCAAAATCCTGCCGGGGTTTTGGTATACTTTTGGTATACTTTAATTCATGATATAAAATCGTGTTACACAGTGTTATAAATTGATTAGATGTAGCGTATGAGTGATATTAAAAGGTTGCATTAAATAAATATTAATAATACGTCATGGTGTACACAAAAAAATAGTATAAAAAGGTAATAGTGCGATTAGGGTCATACTTGGCCACAAGCGTAGCTAGACCATTATTCTGGGGTGGGCAAAAGTCCCCCCCTTCCCAAAAAAAAAATAAAAAAATAAAAAAAAAAAATATTAAAACTAAAAAACATACATATAACAAAAAATCACAAAAAATGTATTTAAAAAAATTAAAGTTAACTACTATTTTCGTTAAAAATATATAAACAATAACACTGCTCTACACGGTTTTTGCACAGACATATTGAATACATTTTCTAAAGTATTTTGGCCTCCTGAACACGAATCTGTCATCAGAAAAGTTGTATCAAATCGCCTTCTCGAGATTTAGGCATTTTCATTTTTTGTGAAACAAGACCTCAAACCGAAATTTTTTTAATATTAATATTTTTTTTTTAGTTGAACATGGTCCACAAAAATTGAAAATGGCTATATCTCGAGAAGGAGGCAAACATTTTTGGGAAATGTGTTTTAATCTTTTTTTTTTTAATTTTACCAAAAAAAAATAATAAAAATTGGTACGAAAAAATGTATGAAAAAATATGCAAATTTGGTTCAAAACTTTGATTTCTTTTGCAAATATTTCTGGTTATACTTAATGGATTTTGGATTTTAAACCCAGGTTCTTTTTATTAGAGTGTTTACTTTACATATCTGCTTTGAACAGGATATTTATTGCAAAATTCGGATACTTATAAGGATGTAACCATAAAAAGGACATCTTAAACTTCCTTAGAATGTCCTGATGATATCCTTGATCGCACCGAATCCGGATTTCTTTCAAAAGTTAGGTAATTTTATTGGGAATTTGAATAAAAAAATTATGAATATCTTTTACATAAAATTTCAAATATTAAAAAAATTGTCGGTTTTGAGGGCTTGGTCCATAAAAAATGAAAATGCCTATATCTCGAGAAGGCGTGTTTAGGAGGCCAAAATAATTTAGAAAATGTACCCTAAAACTTTGTGCAAAAACATTTGATTTATGTAGAGTAGTGTAATTTGTATATTAAAATCAATTTATAATGGAAAGAGTTAAAAAACGTTATATTTCTCTTTTTTCATTTTTTCATTTTAATATTTAAAACTTCTAAATTTTAAAATCATTCCTGAAGCATTGCACTTCGTAACCATGTTTTTATTCAACGCATAGCTTAGAAACTTCTTTCACAACTAGCAGAACTAATAGGAAGGCTTATTGCTACTTGTAAAAGTTTGAATAAATATTCCTGACAATTTTGGATTTAAGCATATCAAAGTTTAAATAATTAAAAAAAGGAAAATTGTCGGGGGTGGGCTAAATGCAAAAATGTCTGGGGTGGGCTAAATCGAGTCTAGGGTGGGCTTTGCCCACCCCAGCCCCCCCGTTTCTACGCCTAAGTAACTTGGCGTATGATTGACAATAGTATTCTAACACTTATTGCTATTTTTAAACAACCATCTGCAACATTTAAATCAAATTAGACGGTAAACATTTCGGATTTCAGCAATAAAATGTACATTGTTATTCAATTTATTATAAAATTTGTTATTCTGACAAGCAGTATAGTTGGAAAATTTGACAGCATTTTATGGACGAATAACATTTACATCAAAAACTTTGATTTAAATGTACTGACACTAACTTGGAAAGACAAGGCAGTCATTAGAATATTCTTAACAATTACAGATTTTTACTCAAATAAAAAACTAGAATTTTCGATATTTCATTTGAAACAATTTGCTTAATTTACAGACCCAAAAAAGTTTTTGTTTTTCACCTTCAACTTTTTCATTCTCTAACCAAAAAGGTTTTCAATGTTCATATTTCAAATGGGTTAATAACTGTTACTAACAAGCAATATATCATGTCTATTTTAATAAATAAATAAAAAAAAATTATAAACACGAAATATTACTCAGGTTATAAACAAAGTTTTGACAGAGTAACAAGAAAACAAAAAAAAAGTGAAATAAAAACGTTTTAAACGCGCGATTTCCTAACATTATACGCAAATACATTAAACAATTTAAATACCAACGACAAACTTATTTGTAAAAGCTTACAATTGAAAAAAGTTGGGAAATACAGGGGGAATAATATGTTATTACACGAGAAAGTGGTATTGACAATTAGGAGTTTTAATGCAGAAGTGAAAGATAGAAACGGAAAATTAAGTTTGGACTATTCAGGGAATAATAGGTCAAAGGTCAAGCAAATTTATTTTGTAAAAAATTGAGAAAAAAATTGGAAACGCAAAAAAATGTGAAAAAATTAAAAATATTAGAAAAATTAAAAAAAATCTACAAAAATTAAGAAAAATTAAAAAAATGCTAGAATGCTGAGAAACGCTACTAACAATTTTGGAAGATTTATCCATTTTTTGGTAAAATAAGAAAAATTCTGAAAAAGCAGCAATAAAGAAGGAAGTCAAAATGAATGAAAAATTAAAAAAAAATCTATAAGACTAACGAAAAATTTAAAATTTTATTTAGAAAATTTTAAAAGAATCAGAAAAATAACCAAATTTAGAAAAATTCAGGTTAAATTCATCACAAAGTTAAATAAAACAAATTAGATGATTTTGAAAAGTTCTTGAAAATGTAAAAGTAATGTGACTGACTGACATACTCATTCATCAATTTGGACTGTAGATTGAGCTCCCGGAATATGGATCCACTAAGGCTGGATTTTTGCCAATGATGATTCTAAGGGGGTAAAAAACTGCACTTTTGGTACTTTTTATATCTCCTGATATAATGGTCATAGATACTTGAAATTTGGACTGTATGTTCACCTCCCGGAATATAGATCCACTAGGGCTGGATTTTTGCCAGTGTTGATTCTAAGGGGGTAAAACGGGTAAAATACTGTACTTTTGTTACTTTTTATATCTCCTGAAATAATTGTCATAAAGACTTGACATTTGTACTGTAAGTTCACATCCTGGAATATAGATCCACTAAAGCTGGATTTTTGCCAATGGTGATTCTAAGGGGTAAAAAAGGTAAAAAGACTGTACTTTTGGAACTTTTTATATCTCCTGAAATAATGGACATAGAGACATAAAATTTGGACTGTATGTTCACATCCTCAAATCTAGATCCAGTAAGGCTGGATTTTTGTCAATGTTGATTCTAAGGGGTTAAAAAGGGTAAAAATCTGTACTCTTGGTACCTTCTATATTTCCTTAAAAAATTGTACTAGAAACTTGAAATTTGCAATGTCGGTTCATTTCCCGGAAAAAAGATTCACTATGGCTGGGTTTTTTTTAATTACTAAAATAATGGTCATTCAAACTTGAAATTGAGAATGTAGGATCCTTAAAACATTCTGGAACAAGTACTTTCCGAATATTCTGTACAGTTTATAAAAAGTACCTTTTATAAAAAGTACCTTTTATAAAAAGTACCTTTTATAAAAAGTACCTTTTATAAAAAGTACCTTTTATAAAAAGTACCTTTTATAAAAAGTACCTTTTATAAAAAGTACCTTTTATAAAAAGTACCTTTTATAAAAAGTACCTTTTATAAAAAGTACCTTTTATAAAAAGTACCTTTTATAAAAAGTACCTTTTATAAAAAGTACCTTTTATAAAAAGTACCTTTTATAAAAAGTACCTTTTATAAAAAGTACCTTTTATAAAAAGTACCTTTTATAAAAAGTACCTTTTATAAAAAGTACCTTTTATAAAAAGTACCTTTTATAAAAAGTACCTTTTATAAAAAGTACCTTTTATAAAAAGTACCTTTTATAAAAAGTACCTTTTATAAAAAGTACCTTTTATAAAAAGTACCTTTTATAAAAAGTACCTTTTATAAAAAGTACCTTTTAGAAAAAGTACCTTTTATAAAAAGTACCTTTTATAAAAGTACCTTTTAGAAAAAGTACCTTTTAGAAAAAGTACCTTTTATAAAAAGTACATTTTATAAAAAGTACCTTTTATAAAAAGTACCTTTTATAAAAAGTACCTTTTATAAAAAGTACCTTTTATAAAAAGCACCTTTTATAAAAAGCACCTTTTATAAAAAGCACCTTTAATAAAAAGTACCTTTTATAAAAAGTACCTTTTATAAAAAGTACCTTTTATAAAAAGTACCTTTTATAAAAAGTACCTTTTAGAAAAAATTCCTATTATAAAAAGTACCTTTTATAAAAAGTACCTATTATAAAAAGTACCTTTTATAAAAAGTACCTTTTATAAAAAGTACCTATTATAAAAAGTACCTTTTATAAAGAGTATCTTTTATAAAAAGAACCAATTATAAAAAGTACCTTTTACAAAAAGTACCTTTTATAAAAAGTACCTTTTATAAAAAGTACCTTTTATAAAAAGTACCTTTTATAAAAAGTAACTTTTATAAAAAGTACCTTTTATAGAAAGTACATTTTATAAAATGTACCTTTTATAAAAAGTACCTTTTATAAAAAGTACCTTTTATAAAAAGTACCTTTTATAAAAAGTACCTTTTATAAAAAGTACCTTTTATAAAAAGTACCTTTTATAAAAAGTACCTTTTATAAAAAGTACCTTTTATAAAAAGTACCTTTTATAAAAAGTACCTTTTATAAAAAGTACCTTTTATAAAAAGTACCTTTTATAAAAAGTACCTTTTATAAAAAGTACCTATTATAAAAAGTACCTATTATAAAAAGTACCTTTTATAAAGAGTATCTTTTATAAAAAGAACCAATTATAAAAAGTACCGTTTATAAAAAGTACCTTTTATAAAAAGTACCTTTTATAAAAAGTACCTTTTATAAAAAGTACCTTTTATAAAAAGTACCTTTTATAAAAAGTACCTTTTATAAAAAGTACCTTTTATAAAAAGTACCTTTTATAAAAAGTACCTTTTATAAAAAGTACCTTTTATAAAAAGTACCTTTTATAAAAAGTACCTTTTATAAAAAGTACCTTTTATAAAAAGTACCTTTTATAAAAAGTACCTTTTATAAAAAGTACCTTTTATAAAAAGTATCTTTTATAAAAAGTTCCTTTTATAAAAAGTACAATTTATAAAAAGTACCTTTTATTAAAAGTACCTTTTATAAAAAGTATCTTTTATAAAAAGTACCTTTTATAAAAAGTACCTATTATAAAAAGTACCTATTAAAAAGAGTATCTTTTATAAAAAGTACTTTTTATAAAAAGAACCTTTTATAAAAAGTACCTTTTATAAAAAGTACCTTTTATGAAAAGTACCTTTTATTAAAAGTACCTTTTATAAAAAGGACCTTTTATTAAATGTACCGGAAGTACACTTTTTGGTACTTTTTATTTCCTGAAATTATATTTATAGAAATTTTTTGTATTTCCTAGAATCTAAAAATTTGTAATGTAGGAGAATTCGGTAAAAAAAACATTCTGGGAAAAATACGTTTTTAAAATTCCGCTTCTTAGTGGGGTAAAATGGCTAAAAAGTTTATTTTCGGTACCTTTGATATTTTTTGACGTAATGGTTCTAGAAACTTAAAATTAGGAATGTAAAATCATTTTTGTACTTTTAATATTTGCTAAAACAATGATCCCAGAAAATTGAAATATGCAAAAAAGGATCCTTCGATGAAAAAAAAATTCTGGAAAAAGGTTCTTTTTGGAAATTTCGTTTCTAAAGCGGGTAAGAAAGTGTACTTTTTGTACTTTTTTTTGTTCCTATAATGATGAAAAAGTGTAAATTTTGGTTATTCTTATATGTCTTAAAATAATGGTTCAGAAACTTGATATTTTAAATCAGGGATCACCTAGCACAAAAAAAAATGTTTTTGGAAATTTAATTTTAAAGGGAAAATGGGGCAAATAGTTATTTTTACCTATCTAACTATTGAACTAAAAGCCCCCAAAATAACACCCAAGAGAAGGACATATTTTAAAATTTAAAATAGAACGGGGAACGAAGTGGAATAGAGCAGGGAACAATATGGAATGATACCTTTTACTCAAATTTTTCGTATTTAACTTTTTTTACTCCATAGGTGATTTTTTTTTCACTCAAACTTATTTTTATTCCAATTTCTTTATTCACTGAAATATGTATTCACTCAAAATCCAAAGTCCTGATATAAGGTATCGAAAATTATTCAAATTTTATTGTTTAATTTATTCATTGAAATATTATTTTATGAAAGACTTAAACGTGCACAAGTAAATAAAACAAAGACTACGTAGGGGAATTATCTTGAAATCGGTAGAGTAATTCTGATCCTTCTATTATGCGGTATTTAATACAATCGGTAACGAAGTACCGGGATGGTAAGCTAGTTAAAAATAAATAAATAAATAAAAACTTCAAAAATTCAGTAATTAAACCTCTGTATAAAAACCCTCATGAAAAATTTTTACCTCAATATCTTTCACTTCTTGATTAAATCTTCATCTGAATAATTTTTACAAAATTCACTTTCTTTTCCTTTTGTTTAAATACATATTTGTCACTCTGTTTTAAATAAATGTCATACATTAATATAAAATTATAAACAGGAAATTCATATTTTGCTAGTAGAAAAAAGAACAATAGACGCTTCCACACACACACAAACACTCACAGTATTTAAATATAAATTTACTTTATACATATGACATTTACAACATTCACTCACATATACCTACACTCTCACATTTAAGTCATAAAATATAACAAATAATACATAAATAAAACAGCAACAACAAAATAACATTAATAATACTAATGGTTTATTATAACAACAGCAATGTCGAAAAATAAAATCACATTGATATATGAAGGCAGGTAGAAGTTAAACATGCTCGTATACCATTACACATGCACTCATGTATGGGGTATTCTATAGAAACTGTGACGCTGTTAACAAAAAAAAAAAAAAAATATTTTCCAAACCAATGCGAAATTTATTGCAGTGTTGCTACGAGTTTTTTTTTTAATAAATTTTCCAGTAATTTTTTTGTATATTTCCAAAGTTTTTTTTGCCATGTGGATCTCTAGCTTCATGGAAAGCCCTATTCTACTTCTGTCTTAAACAGTTCAATAATTGAAAATCGGTTGAAAAGTGTATGATTTACACCTGGTTTTGTGAAAAGTCCCAAAAAAAAATTTTTGACAATAAATTTAAAATTTGATAGTGTCTGGCAAGTTCGATGGGCATTTTTGCATTCTTTCCGACGAGACCTACAACCAGCGTTGCCATAATTTGAAAACAAAAAAAAGCTAGATTTGTTATAAAAACCCGCTAAAAAAAGCTAAAAAATTAAAAAAAAAGCTAAAAAATAAAGCTAAATTTTTTAAAATAATTTAAATTAGATTTTTCTTAAATTTTACAACTGAATTGCAAAATTGGGATCTGACATTCCTTTTAAAAATTATTTGCCACTAAAATTATGCTTATTAATTAAACAAAATATTAAAATATAAAAAAATCTTCTTAAATTTGAAAAAAATTGTGTTTCAGAAATTTTAGAATTTATATAAAAAGATCAAAAATAATACAATCAAGAAATTCTTTAACGTTAACAATTTTAAAGTTATTTTCTTAAATTTCAAAAGATTGTGTATAAATTGCTAAAAATACACCCATTTTGAGACATATGAGAAATCTGCTGATTTCAGCAAATACATTTTTCTAAATATCTGTCTTGATTATCTAGGTGAAATCAGCAGAGAAATCTGTCGAGACAGCAGAAAAATCTACACAAATAAATACAAGAAAATTTTTTAAGTTACTTTTTTCTAAGTGTTAATTTTCCAAGAATAAAATTTAAAATTTTTTTCTTAAGATCAAACAAAAAAACTTATGAATTTTTTTTCAAAAAGGAGAAACTAAATATTTCTGTCAAATTAACAAAACAATCTGTTGTTTTTTTTTTTAATTTTAAATTTAATTTTAGGATTTTAAATTTCACAAAAATTTAAAAAAAAAAACATCTTCAAAAAACTTGGAACATTTTTGAAACAAAAAGTCAACAGACTTTTTCTGTTAAATAACAAAAACATGTGCTAAAATTCTGCACAAAAATATTTCGAAATTCAGCAAACAGAATCAGTAAAATTGCAGAAAATGCCTGTTATTTTCTAAAACTAAATGACAGAGAATTTACTTAAAATATCTATTTCAGCAGAAAAATCTGCTAAAAGTTTTTTAATTCAAATTAAAAGTCATTTCACAAATTTTTTGACAGAGCTTTTCTTTTGAGTGAACTTTAAAATATAAATAGTTAGGTATAGTGTTTATAAACCGGTTAACCGGTTAACCGAAAAACCGGGTTTTTCCTAAAATTTCGGTTTTTTTGCAAACCGGTTAACCGGAATTGAAGATTTCCGGTGCACCGAAAACCGGTTTTTTTCTGTCGGTTAACCGGTTTTTTAAATACATTCAAAACGGAATATTTTCGCAAATATTAAGGGTTTATACTTATTTTTTTATGATATTTTCAAAATTTCGTTGAAAACACATTAAAAATCCGCGAGAAAGAACGTCTAAAATATTTTTTGGCTGTAGGCAAAATTGCCCAAAGAAAAATCGCCCAAAAGATAGGAAAAATGACCCAAAAAGAAAAATACGAAACTTCGCCCAAAATTGACGAAAAAAAGCCCAAAAAAGAAATGAAAAATGGCCCAAAATAAAATAAAAAAAGATTTTTTCTAACACATTTTTTCCAAAACACATACTACACAGAAAAGCTTTCTTTTGCGGAGAGGGTGGGTGTAAGGCATGAAGTTTTATAATCCCTAATCCCTTTAAGACAAAGACAAAAACTTTTAAGATAAGACCATAGGTTACGTGGTTATTATTTATTTTTATGGATCATTCTTTTGAAAATACAGCCTGTAAAATGCGCGATTTTTTGTTAAAATTTGCTGGTAAAATTTTTCGCCTGCGGAGCTTTCATCGGAGTTTCATACTGTTTTTAAATTTATTACTTTTGATTTTCTACTGCGCTGCGATAGATTAATATATAGAGTGGTAATCTGTATGTAAGAGCAGTGGTTTTGGGTTCGATTCCCACCGGAGCCTTTGTATGTTAGCAACAACGGAACGGTTTTGCTTCAGCTTATTCTTGGTTGGTTTTTCTTTGGGCGATTTTGCCTACAGCCATATTTTTTGTCTTCAAGAAATAATTTTCTAAATAGGATTTTTTTTCCGAAACTGATAAAAATTTGAAATACTCACCGTTGTCAGCGTTTTTTTGAACATTTCATGAAAAACTTAATAAGTGTCTGTTAACCAGATACTAAAATCCCTGTTAATGGCGAAAATGTCAATAAAAGAAAATAAAAATAAAATTCGGAACTGCAATTTACTTATAACGAATAAATGTATTTTTCTAAATAAAACCAACCCTAGTAAAAAAGTTTTGATATAATGATATATAATTTGATACAATCATATTAAATTATATATGACTTTTTATGTGTTCAGATCTAAATTTATCTAAGATTTATTGCGGCTCCATTTTCTTATCTTAGGCTATACATAAATATATCTGACTTTATGTAATTATATAAATCTATATTAATTTATATAAAATAAGATCAAGTGGATTTAATTGGATGAGACCAAAATTCGGATCTAATTGTATCATTTTTTTATATTTGTGTATCTAAAATAATACAATTAGATCAATATCTGATCCAACTTGATACAGCCAATTTTGAGATCAAATTAGATCTAAAAAGTTTTTTTTTTTTACTCGGGAATACAAATTAAATTGAAGTTCTAGTGAATATGGTCAATTAAAGTACATTATTTAAATATCGCTTTTTTTATAGCGTAATAGTTGCAAACCTTGCTGAAAGAAACAAATATGATAACTTAAGGCTATATTCGCTTTCTTATTTAATAAAAATCAGTTATTTTCAAGTATTTTTTGGTTTTTTCAGTTAAAGAACAAAAACCGGTTAACCTGTTTTTTTATTCCGGTTTAACCGAGAAAACCGGTTAACCGAAAATGCTGATTTTCGGTTAACCGAGAAACCGGTTTTCCAAAATGTGGGTTTTTAATAAACACTAGTTAGGTATTTCTGAATAACGATTGAATTTTTGAATACAACTAGAAATTTTTAAAGTAAAAATTTATTTTTTTTCTCTTTTTATATCAATATATAATGAAAAGTATAAAAAAGCTAAAAAACCCGCTTAATGCTAAATGCAAAATTTTCCCTCGAAAATTGTTAAAAAAAGCTAAATCTAACGGCAAAAAAGCTGAATTGGCAACGCTGCACAGAGGGGTGAAATGCATCCAAAGTGGCGATTAATTCAATAGATGAACATTAACTTTCACAACCGTGTTTGGTACCAGTTTAAAGTAGATAAAATTCAACATCAATAATGGCAAAAAACAAAGTTCTAAGTTGTATACTTTATTTGCAGTGTGTGTTTAAAGTTCAATTATTTTTATTATTTTTGCGCGCATTGATTTAAAGTGAAAATGTTGATATTTCAAGTAATTATATTTTGTATAAAGACTTCTAAAATTGAAAGCTTCATAATGGATCACTTTACTTTAGGTATTTGAGCATACAAAAAAAAAATTTTTGGTTTAGATAAATATTTTGGAAATATTAAAAAAAAAATAATAAAAATGCTCTAAAAATAGGGTATTTTTGATATAAATATTGAGTTTCAACAACTTTGTCTGTGAAAGAGTGAAAATCCGCCTATATGGTCTTTAAATATATGATTTCATCTAATAAATCCCTGAATGTCCGTTTGTGGTTTTTTGCGGTTTTTGACTTATCAATTTTTTTGTGAAAGAACTCCAGTTGCTAAAAATCTATTTGAAAAAAAAGACTAAAAATCAAGTTGTTTTCATAATATTTTGTCCTTATATTCCGTATGGTAGTTGTAACTGCAGCTCATGAGTGTACTGTTTATAAGAGATGGGTGCGTGAGTTATTTTAAATCACGCACACGCACGCCCGCCCCCTTTTTGGGGCGTGGTTATAAAAAAATATGTAATAATAATGCAATTGTATTACTTAAGTGCAAAAACCAATAAAAATTAATTTGCAATGATTAATCGCAAGGGTGAAAGTGCCCCCTACGTCCCCCTCCGAGCCCCTATCAAAAATGCCCCCCAAATTTTTTTGTAGTTTTGTAACGTTTTGGATGGTATAGAAGATTCGGCACATTACTCTTACTTGTTGTGTTAAAATACTCTCAATTTCCATATTTTTGGTATTTTGTTGTTTTTTGTTTTGTGAGAGATGAGTGCGTGAGTGATTTTGATGAAGATACACCATACATAACCTCATCAACTAGACCTTAAATTATTCTGTTCTGATCCTTTAAAAATTTTCGTCTGTAAATTTTTGAGATAAATGTTCACATTAACTGAATTAAGTGAAAAATAAAAACTTGATTAAAATTGAATTAATACTAATAAGAATACATATTTTATTTTAAGTAGATTTATTCTAGCTCGAGGTCATTATTTCATTTACCAACTAAAACTATGATATTCTCATATTTTTTTTTGCTAAATAATCTTGACAATGGGATCTGACAAATCCCGAAACACGTGTCGATTAAGTCTTGAAAAAAATTACCAACATAAATAAATATAAAAACGGAAAAATTAATTTCTTGAAAATTATTCTATGAGAATCATCATCATCATCATTAGCTCTACAACCCGGGGTGGGTCTTGGCTGCCTCCAGTTTTGCTCTAAATAAGTCACGGTCGTCTGCCATCGTTCTCCAGTTGCTTAGACCAATAGCTTGGAAATCATTATTAATCCCGTCACACCATCTCAACTTGGGTCTTCCTCTACTTCTTCTTCCCTCTGGCACTATTTGCATTACTTTTTTCGTTGGATTTGAACTATCTATGAGAATATCATAGTTTTAATTAGTAAAGGAAATAATGACCTCGAGCTAGAATAAACCCACTCAAAACATAATATTTTAAAGGTCGAATAAAACAATTTTTATTTTTTAATACAAATTAATCAGAATTTGAATACATATTTTATTTATTTTATATTTATTTACTTATTCTTTTGATGTCAAAGTTACAGCGAAAATTGTGAATTAGGCTTTTTCCGAAAAACAGAAAAAAAAGTTTAACAGGTAAAAATATTTTTTCCAATTTTTCTTCTGAAATGCTGCGTTTTATTAAATTATGATTATCCATTAATAAAAAATTTTTAATCTTCTGTTTCGGGACTTTTTGAGATAAATTTGTACATTAATGAGATTTAGTGAAAAACAAAAATCGAATTTTAAATTAAAATTATACTAATAAAAACACATACGATATATTTACTTTTTTAAGTTTTTAATAGCACATTAAGTTTGCTATAATGTGCCATTTTATTTATAAATGTTAAGCTTTTTGTTCCAAAGTTACAGCAAAAATTGTGAAATAAGATATTTTATTAACAGGTTAAAAAAAAAAAAATTTCCAATGTTTTTTTTTCGAAAATGCTGTGTTTTTATGTGTTTAAGATTACTCATCAATAAAAAATTATAATATTTTAAAATTAAGTCTTCTATGTATTAATCGCCATTTTAGGTATCATCCACCCCACTGTGCGCTGCCTACAACCTACACTAGCTAGTTTGAAAAGTATACTTGATTTTTTTGTAGCATAGAGTTATTGTTATTAATTTTGGCATGTTGGATATCAAAATTTCTGAAATCAGCAAACGGATTTCGAGATATTGTCAAATTTTATGGGCGATTTTTTCATACATTCAAAATTTTTTTTAAAAAATTTTAAGATTTTTTTTAAAAAATTTTCAGATTTTTTAAAAAAAAAATTTCAGATTTTTTTGTCACTTATTATTTGATAGAGCTTGAGACTATCTTTCCCTAAACTTTGGCCCTTTGTCAAAGTTCAGAGTTTTTGATAAAATTTTTCTAAAAAAAACACTTAAACCTGATCGATGGCTGCCATGGATCATATTTGGCTCAAATTAAATGTAAATACAAGACTGTCGTCACAAGTTCTATGCAAGCGCAAAGAAATTTTGAGATTTTTTTTTTTTGATTTCTTGACGTAGGAAAAAGCCGCCAATTTCGCAAATTTTAAATAGCGATATCTCGAAAACTGTTGGACCGATTTTTTGATATTTGTGTTCAGCGCATCAAAATTAATACAGTCGAACTCGGTTATAACGAACTCGATTAAAAGGAATTCTCGGTTATAACGAACTAATTCCATGTTCCCGACGTTTTGGCAACAATTTTCATACAAAATACTGATTTTATAACGAACTCGGTTACGATTCGGTTACAGCGAATCGGTTACAGCGAAACGAACTACTTATTATGGTCCCAAGACACAATTTCATGTCAATCAATCTTAGAATTTTTTGGTTAATATTATAATTTTGATAAGATTTATTTATATTTTGAGTGTTTTCTTCTCAATGTGTAGTTTACTTACACTTAAAAAATTATGTATGTCAATAACTGTTTGTAGTTTATTCAAAAAGTTTTACGTTTTGTCGTTTTTAAAAGAAAAAACATTTGTTCAATGTTCAGATTTTTAAAATGACTATTTCTGTTCTTTGTTTCAAAAAAAACATTTATACTTTGTAAAGGATTTTTATGATTTTTGGGGTATAAAGATAAACGCTTCCAAAAGTGAAGCGATTTGTCTTAGAAATGCGTCCGGTAAATGCCTGTACTACGTTGTACCTGAAAGTAAGACTTTGAAATTGTTTTTGAATGGTACTGAAATACCTTTTAGAGACAGTTTAAAATATCTTGGCGTTTATTTCAATAAGCTTTTCAAGTTTAATGAACATGGTAAATTCGTTCTAAATAAAGTATATAGGGTAAAGGGGATGTTCGGAAGAGTCTTATCTAATAAATCGTTACCAATGAAAACCAAATTATTGCTCTACAAAACATGTTTACGACCGGTATTGTTATACGGTTTTCCAGTGTGGTTTTTTATATCTCCTACGTTAATGAATAAATTTGAAATTTTTGAAAGGAAGGTCTTAAGATCGTGTATTGGTAAAAATTTTATTTCAAGTACTAAAAGATTTTCTAATACTGTGATTTACCAAGAGTCAGCTATTTTACCATTGAGCTTGTACGTTATTGACTTGATAAAAAATTATGTTATCAGATTATATTCGCATGAAAATGTAATATTAAAGGAAATAATAAACTCTCAAAGGGGATTTAATTGGACTAATACTAATTATTTATCTCCTCTGGGGGTACAAAATGAAAATATTGTTTGTAATTTAACTAATTCGCCACCGGATTTTTTTAAACACACCTGTCCGGGTACCCACAGGGGTTAATAATGTCTACATAAGATGTATATACATTTGTGTGTGTATTTACATATGTGCATACGCGCATTTGTACGTGCATGGGGGGTTGTTTTGCACGTTAGCTGCTTTTGCTCGAACTTGTTGGTGTTATCCAGTGTTGGGGATACGATTTGCCTGGTCTAAATAGTTTTATATAAAAAATTGTTTAGATAGAGCAGTTGTTGTCCCCGATACTGAGACGTTATAGATGCAGGTGGTCGGAGGTAGTTGACGTGCGGTTCAATCTTATTATGCATTATGTATGCAATATGTATTATATGTATGCGCACATATTGTATATATATTTTAATATTTTTTCTTTTTTATCTATATTATTATTCGTTTTATTTCGTTTCGTTATTCCTAGTATGTAATTTTTAATTTTGATTATAATTTCAATAAATCTAGTTTGTAATTTTTAGATTTAAGTTTTATATAATAAATCTAGTTTGTAAAGGTACCTACGGACGACGCAATATTATGAACAATGTTCAATTATATTGATGGTGTGTGGGTGATATTGACGATTGTACAATGGTCAATCTTACCCACACGCCATCAGTGGAAAGTCATGTTGTGCATAATATTGAATCGTCTGTAGAGGCCTTAATTTTTAGATTTAAGTTTTGTAATTTCAAGAGATAAACTCTCACGATATGGATAGCCTCGGGAGCAAGGGCGTTTAATTTTATGTTTTTATCTAAGATGTTAATTATTTTATGTAAAGTTTGATACTGTAATTTCAATATATTGTTTTAAGACATTACATTATAATCTTAAATTTAATTCTGTTAATTGTGTAAATTTTCTTTATATGTAAAAAAAAATCAAAAGCCTCAATAAAATTAACTTTAATTTTTAATTATTTGTAAACGTTATTTTTTTTTTAATTGTTGGCATTTTTTAAAGAAAATCTATTAGTTTTTACCTACTTGTGTTAGTTATTTTTTTGTAGTCAAAAAATTCAAAAATTTATTTATAGAAATATAAAACATGTTTGTATCAAGTGACTTTGACACGATGGGTAGAGTGTCTGGCAAGAATATAGTTGATTGTGGGATTGATTCCCCAAAAATTTTATTAAAAATTTTTTAAAATAAAATTCTATTGAGAAATTGTAAAAATAACCTACGAAATTATTAATTTTTAATGTTTTCGTAGGAAGTTTTTTTTTTAATTTGTTGGTAAAACCAACACAACAATCATTAATTTTTAATGTTAAGTTTTTCATTTGTTTTTGCCTTTAAAATATTTTGATATAAAGTCAAATGAAATAAAATTGGAACTTTTAGCGAAATTCTCTTATAACGAACTATTTTTCTTCGTTATAACCGGGTTTGACTATAAATAAGTTTAGGCCTAGGAAAATTCAAATTTGCCTAGACGTTCAAAATAGAAAGAAAAACTTTTTTGCCGTACAAAAAAATGTCAGTCTAATGCACATAAGGGCGTCCCGTCACATCCAAACTTCAAAATTTCGTGTTATTATACCTGCCAAACGATGGCCACGGAATAACTGATTCTGGGAAAATTAAACATTTTGCATGTGCATTTTAAGTCGGCAACTAGCAGTTAAAGTTTGAAAAAATTATGTTTTTCGACCAAAATTCATGTCAGAATTTTTTAATCAAATCCCGTTAAATTTTTTTTGTACTTTATAAAAAAAAAAATATTAAAAAAAATTCCAAAACAGCGATTTTGGTTCACAGATGCTGATTTCTGAACAAAAAAAAATAATTCAGTTTTTTTATATTGTTGGACTATATATTTTATAACTGAAGTTTTTTTATTTCTTTCGGTTTGAGTTCATTTTAATTATATCTGAGAAATAATAATTTTTGTATAATGAGAAAATCTGAAAAAGTTTACTGACAACACAGGCTAAGTGGAGATGTTGACAGCATACGGAAGAAGCAACCCTTCCTTCGTCAGCACTCTTCGATTGTCACTGTAAGAGTGTCAGAATAATGTAATATGATTCAAGTCTGCTTTTCTCCCTAAATGTACGTTTAAATAGCTGATTTTAATTTGACACACTTACAGTGGCAATCGAAGAGTGCCGACGAAGGAAGGGTGGCTTTTTCCGAAAGTTGAACTTGATAGCGTTTATGTTTTTTTAATATATTTTAGATAATTTACTAAACACTTTCCAATTTTTGGGACCAATTTGGATAGAAAATTATTTTAAAGTTTGAAAATTAGCATCTTTGGACAAAAATCCCTTTTGTGGAATTTTTTAAATACAAAATCTTAATTTTTGAATCGGATTTGGTTAAAAAATTCGGATATGATTTCTGGTCGAAAAATGCAAATTTTTTCTTACTTTGACCACTGGTTGCCTACTAAAAATGCCTTTGCAAAATTTTTCCTAAACTTTTCCACAATCAGCTATTCCGGGGCCATTTTTTGGCAGGTATTACGACACGAAATTCAAAAGTTAAGATTTGACGGGACGCCCTGTTGGACAAAATAAAGTGTACAAGCATAAAATAAATGTAATTCGTCGACAAATTTAACAAAAAAAAGGTCTTGTTAAAAAAACTGCTGTATTGGTAATTTATTATGCTTTAATATAAGCTAAATAGCGTATAGAAATATGTAAATAATAAATGTTCCACGAGGGTCAAACTGAAAAAATTAAATTTTTTTAGAAATTTTTTTAAATTTTTCTTAAAAATATTTTTAAATTGATTTTTTCAAACAAAAACTAATATTTTTAAATGCAGTAAAAAAATCAGAATTTTTTTGATTCCAATTAGGTCAACATAACAAAAATAACCAATTTTTTGTAAACAAAGAAAAAAAATTTTTTTTCATATCTCGTTACTAAACAGTGTACACAGTGTACCAAAATTAAAACACAATAAAATGTTTTCTTTGTTTACAAAAAATTGGTGGTCATTAGAATTGGATATCAAAAAATGCAGAATTTTTTTACTTTATCAAAAAAATTTTAATTTTTGTTTGGGTAATTGAAAAAATTAGCTTCAAAGTTTTAAAGGATACATTTTGTAAAATATTTTTGGAATATTTGTGCTTGTACTGTGTTATTTGTGAATGACACTAGTGACGGAAAATGAAAAAGGAAGATCTCCCCTAATTTATCCATTTTTCGATTTTGCCATATAAGGATAAAAAGATGTGAATAAAGTCATTTAAAAACCTTATTAAAATATTTTGTTCCAAATTTTAAATGATATTTAAGGATACATTTTTGAAAGGACGTAACTAACCTCTTTTTCCTGATATGCAAAAATACGAAAATAGGAAAATTAGGCGAGATCCTCCCCTTTCATTTGCTGTCAATAGTGGCATCCTAGAACAAGTACAAATATTAAAAAAATATTTTATAAAATTTAATCCTCTAAAATTTTGAAGCCCTCTTAAAATTAAACAGGATCACGAAACGAAAAACTGTAAATGCTGTTTTACTCCATTTCATCTCTACTTTCAGACGTATATCCAGGGCCGGATTAGCCATGTCGGGGCCTCTAGGCAATGCATGTCTCGGGCCCCTTCAGACTTTTTATAATTCCAAAAAAAATAAAAAAAACACTAATTTTCCCAGCACAATGTACATTTTTTCTTATTTACGCTGTTTTTTGTTTTTTTTTTTTTAGTTTTCCCCATTTCTGGAATTCTCTTTTCCTTTTTAGACCTTCTTAAAAGTAATGTTTCATTTCCTGAGAGCGTTTTTTAAGAAAAAGTTTTTTTTTAAAAAATTGCTTCTAAGAAGGCCAAAAAAGCATAAAAGAACTCAAAAACGGGGTAAAATAGAAACAGTGTTCGATTTCCACCAGAGGCCTTGATCTGTTATGCTACCACGACACGAAGGTAATTTTAACCACTTTTCGGTTAAACCAATAAATTAAACAATAAAATAAAGTAAAATAAAATAAATTAAAAGCTAGGGGCCCCTAGCTTTTCTTCTTTGAAAATTGTACCAACAAAATACTAATTGCTGTGAAAAGAATAACACTGTGCTACAGTGAAAAAATACTTCTAATGTGACATGGTATAGGTTGTTGGTTTTGTCGAGTAGATCACAAAAATGCCATGTGTCTGGCAAGTTTGATGGGCATTTTTGTGATATTTTCGACGAGACCTACAACCTTAACTACCTCATTTCAAAAGTATATTCGATTTTGTGTTTTTTGTGGCACAGTCTAATTGTTAGAATTTCCCTATTTATTCTTCCATGTTTACACTGGTATTTTTTACCAAGTAATAATTTTCAGTCAAAGAAATACGTGGGCGCATTTTTAACCAAGTAAGATTTAAAAAAAAAAATGGGGGCCCCTAGCCGATGCGAGGCCCCTAGCTGATGCGGGGCCCCTAGGCAGTTGCCTACTTTGCCTTAAGGGTAATCCGGGCCTGCGTATATCATCCGGTTCATGTTTAATATTGGCTAAAAAAATATTTTATAAAGTTTAATCCTCTAAAACCTTGAAGTCCTTTTAAAAGGAAACAGGATCACGAAACGAAAAACTGTAAATGCTGATTTACTACATTTAGTCTCTAGTTTTAAATGATATTATCCAGTTCGTGTTCAACGACTTTTTTCATTTTTGTCGGACGGTGTAATAATATTCTGTGCCGAACATACACAGAGAAAAATAAATTTCCAACTGAATTCTTCAGTTGTAGCAACTAAAAATTCGGTTGCTGCTACTAAATTTCACTGAGGCAGATGAATTTTTTAGTTGTTTCAATTAAAAGACTGTTGTATTAACAAAATTTAGTTGTAACTGCCGATATTTAGTTGTTTTAACCTTAATACAAATGCATCAACCGAATTTTTGTTGCAACAACTGAATTTCAGTTGGAAATTAGCAAATTTGTTTTCTGTGTGTATTGTTATAGAATGCCTCATATAGTCAAACGTACATATAAAATTAAGTAGATATTTTTGTTTAAAACAAAATTTTGTAATATAAACATTGTAATGAATATTAAAAATGTCTCTATTGAAAAGCTTTTTATAAAGTGTTTAACAAAGAGTCATCACTGGTTATAAAGAATTTAAAAGCAGTCTACACTTAAACAGCTTGATGAATGAGTCATCGACGCCCAGCTTAAACTAAACTAGCGATTTGAAATTTGGAAAAAAGATTTACATTCCGGAAAATAGATCTTCTAACGCTGGATTTATGAAAATTTCGATTTGATATATTTTTCGTGTAAAAAATTTCTCAAATTCAGAGACATTTTTCGTTTAGAAAAGTTATCAGATTCGGAGATGTTTTTCGTATAGAAACAATCTCAGATTCTTAAACATTTTTCGCATAAAAAAAATTTCAGATTCTTTTTTTTTTTTTTTTTAAGAAACAACACTCAGGCAATGCTGCCTATCAATTACTAATGTAACCGTGATGTTTCTTTCGGAAAGGGGATAGAAGAAAGATGAAAGATTTGAAAGATAGAAGGGCTTCAGTATGACAACTCTGTAATTGCGCGTGTTAATAATTTTGAGTACAGTTGTTGCATCGCCATCTGTTATTGATCTGGCGAATTATTTTTGAAGCTGTGTTTAATAGCCATTATTTTATTATTTTACTTCGTTGACGTTTTAGTGCTATTTATCAACGAAGGAGGGTGCTGCGATAAATATTAGTTGTAAATAGAAACTAATAAATATCTGAAAAAATGTTGTTCTGCCTGAGCCGGGAATCGAACACAGGCTTGCTGGCTAGTAGTCCAACGCGCTAACCACTAAGCCACAGCACAATTTGCTGATTCAGAGACATTTTTCATAAAGAAAAATTTTTAGATTCAGAGACATTTTTCGTAAAGAACAATTCTCTGATTCTGAGCCATTGTTTATATAAAAAAAAATCTCAAATTCTGAAACATTTTTTGTATAGAAACAATTTTTGATTCTGAGGTAATTTTTTTTATAAAAAAAACTCAGATTCTGAGAAATTTTTCGTATAGAAAAATTTTCATATTCTGAGACATTTTTCGCATAAAAAACGATTTTCGTATAAAAAATCTCAGATTCGTATAGAAAAATTCTCAGATTCTGAGATATTTTTCATACCGAAAAATTTCAGATTCTGAGAAATTTTTTGTATAGAAAAATTACAAAAAGTAAAGAAAATTCTCAGATTCTGAGACTTTCGTATAAAAAAATTCTCAGAATCTGAGACATTTTTCGAATACAAAATTTCCCAGAAATTTTCTAAGGCATTTTTCGTATAGAAAAATTCTCAGATTCTGAGACTATCGTATTAAAAATTCTCAGAATCTGAGACATTTTTCGCATACAAAATTTCCCAGAAATTTTCTAAGGCATTTTTCGTTAAGAAAAATTTTCAGATTTGATACCAATAATATTTTAGAATCTGAGAAAATTCTCAGATCCTGATATTTCGTATGAAAAAATTCTAAGATGCTGCGACGTTTTTCTTATAGAAAAATTTTTCGATTCTGAAACATTTTTCGTATAGAAAAATTATCAGATTTTTACAATTTTTCTAAAATATTACAAACCTTTTTCCAAAATCCAACACACTCTTTTTTCTATTGCAGGTCCTAGAAAAAATCACAGTGGATATAATATGCTAAATATTTTATAATTGGCATTTTTTTAAAAACATTTTGTATTGTTGTTTTTATTTTTTTCAAATGCAGTATAATAAAAAAAAAGTATAAATGTTGGAAAACAAATTTTTGCCGTAAAAGCATATTTGTGTTTTTAATTTATTACTAATAATAAAAAAAAATGCTCAGAAATGCTACAACAAAAATAATAAAAATGAAAAAAGGATTTCATATTGTTACAATTTCTGCATAATAAATTATAATTAAAATACAACAAAATAATATAAAAAAAAAAATCTGAATATACAGAGTAGACAGTTTTTTGGTATGAATAAATAATTTGAAATTCAATATAATATTCAATAACATTTAATTTAAAAATTTTTTACAACACTGTGTCAAATTTAAACTGAAAAATGATAAAAAAAATTTAGTTGTATGATTTTCAAAGAAAATTTAATTTAATTATAAAAATATTTGAGCTCGAGGCCTTAAAAATTTTATAATTAAATTGAAAAGGTCGAATAAAAAACAACTAAAATTGAAAATTAAATTTTTTAAAAACTTTTCAAAATCATCTAATTTTAAGCAAATCTTGTTTAGAATTTTATCAATGTAAAGAAACCAATTAAGAAGATGTCTCTTTCGAGGAAGAGGTTTTTGGACGAAAACTTTTCAATTTCGAAATTAACAATTAAAACGTTTAATTTGAATTGGCTAAACCCATGAATACCCTTAACAATGCCAAAATCATTTTGAATACACAGAAAAAAAATATTTGCCAATAAACGAAATTCATAGTAATTATAAAGAAA
This sequence comes from Pegoplata infirma, assembly GCA_963921195.1. NCBI lineage: Eukaryota > Metazoa > Arthropoda > Insecta > Diptera > Anthomyiidae > Pegoplata > Pegoplata infirma. Next base: position 208,545,919 of record OY992537.1, on the reverse strand, counting down.
TACATACAAATTATGAACTTTTTCATTAAATTTATGAAAAAATGTTTAATAGTTTATGAAAAAATGTTAAATAGTTCTTAAATTTCACATATTATGATTTATTTATAAATACTATGAAAAAGTTTATAAGTATTATGAAAAAATTAATAAATTTTATGAATTTGTTCATAAATTCTATGAAAGTAGTGCATTGGAAATTGTTTGTGTGTGTACAAATTAGAGATTTTTTTAATATTTAAAATTTTTTAAAATAAACTAAGTTTTTGAAACTAATTAAAAAGATTTTTCATAAGTATTATGAAAAAATTAATAAATTTTAAGAATTTGTTCATAAATTCTATGAAAGTAGTTCATTTGAAATTTTTTGCGTGTGTACAAATTAGAGATTTTTTTAAAATTTAAAATTTTTTAAAATAAAATAAGTTTTTGAAACTAATTAAAAAGATGTCTCTTCCGAGGAAGAGGTTTTTAGACGAAAACTTTTCAATTTTAAAATTAACAAGTACAACGTTAATTTTGAATTGGCCTAATCCATGAATACGCTTAACAATGCCAACATCATTTTGAATAAACAGAAAAAAAATATTTGCCAATGAACGAAATTCAAAGTAATTATAAACAAATACATAAAAATTATGAACTTTTTCATTAAATTTTAAAACTTTTTCATAGTATTTATGAAAAAATTTTTAATAGTTCTTAAATTTCCCATATTTTGATTTATTCATAAATACTATGAAAAAGTTTATAAGTATTATGAAAAAGTTAATAACTTTTATGAATTTGTTCATAAATACTATGAAAGTCGTTCATTGGAAATATTTTTGTGTGTACAAATTAGAGATTTTTTTTCAATATTTAAAATTTTTTAAAATAAATTTAGTTTTTGAAACTAATTAAAAATATGTCTCTTCCGAGGAAGAGGTTTTTAAACGAAAACTTTCCAACTTTAAATTTAACAAGTAAAACGATTAATTTGAATTGGCTAAACCCATGAATACCCTTAACAATGCCAAAATCATTTTGAATACACAGAAAAAAATATTTGCCAATGAACGAAATTCATAGTAATTACACTATGCTACAGTGAAAAAATACTTTTGATGTGACATAGAAAAGGTTGTTGGTCTTGTCGAGTAGATCACAAAAATGCCCATTAAACTTGCCAGACACCCTCAAACTTTAGAGTTATTGTCAAAAAACGTTTTTTTGTTTTGGATAGCAAAAGTATATGGATAGCAATAGTATAGGGCTTTCCACGTGTGTGAATTGGTCAATACGTAAATCAAAGATATCTATTGATTTTTTCTATAAAATCAATTTTTTTTGTTATTTTTTGAAAATTTTTCGAGTTTATCGATTTTTTTCTGCTATAGTTCGTTTAACAACCTTTATGTTTATGAGCGTTTTTTTAAAGATAATATTTAATTCTTAATACGATAAGCTTTATCCTGAAAAAATAGGACAATAATTGACAGAGTTGTGATAATTTTTCTAAAAAAGAAAATTAAGATTTCGCAGAAAATCGCCGTTCAGATAACCCAGGCAAAAAAAATAAATTTATCATAAATGGTCATGTACAATATTTTTAAAGGTTTTTGGCGCGCTGAATCCGAATCTGGTCTTTAAAATGCTCTATCTCGTCGGGTTTTTGAGATATTTAACATATATTGATATATCAAAAACTTAATAAGATAGCGCAATTTCAAGGTCAAATTCGAATTCAGGAGGTAAAAAACCTTTAAAATAATGATACGCGACCTCTCAGTATGTTCGTTTATTTTTTTTTTTTTTTTTTGCCTGTGTTATCCGCACAACAATTTCATACAAAATCTTAATTTTCTTTTTTAGAAAAATTATCACAACTCTGTCAATTGTTATCCGATTTTTTTGGCATAATGCTCATCGTATTCACAATTAAATTTTCTTTAGGAACAGGTTTATTAATTTAAATGTTGTTGAACAAACTATAGCAGAAAAAAATCTATAAACTCAAAAATTTTTCAAAAAATAACAAAAAATTAGATATTGTTGAAAAAATCAATACATTTCTTTCTTATATGTATAGATAGACCAATTCACACACATGAAAAGCCATATCCTTCTTCTATCCAAAATAGTTGAAAAATTTAAAATCGGTTGAAAAATGTTTTAGTTACACGTGGTTTAGTGAGAAAAGTCCCAATAAAACGTTTTTTGACAATAACTTTAATATTTGAGGGTGTCTGGCAAGTTTGATGGGCATTTTTGTGATCTTCTCGACGAGACATACAACCTTAACTACCTCTTTTTATACCCTCCACTTAGTGATAGAGGGTATATATAAGTTTGTCATTCTGTTTGTAACTCATCGAAATATCGGTCTGGTACCCCATAAAGTATATATATTCATGATGCCCGATCGATTTTAGGATATTCTAGCGATGTCCGTCTGTCTGTCTGTCTGTCTGTCTGTTTGTCTGTGGAAAATCCTCTCACGGACAAAATATTGCACAGAGATGACTGAAGCTTAACATATTTATTGGAAGTTCTCCCGAGTATTGCATTTGAGCGATATCGGATCAGCGGTTCAAAAGTTATGAACGAAAATGTAAGCACACCTCAAACATTTCAAATAATTGAACATAATTGAACACCAAATGGTATTTAAACAAGTACGAACATATTTTTTGACAAAAAAAGAAAAAAATCGCGGATTTTTTTTACCAAAATTTTTTTTCGCGAAATTTTTTTTTCAAAATTTTTTTTTTTTTTAAGTTATTTCCTTTTAAATAAAGTTTTTTGCAATAATCTTTTTGAAATTGTGGAGGGTATCACTACATTCGGCAAGGCCGAATTTAACTTTTTTACTTGTTAAAAGTTAAATATGGCGACATATTTTGTTACTGACAAAATATGTCGCCATTAGGCACGTCTCCGAAACAGAAAATGCAAATTCCTTCATTTGTGTCTGCAATTCCAGATCATGTTGGTAACCCTTGCGAAATAATGTAAGAGACAAAAAAGTTGAAAGAAAGTATGAGGTGAGGTTGAGATTGCTAGAAATAGAATTGTAGTGTTGGAAACTGTCAAAATTTATTCTGTAGAAACTATAAATATTCACATATATAAAAAACAGTTTTCATTAACAAGACAAACCGACATTTAAAATCCTACTGAAGATGACACTAACTGGGGTGTTTGAAACCGGTATAGGAAATACCAGAAATGTCTATAATTTTTAGAAATTCAATTTTTCTTCTGCATTTTTTCAACTTGAACCCTTATAACAAATATAATTAGAGCCCGTGCTCGATCTGTACTTACAGAAAAAATCAAATAATTTTCTTAAATTTTTGCCATTACGCACGTCTCCGAAACAGAAAATGCAAATTCCTTCATTTGTGTCTGCAATTCCAGATCATTTTGGTAACCCTTGCGAAATAATGTAAGAGACAAAATAGTTGAAAGAAAGTATGAAGTGAGGTTAAGATTGCTAGAAATAGAATTGTAGTGTTGGAAATTGTCAAAATTTATTCTGTAGAAACTATAAATATTCACATATGAAGCATTCCACACCAAATGTCCAGCGAAAAAAAACATGTGTCCAGTAAATTTCTGAATAGGTTGTTTGGATAGCCCTATATGTAACTAAGAAAATTGCGTTTTTGGTTTTTCAAATTTTCGAAAACTGGGCTTAGGAGGCGTGGTCAAATATTGAAAAAATGGTACAATTTGTGGCGAGTTGCCTTGATTAAATATTTATCACATTAAAACGGAACGCACCACAATGTCAAAAATTTACGTTCTTATATAGTTTTGTATTTGTATTTTTTAAATAAGTCAATTTATCAAAAATCCGGCCACTTTTTTTTTTCTTTTTATTTATTTTTTTAAAAGTTTAGATGTTTGTCCATCCACACAAAAAAAAATCAGAAACACGTTCATCTTTTTTTTCGAGAAAATCGCATTTGAACTTTAAATTTTATAACAATTTTGTTATTTGCTTGTATTTCTTTGTGTCAACAGAGCGTATGACAAATATTTATGAAATTAATATTACTCATTCGCAACTTTAAAAGAAGAAATTCAAAATTGTTATGAAATTTAAAGTTCAAATGCGATTTTCTCGAAAAAAAAAAGATGAACGTATTTCTGATTTTTTTTGTGTGGATGGACAAACATCTAAACTTTTAAAAAAATAAATAAAAAAGAAAAAAAAAAGTGGCCGGATTTTTGATAAATTGACTTTTTTAAAAAATGGAAAAATTCAGAACGTGTTCTGAAAATTTTCCAAAAAAAAAGAATTTTTAATCGATAGCCCATACAAAACTATATAAGAACGTAAATTTTTGACATTGTGGTGCATTCCGTTTTAATGTGATAAATATTTAATCAAGGCAACTCGCCACAAATTTTACCATTTTTTCAATATTTGACCACGCCTCCTAAGCCCAGTTTTCGAAAATTTGAAAAACCAAAAACGCAATTTTCTTAGTTACATATAGGGCTATCCAAACAACCTATTCAGAAATTTACGGGACACATGTTCTTCTGTAGCGGGACATTTGGTGTGGAATGCCTCATATATATAAAACAGTTTTCATTAACAAGACAAACCGACATTTAAAATTCTACTGATGATGACACTAACTGGGGTTTTTGAAACCGGTATGGGAAATACCAGAAATGTCTATAATTTTTAGAAATTCAATTTTTCTTCTGCACTTTTTCAACTTGAACCCTTATAACAAATATAATTAGAGCCGTGCTCGATCTGTACTTACAGAAAAAATCAAATTTATTGTTTTTAAATTTTACCAAATTTCCTTCGAAAATGGTGTTTCCAAAGAGTCAATGTAAATTGGAAACATATGGTTTATTTTTACAAATTAGAAAATATAAGCTCTTTTTTACATATTTTTTTTTTTAGCAATAAAATATAAAAATATTTTGTATGCAGCAAAATGTAAAATATTATTTAAAAAAAAATCCGAAGGTCTTAATATGTCACATGTTGTATTTGTTTTTTTCCTATAAAAGTATTTATATTGATAAATTAAAAAAAAAAAAAGTTTATATGTAAATCAGTTTTAAAATATTATTTGCCAATATTGAGAAGTTTTGTTTGGGGTAAGTATTTTATTTTTTTGTATTTTCAAAAATGGTTGATGTTGTCAAAAACAACAAACCTTTTTAGGAAATTGGTCATAAAATTATGTATTTGTAAGCAAAACAAAGTCATAAAATTCTAAGGTTATTGTTGAATAACTTTTATATATTTATGATAAATGTGTTGTATATTTTAGGTAACAGAAAGCATTTTGTTGACATATGTGACGTAAGAGTGAACAGTTTTTCTTCAAATTTTAATTTACTAGACCTTAAAGTCACATGGTAAAATTTCGAGCCAAACGGTTTTAACAAAACCCGTGGCGCATGGCGCTCAAAGTGTGGGATTTTTAAAAATTTAAAAAAATTCTGATTAATTTTTATTAAACAACAAAAATTTTTATTCGTTTTTAAAATATTATATCTAGAGTAGGTTTATTCTATCTAGCTCTAGGTCATTATTTTCTTTACTAATTTAAAATATGATATCAGGCGTTTTTTGTTGGCATAATTATCAGTGTTCTACCATACAAAGTTCACATTAGTGTTAACGCTCAAAATTCTAGAAGTTAAAAATTAACTTGCATACATTGTGAATGACTCTCTTATTGTTAATGGCTCTTTTTGGTATTAGTAAAAAAGATACATGTTTTTGTGTTGCTTTCAAGCTAAATTGAGTCTAATAAACTAATCAATATTTCATCGAAAATGTGTAATATTTTAAAAAACTATTCCAAACGACGCTTATTTAAAGTGAGAAATTTATGGAAGTTAAGGTGTCGTTTTTTTTCGTTTTAATGCATGGTAACAATCAAAGTTTGCAAACAAAAAATGGTTATCATAGAATAATTTTCAAGAAAATTATTTTTCTGTTTTAAATTCTTTTATATTGTTAATTTTTTGCGAGACCTAATCGACACGTTATTTGATAAATAATTTTTGCCGGGACGTTCAAAATTATCTCAGAATCTGATAATTTTTCTGCACGAAAAAGATCTCAGGATCTGAGGATAAATAATATGACTGGAAAAATGTCTTAGAATGTGGGAATGTTTATCAATGAGAACTGTTACAGAATCTCTTTATCTAAGAATTACAGAATTTCTTTAAGAACACTTCATCAGAATATTATCAAGATTCTTAAAATCTGAAAAATTTTCTATGTCAAAATTGTATCAGAATCTAAGAATTTGTCTAGTTGTTTTGTCCGAGTTTTTTTTTTTCTCCTAAAAAAAAATTAAAACATGGTTTTTCTTTTCAAAAAATATAATCTAAGATTTTTTTAAATAAAAATATCTCATAATGTGAAATTTCCTTCACAAAGTTTCAGAAACTCATGGAGCAAAATGATAGAGAATTCTGTAAAAACCTATGAAAAAGTGATAAACGTTTACAGATTTTACTTTGATCTAGTTTTTAATTAATTTAAATGCAAATTTTTATACAAATTTTAATAAAATTGTATACACAACAATTTTTTTTGTCATAAACTCTTAAAAGTATGCTGCAGTTTTTGTAGTGTTGGATGTAAAAATAAAACTGTGCACGGTGGTCAATTCCGGCCAAAAATCATTTTATTTTTTTATTAAATCTTTATGAAATTTTGATGCTATATTATAGCTAATACTTCAAAACATACAACTTAAATCTTTTTTTGGGCCTTGTAACACTAAATTATTGTCCATAGTGGTGCAAAGTTGAGTATTTTTTGCTTCTCATTTCAGCTTTTTTTAAAATGTATATTTTAGTTTTCAATAAAAGTTGGCTATGCATTTTTCTTCACATTATTTTTGTAAGTTCGCACATGGATTTTTAATTCCTATAGTAAATAATCATTCCATGTGGTTTTTGCAGATTTTGTGTGCGTTTTTGTCTTAAAGTGATGTGTATGAAAAGTAGATAAAAATTAAAAAAAAAACTCTAAAAAAAATAAATTTTGAAAGATCATAAAAATCAATTAGAGGCTATTAGAGGTTAGCTATAAAAAGCAGTTTGTACTTTTAACTGTTAAAAGTAAGTGTTTTAAATTTCAGCCCCTATTTTTACCGATTCTTTAAACCAGAGCATTTTTAGTGGACTCATTTTTTACAAATGGTGGACTTTTTTAAACCTACAAACTCCACCAAAATAGGGAATGTGAAGAGATACTAACTTAAAAACCATAGATTTTCGTTAAAAAAACTTAAAAAAAATGTGGTTTAAGGGGGGGGGGGTTGGAACTAAAAAACAGCCTTAATGTTAGCAATTTTTAAACAGCTAAAAAAAATAAATACGTAATATTATTTGATTCTGTTTTTTCATTTGAAAGAAAGAACATTTTAGTATTTTTAAAAATTTCATAACACAAAATTTGGTCAACTAGAATTTTCAGGGTTGCCAGTTAATCGTATGTTGTTTTTTTAAAGGGGAAAATTGGCTGCATTTTTACAGCAAAAACTACTAAATTTTTGATTTGATGATTTTTTTTGATTTGTAGATAATTAAATTTTCAAGCACTTAACGTGGCCATTTTTTTAGAAAAAAATGATTTTTGTTGAAGTTATGCTAACGTAAACTTAAAAAATAGAAAAATTTCAATTTCTTCTTTCATTCAAATATTAATTAGGTAAATTTTTAAAAATTGTCACAATAAGTATTAGAAAATTAAATAATCTACAAATTAAAAAAAAGAATGTCATAAAAATCGGTTCAGCAGTTTTTGCTGTACAACTGCGGCCATTTTGTTCTTTAAAAAATAGCATCCCACAATTAACTGGAAACCTGGAAATTCTTTGTCTTTTAAAATATCACGATTGTTAATATTTCAAATAAAAAACAGAATTAAAAAGTATTGCGTATCTATTTTTTAAAAAAATTGCTAACACTAAGGCTGTTTCTTTTAGTTCCAACCCCCACCTTAAATAGTTTGATACATTTGACACGTCCATGCTTAGTTGGCCAACCACTATATTTGTATGTCCAACGTTTTGAAAAGAGATTAGATATATTATTTTTAATTCGGATATTAAATTATTGCTGTTTATATACAGACATGTTTGATACATTTGGGACGTCCATGATTATTTGGCCAACCACTGTATTTGTAGGTCCAACATTTGGGCAAGGTATCGGATATTTTATTCTTAATTCGAATATTAAATTTAAGCTATTTACACGCAGAAATAAAGGAGTTATTGATTTTTGACCGGAATTGACCACCGTGCTGTGGTACGCATTCGTATGATTTATATTTATTAAATAAAAACACTCATACGCCTTTTATTTACACATTCAAATTTAAATGTTTTTTTTTTACAAAAGATCAGAAAATTTTGCTATACGAAAAATATCAAAGCCACTTACAATTTTGCTATACAAAATATTACTCACAATCATAGAAAGCTTTGTTCTTACAAAAAATCTCACAATCTTAAAAAATTCTGCACAAATCTTAAAAATATCTACGAAAAATTTCTCGGAACCTAAGCATTTAGGTAATTCTCAAAATTTAAGAAAACAAATTTAATGTGTTCAAAAATTTAATGTGTTTAAAAAATAAAAGTTTATGAACATGTTTCTACTCACAGGGAAAAATGTTCTCATAATCTGAGTTTTTTTTTCTATAAAAAATGTCTCAGAATCTAAGACTTTTTCTTTAGAAAATGGTTTCAGAATCTGATATAATTTTTATAGAAATATTTCTGTTAAAACAAAGTCTTGAAATATAAGATTATTTTATATAAAAAATGTCATATCAAATGAAACTTTGTCTATAAAAAATTACACAAAATCTGAGACTTCTTCTATACCAAGACTTTTCTTTAGAATTTTTTTTTAAAATCTTAGGATTTGTCTATATTACAAAGTAACAGAATCTAAATTTTTTTCTATAGACCAAATGTCTGATAAAAACTCTTAGACTCTGAGATATTTTAAAGTCTCAGATTCTGGGATATTTTTGTTTTTTTAGAAAATTTCTTAGATTCTGAGACAGTTCTTCCCAGTCGGCAAAAAAAATCACACCTGACATACTGCTGATTCGCCCTTTATAAAATTGCTGTCATCTTCATACAATTTTTCAAAATGTCATCAATGACATGTCAACAGTTTGTCAGCGGTTGTTTAAACGAATTCTTAGTGGCCACCAATACTGGTGGACACTGCTGACTAACTGCTGACATGTCATTGATGACATTTTGAAAAATTGTATGAAGATGTCAGTGATTTCATAAAGGGAGTGTCAGAAGTATGTCAGGTGTGACTTAATTTTGCCAACTGAGCTCTTTAGAAAAAGTCTTTGATTCAAAAACCTTTTTCCAAAGAAAAAATTACATGTTCTGAATTTTTTTCTATAGTAAAAGTCTCCGAATCAAAGACATTTTTCCATTGAAAAAGTCGTCGGATCTGAGACATTTTTATACCCTCCACTCTAGTGATAGAGGGTATATATAAGTTTGTCATTCCGTTTGTAACACATCGAAATATTGGTCTAGGACCCCATAAAGTATATATATTCATGATCCTTGGTCGATTTTAAGTCGATCTAGCGATGTCCGTCCGTCCGTCCGTCCGTCTGTCTGTCTGTCCGTTGAAAACACGCTAACTTTTGAAAGACTTTACGGAGGCTTCTGAAGTTTGACATATATGTATGTTCTTCATTTACCGGGTCAGGTTGGTATTGCAATCCAGCGAAATCGGTCAAGTGGTTCAAAAGTTATGAGCAAAAGAGTAAATTTCGGCAAGGGTTTTTTACGAATTTACAAGATTAAAACCATTCTAACTTTCGAAGGACAATACTGAGGGGGCTGAAGTTTAGCATATATATTTGTCGTTCCACAAGTCTGTTTGGTTTTGAATTTCAGGAAAATCGGTTCAGTGGTTAAAAAGTTATAAGCAAAGCACGGAATTTCAGATTTGTTTCACCTTAAACTGTTGAAAACTAGTTAAACAAGTTTTAAAAGCATGGTGAAATACCAGTTTTTTTAAACTTGTTGTTGTTTGTTTTCTTGTCGTGGGGTGCAGTTTAGTTGTTAGACAAGTAAATATTTGTTAGTGTTTTGTTATTGTTTTTGTAACTGTATGTAACGGTGTATAGTAAGAATTTTTGGAAAAAAAAATCAAATGAAGTAGGATTAATATGATACAATGTTAGATTGTTTTTGGTTTTTAAAGAAGAGGATGGTAAAATAAAAAGAAGGAAATATGTGAAACTGTTTTTTTTTTTTGTATTGCATATACGTAGGTATAAAACAACAAAAATAATTTACAAAGTAATTTTGTTACTCAAAGAAATTGTACACTAAAAAAAATATTTACACTAAAAAAATGTTACACTCAAAAAAAATGTATACACAATTTTTTTTTTTAATGAAATTTCACACTCAAAAAAATGCTGGCAGTCAAAAAAATTTTACACTCAAAAAAATTTGATTGATTAAAAAAAAGTTTTACTCAAAATAATATATTTCTAATAAAAAATTTGTGATGCAATTTTTGGAAATTTTTTTAGAAAATTACTATCAGATGACATTGTGAAGGGTATTCATAGATTCGACCAAGTCGAACTTAATTTTTCTACTTGTTTTCTGCTATAGTTTGTTTGACAACCTTTATATTTACAAACGTATTTTTAAAGAAAATTTAATTCTGAATACTATGAATTTTATTCTGAAAAAATTAGATAACAATTGACAGAGTTGGGATAATTTTTCTAAAAAAGAAAATTAAGATTTTGCAGGAAATCGCCGGTCGGACAACCCAGGCAAAAAAAAAAATATCATAAGAGGTCATGTACTTTTTAATGTTTTTGGGTCGCTGAATCCGAATCTGGCCTTTAAATTGCTCTATCGCATCAGGTTTTTGAGATATTTAACATAAATTGATATATCAAAAATTTAATAAGATAGCGCGACTTCAAGGTCAAATTCGAATTCAGGAGGCCAAAAACCTTTAAAATAATGATACGCGACCTCTTAGTATGTTCGTTTATTTTTATATTTTTTTGCCTGGGTTATCCGAACGGCAATTTCAACAAAATCTATCTTAATTTTCTTTTTTAGAACAATTATCACAGCTCTGTCAATTATTATCCGATTTTCGGCATAAAAATCATCGTATTCACAATTAAATTTTATTTAAGAATACGTTTATAAATATAAATGTTGTTGAATAAACTACATATAACAGAAAAAAATCGATAAGCTCAAAAAATTTTCAACAAATAACAAAAAATTTGATATTGTTGAAAAAGTCAATACATATCTTTTTTATATGTATAGACAAATTCACACACATGAAAAGCCCTAACCTTCTTCTATCCAAAACTGTTGAAAAATTAAAAATCGGTTAAAAAATGTTTAAGTTACACGTGGTGAAAAGTTCCAAAAAATCGTTTTTTAACAATAACTTTAAAATTTAAGTTTGATGGGCATTTTTGTGATCTTTTCGACGAGACCTACAACATTAACTACCTCATTTTAAAAGTCTATTTGATTTTGTGTTTTTTGTAGCACAGTGTTATTATAGAAAATTTTTGTTTTTCTGTAGAGACAGTTGATCTCACAAGGGAAGTCTCCCTGGTGTCACCCTCCGATCTTCACGAAATTTGGATATGTTGTTAAGAACGAAAATTAATTCGACACGTATTTTTTTATAGCGGCCCAAACTCATTTTTAGGGGGGGTCGATTTGTATGGGGGGAAATTGACCTTTTTCAGTTTTTTACGATTTACGCCTATTTAAACCAAATTACTATAGGCATGTGTGGTATCAGATTAAAGGCATTAAAAATACCTATCTCGTGGTGCTATTAACGGGCCAAAGAAGTTAATATTTTTCGACTTATTAACAAAAATGTCCTAATATTTTGGTATTTTACTCAATATGATGAAAAGTTGTGCATGTTTGGACACGTTCTTAGCACACATAGATAGGTTTTCCAAAGACCTTTCATTTGGTATGTAACATGACTAGGTTTCTTTGCATAATATAGGAGATAAACGAAAAAAACTGAAAAATGGCCTTGTCTTCCCCCCTCCTTTTTACCCCCTAAATATGAATTTGGGCCGCTATAAAAAAATACGTGTCCCTTTATTTTTTCTGCTCTACAAAATAAAACCAATTCCATAAAGATCCGCGGGTGACACTAGGGAGACTTCCCTTGTCAGTCTCTTTTTATAATTATGTATTATAATTTTTTAATCATGTCAATTTTTTGTCATGTCCTGGTTTGTTTCTTACTGGTTTCATATTATCCAGTTATAATAATCTTCAGAAAAACTTTTAATGTAAAATTTATTCAGTTAATAGTCAATTATATTCTATATGTGAAAATTATTAACAGATCGCAGCCGCCAAAGATTGAACCCATGATCTGTAATGTTTTTGCTATTAACTGCCTCTTAGTTAATAGCAATTTATTTTATACAAATTTTTATAAAATTTTATTCACATGTTTTTTCTTTTGGTTTAAACCCCTAAAAGTATGCTGCATTTTTTGTATTCTTAGATTTGAAAATATAACTGTGGCATACATACGTATGAGTTATATTTATTAAGAAAGAAGAAACACTCATACGTCTTCAGTTTAAAATTCAAATGGATTTCATGTTTTTAAATTTATCTCAACATTAAAAAAAAAAAATCAGAAAATTTTTCAGTGCTAAAATAAATTTTTCTATTAAAAAAAATTAACTAAAATTATAGAAAGTTTTGTCCCTACAAAAAAGTCTTAAAATCTTATAATTTTCGGTACGAAAAATATCTAGGAATCTGAGAGTTTTTGTGTACAAAAAGTTTTTCGGAAACTGAGAATTTAAGCAATTCTCAAAAATTTTAAAAACACATTAAGGGGCCGATTCATGGAAAATAGTCACAACTCTATCATTAGTCAATTTTTTCCATGTGGTTTTTGTAAACAATCATAAAATTTTTTTTTGAAAATTTAAAAAAAAATATAGACCTGCTACCCAGATGGTCTCAAAATTGACAAATTATTTTAAATGTTGAGACTTTTTATGATTGAAGTTTGAAAATAATAAAATTAGTCATAACCAGTCATAACTGTAAATAGGTCTGTAAATGTGTTTAAAAAAATCGGAATCTGAGACATTTTTTTACAGAAAAATGTTTAAAAATTTAAAAATTTAGGAAAATGTCTCAAATAACTGTGAATAGGTCTGTAAATGTGTTTAAAAAATCGGAATCTGAGACATTTTTTTACAGACAAATGTTTTAAAATTTAACAATTTAGGAAAATGTCTCAAAAAGTAAGACATTTTCTACTCACAAGGAAAAATTGTCTCAGAATCTGAGTTTTTCTATTGAAAAAAGTCTTAAAATGAAAAAAAATTCTGAGAAATTTTTTCTGAAGAAAAATTCTCAGATTCTGATAAAATTTTTTCTCTAGAAAAAGTCTCACAATCAGTTTTTTTCCACAGAAACATGTCTCAGAATCTGCAACATTTTCTATAAAAAAATGTCTCAAAAGTCATTTTCTATAGAAAAAATGTCTCAGAATCTGAGACGTTTTCTGCAGAAGAAATGTATCAGAATCTGAGACTTTTTATTAAGAAAAAATTTTCCAGAATCTGAGAAATTTTCTACAGAAAAATGTTACAGAATCTGAGACATTTTCTACAGAAAAATGTTTCAGAATCTGAGACTTTTTTTTACAGATATCTCAGACTCAGAATCTGATCCATTTTTTTTTTTATAAAATCTGATCTGCGACTTTTTTTAGAGAAATAATGTCTTAGAGTATTTTATAGTCTCAGATTTTGAAACATATTTTTAAGGAACATTTTCAGTTTCTGAGACATTTTTTCTATGGAAAAAGTCTCAGATTAGTAGACATTTTTTTCGTAGAAAATGTTTCAGATTCGGGACATTTTTTATCAGTTTTTGAGACATTTGTTTAATAGAAAAACCCTCAGATTCTGAAAAAATGTTCGCATTAAAAAAGTCTCTGATTCTGAGACATTTGTTCAATAGAAATACTTTCAAATTCTGAGACATTTTTCCTATATAAGAAATCAACAAAATTTTTTGATTTTTCTTAAAAAAAAAAAAAAATCAGTTAAATTTGATATTTAGAAACACCCAAATGTATAATGTGCCGGCGTATGATTGTTTTTTTAATAAATATATTTAAATCATACGTATTTTTACAACTGTTTTATTTTTGCATCTTACAATGAAAAAAATACAGCATACTTTAAGGGGGTTAAGACGGAAAGAAAATTTGCATTAAAATTATTTAAAATCTAGATTATAGATTAATCTTATCTAAAAACATTTATCATCTGTTCATAAGTTCTTACCGAATTTTCTATCACTCTGTTTTCTGTGTTTTCGCAACTTTGAATAGTTTCGAAATCCTCAGTTTTTGAGATATTTAAAATTTAGAAAAAAAAAAAATCTCAGATGAAATGTTAACAGGTTTGGTTAAATTTTTCATTTGCTATGAGTTGACAAATACGTCAAAAATGCGATTTTTTGCATTTAAAATTTTTCAAAACAAATTGAGACCGAATTTATGATCAGGAGAATAATTGTAATCATGTGTATAAGGTGGCGTTCCATTCGCATTCCTCTGATTAGTAGGGGAAAAAGTCGTTTTTGGAGAATAAGACATCATTCAAAGACAATTGGTGCCCTAAGGGTTAAAACGCCTGACCAAATGGGTTCAGCATGTTTAAGAGCAATGGTTAAGCTTTATCCTCGACTTATTTCTAAGTCGCTATCGCACCAGATTCATACGTCATTATTTGTTAAAAATGCCTTAAACGGCGATTTTTTTTGGAAATTTGACCTCAATTTTCTCAAAAACCTAATGTAATGGAAAAGATTAGAAACCAGATTTGTGATCACTAGAGCAATTGTAATTATCTGTAATAGATCGGGACCCAGTCGCGTTAAGTTTTTTTTTTCAAAATGGCCAGTAATGTTCGTAAATTCGTATATAGCTAATGCGGGATGTTTAAAAATTTTGGAAAAATTCAGAAAAAATTCCAATAATGAAAATAAAAAGAAAATCAGAAAAGGAGTGTGTTGAAGATTTTTTGATTCAGCACAGCCAAATAACATTTTTGCTTGTTTTGTATGAAAAATGTCTCAAAATATAAAAATTTTCTGAACAAAAATTGTCTGAGAATCCTTTTTCCATGTGAAATATGTCTCAGAATCTGGATTCTTAGACTTTTTGCAAGAAAAAGTGTTAGAAATCGAGAAATTTGTTTTGTGTTTGAAAATTCCTCTTCAAGCAAATAGTTTTCTAAGACGTCGCAAAGATTTGAAAGGTTTTAGAATCCTATAAGTTTTAAATTTTTACACTGAGCATTTTAATTATTTTTATGCCCAAAGTAATTTTTTTTTCTACTTTATTTTAAAGAACATTATTTAACTGTAACACTATTTTTGTTTTAAACCACTTTTTTTTAACTCCTTAAAGTATGCTGTATTTATTGATTATAAAATATTAATAAGTCTGTATACGTATGATTTATATTAATTCAAAAATATCACTTATACGCCTTCATACAAACTCTCTTGATCTTTCAAGTGTTTTTCTTACTTGGAAATTTAATTAAATTTTCCCATTTAAGTAAAAATTATATCTAAATATTTTATTACATAACAATCAAACTGTCAATTATACAAATGTAATTTAATATTAACTAATTTGAAAACATTAAAAGCAACCCTTATTAAATAATATCACTCCAAAAGAATGTTCTCACAAAACCTGTATTTAATTCTTTTTTGATATTTCTTTTTTGTAAAACTCTAATAGCATAATGAATAAAATATAACATAAATTTGTAACGAAATTTTAAATTTTCAAACAACCACCATTAGCCTATAGCCTTTTCAAGGAATTGAGATATTTTTTGTATTTTTTTGAAAGCACGTGTACCATTTTGACTTTGCTTTTCATATTAAATAAAGTGAAAGTTTAACTCATTATACCTAACAACTGATAAAAAAACAGAAACTTATCAGTTGCTGGGAATTTTGTTTGCTTGTATACCTTTTTCAAAAGAAAATTAAATTTTTTGCTTTGAAATATAATGTAAATTTTTTTTCCTCTGAATTCAGTTTGTTTTTGATAGGTACTTTATTAATAAATTCTGAATATTGTTTCCGTTATTGTGAATTTGAATGGCATATTTTTTTTTATTTTTTGCAAATGAAAAATTATAATAAATTATTTATATACAAATGAACTTAACATTTCCATTGGCTATAACAATTGCATAAATGAAGCCTGTGTATGATAGTACTTGTTGTTTTATTGTTATTATTTCATTATACAATTTTACCTTTAATACCCTACATTAATTGTGAGGTAGTTAAAGTTATAAACATGGGTTTGTGTTATTATAAACTGAATTTATAAAAGCGGTAATTCTAACCCATGTAACTTTTCACGTAATATAATGGATTACAGTAAGATTTTTAGTGGCGGAAAAACAAAATATAGCAATTAAAGAAAAATTTTCCAAAATCTTGAATTGAGTGACCAAAAACCCTCGTATTTTTTCCAGTTAATGTGAAATTTTTCATCTGGTCAGTTGAACGACACACTACTTAAGACTCTTTTACTGGAGCAACTTCCTGAAGATGTACGCTTGATTCACGTGATAAGTCAAATTGATGATGTTTCTGCTTTGGCAAGGCACGCTGGTCAAATAATAAGTATTCGTTCACTTCAAGTTTTTTCAATGCATGCAGCTCCTGGTACCAATGATTTGTCTATGATATGCCAGAAATTCGATGCTTTAGAGAAGAAATTGAATAACTTTTCACGAGGTCGCAGTACTGATCGTCATCAAAATTGCGTATATAATCCAGCTGCCGAATAAAGGGGGGTTTAAAGAGAAAAAAAACTGACTTCATGTAAGCAATTTTTAAACAGCTATTAAAAAAAATAAACACGCAATATTTTTTAATTCCGTTAATTTTATTTGATCACACAAAATTTGGACAATTAGAATTTCCAGGGATGCCACTCAATGAGTTTTTTAAAGGACAAAGTCGGCTGCAGTTGCCTAGAAATAACTACATGATCGGTTTTGATGAACTTTTTTGAATTGTATATAAGACTGTCCGAAAGGCAACCATGAACCTAATGATAAACGTCTGAACGTAGAGATCAAATGAGTAAAACTGCATTTACAGTTTTTCATTTCGTGGTCCTGTTTCCTTTTAAAACGACTTCAAAGTCTTAAGGGATATATTTTGTAAAATATTTTTGAAATATTTGTACTTGTCCTAGGACACTGGTGATGGCAATTGAAAGATTTTCCATTTTGTGTTTTGGCATATTAGGATAAAAGAATGTGAATAACGTAATTTGAAAACTTTATGAAAATATTTGGTTGAAAATTTTGAATGATATTGAAGGATACATTTTTGAAAGGACGTAACTTTCCTCCTTTTTTCTGTTATATAAAAAAAATAAAATAGGAAAATTAGGGGAGATCCTCATTTTTCATTTGCCATCAATAGTGGCATCCTAGGACAAATAATAATATTAATTACATATTTTATAAAATTTAATCTTCTAAAAATTTGATTTCCTTTCGAAAGGAAACAGGATCACGAAAAGAAAAACTGTAAACGCAGAGTCACTTCATTTAGTCTCTAACACAAACGTGTATTATCCAGTTCGTGTTTAACGATTTAATTTTTAATTTTTGTCGGGCGGTGTTATTTAATTCTCTAGTGCTTTACGTTGACAAATAATCAAAATCGGTTTAGTAGTTTTTGCTGTACAACTGCTGCCGAAAGGTCAAATCCTTTGAAAAAAGGATTCTGCAATTGAGTGGCAACCCTGAAAATTATAGTCGACCAAATTTGTTGTTTTGTAAAATATTTAAAATATTTAAATAGTTTATCTTTCAATTAAAACAAGTAGAAAAGTTAAATTCGACTTTGCCGAATCTATGAATACCCTCCACAATGCATTTTTTTAAAGGTTAGTACATTCGTTAACGTGAAAAAATTAACACTTTTGATTAGAAATATTTTATTTTGAGTAAAAAACTCTTTTTTTGCCATTAAAAAAAAAAATGCTAATTTTTTTTTGAGTATAAAATTTTTTTCGAGTGTAATGTTTTTTTTATTGTAAAAATATTTCTGAGTGACTGCACGTACGTATGTACACAAAATATTGTCATTTTTGTAAAAAAAAAAAAAAAAAAATTTTTTTGTGTAAATTTTTTTTTTAGTGTAAACATTTTTTTGAGTGTAAAATTTTTTTTGAGTGTAAAATTTTTTCCAAATGTAATTTTTAAGTTACCAATGCTTTTAACCCTTTCACTACCGACTTTTTTTGGCCAGTTATTTCTTGACCAAAATTTGTGAAAATGTAGACCTATGCAAAGTAAAAACTTTTTGTTGATTTCGTTGGTCTACCGCGCCCTCTAGCGGAGATAAATCCAACCAAACTTGAAGCTTTCACATGCAATATCTCCCGAACGAGTAAACATTTTTTCCAAAATTCGGATTTTGTATTTTTCGTACCGAAAAGTTCTACAAAATCCGCTTTTAAGAAAGCTTGTACGATTATTATTCGATTTTTGAGAACTTTTTAACGTTTATTTTGTTTTGCAGTTTTTTTACGTTATTTGAAAAATTTCCAGTTTGCCACCAAATATTGCGTGTAGAGTCCACCTGAATGCAAATTTATTTTTCCGAGCACATCTACCGTAAAGATAACCCTTCAATGATCAATCTTGTCAAAACAAAACACAAAAATGTTGTACGGTTAATTTTTAATGAATTTTTAAAGATGTGTACACTGTAGTGTACAAGGGGAGTGAAAGGGTTAAAACTAAACAAGTTTAAAAAGCATTGCTTTAAAATTAAACAAGTTTAAAAAGCATTGTTTAGTTACCACCAATGCTTTTAAAACTTGTTAAACCACGTGGCATTTTAGATGAACCTAATCTGAAATTCAGGGTTTTGCTTATAACTTTTGAACCACTGCACGGTGGTCAATTCCGGCCAAAAATCAATAACTTCTTTATTTCTGCATGTAAACAGCTCAAATTTAATATTCGAATTAAGAATAACATATCTGATACTTTGCCCAAATATTGGACCCACAAATACAGTGGTTGGCCAAATAATCATGGACGTCCCAAATGTATCAAACATGTCTGCATATAAACAGCAATAATTTAATATCCGAATTAAGAATAATATATCTGATCTCTTTTCAAAACGTTGGACATATAAATATAGTGGTTGGCCAACTAAGCATGGACGTGTCAAATGTATCAAACTAATTAAGGTGGGGGTTGAAACTAAAAGAAACTGCCATAGTGTTAGCAATTTTTTAAAAAATTATATACGCAATACTTTTTAATTCTGTTTTTTTATTTGAAATATTAATAATCGTAATATTTTTAAAAGTTTAAATGACAAAGAATTGCCAGGGTTTCAAGTTAATTGTGGAATGCTATTTTTTAAAGGACAAAATGGCCGCAGTTGTACAGCAAAAACAACTAAACCGATTTTGATGACATTTTTTTTTTTTTTGATTTGTAGATTATTTAATATTCTAATACTTTTCGTGACAATTTTTTAAAATTTGACCTAATAAATATTTGAATGAAAGAAGAAATTGAAGTTTTTCTACTTTTTGAGTTAGCATATCTTCAACCAAAATCAAATTTTTTTCCAAAAAAATGGCCACGTTAAGTGCTTGAAAATTTAATTATCTACAAATCAAAAAAAAAAAATATCATCAAAATCGGTTTAGTAGTTTTTGCTGTAAAAATGCAGCCAATTTTTCCCTTAAAAAAAACACACGATTAACTGGCAACCCTGAAAATTCTCGTTGACCAAATTTTGTGTTATGCAATTTTTCAAAATGCTAAAATTTTCTTTCTTTCAAATGAAAAAACAGAATTAAATAATACTACTATTACGTATTTATTTTTTTAGCTGTTTAAAAATTGCTAACATTATGGGTGTTTTTTAGTTCCAACCCCCCTTAAACCACATTTTTTTTATTTCGTCTTTTTTTAAGTTTTTTTTAACGCAAATCTATGGGTTTTAAGTTAGTATCTATTCACATTCCCTATTTTGGTGGAGTTTTTAGGTTTAAAAAAGTCCACCATTTGTTAAAAATGAGTCCACTAAAAATGCTCTGGTTTAAAGAATCGGTAAAAGTAGGGGCTGAAATTTAAAACACTTACTTTTAATAGTTAAAAGTACAAACTGCTTTTTATAGCTAACTCTAATAGCCTCTAATTGATTTTTATGGTCTTTCAAAATTTATTATTTTTAGAGTTTTTTTTGTAATTTTTATCTAATTTTCATACACATCACTTTGAGACAAAAACGCACACAAAATCAACAAAAACCACATGGAATGATTATCTACTATAGGAATTAAAAATCCATGTCCGAACTTACAAAAATAATGTGAAGAAAAATGCATAGCCAACTTTTATTGAAAACTAAAATATACATTTTAAAAAAAGCTGAAATGAGAAGCAAAAAATACTCAACTTTGCACCACTATGGACAATAATATAGTGTTACAAGGCCCAAAAAAAGATTTAAATTGTATGTTTTGAAGTATTAGCTATAATATAGCATCAAAAGTTCATCAAGATTTAATAAAAAAATAAAATGATTTTTGGCCGGAATTGACCACCGTGCACTGGACCGATTCAGCTGAAATTTAATACCAAACAGACCCGGGGAACGGCAAAGATACATGCCAAGCTTCAGTAGTATCATTATTGTTTTTCGAAAGTTATCGTGTTTTTTACCTCGTAAATTCGCGAAACACCCTTGCCGAAATTTACTCTTTTGCTCATAACTTTTGAACCACTGGACCGATTTGGCTGGATTGCAATACCAACCTGACCAGGTAAATGACAAACATATATGCCAAACTTCAGTAGCCTCTGTAAAGTCTTTCAAAAGTTAGCGTGTTTTCTACGGACAGACAGACAGACGGACGGACGGACATCGCTAGATCGACTTAAAATCGATCGAGGATCATAAATACATATCGTTGGCTTAGTCGGCAAACCTGTCAAGTCCATTTTTATAAACATTGAGATTTTAATATAGTATGTATTGTGTAGCTCAAAATACTTCATTTGGGAAAAAAGTAATAAATACAAATTTAAATCAGATGAACTAAAGAAAAAAACTGCGTTTATAAATTTAAAAAAAGTCAACCTAAAAAAAAGTTAGAAAGTTGTTTGTCCCTCCTAAAATTAAAAATTGAAAATGGACTTGACAGGTTTGCCGACTAAGCCAACGATATACTTTATGGGGTCCTAGACCAATATTTCGAGGTGTTACAAACGGAATGACAAACTTATATATACCCTCTATCACTAGAGTGGGGGGTATAAAAAAAATCCGTTCTTTTATAGCTGTTTAAAATTTGCTCACATAAAGTTTTTTTTTATATATATATGAGGCATTCAACACCAAATGTCCCGCTACAGGAAAACATGTGTCCCGTGAATTTTCGAAAAGATTGTATAAATAGCCCTAAATGTAACTAAAAAAATTTCATTTTCGGTTTTTCGATTTTTCAAAAACGTGGTCTAATACTAGAAAAATCTTAAAATTTGTATCGAGTTGCCTTGTTTAAATATTTATCAAATAAAAACGAAATGCACCACAACCTCAAAAATTTACATTTTTGTATAGTATGGGCTATCGATTACATTTTTGTTTTTGAAAAATTTTCAGAACCCGTTCTGAAATTTCCCATTTTTTAAAACTGTCAATTTATCAAAAAACCGACCCCTTCCCATCTTCTTCTTACATTTTTTTTGAAAGAACATTTTCGGAAACTACAGAAAACTCTGAGATTTTTCCTATCGAAAAATTTTAAAATTTTCCGTTAAAAAATCGACAGAATTTTTATAAAGAAAATTCGAAGCAAAATTCGCAAATTCCTATCGAAAAATACACAAATTTTTCCTATAAAAAAAATTCCCAAATTTTTCAGCTAGAAAAATTCTTGTATTTTTTCTAAAGAAAAATTTAAATATTCTGAGACTTTTTTCGTATACAAAAATTTTAACATTCCGAGACATTTTTCCTTTAGAACAATTTTAAGTTTCTACGATTTTTTTCATTAAAGAATTTTTATAAAAAATTTCTTCTATAGAAAAATTTTCAGATTTTCCCATAGAAAAGTTGTTACCGTTTTCCTTCACAAACATTTCCAAATTATTCCTATAAAAAAATTCTTCATTTTTTCCCATAAAGAAAAAATCTCCACTTTTTCTATAAAAAAATTTTGAATTTTTCATATAGAAAAATTCTAACATTCCAAAACATTTTTCCTTAAGACAAATTTTAAGAAAAAAATTCTCAGATTATTTTTTCCTCTCCTTTCCCTTCATTTTATACCCTCCACTCTAGTGATTGAGGGTATATAAGTTTGTTATTCCGTGTGTAACACCTCGAAATATTGGTCTAGGACCCCAAAAGTATATAAACCCAAGTAAAAATGTGAAGGATCAGTACTGATCCGATTAGCTAATTATATAAACCCATTTTTCGGATGCCATTGTATCTGTCCGATTAAAACCGATCTTATCTTAGCGATCCATTTTTCGGATCAATACTGATCTTTCAAATCTCGGATCAGTATAGATCTTACTCTGATCAGTACTGATCTTTCAAATCTCGAATAAGATGTGATATATAAAAATATATCTAAACATTTTTACTCGGGTATTCATGATCCTTTATCGATTCTAAGTCGATCTAACGATGTCCGTCCGTCTGCTTGTGTGTCCGTCTGTAGAAAACACGCTAACTTTTGAAAGACTTTACGGAGGCTACCGAAGTTTGGCATATATGTTGGGCATTTACCTGGTCAGGTTGGTATTGCAACCTAGCGAAATCGGTCCAGTGGTTCAAAAGTTATGAGCAAAAGACTGAATTTCGGCTAGGGTTTTTTTTTGAATTTACGAGATAAAAAAACACGCTAACTTTCGAAAGGCAATTCGGAGGATGCTGAAGCTTGGCATATACATTTGTCGTTTCCCCGACCTAGTATTGAATTTTAGCCAAATCGGTCCAGTGGTTCAAAAGTTATTTGCAGAACCATTAATTTCAGATTAGTTTCACCTTCACGTGTTGAAAACCCGTTAAACATGTTTCAAAAACATTGGTAAGTCACAAAAATATTTTACAACGTATTTTTGTCTCTCAAAAATAGTTTTACACTAAAAAAAAAAATACACTTGAAGAAAATTTTACACTAAAAAAAATTTACACTAAAAAAAAAAAATTATTTTTTTTTTTTTTAATTGCTTAAAAATAGTGTTTTTACACAAAATAAAATATTTCTAATCAAAAATGTTATTATTTTCACGTTAGAAAATTTACTATCAACTTAAGGCGGCATTATTTAACTTTTCTATTTGTTTCTTTTTTCTTTTTTTCCATTTTTTTCTTTCGAATTCGGTTTGTGTAGGGTTGGGTGTGGGGAAATTTCCTTCCCCCGTGGTTTAGAGCCCGGTATATTGATATATAATTTTTCTTCCAATATTAGTCAACTCTGAACCGACCTTTATCCACTAAAATGCTTCTTCTATTAGCTGAAATTAGTTTATTTAAAGTAGCTGCTATTAAAATTTGTTTCATTTTCATTATTGTCCTTTGAATGTATTGTCGGTTGTGTATTGTTTTAACACTATTGCGTGGTGTTTAAATGTATGTGTGGGTGTTATAAATGATACATCTGGCTGTGTTTATGCATTTGTGTGTGTGTGTAAGTAATTTAAAATGAAAATTAGCTTTATTTATATTTCCGGTTCTGTTCACAATACATACACACACACACTTAGAATACATTTAAAACAAAAGTAAAGTGTTTAAAATTTGTTTGTGCATTATTACATTTTGTTTTCAAACAATTTAGAATCATTTAATGATGATATTGTTTTCGCCCCCTCTTTTGAAAATAAACTTTTAACAAATGTAAAATAAATAATATTATTGTTGTTGTATGTATAATTTTTAATAGAATTTTAGCCGTTTACTCCTTTTTTTATAGAAATTTTACCAATTACAACAAATGGTTGGTTGATTTTCTAGTTTACCATGATGGTAGAGCGAAGAATTATAATGGTGTTGTTATTAAAGCTGCTCGCTGTAGTCATTGTTTAATGGGTTTTGACATAAATTATGCAAAATTTGCTATTTTCGTTGTTTTTTGTTTAGTTGAACTTTTAAAAATTATCATTTCCGTTTTACATTTATTTAAAAAAATTTGAAACATTTTTAATGAAAATAAATTTAGAAGTTAATTTTTTGTAAATGAATTATGAAAAAAAAAAAAATATTGTGTTTAAATTTAATAAAGCTACACTATGGGATGCAAACTTAAATATTGATAACAATTATGCTGCCATCACATTGTTGTTAAATTAAATAACTCACATAGTGTCAACTAGTTAAGAGGACACGTTTATGTGAACACCCCCCGATGAGCCTATAAAGGCAGATGTGGATGATCTATCATGTAATTAGTGTACGCCATTAGCGAATTTTTAACACCGCTTTTATTGTGGGCGTGGTAGCAAAAATTGCAAAAAATAGTATTTTTTGGAAATTTTGAGAAGGAAATTAGGAATTGGGGGATTTATTGCATCAAATTTTAAAATTTATTTTAACTATCATCTTTCTAAAGTAAGTAGCAAGAACTGTTTATATACAAAATTTCATGACGTTGTGCCTAGAGATGGGATTCTACCCGGTATTAAGCCGATGCATGGGTAAATACCGCGAAAATGTAAGATAAATACCTTTTTTGAGAATTTATTTGGGTATTTCTAAAAATTTGAAATCGAACATATGGCAAGCTCTGGTTGTCAATAAGCTGAAACATCATTTAAAATAAGTAATTTGTTTTAATTTTTTCAAAAATAAATATGTATATGGGGCATTCCATGTCAAATCGGACACTTTCAATTTTTTTTTTCCAATTTTTACAGTTTTTAGTGCCCTTCGAAAACTTCTTCGCGGTTAATTTTTAGTTTTTTTTTGCATGGTAAGAATGGCACATGTGGGCACATCTGAATTGTCAAATGCTATCGGAACATGGCACATTAGAAATGTGCAATGTGCCCTAGAATGACTCATGTCACATCTAAAATGTGCCGAGTGCCATGCAAGGGCACTCAATGGACTCATGGCACATTTTAGATGTTTTTTTTTTTTAATTGTTTTAAGAAAAAAATAATTTTTTAAGAAAACATAGTAAAAAAGAAAATTTTCTTAAAAAACAGTACTTTTTTAGAAAAAATAGTTATATTTTAGGAAAAATAAAAAAAGTACTTTTTTAGAAAAAAAAGTATTTTTAAAACACTTTTTAGAGAAGTACTATAGCACCTTTTAGAACAAAAAAGTACTTTTTCATTTTACTTATTTAGAAAATATTTTACTTTTTTCTTAAAAGGTATTATTTAAGAAAATATACTTTTTTGGAAAAAAAAGTACTTTTTAGACAAAAAAAAAATATACTTTTTGTTAGAAAAACGTAAATTTTTTTAGAAAAAAGTGTTTTTTCTAAAAAAGTACTTTTATCAAATAAATCACTTTTTCTAAAAAAGCACATTTGAGCTACACATTTGAAAGCACTTTTTAAAAAAAAGTACTTAAAAAAAAAAATTTTTTTTTGAAAAAATAGCACTTTTTTTGGTAAAATAGTACTTTTAAGAAAAGTAGCACCTATAAAATACTTTTTCAAGAAATAAGTACTATTTAGAAAAAATTTAACTTTTTTCCTATAAAGTATTAAAAAAAAAAAGTACTTTTTGGAAAAAAAAGTACTTTTTAAAAAAAAAATTACTTTTTAGACGAAAAAAGTACTTTTTGTTAAAAAAACGTAAATTTTTTAGAAAAACGTAAATTTTTTAGGAAAAAAGTGTTATTTCTAAAAAAATACTTTTTTCTAATAAAGCACTTTTTCTAAAAAAAAACACATTTGAATTACTTTTTTAGAAAAAAAGTCCTTTTTTCTGAAACAAGTATTTTTTCAAAAAATTTACTTTTTTTCTAAAAAAAAAAAATATTACAAAAGTATTTTTTAGAAAAAAGTGTTTTTTATAAAAAAGGAATAATTTTTTTTAGCAAAAAGTACATTTTTTTTAGAAAAAAAAACTCTTTTTAGAAAAAAGTAGTTTTTATGGAACAAAATACTTTTTTTCTAAAAAAGTAGTGAAAAATTTACTTTTTTTAAAAAGTATTTTTTTGTATAAAAAGTAATTTTTTATACCCTCCACTCTGGTGATAGAGGTTACATATAAGTTTGTCATTCCGTTTGTAACACATCGAACAATTGGTCTAGGACCCCATAAAGTATATATATTCGTGATCCTCGATCGATTCTAAGACGATCTAGCGATGTCCGTCCGTCCGTCTGTTTGTCTGTTGAAAACACGCTAACTTTTGAAAGACTTTACGGAAGCTCCTGAAGTTTGGCATGTATGTTGGACATTTACCTGGTCAGGTTGGTATTGCAATCCAGTGAAATCGGTTTAGTTGTTCAAAAGTTATGAGCAAGTGACTGAATTTCGGCAAAGGGTTTTTCTTGAATTTACGAGATAAAAAACAAGTTAATTTTCAAAAAACAATTCTGAGGATGCTAAAGCTCGGCATATATATTTGTCGTTCCCCTGGCCTGGTCCGTTTTGAATTTTAGCAAAATCAGTCAAGTGGTTCAAAAGTTATTATCAAACCCGTGAATATCAGATTAGTTTCACCTTAAATTCACGGGTTGAAACCCCGTTAAACATGTTTTAAAAACATTGGTAAGTCACAAAAATATTTTAGAACGTATTTTGGTCAATCAAAAATATTTTACCGCTAACAAAAAAAAAATACAATCGAAAAAAATTTTACACTCAATAAAAATTTACACCCAAAAAAATCTTGTAAATTATTTTTTTTTTTCAAAAATTACAAAAAAAAGGTTTTTTACACAAAATAAAATATTTCTAATCAAAAATTTTATTTTTTCACGTTACTATCACTTAAAAAGGGCATTGTGGAGGGTATTAATAGATTCGGCCAAGTCGAATTTAACTTTTATAATTGTTTTTTTTTAACAATTGTTTTACGAAAAAAAAATACTTTTTTAAGAAAACATAATAGGTACTTTTTTAAAAAAAGGACTTTTTAAAAAAAGTAAGTATTTTTTTTAGAAAAAAAGGACTTCTTAAAAAATAGTACTTTCTTAGAAAAAAAGTACTATTTTAGAACAAATAGTTCCTTTTTTTAGGAAAAAAGTACTTTAAAAAAAAAAAAATTTTTTTTTAGAAAAAATTGATTTTTTTTTTGTAAAATAGTACTTTTTAGAAAAGTACTATAACACCTTCAAGAAAAAAAAGTACTTTTTCAGGAAGAAAGTACTTATTTAGAAAAAATTTCACTTTTTTCCAAAAAGTAATATTTAAGAAAATAAAATACTATTTTTGAAAAAAGTACTTTTTAGAAAAAAATTTACTTTTTAGAAAAAAATTTACTTTTTAGACCGAAAAGTACTTTTTGTTAGAAAAACGTATTTTTTTTAGGAAAAAAGTGTTTTTTTTTTCTAAAAAAGTACTTTAAAAAAAAAAAAAACTTTTGTACTACTTTTTTAGAAAAATATTTTTTTTCCAAAAAATGTAACTTTTTTTCTAAACAAGTAGTACAAAAGTACTTTTTTAGAAAAAATAGAAAAAATATTTCTATTTATGTTATTATCATAACAGAATATTTTTAATCAATTGTTTTAAAAAAGTTACTCATCACATAGTATATCTGTACTGATCAGTTTCACCCCTAATAAGGAATCGTCGGCGGATTTTAGAGAACCCTTAGTGGGGGTGATCAGTACAGATATACCATGAGATGAGTAACTTTTTTAGAGCAATAAATTAAAAATACTCTATTATGACAATATCATAAATAGAAATTTTTTGGGCCTCGAGCTAGAATAATTTCTAATCGTATATATATAAAAGTACTTTTTTCTAAAAAACAGTACTTTTTTTTCTAAAAAACACTTGAATTGAGTAACTTTTTTAAAGCAATAAATTAAAAATACTCTATTATGACAATATCATAAATAGAAATATTTTTGGGCCTCGAGCTAGAATAAACTCTAATCGAATATATAAAGGCCGAATAAATACATTTTATTTTTATGTAACTTTTTGTTCCAAAAATAAAAAACAACATTTAAAAAAGTACTTTTTTTTAGAAAAAAGTACTCTTTTTAGAAAAAAATACTATTTGTAGTATAAAATACTTTTTTTCTAAAAAGTGGTAAAAAATTTACTTTTTTAAAAAAGTACCTTTTTGTCTAAAAAATATATGTATTTTTTTTAATTACTTTTTACGAAAAAAGTAATATATTTCTAAATAAGTACTTTTTTCTTAAAAATGTACGTTTTTGTATTAAAGGAGATAAAGTATTTTTCTAAAAAAGTACAATTTTACCAAAAAAAGTGCTAGTTTTTATAAAATAACACTTTTTCCTATTTTGAACAAAAACGTACTATTATTCTTAAAAAAGTGCTATTTTTCTAAGAAGGTACTTTTTTTCTAAAAAAGTACAATTTTTTTTAAATAAGTACTATTTTTTAAGAAAGTACTATTTTTTAAAAAGTACTTTAAAGTATTTTATTTCTTAAAACAATTGGGGGTCGGTCTCACTAGGACTAACTGCAAACAAATTGGGAAAATCTAAAAAAAAAATTGCAGTCTGAATTGACATAGAATATAGTTAATATATAGTTATTGATAGCACCGCTCTACAAATCTTAGGTTTAAAGCTGCGTTTTGGATGAAACCAAAAAAAGGTGATAGGGTTTGGTGCCCCGATTCCAAAACGGTCACTCAAATTTTTCTATCACGTCACAATTTTGAGAAAATCGCGGTTAAAGTGTCCAAAAATGTCCATTTCGACCATTTTTGAACGCCCGAGTAAAAAAAAAACTTTTAAGATCTAATTTGATCTCAAAATTGGCTGTATCAAGTTGGATCAGGTATTGATCTAATTGTATTATTTTAGATACACAAATATAAAAAATTATACAATTAGATCCGAATTTTGGTCACATCCAATTAAATCCACTTGATCTTATTTTATATAAATTGATATAGATTTATATAATTACATAAAGTCAGATATATTTATGTATAACCTCAGATAAGAGAATGGATCCGCAATAAATCTTAGATAAAATTAGATCTGAACATATAAAAAGTCATATTTAATTTAATATGATTGTATCAAATTTTATATTATTATATCAAAACTTTTTTACTAGGGCGCCTATAAAATAAGATCCTGTTATGCAAATAACTTGGTATCAAGCTCATTCGAAAGTGTGTAATTTTCTCTTTCAGACAAGATCAAATCTTCTTAGAATTTAATTTTCTAAAATGGTAAAAAAATCATTAGCCACAAGTGCTTTAAACTAAAATTTACGTATGAATTTGTATGAAAATTTGTTAAAAAACACTGTGTAAATAAACTACATATTGAAAAAATGGAAGGTTTTTTGCTAATGATTTTTTTACCATTTTAGAAAATTAAATTTTTAGAACATTTTATCTTATCTTTAAGAGAAAATTACAGGCTTTCGAATGAGCTTGATACCAAGTCATTTGCATGTCAGGATCTTATTTTATAAGATTTTAAAAAGGGTAAAAAATGCCCTTTTTCGGCACTTTAACCGCGAATTACTCAAAATCCTGACGTGGAATCAGCGCAACAGACACTATCCAAATCACTGACCAGAATCCAATACGCATTTTCTTGTTGAGCTGTGTAGTTGTTGACTTAAGTTCTTTTTTTTCAAGTGCTCTGTAAGCATTTTTATTTTTATTAAAAAAGAAATAGTATAAAATTCATTAAATTTTGCTGCAAAATGTTTTTGTTCACCAAATTTTTTACAACATAGTATATACCCACCTTTATGATGAATACCCAAGTATTTACCAATTTTTACCTTAATTACCTATTTTACCGGGTATTTACCATTTGGGTATTTACCTTTTGCCCATCTTTATGTGTGCCTAAAAACAAAAATTTTGTGCAAATTAAAAATTTTAAGTTTTAAAATTTAAAATTTTTCCCGATTTTTTTTTTAAATTGGAAATTTTTTATTTATGCTGTTTAAGGGAGTGAAGATATAGGGTAGGTTTGTTCTACAAAAACGTTGGGGGATCAAAAATTAATAGAGGTCGGTCTTACATTTTATCTCTGTAGAAGGCACCATGGGAGCGGTAGGAACTGATTTTATAAAACAAGTATATAAAAAATAAAAAAATTGTATGGGGACCATCTTAAGGATTAAAGGAGGTTAGATATGTGTTGAGAAAATGTTGGGGCCAAATCAATATTGGTGGGCGGTCATAAATTTGGATCTTATAGTGGTGGGAGTAATTTCATAAAAATGCCATTTTGTATGGGATCCCTCTTAAGGAGTAGAGGTAGGGAGTAGATTTGTTTAGAAAAAAATTTTGGTTCGTAAAAATTAATGGGGTCGGGCTAAGTTTGCACCCGTCTAGAAGCGACTGGAAGGGGGAATTTTGTGTTTTTTTTACCGCCACCTTTGCTCCAATGAGAAGCCATTTTCCCCACAATCGCCTCGGAGTAGCTTTTAGAGGGGTGCAGTGTAATACCGACCCCCATTAATTTATATATTGTTTTTCTGAACAAACCTATTCCCTATCTCCTCTCGTAAAACACGACCGTTTAATATCCAAACCAACTTTGAGCCGTTTAAATTCACATTTGAACTGTTTAAATATATTTTTAGCCCGAAGTGCTTCATTCATATATTTTCATTTATTTTATAATGACTTTTTTTACATTTATATACATTAATGTTTAAAAAAGACACAAGTACCATTTCAATTGTAATATTTGTCCATTAAGCTTAAGCTGATTAATTGCTAAAAGGTATTTAATTTCTTTTATTTTTTTTTTATTTTTATTTCTGTTATTACTTAATGGAACCTTAGCACAATTAAGGGAACATTT
This sequence comes from Pegoplata infirma, assembly GCA_963921195.1. Lineage (NCBI taxonomy): Eukaryota > Metazoa > Arthropoda > Insecta > Diptera > Anthomyiidae > Pegoplata > Pegoplata infirma. The sequence continues at coordinate 208,514,806 of OY992537.1, read as the reverse complement.
AAAATACTTGATAAAGGGTGATCAATATCATGTAAGATGGTAAAAAAATGTGTTGGATTATTGATGATTATAAGTTTGTCCTTGACATATCATCATCAAATCTGTGGACCTTTATCACGATTTTAAAATTTTTAAATATTTTTTCAAAAATAACGCATAATTTCCCAATTTTTTAGTCGGAATTGGTAAAGAAATCGGATAATAATTTTGGCCAAAAAATTTTGATATGAATTTGACCAAAAAAATAAAATTTTTAAAAATTTAACTGCTAGTTGCCGTTTTGCAAATTTCTTTATATAAATTTTCCCACAATGATCTCTTCAATGGCTACCATTTGGCAAACATTCCGACACGGACTTTGAAAATTTATAACCTTCGAGACACCCTTATCTCCAATTACAATAAATAACAATATATTCAGAAAGCCTACAAAGCAGTTGTAGAACAAAAATAACTGTTTTGGATTACTATCTCAGCTCTTTCAGAAATTGAAGTATGAATTTAATTTTTTTTGGATCAAGTGCATGTACTCTCCCCCATTTTTATTTCAATTTCTTTGCTTATACTTTACTGCTTAGGCATCATTTATGTTTTCTTTGAAGAAAATCATCTTGTTTTGTTACAACAATATGTCAAAAGGGAATTAGAAATGTCATAGTGGTGGCAAGGGAAGTCAAAAAATTTTACTTAATGCTTCATTAGTTTTTTTATAAACCTCGTATTGTATAAGGCTGCCTACAAAAAGATATTTTATGATTTTAAAAGCCATAAGAAAGAAATAATTTATTTATTAAAATTTTTATTATTTAGTGTTTAAAAGCATACGTGAATAAAGCTAATTTTGAATACAAATTAGGAATAAAAAATTGTTTGAAGAAAAATTGAATTAAAAAAGCAATAAAACGTATGAGTGATATTTTTAGGAATTTTTAAAATTATCATTAATCATGCGTTTCACAGTATAAAATAAAAAAAAGTCTATAGAAACTTCTATAGTTATCGATAAACCGATATCTTAATATTTTTTGAAGCAAATTACAAAGTTCTCGATAACATTAAAATTGTCTATAGAAAGTTCTATAGTTATCGATTACATTAAAACTTTCAGAAAATTCTATAGTTCGACATATCGATAACAATCGAATTTTATATAGAAAATTTTATAGTACCCGACTAAAAAAGTTTAGATATAGTAATATATTATTTAATATATTTATATATGGCCATACACAGTACTTTACATAATTAAATGTATCTTGAATTAAGTTTTAAATGTATCTTGAATTAAGTTTTACACCCGAAATTTAATATGGTGCCATATAAAAGGATATCAAATCATGTGTTACTCCACATACAATATATAAAGTTTTATTAAATTAGATATTGCATATAATATTTTATATGACTTCATGAATGACCTCATTCAAGATTAGATAAATAAATATATGACACACAACTCCATGTCTGACCTCATACAAGATGAGATATACATATATGTATGGTGCCGAATCGGGGAAAAAGTTTTCTAAGTCCCGAGAAACTTTTTTAAAATTTCCAGACACAAATAATTTTTGCGTTTTGGAGTTAAGAATTTCATTGAAAATAATTTAGACAAAAAAAAAATTAGCCAAATTCTGAAAAACTTTAAAAGTCCTGAAAAAGTTTTGTAGAACTTTCTGAATCCTGGATAAAAAATAGTTTTGGTACATTTTTTGCGTTTTGAAGTAAAAAATTATTAACAAAGTTTTAAGAAATTTTTTTTTTTTTAAATTTCGATTTTTTTTAAATTTCTAAGTCCCGGACACAATTTTGTTTTTGTATTTTTCGAAAAAACTTGGGATAAATTTGAAAATTATGTGATAAAAAAATATTTTCTGCAAAATTCTACACATTTGATCTTATGATATAAAATTATATACAATTATATCAAATTAGATAAACCCAATATTCGGATCAAAAACGATCATATTTAATCTAATATAACAAATTTTAAGCTATTTTGATCCACCAATTTCATCATCGTATTTTATCCAAATACGTGTTAGGCCATATTAAATTATATATGGCTCAATTTCAAATTATATATGAACCTGTATATTTATTTTTAGTCGGGTAATCAATAAATCGATATACCGATAACATTAAAATTTTATTTATCGATATATCGACATCATTAAACATTTGTTATTTCCTTTTGAAAATTCTATACTTATCGATATATCGGTAACAATAAAAATTTTGATAGAAAATTATACAGTTATCGATAACATTAAAGCTGAATTCACAATGACAGAGTACTCTGTGCCAGAGAGTGGATTCTGTTCCTTTCTCTTTCGCACTTAAACATTTTTTGTATGATGTCGTCTCTATTTTTAATCATGGTACTCTGTAGTACAGAGTACTCCGACATTGTGTCGGAGCCTTGAAATTTCCTATAGAAAATTCTACAGTTATTGATACATCGATAAAGTTCTATAGTTATCGATTTATTGATATTAATAAAATTTTCTTTAGACAATTCTATTGTTATCGATTGATAGATAACAATATTTTAGTCGAGAAAATAAAATTCTGCTATAAAAATTCTCTAGTTATCGAAAATATTAAAATTTTCTATATAAAATTCTATATTTATTGATAAATCGATAACAAAAAATTTTCTATATCGATAACTAACTAATTTTGGATAGAGAATTTAAATTCTATCGATAACTTTATAAAAAAACATAGGATATTCTATAGTTATCGTTATATCTATAATCTTAAAATTTTCTATAGAAAATTAAAAAGTTAGCGATTAATCGATAACATTATTTTTTTTGTAGAGAACTCTGTAGTTATCGATAATATTAAAATTTTCTATACAACACTTTGTGTTTATCGATATATATAGAATTTTTAATAGAAAATTTAAATTTAGTTATCGATAATATTAAAATTTTCTATAGAAAATTCTGTGTTTATCGATATATATATAATTTTTGATAGAAATTTTAAATTTTTTCAATAATTGTACAATTTTACATAGGAAATTCTATAGTTATCGGTACATCGATAATTTATTTTCATGAAATTCTATAGTTATCGATTACATTTAAGTCGTTTTTCAAAAATGCTCTAGTTCTCGATATATGGATAGTATGAATGTTATCCACGTATCTATAGAAAATGCAATAGTTATCGATACCGATACATTGAGAACAAAAAATTTTTCTATAGAAAATTCTGCGTATATCGATATATCGATAACAATTAAATTTTCTATGTCGAAGAACTACAGAATTTTTGATAAAAAATTTAAATTCTATCGATAACTGTATAATTTTACATAGGAAATTCTAAAGTTATCGATATATCGATCATTTGTAAATTGTCCATTGAAAACTCTACAGTTAGTTCAACAGTTATCGATATGTCGATAACATTAAAATTTTCTATAGAAAATCCTACAGTTATCGACGTAACGATAACATTGAAATTTTCCATAGAAAATTCTGCAGTTATCGATATATCGATAACATTATATTTTTAAAGAACATTCTGCATTTATCGATATACCGATAACATTGAAATTTTCTAAAGAAAATTTTACAGTTATCGATAACATCAAGATCATCTATAGAAAATTCTACAGTTATTGATATATCGATAAAATTCTATAGCTATCGATTTATTGATATTATTAAAATTGTTTGTTGGCAATTCTATAGTTATCGATAACATTTTTTTTTTTGGAATGTTATCGATATATGGATAACATTATCGATTTGTCTATAACATTAATATTTCGTATAGAAAATTCAACAGTTATCGATATGTCGACAACATTAAAATTTTCTAAAGAAAATTCTACAGTTATCGACGTAACATTAACATTAAAATTTTCCATAGAAAATTCTGCAGTTATCGAAATATTGATAACATTAAATTTTTTTATAGAAAATTCTGCAGTTATCGATATACCGATAACATTAAAATTTTCTAAAGAAAATTCCGCAGTTATCGATATATCGATAACATTACATTTTTTATAGAAAATTCTGCCGTTATCGATATACCGATAACATTAAAATTTTCTAAAGAAAATTTTCTAAAGAAAAAGAGATAACATCAAGATCATCTATAGAAAATTCTACAGTTATTGATACATCGATAAAATTCTCTAGTTATCGATTTATTGATATTATTAAAATTGTTTGTAGGCAATTCTATAGTTATCGATTTATCGATAACAATTTTGTTTTTGGAATGTTATCGATACATGGATAACAATTTTTTTTTTATTTTATAATAAATTTTATAGTTATCGGTATGTTTAAAATTTGTCTATAAAAGGTTCTGTAGTTATCGACAACATTTTAATGTCGATAGCTATATCATCAAAACCTTCCAAAGAAAATTTTATAGTTATCGATAACATGAACATTTTTTAAAGAGATTTTTTCTTAACAAAATTCTAGATATCGGTAAGATTAAAATGTTAGTTATCCATATATCGATAACTATAGAAAATTCTATAGTTATCGATATATTGATAACTTTAAACTTTCTATAGACTTTTCTTTGAAAAATTCTATTGTTATCGATGTATTGATAACATCTATCGATATATTGATGAAATTTCTATTGCTATCGATATACCAAACTTTCTATACAAAATTCTAAAGTTATCGAAAATCGAAAACTAAAATCGTTATCAAAATTTTCTATAGAGATGTCTAGAGTTATCGAAAACTTCACAATTGTCTGTAGAAAATTCTGTAATTGTCATAATCATTAAAATTTTCTATAGAGAACTCTATAGCTATCAATGACATAAAAATTTTCAAAGAAATTTCTAGAGTTATCGATAACATCAAAATTTTTCATTAAAATTCTTTATCGATAACATAACATTTTTTGTTTAATTTGTATAGTTATCAATGTAATAACATTAAAATTTTCTTCAGAAAATTCCATAGTTATCGATAACATCAACATTTTCTCTAGAAAGTTCTATAGTTATCGTTAACATCAAATTTTTCTATAGAATATTCTATAATTGTTGATAACATCGAAGTTTTCTTAAACTTATTATAGTTATCGGTTTATTAACAACATTAAAATTTTCTTCATAAAATTTTTCAGTTATCGATAACATCACCATTTCCTGTGAAAAATTTTATAGATATCGTTAACATTAAATTTTTCTATAGAAAATTTTATTTTTATCGTTAAAATTTATCGTAGACATTTTACAGTTGAAAATTCTATAGTTATCGATAACTTTACAAATTTTTTATATAAAATTCTATTGTTATCGATATCATCAACATTTTTTTATAGAAAATTCTATGGTTACCGATAAATCGAAAACACAAAATTTTCTATAAAAAATTCTATAGTTAGCTATACATCGATAACATAAAAAGTTCTCTCGAATTTTTTTTAGAAAATTCTATAGTTATCGATATGTCCAAATTTTTTATAGAAAATTCTATAGTTATCGAAAACATTAAAATTCTTTTATAGAAAATTCAATAGTTAACGATAACATTAAAATTTTGTGTAGAAACTCTACAGTTATTGATAACAGAAAAATTTTAAAAATAAATTTCTGCAGTTATCGATAATATTAAAAAATTGTATTGTACAGTTTAGATATATCGATAACTATAAATCGATATATCGATAACATTAAAATTTTCTATAGAAGATTTTAGTGTTATCGATATATCGTTAACTGTACAATACAATATATTAATATTATCGATAACTGCAGAAATTTCTTTAGAAAATTTTTATGTTATCGATAACTATAGAGTTTTCTATAGACAGTCCTAATTTTCGGTGGAAAATTCTATAGTTATCTTTATATCGATAAAATAAACATTTTCTTTTCATTTTCATTCTATAGATATCGACAACATCAAAATTTTTAAAGAAAATTCTATAGTTATCGACAACATAAATTTTTTTTATAGAAAATTCTATGGTTAACGATAACTTAAAAATTTTCTATATGGTTATCGATAACATCAAAAATAATATTAAAATATTGTATTGTACAGTTATCGATATATCGATAACATTACAATTTTTTATAAAATATTTTACAGTTATCGATATATCGATAACATTTTACAGTTATCGATATATTGATAACATTTTACAGTTATCGATATACACCAATACCCCGGTTTGCGTCGTTAATTGGGACCGGAGAAACGCGACGCAAACCGAAACGACGCAAACCGAAGCACGATTTCCCATACATTTGTATAGATTTTCATTTAATTGGTTCCGAGATTCATAATTTTAGCAGAAAAATTAGATTTTTCAATAAAAAATGCAATTTTTTGTATTTTTTTTTTTTTTTGAAAACAGTTTAAATTACAATAAAAATATACCAATTCATGAGAAAAACGTAAAAAAACACAAGAAAAACATAAAAATAAAAAATTCATAGTATAAAAGCAAGTATAAAAGCAAGCTTTGTATAAACATTTTCATATTAACGACGCAAATCGAAGCACTAACGACGCAACTTCGAAGTCATGCTACGCAAACTGAAATATAAACGGGAAATCCCCTTTTTATACCCTCTACTCTAGTGATAGAGGGTATATATAAGTTTGTCATTCCGTTTGTAACACCTCGAAATATTGGTCTAGGACCCCATAAAGTATATATATTTATGATCCTCGATCGATTTTAAGTCGATCTAGCGATGTCCGTCCGTCCGTCCGTCCGTCCGTCTGTCTGTCTGTCCGTAGAAAACACGCTAACTTTTGAAAGACTTTACAGAGGCTACTGAAGTTTGGCATATATGTTTGGCATTTACCTGGTCAGGTTGGTATTGCAATCCAGCCAAATCGGTCCAGTGGTTCAAAAGTTATGAGCAAAAGAGTAAATTTCGGCAGGGGTGTTTCGCGAATTTACGAGATATAAAACACGATAACTTTCGAAAGACATTAATGAGACTAATGAAGCTTGGCATGTATCTTTGCCGTTCCCCGGGTCTATTTGGTATTAAATTTCAGCTCAATCGGTCCAGTGGTTCAAAAGTTACAAGCAAAACCCTGAATTTCGGATTAGTTTCATCTAAAATGCCACATGTTTTAACAAGTTTTAAAAGCATTGGTGGTAACTAACCAATGCTTTTTAAACTTGTTTAGTTTTGAAAGCATTGGTAACTTAAAAATTACACTCAAAAAAAATTTTACACTCAAAAAAAATGTTAAACTCAAAAAAAAATTTTACACTCAAAAAAAAATTTACACAAAAAAAATTTAGTTTTTTTTTTACAAAAATGACAATATTTTATGTACATACGTACGTTCCATAGGCGTATGCAGGATTGTTTTTTCAGGGCCCAACAACAACAACAAAAAAAAAATTGTTGTTCTTTTCGTGAGATTTGTGTTTTCCAATACATATAAAAAAAAAATATTTTTGTTGTTGTTGTTGGGCCCCCCCCCTGGATACGTCGTTGGTACGTTCATTCACTCAGAAATATATTTATAGTAAAAAAACATTACACTCGAAAAAAAAAATTAGTAAAAAATTAGTTTTTTATTTTAAATGACAAAAAAAGAGTTTTTTACTCAAAATAAAATATTTGTAATCAAAATTGTTAATTTTTTCACGTTAAAATATGTACTACCCTTTAAAAAAATGCGTTGTGGAGGGTATTCATAGATTCGGCAAAGTCGAATTTAACTTTTCTACTTGTTTTGTTTTAGCTTTGTACACACATTTTTATATCAACGACGCAAATCGAAGCACTGGCGACGCAACTTCGAAGCCATGCGACGCAAACTGAAACCAAAACGACGCAACTTCGAAATCACAGAAATTTGAAAACGACGCAACTTCGAAACGACGCAAACCGAAGCGACGCAAACCGGGGTATTGGTGTATCCATAACATTAAAATATCGATAATAACCAAATTTTCTAAAGAAATTTCTGTAGTTATCGATAACATTAAAATATTGTTTAGGAAATTTTACAGTTATCGATTAAAGTTTCGATAGAAAATTCTACAGCTATCGATATGATTCAAATTTTCTATAGAAAATTCTACAGTTATCGATAACATCAACATTTTTTATAGAAATTTCTTTAGTTATCGATATATAATTTTATAGTTATCGATGTATAGACAAGATTAAAATTTTCTTTACAAAATTATAAAGTTATCGATATATCAATAACATTAAATTTTCTTTAGAAAACTCTAGAGTTATCGATTTATTCATAAAAATAACATATAATTCTTCAAAAGAAAAGTCTATAGTTATCGATATACTTGTACCGATAACATAAAAATTTTCTATAGAAAATTATAAAGTTATTGACATATCGATAACATTAAAATTTTTTAAATAAAATTCTACAGTTATCGATATATATTACATTAAAATTTTCTATAAAAAATTCTATAGTTATCGATATATCAATAATGCTAAAATTTTCTATAAAATATTCTATAGTTATCGATATGCCGATAGCAAAAGTTATAATTATCGATTTATCGATGCCATCAAAATTCTCTCATAAAAAAGTCTATAGTTATCGATGCATCAAGAAATTCTATAGTTATCGATATATCGAATACATTTAAATTTTCTTTAGAAAATTCTACATTTTTATTATATTTTATCATTATTTTATTGTATATATGATGTCATATTAAATAGATATCTTTTATTTAAAATACAGTCACTGTTATTTCAAATTATTTATGTCCTTAAATTAATGCTTGTCATTAAAAATATATAAAAAAATATATATATTTTTCAGGATGATGAATAATGTAAATAAATGAGTGGCCATTTACAATATTTTTTTTTTGTTTGGTTGATAAGTACTGTTTTTATAGTCGGCACATAACCTTTTTTCAACAATTTCAAAAATTTTATTTAAAAAAAAAAATTAAATAATTTCAGTTTACTTCCGGTCTGTCTGTTCAGCAAAATGTATGAACATGTTTTGAAAAAAAAAATAATAAATAATATAAAATATAATGGCCATGTTGATGATGTTGATATTTGTTAAGTAAACCATTAGAAAGCGCGTTAACCCAAACTTATAATTTTATATTTTCATACACAAAAATGTTCCATATCCATGTGTGGTGGAAGCCAAACAGGCCAATGTTGAAACATTACTTCCGCTATGCAGCAGGCAACGGCAACGAATTTTTTTATGTGAGCAATATTGTATATGGATTTTTAGTACTCCAACAAAAAAAAAAATAATAATGTGTTAGTACTTTTTTTTTGCAAAAAAAAAAAAAATAAAGAATTTAAATTGTCGCATTTTTTGAAATAAAATTTTTATCCACACATTTTTTTAAGTGAATTCAAAAAGAAATATTTCAGATTTGTATAAAAAGACCAACAAATTTAAAATACTAAAATATACCAAAATATATCGATAACAGAAGAAATTTTCCAGTACATCCATTTTATATAGAAAATTTTTTGTTAGCGATAATATTAGAATTTTATATAGAACATTTTTTATTATCGATAACATTTGAAAAAATAATATAAGACTTTTCCATAGAAATATTTTTGTTATCGATAACTTAAGAATTTTCTATAGAAAATTTTTTGTTATCGATAACATAAGAATTTTCTATTGTTTTATATAGAACATTTTTTATTATCGATAACATTTGAATTTTTTATAGAAAATTTTTTGTTATCGATAATATAAGACTTTTCCATAGAAATATTTTTGTTATCGATAACTTAAGAATTTTTTATTGAAAATTTTTTGTTATCGATAACATAAGAATTTTCTATAGAAAATTTTCTGTTATCGATAACATTCAAATTTGTTTGCTATTGATAATATTAGAATTTTTTATAGAAAATTTGTTGTTATCGATAACAGTAGAATTTTATATAGAAATTTTGTTATATCGATAAAATTAGAATTTTATCTAAAATTTTCTTTGTTATCGATAACATTAGCATTTTATGTAGAACATTTTTTGTTGTCGATAACATTAGAATTTAATATAGAAATTTTTTTTTATCGATAATATTACAATTTAATTCAGATAATTTTTTGTTATCGATAACAATTGAATTTTATATAGAAAATTTTTCGTAATCGATAACATTATAATTTTATATAGAAAAAATTTTGTTGTCGATAATATTAGAATTTAATTCAGATAATTTTTTGTTATCGATAACAATTGAATTTTATGTAGATAATTTTTTGTTATCGATAACATTAGAATTTTTATAGAAATTTTGTTGTAATCGATAACATTCGAGTTTTAAATAAATTTGTTTTTGTTGTTGGTAACATTAGGATTTTATATAGATAATTGTTGTTATCGATAACATTCGAATTTTAAATATTTTTTTTTTGCAATCGATAACACTAGAATTTTATATAGAAATTTGTTTGTTGTCTATAATATTATAATTTTTTATAGAAATTTTATTGTTATCGATAACATTAGAATTTTATATGGAAATTTTGTTATATCGAAGAATTTTTTATAGAAACTTGTTTGTTATAGATAATATTAGAATTTTGTATAGAAAATTTTTTGTTATCGATAACATTAGAATTTTATATTGAAAATTTTTTGTTATCGATAACATTTGAATTTTATATAGAAAATATTTTGTTATCGGTAACAAAAGACTTTTCCATAATTTTTTTTTATTATCGAAAACATAAGAATTTTCTATAGAAAATTTTTTGTTATCGATAACATAAGAATTTTCTATAGAAAATTTTTTGTTATCGATAATATTCGAATTTTAAATAATTTATTTTTGTTATCGATAACATTAGAATTTAATATAGAAATTTTTTTTGTTATGATAACATTCGAATTTTAAATATTTTTTTTTTTTGCTATCGATAACATTAGAATTTTATATAGAAAATTTGTTGTTATCGATAACATTCGAATTTTAACTTAAAAATTTTTCCTATTGATAACATTAAAATTTTATGTAGACATTTTTTTGTTATCGATAATATTAGAATTTTTACAGAAAATTTTTTGTTATCGATAACATTAGAATTTTATATAAAAATATTGTTATATCGATAACATTATAATTTTATATACAATTTTTTTTGTTATCGATAACATTAGTATTTTATATAAAAACATTTTTATTATTGATAACATTAGAATTGTCTATCGAAAACTTTGTGTTATCGATAAAAGTAGAATTTAATTGAGAACGTTTTGTGTTATCGATAACAGTAGAATTTTTAATAAAAAAATCTATGTTATCGATAACAGTAGAATCTTCTGTAGAAAATTTTGTGCTTTCGATAAAACTAGAATTTTCTATAGATAACTTTGTGTTATCGATAACACAAGAATTTTCTGTAGACATTTTTTGGTTATCGATAACACAGGAATATTATATAGAAATTTTTTTTATCAATGAAAGCAGAATTTTAAAGAAAAAGAAAATTAAGTTTTATCAAAAATAGTAGAATTTCTATGAAAAATGTTTTGTTATCGATAACAGTAGATTTTTTATACACAATTTTAAGTTATCGATTGCAGTAGAAATTTTTATAAAAAATTTTGTATTATCGATAACAGTAGAATTTTTGTATATAACATTTTGTGCGATCGATAACAGTCAAATTTTTTTTAGAAAATTTTGTGTTATCGATAACAGTAAAATTTTCGATAAAAAAGTTTGTTTTATCGAAACACTAGAATTTTCTACCAGTGACACTAGAATATCAGTAACCCGGCTAAAAATAAATGTGTATGTTCATATATGGCTAAGTATTGATCTTTATATGATCATATATGACATATAAGGAAACATATATGTGACCATATATGCAAAAATCGATCACATATATGAGGTCGTATGTAAACTATGTACCATATATGATATCATATATGGAACCATATATGTATGCAAATTTGAATCAGAATTACAAAAAAAGTTTTTTCCGAATAAAATTTTATTTTATTACCATCGAATATAATTAATTTAACAACTATTGTCCTACTTTCAAAATATTCTGCTTAAAAAATTACTTTTACATAAAAAAATGTTGGAAAAGGTAAGTTTTCATTAATATATATAAAGAATTCTAAAATCATGTTTTAATTTTTTTCCAGTTCATCGTCATAACAAGTATAAGCGTGGACATTTTATTCCACAGCAAGATGAACTGGAAATTTTCGTATTCAAAATGTCGAAAAAACAATATCCCGAGTAAAAAAAAAATTGTATGGTAAAACATGTTATCTTATAAAATTATATATAATTTATTGGATCTGATTTTGCTAAATTTCATCCGAAAATTGGCCGCGCCAAAGTTATCTCATAACATCTTATAATATATGAAGTTACAGTTTAATATTTGATTGTATGTGATTTCATCTGGAAATTGTCCGCGCCAAAGTTATCCCAAATTATCTATTATCATGATTTTGTATTAAATATGATATGATATGATGTAATTTCATCCGGAAATTGGCCGCGCCAAAGTTATCTTAAAACATCCAATATCATGATTTTATATTAAATTGGATATTATATAATGTAATTTCATCCGAAATTTGGCCGCGCCAAAGTTATCTTATAATATCTGATATCTTGATTTTATAAAAAAATTATTGGATACATTTTTATCCAAAAAATGTTTCTGTTTTTAGATTTATTTTTATACCCTCCACTCTAGTGATAGAGGGTATATATAAGTTTGTCATTCCGTTTGTAACACCTCGAAATATTGGTCTAGGACCCCATAAAGTATATATATTTATGATCCTCGATCGATTTTAAGTCGATCTAGCGATGTCCGTCCGTCCGTCCGTCTGTCTGTCTGTCCGTAGAAAACACGCTAACTTTTGAAAGACTTTATAGAGGCTACTGAAGTTTGGCATGTATGTTTGTCATTTACCTGGTCAGGTTGGTATTGCAATCCAGCCAAATCGGTCCAGTGGTTCAAAAGTTATGAGCAAAAGAGTAAATTTCGGCAAGGGTGTTTCGCGAATTTACGAGATAAAAAACACGATAACTTTCGAGAGACAATAATGAGACTACTGAAGCTTGGCATAAATCTTTGCCGTTCCCCGGGTCTGTTTGGTATTAAATTTCAGCTCAATCGGTCGAGTGGTTCAAAAGTTATAAGCAAAACCCTGAATTTCAGATTAGTTTCATCTAAAATGCCACGTGTTTTAACAAGTTTTAAAAGCATTGGTGGTAACTAAACAATGCTTTTTAAACTTTTTTAATTTTAAAGCAATGCTTTTTAAACTTGTTTAGTTTTAAAAGCATTGGTAACTTAAAAATTACAATCAAAAAAAATTTTACACTCAAAAAAAATTTTACACTCAAAAAAAAAAAAATTACACAAAAAAAATGTATTTTATTTTTTTACAAAAATTACAATATTTCGTGTACATACGTACGTGCATTTACTCAGAAATATTTTTACAGTAAAAAAAACATTACACTCGAAAAAAATTTTACACTCAAAAAAAAAAATAGTAATTTTTTTTTTTAAAACAGGACAAAAAAAGAGTTTTTACTCAAAATAAAATATTTGTAATCAAAATTGTTAATTTTTTCACGTTAAAAAATGTACTACCCTTTAAAAAAATGCATTGTGGAGGGTATTCATAGATTCGGCAAAGTCGAATTTAACTTTTCTACTTGTTAGATCTAATAATGTCAAACTGAAAATAAATAAAAAAAAAAAAAAAAACTTCGAACGGACGGGGATTAGAACCACAAGTCTTCCGTTTTGTAATCGCAATCTCTACCCTCTAGACCAGCGGACGTTGTTAGCAAATACCAACTTTAAAACACTTAGTCTCCCGAGTAAAAAAGATATGATATAATCATATATGCTAATATATAATTATTTAAATTTATATATGGTTATGCATGAACTTTGATGTGGACATATAAGTTTATATATAGCATTGTATTTTTCCTTATTTTTTAATATGATAACATACATATTCATATCAATTTATATACCGATCTATATGAAATTAGATATGACATATAAGGTAGGGAATTTTTGGATATGGCAGATAAAAAGATATATGATTTTATTTATAATTACATATATCCCAAACAAATTTTTCAAAATTTTCTAAGTCTCGGACAATTAAAAAAAAAATTAAAAATTTTTCAAGTCCTAAAAAATTTTATGAAAATTTTCCAAAGTCCCGGACACAAAATTTTTTTGGCAATTTTTTTCGAGTAAAAAAATCATTGAAAATGTTTTTAGGAGAAATTTTATGTTTTTGAAAAAATTTTAAGTTCCGAAAAAATGTTTTTAAATTTTCTAAGACACAAAGATTTTTTGGAATTTTTAAATACCGTAAAAATGATTTCAGAAAACGAAATTGACAAATTTTTGGTAAAAAAAATTCCGACGAATGCAATAAAAACTCTTCTAATTGATAATGTATCCAATCTGATAAAATAATTTCTAATTTCACGTTTAAAATTCCAAAAAATTTTACCAGATTTCATCTAATTATATAAAAATTTATCTAATTTTATCAGATAAGATATGATTTAATAAAATTAGATAGACCAATTTTTGGGATCAAACTTAATCAAATTTGATATTATTTTATCAAAAATAATAGGATTTGATATAATCGTATAATATTCGATCCGCCAATTTTCGGATCAAAATTAATATGGATTTACATAAAAGCATATCTGTTCATATAAAATTAAATATTGCGTCATATAACTTTTTTTACTCGGGAATTGAAAATAAGATCATATATGATCCAATATGTGACCCAATATATGACCCAATATATGATACAATATATGATCACATATATTGGATCATATATGATCGTATCTTATATAAGCGCCAATTTTGGAATATGTTCATATATGAGACCATATATGATACTATATATGATACTGTATATGGTCTCATATATGATATCATATATGATAATATACAACATTTTTAGCCGGGAACATTAGAATAATTTCCCGAGTAAAAATAAACATATATTACAATACATAACTTGATACAAACATAATAAATTATATATGATTATACATCCGTGAGATATTTTCTAAATTTTTTTAATGCAGTCATATGTAGTAATATATAATTGAATCATGATTCGGATTAAAAGGTGTACGGTTGATATAAATATATAAAATTTCATGAGGGTCAATACAAAATTTGTTTTTCTGTATAATTTAATATAAAATTATATATATCCAATTCTGTTCCATATATAACACTATATGTTTCCATTTAACCAACAATTTTCTAAGTTTTTAAGGCAAAGTATAAGAAACTTTTTTAAATGTTCCTAAACATTTCCTTGTTAGGGTTATGTATATCACCTATCTGGTTCGAAGCGTACCCGAACATTTTTTTTTTAAGAAAATTATATGTTTGGTGAACGTATCGTTGACCTGTGGTGTAACTCAACCCAAACCAAAAAACACCAGGATTTTACATGTTTTTATGCAATTAGATCTAATTAGATCCACTAATATATGGCAATGTCTGGTCAAAACTCGGATGAAATCAAATCATATTTTATACAAATTGATCTTTTTTAATGCAAAAACATCCACCATTTTTCGGATCAAATTGCGTTTAATTATATATTGTGTTACATATCATTATATATTGCATCATATAAAAATTTTTACTCGGGTTATGAATTATTTTGTGTTATCGATAACACTTAAATTTTTTATAGAAAATTTTGTGTTATCGATAGCACTAGAATTTTGTATAATCGATAGCACTTGAATTTTCTATAGAAAATTTTGTGTTATCGATAAAAGTAGAATTTTAAATCGAGAATTTTGTGTAATCGACTAGACTAGAATTTTCTATAAAAAGTTTTGTGTTATCGATAATACTAGAATTTTCTTTAGAAAATTTTGAATAATCGATAACACTAAAATTTTTGAAAGAAAATTTTTCGTTATCGATAGCAGTAGAATTTCCTATCGAAAATTTTGTGTTATCGGTAAAAATACTTGAATTGTTCATAGAAAATTTTAAGTTATCGATAGCACTAGAATTTTATTTAAACAATTTTGTGTTATCGAAAAAATAAAAAAATTCTATTAAACATTTTGTGATATCGTTAATGTTTGAATTTTCTATAAAAAAAATATTGATATCAATGACACTAGCATTTTCTATAAAAAATTGTGTGTTATCGATAACAGTAAAATTTTCTATTGAAATGTTGTGTTATCGATAACTGTAGAATTTTCGATAGAAAATGTTGTGTTATCGGTAGCAGTAGAATTTTCTAAAGAAAGTTTTGTGTTATCGATAACAGTAGAATTTGCAATACAAAATTCTGTGTTTTCGATAACAGAAGTATTTTCTATATAAAATTTTATGTTATCGATAATAGTCGAATTTTCTATAGAAAAATTTGTGTTATCGGTATCAGTAGAATTTTTTATAGAACATTTTCTGTTGTTGATTGCAGTAGAATTTTTTAAAGAAAATTCCGTGTCAAAAAATGTAAAATTTTTTAGAGAATGTTTTGTGCATTTTTTTTAGAAAATTTTCTGTTATCGATAACAGTAGAATTTTCTATATAAAATTTTTTGATTTGAGTTTCTATGGATTATTTTTTGTTATCGACAATAAAAATTTTCTCTAACAAATTTTGTGTTATCGGTTTATCAAAAGTATTGCCTGCAAAATATATTTATAAAATATTTCTGGGTCTTCCCCGCCTAAAAAGCTTAAGTTGCTCCCATTTGTTATTATGTGAATGTCGGTTATATGTTCATATCCGCTTGTATGGTCACATTTCCTTTATTTATATATAGAAGTTTAGACAAGTAGAGTTATACCATGTAGTAAATGGCATGAATTTGATATAAAAATGTTGTTGTTTTTTTTAAACTTTTTTTATACTTTAGTGGTTTTTGTATTAATGTCTGTCCATTGTGTTGGTTTTTTGTCAGTTAGGAAATATTTGTTTCAGAATTGTTTGATTTTTTGTTTTTTATTATTTTTTAGGAAAAACACAATTGTTTGGTGGTGTTGGTTGTCCATTTTATGTGAAACATTTGTGGTGGGTGGCTGCTGGGTGGTAAAGGATTATTGCTTTTTGTAGTAGATTTTTTGATTTTTAGATTTTTTTTTTAGTTGAAATTTGTTTTTTTTGTATGCATTGTTGCGGTGTCATCAAAACGGAAAATGAAAATGGTGCTTATGATGAATAATTGTGTCTATGACAAAAAAAATTGGAAACTTTGTTAAAAAAAAATATACAGTGCAGTAACATACGGCAGTATTGCTGTGTGTTAAAAGCAAAAACCAAATGTGATGAAAATTTTTTTTTGTGCTGAAAATGCAGGAAGAAATGTTCAAACATAAAATCTAACTACAGATGATTAGGATTTATGTTAGAAAAAAAAAATAAGCTCCGATGGATTTTGTAATTTAATTTTATTAATGTTTCTATTGTACCTAACAATAAAGGAATTTTAAATAATCTGTTTTATTGTTATCGATAACAAAAAATCTTTTTGTAGAAAATTCTCATGGCACCGATAACACAAAATTTTCTATAGAAAATTCTAGTGTTATCGATAATACAAAAAATCTAGAGAAAATCCAAGTGTTATCGATAGCAAAAAAGTTTTTATAAAAAAGTGTTATCGATAACGTCAAATTTTCTAAAGAAAATTTTAGTGCTATCGATAACACAAAATTTTCTCTAGAAAATTCTGGTATTTTCGATAGCAGCAAATTTATTAAAAAATTCTACTGTTATCGGTAACAAAAAATGTTCTATACAAAATTTGCTGCTGTTGTCTGCTGTTATCGATAACAAAAAATTTTCTATAAAATATTTTATTTAGTGTTTATAAAAAACCGACATTTTAGGAAACCGGTTTCTCGGTTAACCGAAAATCAGCTTTTTCGGTTAACCGGTTTTCTCGGTTAAACCGGAATAAAAAAAACCGGTTAACCGGTTTTTTTTTCTTTAACTGACAAAACCAAAAAATACTTGAAAATAGCTAATTTTTATTAAATAATATAGCGAATATAGCTTAAGTTAACATATTTGTTTCTTTCATCAAGGTTTGCAACTGTTACCCTATAAAAATAACGGTATTTAAATAATGTACTTTATTTTCGCATATTCACTGGAACTTTATTTAAGTTTTAATTGGCTTTATTTTAAAAAAATACATCAATTCGTTATAAGTAAATTGGAGTTCATTATTTTTTTCATGTTCCCCCGATTTTAAGCCGGTTGGCTTGTTTGACTGTCTGGTTAACAGTCACTTAATAAGTTTTCCATAAAAGTGTCAAAAAACGCTTACAACGGTGAGTATTTCAAATAGTTATCTGATTCGAAATAAAATTCCTATATGATAAATTGTTTCTTGAAGTGAAAAACTATTTAAGACTTTCTTTCTCAAGGATTTTCAAGGTGTTTTCAAAGAAATTTTGAAAATTTCATAAAAAATAAGTGTAAACCATTAATATTTGCGAAAATATTCCGTTTAGAATGTATTTAAAAAAACCGGTTAACCGGCAGAAAAAAACCGGTTTTCGGTGCACCGGAAATTTTCAATTCCGGTTAACCGGTTTGCAAAAAAACCGACATTTTGGGAAAAAACCGGGTTTTCGGTTAACCGGTTAACCGGTTTATAAACACTAATTTTATTGTTATAAATAGCAATTATTTTTCTATAGAATATTCTACTTTTATCAATAATAAAATATATAAAATTATTTTGTAATCGAAAAAAAAGGGTTTTGAAAATTCTACTGTTATTGATAATAAAAACTTTCTAACAAAAATTGTATAGAAAATTCTAGTGCTACTTATCTATAACACAAAATTTTCTATAGAAAATTCTAGTGTTATCGATAAAACAAAATGTTTTATAGAAAATTTTAGTGTTATTGATAACACAAAATTTTCTATAGAACATTCAAGTGTTATCGATAACACAAAATTTTCTTTAGAAAATTCTAGTGTTGTCGATAGCATACAATTTATTTAGGAAATTCTAGTGTTATCGATAGCAAAAGGGTTTTTTATAGAAAATTCTACTGTTATCGATAACAATAAACGTTTTATTGAAAATTCTTCTGTTATCGATAACAAAAAATTTTCTATGGAAAATTCATCTGCTATTGAAAAAAAAAAAATTCTATAGAAAATTCTACTGTTATCGATAACACAAAATTTTGTATAGAAAATTCTACTGTTATCGATAACACAAAATTTTTTATTGAAAATTCTTGTGTTATCGATGACACAAAATTTTCCATAAAAAATTCTAGTGTTATCGATAACACAAAATTTCCTCTAGAAAATTCTGATGTTATCGATTGCATTAAATTTATTTAGAAAATTCTACTGTTATCGATAAAACAACATTTTCTATAGAAAGTTCTAGTGTTATCGATAACACAAAATTTTCTATAAAAAATTCTGGTGTTAACGACAACACAAAATTTTCTCTAGAAAATTCTAGTGTTATCGATAAAAAAAAAATTTTTATAGAAAATTCTAGTCTTATCGATAACACAAAATTTTCTATAGAAAATTCTAGTGTTGTCGATAGCATACAATTTATTTAGGAAATTCTAGTGTTATCGATAGCAAATGGGTTTTTTATAGAAAATTCTACTGTTATCGATAACAATAAGCGTTTTATTGAAAATTCTTCTGTTATCGATAACAAAAAATTTTCTATGGAAAATTCATCTGCTATTGATAAAAAAAATTTTCTATACAAAATTCTAGTGTTACCGATAACACAAAATTTTCTATAGAAAATTCTAGTGTTATCGATAACACAAAATTTTCTATAGAAAATTCTAGTGTTATCGATAACACAAAATTTTCTGTAGAAAATTCTAGTGTTATCGATAACACAAAATTTTCTACAGAAAATTATAGTATTATCGATAAAACAGAAAATATAGTCATATCGATAACACAAAACTGTCTATAGAATATTCTAGTGTTATCGATAACACAAAACTTTCTCTAGAAAATGTTGGAGTTATCGATAGCATCAAATTTATTAAATAAATTTTACTGTCATCGGTATCAAAAAATTTTCTATAAGAAATTCTTTTCTTATCGATAACAAAAAATGTTCTTTAAAAAATTTTACTGTTATAGATAACAAACATTTTTCTATAGAATATTCTACTGTTATCGATAATATAGAAAATTCTAGTGTTATCGATAACACAAAATTTTCAATAGAAAAATCTAGTGTTTTGGATAACACAATATTTTCTATAGAACATTCAAGTGTTATCGATAGCACAAAATTTTCTTTAGAAAATTCTAGTGTTGTCGATAGCATACAATTTATTTAGAAAATTCTACTGTTATCGATAGCAAAAAGTTTTTTATAGAAAATTCTACTGTTATCGATAACGATAAGCGTTTTATTGAAAATTCTTCTGTTATCGATAACAAAAAATGTTCTATGTAAAATTCTTCTGTTATTGATAAAAAAATAAAAAATTCTAGTGTTATCGATAACACAAAATTTTCTCTAGAAAATTCTGATGTTATCGATTGCATTAAGTTTATTTCGAAAATTCTACTGTTATCGATAAAACAACAAATTCTATAGAAATTTCTATAAAAAATTTTGGTGTTATCGATAAAATTTTCTCTAGAAAATTCTAGTGTTATCGATAAAACAAATTTTTTTATAGAAAATTCTAGTCTTATCGATAACACAAAATTTTCTATAGAAAATTCTTCTGTTATCGATAACACAAATATTCTATAAGAAATTCTACCGTTATCGATAACAAAAAATTTTCTCTAAAAAATTCTGGTGTTATCGATAGCACAAAATTTCCTATAGAAAATTCTAGTGTTATCGATAACACAAAATTTTCTATAGGAAATTCTAGTGTTATCGATAACACAAAATTTTCTAAAGAAAATTCTAGTATTATCGATAAAACAGAAAATATGGTCACATCGATAACACAAAACAGTCTAAAGAATATTCTACTGTTATCGATAACAAAAAACTTTCTATAGAAAATGTTGTAGTTATCGATAGCATCAAATTTATTAAAAAAATTTTACTGTCATCGGTACCAAAAAATTTTTTATAAGAAATTATTTTCTTATCGATAACAAAAAATTTTCTATAAAAAAAAAATAAAATATAGAAAATTCTAGTGTTATCGATAACACAAAATTTTCTATAGAAAAATCTATTGTTTTCCATAACACAAAATTTTCTATAGAATTTTCTACTGTTATCGATAACACAAAATTTTCTTTAGAAAATTCTAGTGTAATCGATAGCATACAATTTATTTAGAAAATTCTACTGTTATCGATAGCAAAAAGTTTTCTATTGAAAATTCTACTGTTATCGATAACAAAAAGCGTTTTATTGAAAATTCTTCTGTTATCGATAACAAATAATTTTTTAAATAGACAATTCATGTTTTATCGACAATAAAGAATTTTTTAAATGAACAGTTCTTCTGTTATCGATAACAAAAAATTTTCTACGCGAAAAATTTACTGTCATTGATAACAAAAAATTTTCTTTGAAAATTCTACTGTTATAATAAAATATAGAAAATTCTTTTGGTATCGATTAGAAAAAATGTTATCGAGAAAATTCTACTGTTATTGATAACAAAAATTTTTCTAAAGAAAATACTACTGTTATCGGTAACAAAAAATTTTCTACAGAAAATTCTACTATTATCGAAACCAAATACTCTTCTAAAGAAAATTCTTGTATTATCGATTACAGAAAATTATCATAGAAATTTCTGCTGTTATCGATATCAAAAATTGTTGTTCATAAAATTCTAGTATTGTTGGTAAAACAAAAATTTGTATAGAAAGTTTTACTATTGGGCCATTCCAAAAAATTTAGCTCAAATTTTAGTCATTTTTGGAAATGGTGTCTCAGATTAATTTGAACCTTGACACATAGATAGCCCTCATAAATATGATATATGTACCATATATCGTTTTTTTACATTTGGTGTATTTAACGAATTATGGCGGGTCAAAGATTGACTTTTTAAGCAAAAGTAAGAAAAATACATCACGTTTAAAGAGCTGTAACTTCTTAACCAATGACCCGATTTTCACAAATTTAGGCTCATGTGAAAGCTGGGGTTTTTCTTTTAGAAAATATTTTTAAAATAACACAGTTTTTTTTACAGAAATGATGCAAAAATGCAAAAACATTTTTTCTTTTCGAATATTTAAAAAAACACATCTTCGATTTTTTTTTTAAAAATTCTGGTGAAAAATAACAATGTTTTGTATAACATATTCAAAATTCAGAGTGGGATCTCCATGGGATCAAAAAATATTCTGTTTTAAGTACGAGGTTCTCATATTTTTCCCTTAGAAAATTTAAATTTCTAATGTTTTCAAAATTTTAATAGTATAATTTTCTTTGCAAATTTAAATTTTTATATTGAAGAAACATAAAATTTTAATTTTCTAAGGTAAAATTTAAGAACTTCGTACTAAAACCAGAATATTTTTTTATCCCATTGGGATCCCACTCTGAATTTTGGATATGTTGTACAAAACAGTATTGTTTATCACCAAACTTTTTTTTAAAAAAATCGAAGATGTGTTTTTTTAAATATTCGCAAAAAAAAAAATGTTTTTGAATTTTTGCAACACTTCTGAAAAAAACCGTATTCTTTTGAAAATATTTCCTAAAAGAAGAAGAATTAAGCTTTCATATGAGCCATTACTTGTGATAATCGGATTACTAGTTCAAAAGTTAGAGCACGTTAAACGTCATGTATTTTTCTGACTTTTGGTAAAAAAGTCGAACTTTGACCCGCGATAATTTGAAAACTACAGCAAATTTTGAAAATCCAAAAATGCAACGTATCTCATATAAACGTGGATATCTATGAGCCAAATTGTCAGTGGCGTCCAAAGGCATGTTTCCGAACAGTGGGGCGAAAATTTTTGGAATTACCCTATTATCGAAAAAAATAAAATATATAGAATTTTCTATAGAAATTTTATTGTTAGCGATAACATTAAATTTTTCTAAAACAGTTTGTGTTATCGAAAATAGTAAAATTTTTTCTACAGAAAATTTTTCTAAGAAAATTCTACATTTATCGATAACATAAAATTTTCTATACAAAATTCTTGTGTTATCGATAACACAAAATTTTTTATATAGAATTGTTTTATTGATAATACGAAATTTTCTATAGAATATTCCAATATTACCGATAACAAAAAACTTTCTATTGAAAGCTCTAGTATTATTGATAATTCAAAATTGTCTTTCTAAAATTCTTGTGTTATCGATAAATAT
The DNA here is from genome assembly GCA_963921195.1 of Pegoplata infirma. Lineage (NCBI taxonomy): Eukaryota > Metazoa > Arthropoda > Insecta > Diptera > Anthomyiidae > Pegoplata > Pegoplata infirma. Next base: position 208,491,477 of record OY992537.1, on the reverse strand, counting down.
AAATATGTAATATTACAAAATTTGTTATAGAAAACTCTATTATCAATAACACAAAATTTTCTATAGAAAATTCTGGTGTTATCGATATCACAAAATGCTCTATTGAAAACTTAGTGTTGTTGATAACACAAGAATTTCTATATAAAATTCTAGTGTTATCGATAAACAAAATTTTTTATAGAAAATTCTAGCAATATCGATACTTTAAGTACTTTCGAATTCTTAAATTTTTCTACTAGAGAAAATTTTGCCGATTCTGGTTTTCCTTTACAAAAACTTTCAGATTCTCAGGATTTTTTTCTACAGGAAAAAGTCTCTTATACTGATACATTTATCCTGATTCTGAGATTGAGTTTCGAAAAATTGCATAAATATTTACCTTTATACTTTCTCAGTATCTTAAAATCTTCTTTTTTATTTCATCTACCTACCTGTTTATACATACATACATGCTTAGTGACCCTACATAAAAACAAACAATTCCTCTTTACCAAATTTAATCAAAATTCTTATATGTTTTACCTTTTTGCATAAGTATGTAATACGCATACGTATAAGTATGTCTCCTTAGAGACAATATCAATTATTCAACATTATTTCAAGTAATGTTTTAAGAAAATAACATAATACATCTTCTTAAGATTACTTTACTCTTGTTTCCTACTTACTTATGCCTGTTTTATCATTTCTACAGCATGTTCCAGTATGTTCTGCTGCGTCTGGTACATCTTCCTCTTCTTCTTTTTCAGCTTTTACTGCTTACTTTAGTTACTTTAATGGTCATAATACATGTTGTTCTTTGTAGTCGTGCATACATTTGTATGTTATTTAATTCTTAAATTTCATTTCATTTGCCAGTAATGCTTAAGATGGTTGCGGGAGGGGGGGGGGGGGGCGGCAAAAGAAAAATTGCTAAGAAAATCTTAAGACTTTTTGGGGTTTTCTTAACACGAACAGTCAGCCAACAAGACGCACAGCACACATCATTATTCAAAAAAAGAAATTCTGAGAGTAGCTCAACCTTGACAGACGGCTGTTTAAAAGCCAGTAAAAAAATTTCTGATTAGAAAAGGATATAAATACTGATTGAAAAATATTTCAAAATTTCTCAAAAAAGTCGCTATCAATATTATTTCAAATTCTTTTATTAAATATATTCTGAAAGATATTAAGCGGCATTAGCTTAAAAGCCGCAAAACCAGACCTGAGTTTGTTTCTATAAAAACATGTAAAGGTATGTTTTACTCAAAAAATATATGAGTTTCGACATTGTCACTTTGGCGTGTGATTATGTTTGCATTTTTAATGTATACAAAAAAAAACTTACCTCCAGTTTCTGTAATACGAACGCCATTCGTCTGCGACGAATTTGCATGTATTTTGTTTTTGTTACAATAACAAAATACACACAAATTCGTCACGAACGAATGGGGTTCGTATTACAGAAACTGGGGGTTAAACTTCCGAAAAGAAGAAGTATATATTTTGGTAAAAAAGTATTTAGAAATATAAAACAAATAAAAAGTTTTTGGGTTCGGTGCATTGATAACAAGAATTTTCTATAGAAAACTTTTGCTTTTGATAACAGAAGAATTTTCTATAGAAAATTTTTATCTATAAAAGACAAAAGAATGTTTTATACAAAATTCTTTTTTTATCAATAACACAAAATTTTTATTTTCTAATACTTTTGTTATCTATAATAACAAATTTTCTTTCGAAAAAAGAAAATTTTGTCTTATCGCTAACACTAAAATTTCTACAAAAAATTTTGGGTTAGCGAAAACACTTTAATTTTCTATAAAATTTTTACTGTTATCGATAACATTAGAATTTTGTTTTATCAACAACACTAGAATTTTCTATAGAAAATTCTGTCTTATCGAAACCACAAAAATTTTCTAAAGAAAAATATAAAAAATTTTGTGTTTTCGATAACACTAGACTTTTCTATAAAAGATTTTGTGTTATCGATAACACTAGATTTTTCTATAGAAAATTTTGTGTTATCGATAAAACAAAGATTTTTTAATTTGTTGTCGATAACAATAGAATTTTCGATAATATATTTTGTGTTATCAATAACACAAAATTTTCTATAAAAACTTTTGTGCTAACGATAACACAGAATTTTCTAAATAAAATTTCGTGTTATCGATAAGACTAGAATTTTCAAAAGAAAATTTCGTGTTATCGATAACAGTAGCATTTTCTAAAGAAAATTTCGTGTTATCGATAACAGTAGAAATTTCTATAGAAAATTTTGTGCTAACGATAACACAGAATTTTCTGAATAAAATTTCGTGTTATCGATAACATAAAAATTTTGTCCTACCGATAATACCAGAATTTTCAATAGAAAATTTTGTGTTATCGATAACACTAGAATTTTCTATAAAAAATTTTGTGTTATCGATAACACTAAAATTTTCTATAGAAAATTTTGTGTTATCTATTATACTAGAACTTTCTATTGAAAATTTTGTGTTATTGATTACACTTGAATTTTCTATAGAAAATGTTGTATTATCGATAACGCTAGAATTTTATTAAGAAAAATTTGTGTTATCGATAACACTAGAATTTTCTATTGAAAATTTTGTGTTATCGATTACACTAGAATTTTCTATAGAAAATTTTGTGTTATCGATTACACTAGAATTTAATATAGAAAATTTTGTGCTATCCAAAAAACTAGAATTTTCTATAGAAAATTTTGTGTTATCGATATCAGTAGAATTTTCTAAAGAAAATTTTGTGTTATCGATAAAATAAGAATTTTTTATAAAAAATTTTGTGTTATCGATAACACTAGAATTTTCATAAAAATTATGAGTTATCGATAACACTACAATTTTCTGTAGAAAATTTTGTGTTGTCGATAAAAATATAATGTTTGGTAGAATATTTCGTGTTATCGATAACACTACAATTTTCTATAAAAAAATGTTGTGCCAACGATAACACAGAATTTTTTAAATAAAATTTCGTGTTATCGATAACACAAGAATTTTCTATAGAAAATGTTGTGCTAACTATAACACTAGAATTTTCAAAAGAAAATTTCGCGTTATCGATAACAGTAGCATTTTCTAAAGAAAATTTCGTGTTATCGATAACACTAGAAATTTCTATAGAAAATTTTGTGCTAACGATAACACTAGAATTTTCTAAAGAAAATTTTGTGTTATCGAAACCTCTAGAGTTTTTTAAAGAAAATTTTGTGTTAGCGAAAACATTAGAATTTTCTTTAGAAAATTCTAGTGTTATCGATAAAACTATAATTTTTTATAAGAAATTTTGTGTTATCGATAAAAAAAAGTTTCTTTACAAAATTTGTGGTATTAATAATACTAGAATTTCCAATAGAAAAAATAATTTACTATAGAAAATTTTGTGTTATCGATAACACTAGAATTTTCTGTAGAAAATTTTTAGTTATCGGTAAAACTAGAATATTCTATAAAAAATTTTGTGTTATCGATAGCACTAGAATTTTCTGTGAAAAATTTTGTGTTATCGATAACACTAGAATTTTCTATAGAAAATTTTGTGTTATCGATAATACTAGAATTTTCTATAAAAAATTTTGTGTTATCGATAACACTAGAATTTTCTATATAAAATTTTGTGCTATCGATAACACAAAATTCAAAAGAAAATTCTAAAGAAAATTTTGTGTTATCGAAAACACTAGAGTTTTTTGTAGAAAATTTTGTGTTATCGATAACAATAGAATTTTCTTTAGAAAATTTCGTGTTATCGATAACCATAGAATTTTTTATAGAAAATTTTGTGCTAACGATAACACTAGAATTTTCTAAAGAAAATTAAGTGTTATCGATAATACTAGAATTTTCAATAGAAAATTTTGTGTTATCGAAAACACTAGAATTTTATGTAAAAAATTTTGTGTTATTGATAATAATAGAATTTTCGATAGAAAATTTCGTGCTAACGATAGCACAGAATTTCCTAAAGAATATTTCGTTTTATCGAAAACACTGGAATTTTCTATAGAAAATTTTGTGCTAACTATAACACTAGAATTTTCTAAAGAAAATTTTTTGTTATTTTCTGAAAAAAAAAAATTTGGTGTTTCGATAACAATATAATTTTTGATAGAAAATTATATTGTTATCGAAACACCAAATTTTTTTTTTTCAGAAAATCACAGATGGGACTAATTAATTAAAGGGACCAATTAATTGATGGTTTAATTACCATTTAATTGATGTCAATGGTAATGAAATTGTTTTCATTACCATTGGTTGTATCAATTGTACCAATTAAATTACTTATCAATTTAATTACTAATGAAAATTAAAAAAAAAATAATTACCATTGGTATGGCATCACTTAAAAAAAATAATTACCATTAGTAAAAGGCGTCACAATATTTTCAAAATCGTTAATATTTGGAAATATCCGTTGTTTTTTGTTACATGGTGTTTTAGTTTTTCACATTTTATAAACCAAACACACGTTGATTGCCTTTGTATAACACAATATTTGAAATTTTTATTTACGTTTTGTTTTTTGTCTTTAACATTTTCATATTTTTTTTGTAAAACATACTTTGATGTTTAAATTTTTAACTTTTCAAAAAAACAAAAAATGTGCAAACCAATGGTTTTGAAACCAATTATAATTGGTGTTTTTCAACAATTGGTGCATTTCATTACCATTAGTAATTATTTTTTCAATTAAAAAAATTTAATTACCATTAAATGGTAATGAAAATTTTTTCATTACCATTGATATTAACCAATGGTAATTAAATTTCAATGGTAATGAAAAATTCCCATCTATGATAACACTACAGTTTTCTATAGAAAATTTTGTGCCAACAAAACACTGAATTTTCTAAAGAAAATTTCGTGTTATCGATAACATTAGGCTTGTACTGGCGCTTGCATTGATTTATTTTATTTTTTTTTATTAAATTATTTACATGATTTTTCTATGTTTTACATGGATAGACACTGCCATCTATATGTCAAACATACACACCACTCTAACTTACAATTATTTTCATTTATGCTTGTTATCGTTATTTGCATATACATAAATTTTGTAGTTTTTGGAATAAAAGCGTTGTTTTATCAATTTTGCAAAATCACGCACATAAAATCAAGCTTTCGTTTGGACAATTTTGAAATTCTCAGCCATAGTTCTGCCAAGCCGTCATAGAGAAAAGTTATCTCTTTTTGAAAGTGAAAGTTTTTTTTTAAAGTTTTCTAAGTGGAAGTTTTTTTTTGTGATCCTTTTTATTTGTTCAAAAAAATTAAGGGTGTCATTAAGAAGGATTTAATCCTTAAATAAATTAAATAATTTTCATTTGAAAATGTAAGTAGTTTTTTTTAAAAAAAAAAAAAATATTTCCTATTCGGAATAAATTTTTTTTTACTAACAAACAATTTTGTTTGTACTTTTATTTTTTTAAACAGAAACCTTTTGTTGAAAGGATTTTTTTTTGGCAAGGCAAAGAGGGGCCTTAAAAGGACATTTTAACAAATCTGTGCAAAACCGAAATTCGGAAATTTGGTCCTGTGGCAGAGTCTAAAATTTGGCAAGGATATTTCAATAATCCAAAAACCAATAATTGAAGTATTAAAACTTCTAATTTGCTGGTTTTGGTGCTAGGATTTTTATTTTTTTTCTACCAAGTGTTGAATCATAAGGTAACTACTTTTGTATAAAAACCAAGCAAAACTCTTCAAAATCACATATCATTTTTTTATATTTTTATGTAGATTTGGCACTTGTTTTGTAATATAAAACCAACATAATTTTAACAAAGAGGTGCATAGAGGGAAAAAGAAAAAGCTTTTGGTTTCTCATCCATATTCGCTGAGGTTGATCTTCAATTTAGTTCTTCTTTCAAAAGTGCGGTGTGTGTTTGTCTGACGGAATTTGGCGGTAATTAAGTGCGGTGTAATTTGTATAAAAAAAAAAGTGCTGAAAACTTCATGAAAAATTCCAGAGGAAAGTGCTAAAAATCCCTATCAAAAACGTCCCTTAAAGTGATCTAAAATTTTCTTTATAAAAATAGTCAAAAATTAATATTTCCAAACAAATTCCAAGTTAAAAACTTTGCAAAAATTTCTTTTATGTAGCAAAAAAAAAAAAAATTAGAGTCAGTGAAATATAAAAAAAAAAAAAACAACAACATTGAATATTTTTGCAAAGATTAGAAGAGGAAAAAAAAGTTACACTACTCGACGGGTTTTTCTAGAATTGCATAATTCCGTTTTAATCCTGATGATTGTTCAAAAGGCTACAAAGGAAATAATTGCTACATAAAGTGTGAAATTAAAAAAAATTGTGAATTTAAATATTTTATTAGTTCGGGTTTTTCTTTAAATCGTCTTTTGCTAAAGTTCAGAATTATGATCGAATAGTGTAAACTTTATAAAAATAATTTTTTTTCCTTAATTTTTATTAGAATTATTTTCTATTCAATTTTTCTTTATTAATTCTTTTTATTTTAAATGTTCAAATTAAAGGACAGATATTCTTATAAGTTTTTTTTTATTTGTGTCGCGTTGTGTTAAACACTTGTTTTAAATTCTTTTGCTTTTTAAAATTTTTAATGCAATTGCATTAAGGCTTAACAAACCATACACATTTGCTCAAACATACATATATTGAACTGAATTTGCTCATTGGTAGTTGTTTACATGGCAATGCTATAAATGATCTTCGAATAAATGTGTATAAAGGTTCTCTTAATGATGCAATCGCTTTGAACTAATCGTTAAAATTAATAATTTCAATTAAATAATTCTAATTGGATTAATTATGCCCTTTTAAATAAGAATATCCTGTTCCTTTAATTCGAATTGGCCCCAAGTGAATATGTGAAGTGTTTCATGGTATAATTTACCTACATTAAGACAAAAATTTTAATAACCCATTTTTAAACTAAACTCTCTTAATGTTAATAATGTTGCTAAACATTTAACTGCAACATTCTCTTAGGAACATTGCAACGTAAAGAGAATTTAAGAAAGAGTAAAAGTCAACAACATCAACAAATGCAGATCTCTTCGAAAGTACTTTCGTCGTGGGAGCATCATATATAAATGTAAGTTTGTTTAAATTATTTTTGCATTTTTTTTTATATATAGTTTTTTTTAAACTCTCTTTTCGGGTTTTTTTATTTGAACATATGTTTCATTTCTTTTTGTGAATTTATTTAAATTAAAAATTAGAGTGACCAGTTAAAAATTTGAAAATTAAAATTAAATAATTAAGTTTTTTTCGCATAAATTAATAATAATTTAATTGAATTTTTATTTTAAAATGAAGTTTATTTAATTTCAAATACATATCATTTATTGTTTTATTAAATTTTGAGCTGGTACTCTAAGTTTTCGCGATTAAAATATTTCGATTCTTTTCCTTCGGGTCAATGACCTAAATATATAAAATTAACCCATGAAACACGAACCTTTTATTTTTGTCCCCATATAAAATTTATTATTAAAATATTTTTTTTTATTAAACATTAATTTAATTAATTTTCCTTAAAATGTTAAATTTTTAAAATAATTTTTTTATTGAATTTATTAAATATTTTCAAATTCTAAATTCTTTTCGAAATTGGATTTTTTCTATTTATTGAATTGTGCTAATCAAATTTAATGAAATTAAATTCGGTTTTTGTTATAATTTTTAATTTTATTTTTATCTTTATTTTTAAATGAATTTTTCTTTTTAATAAATCAATATGATTTCTGAGTAAATATAAATAATTCTGTTTTGATTTAAAAACTTTTTGGGAGATCGTTGTGGTTCAAAGTGGGATTACTATATAGATTTTTTTTTTTAGGTTTTCAGCAGTAATAATAATCAAGGCTGGGAGGGCAAAATAGTTATGGCAATTCCATCTGGTCATAACTCAATTTTTGCAGCTTTAAGGAAAATCTTTTAGTAGACAAGTTTTTTTTTTTTCATTGTTTTATTTTCATTTTCCCTGTTTGTTTTTCTTTCCATTTTCTTTGTTTCTCTTAACTTTCAATGCACACTAATAAAAATAAATTTATTTGTTGTGGCTAATTGGCAAAGAGGCAGCGAAAGTTTAGAACCTCCCCCTCTGACGAGCAATAAGGCTGGTGAAAACGTGTGCCCTTTTGTAATGCTTCACCCTACCATCCGCCAATCCAGTATCCACGTTATATGCTACAATATAAATTATTGGCTCCCAACGTGTGGGGCCCGAGCATTTAAAATTTAATTTTTTTTCCATACCATCTTTTAATTTGCCTTCAGCAATTTATAAAATTTTGCTCGGCTCCAGTTCTTCTAACATTTTTCTTTTAATTTTTTTTGTTTTTCTTTTAGTATTTTTCTTTTTAATTTTTTTTTAATAATTTTACTTTTCACCACTTTTTGCTTTTTATTTTCTGAATATCAGAAAGTTTTCTGGATTTTGTTATGATTTGAGGCTATACGCTTGTCATTTACTACCAATTACAATCTGTTATTCAAATCTTAATTCTGTCAAGATAAATTTGTGAAACCTGATCGTCACTTTCTGGAATGCAGATCTTGGATTTCATAGCTAAGTCTGACCGTGGTAATGAACAGCCTAACAAGTTTATTTATACAAATTGTTTTTGGAATTATAGGTATCCAATTTTAAGGAACCTTGCCATAACAATGAAATCTTTCCTATAATTTTCTTTTTCAATAGTACTTAATTCTTGTTATTATAAAGTTTTTCTTAAAAGTTTGTCCCACAATGATTTCAATCCATTAGTTACAAATCAAAACAGTTTTAAATGAATTGATAGAGCATTTTTTTTAATTTTATTTGTTTTAAACCAAATTTTTCTTTCAAGTTTTTTTTACAAATTTTTAAATTTTTTTTTTATTTTTACATTTTTCATTTAACCTCTTTAATTTTCAGCAATTTCAAATCGGGTTGATCGAGTCGATTTGATATTTTTTTTTTATTTTTCCCCTTTTCAATATTTTTGAATTTTGAAGCAAATTTTTGTTAAAATTATTTTTCGTATTTGCAAACTATTTTTTTATATATTTTTTTTTTAATTTTCTTTTTGGTAAACCAAATCTCAAGAATATTTTCAAATCAAAACTTTTGTGAAATAATCATTTTGGGAATATCTAATTTAATTTCAGTGTTTTTCCTAAAAAGAAAACAAAAAGATTTTTTTTTAAGTTTTAAAAAAAAGGAATTCTATTGGAATTAATTTTAAAAGTAAAATCTTTTCTTATTAAAATTTGTTTTAATTTTTTTTTGTTTTGTTACAAACAATTTTTATTTTTTTTGTTTTCTTAAAGTTTTAATTAATATTAATTTATTTAAAATTTATTTTTTTAATTTAAATTTCAATATTGTTGAATTAAAACATTTGTGGTTTACAATTTTTTTTTCAAACGTATCTGAAAGATACTTATGTTTTTCTTATCGGTGATTTAATTTTTTTTAGATTTTTTTTAGTTTGTCTCATCAAACATTATAAAAAGATTTCAAGATAAAAATTTTAATACAAAATTAAACTTTGTATCTCATTTTTGTTATAAAACAAAAACTCATCTTTTTTTTGAGAATAGTGCTCTTTGTAGAAAACGAGCATAATAAAACGAGAATTAAAAAAAAAAATTTCTAAGATATTTTAAACCTGGTTAGTATTTGCATAGTTTTGATAGAAAATATTTCTAAGCCATTTGTACTCATCATACATTTGGCACTAATCATCAACTCATTAAGTGTGTCTAACAATAAGCACAGACTTGTGTCTTACATTTTTTTTGTTTATGTTAGAATTTTAACATAAATACCCCTGCGTATACTTAATTTTTATCTTCGATCATTGTCGATTAATGCTTTAGCAACATATCTTGTGTGTGTTCATATTTTTATGTGGCAATTCTTTGGATATTTTTAGTTTCCGGGTGTTTAGCTACATACATTTGTATACTGCCATTTTTGTTTATTTCCTTATCCGAGTGAAATAAAACCCTACTTTTATTTCACTTATAAAGAGATACGTAGCATTTACAAAAAACTTTCAAAAGACCCTAATTTTATTTATCGATTATTTAAATAGTTTTGAAAATCTTTTATTATAGTTTTTCTCAGCTTTTAGATACAAATTTTTTTTATATACGGTTTTGTTGCAATTACAAAAAAATTTAAGCTTTTTATTTTTTTTTATTTACGGTTTGATTTTTTCTTTGGTTATATTCGGTTATTCGTTTGAATCCTTTTCACTTAAATCTTTCCCACTTAAATACATATTTTTTTATTTAAAATTTTTTTTAAACATGCCTGGGGAAGATGAAATTCAAGGAGCAGCGGCAGCTCCGCCTGCAGATAAATACCCCATATGCAGAGCATGTGCAGAGGCTATAACCTCCAAGACTTTGTTGGTTCGCACTTGCTGTGATCATATTTTTCACAAAGCATGTCTTTCTAAGTGTCTTAAGACAAGACCTTTTTGTCCGTTGTGCAATACACGTATTGTAAATGATCCACCAACTCATGGAACTACTCCTCTCCAGACTCGTTCTGCGAATCGAAGTCTAAATCAACCACAATCTTTAGATCCACATAACCAATCGTTTGTTGGAAATCCCACATCAGATTCTGCGGGAGCAACGGCTTCTAATCAGGTTAATCCTGGCTTGAATACTTCAAACCGGGAAGTGTCAAATGCCGGTGCATCTTCTGACCAAAATGATTCCTTAAGGGACATGATAGCCACAATTATTTCCGCCCAGCAGGCTCAGCTCGTTGCTACTTTAAGTAATCAAATTTCTGATATGATAAACGTAAATTTGGACTCCAGATTGGCAGGACTAAACCTAGGTCAGCCATCTGTTGTAAATCAGAATGCAAACTTGATGTTACCACCACCTAGTTTACAAAATGTGGACCTGAGACTACCACCCCCTTCAATTCAGGCAAACATGACTCATACTTCGCCGCAAATGCATACTTTACCTGTCGTAGAGCAGCAGGCATTCCGGGAATTATTGGGTCTTAGGCCAGCTAGTGATGCTACTTCGTCTTTTCGGGATCAACATGAAGTTAATGGTGCCGTCTCAAGTTATCAAAATTCTGCTTCTAATAATTCATCCTCTTATGACTTTTTCCGTCCAGACAGAGTCATAAACATAATATCTAACTGGAAACTGAGATATTCGGGCAGCCCAGACTGTATGCCTGTTGATAAATTCATTTATCGCATCAAATCCTTGACTAATAGGTCTTTGCGGGGTAACTTTGCTGTTTTATGCGACTACGCAAATTTATTATTTGAAAATAAGGCTAGTGAATGGTACTGGCGGTACCATAAAAGAGCCTCACCTATTGTGTGGGTGGATTTGTGTGAAGCTTTGCGGGAGCAATATAGGGATATTCGGTCAGATGAGGATTATCGCGAATTAATTAGAGCCCGAAAGCAGAGAGTCAATGAGCCCTTTGACACTTTTTATGAGGCGATCATGGATATCGTGGATCGTATGGAAGCTCCGTTGCATGGCGATGATTTGGTTGAGGCTTTGCGTCGTAACTTGCTGCCAGAAATTAAATCACGTTACTTAGACACTGTATTTACTTCGGTTCAACATTTACGTAAAGTCTTGCGTCGTCGTGAACAGTTCTCGGCTGATAACAAGCCTAAGTCCAGTTTTAGTTTTTCAAAATCTCAGCCAACTCAGAAAAGAATTTCTGAAGTTGAGCAGGATTTTGAAGCCGATATTCAGGATACTTTTAATCTGGATACAGATGAGATAGCAGCGTTAAATTTAACATGCTGGAACTGCCGTGAAGCTGGCCATAGTTACCAACATTGTTTTAAAAAGCGAAACATATTTTGCTATGGTTGCGGTAAACCCGATACTTATTTACCTGATTGTGAAACTTGCTCTTCAAAAAACGGGAGATCGAGTGCACAGAAAAGTGCACGCAAACCCGTGAAGAACAAGACGACAGAGACCGATGTGTAATTTCCATTTTAAAACGTAAAACTGGAAGTAATACAAATTTAACTGGAAATACTGATAATACCGGACGTACTTCTGATTCATCAAAAACTGATGTTTCTGATGAATTACCTGATTTTTCAAATACTCCCCAAAGATTTAAACCCTTTCATATACGATTAAAAGAATATAACCAAGCTCGTGATAGAATTTTCAATGAGACCCCTGATTCTTCTCGCTCTACTCTACGTATGCGAAGTTTTTGGCAAAAGGTGAAGCAGTTTAGGAAAAAGTTTGTTTGCTCTGTTTTAGATAAACCCAGTGACGTGAGACCATATGCTGAGGTCACTCTCTTTGGTAAAAACTTCTTAGGTTTGTTGGATACAGGAGCTTCAATCAGCTGCATCGGCTCGGAAGCGGCTCAAAATTTTTTGGTTTCTGGTATGCCATACCGGAAGCTGAAATCATCGGTCAAGACAGCAGATGGTAGAAGTCAGAGTGTAGTTGGTTTTACTGAAACGTTAATTGGTTTTAAGGGTGTTGAAAAAATGATAACAATTTTTATTGTTCCCGGTTTGGAAAGAAATTTATATTTAGGTGTAGATTTTTGGGATTTATATAATTTACTTCCTTCTGGCTTAGAGAGATTTAATAATTCTGATATTTCGTCAATTAGTGAACTTGTGAATCAAATTCCTCTGACCCCAATTCAGCGGCAGCGGTTACAACAGGTGATTGCATTGTTTCCATCATTTGCCAAGGAGGGTTTGGGGAAAACGAGCGTTCTGTGTCACGTGATAGATACGGGTGATGCAAAGCCCATAAAGCAGAGGCACTTTCCTGTTTCTCCGGCCGTAGAAAAGCTGATATACGATGAGCTGGACAGAATGCTGGCTTTAGGCGTTATCGAAGAATCCAACAGTGCGTGGTCTTCTCCAGTGGTTTTACATCGGAAGCCAGGGAAAAATAGGCTCTGTTTGGATAGCCGCAAATTAAACTCGGTCACTATAGGTGACGCTTATCCTCTTCCACAAATTGATGGTATTCTTAGCAGGCTCCCTAAGGCAGAATTTATAACTAGCTTGGACCTCAAAGATGCTTTTTGGCAGATTCCGTTAGATGTAGGATCTAGAGATAAAACAGCATTTACCGTACCTGGGAGACCGTTATACCATTATAACGTTATGCCTTTCGGGCTATGTAACGCTCCTCAAACCATGTCCCGGTTAATGGACAAGGTTATACCACCGGCTCTCAGGGCGGAAGTGTTTGTTTATCTCGATGATCTTTTGATCATTTCTGAATCTTTCGAAAAACATCTTGACGTCTTAAGAATAGTTGCGCAAAAGATTAAAGACTCTGGACTGACCATTAATGTTGAAAAAAGTCATTTCTGTGTCCCTGAAGTAAAATATTTAGGACACTTGGTTGGTAACGGGGTTATTCAGACGGATCCGGAAAAAGTGTCCGCTATAACTGACTTCCCAGTTCCGCGATCCGTAAAACAAGTTCGAAGATTTCTGGGAATGACGGGTTGGTACCGGAAGTTTATACGGAATTATGCTGCTGTTACTACCCCTATAACTGATTTGCTGAAAGGTAAAAAGAAGTTTGTGTGGACTGATGAAGCCCAAAAAGCTTTTGATGTTTTAAAGTCCTATTTGAGCACTGCACCCGTTTTACATAGTCCTGATTTTTCGCAACCTTTTTATATACATTGCGATGCAAGTAAAACTGGGATAGGAAGTGTCTTGGTGCAAAAGAATGCGGAGGGTGAAGAGGTTCCGATAGCATTTATGTCTAAGAAACTCAACCAAGCCCAACGTAACTATACAGTCACCGAACAAGAGTGCTTAGCAGCTTTGCTAAGTATTAAAAAATTCAGAGCTTATGTTGAAGGACATGAGTTCACTGTCATCACTGACCATGCGTCATTGAAGTGGCTCATGTCCCAAACTGATCTCAGTACGCGGCTTGCTCGATGGGCTTTAAAACTTCAAGGTTACAAATTCAGCATTCAGCATAGGCGTGGTACCCAGAACATAGTTCCTGATACTCTTTCTAGGGCTAATACCGAGGACTTGTCCGAATTGAGTGTTTTAAGTCTGTCTGGTTTAGAAAATGACAGCGGGGTCTTCGTGGATCTTGAATCCACACATTTTCAGTCGGACGAGTATAAAAACTTACTGGAAAATATTGGGAAGAATATAGATAAAATGCCTGACCTGAAAATAGTTGACGGTTACCTTTACAGACGTACGGAACATGCCACGGGAGAACAAGTGCAAGACGATCTTGCGTGGAAATTGTGGATACCAAAAGAGATGGTACCTGAAGTACTGCAAAAAGCCCATGATGACAGTTTGTCAGCACATGGCGGTATAAATAAAACGTTAGAAAAAATTCGAAGATTTTACTTCTGGCCAAATCTTGCGGTAGACGTTAAGAATTATGTTAATGCATGTGAAATTTGTAAGGCATCCAAACATCCAAATCAAATTTTAAGACCACCAATGGGAAAAACGACTGGGACCCAGCGTTTCTTTCAAAAGTTATATGTTGACTTTTTAGGACCATACCCCAGGTCTAGGTCAGGGCACATTGGTATCTTTATAGTTTTAGACCACTTTTCGAAATTTCCTTTTCTGAAACCTGTAAAGAAATTTACTTCAGACGTTGTCGTTAAATATATGGAACAGGAATTATTTCATACTTTCGGGGTCCCTGAAAACATCGTATCAGATAACGGTTCACAATTTAAATCGAATCAATTTAACGATTTTCTCAAACGCTATGGTGTACACCATACTTATACAGCGGTACATGCCCCTCAGGCAAATGCGTCTGAGCGGGTAAACCGGTCTGTTTTATCTGCGATAAAATCGTACGTGAAACCTGATCAAAAGAACTGGGATGAGTTGCTTAGCAACATTTGTTGTGCCCTACGGTCGGCAGTTCACTCAGCCATTGGGACTTCCCCATATTACCTCACTTTTGGTCAACATATGATCACAAATGGTGCAACTTACCCCCTTTTACGACAGCTGCAAATGTTGGAAGATCGTACTGTTCGTTTTGACCGAGAAGATTCACTTCAGATTATGGGCAAGAGGGCTGCTGAAAAGATGCAGAAGCAGTTTGAAAGAAATGAACGTTCCTACAACCTAAGAGCTAGAGAGGTGTCCTATGATGTAGGTCAGGAGGTTTTCCGTAGGAATTTTAAGCAGAGTAGTTTCAAACAAGGCTACAATGCTAAGCTTGCTCCAACTTTTGTCAAGGCTCGTATACGTGGAAAGCTAGGAAATAGTTATTATGAGCTTGAAGATTTGAAGGGAAACTTATTGGGAAACTACCACGCGAAAGATATCAAGCAATGATTTTTTTTTCTTTTTGCAAGCGAGATCAGCTTCGTGAGTTGATACTTCAACCCCCGAAGTCTGATTTTGGCGGGGGGGATTTGTACTGGCGCTTGCATTGATTTATTTTATTTTTTTTTATTAAATTATTTACATGATTTTTCTATGTTTTACATGGATAGACACTGCCATCTATATGTCAAACATACACACCACTCTAACTTACAATTATTTTCATTTATGCTTGTTATCGTTATTTGCATATACATAAATTTTGTAGTTTTTGGAATAAAAGCGTTGTTTTATCAATTTTGCAAAATCACGCACATAAAATCAAGCTTTCGTTTGGACAATTTTGAAATTCTCAGCCATAGTTCTGCCAAGCCGTCATAGAGAAAAGTTATCTCTTTTTGAAAGTGAAAGTTTTTTTTTAAAGTTTTCTAAGTGGAAGTTTTTTTTTGTGATCCTTTTTATTTGTTCAAAAAAATTAAGGGTGTCATTAAGAAGGATTTAATCCTTAAATAAATTAAATAATTTTCATTTGAAAATGTAAGTAGTTTTTTTTAAAAAAAAAAAAAATATTTCCTATTCGGAATAAATTTTTTTTTACTAACAAACAATTTTGTTTGTACTTTTATTTTTTTAAACAGAAACCTTTTGTTGAAAGGATTTTTTTTTGGCAAGGCAAAGAGGGGCCTTAAAAGGACATTTTAACAAATCTGTGCAAAACCGAAATTCGGAAATTTGGTCCTGTGGCAGAGTCTAAAATTTGGCAAGGATATTTCAATAATCCAAAAACCAATAATTGAAGTATTAAAACTTCTAATTTGCTGGTTTTGGTGCTAGGATTTTTATTTTTTTTCTACCAAGTGTTGAATCATAAGGTAACTACTTTTGTATAAAAACCAAGCAAAACTCTTCAAAATCACATATCATTTTTTTATATTTTTATGTAGATTTGGCACTTGTTTTGTAATATAAAACCAACATAATTTTAACAAAGAGGTGCATAGAGGGAAAAAGAAAAAGCTTTTGGTTTCTCATCCATATTCGCTGAGGTTGATCTTCAATTTAGTTCTTCTTTCAAAAGTGCGGTGTGTGTTTGTCTGACGGAATTTGGCGGTAATTAAGTGCGGTGTAATTTGTATAAAAAAAAAAGTGCTGAAAACTTCATGAAAAATTCCAGAGGAAAGTGCTAAAAATCCCTATCAAAAACGTCCCTTAAAGTGATCTAAAATTTTCTTTATAAAAATAGTCAAAAATTAATATTTCCAAACAAATTCCAAGTTAAAAACTTTGCAAAAATTTCTTTTATGTAGCAAAAAAAAAAAAAATTAGAGTCAGTGAAATATAAAAAAAAAAAAAACAACAACATTGAATATTTTTGCAAAGATTAGAAGAGGAAAAAAAAGTTACACTACTCGACGGGTTTTTCTAGAATTGCATAATTCCGTTTTAATCCTGATGATTGTTCAAAAGGCTACAAAGGAAATAATTGCTACATAAAGTGTGAAATTAAAAAAAATTGTGAATTTAAATATTTTATTAGTTCGGGTTTTTCTTTAAATCGTCTTTTGCTAAAGTTCAGAATTATGATCGAATAGTGTAAACTTTATAAAAATAATTTTTTTTCCTTAATTTTTATTAGAATTATTTTCTATTCAATTTTTCTTTATTAATTCTTTTTATTTTAAATGTTCAAATTAAAGGACAGATATTCTTATAAGTTTTTTTTTATTTGTGTCGCGTTGTGTTAAACACTTGTTTTAAATTCTTTTGCTTTTTAAAATTTTTAATGCAATTGCATTAAGGCTTAACAAACCATACACATTTGCTCAAACATACATATATTGAACTGAATTTGCTCATTGGTAGTTGTTTACATGGCAATGCTATAAATGATCTTCGAATAAATGTGTATAAAGGTTCTCTTAATGATGCAATCGCTTTGAACTAATCGTTAAAATTAATAATTTCAATTAAATAATTCTAATTGGATTAATTATGCCCTTTTAAATAAGAATATCCTGTTCCTTTAATTCGAATTGGCCCCAAGTGAATATGTGAAGTGTTTCATGGTATAATTTACCTACATTAAGACAAAAATTTTAATAACCCATTTTTAAACTAAACTCTCTTAATGTTAATAATGTTGCTAAACATTTAACTGCAACATTCTCTTAGGAACATTGCAACGTAAAGAGAATTTAAGAAAGAGTAAAAGTCAACAACATCAACAAATGCAGATCTCTTCGAAAGTACTTTCGTCGTGGGAGCATCATATATAAATGTAAGTTTGTTTAAATTATTTTTGCATTTTTTTTTATATATAGTTTTTTTTAAACTCTCTTTTCGGGTTTTTTTATTTGAACATATGTTTCATTTCTTTTTGTGAATTTATTTAAATTAAAAATTAGAGTGACCAGTTAAAAATTTGAAAATTAAAATTAAATAATTAAGTTTTTTTCGCATAAATTAATAATAATTTAATTGAATTTTTATTTTAAAATGAAGTTTATTTAATTTCAAATACATATCATTTATTGTTTTATTAAATTTTGAGCTGGTACTCTAAGTTTTCGCGATTAAAATATTTCGATTCTTTTCCTTCGGGTCAATGACCTAAATATATAAAATTAACCCATGAAACACGAACCTTTTATTTTTGTCCCCATATAAAATTTATTATTAAAATATTTTTTTTTATTAAACATTAATTTAATTAATTTTCCTTAAAATGTTAAATTTTTAAAATAATTTTTTTATTGAATTTATTAAATATTTTCAAATTCTAAATTCTTTTCGAAATTGGATTTTTTCTATTTATTGAATTGTGCTAATCAAATTTAATGAAATTAAATTCGGTTTTTGTTATAATTTTTAATTTTATTTTTATCTTTATTTTTAAATGAATTTTTCTTTTTAATAAATCAATATGATTTCTGAGTAAATATAAATAATTCTGTTTTGATTTAAAAACTTTTTGGGAGATCGTTGTGGTTCAAAGTGGGATTACTATATAGATTTTTTTTTTTAGGTTTTCAGCAGTAATAATAATCAAGGCTGGGAGGGCAAAATAGTTATGGCAATTCCATCTGGTCATAACTCAATTTTTGCAGCTTTAAGGAAAATCTTTTAGTAGACAAGTTTTTTTTTTTTCATTGTTTTATTTTCATTTTCCCTGTTTGTTTTTCTTTCCATTTTCTTTGTTTCTCTTAACTTTCAATGCACACTAATAAAAATAAATTTATTTGTTGTGGCTAATTGGCAAAGAGGCAGCGAAAGTTTAGAACCTCCCCCTCTGACGAGCAATAAGGCTGGTGAAAACGTGTGCCCTTTTGTAATGCTTCACCCTACCATCCGCCAATCCAGTATCCACGTTATATGCTACAGGCTTTTCTACAAAAAAATTTTGTGCTAAGAATAACACTAAAATTTTCTAAAGAAAATTTTGTGTTATCGATAACACTAGAATTTTCTATAGAGAATTTTGTGTTTCCGATAACACACTATCTATTTTGTGTTATTGATATTAGAAGAATTTTTATAAAAAAAATTTTGTGCTATCGACAACAAAAAAAAAAATATATGAAAAATTTGTGGTATTAATAATACCAGAATTTCCAAAAGAAAATAGAATTTTTTATAAAGAATTTTGTGTTATCGATAACACTAGAATTTTCATTAGAAAGTTTTTTTTTCGATAAATCTAGAATTTTCATTAGAAAGTTTTGTTTTATCGACAACACTAGAATATTCTATAGAAAATTTTGTGTTATCGATAACACTAGAATTTTCAATAGAACATTTTATTCTACCGATAACAATAGAATTTTCTTTGAAAGATTTCGTATTATCGATAACACTGATACATTTGTGCGTAATACCCTGTATTATTATTCTCTCGTTATCAATTATTCCTTAACTCTAGTTATAAGTAAATACCGTTAAGTTTAGGTTTAGAGTTTTTAATAATAAATTTAACTAGTTAGTCTGCCTTTAACTTCTGTGAGTTTCATTAGTCTCGGACACTACATTTGGCGACGAGGCAAAAGTGAAGTATTAAAAACGTGTTAATACCAAGTTGATACAATAAAAAGTTACAAAGAAGAAAAAAAAAAAAATAAATATATACATATATATTTAAAAAAAAAAAAGTGAAAAGTTTAAATTTAAAATAAATAAGATGGCAGAAACACCAATCGCGTTAGTCGGAACAATCGAAGCCTACAATATTGGCGATGATTTTAGTTTTTACCTTAGAAGGTTAAATCATTTGCTATTATTAAATAAAATTAGTAATGATGCCAACAAAACGTCGTTCCTCATAAGTCTCGGGGGATCAGAGCTTTACAAAAAAATGTGTTCAATTTTGTCACCCAAAACAGAAAATGAATTCACATATGAGTCTATTTGTAAAAGGCTGTCTGCACATTTACAACCACAGAAAAACGTGATAGTTGAATGTTTCAAGTTTTTTAAAAGAGATCAACAAGCATCAGAAACGGTTTCCGATTACGTGGTGGAACTAAAGCAGTTGTCACAGGATTGTGAATTTGGACTTTTCCTTGATAAGGCATTGCTTATCAAATTTATATGTGGCTTGAATAATGAAAAAATACAAAACCGACTGTTAAATGAAAGCAATTTGACATCATTCGATAAAGCATGTCAAATGGCATTATCATTGGAAATGAACCAAAATAATGTGGAGATGTTAAGAAATAACACTGTACATAAGTTAAATTACGATAAACCATCCAGTTCTGGAAGACACGAATTGCAGCAGCGCGGCAGAGGAATCGAGAGAAGCAGAGGTGGGCGTCAGTTTAGTCCGAGAAGAAGAGACAACAACAGTGTGGTAGTCAAATGTTTTTATTGTAATAAAAGAGGTCACCTTGAACGAAATTGTTGGACTAAGCAAAACGATGAAAAAGCAGCAAACCAAAACGATGAAAAAGGGACTAAAGGAGGATACAATAAAGATCGTAAGAATAAGAATAAACATAGAGTTAACAATATTGATTATAGTAGTGGTAGTGATAGTGATTATTTGAATAATTTAAAGAATTTGTTCTCACACAATTTTACAAAAAGTTTATTGATAAAAATTAAAGTTGAAGATATATATTTAGAAATGGAAATTGACACTGGAGCCTGTGTCTCAGTGATACATATATCTGATTATAATAAGTATTTAAAACATCTTGAAATGCAAAGTGGTTATAACTCTCTTAAAGTGGTTACAGGTGAACGTGTAAATGTTGTTGGTTCTGTATATGTTAACGCCGAGTATAATAAAATCAAACAAAATGTTAAATTGTTGGTTCTTAATTCGGGTGAAAAGTTCACACCCTTGTTGGGAAGAAACTGGTTAGATACGTTTGTACCAAATTGGCGCAATTTAGTTTGTGAAATAAAAAATATTAATTCACCAATAAATTTTAATTTCGACAAATATAAAACCTTATTTTCAAAATCCCATTTGTCTACAATAAAAGAATATACGGCAGAGATAACCTTGAAAGAAGATTCGTATCCAATATTTTCTAAAGCGTATTCTGTACCTTACGGGTTAAGAAAAAACGTGGAAATCGAATTAGATAAAATGGTTAATGACGGTGTTTTAATTCCTGTAAGTAGAAGTAGATGGGCGAGTCCAATTGTAATCGCAAACAAAGGAGATGGGTCTATTAGAATTTGTGTTGATTGTCGTAGGACGGTTAATCGTTTTGTCGAAATGGAACATTATGTGATTCCTCGTGTTGATGATATTCTCGCTGGTTTAGCTGGTTGGAATTTCTTTTGTAAATTAGATTTAACAGGTGCATACCTTCAGGTAGGGGTTACAGATCGTTCGCGAGAGCTTTTAACCATAAACACACATCGTGGGTTATTTCAATATACCCGTCTTATTTATGGGTTAAAAACAGCCCCACAGTTATTTTCAAAAATTATTTGTGAAATTTTAAAGGGGTTAGATAAAACATTGGTCTATTTTGATGACATACTGATTGGTGGAAAAGATTTTGAAGAGTGTGAAATAAATTTGAAAAATACGCTAAATAAATTGCTAGAATTCAATGTCAAAGTAAATTTTGACAAATGTAAGTTTTTTGAGCAAGAGATTGAATATTTAGGTTATACAATAAATAATCGTGGTATTGTACCATCTAGCTCAAAAATTCAAGCGGTGATAAATGCTCCATCACCAACAAATAAAGGTCAGTTACGGTCATATCTTGGTATGATAAATTACTACAACCATTGTATCCCAAATTTATCATCTAAATTGCATTTATTGCACGACCTTACTAAAAATAACGCCAAATGGGTATGGTCTGATAAACATCAGGCTTGCTTTGAGGCAAGTAAAACATTATTGACAGACATACATGTGTTAACCCATTACGACCCCTCAAAACCAATCATAATTTCTTGCGATGCTAGTCCTTATGGCGTTGGTGGTATATTATCCCACATAATAAATGGCAAAGAACACCCTGTAATGTTTGTTTCAAGCACTTTAAAAACAGCTGAACAAAATTACTCACAACTACATAAAGAAGCTCTTGCTATTGTTTTTGCAATACGTAAATTTCACAAATATATTTATGGATTATCGTTTGTAATTGAGAGTGATCATCAACCATTACGAGAAATATTTTCTGAGAAAAAAAATTTACCCTCAGTTACTTCAAATAGGTTACAGAGATGGTCAATTTTCCTCTCTTCATATAATTATACTATTCGATATAAAAAGGGATCCAAAATGTGTCATGCAGATGCTCTTTCTAGGTTGCCATTATCCGAAGAAACAGAAGAAGAACATGATAGTATTAATATTTTTAATTTGGTAAGCGAATTACCAATTGATACAAATAATGTAAGGCAAGAATTACAAAACGATTATGCCCTCAGTCAAGTGTATAAGTTTGTTATGAATGGATGGCCCAAAAATATTCCCGAAAATTTGAGAAAATATTATGATAAACGAATATCATTTGGTACAGAAAATGAATGTTTGTACTATGGTGATAGACTAGTAATACCAGAATCTTTACAAAATAAAGTTCTCGAGTTATTGCACAATAGTCACATAGGAATTGTAAGAATGAAGGCTTTAGCAAGAACTTATGTATGGTGGATGGGTATTGATAATGACGTAGAAAAATATGTAAAATCTTGTAGTATATGTAGTTCAAATCAAAACGTACCAAAGCCCATACTTACAACTTGGCCAGACCCAAAGTACCCATTCGAAAGAATTCATTTAGATTTTTGCAAAATTGAAAAGGTAACTATTTTAGTAATAGTTGACACATTTTCAAAATGGATAGATGCGAAAGTTTTAAAAACAACTACCGCAATCATTCTAATAGAAGCGTTAAGATCATTTTTTTCAATATTTGGATTACCTAGACAAATTGTTACGGACAACGGACCGCCTTTTGGATCAAAGGAATTCATTACTTTTTGCGAAAATAATGGCATTGAATGCCTAAAATCGCCTCCATATCACCCACAGAGCAACGGAAGTGCAGAAAGAGCCGTACAAACATTAAAAAGCAGTTTGAAAAAATATTTACTAGATCCAAAATATAGACATAAATCGTGGGAATTTAAAATAAACAACTTTTTGTTAAAATACAGAACCACACCAACAACAGTTACTGGGACCTCACCGTCAAATTTAATATTTTGTTATAAACCGAAAACATTGCTAGACAAATTAAATTCCAAAAATAGTACAAATGAAATAAATAATAAAATAAATTGTAAAGAGAATAATCAAATTGTAAAGAATATAAGGAAAGAAACAAAATGTCAAAATATTAAAATTTTGGAATATGAGAAAAACGAAATTGTATTATACAGAAATATTTTAAATAATTATTGTAAATGGATACATGCAAAAATTGTAAAAAGGCTAAGTAAAGTGAGATATTATATTGATATAAATGGGAAAAAGAGAGTTGCTCATATTAATCAATTAAAGAAGTTTTTTGGAAGAGTTGTTAAAGTAAATAAAAATAATATGACGTATTGTAAAAGAGATGAAAGTTTAGATATACCTTGTGTAACCGAAATTAGACGTTCAGAAAGAATTAAGATGAAAAATAATGTTAAAGAAGAAAATGTGTAATTATAGTATCTTGTAATTTTTTAGTAAATTTATACATCGATTGTGATTTATGTTAATTATTGTATATAATTGAATTATTTGTTTATGTGTCGAATTATTTTGTTACACAACCTTTTGTTAATATTTTTGTATTATTACTTATATGTTTATAATCACTCATTATATTGGGGAGGAAATGATACATTTGTGCGTAATACCCTGTATTATTATTCTCTCGTTATCAATTATTCCTTAACTCTAGTTATAAGTAAATACCGTTAAGTTTAGGTTTAGAGTTTTTAATAATAAATTTAACTAGTTAGTCTGCCTTTAACTTCTGTGAGTTTCATTAGTCTCGGACACTACAAACACTAGAATTTTTTTATTGAAAATTATCTGAAGGATTTCCTATAAAATATTTTGTGGCATCGATAACACAAAATTTTGTTATCAGTAACAACTAGTAACAAAATTTTCTAAAGAAAGTTCTTCTGTTATCGATAACACACAATTTTTTATCAAACATACGTTTTATTTTATCGATATTACACTATTTTCTATCAAAAATTCGTTTGTTATCAACACTATTTTTTATGAAAAATTCTTATTTCTACAGAAATAACTTCCGTTATCGATAACACAAAATTTTTAATCGATAACACAAAGCTTTTGTTTCAAAATTCTTCTGTTATCGAGAACTCAAAATTTCTTATCGATAACACAAAAATATCAATAGATAACACAAAATTTTCTACAGAAAATTCTTCTGTTTTTGAGAACACAAAATTTTCTATTAAAATGTCTACTGTTACACAATTTATTTATGGAAAATTTTGATGTAATCGATAACACAAAATTTTATAAAAAATAACACAAAAAATGTGTTGTCTATCACACAAAATTTTCTGTTATCGATATTACAAAATTTTGTATAGAAAATTGTACTATTGTTAGAACAAAAGTTTGTGTTATCGATAACAGAAGAATTTGTCTACAGAAAAGGCTGTGTTATAAATAACAACAAAATCTTGTGAAGCAGATTGTGTCTTATCGATTAAAAAAAATCTAAAACAAAAATTTGTGATATCGATAACAAAAGAATTTGTCTATAGAAAATGTTTTGTTATCATTTACAAAAATAACAAATGTTGTGTTATCGATAACAAAAAAAAAAAAAAAATAGTGTTATAGATGACAGAAAAAAATTGTGTTATCCTTAACAGAAAAACGATACAAAATTTTGTGTTATCGTTGTGTTAGAATTTTCCACAGAAAATTTTTTGTTATCAATAACAATATAATTTTCTATATAAAATTGTGTGTTATCGATAACAGAAGAGTTTTCGAGAGCAAATTGTATGTTTTCGATAAGAGAAGAGTTTTCGACCGAAAATTGTGTAAACAAGAATATTTTATAAAAAATTTTACGTTATCGATAACACTCGAAATTTCTATAGAAAATTCTAGTGTTAACGATGGCACATCATTTTCTATAGAAAATTCTAGATTTTTTTTTTATCGAAAATTCTTCTGTAATGTGTTATCAAAAACATAAGATTTTCTTTTAGAAAATTTTGTGTTATATATAATGCTTAAATTTTTTTAGAAAATTTTGTGTTATCGATAACTCTAGAATTTTGTTCAGAAAATTTTGTGTTATCGATAACAGTAAAATTTGTTGTAGAAAATGTGTTATCGATAACAGTAGATTTTTCTATAGAGAATTATAAGTAAATAATTTTCTTCAAAAAATTAGTTATCGAAAAAAAAAAAATCTATACTTTCTTATCATAGTGTATGTATGGTTTTTATGGATCTTTTACTTTACTTTAAACATAAAATATCAAACAAATGTTTACATATGTGATGGTGTGCATACACGTACTTATCTTTGTATGTTTGTAGGTGTTTGTATGTTTAAATGTGTGTAAAAAGTGTTAGTTGTATAAGTATATAAATATATTTTTTTTGTGTATGTGTGTGTTTTTCTCTGTGTGTGGGTATGTTAAAACGAACGTGTTATATAGCATCCCTGGTGGCATTTATTAATGGCACAAAGTTTTAATGAGAATGTGCATAGTTAATTGCAGCAAAACTTAATTTTATATATTTATTGAGTTATATTTGTATGTCTGTGTGTGCCTGTGTAAATCATGCATGAATGTTTATGTGTTTATTTATGTATGAAAACTGTTTTTATTAAACTAACAATTATATTAATTAAAATGTTTTTTTTTTTTGCTATCGTTATATTCAAAATATGTTTCTTAAGAAATTAATCTAGTTTGATGACTATAAGAAATTTAAAATTTCTTAAATTGTCAGAATGGAAATTTTTAAAAGAAAAAAATGTCTCCTTATCTAAGACTGCTTTTTATAGGAAAAATGTCTCAGAATCTAAGACTTTTCTATAAGAAAAATGTCTCAGAATCTGAGACTTTTTCTATAAGAAAAATGTCTCAGAATCTGAGACTTTTTCTATAAGAAACATGTCTCAGAATCTGAGACTTTTTCTATAAGAAAAATGTCTCAGAATCTGAGACTTTTTCTATAAGAAAAATGTCTCAGAATCTGAGACTTTTTCTATAAGAAAAATGTCTCAGAATCTGAGACTTTTTCTATAAGAAAAATGTCTCAGAATCTGAGAATTTTTCTATAAGAAAAATGTCTCAGAATCTGAGACTTTTTCTATAAGAAAAATGTCTCAGAATCTGAGACTTTTTCTATAAGAAAAATGTCTCAGAATCTGAGACTTTTTCTATAAGAAAAATGTCTCAGAATCTGAGACTTTTTCTATAAGAAAAATGTCTCAGAATCTGAGACTTTTTCTATAAGAAAAATGTCTCAGAATCTGAGACTTTTTCTACAAAAAAAATGTCTCAGAATCTGAGACTTTTTCTATAAGAAAAATGTCTCAGAATCTGAGACTTTTTCTATAAGAAAAATGTCTCAGAATCTGAGACTTTTTCTATAAGAAAAATGTCTCAGAATCTGAGACTTTTTCTATAAGAAAAATGTCTCAGAATCTGAGACTTTTTCTATAAGAAAAATGTCTCAGAATCTGAGACTTTTTCTATAAGAAAAATGTCTCAGAATCTGAGACTTTTTCTATAAGAAAAATGTCTCAGAATCTGGGACTTTTTCTTTAAGAAAAATGTCTCAGAATCTGAGACTTTTTCTTTAAGAAAAATGTCTCAGAATCTGAGACTTTTTCTTTAAGAAAAATGTCTCAGAATCTGAGACTTTTTCTTTAAGAAAAATGTCTCAGAATCTGAGACTTTTTCTTTAAGAAAAATGTCTCAGAATCTGAGACTTTTTCTTTAAGAAAAATGTCTCAGAATCTGAGACTTTTTCTTTAAGAAAAATGTCTCAGAATCTGAGACTTTTTCTTTAAGAAAAATGTCTCAGAATCTGAGACTTTTTCTTTAAGAAAAATGTCTCAGAATCTGAGACTTTTTCTTTAAGAAAAATGTCTCAGAATCTGAGACTTTTTCTTTAAGAAAAATGTCTCAGAATCTGAGACTTTTTCTTTAAGAAAAATGTCTCAGAATCTGAGACTTTTTCTTTAAGAAAAATGTCTCAGAATCTGAGACTTTATCTTTAAGAAAAATGTCTCAGAATCTGAGACTTTTTCTTTAAGAAAAATGTTTCAGAATCTGAGACTTTTTCTTTAAGAAAAATGTCTCAGAATCTGAGACTTTTTCTTTAAGAAAAATGTCTCAGAATCTGAGACTTTTTCTTTAAGAAAAATGTCTCAGAATCTGAGACTTTTTCTTTAAGAAAAATGTCTCAGAATCTGAGACTTTTACTTTAAGAAAAATGTCTCAGAATCTGAGACTTTTTCTTTAAGAAAAATGTCTCAGAATCTGAGACTTTTTCTTTAAGAAAAATGTCTCAGAATCTGAGACTTTTTCTTTAAGAAAAATGTCTCAGAATCTGAGACTTTTTCTTTAAGAAAAATGTCTCAGAATCTGAGACTTTTTCTTTAAGAAAAATGTCTCAGAATCTGAGACTTTTTCTTTAAGAAAATGTCTCAGAATCTGAGACTTTTTCTTTAAGAAAAATGTCTCAGAATCTGAGACTTTTTCTTTAAGAAAAATGTCTCAGAATCTGAGACTTTTTCTTTAAGAAAAATGTCTCAGAATCTGAGACTTTTTCTTTAAGAAAAATGTCTCAGAATCTGAGACTTTTTCTTTAAGAAAAATGTCTCAGAATCTGAGACTTTTTCTTTAAGAAAAATGTCTCAGAATCTGAGACTTTTTCTTTAAGAAAAATGTCTCAGAATCTGAGACTTTTTCTATAAGAAAAATGTCTCAGAATCTGAGACTTTTTCTATAAGAAAAATGTCTCAGAATCTGAGACTTTTTCTATAAGAAAAATGTCTCAGAATCTGAGACTTTTTCTATAAGAAAAATGTCTCAGAATCTGAGACTTTTTCTATAAGAAAAATGTCTCAGAATCTGAGACTTTTTCTATAAGAAAAATGTCTCAGAATCTGAGACTTTTTCTATAAGAAAAATGTCTCAGAATCTGAGACTTTTTCTATAAGAAAAATGTCTCAGAATCTGAGACTTTTTCTATAAGAAAAATGTCTCAGAATCTGAGACTTTTTCTATAAGAAAAATGTCGCAGAATCTGAGACTTTTTCTATAAGAAAAATGTCTCAGAATCTGAGACTTTTTCTATTAGAAAAATGTCTCAGAATCTGAGACTTTTTCTATAAGAAAAATGTCTCAGAATCTGAGACTTTTTCTATAAGAAAAATGTCTCAGAATCTGAGACTTTTTCTATAAGAAAAATGTCTCAGAATCTGAGACTTTTTCTATAAGAAAAATGTCTCAGAATCTGAGACTTTTTCTATAAGAAAAATGTCTCAGAATCTGAGACTTTTTCTATAAGAAAAATGTCTCAGAATCTGAGACTTTTTCTATAAGAAAAATGTCTCAGAATCTGAGACTTTTTCTATAAGAAAAATGTCTCAGAATCTGAGACTTTTTCTATAAGAAAAATGTCTCAGAATCTGAGACTTTTTCTATAAGAAAAATGTCTCAGAATCTGAGACTTTTTCTATAAGAAAAATGTCTCAGAATCTGAGACTTTTTCTATAAGAAAAATGTCTCAGAATCTGAGACTTTTTCTATAAGAAAAATGTCTCAGAATCTGAGACTTTTTCTATAAGAAAAATGTCTCAGAATCTGAGACTTTTTCTATAAGAAAAATGTCTCAGAATCTGAGACTTTTTCTATAAGAAAAATGTCTCAGAATCTGAGACTTTTTCTATAAGAAAAATGTCTCAGAATATGAGACTTTTTCTATAAGAAAAATGTCTCAGAATCTGAGACTTTTTCTATAAGAAAAATGTCTCAGAATCTGAGACTTTTTCTATAAGAAAAATGTCTCAGAATCTGAGACTTTTTTTATAAGAAAAATGTCTCAGAATCTGAGACTTTTTCTATAAGAAAAATGTCTCAGAATCTGAGACTTTTTCTATAAGAAAAATGTCGCAGAATCTGAGACTTTTTCTATAAGAAAAATGTCTCAGAATCTGAGACTTTTTCTATAAGAAAAATGTCTCAGAATCTGAGACTTTTTCTATTAGAAAAATGTCTCAGAATCTGAGACTTTTTCTATAAGAAAAATGTCTCAGAATCTGAGACTTTTTCTATAAGAAAAATGTCTCAGAATCTGAGACTTTTTCTATAAGAAAAATGTCTCAGAATCTGAGACTTTTTCTATAAGAAAAATGTCTCAGAATCTGAGACTTTTTCTATAAGAAAAATGTCTCAGAATCTGAGACTTTTTCTATAAGAAAAATGTCTCAGAATCTGAGACTTTTTCTATAAGAAAAATGTCTCAGAATCTGAGACTTTTTCTATAAGAAAAATGTCTCAGAATCTGAGACTTTTTCTATAAGAAAAATGTCTCAGAATCTGAGACTTTTTCTATAAGAAAAATGTCTCAGAATCTGAGACTTTTTCTATAAGAAAAATGTCTCAGAATCTGAGACTTTTTCTATAAGAAAAATGTCTCAGGATCTGAGACTTTTTCTATAAGAAAAATGTCTCAGAATCTGACACTTTTTCTACAAGAAAAATTTCTCAGAATCTAAAACTTTTTCTTTTGGAAAAAAAGTCTCAGAATTTGAGTTCTTTTCTTTTTAAAATTTTCTTTTTAAAGTATTTTCCTTCTTCCTTTAGTTAATTAACCACAAATTATACACATTTATGAGTTTGCTTTGTAATAAGCAAAAATCTACCTTTAATATAATCACATGAATACAAAAGTAATTACAAGATTTTTTATATTTTCCTTAACTACTGTTACTCTCCCATTAACTGCGTGTCTAAGTGTAATAAGTACACATTAATTGCCATAACTGGGTTTGTAAGACTAGATTATCTCCAAATCAACCTACACTAAGACAAAATTAAAAACAAAAGGAAAAAACTAAATTAAACATAATTTTTGGCTTAACAAAAATGTTAGATGTAACTCAACAGCAAGAAAGAAGGGAACAAATGCGTACAGTTTGAGGAGAAGATTTTTTGAAGTAGTATTATTAACAAATATGAATGTGTGTCGTTATGTGTTATTTCCGTTTCCGTGGGGAAATTAGAGAAAAAAATTCTTGCGTAGAAATGGAAAATTCTGTTAAGAAAATAAATTTTTTTACTTTAAACTGTGATCGAAGGGCACCATGGGTTAAAAAGGTAAGATTTTGACTCAAATTAAGTTTAAATGAGCTTAAATAAGAGTGAGTTTCAATTTCTAAATAATAATCAACAGAAACAAATTTTGAGATTTTTTTGAAAATTTTTTGACAAATTTCAAATGGCAAGATCTCAAAATCCGCTAGACTGAATTCAGATTTTTTCTTCATTCGAATTCAGCATGCCAAAAATATTAAAATAATGTATTGGAAGACATTTTTTTATTTTTGAATTTTTCAAAAATACAAAATTTTTGTGGAAAAATTCAAAAGTCCAAAACATTGATCACTGGGCGCCATAGGTTAAAATTATCGGATTCGGCTCAAACAAATTTTAAAAGCAAATTTGTCTCAAGCTCTATAAAAACGTAAAGGGAAACAAATTTTGAGATTCTTTTTAAATTTCTTGATTTTTCTATATTTTTTTTTTTGTTTTTCTTCATTTTTTAAAAATTTTGTATGACAAAATCTCGAAAACCGTTCCACCGATATTAAGTTTTATTTTAATCGTATTCAACGCATCAAGATTAACAAATATGATGCATCGCAAGACATATATTTTTCTTGTTTCTTTTTTTAATTTCCAAAAACGTTGGTAAGCCCCGCTACCAAGGGTTAAATTTATATTCTACACTCAAAAAAAAAACCTTGTAAAATTACAAGAAAAACTTGTAATTTTTTATTGTTTGCCACCTCCTATTTGACAAAAATTCCTAGTAATTTTTACAAAATTTTTACTAATAAGGTTTATACCAATAAAATTGTAAATTTACAAATTTTTTGGACACGATAAAATTTACAAAGAAAGCTTGTAAAATTACTTTTATTTTTGCTAAAATTAAGTTAAACTGAAAGACTGTCTCACGTTCTATGAAAGAGTGAAGGGAAAGAAATTTTAATATATGGGCTGTTTCACGTCAACGGGAGACCCCCCCGCCCCCAAAATTCTATTGGTCGTAGAGAGTTATATTATGGCTTAAAATTTAGCCAATGATCTCTACTTTTGAAAGCTAAGTGGCGGAAGTTGAACCCAATGGTAAGTGAGCCAATATGGCGGCGCGAATCGGGATACCCCGATCGGGATATGCTGGAAACTAATGAAGGAGTTATCGGATTTTTTTGAAATTTGTTATCAGGGGGTATATTGGGACGCTAATTTCGAATTTTCATTCAGATTTCAAAAATTCAAAATGGCGGATCCAATATGGCGGATGATTTTTTCGAGGTTTTCGCATTGAAATAAAACTCGGTTCCCTGAATTTAGATTTCCAAAATTCAAAATGGCGGATCCAATATGGCGTTTATTTTTTTGTTTTATTGTTTTAGATTTCAAAAACTTTAAATTTCATAACAATTTTGTAATTTGCTTGTATTTCTTTGCTTTAACGTTGCGAATGAGTAATATTAATTGCATAAATATTACTCATTCGCAACGTTAAAACAAAGAAATACAAGCAAATTACAAAATTGTTATGAAATTTAAAGTTCAAATGCGATTTTCTCGAAAAAACAAAGAACGTGTTTCTGATTTTTTTTGTGTGGATGGACAAACATCTAAACTTTAAAAAAAAAAAAAAGAAAAAAGAAAAAAAAGCGGCATGATTTTTAATAAATTGACATTTTTAAAAAATGGAAAATTTCAGAACGGAAAATTTAAAAAAAAAAAAAAAAATTTATCGATAGCCCATACAAAACTATATAAGAAGAAAATTTTTGAGATTGTGGTGCATTCCGTTTTAATGTGATAAATATTTAATCAAGGCAACTCGCCACAAATTTGACCATTTTTCCAATATTTGACTACGCCTTCTAAGCCCAGTTTTTGAAAATTAGAAGAACCAAAAACGCAATTTTCTTAGTTCCATATAGAGCTATCCAAACAACCTATTCAGAAATTTCCGGGACACATGTTTTTCTGTAGCGGGACATTTGGGGTGGAATTCCTCATATATGAAAATTTTTTTAAAATATCACTAAAAAATAAACGTCTTTGTAATAATTACAAACACAGTAACAAATCCAAGAGTATGTATGTAAGTCACTTTTCTACCACATATTTATAAATAAATGTATGCATGTATTTGGTTTCTTAGAATAGCTCATTAAGTATTTATGTCAATTTATTTCTCATTCCTTTATTTTTTTATAATTTGGGGAGGGTTGAAAAAGGTAAAGATGTTAAAGGATTCTATTAATTTTTTTTCTTGAACTTTTGATCACATGAGTATTATTTTTGTATGTTTGTCTATCTGTCTACATGCTGCAGGTAAAATGTTGTTGACGCAAATGTTTTATTAATCGATAGGTTAAATAGAAAATTATTTTATTTTATTTTTTTTAACCCCAAAATTTCCTGCATAACGATATATTTATAAACGTGTTAAATGTTTTATCTCAATTGCTCATAAATTCTGTAAAAGTATTCTGTAGCACCACTGTAACTTATTTAGTAAATAGGGTTAAAATTGGGTTACAAATAAAAACAATTTTAGTAACACTAAATAAAATGACATAGACACTTGTCAATTTAAAATTAAATAACATATTTGCCATAAAATACATAATAAAAAAGAAAAAAGGATGTTATCTCACAGTAGGCCATAATAATTGTCGCTAATCCATAATAAACCCGGTTGGTAGCATGCTAGCCTATGAATCATGGGGGTCGTGGGTTCGATTCCCACCAAAAACCAAGCTCGATTTCGCTACAACGAGTTGACGGCCATTCGTACCAGTTCTCGATTAAGTTGACATTATTTAAAATTATTTGTATACAAATAATGTTTTATTATAATTAAATTGAAAAAATAAAAACTCTTGATCATCGGATTAAAATTAATATTGTTGTGCTCAATTCGGGGGTACTCTTTTACCATTTATATACTTTGTAAAAATTATCTTCCGAATAAATAGCCTTTCGGATTTTCAGATTTTTTCTTGTAATTATTGAAGATATTAACTAGAACTTTAATTTTTACAAGAAAAAAAAATGTTAAATCATAAAATTCAAGAGTATACACTAGGGTGGGGCGATTAGTAAGGAAGGACAAAAATCTTAATGGGCGCATCGCGTTTCTGATTCTTGGGATTGTACTGAGCAAAAAAGTCAACTAGACCATACGTCTACGGTGAAACCCGAGCCTCCCGATTTTGACTTGAAGTTTTTCTCAGACTTTTTTTTTTTTTTGGAAAATTTGCAAATTTTCTTGGGGTCATATTTTGTAAACTATTTGAAATTTTGACTTATTTTCAAAAGTTGTAGCTATTGTCTCGGGCTACAATTTCTCTGAACATATTACTTAGAAAAAACTTCGGTTTCATGGTCAAAAAGTCGAAAATGTAGAAAATTCACCACTTTTTGTAATTTTTTTTTTGATATTTTGGCCTATAACAGCCAAACCCTTGAGATTTTCGATCCAATACTTAGACAAAAATTGTAGCTAAGACAATAGTTAAGAACTCTCTAGTACATCGCAAAAGCATTGGAAGGCTCCTTCAGGCAGTTTTGGCCTTGTGAAAATTTTTTGTGAAAATATTGATAAATTACCATTTTCAGTTGTTCATAGCGAAAAATAAAAGGTAAACAAAACATCCAGCTTTCCCAGATACCATATAAACAACTATCCCCACCTATAAACGTCAAAAGGAACGGTCCCATAATTAGTCTTTACTTATTATAGTTTTTGAATGTAAGTTTTAGAAATAATTGTTTCGTGTATAAACTGTGCAGTGCACATAGGGGCAAAATGGGATGTTTTATGGCATCAATTAAACCGCTGGATTTTTGTAGTCGATATGCCCACCGTTTTAAAGAGCGCAGCTTTTCGATTAAATTTATGTAAAAACATGTAAGACTTTCTCTTCAAAATTGCGAAAAAATGCGCAAAAACGAAAAAAAAAAAAATAGTTTGTTTGAAGTATAAAATTTTGTAAATTTTTATGTTAATATATAGACATAGCTATCGCTAAAATAAGTAAGTATTAGAATTACATACATATGAAGTATTCCACACCAAATGTTCCACTAAAAAAGTTATATCGTATAAATTTAAAATTTGAAAAAAAAAACTATTATCAATTTATTTTTGGAAGTTGGGATTAAAATCGGTCATGGAGACGTTGATGGAGGTGTCTGGGGATACCTTCTTCCTCGCAATAGGTATTTACAAATTGATTAAGTATGATATCTATGCTAAAATAGTACAATTTTATCAAATTTATATATTATTTTCATAGCCACGCCCCCAAAAGTGGGCTGGATAATATAAATGTCATATGCTACTCCACTTATTTGTTTGGTAGGTCAAGGAACTTCTTGTCATAAAAATTTTTGATGTGTTGAACAAATGTAAGAAAACCCTCTAAAAATCGTGTTTCCCAAGATTTTTTTTTTAATTCTTTAAGAGGAAGCTTTTTTCACCTGGTCCGATTTTGCCCATTTTGGAACTTAATCAGCCTATGACCAATAGATATATTCATGCTAAGTTTAAGGGGTCTAGCATTTTTGGTTTGGACTGCATGTGGTTTATTAGTAAAAAAAAGTCATATTTTTAATGTGCAGTTTCACAAAGCGGGCGCTTTTCGTGCAAGTTTCTATGACTGATTCTAGTAAAGAATTATACCACTTACCACTGTATAAAAATATCTAAGGATAATGTAGGATAAGTCTTGACTTTTTGACCTTTAAACTTATGTTTTAAAAATCGTCATAAAAAGGATGTTCTTTGAACGGCAATAACTTCTCTAATATTCAATGCAATTTGGTCAGAATGAATGAAAATAATTTGTGCTAAAATTACCTTTTAATTTATGTGTATAGTTCCAACATTTATTATTTGTTTACCTTTCATTTTGAATTTTCAACTTAAGACTATTTAAAATATTTTTTTTGTTTTTTTGAACTTTTACTAAATTTAACACAGTGCCAAGAAACGGAAAATGGATAAATCAAAAAAGGAAAAATGCAGTCAAGCGTAGAAAAGTATAGGCTTTCGATATAAAATAACAATGTTAGCAAAATCGCTTTTTTAAAAAATGAATTGTTGCCAAGAAGCCCCATATAACTGCCCCTATGTGCAGTGCTACTAAAAAATTTAAGATATAAAAAATATGGATAATCCAGTGGATTCTGATAATACAGAGAATGTGGAGATGGAGATGCAGCCAGAATCATCAGCGTCATCATCAAATCTATTGTCTTGGCTACAATTTTTGTCTTAGTATTGGATCGAAAATCTTAAGAGTTTGGCTGTTATAGGCCAAAATATCAAAAAAAATATTACAAAAAGTGGTGAATTTTCTACATTTTCGACTTTTTGACCATGAAAACGAAGTTTTCATATGTTCAGAGAAATTGTAGCCCGAGACAAGAGCTACAACTTTCCTTTTGAAAATAAGTCAAAATTTCAAATAGTTTACGAAATATGAGCCCAAGAATATTTGCAAATTTTCCAAAAAAATAAAGTCTGAGAAAAAACTTCAAGTCAAAATCGGGAGGCTCGATTTTCACCGTAGACGTATGGTCTAGTTGGCTTTTTTGCTCAGTACAATCCCAAGAATCAGAAACGCGAAGCGCCCATTAAGATGTTCAAATCGCCCCACCCTAGTATACACTCAAAATATTTTATAGGCAAAAACAAAAGAAAAACACATTTAAAACCACTGCATAAACAATTAAAAACCCTCCCAGTAATTATTCATTTGTTTTAACAAACATCAACATTTATTTTTTACTGTTGACAAAATTTTCTAAAATAAATAACACTAAACATTAAAAAACTACGGTTTTTTTCATTCTTTTTTACCGACAAATTTGAAAAAAAATAACCTACGAAAACATTAAAAATTAATGATAGTTCTGTTATTTTTACCAACAAATTACAAAAAAATAACCTACGAAAACATTAAAAATTAATGATTTCGTAGGTTATTTTATACAATTTTCTATTGAAATATTTTTTTAAAAATTTTTAATAAAATTTTGGGGAATCGATCCCGCAATCAACTACATTCTGGCCAGACACTCTACCCATCATGCCAAAGCCAGTTGATACAAATATGTTTTTATATTTCTATAAATAATTTTTTGAATTTTTTTTCTACAAACAAATAACCTACTTGTGTAGGTAAAAACTAATGATATATCATTAAAAAATACCAACAATTTAAAAAAAAATTACTTACACAAATCATTAAAAATTTAAGGAATAATCAGTAGTTTTTACTTACAGAACAAAAATAAATGACTTTATAAATTAAATGTTAATGAAAGTCTTTATTTTTTAGTGTGTTATTTTTGAAACAAAGGACTGAAGTAGTCATTAATAAAAACTGAACATCAAACAAATGTTTTTTCTTTTAAAAACGACTAAACTCAAAACTTTTTAAATAAACTACAAACAGTAGTGTGACATAATTTTTTGAGTATATAAATTTTTTAAAAGTTTGGTGTAAGGTGGAAAAGTACACTCAAAATAATTACTCTGTAAAATGACTGCAATCTTAATTGTACAGATATCTGACTAAGTTATCTGCCGAAATACAGATTTTGAGAAAATACTTTGTATTTTCTTTTGACCGTAAAGCAAAATTTTATCTGTAATTTTACTTTTTACTTTGTAATTTCTATTTACAGATAATAAAAAGAGTTTTTTTTTTTGTTAAAATATAGATTTTAGAAAAATATTTGGTTTTCTCTCGTAACAAAAATATTAGATTTCATCTGTAATTTTACTTATTGCTCTGTAATACAGTTTTCAAAAAAAAAAAATTTCTTCAAAAAACTTCCAAATATTTCAACCACTCTTTAAAAAGCGTCTTAAATTACAATAAAAGCTGGTAACTTTTACGTGGATGTCGTGTAAAATTGGAGAAACTCGTTAAAAACTCGTAATTTTCACAAATATAAAAAAAGGAAATTTTCAATTTGGAAACAATTCTGAAATGATTTCCTTTTAATTTTATAAAAGTGTTGATTGGAATGGCCCCGCTTAAATGTGGTTCTGAAAATGAGAAATTTATAAAAAAAAAAAAACACGAGAACACCTTGCGAGTTTATAGACAATTTCTACAAAGTTAA
This sequence comes from Pegoplata infirma, assembly GCA_963921195.1. NCBI lineage: Eukaryota > Metazoa > Arthropoda > Insecta > Diptera > Anthomyiidae > Pegoplata > Pegoplata infirma. Next base: position 208,454,248 of record OY992537.1, on the reverse strand, counting down.
ACATTCACGTGCAAAACTTTTAAGCGGGCCCATTTAAATGAGGGCATTTGCCCTTATTTTTTAAATAAATTATCCATTCATACAGTCGAAGAAAATAAATAAGATTTCTTAAAGTTGTCACTTAAAAAGTAAATTTAAAAAAGAATTTAAAATATAAGGTTTCGCGTGCGGACCATTAAAATGGGGAATGCATTTAATCAGGCACATTTAAATTTTAGTTTTTAACATGATAATGTTTTTAGGCTGGTGTCTAATTTTAAAAAAGTTGCAGGACGCCACGTCAGTTTGACTATATAAGCTAACAAATAACGAAAAAGAAAACAAGAATTACTATTTTTAATTTCTTAAAACCAAAAATTTTAATAACTTGGGTTTGTAACTTGGATAATAATTCACATCGTGGTGAATAAAGCCATTTTTACCAGCTGGTGAATAAAAAGTAACATAATTATTTTTCAACAAAAACAATTTTTTTTCATCAAATTTTTTTTTTCTATCAAATTTTGTTTTCATCAATTTTTTTTCATCAAATTTTGTTTTCATTAATTTTTTTCCATTAATTTCTTTTTTTTTATCAATTTTTTTTTTTTTTTTTATAAATTTTTTTTTTATCATATTTTTTTTCATCAACTTTTTTCATCAAATTTTTTTATCAAATTTTTTATTATCAATTTTTTTCTCACCAAAAAATTTTCTTTTTTCATATTTTTTTTTCATCAATTTTTTTTACATCAAAAAAATTTTCTTTTCATTAAATGTTTAACATAATTTTGTTTTTCGTGAAAAAAATCTTTTTGTTTTACCAAAATTACTTTTTCACCAAGTCAAAGCTTTTTGCATGAAAATTTTCCATTTGTTTATCAAATGTACATAAAACAAGTGAGAGGGTTATATTCTTTGGTGCCGAATCTTTTATATGTTCCAAAATGCAAAAACACTTTTTGCACCTATTTTTGCACTCACTTACGAAATGTGCAGCTCTTTTGGTTTTTTAATTGGGTCCTCGACTGATATTTCAATTCGTTTTGCATGGAATAGCAAAGTAATATAACATTATTTTTTCTAAAAAAACTTTGCTTTGGCAAGTACACCCAAATCTTCCGCAAAACATTATCATGATTTAATGTTTTGGGCAAGAGTACAAAATTCGCAGGCATTTTTCTCTTAAGTTTATGAAAGTACTAATAGGAAACACAATTTTCCCATTTAAATAGCCCCTGCTCAAGTCGTTATTTATTAATTTATAAAAACCTCGGTGAACATCTACCGCTTAAATGCGTCACTAAATATGTGAGCTTTAATATTTTCAAATATACGTAGTACGCAAAAACAAATTACGATGGCTTGTCAGACTGTTAATTTTTTTTGAAGCAGAGAAGTTTCACTTATAAAATGGAGTTAACTAAAACTTTGCAAGTTTACAGAGTTTTTTGTAAAATTTTACACTCATAAAATGCATTTAACTAAAACTTTGTAAATTTACAGTTTTTTGTTTAATTCTTGTCGCATTTATCAAGATTTTACAAAGAATTCTACAGAGTTTTTTTTTCGCAAAAAAAACAAAAAATTTTTCTGGTTGGAAATCTATGGTATTTTCTGCTGGCGCAGCACAGTATTTCTGTAATTTAACAGAGTGATTATTTTGAATGTACTCCCGAAGCGACAAACACAGCCTAACAAACACACTTATTTTTCCAATAACATGTTAAACACTTATTTTGACATTGAAATTAATTTCGTAATAAAAATAAAAACAAATTTTATTTTTTTGTAATAAAAAAAAAACCGTCTGTACTTTTGTAAAAAACATTAAAAAAACAAAAATACTTGTTAACATAGAAGTACCGAAAAATTTTTAAAGACAAGACTAGGTCGAATCCATTAATCCCCTTCACAAAGCCGAAAAACTTTTTTAGTAATTTTAAATTTTTTTAACGTACACAAAATAAAATTTTTAAAAATGCTGACTAAATTTTTTTGTAGAACAAAAAAAAAATTTTTTTTTTAGTGTAAAAATTTTTTGAGTGTAAAAATTTGTTTGAATGATTTTTTTTTTTTTGAGTTTGAAAACTTTTTATGGGTGTAAGAATTTTTTTTGAGTGCCAAAAACACTTTGTTAAATATATTTGTGGCGTATCAATAAAGCAAATTAACAACAGAATAAGTTCTTCTCAAATGTTTGATTACCAATCAGTGATTGGTAAGATTTAATGTTACTGATAACATTTGATAGCAACCAGTAAGCAGAAACATTGTATGCAGCCACTACATACAATACAGCACTGAATGATTGTAATCAATACAATCATCAGTTGTAGTAGTACATACAAGAAGAATAAATTCCAAATTTCAAATAACCAGTGCTTCATTCATTGTTTAAAAAAAAATATTTTTGAAGTTCTTGAACTTGTTGTGTAGGTGAACTTACATATTTGATAGATATGAAGGAAATGTTGATAAAGTTATTTTTGAAGTATGTATATTTATAAAAAAAAAATTCAGAAACTACTAGCAGCTGTTTAAGAGTAGAACTTTTTTAACATGATAATGTTTTAGGATAATTTTTAATTTCAAAAGTGACACAGGGCGCCACCTCAGTTTCACTATTTAAGCTTACGACTGAATAAGAAAAGAAAATTAGAATTACTGTTTTCATTCTCTTAAAAGGATTGTAACTGGGATAATAATTCACCTGGTTGGTGAATAAAAAAATGTTTTACCAGCTGGTGAATAAAACGTTACATTACTATTATTATTTAATTTTTTGTTTATTAAAAAAAATAATTTTTTTCATCAAAATTGTTTTTTTTTTTATTAAAAAATTTTATTTTGTCATCAAAAAATGTTTTTATTTTTTCATCAAAAATTTGTATTAATTTTTCATTAAATTTCTTTCTTCATTAAACACTTTGGTTTCATAAAAAAAAAAAAAATTTCATCAAAAACTTTTTTTTATTAAAAAATAACGCGATATTAATTTGTCATTCCAAGCAAAACGCATTGAAATATCGGTTGACTGATAAAAAAAAAATTATTAAAAAAGTTGAAAAAATAATGTTGATAAGAAAACTTTTGATTAATTGAAAAATTAATTGAACAAAATATGCATGCAAAACAAATTTATGAAAAAAAAAATATGGATAAAAAGGAAAATATTGATGAAAAGAAAATTATTGATGAAAAAAAAAATATTGATAAAAGAAAATTTTGATAAAAATACATTGATGAAAAAAATATTGATGAAAAAAATATTGATGAAAAAAAATATTGATGAAAAAAATACTGATGAAAAAAATACTGATGAAAAAAAAAATAATGAAAAAAAAAAATTATGAAAAATGATAATAAAACAAAATTTTTGATAAACACAAAAAAAAAGTTATTGAAAAAAAATTATGAAATTTTTTTTTATTTTCATGAAAAAATATTGATGAAAAAAATATTAATAAAAAAACCAAAATTTTTGAAGAACACAAACAAAATTATTAAAAAATATGTACACACAAAAAAATTAAAAAAAAAATTGTGCCAGTTTTTGGTTTAATTACAACCTATAAAGTGGTTTTGGATAACTTACCAAAGTTTATGCTCTAAAAATCTTAGGTAAATTATCCAAAACCACTTTATAGGTTGTATTATCCCCAAAAAGTACACAGTTTTTATACCCTCCAACTACAGTATGGGGGCATACTCACTTTGTCATTCCGTGTGTAACGCATCAAAATATCGGTCTAGGACCCCATAAAGTATATATATTTATGATCAGTGATCGATTCTAAGACATTCTAGCGATGTCCGTCCGTCCGTCCGTCTGTCCGTCTGTCCGTCTGTCCGTCTGTCCGTCTGTAGTTAACACGATGCAGTCCAAAATAAAATAGCTAGACTCCCGACATTTGGCACAAATATGTCTTATAATAATAGGCAGGTTAAGTTCGTAAATGAGCAAAATCGTACCAGGGGGAAAAAAGTTCCCCCTTAAAGAACTAAACCAACCTCTGGAAAAATACACTTTTTTACATGTTTTTTTGTATTTTTGTTCAATAAATGAAACATTTGTTATATTTATCGGGATGGGAAGGTGCTGTCAACATCCCCCACTGACCCCCATCACCCCCCCCCAAATAAAACGCCCCTGACAATTTTTTTTTTTACATTTTGGAGGGTATAAAAGATTCGGCACAGCCGAATTTAACACTCTCACTTGTTTTATATTTTTTTTGTGTGTATGAAAAAATTTTTTTGATTAAAAAATATGGATGAAAAAAATATTGATGAAAAAAAATATTGATGAAATTAAAATTGATGAAAAAAATATTGATGAAAAAAACATTGATTAAAAAAAAATATTAATGAAAAACAGAAAAAACAAGTAAGAGTGTTAAATTCGGCTGTGCCGAATCTTTTATACCCTCCAACACGTCTGAAATTAAAAAAAAAAAATCCCAGTGGCGTCTTTTTTTTGGTCGGCGGAGTTGGTGGGGGACACCTGTACCCCCGCTATATATGTTTACAAATTATTTGTTTATGATATTTAAATTTTTATCGGTATTTTTAATTAACTTCTATAACCACCTTAAAAAAATCGAATTTTCTGACCCCCTTGGTCCAAACGCAGTTCTATGAACATAATATGGCACACAAATGTTACATTTGTTGGGCACAAATTAAAAAAAACTCATAAAAATATCGTATTTTTCAGGGGTCGTTTTAGTTCTTCAAGGGGGAACTTTTTCCCCCTGGTCCGATTTTGCCCATCTTTGAACTTAACCTTACCAGCAACATACGAGATATTCTTGCCCAATTGCAGGGGTCTTGCTCTTTTGCTTTGGACTGCATCGTTATTTCTACAGACGGACGGACGGACATTGCTAGAATGTCTTAGATTCTATCATGGATCAATATTATATATACTTTGTGGGGTCCCCGTCCGATATTTCGATGTATTACACATGGAATGAAAAAGAGAGTTTACCCCCATACTGTGGTTGGAGGGTATAAAAATATGGAAAAATATGTATATTCTAATTATTTTTTTTTTTTAAATAAAAATTATTATATTCGACCTTTAAAATATTATATTTTAAGGATGTTTATTCTGGCTCGAGGTCATTATTTAATTTACTAATTAAAACCATAAAATTCTCATAGCATAATTTTCAAGAAAATTATTTTTAGTTTTAAATTTGTTTATGTTGGTCATTTTTGCAAGACTTAATCGACACGTGTTTCGGAATTTGTCAGATTCCATTGTCAAGATTATTTAGCAAAAATAGAAACGATTTACTACAAAGTAGCAAACGAGTCTAATGACCAGGGACAGGACCTTCATGCACTAAAAAACTATGTTTTAGGCGCCTAAAATATGCACTAAAAAGTCTTGAAATATGCACTAAAAATTTAAAAATATGCACTAAAAATCATAAATATCCACTTTTTTTTACTTTTATTAAAAAAAAAACATAACATTTGAATTCAGTCTGGCATTGTAAGCTTAGATATACATACATATATACAGTGTGTATAAAATGTTATTAAAAAATAAAAATATTCTAAGAAAATATCATAATTGCTTTAATACAAAAAAAAAAATATCATAAAAAATTTTTAAAAATAGCTAAAAATACAAAAAAAATAGCTAAAAAACTAAAATTTGTACAAAATATGACCTAAAAATATGCATTTATAGCGGAATAATAGCAAAATATGCAAAAATATGCACTTTAAGCAAAATATGCAAAAATATGCACTAACGAATCGATGCCATTTTAAAGCAAATTCTTTGATTCGCAAAGATATTTTGTTTATGCTGTTCTATGACCAAAAGGAAAAAACATGCATTTGCATGAAAGTCCTCTCCTTGCTAATGACAAATCGTTTGTGCACAAACTAAAATATTAGTACATATTCGACTTTATCCACAATGGGAATTAAAAAGTCGAAGTATAGTATAATTTCTCCATCTTTCTAATTCCCATTTGCACCCCGTCGGTGGAAAACATTCCATATAATATTAAAAAAATTTAAAAGGTACCAACCAAATGTTTACTTTTTCGTGCAAAATAAAAGCAAAAGCGAAATTGTTAGTATGATTACAGTAAACCAAATGAGATTCGATTACCTTTTTTTAAAAGGGATGCACTCGTAAATACACCTAGTGTATTTATCATTTAAGTGATTTATATGCTGTTTGATATTGAGACTATTTGCAATTTTTTTGTGCAGCTTTTTTATGGCAGCCAAAATAAAAATCGTATAAATGAAAGCATATGTACAAAAAAAAGCGAAATTTAAACATTGAGATCAAAAAGAATGCCAAACTTGTTTAAATTATAGAATTATTTAAATTAAGACAACAAAATTTCATATATTGATGAATGACTTTCTAAAGGAAAGTCTTTAAAGACCGGGAGTAAAACCGGAACGATTTGGATCAATTTCAATAACGATCATCTCAGTAAAAATTGCTTGTACTGTTGGCTCATTTTCAATTAAAACCTTGTTGTATTAACAAACACTTTTTCCCTTCCCCAAACCGAATTTGAAATTATTTTTCATTAAATTTTTTTTCCATTATTTTGTTGAAACACATTTTTTTTTGCGACTCACGACTTTTCTGGGACTCACAGGTATTTTATTTTCGGCCCTACTTTTTAAAATTTCTCGGTTTTGTCCATGTTTACAAAAGTATTTTGGACGATATAAAAGAAATTTTCAAAAAGTATTTTCTTCAGAATATTTTTAAATCGAATGAGTAGTGGCGGAGATTTTTAGACTTTACGTTTTTGAACAAAAATTAGGCAAGAAATGGGCTTAGTCGGTGAAATCTAGCCTATCTCTAACCTAAAGGAACAATTTTAAATATTGTTGAAAATTTCTTCGAATTTGCATTTGTTCACTTAGGCCCATGTCATTTGGGACATTCCAAACACTAATAAAAACGTTTTCAAAATTGGAAAAGTTGTTTCGGAGATTTCTTTTAATATCCAAACATACACACAAAGGAAAAATATGTTTGTAACAAGATTTCAGCACACCAGATAAACCATAATGGAGGGCAGCATAGTATGGTTGATCCAATTGATCAAATACATGAATGTGACAGTCATACTATGATCATCAACAATAAAAAATTAAAATATTTTATCATATTATTATCAGCAAAGATTAAAATATGATCGCCACAATTATGTTGTGATAGAATTATCAATCAGAGCAGTTTTCCCTCCATTATGGTTTTCGAAATCATGTTTCATCATCTAAAAATGTTCAATATTTTTATTGTTATAATTTTAATAATATAATTCATTTATTGACTTAATTATTTATTTTATTTACATTATTCTTATGATAACAGCAAAACAAAAATCATTTTTATGAAATTCTCCCCCAATTCATCTCGAACGTATAGTTTTTTCTTTATGTATCTTTATATTGAACATTTATTTCAATATAATTTTTAAAATCATAAATTTCTCTTCCCCAAGTGTTTAAAATATATATTTTATTTGTTTTATTCGTTTTTTGTTGTACTTGATACTTAAATATGCGAAACTGCTCCTTTTTTTGGCAGGACTTTTCTAACAGTTTCCTTTTTTTTTTTTTGTTTACAAAAAAAAAGTTTCCCTTTTTTGAAGTTTATTTTTTCAATATTTGTTTGCCATTTGGTTTTTTGCGTTTTTTTCTTATTTCCATTTCGATTGTATTTGTCTGGTCATGATTGTGGTCTATCGTTATTTTTATGACCGTTAAATAGTTTGTGTGTGTTTTGGGAAATTCAAAATTCAATTAGGATGAAATATTTAATGGTATTTTTATATAGTCATTGGCGTCTGGTCTTGTCCATTTGTTATTATTTTTTTATTAGTTAACTGTGTTGCGGCGGAGCACGTTCCAAATGGCTGTTGAAGGGATTGTTAAAAAGTTATAAAAAAAAACGTTGAATTCATATTTTTGGGGAATTATGTTTAGGGTTTTAGGAATGGAAATTTTATTAACGTATTATATTTTTTTTATATTTTGAATTTTTTGTTTTCAAAATATTTTTTTGTAACCAAACTCAGAACTTACTGATATGCATTATTATTTTCATTTCATCATTTTTCCTACAGAAAAAGTCTCAGATTCTGAGACATTTTTCCCAAACAAAAAGTATCAGATTCTGAGACATTTTTCCCAAACAAAAAGTATCAGATTCTGAGACATTTTTCCCAAACAAAAAGTATCAGATTCTGAGACATTTTTCCCAAACAAAAAGTATCAGATTCTGAGACATTTTTCCTTTAAAAAAAGTCTTAGATTCTGCGACATTTTTCTTATAGAAAAAGTCTCAGATTCTGAGACATTTTTCTTATAGAAAAAGTCTCAAATTCTGAGACATTTTTCTTATAGAAAAAGTCTCAGATTCTGAGACATTTTTCTTATAGAAAAAGTCTCAGATTCTGAGACATTTTTCTTATAGAAAAAGTCTCAGATTCTGAGACATTTTTCTTAAAGAAAAAGTCTCAGATTCTGAGACATTTTTCTTATAGAAAAAGTCTCAGATTCTGAGACATTTTTCTTATAGAAAAAGTCTCAGATTCTGAGACATTTTTCTTAAAGAAAAAGTCTCAGATTCTGAGACATTTTTCTTATAGAAAAAGTCTCAGATTCTCTGAGACTTCTCAGATTCTGAGACATTTTTTCTTATAGAAAAAGTCTCAGATACTGAGACATTTTTTTTTTTTTTTGAAAAAATCTCAGATTCTGAGACATTTTTCTTATAGAACATGAGACATTTTTCTTATAGAAAAAGTCTCAGATTCTGAGACATTTTTCTTATAGAAAAAGTCTCAGATTCTGAGACATTTTTCTTATAGAAAAAGTCTCAGATTCTGAGACATTTTTCTTATAGAAAAAGTCTCAGATTCTGAGACATTTTTCTTATAGAAAAAGTCTCAGATTCTGAGACATTTTTCTTATAGAAAAAGTCTCAGATTCTGAGACATTTTTCTTATAGAAAAAGTCTCAGATTCTGAGACATTTTTCTTATAGAAAAAGTCTCAGATTCTGAGACATTTTTCTTATAGAAAAAGTCTCAGATTCTGAGACATTTTTCTTATAGAAAAAGTCTCAGATTCTGAGACATTTTTCTTATAGAAAAAGTCTCAGATTCTGAGACATTTTTCTTATAGAAAAAGTCTCAGATTCTGAGACATTTTTCTTATAGAAAAAGTCTCAGATTCTGAGACATTTTTCTTATAGAAAAAGTCTCAGATTCTGAGACATTTTTCTTATAGAAAAAGTCTCAGATTCTGAGACATTTTTCTTATAGAAAAAGTCTCAGATTCTGAGACATTTTTTCTTATAGAAAAAGTCTCAGATTCTGAGACATTTTTTTTTTTTTTGAAAAATCTCAGATTCTGAGACATTTTTCTTATGGAAAAAGTCTCAGATTCTGAGACATTTTTCTTATAGAAAAAGTCTCAGATTCTGAGACATTTTTCTTATAGAAAAAGTCTCAGATTCTGAGACATTTTTCTTATAGAAAAAGTCTCAGATTCTGAGACATTTTTCTTATAGAAAAAGTCTCAGATTCTGAGACATTTTTCTTATAGAAAAAGTCTCAGATTCTGAGACATTTTTCTTATAGAAAAAGTCTCAGATTCTGAGACATTTTTCTTATAGAAAAAGTCTCAGATTCTGAGACATTTTTCTTATAGAAAAAGTCTCAGATTCTGAGACATTTTTCTTATAGAAAAAGTCTCAGATTCTGAGACATTTTTTCTTATAGAAAAAGTCTCAGATTCTGAGACATTTTTTTTTTTTTGAAAAATCTCAGATTCTGAGACATTTTTCTTATAGAAAAAGTCTCAGATTCTGAGACATTTTTCTTATAGAAAAAGTCTCAGATTCTGAGACATTTTTCTTATAGAAAAAGTCTCAGATTCTGAGACATTTTTCTTATAGAAAAAGTCTCAGATTCTGAGACATTTTTCTTATAGAAAAAGTCTCAGATTCTGAGACATTTTTCTTATAGAAAAAGTCTCAGATTCTGAGACATTTTTCTTATAGAAAAAGTCTCAGATTCTGAGACATTTTTCTTATAGAAAAAGTCTCAGATTCTGAGACATTTTTCTTATAGAAAAAGTCTCAGATTCTGAGACATTTTTCTTATAGAAAAAGTCTCAGATTCTGAGACATTTTTCTTATAGAAAAAGTCTCAGATTCTGAGACATTTTTCTTATAGAAAAAGTCTCAGATTCTGAGACAATTTTTCTTATAGAAAAAGTCTCAGATTCTGAGACATTTTTCTTATAAAAAAAGTCTCAGATTCTGAGACATTTTTCTTATAGAAAAAGTCTCAGATTCTGAGACATTTTTCTTATAGAAAAAGTCTTAGATTCTGAGACATTTTTCTTATAGAAAAAGTCTCAGATTCTGAGACATTTTTCTTATAGAAAAAGTCTCAGATTCTGAGACATTTTTCTTATAGAAAAAGTCTCAGATTCTGAGACATTTTTCTTATAGAAAAAGTCTCAGATTCTGAGACATTTTTCTTATAGAAAAAGTCTCAGATTCTGAGACATTTTTCTTATAGAAAAAGTCTCAGATTCTGAGACATTTTTCTTATAGAAAAAGTCTCAGATTCTGAGACATTTTTCTTATAGAAAAAGTCTCATATTCTGAGACATTTTTCTTATAGAAAAAGTCTCAGATTCTGAGACATTTTTCTTATAGAAAAAGTCTCAGATTCTGAGACATTTTTCTTAAAGAAAAAGTCTCAGATTCTGAGACATTTTTCTTATAGAAAAAGTCTCAGATTCTGAGACATTTTTCTTATAGAAAAAGTCTCAGATTCTGAGACATTTTTCTTAAAGAAAAAGTCTCAGATTCTGAGACATTTTTCTTATAGAAAAAGTCTCAGATTCTGATACATTTTTCTTATAGAAAAAGTCTCAGATTCTGACACATTTTTCTTATAGAAAGAGTCTCAGATTCTGAGACATTTTTCTTATAGAAAAAGTCTCAGATTCTGAGACATTTTTTCTTATAGAAAAAGTCTCAGATACTGAGACATTTTTTTTTTTTTTTTGAAAAAATCTCAGATTCTGAGACATTTTTCTTATAGAACATGAGACATTTTTCTTATAGAAAAAGTCTCAGATTCTGAGACATTTTTCTTATAGAAAAAGTCTCAGATTCTGAGACATTTTTCTTATAGAAAAGGTCTCAGATTCTGAGACATTTTTCTTATAGAAAAAGTCTCAGATTCTGAGACATTTTTCTTATAGAAAAAGTCTCAGATTCTGAGACATTTTTCTTATAGAAAAAGTCTCAGATTCTGAGACATTTTTCTTATAGAAAAAGTCTCAGATTCTGAGACATTTTTCTTATAGAAAAAGTCTCAGATTCTGAGACATTTTTCTTATAGAAAAAGTCTCAGATTCTGAGACATTTTTCTTATAGAAAAAGTCTCAGATTCTGAGACATTTTTCTTATAGAAAAAGTCTCAGATTCTGAGACATTTTTCTTATAGAAAAAGTCTCAGATTCTGAGACATTTTTTCTTATAGAAAAAGTCTCAGATTCTGAGACATTTTTTTTTTTTTGAAAAATCTCAGATTCTGAGACATTTTTCTTATGGAAAAAGTCTCAGATTCTGAGACATTTTTCTTATAGAAAAAGTCTCAGATTCTGAGACATTTTTCTTATAGAAAAAGTCTCAGATTCTGAGACATTTTTCTTATAGAAAAAGTCTCAGATTCTGAGACATTTTTCTTATAGAAAAAGTCTCAGATTCTGAGACATTTTTTCTTATAGAAAAAGTCTCAGATTCTGAGACATTTTTTTTTTTTTGAAAAATCTCAGATTCTGAGACATTTTTCTTATAGAAAAAGTCTCAGATTCTGAGACATTTTTCTTATAGAAAAAGTCTCAGATTTTGAGACATTTTTCTTATAGAAAAAGTCTCAGATTCTGAGACATTTTTCTTATAGAAAAAGTCTCAGATTCTGAGACATTTTTCTTATAGAAAAAGTCTCAGATTCTGAGACATTTTTCTTATAGAAAAAGTCTCAGATTCTGAGACATTTTTCTTATAGAAAAAGTCTCAGATTCTGAGACATTTTTCTTATAGAAAAAGTCTCAGATTCTGAGACATTTTTCTTATAGAAAAAGTCTCAGATTCTGAGACATTTTTCTTATAGAAAAAGTCTCAGATTCTGAGACATTTTTCTTATAGAAAAAGTCTCAGATTCTGAGACATTTTTCTTATAGAAAAAGTCTCAGATTCTGAGACATTTTTCTTATAGAAAAAGTCTCAGATTCTGATACATTTTTCTTATAGAAAAAGTCTCAGATTCTGAGACATTTTTCTTATAGAAAAAGTCTCAGATTCTGAGACATTTTTCTTATAGAAAAAGTCTCAGATTCTGAGACATTTTTCTTATAGAAAAAGTCTCAGATTCTGAGACAATTTTTCTTATAGAAAAAGTCTCAGATTCTGAGACATTTTTCTTATAAAAAAAGTCTCAGATTCTGAGACATTTTTCTTATAAAAAAAGTCTCAGATTCTGAGACATTTTTCTTATAGAAAAAGTCTCAGATTCTGAGACATTTTTCTTATAGAAAAAGTCTTAGATTCTGAGACATTTTTCTTATAGAAAAAGTCTCAGATTCTGAGACATTTTTCTTATAGAAAAAGTCTCAGATTCTGAGACATTTTTCTTATAGAAAAAGTCTCAGATTCTGAGACATTTTTCTTATAGAAAAAGTCTCAGATTCTGAGACATTTTTCTTATAGAAAAAGTCTCAGATTCTGAGACATTTTTCTTATAGAAAAAGTCTCAGATTCTGAGACATTTTTCTTATAGAAAAAGTCTCAGATTCTGAGACATTTTTCTTATAGAAAATGTCCCAAATTCTGAGACATTTTTTATTATAGAAAAAGTCTCAGATTCTGAGACATTTTTCTTATAGAAAAAGTCTCAGATTCTGAGACATTTTTCTTATAGAAAAAGTCTCAGATTCTGAGACATTTTTCTTATAGAAAAAGTCTCAGATTCTGAGACATTTTTCTTATAGAAAAAGTCTCAGATTCTGAGACATTTTTCTTATAGAAAAAGTCTCAGATTCTGAGACATTTTTCTTATAGAAAAAGTCTCAGATTCTGAGACATTTTTCTTATAGAAAAAGTCTCAGATTCTGAGACATTTTTCTTATAGAAAAAGTCTCAGATTCTGAGACATTTTTCTTATAGAAAAAGTCTCAGATTCTGAGACATTTTTCTTATAGAAAAAGTCTCAGATTCTGAGACAGATTCTGAGACATTTTTCTTATAGAAAAAGTCTCAGATTCTGAGACATTTTTCTTATAGAAAAAGTCTCAGATTCTGAGACATTTTTCTTATAGAAAAAGTCTCAGATTCTGAGACATTTTTCTTATAGAAAAAGTCTCAGATTCTGAGACATTTTTCTTATAGAAAAAGTCTCAGATTCTGAGACATTTTTCTTATAGAAAAAGTCTCAGATTCTGAGACATTTTTCTTGTAGAAAAAAATCTCAGATTCTGAGACATTTTTCTTGTAGAAAAAATCTCAGATTCTAAGATATTTTTCTTATAGAAAAAGTCTCAGATTCTGAGACATTTTTCTTATAGAAAAAGTCTCAGATTCTGAGACATTTTTCTTATAGAAAAAGTCTCAGATTCTGAGATATTTTTCTTATAGAAAAAGTCTCAGATTCTGAGACATTTTTCTTATAGAAAAAGTCTCAGATTCTGAGACATTTTTCTTATAGAAAAAGTCTCAGATTCTGTGACATTTTTCTTATAGAAAAAGTCTCAGATTCTGAGACATTTTTCTTATAGAAAAAGTCTCAGATTCTGAGACATTTTTCTTATAGAAAAAGTCTCAGATTCTGAGACATTTTTCTTATAGAAAAAGTCTCAGATTCTGAGACATTTTTCTTATAGAAAAAGTTTCAGATTCTGAGACATTTTTCTTATAGAAAAAGTCTCAGATTCTGAGACATTTTTCTTATAGAAAAAGTCTCAGATTCTGAGACATTTTTCTTATAGAAAAAGTCTCAGATTCTGAGACATTTTTCTTATAGAAAAAGTCTCAGATTCTGAGACATTTTTCTTATAGAAAAAGTCTCAGATTCTGAGACATTTCAGATTCTGAGACATTTTTCTTATAGAAAAAGTCTCAGATTCTGAGACATTTTTCTTATAGAAAAAGTCTCAGTGTTCCGGGCCTGATTACATTTACTAACAAAAGAGACAGTTTTTTTTAAAGGTTTTGGATTTGTGATAGTATTTTTTTTTTATCCGTGTGATATGTCACTTGACCTATGAAGGATCTATCACTTTTCCTGCAGGGAGACTTTCTTACAAAAAAAACGAATGCTAAAATTTTTTTTTCTCAGTGTATAGCTATACTACACACACAAAATAATGTATAAACATGCAAATTTAGAACGATATCTAATTAATTAAACAATTGTAAAATTCCTTTGATAAATTAACATCACCATGTGGTGACACTTTGTGACCACTCAAATTGCATTGCAATTCAAAATGGCTGCAATTGTAAGTGACATCTCATACATTTGCATAAATATTGTTAATGTGGTAGATCCACTATTGGTGATAGTAAAATTTGTTAGGTGATGATGATGAGGAAGATGATGATGATGATGACTGTAATGATAACATATATTATAATGAGGATGATGTTTATACCTACTTACTTTAAGCTACATAGGATTTAAACATCAGTTTTGGGGCATTTATACCTTATGGATAACATAACTTTAGTGTTATTGTGTATAATAAATAAAAGTACGGTTATAACAATATATAACTAACCAGGAAACTATTATAATATAACCTTCATTTACTACAAGAAAAACATAAATCCAAAAACGTAATTTTTGAGGTTATAAATATAAATTTTTCGTTATATACATAATTCAATTCTTACCGCTTGAAAAGTGAATATTTTGAAATTTCTTGTGTTCCCACCTTTTTCAATTGAAAAACTTTTTTTGTTATTAATTATTAACGGTAGTAGCATTTTCTGCAAAATCATGTTTTTTGACTTATGTCAGTTTTGTAGTAAATAAAAATTATATTCTTCGATGTTGCTGAAATTTGGAAAATATGTTAATAAAAAAATGCCATATAACAAAATTTTTATTTTATTTTGAAATTTGCAGTTCCGTCAGTTTTTCGTTTTATCCAAACTATTCTGTATTAAGATAATTATGACGAACATGATATACTTATGCATAAGTAGTGGTATTTGTGGCATTTCGAAATGAGAAATGTGTTGGTAGCATTTCTCTCAAAACGAGAAATGTATTGTAATAATGTAAAACATTTGTAAAATAATTTTAATTAATTGCATGCAGACAAATGTATAGTAACAGATTTATTATTTAATTAAATATTTAAAGTTGTTATTAAAACAGGAAAATATAATTTGTTGAGAAAACTAATTATCGGCAAATTGGCTTGCATGTAGTCCAATGTGGAAGATTTTTATACCCCACACCCACCACCACTCTTCGTGGTTTAGGATTCTCTTTAATGGATAAAGCGTTTTCTGAAGAGAATTTTGGATAAAGTGTTTATGGAGATTTCCATTTAACTTTTCATTTCTTTGAAATTTTGGTTTTTTGGCAAAAACTTTTTTTATTTGCATTAAAATATCCATCTAGTGATAGAAATGCATAAAGGACTTCTAATGCAATTAGCTTGCAAACACATAAGGCCAAAAATCTTAATTTGCGGTAGTTAGCGACAACCAAACTTCCGAAATGTGGAAAAGTCGATTGAAATTTCATAAAAATTATGTACTCTTTGGCCAATTGTACTTGCGCCGTCCAACGTATTCTTTGAAGATTTAGAATATATGGTCCCTATACTTGTTCAAAAAAGATGTATTTATGAATTTGATGTGCCATCAATAATAAAAAAGTTATTTGGTGGTAACGGTTTGAAATTAAAATTTCTTCATTTTCAATTTTTCGTCGTTTTTTTATCAGCAAATTTGCGCCGCTTCATACTTTTCAAAAGCTAATACGAAGAATGATAGCTGTCGTAATTGGCTACAGTCTAAAACCAGTCTCATGAATGTGCCCTCAATAGGAGCAGAGTACTAGCTAGACAAAGGTTGAGAGACAAAACGTGAAAGTCATCAAAAATCCACTTTTTTGCGAGGCACATTCGCAATATTACTTAAAAGTGGCCAGCACATCGCGTGATCCAAATATTTTTTGATTTTTTATAATAAAATCGATATAGCGTGTTAAAATTTTGATTAGCAAAAATTTTGCAAAAATCTGACATTTCACGATTTTAAACTTTTGCTTGTATTTTCACGTAAAAAGAATTTAGATTTAAAATATACTAGTCAGACGATTGCTTGTAATGCGTATTATGGATCGTATGCAAAAATTGGGACTAAATGTAACTGTACGCTGAAAACACGCCAATTTTGTCTCCAGATAAACCGCCAGGGCACACCCAAACCGCTAATAGAAATTAATTTCTATAAATGGCAATTGCTAGTACTTATGAAGCTTTATCCCAAAACTGAACGGCATTCAAAAATTTTGAAGATTGTGGATTTAATGCATCCCTCAAAATTTCATTATTCAGAAACTGCATCACTTTTAAAAATTCACAATTTAGCATAATGCACAAGTTTCTTAACTAATTTGGGGGTGCTAAACACGAATATGGTCTTTAATTTGGTCCATCATCTTTAGATTTCGCGTAAATTGCATAACAAGCTTCAAAATAACAACTTTTAAAAACTAACTTTTAACGGGAAAATATCTTTTTAAATCCACGTTAATGGATATAATGTAACCAATTTGTGTTGGGGATAGTATGAAACATTAATTCACGTTAATTTTGTTAAATTCTAATAATAATTGTAATTTTCAGACTTTTGGTTTTCAAATAAAGTCTTTAATCCACCATAACTTTCGCGCCGTCAGCTGAAAGTTCTTCACGCGAACGGATTTTAACTAACTAAATGCATGTTTATACGCGTACTAAACGATTTTGATGTGCCTTCAAAAAAAATTTTAATATTTTTTAAACCTTAAAATCAAAAGTTAAATGGAAATGTTCTTATACACTTTCTCGGATAAAGAATTTCCTTTAGAAACTTTATAGGATAAAGTATTATCGATAGAAAACTTTTTGGATAAAGCGTTTTCTACAGAAAACTTTTTGGATAAAGGATTTTCTACAGAAAACATTATAAAGGGTTTTCCGTAAAAAGTATTTTGGATATTATTTTTTTTAAAAATACATAATTAGATTAAGTTTTTTCTATAAAAAACTTTATCAAATAAAGTTTTTTTTTATAAAAAACTTTATTGGATAAAGTTTTTTTTGATAAAAATTTTATTGGATAAAGTTTTTTCTATAAAAAGCTTTATCGGATAAAGTTTTATTCGATAAAAAATTTTATCGGATAAAGTTTTTTCTATAAAAAATTTTATCGGATAAAGTTTTTTCTATAAAAAACTTTATCGGATAAAGTTTTTTCTATAAAAAACTTTATCGGATAAAGTTTTTTCTATAAAAAACTTTATCGGATAAAGTTTTTTCTATAAAAAACTTTATCGGATAAAGTTTTTTCGATAAAAAACTTTATCGGATAAAGTTTTTTCTATAAAAAACTTTATCGGATAAATTTTTTTCTATAAAAAACATAATCGGATAAAGTTTTTCTATAAAAAACTTAATCGGATAAAGATTTTTCTATAAAAACTTAATCGGATAAAATGTTTTCTACAAAAATCTTAATAGGATAAAGCTTTTTCTATAAAAACTTTATCGGATAAAGTTTTTTTCTATAAAAAATTTATCCGATTAAGGAACTTAAATTTTTTTTAAGGAAAAACTTAATCCGTTACAGTTTTTTATAAAAAAAACTTTATTCGTTAAAGGTTTATATAAAAAAAAACTTTATCCGATAAAGTTTTCTATAGAAAACACTTTTTTTAAAAATCCGTAAAAACTTTCCATAGAAACAACTTTATCTGATAAAGTTTTCAATAGAAAACAGTTTAGCCGATAAAGTTTTCAATAAAAAAGACATTATCCGATAAAGTTTAAAAAAAAAAAAACAATTTCCAATAAAGTTTTTTATAACAAGCACTTTATCCGATAAAGTTTTCTATAAGGAAAACTTATGCTAATAAACTTTTCTGAAGAAAACACTTTATCCGATAGTTTTTTTTTCATAGAAACCCCTTTACCCGATAAAGCTTTTTAAAGATAACACTTTTTCCGATTAAGTTTTGAATAGAAAAAAAAACACTTTCCGATATACAGAAAGTTTTCTCTAGAAAACACTTTATCCGATACATTTTTTATAGAAAAACTTTGTCCGATAAAGTTTTTTATAAAAAATACTTTATCCGATAAAGTTTTCTATAAAAAACTCTTTATCCGCTAAAGTTTTCTATAAGGAAAACTTAATCGGATAAAACTTTTCTATAAAAACTTAATCGGATTAAGTTTTTTTATAGAAAAAACTAACACTTTTTCCGATTAAGTTTTGTATAGAAAAAAAACTCTTTCCGATATACAGAAAGTTTTCTCCAGAAAACACTTTATCCGATACATTTTTTTATAGAAACACTTTATCCGATAAAGTTTTTTGTAGAAAATACTTTATCCGATATAGTTTTCTATAAAAAAACACTTTATCCGCTAAAGTTTTCTACAAGGAAAACTTAATCGGATAAAACTTTTCTATAGAAACTTAATCGGATAAAGTTTTTTTATAGAAAAAACTAAAACTTTTTCCGATTAAGTTTTGTATAGAAAAAAACCTCTTTCCGATATACAGAAAGTTTTCTATAGAAAACACTTTATCCGATACATTTTTTTATAGAAACACTTTATCCGATAAAGTTTTTTATAGAAAATACTTTATCCGATAAAGTTTTCTTTAAAAAACACTTTATCCGCTAAAGTTTTCAATAAGGAAAACTTAATCGGATAAAACTTTTCTATAAAAACTTAATGGAATAAAGTTTTTTTATAAAAAAAAACTAACACTTTTTCCGATTAAGTTTTGTATAGAAAAAAACTCTTTCCGATACACAGAAAGTTTTCTCTAAAAAAAACTTTATCCAATACATTTTTTATGAGAACACTTTATCCGATAAAGTTTTTTATAGAAAATACTTTATCCGATAAAGTTTTTTATAAAAAACACTTTATCCGCTAAAGTTTTCTATAAGGAAAACTTAATCGGATAAAACTTTTCTATAAAGACTTAGTGGGATAAAGTTTTTTTATAGAAACAACTAACACTTTTTCCGATTAAGTTTTGTATAAAAAAAACTCTTTCCGATATACAGAAAGTTTTTTCTAGAAAACACTTTAACCGATACAATTTTTTAAAGAAACACTTTATCCTTTATTTATTCGATACATTTTTTTATAGAAACACTTTATCCGATAAAGTTATTTATAGAAAACACTTTATCCGATATAGTTTTCTATAAAAAAACACTTTATCCGCTAAAGTTTTCTATAAGGAAAACTTAATCGGATAAAGTTTTTTTTATAGAAAAAACTAAAACTTTTCCGATTAACTTTATCCGATAAAGTTTTTATAGAAAAAGCTTAATCCGATTAAGTTTTTTGCAAAAAACACTTTATCCGCTAAAGTTTTCTATAAGGAGAACTTAATCGGATAAAACATTTCTATAAAAACTTAATCGGATAAAGTTTTTTTATAGAAAAAACTAACACTTTTCCGGATTAGGTTTTGTATAAAAAAAACTCTTTCCGATATACAGAAAGTTTTCTGTAGAAAACACTTTATCCGATACATTTTTTTATAGAAACACATTATCCGATAAAGTTTTTTATAGAAAATACTTTATCCGATATAGTTTTCTATAAAAAAACACTTTATCCGCTAAAGTTTTCTATAAGGAGAACTTAATCGGATAAAACTTTTCTATAAAAACTTAATCGGATAAATTTTTTCATAGAAAAAACTAACACTTTTCCGGATTAAGTTTTGTATAAAAAAAACTCTTTCCGATATACAGAAAGTTTTCTCTAGAAAACACTTTATCCGATACATTTTTTTATAGAAACACATTATCCGATAAAGTTTTTTATAGAAAATACTTTATCCGATATAGTTTTCTATAAAAAAACACTTTATCCGCTAAAGTTTTCTATAAGGAAAACTTAATCGGATAAAACTTTTCTATAGAAACTTAATCGGATAAAGTTTTTTTATAGAAAAAACTAAAACTTTTTCCGATTAAGTTTTGTATAGAAAAAACCTCTTTCCGATATACAGAAAGTTTTCTCTAGAAAACACTTTATCCGATACATTTTTTTATAGAAACACTTTATCCGATAAAATTTTTTATAGAAAATACTTTATCCGATAAAGTTTTCTATAAAAAACACTTTATCCGCTAAAGTTTTCAATAAGGAAAACTTAATCGGATAAAACTTTTCTATAAAAACTTAATGGAATAAAGTTTTTTTATAAAAAAAAACTAACACTTTTTCCGATTAAGTTTTGTATAGAAAAAACTCTTTCCGATACACAGAAAGTTTTCTCTAAAAAAAACTTTATCCAATACATTTTTTATGAGAACACTTTATCCGATAAAGTTTTTTATAGAAAATACTTTATCCGATAAAGTTTTTTATAAAAAACACTTTATCCGCTAAAGTTTTTTATAAGGAAAACTTAATCGGATAAAACTTTTCTATAAAGACTTAGTGGGATAAAGTTTTTTTATAGAAACAACTAACACTTTTTCCGATTAAGTTTTGTATAAAAAAAACTCTTTCCGATATACAGAAAGTTTTTTCTAGAAAACACTTTATCCGATACAATTTTTTAAAGAAACACTTTATCCGATAAAGTTTTTTTGTAGAAAATACTTTATCCGATAAAGTTTTCTATAAAAAACACTTTATCCGCTAAAGTTTTTAATAAGGAAACTTAATCGGATAAAACTTTTCTATAAAAACTTAATGGGATAAAGTTTTTTTTAAGAAAAAACTTTTAAGTTTTCTATAAAAAACACTTTATCCGCTAAAGTTTTTAATATGGAAAACTTAATCGGATAAAACTTTTCTATAAAAACTTTTTCGGATAAAGTTTTTTTTAGAAAAAACTAACACTTTTCCGATTAAGTTTTGTATAGAAAAAAACTCTTTCTGATATGCAGAATGTTTTCTGTAGAAAACACTTTATCCGATACATTTTTTTTATCGAAACACTTTATCCGATAAAGTTTTTATAGAAAATACTTTATCCGATAAAGTTTTCTATAAAAAACACTTTATGCGCTAAAGTTTTCTATAAGGACAACTTAATCGGATAAATCTTTTCTATAAAAACTTAATGGGATAAAGTTGTTTTATAGAAAAAACTATCCGTTTAAGTTTTTATGGAAAATAAGTTTTTTATAGAAAATGCTTTTACCAATTATATTTTTTATGGGTTAAGTTTTTTCAAAAAAAAATGTTATCCGATTAAAATTTTTATAGAAAATTCTTTATCCGATTGTGTTTTTAAGATAAATCTTTATCCGATACAGTTTTTTATAAAATAAACTTTATTTGATAAAGGTTTTTTTTTTTTTTTAAAAAAACTTTATCTGATAAAGTTTTTAAAGAAAAATGTTATGGGAAAAACACTTCATTTAATAAAGCTTTCTTTAGACAAAACTTTTTTAAAAAAATATTTTATCCGTTAAGACTTTCTATAGAAAACCATTTATTCGATAAACTTTTCAAAGGAAAACACTTTATTTTAAAGTTTCCAATAGTAAACAGTTAAAGCTTTTAATAGAAAACACTATATCCGATAAAGTTCTCTATAAGGAAAACTTTTTCTGATAAAGTTTTCTAAAGAAAACACTTTATCCGATAAAGTTTTTTTATAGAAAACCTTTTATCCGATAAAACTTTTTTGGCTAAAACGTTTTCTCTAGAAAACATTATCGGATAAATTGTTTTCTCTAAAAAACATTATCGGATAAAGAGTTTTCTCTAAAAAACATTATAGCATGAAGTGTTTTTATTACAGAAAACATTATCAGATAAAGTTTTTTCTGTAGAAAATATTATTGGATAAGGTATTTTTCCATTGAAAAGTTCTGTATCGGAAGTAAAGTTTTCGGACAAAAAATTTTTAAAAAAGAAAGCATGAACAGCAAAATTATTTTTATTTTAGTTTATTTAAATTTTGTTTACTAAAATGTTGAATTTGTTGTAGTCGAACATATTTAGAAATATTACACAGAAAACATATTACGGTACCACTTTACAACCGTTTTCTAAAGGACTCGCTTTGAATGCAATTTGTATTTTCAGGCTTATCACAAATACCCTTCAATGCGTTGAAATATTTAGCTCCACAGCTAACGGGTAAAGCTCGACGATTTCTGCAAATATAGTATTCACTGCAACTTGTCAATGAGGCCAACATAAAACCATTGGGCTTGTCCATACAGGACAATTGAAGGTATCTGTTCATATTTGTTAGTAAGGTTTTCGAAGGCTCAGTGACGGTTATCACGGTGTCGCATGGGGGTGTTGTCGTACAAGGTGTTGTTGTGCAGGGGGTAGTAGTGCATGGTGTTGTTGTGCAGGGGGTAGTAGTGCATGGTGTTGTTGTGCAGGGGGTAGTAGTGCATGGTGTTGTTGTGCAGGGGGTAGTAGTGCATGGTGTTGTTGTGCAGGTGGTAGTAGTACATGGTGTTGTTGTGCATGTGGTTGTAGTGCATGTGGTTGTAGTGCATGTTGTTGTTGTTGTAGATGTTGTTGTTGTGGATGTCGTTGTTGTACTTGTTGTTGTAGTGCATGTTGTTGTAGTGCATGTTGTTGTAGTGCATGTGGTTGTGGTGCATGTTGTCGTAGTGCATGTTGTTGTAGTACATGTGGTTGTGGTGCATGTCGTTGTGGTACATGTTGTTGTGGTGCATGTTGTTGTGGTGCATGTCGTTGTAGTGCATGTGGTTGTGGTGCATGTGGTTGTAGTGCATGTTGTTGTTGTTGTGGATGTTGTTGTTGTACTTGTTGTTGTAGTGCATGTTGTTGTAGTGCATGTGGTTGTGGTGCATGTTGTCGTAGTGCATGTTGTTGTAGTGCATGTGGTTGTGGTGCATGTGGTTGTGGTACATGTTGTTGTGGTGCATGTTGTTGTGGTGCATGTCGTTGTAGTGCATGTGGTTGTGGTGCATGTCGTTGTGGTGCATGTCGTTGTGGTAGATGTTGTTGTTGTGCTTGTTGTTGTGGTGCATGTTGTTGTGGTGCATGTTGTTGTCGTGCATGTTGTTGTGGTGCATGTCGTTGTAGTGCATGTTGTTGTAGTGCATGTGGTTGTGGTGCATGTCGTTGTGGTGCATGTTGTTGTTGTACAAGGTGTTGTTGTGCATGTTGTTGTTGTACAAGGTGTTGTTGTACAAGGTGTTGTTGTTGGTTTTTCAGTACATGGAGGAGTTGTAGGAGGTGCTCCAGTGCATGGAGGAGGTGCATCCGTACACGGCTCACCGTTATCTCCACAATTAGATGGTGAAGAGCACTTCAATGTTACTAAATCAAACTCTAAATCACCCGTACATGTATTCGTGGTGAAAATACAGTTATCCTTGCACTGATAATATATTTGTGAATTGCTGGGATCCAAAACAAAACCACCATCTGTTATACCACAGCAGGGACCAGAACAGTCGCCAACCTTAGTCATATCACGTTTTAATGTCTCCACACATCCAGGATTACTGTTTACACAAATACGACTCGCAGAATCATAATAGCGAGGACAAGAACGTAGTTGAGATTTTCCATTTTCACATTCGTAAAATTGAGAGCAACTGCCGGGTACCAGAGCTCTGAAACCATCCTGCTTTGTACGACACATATATTTGGCGTACAAGGAATTCTCTAATTTTCCAGCTTGTACGGAAGTGGCCGCAAGGGCCAATAAAAGGCACGTTGTAGCTGAAAGTAAAAACCATGTTGAAAAAATCTATTGCACCTTCTATGAGATGTTTGATATTTGTTTAATAACTTACCAAATAAGTACTTCATAGTCTCACAAATTGTCTTGAGAACGGTAAGTGCGTGACTGTTTGGTATTTAAAATTGATTTTGCCATTTATTTATACCAAAATTTTTTTATTTATTACTTCTATTGTTTATCATCTAAATTATTTTAATATCTACCCCAGTAAAATGATAAGATCAAACCAAAATTGAAATACAATTGTCTAGATACAATGCTGTAGTCAATCAAATTAATTTATAAAATTTCCACAGGAAATAAGTGAACTTGAATTTTTGGCGTATTGTTTTTTAAAGGTGAAACGTCTAACGTTTTAGAAAAGCATAAACTTCGGCAAAATTACCTAAGTATATCCAGTTGTGAAAAAGAAACAGTTAAAGTGTTTAATTCGGATGTGCTAAGTCTTTTGAACTTCTTCTGCCTAGAAATCGGAGTTACAAGACAAACCGACATTTAAAACCCTACTAATTATAACAATAAATGGAGTGTTTGCAACCGGTATGGGAATATTAGAAATGTCTACAATTTTTAGAAATCCAATTTTTCTTCTGCATTTTTTCCACTTGAGGCCTTAAAACAAATATAATTAGAGCCCGAGCTCAATCTGTACTCACAGTTAAAAAACAAATAAAATTACTGACAAAATATGTCGCCATTAGTTACGTCTCCGAAACAGAAAAGACAAATTCCTTTATCTGTGTCTGCAATTCCAGATCATGTTGGCAACCTTTGCGAAAAAAAGTTGATAAAAAGTATGAGGTAATTTTGAGATTGCTAGAAATAGAATTGTAGTGTTGGAAACTGTTAAAATTTATTCTGTAGAAATTATAGTTGTTTTTGATTCGACCTTTCCAATTTAATTATAAGAATAAAATATTTGAGCTGAGCCCTAGGCCTCGAGCTCAAATATTTTATTCTTATAATTCTGTAGAAATTATAAATAATCACATATATAAAAAACAATTTCCATTAACAAGACAAACTGGCATTTAAAATTCTACTGATAATAACACTAACTGGAGTGTTTGAAACCGGTATGGGAATACCAGAAATGTCTATAATTTTTATACCCTCCAACCACAGTATGGGGGTATACTCACTTTGTCATTCCGTTTGTAACGCATCGAAATATCGATCTCCCCATAAAGTATATATATTATTGATCTGTGATCGATTCTAAGACGTTATGTGAATATCCGTCCGTCCGTCCGTCTGTCTGTAGATAACACAATGCAGTCAAAAAAAAAACAGCTAGACTCCTGAAGTTTGGCACAAATATGTCTCATGGTCATAGGCAGGTTAAGTTCGCGAATCGGCAAAATCGGCCCAGGGGGAAAAAAGTTCTCCCTTGAAGAACTGAACCAACCTCTGAAAAACTACCCTTTTTTAAATATTTTTTTGTATTTTTGATAAATAAATGAAACATTTGATATATTTATCGCGATGGGAAGGTGCTCTCAATGTCACCGCCGACCCCATCACCCCCTCCCAAAAAAACGACCCTGACAAAATTTTTTTTTTTTTTATTTTTTATACATTTTGGAGGGTATAAAAGATTCGGCACAGCCGAATTTAACACTCTCACTTGTTAGAATTCAATTTTTCTTTTGCATTTTGTCAGCGTTAATACTAATGAACAATTAAAAAAAAAAAATATTTAGAGTAGGTTTATTCTAGTTCGAGGTCATTATTTTCTTTACTAATTAAAACTATGATATTCTCATAGAATAATTTTCAAGAAAATTATTTTTCTGTTTTAAATTATTTTATTTTGGCCATTTTTGCAAGACTTAATCGACACGTGTTTCGGGATTTGTCAGATCCCATTGTCAAGAATATTTAGCAAAAATAAAAACCCTATACTGCAAGTAGAAAAGGTAATGACAATCGTTAACGAAAAAGAAAACAAGAATTACTATTTTCACTTTCTTAAAACCAAAAATTTTATAACTGGGGTTTGTAACTTGGATAATAATTCACCTCGTGGTGAATAAAACCGTTTTTCACCAGCTGGTGAATAAAAAGTAACATAATTATTTTTCACCAAAAAACAAAATTTTTTTTCATTAATTTTTTTTTTCATCAAATTTTTATTTTTTTCATAAATTTTTTTTTTTTTCATCAATTTTTTTTCCATTAAATTTTTTTTTTCATCAATTTTTTTCATCAAATTTTTTTTCCATCAAATTTTTTTTTTCATCATCTTTTTTTATCATCTTTTTTCAAGGTTGGTTACCGAAACGAATAACGGTAAGGGTAACGGTAACAGTATCTAATTTTTATTTAATTCGGTAAAGGTAACGGTAAGTGTTTTCAAATCGTTTCGGTAACGTATGTACCGGTACCGAACCAACCAAACCGGTACGTACCGGTATTATTAATTTAGTTAAAAATTTGAAAAAAGATAGAACTGAAAGCTAAAAATATTTTATAGACCCAAAAACCAGTATAGATTTGATATGATTATTATTTTTTTCATTTATTTTATGATAATTTGCAAATTATAAATTTAAAATTATGTTAGCAATTTGATTTTATTTTTTTGTTCGTTAAAATCCCTTAAAACAGGTAAAATTTTGAATACCGGTACAATACCGGTAACTTCTAATAATTATAACGGTAACGGTAAGGGTAACGGTATTTTAAAAATATTTTTAGCTGTATCGGTAACGGTAACGGTATTCGATTTGAAAGGGTTTTGAATCGGTAACGGTATAATAAGGGTAACGGTAACCAACCATGCTTTTTTTTATCAAATTTTTTTTTATCAAATTTTTTTTTTTTTTCATAAAATTTTTTTTTATCAAATTTTTGTTCATCAAATTTTTTTCATCAATTTTTTTTTTCATAAATTTTTTTTTATTATTTTTTTTTTTTCATAAAATTTTTTTTTTTTTTTCATCAAAATTTTTTTTTATCATATTTTTTTCATCAATTTGTATTCATTAAATTTTTTTATAAAATTTTTTATTATCAATTTTTTTCTCACCAAAATTTTTTTTTTTCATATTTTTTTTACATTAAAAAATTTTTCTTTTCATTTATTTTTTTTTTCATCAAATTTTTTTTTTTTATCAAATTTTTTTTTCATAAATTTTTTTTTCATAAATTTTTTTTCAATCATATTTTATTTCATCAATTTTTTTTTCATCAATTTTTTTTCATCAAATTTTTTATTATCAAACCAAAAAATTTTTTTTTTTCCTTTTTTTTTTCATCAATTTTTTTTACATCAAAGAAAATTTTTTTTTCATCAAAAAAATTCATCAAAAATTATTTTTCATCAAAATTTTTTTTCATCAAAAATTTTGGGTTCATAAAATTTTTTTAACATAAGTTTGTTTTTCGTGAAAAAAAATAATTTTTTTGCCAAAACTTCTTTTTCACCAAGCCTAAGCTTTTTGCATTAAAATTTTCCATTTGTTTATCAAATGTACATAAAACAAGTATTTTATCCAAAATGTAAAATTACTTTTTTGCACTTATTTTTTCACTCACTTACGAAATGTACAGCTCTTTTGGTTTTTAACATGATAATGTTTTTAGGCTGGTGTCTAATTTTAAAAAAGTTGCAGGACGCCACCTCAGTTTGACTATATAAGCTAACAATTAACGAAAAAGAAAATTGGAATTACTATTTTCATTTTCTTAAAACCAAAAATGTTAATAACTTGGGTTTGTAACTTGGATAATAATTCACCTCGTGGTGAATAAAACTGTTTTTCACCAGCTGGTGAATAAAAAGAAACAAAATTATTTTTCATCAAAAAAATTTTTTTTTCATCAATTTTTTTTTTTTTTCATCAATTTTTTTTTTTATCAATTTTTTTTTTCATAAATTTTTTTTTTCATCAATTTTTTTTTCATCAATTTTTTTTTTTCATCAATTTTTTTTCATCAAATTTTTTTTTCATTTATTTTTTTTTTTTCATCAAATTTTTTTTTTTTCGTAAATTTTTTTTTTTTTCATCAATTTTTTTTTTATCAAATTTTTTTTTCATCAATTTTTTTTTTTTTCAAAAATTTTTTTTCATAAATTTTTTTTTTATCAATTTTGTTTTTTCATCAATTTTTTTTTCATCAAAATTTTTTTTTTTTCATTAATTTTTTTTTCATCAAATTTTTTTTTTTTTTCATTAAAAATTTTTTTTTTTCATAAATTTTTTTGTTTTTTCATCAATTTTTTTTCATTCATTTTTTTTTCATCAATTTTTTTTTTTCGTTAAAATTTTTTTTTCATAATTCTTTTTTTATCATATTTTTTTTCATTAATTTTTTTTCATCAAATTTTTTTATTAAATTTTTTATCATCAATTTTTTCTCACCAAATAATTTTTTTTGTTTATATTTTTTTTTTACATCCAAAAATTTTTCTTTTCATCAAAAAAATTCATCAAAAACTTTTTTTCATTAAAATTTTTTTTCACCAAAAATTTTTGGTTCATTAAATTTTTTTTACCATAATTTTGTTTTTCGTGAAATTTTTTTTTTTTTTTACCAAAACTGCTTTTTCACCAAGTCTAAGCTTTCCGCATAAAAATTTTCCATTTGTTTATCAAATTTACATAAAACAAGTGAGAGTGTTTTATTCTTTGGTGCCGAATCTTTTATACTCTCCAAAATGTGCAAACACTTTTTTGCACTTATTTTAGCACTCACTTACGAAATGTACAACTCTTTTGGTTTTTTAATGGGGTCCTCGACTGATATTTTAATTCGTTTTGAATGGAATAGCAAAGCAATATAACATTATTTTTTCTAAAAAAAACTTTGCTTTGGAAAGTAAACCCAAATCTTCCGCAAAACATTATTATTATTTAATGTTTTGGGCAAGAGTACAAAATTCGCAGGCATTTTTTAAGTACAGTAGAAAAGATCCAAAATTTTTGACCTTTAATTCTTTTGTCCACCAATTTTTTGTAAAAAAAGAAAATATGTTATTGTGTATTAATTTAAGTACACCTAAGTGTATACCTAGTAATGAAGTATTAAAATAATTTTTTAATACCATGAGTGATTTAGAAGCACAGGTTCGAATCTCATGGCAGGATAGTCTGTTGATAAAAAAACATTTAAAGAATTTATCTAGCAAACATCAAATAACCAATTCAATGTAATTGCCTACTAAAGATGTAGAAGTGGCTACAGAAACCATGGTCTAGGGTAAATCCACATTTAATTTAATCTTTAGAAGACACAATTTTCTTCATCAATCAAAAACACAAACAGCAAATTACCAAACGCCAAAAAAATATAATAAATAAATAATTAAAATTTTTCTTTGTTTACAAAAAATTGGTGGTCAAAAAATTGGAGGAAAAAGAATGTGGATTTGTCTACTGTATTTAAAAATTTCACTGGTTGTTTGGGTTGTTGGAAAATTTATTTGATCACTGAGTAAAATTTATTGGACCTTTTTTTAAATTTTTAACACACAAAAAAATTTTTTTCCAATGAACGATTTTCATAGTATTTATGAACAAATTCATACAATTTATTAAATTTTTCATAATATTTATAAACTTTTTCATAGTATTTATGAAAAATATTAAATAGTTCTAAATTCCTCATATTATGATTTATTCATAAATACTATGAAAAAGTTTATAAAAATTATGAAAAAGTTAATAAAATGTATGAATTTGTTCATAAATACTATGAAAGTCGTTCATTGGAAATTTTTTTTTTTGTGTGAATGTTCGAACTTGGAAAAAAATCGACTTAGAAATATTTTTATAAAATGTGTTAAAGAAATGTCTATAAATAATTTAATTTTCCAGATCGACCCTCGTAGTACATTTATTATTTACTCAACCTGAACGCTATCAAGCTTAAGTTAAAGCTTTAAAAATTACCTACATAACATTTTTTAATAATAATACTCGTTTTATAATAATAACGTTTGGTATTGTTAACTTTGTCTGTAAAAAATTGCATCTTTGTCTGTAAAAATTGCATCTAAAAATTACATCTAAGTTTCCAATGTATTGTCGCCCACTGTATTAGTTTTTCGCATTTCCCTACGTATCTATCTTCCAATGTGAGATTCTTTAAATGGTCTAATCGGCCTTTTTCGCGTGTAATGTTCAACTGTTTTGTAGACATACATTTGCGCAACTTTTTTTTCAGTGGAATTTGTTAACACATGTTTTCTTGTCTACCTAAGAACGCATGAATTCGCATGCAATGTTCAACTGTTAACGCCTCTCTCTGTTTAAATAATTTGATAAAATAACAAGTGAGACTGTTAAATTTGACTACGTCGAATCTTCTATACCCTCCAAAGTGTAATAAAAATATGGGTACATAGCGGCGTCGGGGGACTTTGGGGGAAACCTTTCCCTCCCCTGCTTTTAAAAACTGTACCTTTTTCAGAGTTTTGTTTAGTTCTTCAAAAGCGAATATTTCCCATTTACCAACTTACCATGCCTGGGACCAGGCACGTACGCAGGGGGGGTGCCCTGGGGGCCCGGGCCCCCCCCCCCAAAATTATTTGACAATATACAAATTTTAAGACTTTGCACTACAAAATATACGTTTGTTAACAAAAAAGGCTCAGTATTATTTTTTTTATCTCTATTCTAACGAAGGTTTTTTTCTAAAAATTTCAAAATATTGAAAAAATTTTCATTAAAAAAAAATTTTGTGTGGGTTTAAATTCGTAAACTTTTACGGTAGTGAATAAGACACCTTTAAACGGTTATTTCGACAGGCCAAGTAAGTTATGCATCGTGAATACTATTCCATTGCTTTTCTCTCGACTCTAGTTAAAGCCTCTGCCACATTTGACTATATTTGTGATCACCGGAAAAAATTTTGATATTTTAAAATAATTTTTATTTTATTTCTTCAGAAATACAAATGGTGAAAACGAAGATTTTTTATGAAATTTGTCAAAGGGTTTGATTTTTTTTTGTCAAATAATGTTTCAGAACACATGCATTGAAAATTGTGTCGTATACACAAATTTGAAGCTTTTGTAATTCCAAGTTTAATCAAATTTGACAATTTTTAAATCCAAAAAATATACTCTGAATCTGGAACAATATATCAAGAGTACTTCTCTTTTGCCACCAATGTCAGGGCTGGCAAGTAAGACTCTGAATACCACTTAAGTTTTTTTTTTTAATATCTAAATAAAACTGAAAAAATTTTATTGACAAAAAATATTGTGAATTTAAGAACTTTTCTTTACAAAAATATCTCAGAATCTATTTATTTTCTCATTCAATAAATGGATAAGAGATTTTTAAAGATCATAATAATTGCTTTCATTCTATTTTTGTACGATAAATATTTTAGAATCAAAGAATTTCTCTATACAAAAAACGTCTTATAATCAGTGTATTTTCTTTACGAAAAATCATTCAGAATCGGAAAAATCTATACGAAAAGTGTATCAGAATCTTGAAATTTTTCTATACCAATTTGAAATATTTTTCTTAAAATAAATTTTTCTGTACGAAAAATGTGAGAATTCATCTATGCAAAAATGTCTCAGGATCTCAGAAATTTTCTATACAAATCTGAGATTTTTCGTATAGACAAATTAACTATACGAAAAATATCTCAGAATCTAAGAATTTTTCAATGCGAAAAATTTTTCAGAATCTGAGAATTTTTCAATACAAAAAATGTCTCAGATAATCTCAAAATTTTCCATACGAAAAATGTCTCAGATAATCTCAAAATTTTCCATACGAAAAATTTCTGCATACGTCACACACGAAACCTACTGTGAGTTAAAAACAAACGACGTTTAGTCACTGATGTTTATACACCGAGTATAGCCTAGTGGTTATGGCTTCGGCTTACAAAACATGAGTGATTTAACGACACAGGTTCGAAGCTCATGTCAGGCTAGTCTGTTGATAAAAAAACATATAAAGAATTTTTCTAGCAAATATCAAATAATCAATTTAATGTAATTGCCTACTGATGACGTAGAAGTGGCTACAGAAACCATGGTCTAGGGTAAATCCACATTTAATTTAATCTTTAGAAGACACAATTTTCTTCTTCAATCAGAAAAACACAAACAACAAATTAAATACACTTGGCTTACGCCGAAAAAATATAATAAATTAGTCTCAGAGTCTATTTTTTTTTTTTTACGAAAAGTGTCTCAAAAGCTGAGAGCTTTTTCTACACCATAAATGTCTTAGAATCTGAAAGTTTTTCTGTACTAAAAATAACTCAGAATCTAAGAATTTTTCTTCACGACAAATGTTTCAGAAATGAAGAATTTTTCTATAAGTAAAATGTCTCAAAATGAAAACACCTTTTTCTTAAAACCTCAGAGTTTTCCTATACAAAAAATGTCTCAGAATCTAAGAATTTTTCTATACGAAAAATGTTTATAATCGGAGAATTTTTCTACACGAAAAATTGCTCAGAGTTTTAGAGTTTTCCTGTACAAAAAATGTCTCAAAATTTGAAAATTTTCTATGCGAAAAATGTTTTAAATCGTAAGTAAAGTAAAAAATTTTCTATGGTTTAAATGTCTAGGAGTTATAATGTTTTGTGTTTAAAAACTGTAGAACTAAAAATATTTCCTAAAATATAAGGAGTCTTTCGTTCCAAAAATGTTTCAGTATCTTTGATTTTATTACGATGATATGTATCTTAGAATTGGAGAATTTTGTATACCAAAAATGCTCTTTGAAGTTTTCTGCATAAATATGGTTTATAATCAAAAAACTATGAAAAAATTTATGAACAATTCAAAAAGGTGTCCCATAGTTTTCAGTTTTTACTCGTAAGGTATTTTTGAGATTTTTTAAAGAAAAGTTGCCTAAATTTTCAAATTCTTTAAAAAAAAAAAAATACTCCTTTTTTATCTTAAATTTAAAATAAATGTTTTGTTTTCTAAAAATGTAAAAAAAATGTAAGTGAAAAAATGTTCAAGCGAAAAAACAAAATTTTGAAAAAAAAATAATTTTTTGGGCCCCCCCCAAAATAAATTCCTGCGTACGTGCCTGCCTGGGACCATAGCTCCCCTACATCCTTCAAAAAAATGATAATACTCAATAAACAAATAAAGCGAAATAGTTCCCAAACGAACCCTAATATATACTTTATGGGGTCCCTGACTGATATTTCGATGCGTTACAAAAGGAATAACATACTGTAGTTGGAGGGTATAAAAATGGATTTTTTCTGAGGAAGCTTTAGAGTTTCGAGAAAGAACTTTTGTTCCCTGTTCCGATTTTTTCCCATTTCAGAGCTTAACGAGCCTATGATCATAAGACAAAATCGTCTCAAACTACAAGGGTTTATATCTTATATTGTGAACCGACTCGGGGGTTCC
This sequence comes from Pegoplata infirma, assembly GCA_963921195.1. Taxonomy (NCBI): domain Eukaryota; kingdom Metazoa; phylum Arthropoda; class Insecta; order Diptera; family Anthomyiidae; genus Pegoplata; species Pegoplata infirma. The sequence goes on along the minus strand of OY992537.1, from coordinate 208,420,869 downwards.
ACAGAATCAATCATAAATCAATATTATATGCACTGTATTGGCTACTAGACCAAAATTTCGATGCGTTACACACGGAGTAGCAAAGTAAGTATACCCCGATATTGTTTTTGGAGTGTATAAAAATTAATAATGTGACAAAAATAAAAATAATATCGGAAGCTGCTAGTTGATGCTACCCGTTTGCTAGTGACGATAAAACTCCATAAAAATGTGTGTGTGAACATTTTTAAGAAGATCTTATCTTGTTTTGATGTTTTATTCATACATTTTTTTATCAGATATTTCAACTCGTATCGAAATCAATTTGTTAATATTAGTTTTAACTATACCCTACACCACAAGGGCGGTCTTCAACAAAAATTTGGTGTTTTTTAGCCCATCAGTTTATTAAGATCATGAAAGAATGCATCAACATTAGAGTGCCCAGAAAAAAAGTTTTTTGTGCTTTTTTTTAAGTCTTACCACTTAAATTTGTTCCTTTTAATGAAAAAAGTTTCGTTTTTTTTGGGATTTTTTAAAATAATACCTTAAGGTCGCGCTTGTGGCTTTTTTACGAAATTCTACGAATGTAAGATTATTGAAATTGTTTAAATGATTCAGATTGTTGAATTTAAACTCAGCTGAGCCGAATCTTTTATACCCTCCAAAATGTAAAAAAAAATAAAATAAAAAAAATTGTCTGGGGCGTTTTTTTGGCGGGGGGGGGCGTGATGGGGTCAGTGGGGGACATTGAGAGCATCTTCCCATCGCAATAAATATACCAAATGTTTCATTTATTTAACAAAAAAACAATTAAAAAATTGTATTTTTTGAGACGTTGGTTCAGTTTTTCAAGGGGGAAATTTTTTCCACCTGCCTATTCACGAACTTAACCTGCCTATGAGGATGAGACATATTTGTGCCAAACTTCAGGAGTCTAGCTGTTTTGTTTTGAACTGCATTGTTTTATCCACAGACAGACGGACGGACGGACATTCAGAGAATGTCTTAGAATCGATTATGCATCAATAATATATATACTTTATGGGGTCCCCGACCGATATTTTGATGTGTTACAAACGGAATGACAAAGTGAGTATACCCCATACTGTGGTTGGGGGGAATAAGAATCATCAAAATAAAAAGTTACGGTAAAAATAGGTGTGTTCCAGAACTTTCCGGGTAAAGTTCGGTAAAATGAGAGAAAATCAAAATACCTCTCACGATACCACAAAAACGCACAATAGTACGGGAACGCTAAAAACCACATTTTAAGCCCAAAATATTAGAAAATGTAAACAAACCAATAACGCTAAAATATTTTCGTAAGAAAAATTACTTTAAACAAGAAAACTAATTGTAAAAGTTTATTTTAATAATAAATTATCTTTTTTTGTATTGAAATAACACATAGCCTTGATTTAGTTCTTTATTTTATTAAAATTTCCAATTTAGCTTCACAAAAAAAATCAGCTGTTTTTTCAACATCTGACTGTTACCAATTTACCCGAAAAAAAAAAGTGCGGGTAAGTTCGGAAAAATGAGAAAGTAATTTATTCTCTCAAAAACTCTCTCATTTACCCAATTTTTGCGTACGGGAACGTTTTCGGGCTGGTTTGGGTACACGCGGGCACCCGCGGTAACGTTGTGGAACGAACCTAATATGTATCATCAATTTCACATAATGGCATGAAATATTGCTTGAAAACCTTCTTAGGAAGTGAAAATATGTTTTTGGTATATTCAGAAAAAATGTAGAGGTGTAAAAGTTCTCACTCATGATAAATGTTCTCAAATTTTATTTGTTACGGTTTTTGCACTTATGTAATACAATTTATTTATAAAATAAATTAATTCTTTATATAAACCCCCACAAAAGTTTCGAGCAGAAATAATTATATTTTTAGAATGTCTTTAATCGATTAAGGATAAATAACACCGTTTGACATTCAATATTAAAAATGAATACGATTATATACGTCTGAAAGTAGAGATCAAATGAAGTAAAACTGAATTTACAGCTTTTCATTTCGTGATCCTATTTCCTTTTAATGGATACATTTTGTAAAATATTTTTAAAATATTTGTAGTTGTCCTAGGATGACATGGTGATGGCAAATGAAAGAGGAGGATCTCCCCTAATTGTTTTTATTTTGCCATATCAGGATAAAAGGATGCGAATAAAGTTATTTGAAAACTTTATCAACCTATTTTGATTAAAACTGTAAATGATATTGAAGGATACATTTTTGAAAGGACATAACTTACCTCCTTTTTCCTGATATGTTAAAATAATAAAGGAAAATTTGGGAAGATCCTCGTCTTTCATTTGCTATCACCAGTGGCATCCTAGGACAAGTACAAATATTGAAAAAATATCGTAAAAAATTTAATCCTCTAAAACTTTGATGTCCTTTTAAAAGGAAACAGGATCACAAAAAGAAAAACTGTAAATGCAGTTTTACTACAGTTAATCTCTAGTTTCAAACGTATATTATCCACTTCATGTTTAACGACTTTTCTCATTTTTGTCGGACGGTGGTATAGTTAGATTTTATCGATTCACCAAAGAACACGAAAGTCATCTTGAAACAAAATTATAAGCAAATATTTCTTGGATTCAAAAAAAAAAAATTTTTAGTAAATTTTTAATACTATTTAAAACGATTTAATAGTATAGAGTAAACTTTAAAAAAAAAAATTATTAACTGTATACCAAACAATTTAATTAAAATTTAAAAGTTTTTAGATAAAAAGGAAAAAAAGGAAAAAAAGAAGAAAGAAAAAAAGAAAGGAGAAAAGAAAGGGAAAGGCAAAAAGAAAGAAAATATCCAGGATGTTAAAAAACAATGAGGACAGTTATATGTGTTCTGATGATTTACGTCAGCAAACAGAGCCTTTATTCTAAGAAATTTTTTACATCCTTAGGATAAAATGTTTCAAAATTTATGAAATTTCATTTGATAAACTTAAATTTCAATAGAGTCGTGGACATTTTCTAGTCAAATGATTTGCCTTATCATTTTCTAAAAAAAAAGTATTATCTCAAATATTTTTTATAGAAAAATGTCTCAGGATTCAAGACTTTATCTTTAGAAAATATCTTGATACTTATGTATTTGACTCTGAATGTAAGAATTTTTTGATTAAAAATTTTTCTCAAATTTTAGGAAAAATGTCTAAAAACTTTTCTTTATAAAAAATTCCTCAGCAACTGAGAATTTTTCCTTAGAAAAAATGTTTCAGAATCTGACAAGAATTTTTTTACAAATAAATTTCTCAGAATCGGATAACATTTCTACGGAAAAAACGTCTCAGAATCTTAGTTTTCTATGCGGAAATATATTTCCGAATCTTAGAATTATTTTTATAGAAAATATTTTACGAACATGAAAATCTCTTTGTTTTACACATTTTTAAGAATCTGCGAATTTTATAGGAAATGTTTATCAAAATCCGTGATTTTCTTATACACTTAAAATAATACATTAGTAGATTTACTAATTTTTTTTGCTAATGCTAGTAAGCTAACCTTTAGCAAATTTTTAGTTGAGATTAGCATGTTAGCAAAAATATCTTGTAAACTTCATTTAGAGCATTAGCAATTTTAAACAAATTTGAACTAATTTTTTTTGCTAAATTTAAACTTGAGTTGACCAAATTTTTACAAGCTTTTTTGCTAATATTAGCAAAATAAATGGTAATTTTTCTTTTATTTTCAGAAAACTAAAATGGCGCTATCTCGGAAACTAAGCCAGATAGAGCAAAATGGAGGCCATTTTTAGTTCTCGGGCTCTCCAAAATATCGCCGGTCCTCTTCACATGTGTGGACCCTAATGGGTCCTAACTTTGGATCCAAAAAAGTTAATATTACCGAAAATTTTAAAATGCTCATATCTCGGTAAATATTGCCGACACGACAAAAAGTCCAAAATCATTTTTGTAGCCCTTAACACGTAGAACAATAACCAAAAGCTCTCCGAGTAATATTTTTGAAGTTATCGAGTTTTTTAATTCTCAAAACCCCAGTGGTTCCCTAAAATCATGTATCTCAAAAACTAAGCAAGGTATAGCGAAACGGACGCAAATTTTGGATCAAAAACTGTGATAATTTTTAAGAAACCCTACTAGGTCGATGCCCATCAGGGTCTGGACCTATCGAGTCTGAAACCAATGGGGTCCTCAAATGTGTATGAACTAACAATAAGTTGAAATAAAAAAAATTTCCGTTAACTAATTTTTGACAAAACATTTTTGAAAACTTTACCATAAAAATTGTGGGTTCAAAATCAGCAAATTTTCTTGTAGGTTTAAAAGCTTTTTTTGCTAACAACTACAGTTTTTTTTGAGTGTAGGAAAAATGTTTTAGAACTTTTCTATAGAAAACTATTTTGAATGAAAAATCTCTCAGAATCTAAACATTTTTCTGTCGGAAGTTTCTGAGAATTTTTCTATAGGAAATGTGTTTCGGAATATGGAGATTTTTCTTTTAAAATTGTGTCCAACAATAATAATTTTAATATTTAAAAAATTTTTGAGAACCTAGGAAATGTCATTGAAAATCATTAGATGGCAATAAAACCGTAAAATTAAATACCATAAAATTTCAGATTTTAAATTTGGGAAAGTGTATCAAAATGTCTTTATAAAATAGAACATGCTACTTTTTAAGTATCTGATAATTTTCATTTACGAAATATGTTTCAGGATCTGAGAATTTTTGTATAAAAAAAATATAAGAATTATTTCAAGGATTTTTTATAAGAAAAGTATATTAGAATTCGGAGAAATTTTCTATAGAAAGAATGTCTCAGAATCTCAGATTATTTCTATAAAATAAAGTTTAAAAACTCTGAGAGATTTTCTATGCGAAAAATTTTGAATCTAAGATATTTTCTATTCGATCTACGAATAGAACAACAATTTTTTTTTATTTGACTATCAACGGCCTTATTTATAAAGTAAATCTTAAAAATTTTTTTGAATATAAAAAAATTTTCACCCAAATCCAAAAGCTGGATCCGCATTTAAAAAAAAAACTTTTGATTTTCAATTTGTTCCTTAATATTCAAAGTATACACAAAAATTCACAAACAAAAACCACCCCCCCCCCCTCTGCTTCCACCCAAACTTTTGTATATTTTTGGTAAAAAATCTCCCCCCCCAAATGAAATGATTTTATTTTTAATGAAAAAACAGTGGAATGGTTTTTAAATAAAATTTCATTTGTTTTAAGTGAATATTCACTGGAATTAACCTACATAATTCATTGAGTGTAGGCATAAGTACTTATACAAAAAATGTAAACTAAATGAGAATTGTAAAAATTAAGAGAATAAACAAAAAAATTAATTTGTATTAAATTATTTACTTAAATTGTTTTAAAAGTTTTTGAGTAAATTTTTAATTGCGTCAATTAAAAAATTACTCAATTTTTTTTTTAAATTTATACAAGTGATTACTCAAATTTTTTTCTTCCATATTTTTTTCTGTGCATAACAACGGGTATAAAAATTTTTTTTTTTTGAAAAATTAAATTAAAAGGTTACAAGAAGGATTAATTCCAACAGGCTGAACTTATTGTAAGGCAAAACACAGAAATGCAAAACTCCAAAATAAACAAAAATTAAGCAAATTAGCCACTGATTGCATAAACATAAGCTGTCAAAAACTGGGGGTGGAAAAATACAAATGTTCTCAAGTAAAGACTTTATGTTTGTGAGGCAGAAGTAGGAAAATATAATTTTACCCTTACTCTTCCACAAAGAAAATATTTTCTTGAATTATTTTTGTATTCCAGCTAAGAAAAATCATATTTTATTAAGTCATAATAATAATATAAGCGACATCTTGTGTTGATTTCAATTACACAGTGATACAAAATCGAACTTTCGGAATCGGAATGGGATGAAACCAAAAGTAAATGAAAGCTGACGTTTTCCATAACAAAACCCTCAAGGCCTTTTTTTTTTAGGTCAGAGCTAGATTTTATTTAACACGCATTTAAAGTTGGTGATTTTAAAGCATTTAAAGTTTTTGTGTACTAAACATGTCCTACTTTAAAGGCCCCTGGTGGTGCCCTTATTGGACATGTAGGGTCCAGTTTCCAAACTTAAGCTCAAAATTAATTCAGCTATGATTGGTATGAATTTTGCTGCAATCGGTCCGTACCTATTTACTGAATAGCCAAATTATTAAAATAAACCATTGTACACCGTTGCGTATGATTGTTATTTAAAGGCAATTATTAATATAAATCACTGGACACCGTTGCGTATGATTGTTATTTAAAGGCAATTACAATATTAATCATTCGCCACTGATACAGTTTCCAAGCATTTATTATTATAATTATAATAAAAGTACACTAACTTCAAATGCGTGTAAAACAAAATCTAGCTCTGAACTAGAAAAAAGCCTTGAGGGGTTTGTTATGGAATATGTCAACTTTCATTTGCTTTTGGTTTCATCCCATTCCGATTTTGGGTGTTGCACTGTGTTATTTGTCCTTTTTCATGGTGCTAATGAAAATACGTCTTCATTTCAGGCTGTCTTTAATTTTATTAGAGTTTGTTTTTTCATCTTATTTGTGTTTTTTTCTACTTTTTTCAGCTTCAATTGTCAAGGGATAAATTAGTGGTTACAATTTTAATAAAGGCTTTCCGTTTTTCGTTTTCTTAAACAAATCTAAGCACTTTGAAATGCATAAGAGAGTACAGTGGTTTGGAGTTGGAAAACTATTACAGTAGGCCTTTAATTAAGAAAAGCTTAATAATTAAATTTCACACAGATTTATTGAAAAGTGGAGATAATATCCCAAAAAATACTTTGAGAGTTTCTGCATTCAAAAATTTTGTAATTTTCAAGATGACGACAGCTTTCGAAAGATGCCACCCAACCCTTTTCAGCACTCTTCGGTTTGTCACACTCAAAGTATTTGTTGAGATAATGCCCTAAAAGAGAAAGTACCCAGTTGGCAAAATAAATTCACACCTGACATACTGCTGACTCTCCCTTTATGAAATCGCTGACATCTTCATACAATTTTTCAAAATGTCATCAATGACATGTCATCACTTGGTCAGCAGTGTCCACCAGTATCGGTGGCCACTAACAATTCGTTTAAACAACCGCTGACCAACTGCTGACATGTCATTGATGACATTTTGAAAAATTGTATGAAGATGTCAGCAATTTTATAAAGGGAGAGTCAGCAGTATGTCAGGTGTGATTTTTTTTGCCGACTGGGTAGAGTTAAAATTACCTGTAATACACAATAAATGACCTCGAACTAGAATAAACTCTTTTTCATTACAAATTTTTGAGTTAAAACTCTATATAATTTATATTAAATATTACACCGTCCGACAAAACTGAAAAATAGTCGTTGAACACGAACTGTATAATATACGTTTGTAACTAGAGACTAAATATAGTAAAACAGCATTGATAGTTTTTCTTTTCGTGATTCTGTTTCCTTTCCTTTCCTTTTTTTTTTTTACGATGAACCAACACTCAGGGGATGCCCCTACTAATGCAATGCATTGTGTTGATTTCAGGAAAATAGGTTATAAGGAGGAGGAAAGAGGGAGTAGTGTTTGTGTATATTTGACTTGAATTTATCTACATTGAAAGAAACTGGAAAGACCTCTACGGGGAGATTATTCCACATACGGCTGACTGATAAACGAACCTTCTCTGTAATGCGCTGTGCGATCAACTGGACAATCGACAACAAACAAATGTGATCTACTAGACAGCTGAGTGTTTCGAACAAAAACTCGGGCTCTAGGGATAAGTTCACTTATCTCAGCAGGACACTTTCCATGGTAATATCGATAGAACAGAGTCACACAACCCACATTCCGACGATGCTCCAATGAGTCAATAGAGTTGGATACCCTAGTGTCATTGATAAGCATCAACGCCCTCCTTTGCACACGGGCCAAGAGCTCCAAAATAGACTTTGAAGTCCCTGCCCATATATGGGAGTTGTATTCCATCTTCGGTCCGATGTAGGTGGTATAAATAGTAAGGAAATCGGATGAGGTGAAGTATTTCTTACACCGGTTTAAAAAACCGAGACACTTGAATGCTTCTTTCGACATTTGAAAAACGTGCTTATTCCAACGGACATCACACTGAATTTTCATGCCCAGAACATCAAGAGTGTCTGATTCCTCAATACCAATACCACCCATATGTTTAGATGACGCTGTTGGTTCCACATTTCTATGAGTCAACATACAACATTGGGTCTTGCGTGCATTAAACTTGACCCTATTCGCAAGACCCCACTTAGAGATTGTCAACAGGTCTTGATTAAGTGTGTCATTCATAATCTGCCTTTTGCCCTCAACCTCAATAAGGCTTGGCCTACGATCAAAGGAAAATGAATGACAAATGTTGCTGTCATCTGCAAAAGAGTAGATAGGATTTGAAGTTTGACATAGAAGGTCGTTAAGAAAAATAAGAAAAAGGGTAGGAGAAAGAACAGAACCTTGCGGTACCCCCGATTAGAGCTGGAACTCATCTGATGAGGACCCATCTATAAAAACACGTATAGAACGATCCCTGAGGAAACTCGAAACCAATCGAGAGAAGTCATTACCGACACCAAAGGCATTAGAGTCCCCGCACAACAATGTCGGAGCGGTTGATGGTTTCGGTCGTGGGAGAGTATAGGCGAAAAACAAAGGCGGCAGCGGAAAATTCAGTCAAACGTTTATATTCACATTATTTCTTCACTTTTTTTGCACATTTTTATTTAATTTTATTATTTTTTTTAATATCAATATGATTTTTTCACATTGATTCGTTTTTTTTTTGTTTTTTTTTTATAATTTTCTATATTTTTTTGTTAGAGATCACATTTTTTTGTTTACTTTATCGAAAATAATCGAAATATTTATAAAAATGTGGTAACATTTTCATATCAAAAATTAAAAGAGAGAGAGAAACCGACACAAAAATAAAATTGATTTTATTCAAGCGGTTTTCGGTCGAGCGTTTTTTCATGCCAAATTTGTATGAAAAAAACGTCACCGACATTGTTGTGCGGGGACTCTTAAGCTTAGATATGAGCGCACCATGCCACACACAATCAAACGCCTTGGAAATATCCAGAGCAACTACCTTACTCTCAAATGGTGGATCGATCGACTCCAACGTTCCGAAAGGAGCGCCAACAGATCCCCGGTAGAACGAGTTCTCCGAAAACCATACTATCGATCGTTTAAAAGTGAGTTAGCCTCCAGATACCTAACAAGATGGCAATTTACCATGCTCTCCATCACCTTCGAGAGCGCTAAGCATTTTGCGATTGGGCGGTAGTTATCAGGGTTATTAGCAACCTTCCAACAAGAGGGAAAAACTCCCGCACGGTAAGACAAAATGAAAAGACTAGCCAGTGGACGCGCCAACGTCGAAGAGCACTGTTTAAGTACCAGTGCTGGTATACCATCCGGCCCCGGTGACTTATTTACGTTGAGATCCGCAAGAACCCTTCTAACTGCACGAGCTCGAAAAAAAGGACTTCAAAGTTTTAGAGGATTAAGTTTAATAAAATATTTTTTTAATATTTGTACTTGTCCTAGCATGCCACTGGTGATAGAAAATGAAAGAGCAAGATCGCCACTAATTTTTCTATTTTATTATTTTTACATATCAAAAAAGGAGGTAAGCTACGTCCTTTCAAAAATGTACCCTTCAATATCATTAAAAATGTTCAACAAAATATTTTGATAAAGATTTTTAATGACTTTATTCACATCCTTTTGTCCTAAAATGACAAAATAAACAATGGAAAAATTAGGGGAGATCCTCCTCTTTTAATTTCCATCACCAGTAAAATAGGACAAGTACAAAATATTTCAAAAATATTTTACAAAATGTATCCTTTAAAATTTTGAAGTCCCTTTAATAGGAAACAGGATCACAAAATGAAAAACTGTAAATGCAGTTTTACTTCATTTGATCTATACTTTCAGACTTTTATCATCCGGTTTATGTTCAATACTGGCTGTCGGACGGTTTTATAACAAAAACTGAGTTCGCCTAAACCACTGTGTTTTTCTTTTTAAAGAACTTCTGCCAGACTTTTACTGTTTTTTGGTTCCTTTAAATTTAACACCCGCTGCTTTATTGGTTTCCGTATATATTCTTACACTTCCTTCTCTATGTAGTTAAATTCAATTATATTTTTTTTTTCAGACTAAGGAAAGGACATGCTTGAGTTTCAGCTGTGATTTTAATATTTATTTTATTTATAGAAAATTATCATAATATTAGTTTTATATTCGCTGTTATAAAGAAAATTTTAGTCTGCATTTAAAATGACATTTTGACATGTGTGACATATTTTTGTTTTTTTTTTGGTATAAGTACAGGGGTTGGGTTTCATGAAAAAAAGGAGGGTTGAAATAAGTAATATAACAAATATTTGAAATTTTCTTTTGTTAAATGTTGAGATTTGTTAAGGGGGTGGGGGGGGGGGGGGGGGAAGTCGACTAGTGTTGGGGGTGAAATTTCTCTCAAACTCTGAGAAATTCTTCCTATAGAAAAAGTCTTAGATTCTGAGACGTTTTTCCTATAAAAAAAATTCTCAAATTCTGTGACATTTTTCCTATAGAAAATGTCTCAGATTCTGAGACATTTTTTCTATAGAAAAAGTCTTAGACTCTAAGACATATTTCCTGTAAAAAAAATTCTCAAACTCTGTGACATTTTTCCTATAGAAAAAGTCTCAGATTCTGCGACATATTTCCTATAGAAAAAGTCTCAGATTCTGCGACATTTTTACTACAGAATTAAAGAAAAAGTATAGATTCTGAGAAATTTTTCCTATAGAGAAAGTCTTAGATTTTGAGACATTTTTCCTATAGAAAAAGTCTTAGATTTTGAGACGTTTTTCCTATTGAAAAAGTCTCAGATTCTAAGACATTTCTCTATAGAAAAATTCTTGGATTCTGAGAAATTTTTTTCTATAAAAAAAGTCTAAGATTCTGAGACATTTTTCCTATAGAAAAGGCTCAGATTTTGAGAAATTTTTTCTACAGAAAAAATCTCAGATTCTGAGACATTTTTCCTATAGAAAAAGTCTCAGATTCTGAGACATTTTTCCCATAGAAAAAGTCTCAGATTCTGAGACATTTTTCCTATAGAAAAAGTCTCAGATTCTGAGACATTTTTCCTATAGAAAAAGTCTCAGATTCTGAGACATTTTTCCTATAGAAAAAGTCTCAGATTCTGAGACATTTTTCCTGTAGAAAAAGTCTCAGATTCTGAGACATTTTTCCTATAGAAAAAGTCTCAGATTCTGAGACATTTTTCCTTTAGAAAAAGTCTCAGATTCTGAGACATTTTTCCTATAGAAAAAGTCACAGATTCTGAGACATTTTTCCTATAGAAAAAGTCTCAGATTCTGAGACATTTTTCCTATAGAAAAAGTCTCAGATTCTGAGACATTTTTCCTATAGAAAAAGTCTCAGATTCTGAGCAATTTGTTCCATAGAAAAAGTCTCGCATTCTTAGACATTTTTTTAATAAAAAAATCTCAGCTTTTGAGACATTTTTCCCAAAGAAAAGTTCTCAGATTCTGAGACAAACTATCAGATTCTGAAACATTTTTCCTATAGAAGAAGGCTCAGATTCTAAGACATTTTTCCTATAAAAACGGTCTCAGATTGTGTTATAATTTCTACAGGAACATTTTTGCTACAGAATAATCTCATATTCTGAGACATTTTTCCTATAAAAAAAAGTCTCAGATTCTGAGACATACATGATAAAAAAAAATTAATGCAAAAAAAAAATTGATAAAAAAAACAAGTGGAAAAGTTAAATTCGACTTTGCCGAATCTATGAATACCCTCCACAATGCATTTTTTAAAGGATATTACATTTTTTAACGGGGAAAATTTAACAATTTTGACTAGAAATATTTAATTTTTAGTAAAAAACTCTTTTTTGTAATTTAAAAAAAAAAAATTACTAATTTTTTTTTAAGTGTAAAATTTTTTTCGAGTGTAATGTTTTTTTTACTGTAAAAATATTTCTGATTGAATGCATATGTACATATATACGTACATATGTACACAAAATATTGTAAATTTAAAAAAAAAAAACTAAATTTTTTTTTGATTGTAAAATTTTTTTTGAGTGTAAAATTTTTTTCGAGTGTAATTTTGAAGTTACCAATGCTTTTAAAACTAAACAAGTTTAGAAAGCATTTCTTTAAAACTAAACAAGTTTGAAAAGCATTGTTAAGTTACCACCAATGCTTTTAAAACTTTTGTAAACACGTGGCATTTAAGATGAAACTAATCTGAAATTCAGGGTTTTGCTTATAACTTTTGAACCACTGGACCGATTGAGCTGAAGTTTAATACAAAACAGACCTAGGGAACGGCAAAGATACATGTCACGCTTCAGCAGTCTCATCATTGTCTTTCGAAAGTTATCGTGTTTTTTATCTCGTAAATTCGCGAAACACCCTTGCAGAAATTTACTCTTTTGCTCATAACTTTTGAACCACTTGACCGATTTTGCTGGATTGCAATACCAACCTGACCAGGTAAATGACCAACATATATGCCAAACTTCAGTAGCCTCTGTAAAGTGTTTTAAAAGTTAGCGTGTTTTTTTTCCGGACGGACAGACAGACGGACGGACGGACATAGCTAGATCGACTTAAAATCGATCGAGGATCATGAATATATATACTTTATGGGGTCCTAGACCAATATTTCGATGTGTTACAAACGGAATGACAAACTTATATATACCCTCTATCACTAGAGTGGAGGGTAAAACAAAACAATTGATGACAAAAAAATTTTGATGAAAAAAATTTGATAAACATAAGTTTGATAAAAAAAAATTGACGAAAAAAAAAATTTGATGGAAAAAGAATTTGATGAAAAGAAAAATTGATGAAAAAAAAATTTTATGAAAAAAAAATTTGATGAAAAAAAAAAAGATTTGATGAAAAAATTTTTTTTTTTTTGTTGAAAAATAATTATGTTACTTTTTATTCACCAGCTGGTGAAAAACGGTTTTATTCACCACGAGGTGAATTATTATTCAAGTTACAAACCCAAGTTATTAAAATTTTTGGTTTTAAGAAAATGAAAATAGTACCTAATTCTGGTTTTATTTTTCGTTAATTGTTAGCTTATATAGTCAAACTGAGGTGGCGTCCTGCAACTTTTTTAAAATTAGACACCAGCCTAAAAACATTATCATGTTAATATTTTACAAAATGTGTCCTTAAAAACTTTAAAGTCCTTTTAAAAGGAAACAGGATCACGAAATGAAAAACTGTAAATGCTGTTTTACTCCATTTGATCTGTACACAAAAAGAATTAAAAACGAATGTCAATCAACAAAAAATTCAATTAATTTTTTAATTGAAACTCCTCCGATGAAGAAAATTATTACATCAATTATCAAATTGTAGGTGATTAATTGATGTTTTTATCAATTAATCACTTTTTCGATTTTGATCTTAAATGTGATAAATTTTTTATTTAAAGTCAATTAAAATAATGATTGATTTAATTGAAATTTTTTAGCCAATAATTTTTTCCGTGTACTTTCAGACGTATATCATCCGGTTCATGTTTAATATTGGCTGTCGGACGGTGTTAATAACAAAAATAAATATAACTTTAAATTGGTCGCAAATTCGGTTCCAGTTTTCCTTGATAATTTCAGAACAAATAATGTTTAGTCTAAACGCCGTTATTTGTACAGGTATCACAATTTTTTTGTTTTTGTTGTCTTACAAATAGCACATACAGGCATCAGTTACCAACGTAATAAAACCACACATGTCAATTTAGTTTGAAATTTATGACTGAAATGGGGAAACTCTTTGTCTCCAATGGTACATTCATATTCAGTCATATCAATAAATATAAACGAATTCAAAGAAGTACATTTACAGCAAAATATATGATATTTTTATATGTGCTACATGGAAATGTGCTGGGACACATGGAAGGTGGAAGTTGTTGGTTTTATGTTTTCTATTCAAAAAGGTGATGGTAACCACTACTTGTGTGGGATCCAGAGAGAAGGATGAATTTGAACAGGAAGTGTAAAGATGGTAATATTTGAAAATAATAAAAATTAACTGTTATACAAATAAGTTCACAAAAAAAAATTTTAAATAAATTTTTTTCAAAATTGGTAATATCAAAAACTAATGATATTAAGCGACTCTTTAGTAAACTAAAACAGAACTAAAATAGTAAATATTGTCTTCATGCGATACTAAACATGGTGTAAGTAGCGCTTTGTCTTGGGGTGTCGTACAATATGTCGTTCAATATGTCGTACAATATGTCGTATGACATTAGTGATTGGTGATTTGACAACTTTAATTATCAAAATCTCAACTTTGATCTCAGTTTCGTTTACAGGGGTTTCCCGAAATTATAAATTTCTTTTTTCAAAATTATTATACTACTTTTCTATTTCCTTTCCGTTATTACATTTAGTCCCAAGGTGTCAATTAATAAGTCGATACTAGACACGATACTAAGTCGATACTAGACACGGATCTTAGTCATCATTATATGCGGAGTTACAAACAACATCCCAAACTCATTTTGCCTTCCTCCGCCAATGTAGCACACAAAAAAAAAAACAGCCAAACGAAAGCTTATGCATTTTTACTAAAGAAATGGTATTTCGTATTTCATTTCGTTTGTAAAATAGTAAGCAAAGAAAAAACCAATTTCAAAATGTTGTAGTTTGTTTATTCGGTGGCTTTTTTATATAATTTTTGTTTCATGTTACCAAAAAGTACACACAAGACTATAATAAAACTACCATGAAGTGCATTTTAAGGATAAATGCAAAATGGTTTAAGTCACCAAATGCAAAATAATTTTTTTTTTTTTAATTTTCCAGAATTTTTCCAAATTTTTTCTGAATTTCCCGGATATTTTTCGAAACTTTGGTGATATCTGAACTTTTACGAATTTTCTGAATTTTTGTGACGTTTACTGAATTTTATACGCGCCAACCAGAGAATGAGGGTATACTCACTTTGTAATGCATCAAAATACACTTTGCAACAAATTTGGGGTCATCGAGTGTATCTTGAACAAAAAAAATTAAAGTATAGCAATAGAAGAACAAAACCACCGAAGGGTTTTAAAAACTTAGCTCGAGTTTTTATACCCTACACCACAATGTGGTACAGGGTATAATGAGTTTGTACTGATGTTTGTAACTACCCGAAATATTGGTCCTAGACCCACTTCTAAGTATACCGATCGACTTAGAATCACTTTTTGAGTCGATTTAGCGATGTCCGTCCGTCCGTCTGTCTGTCCATGTAAACGGTTTAAACAGGATACAGGTCGCAATTTTTAATCAATTGACTTGAAATTTGAAACTTAAGCCTCTTTTGGCCCAAGGAAACTGGAAAAAATCGGTCCATATTTAGACCTAGCCCCCATACAAAGGTCCTCTTTATTTTTTGCTTAAATGAATCTAATAGCTGCATTTTAATAGGTATATTTTCGAAATTTGACAGTTAATCATGTTTCATACACACAAATCACCATTCCAAATTAAAGAAATCGGACTAGTTCTTCTTGTAGCTTCCATACAAACCACCTTCCCGATTTTCACATAAATCTCTCAAATTTCGTGAAAATAGAAAATATTTATTTAAAATTCTGTTTGTGTATGTTAAACGCGTACTTTAATAACCTTATCAAATCTGATCATCTTCGGACCATTTTTGGACTTAGGTCCCATGTGAAAATTTCGACCGATATTCAGTTGAAGCGGTTTATTGCCAACAAAAAGAAGCCTATTCCACTCAAATTTGATTAGTGAGTGCTTTTTACACTTATTAAAGATTTGAAAAAATATAGATCTAATCAGTCCATGTTTGAAATTGGGACCCATTTTCCGGGAAACTCTGGTGTAGTGTATTATATAGTCGGTCTTGACCGACTGTAACTTTCTTACTTATTTTCTTATGGCCGACTGTTGTTTTTCAATTTTTTTCAAAGGCGTTTTGAATAAACAAAAAAAGAAGTATTAAATCTGATTATAAGTTAAATAATATTAAGACATGTCTTCAGCAAAATTTGATGGTGGTGCTTTTCTTAGAATATATTAACCCTCTATCTCCCATATCCTCATAGAACTGCAATAAAACGTGCGTTTAAAGGGTTAAAATGTTCTATTAGTTTTTTTATCAAAGTCGTGTGAAATAAGTCGAAAAAATGTTTTAAATCTGCTTTTGAGCTTAACTATTTTTGTATAATTTAAAAATAATCTGCTAAAAATATGTTTAAAAACATAAACGAATCAGTAAAAATGCGTTATTTTCTAAAACTGAATGACAGAGATTTTAGTAAAAATATCCATTTTAGCAGAAAAATCTGCTGAAAGTTTACTAAAAGGCACGTATCCGAAACAGAAAATGGAAATTTCTTCATTTATGTTTGTAATTCCAGATCATGTTGGTAACCCTTAAGAAATAATGAAAGATACAAAAAAGTTGAAAGAATGTACGAAGTGAGGTTGAGATTGCTAGAAATAGAATTGTAGTGTTAGAAACTGTAAAAATGTATTCTGCAGAAACTATTAATGTTCGCATATATAAAAAACTGTTTTTATTAACAAGACAAACCGACATTTAAAATCCTACTGATGATAACACTTTGAAACCGGTACACAGTGATTCGTTTCATTGGCAAAAATCAAAAAAAAAAGTATGTCTTCAATGTTGATGATTTTTTGTATTTTTAGAGTTTAATAGTAAACTAAAAGAAATATGTACTTTTCTGATTTTTAAGAAGTCATATGTTGCCACAAGAGAGCCCTAAAGTATGGAAATTCAACGCTATTGTGTTAAAACCTAAAAATTGATTTTTATAGGTTTACTAAAATAATTATGAAAAATCGAATTTTAAAGAAATCAACGAACTTTTTTTTGCAAAAGTTACACTAATATATTTGCTAAATGTTGTATTTGCATTTTTTTAGAATTAATCTTAAAATACATTTTTGCATTGCTCTGAAATCTATATTTTTTCTACCGAATTCCCAAAAATTGACAAATTTTAATGGAATGCATAAAAAAGTTCGTGAGTCAAAAAATTATTTTTTTCGCTTTTTCGATAGCTCGGACTATGGTTTATAAGGCAAAACAATAAAAATAACTAAGTTTTTGTCTGAAGTTGGAAAAAAGTTAGATTTTTTTTGTGTCTTTATTTAAATTTTTTCAAAAGCTATATTATTAATGGAAAAAATATTAAAAAAAAATCGAATATTAAGTATTTTTTCTTTACACATTGATATATTATATAGTATTGTGTAAAAATATAATAAAAAATCAGAAAAAAATTATGCAGTACGTGGGCCGTTTTGCTTTAAAAGTTATCTATGACTTTTACTAAAATCCCCAAAATCACCAAATTTTAATGGCCCTCATAAAAAAAGTTCGTGAATAAAATTTTTTTGTTTTTTATTTTTTTTGTAGCTTTAACTATGTTTTATAAGATCAAAAAATAAAAATAACTAAGTTTTTTTTTTAAGTTGAAAAAAAAATTTTTTTAAAAAAATCTAAAATTGGATTATTTTTTTTTTATTTATTTTATGTACTGTAAATAAATTTAAGAAATACATCATCATTTTCGTGTTTTTTTATAAAAAGGGATTTATTGTATTGTATACCATAAATTTATAGTAAATAATTCGATAAAATAAGTACACAGTGGGCCATTTTGCTTTAAAACCAGTATTTGATTTTCGTTAGTATCCCAAATCAAAACCAAATTTTTTTTTGAGATACATAAAAAAAGTTTGTACTTAAAAATAATTTTTTATTGATTTTTTTAACATCCTGGACTGTTTTCTATACGATCAAATAATAAAAATAACTATGTTTTTGAAAACAAACGAAAAAAAAAAATTTTAAGTTCCCAAAAACAAATTTTTTTTTAGTTTTTTGTTATTAACGGGGTATATACTTTGAAATAAAGCAAGTATTAAACGAGTTTACTTAAAACTTATTTTGAAAAAAAAAATATTTTCGTAATGCAACAGGAAATAAGTGTTGCGAATATTTTGTTTTTGCAGTTATTATGTATTTTTATATTTTTGACCATATTTAAAAAAAGGATATATTAACAGCTTTTTTGTTACCGCAAGCAACTCAACGAAATTTGGCACACTTATTTACGTTATTTGATCTAATCTATATTAAAAATTTGATAGCAATTGAAAGATTTTTAAAATAGTTACAGCGATTTCAAGAAAAAGGATATATGGCAGCCACCGAGTCCTTGCTCAGATTAAAATACAAATGTTGTACGTCGATGATTACCTAAATTTCTAAGACAATAACTAAGTTAAGTAATTTTATATCAAGTTTTGTGGCTAAAGCTCCACTTTTAAATTTCAGGATATACGACAGGTACAAATGTCCTTCGACCGATTTGCTCAAATTTTTTATTTTTTTTCTATTAATTGATGTTGTGCTTGCGTACCAAATTTGGAAAATCGTTGACAACTCTTTCTATTTTATTTTTGTGATTAAACTACATTAACACTTTATTGCAGTTTTAAAAAAGGATATATAAATAACTTTTGTTTTACAGAACCGATTTCAGCGAAATTTGGCACACACATTGACATCACTTATTCAAATTTTTACAAAAAATTTCAAAGGAATCGAGTAATTTTTAAGCGACTTACAATTTTTTTAAGAAAAAGGATATATGGCAGCCACACGAGTCCTTGCTTCAATCTTGAAAAAAATTTACACGTAAAATACTATATCAAAATTGGTAACATTGACAAAGTTTGGGAATTTTGTGACCATTTTTGTAGTTTTAATCACATATTTAAATTTCAGGATATATGGGGGGTAGGCGTGTCCTTGCTCCGATTTTTCCAAAAACTCGTTTTTTTCTTGATTAGATAATTAAATGCTTGTGTACCAAATTTCAGAAATCTGCGACCAATATTCTATTTTTGCCCACTCGATATATGGGAACGAATCACTGTGCGGTATGGGAAATACCAGAAATGTCTATTATTATTAGAAATTCAATTTTCTTCTGCATTTTTTCAACTTGACCCCTTATTACAAATATAATTGGAGCCCGTGCTCGATCTGTAATTACAGAAAAAATCAAAACAAATTTTACAGATTTTTTGACAGAGTTTTTTTTGAGTGCACAAAAATGCATTTTTTGTGAACTTTGACCAGACCGCTGAACAATACAAAAGTTTTATAAATGTCGGTCAGTGTTTTATAGTTTTGTAATGAAGCCTTATAACTTTTTAATGGGTTGTGATTAGAGATGGGCACATGAGCAGATTAGAGCGTGATTCACGCGTGAGTGTAACTGAATTCAATTTTACTCAAGTGATTGTGAGTGGAGAAAAAAATTGCGTGAGTGTGTGTGCATGAGTAAAATTTTTGCGTGAGTGAGTGTGAGTGACTCAATCTGATTGCGTGAGTTTGCGTGACTTATTTACTCTTCATATTTTCTTTTGTACCAAAAAATGCAACAAAAAAATTATAAAATTTGGCTTAACTTAAGATTTCGTCCTAAAAAAAGCAAAAAAAAATGTAAAATTTCGCTGAACTTTAAATTTTGCTGAAAATTTTTAAAGATTTTTGAAATGTTCGTTTTTGAAATGTTTTTAGTATAAATAAGAGTTTTGTGAGCGGGAGTCAACGTGAGTGTGAGTGAAGCTTGCGTGAGTGCACGGGAGTGTGAATTGTATTAAATTTACTCTTACGTGATTGTGAGTGAGTGTGAGTAGAAAAAGTATGCTCGTGAGTGAGTGTCTGTGATTCAAAAATTCCTGTCATGAGCGAGAGTGAGCGTGAGTTAAAATCACTCACGCGCCCATCACTAGTTGTGATAGAAAGGCGGTTTATGTACCTATTTTCTCCGGAAAAACAGCCAAAAATTATGTATTGAAAAAATATAAAAGTTTTTAGTCATTTTTGTAAAAATAACAAAATCTCAAGTGTAAATTTTTTTTGAGTTTAAGTTTTTTTGAGCTTAAACATCTTTTTTAGATTCAAAAGCATTCTGAGTGGCAAAAACACTTTTTAAAGTATTTTTGTGCCTTACCAATGTCTTTCAAAGATTATAAAGCGGTTTTTTTTAACATGTGAATTCGTTGAAAAACCATCCGAATTTCACGGGCTTAACAATACACAGAAAAAATTTGAAACGAATTTCAATCAACTAAAACGCAGATTCAATAAATTTTTTGATTGAAATTCCTCCAATTAAAAAAAATTTTTATACCAATCATCAAATTGTAGGTGATTGATTTAAAATATTTTCAATCAAAAATTTTTTCGATTTTGATCAAAAATTTGATAAATTTTTTATTTATAGTCAATCAAAATAATGATTGATTTAACAAATGAATTGTAATCTTATGAAAAAATTATATAAAAATTCATCTTTTTTGCTTTCCAATATGTTACCAACAATAAAACAAGTAAGATCTGATTATTTTGTATATTTTTGAATTAATCTATTCAAATAAATTAAAGCGAAAAAAAAAATCTAATATGTTGAAAATTTGTAATTCGACAGGTAAAGAAAAAACCAAAAATTTTTATCAAAACATTGATTGACTCATTTAAAGTTTGTTGATCAATAGATTTAATTGAAAAGTTTTAGCCAATAATTTTTTGTGTGTAACATTTGAACCCCCCGACCGATTTTGTTGAAATTTAAAAACAACTTGACGGGGAAAATTAAAAATATATATGCGAAGCTACAGTAGTCTCAGAATTGTCTTTCAATAGTCAGCGTGTTAGGTCATCCAATGCCAAGTTCAAAATGTATTGAACAATCGAAGTCTTGAATAGACAAATTTTTCGGCTGCTAATTTATCTTAAAACAATTATATGAATTATAGGCATTTTACTTAAATTCTTTAATGAGATTTTTAAAAACTTTTATGTCTCAAAACTACAATTTTCCACTTGAGTCATTTACGTCTTTCTTGCACAAATATATTTGCTTAAAAAGTTGTTAATACCAAAAGTCTACCATACACTTTTTCCCCTGTTTTAAAAATGGGTTTCTTCTACTTTTTCGGTTTTTTGCAAATAACGCTAACAAAAAATATACTTTTCGGTCTTAAATGAAAAAATATTGATAAAAAAAAAAAAAATAAAAACTTTAAATAAAAGAAACATTTGCTTTGCTTCAAATGAAAAAGAGCATAGTATAGACAAAAGTGAACATTAGAGTGTCCCTTATTTTGGAAATGTTGGAAATCTTGAGATGGTACCCGCTCATTTTTTTCCTTTTGACTTAAAAATAACTCAGGAAAAATTTTACGCCCCTAGGACCACGCCTTCCCTACGCGACGGGCCCTTAAAGAGCGGGGCCTAAAAAATCATTTTTCCATACAAACCAAAAATTTTTTTTTTTGATTTTTAATTTTTTTGTTATTATTTATTATATTACTTGGTTTGCTTATTCACAACAAAAAATTTGATTTTGGTGGGATAAGTCTTTCAGCGCTAAAAAATTTTTCGCAAAAAAAAATTTTGAGCCGCCGGGGTCCTACAGTAAAAAATTTTTAAAAAATATTTTTTTTTAGTTTTGACCAGCAACGGTTTTAGCTGCTATGTTGCTTTAAATGATATATATTCATAAAAAAATATTTTTTGTATCTGTGACATCTTAATCGTGTTCTAAAAAAGGGTAAAAAATGCATTGATGATTTTTTTCGATACACGATAAAAATGTCACAAATATGAATAATATTTTTTTTGGAATATATATCATTAAAAACAACATAAAAACTAAAACCATTGCTTTTCAAAACTAAAAAAAAATATTTTTTAAAAATTTTTTACCGTAGGATTCCTACGGCTCAAAATTTTTTTTTTCGAAAAAGATAAAGATGTCACAGATATGAATAATTTTTTTTTTGGAATATATATCATTTAAAGCAACATAGCAACTAAAACCGTTGCTGGTCAAAACTAAAAAAAATATTTTTTAAAAATTTTTTACTGTAGGACCCCGGCCGCCCAAATTTTTTTTTTGCGAAAAATTTTTTAGCGCTGAAAGACTTATCCCTCCAAAATCAAATTTTTTGTCGTGAATAAGCAAACCAAGTAATATAATAATTAATAACAAAAAAATTAAAAATAAAAAAAAAATTTTTTTGGTTTGTATGGAAAAATGATTTTTTAGGCCCCGCTCTTTAAGGCCCCGTCGCGTAGGGAAGGCGTGGTCCTAGGGGCGTAAAATTTTTCCTGAGTTATTTTTAAGTCAAAAGGAAAAAAATGAGCGGGTACCGTCTCAAGATTTCCAACATTTCCAAAATAAGGGACACTCTAGTGAACATGTATGTTTTATCTATAGTGCAGTAAGTGAAATTAAATATTTAAAGAGCATTCAAGTTGCTAAGATAAAATAAGAAGAAAATGGTATTTAAAGAATTTATGAAATAAATTAAATTAGTTTTTTAGTCTTTCATTTTTAAATAATGGAAAAAATATTTTTTTGCGGTCTCATTACCCTATCAAATGCACTACGGATGCATAATGATTCTTGAAAATCTGAAAAAAAATCAAGAAAATCATTTTGCACCAAATAACATACAATCGGGGTGAGACCGAAAAACATTTATGCAAAAGGCACCCTACTTTGGGGTCTGATGCCTCCACCGTTCAACCGTTGGTCTCCAACTTTCAAACTTAAGCTTAAAAATACTTTAGCTATGACCACTCCAAAGTTCATGGCAATCTGTCCAGTACTTACTGAATAAATGAATTATTTCCAAAAAATTGTTTACATATTCCACTGTGCACACTGGGCCGAGATGATATTTTTTTTTTGGCCAAAACTAAAAAAAAATTATTAAATTAAAAAAAGTAAATGCACTATTGTATTAAGTATGACTTGCTGCACCTTGTCGGTATAGCAATTCTCTTGTCAATCAAAGATAAAATATGTATGTTTAAATCTCCATATACCGCAATTAAAAAAGCTAACAAATTTATAGATTTATACATTATTAAGGCGGGACCTTTTTTTTTTTGTTGATTAATTTATTTGGCCAAAGGTGCTACAACTTGTAAATGGGTATGCCCAGCTCTTTTTCCCAATTTTTTGATGATTTTTATTTTTTTATTTTAATTTTGAAAAATTATTCCATTTCAAATAGTTTTTCCAAAATGTTCCGCGACATAATCCAAAACTTAGGACACCAAAATGTTCGTTGGCTTACTAGCTTTCAGATTGACCTGCCCGCTTTTGCCCGTTTTTTCACCTGCGTTTAAAATATCAATAGAAAGGGAGATGAACAACTCTAAAATTGTTAAAATGAGCCTTTTTTTAATTGAATTAAATTAATTTTATTTTATGAATTAAAAATTTTCAAGTTTTTCCGAAAGTACAAACACAGTGTTTTTCTATTTTAATACCGGATAAAATGCAACCCGGTTACACAAAAACCCGAATACAAAAA
Organism: Pegoplata infirma; assembly: GCA_963921195.1. NCBI lineage: Eukaryota > Metazoa > Arthropoda > Insecta > Diptera > Anthomyiidae > Pegoplata > Pegoplata infirma. The sequence goes on along the minus strand of OY992537.1, from coordinate 208,397,382 downwards.
ACCGGTTACGAGAAAAATCCGGTTACACAAAAAATTGTTTTTATCGAATTAAAATTTGTTTTCAATACATTAAAAAAAAGAAATACCGGTTAGGCGGTCAGACAGTTTTTTAAAAGAGCGTGGAACTTTTGAAAACGATGAGTTTAAAAAAGGAGTTTTCACATTTTTTTTTTTTAAATTATTGGTATTTCCATTACATTTGTGAAAACTGGCACAAGCGGGCAAAAAGTGTGAACAAAAAGGATAATTCTGGCCCAGACAGTTTTTTGAATGGGCGTGGAGTTTTCTATAACGAGGATTAAAAAAAAAAAAAAAATTTTCCAATTTTTTTTATAAATTTTATTTCAATTCCATTTTTGAAAATGGGTACAAGCGGGCAACTTTTTTGGAATGTGTGGATAGAAAGGATAATTCTGGCTCAGACAGATTTTCGAAAGGGCGTAAGACTTTTGATTACAATGAGCTTAAAAAGTGGTTTTTCAAAAAAAAAAAATTCCCCAATTTTTTAAAACGGGCACAAGTGGGCAACTTTTTTGGAAAGTGTGGATTAAAAGCATAATTCTGGCCCAGACAGTTTTTTGAAAGAACGTGGAACTTTTGATAACAATGAGTTAAAAAAGGGAATTTTCACAAAAAAAATATTTTTTTTTTTCCAATTTTTAATATTTCAATTCCGTTTGCGTAAACGGGCACAAGTGGGCAACTTTTTTTGGAAAGTAGGGATGAAAAGGATAATTTTGGCCCAGACAGTTTTTTTAAAGGGCGTGGAACTTTTGATAGCGATGAGTTTTTAAAAAAAACTGTTTTTTTTTTTAATTTTTTATAAACTTTTAATTCATTTAAATTTTTGAAAACGGACACGAGCGGGAAACTTTTCCAGAAAGTGCGAATAAAAAGGATAATTCTGTCCCAGACAATTTTTTTGAACTTTCTATAACGATGGGTTTTTAAAAGGGGGTTTTTACAAAATAATGATTTTTTCCATTTTTTTTAATAAATTTTATTTCAATTCCATTTTTGAAAACAGGCACAAGCGGAAAGGATAATTCTGGCCCTGACATTTTTTTTTTTTTTTGAAAGTGCGTGGAACTTTTGATAATGGTGAGTATATAAAGGGGGTTTTCAAAAAAAAAAAAATATATAAACTCTTATTTCAATTCAATTTTTAACAATTGAGAGTGTTAAATTCGGCTGTACCGAATCTTTTATACCCTCCAAAACGTTAAAAAAAGAAACAGTGGAATCTTTTTTTTTTGGGGGGGGGGGGGGTTTGGGTATCAGCGGTGAGAGGCAACCTTCCTGGAGCCAACTGCAGGACTTTGAACTTCTTCTGAGATAAAAAATGTTTCGTTTGCTAAGCAAAATCACAAAAAATCTGTAAAATTTTTTTTTTTTTCAGAGGTTGGTTTAGTTCTTAGAGGGGGAACTTTTTCCCCCGTGGTCCGATTTTGCCCATCTCCGACCTCAACCAGCCTATGACCGTTACATTATGGGGTCCCCGACCGATATTTCGATGCGTTACACACGGAATGACAAAGTGAGTATACCGCCCATACTGAGGTTGGAGGGTATAAAAACGGGCACAACCGGGCAACTTTTTTGGAATGTGTTGGATAAAAAGGATATTTCTGGCACAGACAGTTTTTTGAAAGGGCGTGGAACTTTTGATAACGATAAGTATAAAAAAACTCAATTTTTTACAACTTTTTTTCAATTCAATTTTTGAAAACGATATATTCACGTGATTTAAATAAAAATCACTCACGCGTGAATCACGTTGTTTTTAAAACTTTTTTTCATGTTTTGAAAACTTTTTAATCACGTGATTTAAATGAAAATCACTCACGCTCACGCTTGTATCACGTTGTTTTTTTGAGTCACACAAATCACGGGACCAGAGATCATCTCCAATTGAAATACATAAACGAAAGACAAGTGTCTCTTCATTTGTTTCATCTTTAACATCTGGAAATTTTATTTAAAATTAAGTGTCCACCCAGTAATAGTTTCCTTGTAGGTCCGATTCCAAAAAGTTTCACGTCACTTATTTATATTCTGAATTTCAAAAAAATCGGTTAACATTTACGACCTGTAGAGACTTTTGGCAAAAAAACTTACTATCTCGGCCCAGTGTGCTGTGGAGTGGATGGTATAAATATCGGAGACCATCGATAAATATTTTTGCTCATATGTTTGTCTTATGTGGCACTTGCAATTATTTCGATGCGTTACCCACGGAATGACAGAGTGAGTATACCCCGCCTAGCTAGTTAGAGTATATAAAAATATATGAAGGTCGCTGTGAAGGGTATTCATGGAAGTCTAATTTTTCACATATATTTTGTTTTTACATAAAAAACAGCACTATTAGCTTAAATATTATATACAAATGATTTAAAAAATTGTACCAAATTATACCCCACAATTGTGATAAAATTTTAAACAGGACAGCAGGGTTAAACTTCATTCAAAAACCAACCCCCAAAAACATATTTTTTATAATTTTCATTTCTGTAATTTTTGTGGTATGTTTAATTATTTGTGGCTTAACTTTAATTACTTTTAACTCTTCCTTTTTTCTGAAATTCCTTAATCTCATATTAAATATTAAGAGTATTAAAAGAAACCTTTTTTTGTATTTTCTCCTTTAAACTAAAACATTTTTAAAAAAACATTTACTAAAAATTTTAGTTCCCCCATTTCAAAAGAGGGGGGGGGGGGGGAAATTAAATCTGTTAATTTGCAATGTTTTGTGGGTGCATTTAATGGTATGAACACCCTCTTACAACAAAATAAGAAATATTCTATGGCTTTGTATTACAATTTGACTTTGTTTCCTTATTGAAAGGGAGGTCCTTTTTTGTATAAAACACACACACACATAAGTAAAGCGGCATCACTACAACATACTCATGCACACACACTCATACACAAAAAAAAAAACAAGTAATGAACTTGACAATCACTCATGTGTGGCTTATTAAAGTAGTGTAAAGCGTCCCCTCCGAACAATAATATACATTTACTAAAGCTTTTCATATCCTTATAATGGGTTCTAACTGAAGTTTTCTTCTTCTATTCTATTTTTTTTTTTTGAAAGACTTATTTACGCAGCATTTAACATCGTCAATGTGTGGGGTCATTATTGTGGTCTCACAACATTCATATTTTTCCCTTCTTTTTTTTTTTGGTATATGACTTTGTAAACATAAAATTAGTTACGCCCTTCAACATGGTTATTTACAAGTTTTGCCTTTAAAAATTAATTTTTTTTTGGAAAGTCTAATGTGGCCAAGGAAAACTATTTTTAATAGCTTTAATAACATGTTGTGATTGTAAGAATCTGAGACTTTTTCTAAGGGAAAAATATCTCCGAAACTGAGATTTTTTTTCTATAGATCAAATGTCTCAGAATCTGAGACTTTCACTATAGGAAAAATGTTTCAGAATCAGAGACTTTATCCATAGGGAAAATGTTTTAAAATCTGAGACTTTTTCTATAAGAAAAATGTCTCAGCATCTAACACTTTTTCTTCAGGAAAAATTCTCAACATTTGAGACTTCTTCTGTTGGAAAAATTTCCCAAAATCTGATACTTTTTCTATAGAAAAAATGTTTCAGAATCTGAGACTTTTTTTATAAGAAAAGTGTCTCCGAATCTGAGAATTTTTCTATAGAAAAAATGAATTAGAATTTCAGAATTTTTCTGTAGTAAAAAAGTCTTAGAATCTGAGAATTTTTCTATAGAAAAATTGTCTCAGAATCTGAGACTTTTTCTATAGAAAAACTGTCTCAGAATATGAGACTTTTTCTATAAGAAAAATGTCTCAGAATCTGAGACTTTTTCTATAAGAAAAATGTCTCAGAATCTGAGACTTTTTCTATAAGAAAAATGTCTCAGAATCTGAGACTTTTTCTATAAGAAAAATGTCTCAGAATCTGAGACTTTTTCTATAAGAAAAATGTCTCAGAATCTGAGACTTTTTCTATAAGAAAAATGTCTCAGAATCTGAGACTTTTTCTATAAGAAAAATGTCTCAGAATCTGAGACTTTTTCTATGAGAAAAATGTCTCAGAATCTGAGACTTTTTCTATAGAAAAACTGTCTCAGAATCTGAGACTTTTTCTATAGAAAAACTGTCTCAGAATCTGAGACTTTTTCTATAGAAAAACTGTCTCAGAATCTGAGACTTTTTCTATAGAAAAACTGTCTCAGAATCTGAGACTTTTTCTATAGAAAAACTGTCTCAGAATCTGAGACTTTTTCTATAGAAAAACTGTCTCAGAATCTGAGACTTTTTCTATAGAAAAACTGTCTCAGAATCTGAGACTTTTTCTATAGAAAAACTGTCTCAGAATCTGAGACTTTTTCTATAGAAAAACTGTCTCAGAATCTGAGACTTTTTCTATAGAAAAACTGTCTCAGAATCTGAGACTTTTTCTATAGAAAAACTGTCTCAGAATCTGAGACTTTTTCTATAGAAAAACTGTCTCAGAATCTGAGACTTTTTCTATAGAAAAACTGTCTCAGAATCTGAGACTTTTTCTATAGAAAAACTGTCTCAGAATCTGAGACTTTTTCTATAGAAAAACTGTCTCAGAATCTGAGACTTTTTCTATAGAAAAACTGTCTCAGAATCTGAGACTTTTTCTATAGAAAAACTGTCTCAGAATCTGAGACTTTTTCTATAGAAAAACAGTCTCAGAATCTGAGACTTTTTCTATAGAAAAACTGTCTCAGAATCTGAGACTTTTTCTATAGAAAAACAGTCTCAGAATCTGAGACTTTTTCTATAGAAAAACTGTCTCAGAATCTGAGACTTTTTCTATAGAAAAACTGTCTCAGAATCTGAGACTTTTTCTATAGAAAAACTGTCTCAGAATCTGAGACTTTTTCTATAGAAAAACTGTCTCAGAATCTGAGACTTTTTCTATAGAAATACTGTCTCAGAATCTGAGACTTTTTCTATAAGAAAAATGTCTCAGAATCTGAGACTTTTTCTATAAGAAAAATGTCTCAGAATCTGAGACTTTTTCTATAAGAAAAATGTCTCAGAATCTGAGACTTTTTCTATAAGAAAAATGTCTCAGAATCTGAGACTTTTTCTATAAGAAAAATGTCTCAGAATCTGAGACTTTTTCTATAAGAAAAATGTCTCAGAATCTGAGACTTTTTCTATAAGAAAAATGTCTCAGAATCTGAGACTTTTTCTATAAGAAAAATGTCTCAGAATCTGAGACTTTTTCTATAAGAAAAATGTCTCAGAATCTGAGACTTTTTCTATAAGAAAAATGTCTCAGAATCTGAGACTTTTTCTATAAGAAAAATGTCTCAGAATCTGAGACTTTTTCTATAAGAAAAATGTCTCAGAATCTGAGACTTTTTCTATAAGAAAAATGTCTCAGAATCTGAGACTTTTTCTATAAGAAAAATGTCTCAGAATCTGAGACTTTTCCTATAAGAAAAATGTCTCAGAATCTGAGACTTTTTCTATAAGAAAAATGTCTCAGAATCTGAGACTTTTTCTATAAGAAAAATGTCTCAGAATCTGAGACTTTTTCTATAAGAAAAATGTCTCAGAATCTGAGACTTTTTCTATAAGAAAAATGTCTCAGAATCTGAGACTTTTTCTATAAGAAAAATGTCTCAGAATCTGAGACTTTTTCTATAAGAAAAATGTCTCAGAATCTGAGACTTTTTCTATAAGAAAAATGTCTCAGAATCTGAGACTTTTTCTATAAGAAAAATGTCTCAGAATCTGAGACTTTTTCTATAAGAAAAATGTCTCAGAATCTGAGACTTTTTCTATAAGAAAAATGTCTCAGAATCTGAGACTTTTTCTATAAGAAAAATGTCTCAGAATCTGAGACTTTTTCTATAAGAAAAATGTCTCAGAATCTGAGACTTTTTCTATAAGAAAAATGTCTCAGAATCTGAGACTTTTTCTTTAAGAAAAATGTCTCAGAATCTGAGACTTTTTCTATAAGAAAAATGTCTCAGAATCTGAGACTTTTTCTATAAGAAAAATGTCTCAGAATCTGAGACTTTTTTTTTAAGAAAAATGTCTCAGAATCTGAGACTTTTTCTTTAAGAAAAATGTTTCAGAATCTGAGACTTTTTCTTTAAGAAAAATGTCTCAGAATCTGAGACTTTTTCTTTAAGAAAAATGTCTCAGAATCTGAGACTTTTTCTTTAAGAAAAATGTCTCAGAATCTGAGACTTTTTCTTTAAGAAAAATGTCTCAGAATCTGAGACTTTTTCTTTAAGAAAAATGTCTAAGAATCTGAGACTTTTTCTTTAAGAAAAATGTCTCAGAATCTGAGACTTTTTCTTTAAGAAAAATGTCTCAGAATCTGAGACTTTTTCTTTAAGAAAAATGTCTCAGAATCTGAGACTTTTTCTTTAACCCTTCTGCATCCCTTGGATATGTGCCCTTTCTATGATCCTTTGGGTCAATATGACCTAACATTAAAATGTAAACAAAATTTCATATTTTATATACGAAATTTATTTGTTTTGTTGCTTTTTTTTTATTTAGTACGATAAAAAATAATGAAAACTAATATAAATAAACCATTCCTGAGCAATTATCAAAAAAAATTAAAATCAAAAGTGGGTCAATTTGACCCAAGGAGTGTAGAAGGGTTAAGAAAAATGTCTCAGAATCTGAGACTTTTTCTTTAAGAAAAATGTCTCAGAATCTGAGACTTTTTCTTTAAGAAAAATGTCTCAGAATCTGAGACTTTTTCTTTAAGAAAAATGTCTCAGAATCTGAGACTTTCTTTAAGAAAAATGTCTCAGAATCTGAGACTTTTTCTTTAAGAAAAATGTCTCAGAATCTGAGACTTTTTCTTTAAGAATCTGAGACTTTTTCTAAAGAAAATAAATTTTCAGAATCGATACTTTTTTCGAAGGTAACAATTTCTCATAATCTGACACTTTTGCTTTAGGAAAAATGTCACAAAATCTGAGAATTTTTTTATTTTATGAGATTTCCTCTAAGTTAACGGTAGAAACAACAATTTTGTGCACTTTTTAAAGCATACCTTAAGGAGCATAATAGTGTTAACGTATAAATTCATTTTAATTTGATTTATAATTAAAATTATTAAAAATATGAATATTTATATTGTTTTAATTAACTTAACCATCTGGTAAAATTTAATTATCTTGCATTCTGTTTCTTTAAAAATTTTACCTTATGTTAAATATTTGATTAATATTTTTTTTTCTTGTTTAAATATTTTTTCTATTCTAATCATTTAAAATAAATATTGAACTAGTTTAGTCTATTACACAAAACAAATTTCAATTTAATCATTTCCTCTATACTTTCTTGTTCATTTTGTGATTGGCATTTAATAATGTTAGGGGAATTTGAATGCAATGGAAATTAATTATTTTTTTTTTTTTTTGTGGCTAGCAAACAAAATAAGAGGAAATAAGAAAGAATGATGAAATTATAAGAAAAATTTAAAATTAACACACTCAGATTTTTTTAATTATAGAATATTTTCTTATTAAGACGAAGTCGAGCAAACATCAAATAAATTCTGCGTATAGATCGAGAAATTAATGTAATATATTATGGTCATAATCAGCGAAACTTAAAATATGCATTATCATTAGGGATGTGATTTCCATGCAAATGCATGTTTTTTGTCGATAGTCTTAAAACGGTATCTGCAAATTATCTTTCCGAATCAAGAAATTTGCTTTAAAATGGCATCGATTTGTTTTGCATATATTTGCATATTTTGGTTAAAATGCATATTTTTTCATATTTTGGTTTTAAATGCATATTTTTTGCACATTTCAAACTTTTAAGTGCATATTTTGGCATAAATAATCAAAACACAAATTGATATTTTTTTTTTTTTCAAAAACTATTTTAAATTTTAAAAATTTATTTTGAAAATAAAATAAATATTGGCCTCTGTTCTGTCTATCACAACTTTTCAATTCACATGAAAATTTCCGAATCACATGAAATCAAGTTTAGTGTTTTGTTGATCACGTTTTCATTCGAAGTTGAAATCAAATAATTAAAATTTAAAAAATTATTTGGAAAAAAGTGCATTCGTTTTACTTTCACCAAATTTTATTTTTGTGAAACAAAACGAAAAAGAAATTCGGATGTGAAATCTGGAACACCAAAAAAAATCGGAAATTTTCATTTTCACATTTTTTATGTGAATTACTTTTTTTGGAACAGAGGCCATTGTTTTTCTTTTTAATTTTTTTTTGGATTGTCTTAATTTCTAAAAAATCTTGCTCACATAAAGTTTTAAATGTTACTATTTAACCCCGGCGTTATTTTTTTGTTTTTTTAAAAAGTTGTCGTATGAAAACAAATTTTTATTGCACACGTTTTTTTTAGTGCACATTTTTAGATTTTTTAGTGCATATTTTTAGTTTTTAGCGCATATTTTAAGCACATATTTTTGATTTTTTAGTGCATGAAAATCTCATCACTAATTACACTGTGCTACAAATCATACAAATCATACACATAATCGAATATACTTTTAAAATGAGGTAGTTAAGGTTGTAGGCAAACCTGTAAATACTTAAGTATTTATTTACTTAAACTAATTTTTTTTCAAGTATTTTTGTATTTATACTTGAACATTTCAAGTACAAATATTTTGTATTTACTTGACGAAAAGTTCAAGTAAGTAAGTATAAATTTACTTGCAACAAAATTTGTTGAAATAAAATACTTAAACACAAATTTGTTTAAGTAAAATAAATAGAAAATTTTCTTTATATAAAAAATAACTACAAAATGTTTTTAAATTATTTTTGTAAACAAAAATGTTTCCAAATAAAATATTTAAGCAACAAGTTTACAAACAAAACTTTTGTGAAAGTTAAAAATATGTTTCGTTTGTTCATCGACCACTACTTAGGCGGGAATAAAATAACACAATATTTTTCGTTGAAGGATCTCACTGATTTTGTACATTACCATTTAAAATAGGGAACGAAAGATGCTACAGCAGAATTAATATACCCGCCAACCCCATCCAAAATTGAATCACTTTTTGGCCGATAATCAACTTTAACCCACTGGAAAAAAACGCACTCTCCGATGAGCCTATAAAAGCTGATGTCGAAGCTCAATCATGTTATTATTTTACACCATGCAGCTTTTTTATTAGCGCTCTTTTAGGTGTGGCAGCAAAAATTGCAAAAAATATGTACATATGTGGAAATTTCAAGGAAGGAATTAGGTTTTAGAAAAAAGATTGGGGCCAAAAATTAATGAATGTAATTCTTACGTTTTACCCCTCTAAAATGCACCATGGAAGCGATAGGAGCAGATCTAATAAAATAACTTTATTAAAAACAAAAAAATGTACGGGGACAGCCTTAAGTATTGAAGATAGAGGGTTGGTTTGTTTTGACTAACGCTCTAGGGATTGGAAATCGGTCATGCAATCGATTTCTCTGGGGGCACCCTTGAGACAGAGCGATGGGAGCAAATTTCATATTCTTTTTGGGAGACCCCTTAGGGAGTGGAGATATGGAGTTGGTGGTTTGTTCAGAAAAAATGCTGTGTTGAAAATTAATGGATGTCTTACACTCCATGACAATTGTGGGAATTATGGTGTTTTTTTACCCCTTCGCATTTTTGCTCCAATCAGATGCCATTTGCATAATGTATGCAGTAGTGGCAGGCTCTTTCATAAACGCAATCAAATATTTGTTATTTTTTGAAAATTTTTGGAGTTTATCGATTTTTTTCTGCTATAGTTTGTTCAACAAGATTTATATTAAGAAAATTATTCCTAAAGAAAATTTAATTGTGAATACGATGAGCTTTATGCCAAAAAAATCAGATAACAATTGACAGAGTTGTGATCATTTTTATAAAAAAAGAAAATTACGATTTTGTATGAAATTGCCGTGCGAATAACCCAGGCAAAAAAACCAGATTCTGATTCAGCGCGCCAAAAACCTTTTAAAATATTGTACGTGACCATTATGATCTATATATATAAAAATGGATGTGTGTATGTATGTATGTATGTATGTGTGTATGTATGTTCCGTATGGACTCGAAAACGGCTGGACCGATCTTGATGAAATTTTCAGGGAATATTCAGAATAGCCTGGGGAGTAACACTGTGCAGTCAGATTTGTGATTTTCTGTCGGTGGGCGGAGGGGCGTGGCAAAATCAAATTTTGACATTCCCCCACTAATGACATCTATATATAAAGAAAACGGATTGACCGATTTTGATGAAATTTAAACCAAAGATAGAACTAACCGAGTACTAACTATTTGCCAAATTAGAGCGTGATCGAAAAAATGGGCGTAAAGTGCCATGCTTTTTTGCCTTTGGGGGCGAGGGGTGGGCAAAATCGAATTTTTACATTGCACCACTAATGACAGCTATATATAAAAAACGGATGGACCGATTTTGATGAAATTTAAACCAACGATAGTACTAACCAAGTACTAACTATGCGCCCAATTAGAGCGTGATCGGACAAATTAGCGTAAAATGCCATGCCCCTTTGTATTGAATTGAATGTCATTTCTGCATGCTCAGCAATAACGCGAAAACTGTTGATTCAATTTTAATTAAATTTTCAGCACTGATTGTGTTAACCGAGTGCGGAACTATAGGCCATGTTATACTTCGATTGGAAAAAGGGGGCGTAAAATGCCACGCTCTTTGTACTATACTGGACGTTGTCAGCCTGTATATATGCCTGTTTTGAAATCACGCAAAAACGAATAAGCCGAATCTGTCCCTACTGATAGAACTAACCGAGCGGGAACTGTTGGTCATATGTAGAGCGCAATTAGGCAAAAGGGTAAAAAATGTCACTCCCGTTTTTCATAAATAAAAAGTTATTTCCTTCTCTTTCGCAATCACACAAAAACTGATGTCAATGAAATTTGCAGCACAGATAGTACTAATCGAGGATGCAGCATGGAACTTTAGACTATCACGATTCGATAAAAATGCGTAAAATGACACGCCCCTTTATACTATACTTAACGTTATGTCTGTCTGTTTTGAAATCACGCAAAAACCGCTGAACCGATTTTGTTGAGATTTCTCTATAGATTGTGCTAACCGAGGGTAGAACTAATCGAGGATGCAGCATGGAACTTTAGACTATCACGATTCGATAAAAATGCGTTAAATGACACGCCTCTTTGTTCTATACTTAACGTTATGTCTGTCTGTTTTGAAATCACGCAAAAACCGCTGAACCGATTTTGCTGAGATTTCTCTATAGATTGTTCTAACCGAGGCTGGACCCAGACCCGTGCTTTAATTTTGTCCGACACTATATTTACTTAAGATGCAATATAAAACGGTTTTTTTATTAGGGCCAGCAACGCGGACCGGGTATAGCTAGTAAATTAATATTTTTTGCCTGGGTTATCGGAACGGCGATTTCTGCAAAATCTTAATTTTGCAGACATAATTAATTAAAATTATCACAACTCTGTCAATTATTATCCGATTTTTTCAGGATAAAGCTTATCGTATTTAGAATTAAATTATCTTTAAAAAACGTTCATAAATATTAAGGTTGTTAAACGAACTACAGCAGAAAAAAATCGATAAACTCCAAAAATTTTCAAAAAATAACAAAAAAATTTGATTTTATAGAAAAAATCAATAGATATCTTTCTTTTACATATGGACCAATTCACATACATGGAAAGCCCTTTCCTTTTTCTATTCAAAACAGTTTAAAAATTTAAAATCGGTTGAAAATTTTCTGAATTACAAAAGGTGTAGTGAGAAAAGTCCCAAAAAAACGTTTTTTGACAATAACTTTAAAATTTGAGGGTGTTAAAATAATAATTGAAAAATAAATGTATGCATTTCAGAACAATTAAGTAATTCTGGCCTCGATTTGTTAGACCATATTTTTGCATATTTTTGCCTTTCGAGCATATTTTTGGATATTTTAATTTTTATTCATTCGTTTTCGTTTCAATGACTTGAAGAAATGTTTTTTCGTTGTTCGTTCAATTATTGAATCGATATACGTAAATCGATCAATGTTGATCAATGTTGTTGATTCTTGGAAAATATTTTAATTTTATCATCATTAATTTAGTACACGGTGCGTATTAGTGATATATGGGGCATTCCATGTCAAAGCGGACACTTTGAAAATTTTTTTTTTTAGATTTTCCCAATTTGTTAACAGTTTTTAGTACCCTTCAAAAAATCCTTCGTGGTAAATTTTCAGATTTTTTTGATGTCCCGTTCAAAAGATATCAAATTTTTAAAAATTGGTAGTTTGTTCCTTTACTCAAACTTCTTTTACTCATAACTTCTTCAATAATGGCCCAAATTGCCATTTTTTTCAAAATTTTTGTTTTTTTAAAAAAAAAATCCCAAAAATTCTTAAAAGCGCTCTAGTATGCGATTTTTAAGCTTTAAAATTTAAATCTTATTTTTGAAAATGTTTGTACTATTCGATTTTTTTGAAATTTTTTTGGGTAAAACATCTATCGATTCTACAAATTTATTGCCCAGGAGGATCGTGGATAACGATTATTACTATTTTTTTAAATTTTTTTAAAAAATTTTATTGTAATTTTCCAGTCTTAAAATCATTTCTACTGCTCCAATGGTGCGTCATAGAGGGGTCCTTTATAAGACCGACCCCCATTAATTTTTACGTCTTAACATTTCTTTGGAACAAACTAATACCCTATCTCCAATTTCTAAGGGGGCTCCCACACAAAACGACATTTTTTACAATTTGCTCCAACCTCTCTAACTGTCCTAATAGTGCCCTTAGAGCTACATAATGTATGACCGACCCACAATATTTTTTTAGTCCAAACAATCTCTCTGAACACATCTATCCTCTATCTCTAATTGTTAAGGCGGTCCCCATACAATTTTTTTTATTTTTTGTAAATTTGTTTTATTTAATCAGCTCCTAACGGTCTAATGGTGCGTCCGAGAGGGGTCATTAGTGAGACCGACCCCTATCCCCCGACCATCTATTTTTACCCTACAACATGTTTTTAAAATATACCTACGCCCTATCTCCACTTCCTAAGTAGGCTCCCATACAAAATTGCATTTTAAAAAAATTTGCTCCAACTGTTATTTGTATGAGAGCCTACTTAGGGAGTGCAGATAGGGCGTATGTATATTTTAAAAAATGTTGTAGGGTAAAAATAAATGGTGGTCGGTCTCACTAATGACCCCTCTCGTACGCACCATTGGACCGGTAAAAGCTGATTAAATAAAACAAATTTACAAAAAATAAAAAAAATTGTATGTTGACCGTCTTAACAGTTAAAGATAGAGGGTAGGTGTGTTCAGAGAAAATGTTTGGACTAAAAAAATATTGTGGATCGGTCATACATTTTGTTGCTCTAAGGGCACTATTAGGGCAGTTAGAGCGGTTGGAGCAAATTTTAAAAAATGTCGTATTGTGTGGGAGCCCCCTTAAAAATTGGAGATAGGGTTCCTAAGAAATGTTAAGACGAAAATTTTTTTTGGGGTAGGTCTTATAAAGGACCCCTCTATGACACCATTCGAGCAGTAGAAATGATTTTAAGATTGGAAAATTACAATAAAATTTTTTCAAAAAATTTAAAAAAATAGTAATAATCGTTATCCCAAGATCCTCCTGGGCAAAAAATTTGTAGAATCGATAGAAGTTTTACACAAAAAAATTCAAAAAAAGTCGACGAGTACGAACATTTTCAAAAATGAGATTTAAATTTCAAAACTTAAAAATCGCATATTAGAGCGCTTTTAAGAATTTTTTTGGGTTTTTTTTTTAAAAAGTATGTAAAAAAAAAAAATTTTGAAAAAAAAAATTGAAATTTGGACCATTATTGAAGAAGTTATGAGTAAAAGAAGTTTGAGTAGAGGAACAAACTACCAATTTTTTAAAATTCGATATCTTTTGAACGGGTCATCAAAAAAATCTGAAAATTTACCACGAAGGAGTTTTCGAAGGGTACTAAAAACTGTAAACAAATTGGGAAAATCTAAAAAATTTTTTTTCAAAGTGTCCGATTTGACATGGAATGCCCCATATACATGCACTCAAAATATTTTGTAAGCAAAAACAAATGAAAAACACATTTAAAACCAGTGAATAAACAATTGAAAACCATCCCAGTAATTATTCGTTTGTTTAAACAAACATCAACATTTATTTCATACTGTTAACAAAATTTTCTAAAATAATAACATTAAACATTAAAAAATTACGGTTTTTTTATTCTTTTTTATCAACAAATTCGAAAAAAATTACCTACACCCAGAAAAGTTTTACAGTAACTATTTTCAGTTATTCAAAAAGTTTTTAGTTAAAGTTGTTTTAAACGTTTAATCGTTTGTTTTTCAAGGAATTCAAAATATTGAATGATTTATACAGTTGTTAAAAAATAAACTACAAAATTTACGGAAAAATATTTTTATCAGTTAAATTATTTGTAAATTATTAAATTATTTGTAGTTTTTTATTCCAAAAAAATATTTTTACTCCACAAAATAAAAAATTGTAAATAGTTAAAATAACTGAAATATTATTTATTTTTACGGAATGTCTAGTCATTTATTAACGTTTAAAAATAACTGAAAAAGTATGTTGTTTTAAATGAAATATAAGTAGTCCGTTTTTTAAAAGGAAAAACGATTGTTGTAAATGTTTTTTCAGTTGAATTTACTTACAAAATATTTTAAGTGTACGAAAACATTAAAAATTAATGATTGTTCTGTTATTTTTACCAACAAATTAAAAAAAAAATAACCTACGAAAACATCAAAAATTAATGATTTCGTAAGTTATTTTTTACAATTTTCTATTGAAATATTTTTATAAAATTTTTTATAAAATTTTGGGGAATCGATCCCGCAATCAACTACATTCTGGTCAAAAAATTGCTACTAAACACTTCGAACGTCTTCAGAGACATGTCAATTCTGAAGCATCATCTCTTGCTAACACAACTGGTATGGAGCGTAGACTCAAACGAAGAAAGCCCTCCGACCTTGTAATGACGACACAAGCTGCTTAAATGCAGCTTACTCAACAATCCAATGAACAATAAATAAACAAAATATACTTATATGTACATGAAATAAATTGCTTGTTAGTTTTTTATAAAACTAGTTGCAGTATTCAATAAAGAAATATATACAAAAAAAAAAAAAAATATTTCTATAAATTATTTTTTGAATTTTTTTTCTACAAAAAAAAAACTACTTGTGTAGGTAAAAACTAATGATATATCATTAAAAAAATACCAACAATTTAAAAAAAGATTACTTACACAAATCATTAAAAATTTAAAGAATAATCAGTAGTTTTTAATTACAGAGAAAAAATAAATGACTTTAAAAATTAAATGTTAATGAAAGTCTTTATTTTTTAGTGTGTTATTTTTGAAACAAAGGACAGAAGCAATCATTGATAAAAACTGAACATCAAACAAATGCTTTTTCTTTTAAAAACAACTAAACGTAAAACTTTTTAAATAAACTACAAACAGTTAATAATATTTTTTGAGTGTGATATTATTAATAATACGCACCGTATATTGAACTTCAAAAAATTATCCCAAAATCATTTTAATCGATGTAATTGTTTGGTTTTCAAATGTACACATTCTATGATGTATGGTCTTAATCTAAATCTGACGGGTAACAAAAATAAAATATATCGATATCTGAATTATGATTCTTAAAAAATTTATTAAAAAAAATCTTCTCTTAAAAAAAAAACTTGCACTCTCTGCATTTTTTATCGTAGATCTAGAACATTTTTAAACAATTTTCCCCCCCCCCCTATTAAAAACTCCTTTAATAATATTTAAATTTTTAAAAATTTAATTCTAAAACAATTTTCCTTTCAAAAAATTTATTTCATGTTTTTCTGCTGCAAATAAAATTTATGAATAAAAAATTCTAAGAATATACATATAGCTAAATATCATACATGATTTTTTTTTCTGGAATAAAAAAAAAAACATGCAAATAAAGGCAATAGCATGCTAAAATAATAAAATAAATAAATAACGTGACACAGCATGACACTAAACGTAACACCAAACAACAACAATAACATCAACAACTAAGCAACCAACCAGCCATTCCATTTCTCCATCCAAAAGTATTCCACTAACCAAACATCAAGTCAACGCAGCCAGCTATTCAGCCAGCCAAATATTCATTGCTTTCCCAGAACCATAAACATATGACATAGAAATAAAATGAAGAAAAAGAAGAAAGTATGTAGAAGAAGAAAATAGTGACTTTCATTTTCCGCCATATATTTTACGCTAATGTTCAGTAGGGAATTAAAGTCAAGCATATGTAAAATATGTTTGTACACACACTCGTATGTACCTACACACACGCTTCTCTGTTTGTCTTCTCACACTTACATTTCACTATGGGGTTAGAGTAATATAAAACCATTAAAAAAAAAATAAAATTAGGACCTAAAATATAGAAAATCTTAAATTACCAATAAAAAAGTTTTCTAAGGAAAACAAGTTATTGATCCATCGATAACAAAATTTTTTACAAAAAATATATTTTCGAAATATCTATAACAATGTTTTCTAGGGAAAATTGGTCCACATTCTATCAATAAAATTTTTGTTTTTTTAAAGAAAATTAGTTATGGTGATATCGCTCATTTACTTGTATAGTGTTATAACTCAAAATGTTTCTAAGGGTTCAAGTTGAAAAAATGCAGAAGAAAAATTGAATTTCTAAAAATTATAGACATTTCTGGTATTTTCTATACCGGTTTCAAACACCCCAGTTAGTGTCATCATCAGTAGGATTTTAAATGTCGGTTTGTCTTGTTAATGAAAACTGTTTTTTATATATGTGAATATTTATAGTTTCTACAGAATAAATTTTGACAGTTTCCAACACTACAATTCTATTTCTAGCAATCTCAACCTCACTTCATACTTTCTTTCAACTTTTTTGTCTCTTACATTATTTCGCATTTTGCAGAAAACGCGTTTAAAGTTTACAATTGAAACTGGTAGGTCATTGAAAATGGCCGGTACACTGAAAGAATTTTGTTCATTACGGCTATGAAAACGTACATTGATTCTATGAAAAAAATCATTAGAAGTGAGCCAATGATGCCCTTCATAGAATCTATGAAACAAATTCATAGAAACCAGATACCTACGAAAAAGTTCATAGGCAATGGAAAAAAAATTTTATTGTTCAATTCTATTTTTTTTATTTTATTATTTAATTTTTATTTACTTTATTATTTTATTTTTATTTATTTACAATATTCTATTTTTAAAAATTTATTTATTTTTAACTGATCCCCACCGAGATTCGAACACAATACCAGTTGTTCGTGAAGCTTAGTCTCTAACCACTGAGCTAAAGTAAATAAACAAGTTATAACACTTAAAATCTATTTTGTTAAATATCCTCTGCCAAAATCTGTGTGTATGTTTGTAGAAAACAAAATGTTTGTGTATTTGCAAAAAAAAAAATAACGAACATTACAAAACTAAGTGTTAGTCGGCGAGGTTTTCCTCCTTTGGTGGTGCTGCTGGCTAAGGCGTCGATTATAAATTTCCCAGCCGGTAGGTCTTGGGTTCGAACCCCGCCTGGGCAGTAATATATTTTTTTTTTTACGTTTTTTATGTTTTTTTTATATTTTTTATATTTTTTTAATATATTTATTCAAATTATTTAATTATTGTAACATTATTTTAATTTTTAAAAAATTATTAATGACATTTTTTTCTATGAATTTTTTCTATGAATCTTACAAAATCTATGAATAAAATTCTATGAAATATTTCAAAATACTAATGAATATTCATTCAGCCAATGAATTGTTTCATAGATTCTATGAATTTGGTTTTATGAAATATGTTCATAGATATTATGAACAATAATTCTTTCAGTGTACATAGAAAATGTAATAATTACGTATTTTCTTCTCAAATGATGAGTTTTAAAGATATAAATATGAATTTTTGCTACAATATAAAGCATGATATAACGAAAAATGCTGCATTATTAACTCAAAAATCACATTTTTTGAGTTATGACACTATACAAGTAAATGAGCGATATGATGTTGTCTTTTTCGCCTTTTTTTTGCAAGAGCTGTGTGAGCGAAACAAAATTATACGAGTAAAAGAACAAAAACGATATCAAATTTACGAAGGTAAGGTTAGGTTAGGGTGGCGGCGCCAGATCAGCACTCCGCATAGACCATTTGGTCCATAGCGATACCACTAAACTTTTTTCGCTAATCGATGTAAATCAAACACATCGACCTTTCTTTACTCGTAATTTCCTCTAAAGCACTTTGGCCGAATTTTCAATTTTTGCGGTAAAAAGTAAATTTTTTTAAGTATTGATTGTATTTTAAGTATTGATTGTATTTAATTCCCAATATATTGATAAGAAAAAATTGAAAAAAAAAGTTATGAAAGGTTGCTACCCTGTTTATGTGTAAACAGCTGCTAATGTGTGTATGTTAATAATGTATGCGAACGAGTGCGAACTAATGAGTTATTAGCAAAAGAGTGAATTTTGGATGGGTTTTTTTCCCGTAAATTCACGTATTGAAAAACACACTAAAGACTCTTTGAAACTTAGTGGTAAGCCTCAAAAATAGCTTATAGTGTTTCCTTCATTCAAATTTTTTTTTTTACACTCAAAAAAATTACACACTCAAAAAAAAAATTTATACCCTCCACTCTAGTGCTAGAGTGTATATGAGCAATTGTCATTAACTTTAAATATTTAAGAATAAAATAATTGCGATTTTTTTTTTCGTGGCACATTGATAAGACTTTGTAGGTAAATAACATTAAAAATAAGTAATTCAAATCCGTCCGCGTGCATTAATTTGAGCGATCGCACCCAAAACCATGGCGGTTTAAAGTTAAAATTTTTAAAAAAATTGTCAAAATTACATTTTTTATCCGAAGTTTACCAAACGTACCATATTTTAGCTCTAGGTAAGCATAACACGAAATGCTTACCTAGAGCTAAAATACATACTCAAACATGCATAAAATCTTTGCTAAATATCGAGATATTTGCATTTAACCAATTTTTTTTCGGCACATTTTCCAATATTTTGGAAATAAAAACGTTTCCAGCGGCTTTATTTTTTTTAGAAAAATATTACCAAATGCATTAACAAAAACTCAACAAATTCTTAGTTAACACCATTATTCTATCTCTAGTAGGTAAGAAACAGCAGTGGTAAAGGGAACATTTAAAAAAAAAAAAAATATACTAATTTTTGATTTATTTTTTTTTTAAATATTTTTTTTTTTTTAATATTTTGCATTGTTGTCCTTCACTGAATATTGAAACTATTTAAAGAATGATTAGTATTGATAATATTAAGGTTATTATGAAATATTTTAACGTTATTACTAATTTTATAAAGGTTATAACAAATTTTAGCGATTTTTCGCGATTTTCGCGACTGCAAAAAACAATTGAATAATTTTGAAATCTTATTCAAATTAGACATGTCAAAATAAATCAAAATACATTTCTTTTCTACTTTTTTAAGTAATGTAAGATTTTATATAACCATTAAATTTAAAGGTATCAAAAATTTAAAACCACCGAAAAACCGCTTAAACGTTAAATTTTTTCGGGTGCGAATTAATTGAAGATAGAGAATTAAAAAGACTACCAAACGCGCCTTTCACCGACCAATCTCTATAAGCGGCCTGGATGTGCCTTACAAAAAAGTGAAAACTGAAAAACACCGCGGAATTCGGCAATATTAACTTTTGATCAATGTTGCTTTCCATGATTTATTATATTTGCACATACGATTGTTTCTACATGTTCAACTTTCAGCCATGCACATTTGGCTGTCAAATAATGCAAAAATAAAAAATCGAAATTTTGCAAAAAATTTAAAAAGCTCATAAAATTTTTGCAATTGAATATTTTTTGGGTGCGTTTGTAAATCAAGTGGGAAATGGTAAATTATAAAGTTCACAAAGCATTCGGAACCATTCGGAATAAAACTGGGAGTGTGCCTCGCAAAAAACAGACTTTTTAAAAAATTCACGTTTTTTCTTCCCATTTTTGGAGAGCTGCAGCTTCGTAACCATTGCGAGCACATCACTCGAATCAGTCTCAGATTGTGCATATTTACAAGGGCATTTACCATGTGTATTTGAATTTTAAAATTACAGTTTGCACCAAAAGCTACAATCAAAAAACCTCGAAAAATTGAAAATTGAAAAAAATTGGTATCAAAGATTTAGGTCCATGTAACTTTTTTCTTATCGATGGCACATCCACTGTACCTACACCAAATAATTGCCCTAGTCTACTGATTAAACGGTATTAAATTTGAAGCAATAGCTTTAACGCACCCAACAATATGGAACTTTGAACGAAAAATTTCATGAGAGTATCAAGCGATTTTTTTACATTTTTCAACTTTGCACGTTCCTTACCATGAGATAATGAGACTATTTGCGCTGTGCCTTTGCAGAATTACTCATTATGGTTCCCTTAACATATTTTCATTCACAGGTACCACCTAGTTTACAAATAAAAATGTTATTGCGAAATTAGTAAAATATCACAAGCGTTAAAAGTTAATGACAATTGTCTATATATATGTTTGTCATTCCGTTTGTAACACCTTTAAATATTGGTCAACGACTCCATTATGTATATATGGGGCATTCCATGTCAAATCGGACACTTTGAAAATTTTTTTTTTAGATTTTCCCAATTTGTTTACAGTTTTTAGTACTCCTCGAAAACTCCTTCGTGGTAAAATTTAAATTTTTTTTGATGACCCGTTCAAAAGATATCGAATTTTTAAAACTTGGTAGTTTGTTCCTTCACTTAAACTTCTTTTACTCATAACTTTTTCAATAATGGTCCAAATTTCAATTTTTTTTTCAAAATTTTTGTTTTTTTACGTACTTACTTAAAAAAAAAAAATTTCAAAAAATTCTTAACGGCGCTCTAGTGTGCGATTTTTAAGTTTTAAAATTTAAATCTCATTTTTGAAAATGTTTGTACTCTTCGATTTTTTTTAAATTTTTTTGTGTAAAACTGCTATCGATTCTTCAAATTTTTTTTCCCAGGGGGATCGTGGGATAACGATTATTACAATTTTTTTAAATTTTTCGAAAAAATCTTACTGTAATTTTCCAATCTTAAAATTTGCTCCAACCGCTCTAACTGCCCTTATAGTGCCCTTAGAGCAACAAAATATATGACCGACCCACAATATTTTTTTAGTTCAAACATTTTCTCTGAATACACCTACCCCCTATCTCTAATTGTTAAGGCGGTCCCATACAATTTTTTTTTATTTTTTGTAAATTTGTTTTATTTAATCAGCTTCTACCGGTCTAATGGTGCGTCCGAGAGGGGTCATTAGTGAGACCGCCCCCATTTTTTTTTAACCTACAAAATTTTTTTTAAAATATACCTACGCCCTATCTCCACTCCCTAAGTAGGATCCCATACAAAATTACATTTTTATAAAATTTGCTCGAATTTTGCATTGGAGCCTACTTAGGGAGTGGAGATAGGGCGTAGGAATGTTTTAAAAAAATGTTGTAGGGTAAAACCAAATGGGGTCGATCTCACTAATGACCTCTCTCGGACGCACCATTGGACCGGTAGAAGCTGATTAAATAAAACAAATTTACAAAAAATAAAAAAAATGTATGGGGGCCGACTTAACAGTTAAAGATAGAGGGTAGGTGTGTTCAAAGAAAATGTTTGGAATTAAAAAAATATTGTGGGTCGGTCATACATTTTGTTGCTCTAAGAGCACTATTAGGGCAGTTAGAGCGGTTTAGCAAATTTAAAAAAAAGTCGTTTTGTGTGGGAGCCCCCTTAGAAATTGGCCCTTAAAAGTCTACGGGCCTAAAGGTTGACACTTTCTAAAAAATTTATCTACAAAATTATTTATTACAAATATCTGTCGTAAAATTCAATTGAAAATAATTAGAAAATAAAAAAAAAATCCCTTTTAAGTTATCATAAGATTTTACTTTTATACTAAAATTCAAAAAAAAAAAATATCGAAAATTTATTTTTAACTTTTTATTTTATTTAAATTAAAGCCTAAAGTCCCATATATTTAACGAAAAAACGGCATACAAAAATATTAATCCAATCAAAAGTTTTTTGATTCGGAAATGCCCAACATTTTCTACTGCGCACCATTGCGTATGATTGTTATTTAAAAGCAATTACAAAATGAAGTATACGCCTCTTATGATGGTGAAGCAAATTTTGATTTTTTTAGAATTTCAATATTGTCTGGGTCGGAAAAGATTTTGGTTGTCGCACTAAAAGGAGCTATGTTTTAAAATCATGCGGGAGATTTAGTCTATTGGTATTTTTGTTGGTCTCATCCAAAAAATAATTTCATGTTGCTGGCCCATTGTTCATTTGCATATACAAAAAAACCCTGTAGTAAAGTATCAGTAGTGGAAAAAGCATTATGTTTTTTCTTGTGCTAAAGGGAAAAGGATCTATTACACACATGCTAGGAGCATAAAAGGAAAGGTTTAAAAACAACACAAAACAATTTTGTGTTGGAAGAAAACTTTCTTCAGTCCCTTCAAGTCAGTGTACCCAATATTTATAAATATAAAGTTAAATGTATAGTAAAACATTGTCAACAAGAGGCCTTAAGCAGGCTTTTACTGCTGCTGCTGTTGCTGCTGCTTTTCGTCAACAATGTTATGCCAGGAATTATAAAGTAAAAATATCATATGATTATCCTAAGGTAGAATTTACAAACATTTTGTAGCTTGAGAAGCTATTTAGCAAGTTGGTTTGAATATTATATTTTGCTGTTTGAACTGCAAATATCTGGGGAAGTATTCTTAAAGGATTTTGGGGAATACATAAAAAGAAATAAGAGATATGCTCAGCTGAGCATTGCTCAGGGATGTAATAGGAAGTTATTGATATGTCTAGTGAATGAAAGGAAATAGTGAGAGAAGATCGAAATATAAGGATTTTAAAAGTTTATTTAAAATTTATTATTTACCAAGGAAATTAGGCGTTTTTTTTTTTAATTTTTTTTGTTAAATTTCTTTGACATCATTCTTCATTATTAGTTCTCAAACAAAGACCTACAAATTTTGGCTGACTTTTTTTTAACACAATTTAAGAGAAAAACATATTGTTACAAAAGAATGTTCGTGCAGCTATTTTTTTTTTTTTTTTTTTTGAAAAATAATAAAAGTCAATTTTACATACACTAACACAAGGACATACACGCATTTATACAAACCAACATGCACATAAGACTCCTACTAATAAACCAAACACGTACCACGTACATGTGTATAACAATTTATATGAAATTTCTTTAAAAAAAAAACACAGACAAACAGCAGAAAATTCATATATACACATAACACTTATACACACAGCCGCATAGATCTGCATAAGTGAAAATATTTTATGGAAATTGAAAATTTGTAACTGTTTAAAAAAAGAAAATAGTTAAAATAAAAAAAAAAAAAAACTAACGAAAAAAGTTTTCTTAGAGAAAACGAAAAGTACAACATAATCGAGGTCTAAAGAATTTTTGTATGAAGACATTTTTTTTGGGGTTAAAACACCGTTTAAAATTTTCATAAGAAAATAAATATGTGATTCAGACTGTGCAATAGGGCGGAGTGAAAAATGCTTTTTTGGCGCTATGCGGAATTGTTAAAAAAGATGACAAAACGATGTAAATTAAAATGGTGTGCCCTCCAGCGACGAAGTTTCTACATTTCAAAGCCAAAAAGGATTTTTAAGAAAACTGTCAAAAATTTAAATTTGATCAGATCTTCTTTATTTTATATTTCACCGTCCGACAGGCAATATTAAACATGAATCGGATGATATACGTCTGAAAGTAGAGATCAAATGTTTTTCTCCACTTGATCTCTGCTGCATTTACAGTTTTTCATTTCGTTATCCTGTTTCCTTTTAAAAGGACTTCAAAATTTTAAAGGATACATTTTGTAAAATATTTTTGAAATATTTGTACTTGTCCTAGGATGACACTGGTAATGGCAAATCAAAGAGGGTGATCTCTTCTAATTTTTCCTATTTTTTTTTTTTTTATTTTGCCATATCAGGATAAAACGGTGTGAATAAAGTCATTTTGAAAACTTTATCAAAATATGTTGTTGATTTTTTTTTAATGATTTTGAAGGATAAATTTTTGAAAGGACGTAACTTACCTCTTTTTTTTAGATATGAAAAAAATAATAAAATAGGAAAATTAGGGGGAAATCCTCCTCTCTAATTTGCCATCACAAGTGATATCCTAGGAAAAGTACAAATATTACAAAAAAATTTTTATAAAATGTAATCCTCTAAAATTTTAAAGCCCCTTTTAAAAGAAAACAGAATCAGAAAAGAAAAACTGTAAATGCAGTTTTACTACATTTAGTCTCTAGTTTCAAACGTATATTATCCAGTTCATGTTTAATGACTTATTTTAATTTTTTTCGGACGTTGTTTTATGAGGTCTATATAGTTAATAACGTCTTTTTTAAGTTTTAAATATCAGTTGTATATGATACCGCTGATATTTAATCCTACACTCAAAAAAACCTTGTCAAATTACTATAAAAAGTCTTGTTATCACATCTAAACAGTATTTGACAGATTTCCTTGTTTTTTACAAAAAATTTTTGATTAAAATTAATTTTTTTTGTAGTTCTAACATTTTTTTCATAATTGTACACTGAAAGAATTTTGTTCATTATGGCTATGAAAATGTACATTAATTCTATGAAAAAAAATCATTAGAAGTCAGCCAATGATGGCCTTCATAGAATCTATGAAACTAATTCATAGGAACCAGAAATCTTTAAAAAAAAAGTTCATAATCTATGGAAAAAAAAAATATTTTCATATTATTTTTATTTATTTTAATATTTCATTTTTATTTTTATTTTTTTTATTATTATTTAATTTATTTACAATTTTCTATTTTTAAACATTTTTATGTTTTTAATTTATCCCCACTGAGATTCGAACACAAAACCAGTTGTTCGTGAAGCTTAGTCTCTAGCCACCGAGCTAAAGTATATAATCAAATTATGACACTTAAAATCCATTTTGTTTATTATTCTGCTTTAACATATTGAGTTTGTGTCTAAGCTCTGCGACTATGCTCTGCCAAAAGCTGTGTGTGTGTTAGCAGAAAACAAACTTTTTGTGTATTTGCAAAAAAAAAAAAATAACAAACATTATAAAACTAAGTGATAGTTGGCGAGATTTTCCTCTTTTGGTGGCGCTGATTGCTAAGGCGTCGACAATAATTTCCACAGCCGGTAGGTCTTGGGTTCGAATCCCGCTAGGTCAGCAATAATTTTTTTTTATGTTTTTTATGTTTTTATGCCCTCCAACTACAGTATGGTATACTCACTTTGTCATTCCGCGTTTAACGCATCAAAATATCGGTCTAGGACCCCATAATGTATATATATTTATGATCAGTGATCGATTCATAGACATTCTAGCGATGTCCGTCCGTCCATCTGCCTGTCCGGCTGTCCGTCTGTAGTTAACACGATGCAGTCCAAACCCGACATTTGGCAAGAATATGTCTTATGCTCTTAGGCAGGTTAAGTTCGTAAATTAGCTAAATCGGTCCAGGGGGAAAAAAGTTCCTCCTTAAAGAACTAAACCAACCTCTGAAAATTATAATTTTTTTACAATATTTTTTGTGTTTTTGTTTAACAAATGCATCATTTTTACAAATGCATCAAGTTCAAAGTCCTGCAATTGGACCTAAAGAATTAGAAATTGTAATTTTTTCGATCCGGCCCCCTTTTATGGGCGTGGAATAATTTTTTTTTTAAATATTGATAAACTTGTATTTTAAGAATGAATTTTTAAACACATATTTGGGAGGAAATTTGCCCCCTTCCCCCAAATTACTAGTATCGCCCACCCCAAAAAAAAAAAGAAAACGCCCCTGCATTTTTTTTTTTATTTTTTGCATGTTGGAAATTACAAATTACACAGCGTGACAAAATCTTGGATGTTAAAAGTAACCTGAGATTTGACTATCAATTTTATATATTTTGAACATGCTGAATCCAATGGTGCAAACCATTTTTAAATCTAAGGTACAGTTTTTTCGCGAAATGTCTTCAAAGATTTTCACGTCCCCATGAACTTTTTGAAATAAAAAAGTTTTTGTATGCAAAAAAAGTCGCTCTTTTGCAATTGAAATTGAAGGACTATAACTGTAGCTAAATTTTAAGTACCATATCCGCTATTAAATGTTTGAAATTCAAGTGATATTTCGCGTTTTATCCCATTTTTCCAATTTTTTAACATTTTCGCGGTTTTAAATGCTTAAGTAAATACCGACCTAAACAACCGCTTTAGATAAGTTTAGATGCACCAAATGGGATATATTTCTATGAAAATACGTTTCAACTATCAAGCGCATCACTCCAAAAATAAGCGATTAGTCAAAATCTCTCTATGACTGCATCACTTTCCCAGATAATCACAAGGTCCAGCTTGTGACATATTGTGTTAAATCCTAAAAAAAGTAATTGTGTCAAATTTCAAACAAAAATGTTTTCAACTTCAAAAGCTATTGTAGAAAAACTTTTATTTCACCTTACTAAATTAAATTATTAAGTTTTAATTACAAAAACAAAAGGAAAACATTTTACTAAATACTACTAATTTAAATAAAACACTTGTTTAATATAATTTAGTAGGGCGAAATAAATGTTTTTTTATTAAAACTTTTTAAGATGAAAACATTTTTGTTTGAAATTTGGCACAAATACTTTTTTGAGGTTTTTACACAATATATCAAAATCTGGACCTTGTGGTCCTGTTGGAAAGTGATGCTGTCATAGAGAAATTTTGACAAATCGCGCAATTTTAGTGCTATGCGATTGATAAATGAAAAATATTTTAGTGGGAATATATTTCCTTTGGTGCAAATATACTAAGCTGAAACGGTTGTTTAGGTCGGTATTTATTTCCGCATTTAAAAACGCGAAAATGCTAAAAAATGAGAAAAAATGGGATAAACCGCGAAACACTGTTAAAGTTTTAAACTTTTAGTAGCGGAATTTGTAGTTAAAATGTAGTTACAGATATAATCCTTTAATTTCAACTATAAACGACCGACTTTTTCGCACACAAAATATTTTTTATTCAAAAAACTTCACGGGGACGTGAAAAACTTTGAAGACATTTTGCGAAAAAACTGTACCTTAGATTTCAAAATGGCATGGACCATTGGAATCAGCATGCCCGAATTATGTAAAATTGATGGTCAAAACCCAGGTTACTTTTTCACCGTCACACAGTGTTACCACTACGGCCCCTCTAAAAAAAAAAGAAAACGCCCCTGCAATTTTTTTTTTATTTTTTTCCATGTTGGAGGGTATAAAAGATTCGGCACAGCCGAATTTAACACTCTTACTTGTTTTAACATAATAATGTTTTTAGGCTGGTGTCTAATTTTAAAAAAGTTGCAGGACGCCACACGGTGGGGAAAAATTGACTTTTTTGACCAATTTTGCCTACAGGTCGCAATTCTTAAACGATTTTTATTTTTATTTTTTTGTATTTTAGCTAATAAAATTCCGCATCGATCTGTCATGGTGGATTTTTGAAAAAAAATTTCGGATTACTTTTTATATTTTCCTAAAGTTCAGAAAATTTTAATTTTTTCAGTTTTTTTGTAATTAAAAATGTATTAGGCATGGGACGAGTATGCTTTATGGACTAAATAAAAGGTATTGGAACCCCTTATCAACGACATGATTAGTATTTAAAAATACATTATTATTTTAGTTTTTATAACAAGACAAAAATTCAAGAATTTTCACTTTAAAAAGCCTATATCTTTAATAATAATGTACCAATTTCAATGAAATCTTTTTTAGATTAAAGCTTATGTTTCGCTTAGTCATAATTGGTACACAAAATTTTTTGAAACAAATATTTTATTTTTTTTGCTTAAATTTTACCTTATGATTTTTGGAATTTTGTCCATACAGCTTATTCGTGCCCTGCCTATTACATTTTTTAAAGCAAAAATTCTAAAAAAAATAATATTTTCTGAACTTTAAAAAAATATTCAAATAAAACAAAAACGATTTTTAGAAATCCACCATGACAGACCGATAAGGAACTTTATTAGCTAAATTTCAAAAAAAGAAAAACTAAAATCGGTTAAGAATTGCGACCTGTAGGCAAAATCGGACAAAAAAAGTCCATTTTTCCCCACTGTGCGCCACCTCAGTTTGACTATATAAGCTAACGATTAACAAAAAAAAATAGGAATTACTGTTTTCATATTCTTAAAACCAAAAATGTTAGCAACTTGGGTTTGTAACTTGGATAATAGTTCACCTCGTGGTGAATAAAACAAATATTCACCAGCTGGTGAATAAAACGTTACATAATTATTTTGCATCATTATTTTTTTTTTTTCATCAATAATTTTTTTCATCAATATTTTTTTTATCAATATTTTTTTTTTTTTTCATCAATATTTTGTTTTCATCTTTTTTTTCACAATATATTTTTTTTCATCAATATTTTTTTTTTCATCAATATTATTTTTTTTCATCAATATTTTTTTTTTTTCATCAATATTTTTTTTTTCATCAATAGTTTTTTCATCAATATTTTTTTTCATCAATATTTTTTTTTATCAATATTTTTTTCATTAATATTTTTTTTCATCAATATTTTTTTTCATCAATATTTTTTTTTATCAATAATTTTTTTTTCATCAATATTTTTTTTCATCGATATATTTTTTTTTTTTTCATCAATATTTTTTTTTTTCATTAATATTTTTTTTTTTTCATCAATATTTTTTTCAACAAAATTTTTTTTTTTTATCAATATTTTTTTTTTTTCATCAATATTTTTTTCATCACTATTTTGTTTTTTCATCAATATTTTTTTTTCATTTTGCCCAATAAAGTGCACTTTAGTCAATTTTTTTTCATCAAATATTTTTTTTTATCAATAATATTTTTTCAAACACAGACAAACAGATTGATGGATGTCACTATAATGTCTTAGAAAACCTTTACGGATCAGTAATATATAAACATAATGGGGTCCTTGAACAATATTTCGATGCATTTTGCAAGGAATGACAAATAAATATTGCGTTATTTTTTCTAGAAAAATTTTGCTTTAGAAAGATCACCTATTTATACAGCAAAACATTGTCATGTTTCAATGGTTTCGGCAAGAGTACAAACTTCGCAGACATTATTTGTTAAAGCGTGTCTGAGTCAGAATTTTTTCTAAAAAAAAAAAATCTCATAGATCTACACATTAATAATCCCCAATGAGTTTACAAATAAAAAAAATACCAAATTTGGAAATGGTGTTCCTCAAGTAATCCAAAGCCTACTTAGAAAACAACATCGCTACCTATACATATATCATGTAACTCTTCATCTTATTTAAATAAATATACAAAAAATTATATAAAGAAAATATTAATATATGTATTCACGTACACTCAAAATAATTACTCTGTTAAAAACTCTGTAAAATTACTGTAATCTGAATTCGACAGACATTTGACAAAGTTATCTGTCGAAATACAGATTTTAAGAATATACTTTGCATTTTCTTGTAACCGAAAAACAAAATTTTATCTGTAATTTTACTTTTTACTTTGTAATCTCTATTTTTAAAGATAATAAACAGAGTTTTTTGTTAAAATACAGATTTTATACATTTTCTCGTAACCAAAATACTAAATTGCAACTGTAATTTTACTTATTGCTCTGTAATACAGTTTTTAAATAAAAAACTCTTCAAAAAACTCCCAAATATTTCAACCGCTCTTTAAAAAGCGTCTTAAATTACAATAAAACCTGGTAAATTTTACGAGCATGTCGTGTAAAATTGGGGGTACTCGTAAAATACATCGTAATTTTCACAAAAATAAAAAGAAGTAAATTTACAATTTGGAAGCATTAAAGCTGGCAAATTTACTCGGTGGCATTTTTCAATTGTCAACACTACTTGAACAATAAGGAAATAGAAATTGATCAGAAATCAAATAGTAAATAAAATAGTAAAATTCTGGTCGCTTTTATCAATATTCTACAGATAATTCTGTAAATTTACAGGTTTTTTTTATCGAAATCATTTTACTGAGTTTTCTTCGTAAGATAACAGAAAATCTTGCTGGTTGGAAATCTATGGTATTTTCTGCTGGCTCAGCAGAGTATCTCTGTAATTTAACAGAGTGATTATTTTGAGTGTATGTAAATACATAGGTAGATATATTATTTTTTTCTTACATTAGTATTTGTTTAGTAACCAAATATTATATGCTGTTTGTTACGGGCTCTTAAGAAAATCCATAAGTTTTTTTTCGGTAGGATTTGTATATTTAAATTTTTTTACTGCATTTCATGGCCTTGTCCTTTTTTATTTTTGACGTTCAAACATGAAAAATGAAAGTTTTTCTTCATATATGTCTATTTGGAATTCATTTAAAATAAATTTTAACACTTTTGTGTTGTCACAGTACTTTTAACTTAAGTATGTGTTTTTTTTTTTATTTTTTTCTATTTGGAAAAGTTTATTTTTTTTTTTTTGTAAATATTTTCTATTTGCTTTATTTAGGAAATACTTACACGTTTAACTTGTTAATTGAAAAGGCTGTTTAAAAATTTAAATTTGGAAATGTTTTTTTGTTTGGATATTTCAAGAACATGATAATTTGGATATTTCAAGAACATGATAATGTCAAGTCCAGTAACTTGCTAAATACTCTTGACAAGGATTCCGACAAGATCGAAACACGTGTCGAGAGTAAGTCTTGAATAATTAAGAAACCAATCAAAGAAAAACAACTTTATAAATAGTTTCCTGAAAATTGTTACTTTTGACAAAATAATTGTAATGATTAGTTAAGAAATATGACCTTGAGTTAGAATTATCCTTCTTAAAATAGAATTTTAAAGGCGCAACAACCAAAATCGGAATGAGATAAAACCAAAAGCAAATAAATGTTGATATATTCATAAGAAACCCTCAAGGATTTTTTTTTTTGAGTTCAGGGCTAGATTTTTTTACACGCATTTGAAGTTGGTGATCCTTTATTATAATTATAATAAAATTTGCTTAAAAACTGTATAAGTGGCGTATGCTTAATTTTGTAATTGCCTTTAAATAACAATCATATTCAACGGTGCACAGTGGTTTATTTTTAATAATTTGGCTATTCAGTAAGTAAATACTGGACCGATTGCAGCCAATTCTTAGCGGTTATAGCTAAGATAATTTCGAGCTTACGTTGAAACGCTGCACCCCTTATTTCCAAAAATTATGCAAAACGTCAACATTCTTTTGCTTTTGGTTTCATCCCATTCCGATTCGGAAACTTCGATTTTGTATCACTGTGTAATTTTTTTTAATTTAAAAATTAAAACAGAATTTAAACAAAAAAAAAATAATTTAAATTAAATTTTACAAACTTATTTTCTTTTCTAAAATTGTGTTTTGGTAGGTAGATATCTCAAATTGAATATATGAAGACAATATGTAATTTTAGTACATAAAATTGACAAATTTATATGTTTAGACAAATACTCATATTTGAAAATTGAACAACAAGAAAATTAAAAAAAAAAAAAGTAAAAACATAAACTAACAAGAAGGATAGCAGATATAAAAAAATAACAAATCATACTTTATAAAATACTACATGTGTATTTTGTTGGATAACAAAAAAATATAAAACAATAACCTTCTTTGCCTCTTACACTCAAAAATAAATATCAGTTGTTTACAACAAAAATGGTCACTAACCGCAATTAATTTATTTATAAGTATTTTGGATCACTCAAAAAGTGCGTCAAACAATTTTTAAACGAATATATTTTTTTAATAATTAATTTAAAAACCTTTATGAATAACAAAGTGGTTTTTATAAAAATCTATGGGCAAACACCAAAGTTATAAAGAATTTTATGTAACCACGCATTTAATCCCCCCGGAAGTTTTTATTCCTTCTTTCTAGCCACTTGCTAGTGATTGAATAGAAGTTCCATAGGGTAGCATAGCTGAGGTGCTTCGGGACGCCTCCACAGGTTGCGGATAGTGGGTAACCCCTACATGCAGAATGGGGGGTAGCTGTGAATAAATAAAATAAGCAGCGGCGGACAGCTCAGCGGATTGGAGAAGAGGGTCTCAGAAGGACACGCCTGGAAACGTGTAACTTTAAAATTCTGAGTGCCGATGAAGCTCCAATCGTCATGGCGAAAAACTGGCGCCATTCAATAACCAATTCCAGAATTTCATACAGGTACCTCGCCTACTCGGGGTTCCACTCTTCGTGGATAATAGAAGTTGGGCTATGTGCTAACAACTCATTCCTGTAAAAAAAAAACATTGTTATGAGATCTGATAACGGAAAGCCTCTAAATAAGAAACCGAAAGAACGAAAAACGACCAACGCAATGAACACGGATAACGATTTATACTTCGCAACTTGGAATGTAAGAACTCTTAACTATGCAGGTGCACTTAGATCCTTGCTTATACAACTAACATCCTTTAAGATAGATGTAGCAGCAATCCAGGAGACACATTGGAAGGAGAGTAAAATGTTTACATCAAAAAATTTTCACATCTACTCTAGTGGTAATACCTATAATACTCACAGACAGGGTACTGCATTTATAGTGAGTAAAAAATTCAATGATAATGTCCTTAATTTTAACCCAGTAAGTCAAAGAATATGTACACTCAGACTTAAAGGCAAATTCCACAACATCACATTTATCAACGTTTATGCCCCAACTGAAGATGCAGATGAACTTATCAAAGATGATTTTTATGGAAAACTCCAAGTCGTACTCAATGGTGTTCCCAAAAATGACATAAAAATATTACTAGGTGATATGAACGCAAAAATAGGCAAAGAAGAAATGTACCATCCCACAATCGGCAACTATAGTCTACATGATACCACCAACGATAACGGTCAAAAGTTAATTGACTTTGCTATGTCGAACGAACTCGTAATCTCTAGTACATGTTTTATGGCTAAGAGGATACATAAGTATACATGGCAAAGTCCTGATACTCTTAATCCATCCAGAAACCAAATAGACCACGTGGCCATCAGTATGAGGCATGCTAGTAATATACTTGATGTAAAGTCCAAACGAGGAGCTAATGTAGACTCAGACCACAACATGGTAAGAATCAAATTCAGAACAAAAATATCGGCGGCGAAAAAGGAAAAAGGCGCAAAGAATAATAGAATCGATATTGACAAGCTAAAAAACCCTGACATCGCCCAACAGTTCCAATCCATCCTGGAAGCTAAGATAAACTCCTACAATCTAACCGAAAGTACGGAACAAACTCACTGGAATGTACTACAAGAAGCAATCACCACAACCAGTAAATCCATTCTGGGATATAAGCGCAGTAAACGTAACGAAGAGTGGTGGGACGAGGAGTGTAATACACTAATACAACAGAAAAATGAACTTAGGAAGATCATGATTCAAAATAATACACGAGCTAATGGAGAAGCATATAAAGCATCACGGAGAAAATTTAAGAAGATCTGTAGATTAAAGAAAAGAGAAAAACTTGAAAGGGAAATAAGAGAACTTGAAGAGCGCTATAGCAATCAAGACGTACGCGAAGTTTACAAACAGGTAAACAATTTGAAGAATGGATTTCAACCTAGAACCCAATCGATCGAGGATGAAAATAAAATTATGCTTCACGGGAAAGAACAAATCTTGGAAAGATGGAACCGGTATTTCTCGCAATTACTTAACTCAACAACATTACAAAATACACAAGAGTGCGACTTAAATGACGTCATTTCTATCGACCCACCCACAATTGATGACGTGCATATGATAATCCACAAAGCAAAAAATAATAAGTCGCCTGGTTTAGATGGAATACAGATGGAAGTATTTAAACATGGTGGAGAAGTGCTTCTGAAACATATTCATTGTATTATTAGAAAGATATGGGATACTGAAGTTATGCCAACGCAGTGGAAAACTGCTGTTATTATACCTCTACATAAAAAGGGCAATAAACTGCAATGCTCCAATTATAGGGGAATATCGTTACTAAATACAGCATATAAAATATTTACCACAATTATTGCAGATAAGCTTAAACCCTATTCCAAAAACATTATAGGAGAATATCAAGCCGGATTTAGACCCAATAAATCCACAACTGATCAGATATTCTGTATACGGCAGATACTTGAAAAAGGTAGAGAGTTCAATATGAACACCAGCCACATGTTTATAGACTATAAACAGGCCTTTGACTCTCTAGATAGAAACTTTATATGGAATAGTATGAAAAATCTTGGTGTTCCATGTAAGTTAATAAGGTTGGCAAAACTAACAACATCAGGAAGCCAAAATGTTGTTAAAATACAGAATGAAATTTCATATCCATTTGAAACAACAAGTGGTGTACGCCAGGGTGACGGTTTATCCACAGAACTATTTATATTCGCTGTAGAACAAATTGTAAGAAACTCCAATCTCAGATCCCATGAAACGATATGGAGATCAAATACACAGTTGCTA
This sequence comes from Pegoplata infirma, assembly GCA_963921195.1. Classification (NCBI taxonomy): domain Eukaryota; kingdom Metazoa; phylum Arthropoda; class Insecta; order Diptera; family Anthomyiidae; genus Pegoplata; species Pegoplata infirma. The sequence goes on along the minus strand of OY992537.1, from coordinate 208,362,766 downwards.
GCATTTGCAGATGACAAAGACCTTATTGGAAGATCGGTGGTATCCATGAAAGACGCATTTATGAATCTTGAAAGGCAAGCCAAAAAAGGTGGTTTACGCATAAACCAAGAAAAAACAAAAATTATGCTTGCAGGTAACGAACATTGGAGTCGGAGTTTTGGGCAGAATATTACAATTGACCAGTATAATTTTGAAGTTATAAACAATTTTAAATACCTGGGTTCATATGTCAATCCTGATAACGATTGTACACTCGATATAGGCGAGAGAATTAAATCGGCAAATAGAGCATTTTACGCATTATCTCCATACCTTAAATCACGTATCCTCAATAATGACATAAAAATACGTCTTTACAAAACTGTAATAAGGCCAATTATAACATACGGATGTGAGGCATGGACACTAAAAGCATCAGATATTGCTTGGTTAGAAAGAACAGAACGTAAATTCATACGAAGAATAGCAGGCCCCGTAAGAACGGACGAAGGTTATAGAATTAAATATAATGATGAAATAACCGAGCTGCTGGATAATGAAACCATCATATCCCATATCAAGTCACAGCGATTGCGTTGGGCTGGTCATATCATTAGACTCGACCAAGAGTCAAATGTTAAAAAACTTTGTTTTAGCAGGCCCTCAGGAAGAAGGCCGGTTGGGCATCCGAAATCTCGCTGGATTGATGGAGTAAATGCTGACTTGCATATGTTAGGTGTTCAAAACTGGATGGAAGTTGCGAAGAACAGAGATGAATGGAGGCAGATCGTGAGGAAGGCCAAGGCTGTATTTTAGCTGTAGCGCCACGGATGTATGTATGTATGTATGTATGCATTTAATTTCGCTTGTATTTTTTTTGTTTTTTTTTTTTGTATTCTTTTTTTTAACTCCAGTTTTTTTTGTGTATATTTTCATATAGTTTGTCAAAACTTCGGATTTATCCCATAGATTTTCATCACACCGACGTTTTTACTTTTGTAAGGCTTCAGGCGTTCAATGTAAATAAAGAAACTTGTAAATTTCCAACGATTTATATTTTTTAACCATGATTCAAATTTTGATTCTAGAAAAATTTATTTTTGTAAATTTCGTTTCATAGTGGGGTTAAAAAAATTTAATTTTTATACTTTTAATATTTGCTGAAATAATGATCCTAGAATCTTAAAATTTAGAATGTAAACAAAAAACATTTTGGAAAAAGTACTATTTGGAAATTCCGTTTCTTATTGGGGTAAAAAATATTTGGTACCTTGTTTATTTCCTGAAATAATAATCATAGAAAATGAATGTAGGATCCTTCGGTGAAAAAAAAAACATTCTAAAACAAATAATTTTAGAAATTCCGGTTCTTAGGAGTGTACTGAAATACACTTGAAATTTAAAACGTAGAGTCCTTTGGTGAATAAAATATTCTGGAAGAAGTAATTTTTTTATTAACAGGGGCAATAAAGTGTACCCAGCAAAAAATAAAGGAAGTAGTCCAAATCAAACCACTTCTGAAGTACTCCAAAAAAAGCAGTTAACCCCTGATTTATTATTCAAATGGAGATACTTTTAAACAACTTCCAAAAATTGATATATAATGTCATAAATTATGGCTTGCACCACTTCCAAATATAGACATTAGTATGCACTTCCTCACTAAAGAAATCTCCACTATAAAACTTCATTAAAAAATTTGGAAATTATCAATAATTATTTAATAAAAATTGGTTATTTTACAAATGCTTTATATTTAAAAATGACATGAAATAATTCAATTAAGGAATGTATTTATAAATTATATTAAGCTTCTTACGTATAGTAAGGAAATATCATGAAAATTCAGAATATTAGGTTTGCTTTTTCTTTTCTATAGCTTTTTCCTACAGCTTTTTTTTGATAATATCCAAGTTTATGACTATTATAAACTCGGTTTTAGCAATAGCACTGTTTTCGCATAACCGTATATACGCTTACCTATACAAATTTTAAACTACGCTTATTTTTAACTTGTATAATTATTGGCATTAAATTTAAGTTTCAATAAAAAGTGAAGCCAAGTTCGCATTTGAAAATAAAATGTTTTTTTCCGTGTTTACTTAAATAAACTTTGACATTCAACAAAAGTGGTGCCAAAAAAATTTAAAATTTTAATGTTAAAATATAAACGGTTATGCGAAAACAGGGCAAATGTTTCTTGCTATCAAAATATATGGTTAAACGAATCAGAAAACAATGTTTCAACTAAACCGTGTTTTACCATAGCAATGCGAATGCGCTATAATCCCGTATTCTCATACACGTCTTTTAATTTTAAATTAAACGACTCGTTTAGTATTTATTCCATTACAACGAAATGACACTATATGCACTGAAAAAAATAGCTTCGTGAAATAAAATTGACTTAACCTTAATGAAAAATGACTCACGTTTTCAACCGAAGACAGGTTTCATTTGATTAATGAAACTGGTGTCATTAAAGTTCCTTTCAATGAAAACTTGCACATAAATAATGAAAATATTCGTAGAACTTGTTTGAAACGTTTTATGAAGTTTTTCATAAAATGTATGAAAATATCCATTGATTAAATGTGGAATAGTAGTTGGTATTGAGCGTATGATAATTGCTTTTTACAACCCAGCAAAAACGTGGTAATGAGTAGTGAAAAGTAATCATTACCAAGTACATTATTTATAATGAGTACCCATTACCATTAACATTATTTTAAGCCCAAAAGTAACTACTTCTCAGTAATATGTTATAAAAGCACCTCTAAGTAATAATATCTTCTTGCACTTGCAGTGTTTAACCTTTACAATTCAATTAACTTAAAAAGTACTTAAAAACTTAATAAAAATTACGCAATTTTTAAGTTTTAGTAAAAACAAGTTAAATTTTAAAAGTTTTAATTAACTAATTATTTTACTTCTTATTGGTAATGGGTTTTTACTCCTTATTTGTAATCCGAGGCAGTAACTACTTATTTATCTCCATACTCTTCACTAGCTATTTTTGTCTCACGCCCTTGTTAAAATAATTAGTGTTTCATTCAATAAGTAACTACTTATTAACATCTGCTTCGGATTACAAAACCCATTACTAGTAATGCCAATTTTTGCTGGGAAGTAACTAGTTGCTAACTTTATTAAGGTTTTGATATGGGAATTACGATAAATTCATGTTGGTTAAAGTTATCAAAATTTCCATAGAAAGCCCCTAATCAAGTTAGGAACAAGTAGGAACAAGTTACCTAAAAACAGCACGTATCATACACCCATAAGTGAAAATTTGCATTAATAACAATTTTGGTAAGTCACATGTAACCATCACTGTAACCGTCACAGAAATTTTATTTAGGGCATGTCACAGACTCAATTCCGATCGGATTTGAAAAAGAGTTGTTACTCGTAAAACGCAAAACAATTTTTTTTCGGAATTAAATCACTTTCAAAAATCAAAGTGGAATTGAATTGCTAAAAGTGGTTTCATTCCGAAAAAAGTATTTGCTTTGTGTTTTACGAGTGAACCACTTATTCCACTTCCCAACGGAATTGAGTCTGTGACATGACCCTTAATTGCACACTTTTTATGGTTTTCACCTAGTTTTTACAAACAACAAAATTTTACTCCAAACTTAAATTGGTCTGAATTGCCATATAAGGTAAACTATAAAAGACAAAAACGCGATGACTTTAAAAACACGTGCTGCCAAAACGTAGCAACAACGTAGCAATGGAACAATACAAATTACCCTACATTTCATCACAAAATTTTAATGACTTAAAAAACTATTTTTCTGTTGTAAATTATATTATAATTTATAAGAAACATTCAAAAGAAACACTTATACGGAACTTTTCACTTGTAATTTCAATTAGATATAACCAGCATAACACACACACAAGTTTCAACAACAAAGCAAAAAAATATAAAATTATTTTATTTTATTAGAAAAAAGTTAACACACATGTAAAAATTACAATTAGTCTAAACACGCGTGGTGTAATAAAACGTCGTATGTTTTTGTTCTGTTTTCTTTCTCTTATTCGCAACGCAGAGTTGTATTTAGTTCTAAAAAATCGTATGATATTTTTTAATGAAATTATGAAATCTAATGAAACAAGTTTCATAAAATTTGTTCATAACATGCATGAAATTTCAATCAGCTTATGAATTCCTTCATTTAAGAAATGAAAACAAAATGATGAATCCGTTTCATTAATATCAAGAAGGTTATTTTTTTCAGTGTGGTAATAGAATGATGAGCTAAAACGAGTCATTTAATTTAAAACGAGTCGTATGCGATTCCTACTTTTTTTCTTTTCCTTCCTTTTTCTTTCATTTTTTTTTTTCTTTTTGAAATTTGGTCTGGGGGGGTAATTTCCCCTCCCCCCCCCCCCTTGTATCCGCGCTTGTTATTTTATTTTTACTACATTTTTATTGTTTTGACTGCAAATGTTAGTAGTTTTTATTACATTAGTTGATTTAACTGAAAAAGTAGTTGACCCCAAAAACAACTTACAAAGTAGTTATTTTAACTGACATTTTCAGTTGATTTTACTAACATAATTTTTTTTAGTGTAGTGTTTAATCACTTCTTAAATATACGATATTATGCATTCGCAATGAAGTGGTTAATAAGTATACTCAAAAGTTCAAAGTTATAGAATAGTATGAAGACCACTTCATATGTACTGAAAAACGAGTTGAAACAACTACTTACTTGCTGCGACAACTATATGAAAATGTAATGAGATATTCAGTAGATATTCACTACTCCAGAAGCAGTAGAAGTCCTTTTTATCATTGTTCTAAGTAATGTTTTTTTTTGCTGGGGTATTTTTGGTTGTTTACTGTAAATAAGTATGATCCTAGAAGCTTAAAATTGAATTTAAATGAATCAAAAGCTTCGGAGAAAGACACTCTTAAAATTTCGAATGAAACAATCATTCTATTCTATCCGTTCGAAAGAAATGAAAAATATATTCTAAGCTTGCAATAAAAATGCCTGCGAATTTTGTACTCTTGCCCAAAACATTAAATCATGATAATGTTTTGCGGAAAATTTGGGTGTACTTGCCAAAGCAAAGTTTTAAAAAAAAAAAAATAATGTTATATAACTTTGCTATTCCATGCAAAACGAATTGAAATATCAGTCGAGGACCCCATTAAAAAACCAAAAGAGCTGTAAATTTCGTAAGTGAGTGCAAAAATATGTGCAAAAAATTGTTTTTACATTTTGGAGAGTATAAAAGATTCGGCACCAAAGAATATAACACTCTTACTTTTTTATGTACATTTGATAAACAAATGGAAAATTTTTATGCGAAAAGCTTAGGTTTGGTGAAAAAGTAGTTTTGGTTAAAAAAATGATTTTTTTTCACGAAAAACAAAATTATGTTAAAAAAAATTTTATGAACCCAAAATTTTTGGTGAAAAAAAATTTTGATGAAAAATGATGAATTTTTTTGATGAAAAGAATTTTTTTTTGATGTAAAAAACTTGATGAAAAAAAAATATGAAAAAAATATTTTGGTGGGAAAAAAATTTATAATAAAAAATTTTATGAAAAAAAATTTATGAAAAAAATATGATAAAAAAAATTATGCAAAAAAAAATTTGATGAAAAAAAAAATTTGATGAAAAAAAAAATTGTAAAAAAAAATTTATGAAAAAACAAAAAAATTTATAAAAAAAATTATGATAAAAAAAAATTTTGAAGAAAAAAAAAAATTATAAAAAATTGATGAAAAAAACTGTAAAAAAAATGATAAAAAAAATGATGAAAAAAAAAAACTGATAAAAAAAAAAAAATTTATGGAAAAAAATAGATAAAAAAAAAAAAAATTTATGAAAAAAAAAAAATTTGATGAAAAAACAAACAAAAATTAATAAAAAAAAAAAAAATTGATGAAAAAAAAAAATTTGATGAAAAAAAAAATTGATAAAAAAAAAAATATGAAAAAAATTTGATGGAAACAAAAATTGATAAAAAAAAATATTTGATAAAAAAAAAATTATGAAAAAAAAATTATGATGAAAAAAAAAATTTTTTTGTTGAAAAATAATTATGTTACTTTTTATTCACCAGCTGGTGAAAAACGGTTTTATTCAACACGAGGTGAATTATTATCCAAGTTACTACAAACACAAGTTATTAAAATTTTTGGTTTTAAGAAAACTAAAAGAAAAAGAAAAAAATTTATGAAAAAAAAAATTTATGAAACAAATTTTTTTTTTTTTTGTTGAAAAATAATTATGTTACTTTTTATTCACCAGCTGGTGAAAAACGGTTTTATTCACCACGAGGTGAATTATTATCCAAGTTAGAAACCCAAGTTATTAAAATTTTTGTTTTAAGAAAATGAAAATAGTAATTCTTGTTATCTTTTTCTTTAAGTGTTAGCTTATATAGTCCTGCAACTTTTTTTAAAATTAGACACGAGCCTAAAAACATTATCATGTTAAAAGAAGAAACGAATAAACGAATGAAGAAATCTCCGAAACACAAATATTCTAAAATACGATACTCTGAACCGAATTAATCAAATGATTTTTTGACGAAATTTAAAATTTTTAAAAAAATTTTATTTTTTGAAGAAAATTCTTTTATTTTGACGAATAATTTTAGACAAAACATATTTTTTTTTTGACCAAAAAAAATTTTTTTTAACTAAAATTTGTTTAAAATTTTTTTTTCATGAGACTTATTTTTTCCACAATTTTTTTTGTTTTTTTAATTATTTTTTTTTGCATTTTTTTTTTTTTAATTTTTATTTTGAATTCCCCTCAGATTTTTATATATAATTTTTTTTATTTATAAAATTTACACTCAAAAAATTTTACACTCAAAAAAAAAAAATTTTGTATTTTTTTTTTTTTTTTTTTTTCAAAAATTACTAAAAAAAGTTTTTTACACAAAATAAAATATTTCTAATAAAAAATTTTATTTTTTCACGTTAGAAAATTTACTATCACTTAAAATGGGCATTGTAGAGCGTATTCATAGCTTTGGCCAAGACGAATTTAACTTTTCTACTTGTTTATATATCATAATTTTTTTTTTTTTTTTACCAAAAAAAATTTTTTTTTGACAAAAATTGTTGACAAAATTTATTGGCATTTTTTTTTTTTTGAAATAATTTTTTTTGCACGAAATTTAAAACTTAAGACAAAATTTTATTTTTTGACAATTTTTTTTTTATTTTGACGAATAATTTTTTTTTTGCCACAAAGATTTGTTTACAATATTAAAATTTTGACAAAATTTATTTTTTTACCAAATATTTTTTTTATTTCGACGAATAATTTTTGAAAAATTTTTTTTTACCAAAAAATTTGTTTACAAAATTATTTTCATTTTGACGAATAATTTTTGAAAAATTTTTTTTTTTTTTTAAATAACTTTTTTTTCACAATTTTTTTTTTTGACAAAATTGTATTCTGATTTTTCATATGTCATTTTTTTGACGAAATGTATTTTTTTTTTTTTTTGAGAAATTTTTTTGACAATTTTTTTTGGAAATAATTTTTTGTGCACGAGATTTAAAATTTTGACAAAATTTTATTTTTTGACAATTTTTTTTTATTTTGACGCATAATTTTTGACAAATTTTTTTTTTTACCAAAAAATTAGTTTTAAAATTATTTTTATTTTGACGAATAGCACTGTGCTACAGTGAAAAAATACTTCTGATGTGACATAGTAAAGGTTGTTGGTCTTGTCAAGTATATCACAAAAATGCACATTAAACTTGCCAGACACCCTCAAATTTTAGAGTTATTGTCAAAAAACGTTTTTTTTGGACTTTTTTAACTAAACCTTGAGTAATTCAGAAAATTTTCAACCGATTTTAAATTTTTAAACTGTTTTGGATAGAAAAAGGATAGGGCTTTCCATGAGTGCTAATTGGTCAATACGTAAAAGAAAGATATCTATTGATTTTTTCTATTAAATCATTTTTTTTTTTTGTTATTTTTTGAAAAATTTTCAAGTTTATCGATTTTTTCTGCTATAGTTCGTTTAACAACCTTTACATTTATGAAAGGTTTTTTAAAGATAATTTAATTCTAAATAAGATAAGTTTTATCCTGATAAAATCGGATAATAATTGACATAGTTGTGATAATTTTTCTTAAAAAGAAAATTAAGATTTTGCAGAAAATCTCCGTTCAGATAACCTAGGCAAAAAAAAATAAATTTATCATAAATGGTCATGTACATTATATTTGAAGATTTTTGGCGCGCTGAATCCGAATCTGGCCTTTAAATTGCTCTATCTCGTCAGGTTTTTGAGATATTTAGCATAAATTGATATATCAAAAACTTCATAAGATAGCGCTATTTCATGGTCAAATTCGAATGCAGGAGGTCAAAAACCTTTAAAATAATGATACGCGACCTCTCAGTATGTTCGTTAATTTTTTTATTATTTTTTTGCCGCACGGCAATTTCATACAAAATCTTAATTTTATTTTTTAGAAAAATTGTCACAACTCTGTCAATTGTTATCCGATTTTTTGGCATAAAGCTCATCGTATTCACAATTAAATTTTCTTTAGGAGTTCGTTTATTAATATAAATGTTGTTGAACAAACTATAGCAGAAAAAAATCGATAAACTCAAAAAATTTTCAAAAAATAACAAAAAAATAGATATTGTTGAAAAAATCAATACATATCTTTCTTATATGTATAGACCAATTCACACACATGAAAAGCCCTATCATTCTTCTATCCAAAACAGTTGAAAAATTTAAAATCGGTTGAAAAATGTTTAAGTTACACGTGGTTAAGTGAGAAATGTCCCAAAATAACGTTTTTTGACAATAACTTTAAAATTTGAGGGTGTCTGGCAAGTTTGATGGGCATTTTTGTGATCTTCTCGACGTTACCTACAACCTTAACTACCTCATTTTAAAAGTATATTTGTATAAAATTTTGCCAAAATTTTTGACAAAATGTATTTTTTTTTTTAAAAAATCTTTTTGACAATTTTTTTTTTTGGAAATAATTTTTTGTGCACGAAATTTAAAATTTTAACAAAATTTTATTTTTTGACAATTTTTTTTGACAATTTTTTTTTATTTGGACGAATAATTTTTGAAAATTTTTTTCTTTTACCAAAAAATTCGTTAAAAAATTATTTTTATTTTGAAGAATAATTTTTGACAAAATTTTTTTTTTTTTAAATATTTTTTTTTTTTAAATAATTTTTTTTTTCACAATTTTTTTTTTTACAAAATTGTATTCTGATTTTTCATATGTCATTTTTTTTTTGACCAAACATTTTTTATTTACGAAAATTTGATGTCACCCTTTTTTCATGTCATTTTTATACCCTCCACTTAGTGATAGAGGGTATATATGAGTTTGTCATTCCGTTTGTAACTCATCGAAATATCGATATGGAACCCCAAAAAGTATATACTTATATTCATGATGCCCGATAGATTTTAAGACATTCTAGCGATGTCCGTCTGTCCGTCTCTCTGTCTGTGGAAAACGCTGTCACTGCCAAAATATTGCACAGCGATGACTGAAACTTAACATATTTATTGGAAGTTCTCCCGAGAAGTTTTGTATTGCATTTGAGCAATATCGGTTCCACGGTTCAAAAGTTATGAAGTAAAATATAAGCACACCTCAAAAATTTCAGTACATTCAACATAACCTAAAAATACAAAATGCTTTAATTCGGCTTCTGGTTGGCATATGTTAACATAATTGAACACCAAATGGTATTTAAACAAGTAAGAACATATTTTTTGACAAAAAAAAGAAAAAAATCGCGGATTTTTTTTTACCAAAATTTTTTTTTCGCGGAAATTTTTTTTTTCAAAAAATAATTTTTTTTTCAAAAGTAATTTCCTTGTAAATAAAGTTTTTTGCAATAATCTTTTTGAAATTGTGGAGGGTATCACTACATTCGGCAAGGCCGAATTTAACTTTTTTACTTGTTTTTTTTTTGGTTACAAATTTTTTTGGTTACAAATTTTTTTTTTTTTTTTTGCACGAAATTTTAAATATCAACAAAATTTTATTTTTGTAACAAAATTTGTTTATTTTGACGAATAATTTTTTTTACCAACAATTTTTTGTTGACGAAAATTTGATTACAATTTTTTTGAGAATTTTTTTTTTTGAAATAGTTTTTTTTTCAATTTTTTTTTTTTACAAATTTTCATTTTAAATGCCCCCTGTTTTTTTTTTTTTTTTTTGAGTTAAATTTGTTTACAAAATTTATTTTCTTTTATTTTTTGTTTTTTTTTTTCACAAAAAATTTTTTTTTACAACTTTTTATTTTTAATTCACCATAGATTTTTCATATGGTTCAAAATCGATGTACTTTAGAAGACATATTTTGAAATTTAAAATTTTAGGGTGAAAAGGAAACCTTAATTGGTTAAAGTGGTGCAAATGGTACTTTTTGTGTCCATAATATAAAGACTTTAGAATTTAAGATGGAACTGGGAACGAAATGGAAAAGACGGGGATCGAATGAAATAAAGCAGGTAACGATATTGAATGATAATTTTTTCTAAAATTTTTTGTTCTTAATTTGTTTAATTATTATTTTTTAATCTGGAGATTTTTTTGCCAACAGTGATAGAATTAAATAGATTTGCAAAATATATAAAAATTTATTTTTAAAATTCAAATATATTTTTATGAGTGTTTTCCAACATATCCTTTGATGATGATACTCTTTTGGAATATCTATCTAAAATCCTGTTGCTTATTTTCCATTTTTTAAGGATGAGAACAATGATGGTATTTGTTAAGGAATATGATGCCATGAGCCCTTATACGTGTCATAGAACATATTCATATTTCATTTAAGTTTATTGTTTTACTATATTTTACTGAAATACGAATAATACAAAGACCAGAAAAACAAAAAAAAAAAATAAAAAATATCCTGTAAACACTTTTTACATAGAATTTAAGGATATGAATTTGAAAGGCTACAAACATATGAAAGGATAAAAAAAATTTGTTTAGATTTTGGGATTTCTTTCTATAGATTTTGTTAGTGCCACAACATGAGTTAAGAAGGTCCTTCTTTCTTCCATGCCTTACTATATTTTGATGAGTTTATGAATTTAGTTTGTAAACAAGTTTTATTTATTTAATTTCTTTTGTTGTTTGAGGTTAGAACAAACGAGTACTTTATAGAGTTCTCCATTTTGGCAATTTTTCAAAAAATAAACAACAAAAAAAAATAATGACAAAAAATGCTGTAACAGGAATTATGGTAAATAATATAAATCATATGAATATAATGACTTTTAAAGAGTAAAACAGTTCATAGGGCAGTTTATAGTTTGAAAACAATGTCATATAAATTGTTTCAAATATTTTCAATTTGCCAATTTGAAAAATTAAAACAAATATGTATGTTGTATTTGGTACGTTTGATAAATTTGATATCCATTTTTTTTTTCAAGTTGGGTGACTGAATGCTTTAGGTTAAATTTTTAAAATCACAGTTAAACTTGGTTTAATAAATTTGAACACAGATTTTTTTGATACTTCCAAGTTTATAAAAACAAAATTTTTGCGGTGCAGCTTTATTTTGCTTTAAATTTTGGATTTTCTTAAAAATGTCTGTCAAGTTTGTACACCCAGAGAAGTTTTACAGTAACTACATATTTACTGTTATTCAAAAATTTTTTAGTTAAAAAACTCCATTATGTTTATATAATATTGATCCGTTAAGGTTTCAAAGACATTCTAGTGATATCCATCTATCTGGTTGTCTGTATATGTCGATAAAAAACGTTTTTAATGAAAAATTGTAAGACTCAAAAAAAAAAAATCGGTGGAAAATTTAAAGATTCTTAGAAAATTTTTATATAGAAAAATTTTGAATCCCCGAAAATATTTTTTTTTTTAGAATATGAAATTTTCTAAATTTTTTTTTAATACAAATTTTAAAATTCTAAAAAAGTTTTTCTAACGCAAAATTTTAGGAATCCGAGAAAAGATTTTTTTTTGAATCTAAAATGTTTCTATAGAAAGATTTTAGATTCAATTTAGAAATTTTTTCAATAGAAAAATTATTCTATAGAAAAACTTAAAGATTCTGAAAAAAATGTTTTATAGAAAAATTTCAAGACAGAAAAATTTTAATATTTGAAGAAAATTTCTGTAGAAAACGTTTACGATTTTTAGAAAATTTTTCTATAAAAAAATTTAGAGATTCTGAAAACATTTTTCCATAAAAAAATTTAAGACTTCAAAAAAATGTTTTTAAGAAAAATTTTAAGATTCTGCGTAAGTTTTTCTGAAGAAAAATTTTAGAAATCCGAGAAAATATTTTTTTTTTTTTAAATCTGAAATGTTTCTTTAAAATTATTCGATAGAAAAATTAAAAGATTCTGAAGAAAATTTTCTATAGAAAAATTTGAAGACAGAAAATTTCAAGATTAGAAGAAAATTTTTCTGTTGAAAAATTCTTAGATTCTGAAAAAAAATTTTCATAGAAAAATTTTATGATTCTAAGAAAAGTTTTCTGTAGAAAAATTGTAAGATTTTCAAAAAAAAAAAATCGGTAAAAAATTTTAAGATCTTTAGAATATTTTTGTATAGAAAAATTTTTAGATTCTAACAAGTAGAAAAATTAAATTCGACTTGGCCGAATCTATGAATACCCTCCACAATGCCCTTTATAAGTTATAGTAAATTTTCTAGAGTGAAAAAATAAAATTTTTGATTAGAAATATTTTATTTTGTGTAAAAAAACTTTTTATTTTAACTAATTTTTGAAAAAAAAAAATAATTTACTAAATTTTTTTTTGAGTGTAAAATTTTTTTTGAGTGTAAAATTTTTTTCGAGTGTATTTTTTTTTCTTTTAGTGTAAAAATATTTTTGCGTGACAAAAATGCGATGTAAAATATTTTTGTGACTTACCAATGGTTTTAAAACATGTTTAACGGGTTTTCAACACGTGAATTTAAGGTGAGGCGAATCTGAAATTTACGGTTTTGCTAATAACTTTTGAACCACTGGACCGATTTGGCTGAAATGTAAAACGAACCGGACCTAAAGAACGGCAAATATATATGCCACACTTCAGCACCCTCAGAATTGCCGTTCGAAAGTTACCGTGTGTTTTATCTCGTAAATTCCAAAAAAACCCTTGCCGAAATTCACTCATTTGCTGATAACTTTTGAACCACTGGACCGATTTCGCTAAATTGCAATACCAACCTGACCAGGTAAATGCCCAACATATATGCCAAACTTCAGGAGCCTCCGTAAAGTCTTTCAAAAGTTAGCGTGTTTTCAACAGACAGACAGACAGACAGACAGACAGACGGACAGACGGACGGACGGACAGACATCGCTAGATCGTCTTAAAATCGATCGAGGATCATGAATATATATACTTTATGGGGTCCTAGAACAATATTTCGAGGTGTTACAAACGGAATGACAAACTTATATATACCCTCTATCACTAGAGTGGAGGGTATAACAAGTAGAAAAGTTAAATTCGACTTTGCCGAATCTATGAATACCCTCCACAATGCATTTTTTTAAAGCGTAGTACATTTTTTAACGTGAAAAAATTAACAATTTTGATTAGAAATATTTTATTTTGAGTCAAAAACTCTTTTTTTGTAATTTTTTTTTTTTTGAGTGTAAAATTTTTTTCGAGTGTAATGTTTTTTTTACTGTAAAAATATTTCTTAGTGAATGCACGTACGTATGTACACAAAATATTGTCATTTTTGTAAAAAAAAAAACTAAATTTTTTTTTGTGTTAATTTTTTTTGAGTGTAAAATTTTTTTTGAGTGTAAAATTTTTTTTGAGTGTTAAATTTTTTTCGAGTGTAATTTTTAAGTTACCCATGCTTTTAAAACTAAACCAGTTTAAAAAGCATTGCTTTAAAATTAAACAAGTTTGAAAAGCATTGTTTAGTTACCACCAATGCTTTTAAAACTTGTTAAAACACGTGGCATTTTAGATGAAACTAATCTGAAATTCAGGGTTTTGCTTATAACTTTTGAACCACTGGACCGATTGAGCTTAAATTTAATACCAAACAGACCCGTGGAACGGCAAAGATACATGCCTAGTTTCAGTAGTCTCATTATTGTCTTTCGAAAGTTATCGTGTTTTTTATCTCGTAAATTCGCGAAACACACTTGCCGAAATTTACTCTTTTGCTCATAACTTTTGAACCACTGGACCGATTTAGCTGGATTGCAATACCAACCTGACCAGGTAAATGACAAACATATATGCCAAACTTCAGTAGCCTCTGTAAAGTCTTTCAAAAGTTAGCGTGTTTTCTACGGACAGACAGACAGACGGACGGACGGACGGACGGACGGACGGACGGACGGACATCGCTAGATCGACTTAAAATCGATCGAGGATCATAAATATATATACTTTATGGGGTCCTAGACCAATATTTCGAGGTGTTACAAACGGAATGACAAACTTATATATACCCTCTATCACTAGAGTGGAGGGTATAGAAAAATTATGAAAAAAAATTTTTTTGATAAAAAAAAATATTGATGACAAAAAATATTGATGGAAAAAAAATTGATAAAAAAAAAAATAAAGTTGAAAAAAAATATTGATGAAAAAAATATTATGAAAAAAATTCATAAAAAAAATTTATTAAAAAAATATTGATTAAAAAAAATTGATAAAAAAAAAATATTGATTAAAAAAAATTGATAAAAAAAATATTGATGAATAAAAAAATTTATGAAAAATAATTATGTTACATATTATTTACTAGCTGGTAAGTAATTTTTTATTCACCACGATATGAATAAAAGCAAATTTCGACGACAGAATCTATGTTGCAGACTACGTTAAACAAAGTTTAAACTTGATCCGCATTTCAAAAAAGGACATCATCGAACAGACTCAACCACAGAAATTTGGAATGTAGATTAGGCTGGGTCGGTCATAGAGGAGAAAAAAAATCCCATTTTTTTGCGCCTAATTTTAAAGCTTACCTCGAATAAGTTCCACAGCCAAAATATTAGATTTTTAGGTCGCAATATGATACCGCCAAAATTGTTATTTGTTTATAGCTATGTCGCTTAATGTCCGATCGTTATTATTTTGTTAGAAAGTTCTCAGCGAGTACTAAATTTAAGCCATATCCAGGGCCGTCTTAAGGTTTGGCTGGGCCCTGGGCACGCAAGAGTTTTGGGTCCCGCTGGAATATTAAAAGTCGCATGACAAGAAAAAAACAATTTTTTGTTATGATTTTATTATTATGGGTTATTGGTTAAATTTTTCTGTGGTGAAAAATGTTCCAAAATCTAAAACTTTTTCTGTAGGAAAAATGTGTCAGAATCTAAGACATTTTTTATATAAAAAATTTCCCAAAATCTGAGACCTTTTTTATACGAAAAAATGTCGCAGAATCAGAGACCTTTTCTGTATGAAAAATGTTTCAGAATCTCACACTTTTTCTGAACGAAGAATGTCTCAGAATCAAAATTTTTTTTTTATAAGAAAACTGTTTTAGAATCTCATAATCTTCCTATAAGGAAAATGTTTCAGAATCTGAGACTTCTATTCAAAAACAATCTGAAACTTTTTCTATACGACAAATGTCTAAAAATCTAAGAGCTTTTCTGTGACTTGTAACAACTTCAATATTAAAAAAAGTTTCTTAGAAATCTTAGAATCGAAGAAGTTTTTCTATACTCAAAAATTTTAAGAATCTAACAATTTTTCTACACAAAATTTTTTTCTGAATCTGAGACTTTTTCTATTCGAAAAATATCTCAGAATCTGAAACTTTTCTATAGGAAAAATGTATTAGAGTCTAAGACCTTTCTTATACAAAAAAAATCTCTCAGAATCTGAGTCCTTTTCTATACAAAACATGTCTCAGAATCTGAGACTTTTTCTATTCAAAAAATGTCTCAGAATCTGAGACTTCTACAATACGAAAAATTTAACAGAATTTGACACTATTTCTATACGAAAAAGGCTTTTCGATAATTGTATCAGAATCTGAGACTTTTTCTATAGAAAAATGTCTAAAAAATTGACATTTTTTCTATACGAAAAATGCTTCAGAATCTGACACTTTTCTATACGAAAAATGTCTCAGCATCTACCACTTTTTCTTTACAAATAATGTTTTTGAATCTAAGGATTTTTCTATACGAAAAATTTCTCAGAATCTGAGACTTTTTCTATACAAAAAATGTGTCGAATCTGAGATTTTTTCTATATGAAAATAGTCTCAGAATCTAAAACTTTTCTTACACGTAAAATGTCTCAGAATCTGAGAGTTTTTCTATACGAAAAGGTCTCAGAATCTAAGACTTTTTCTTTATGAAAAATGTCTCAGAATCTGAAACGATTTCTTTACGAAAAATGTTTTAAAATCTGAGACTTTTTCTATACGAAAACTGCCTCAGAATCTAATAAAAGACAAATATCTCAAACATACATAAATCAGTTTTTTCGTGTAAGCCTTTCGGGGACCCCGTGAGTTCGGGAGCGCTGGGTACGTGCCCAGTGTACCCAGTACAGCCAATGTCTAAGAGGTCATCATCTTGTTATGAGTGTTAATTTCTCAGCTTTTTTATCCACCTAAATGATTTTTATTTTTCCACTAAATTACACTGTGCAACAAAAAAATAAGCCTCAATGACTTTAACGCCTTATGAAAGTAGACCATCAAATAGACAAAATTACTTAAGGGTTTTTCAGAGTCACTTCGGATTACTTTTTTATGAAGTTTTTAATTTTTGATCAAAGATTTTTGGAAATAAACACATCTGTGCTTCAAAATATGGTTTGACGTGTTCAGTAGAATTGTATGGTGATTATTTTTTTGAACATATTAACCCTATAAATGCATTTTGAGCGGTCCTTTTAGTCCTTTTTCAATAACTAAACACATAAGTCTAATAAAACATCTATTTAAAGGGTAAAAATGTTCTAAAAATATTTTTCTCATAGAATTCGACCTGCGCAAAATGCTTAAAAATGGACTAATATAAAAAACAATGTATGTTATATTTTTTTTTTATCAAAGCAGTGTTAAAGAAACTCTACCAAAAATTATGTTAATATACTTATGAGCAAAAAAGTATGTTCCGATTAGTTTTATAAAATTTTATGTTGACTTTGTTTTACAAACATAACACTCTAGCTCTCGTTTTAAAGGGTAATTTTTTATTTTTTTTTTAAAGGAATACATAAAAGCCTTTAAAAAAGGCAGTTAGAGGGTTACAATGTTCTACAAATATTTTTTAAGCATTTTATGCATGCTGGATGATCTTCCTGCCTTTGATGACCTCTAGAGAAATTTAATACACAAAATTCGTGGAACATTTTAACCCCCTAACTGCCTTCTTTAAGCACTTTTATGTATTTCTTTTAAAAAATAACAAAAATTACCCCTTAAAACGGGAGTAAGAGGGTTACAACCTTTAACAACCCCTAGTAAAATTTTATGAGGTAAATATTTGTAGAACATTTAAACCCTTTAAATAGACGTTTTATTAAACTTCTGTGTTAAGTATTTGAAGAAGGACTAAAAACCCCTTAAAATGGCAGTTATACGGTTAATATGTTCATAGAAAAGAACCACCATACAATTTCACTGAAGATATCAAACCAGTTTTTGAAGCTCAGATTTGTTTTTATTATAGTTTTTTTTAACGTTTTCTAAACGCCTTTGATAAAAAAAAACCAAAAAACTTTAGTAGGTGATTAAAACGAAATCTGAAGTGACTTCGCAAAACCCTTTGGTGATTTTGTCTATTTAATGACCTACTTTAACATGGCATTGAAGCTTTTAAGGCTCATTTTTGTTGTTGCACGGAGAATTCAGTATTGTTGCACCAACCACTAGTAATATCGTCCTGGGTGTTTAAAACTTAAATTTTCCGCCTCAAAGTAGGCAACATATTATTTTTTTTTTAAATACTCTTCACTTACATTTACATTTTTTTTTTCAAAAACTAATTCAACAGCAAATAAATTTGTAATTTTTACAATTTTAATTTCTTTTATTTGCTATATTATTTTCAAATTCATTTGAAATGAGTTTAAAATCTTACCACAAATATACATTAACACATAATGGAAAAAAATTACTTCCATATAAAATTCATACTAATGCTCCACATAACAATTCTCTACACACACATTTGACAGAAACCTCACGAAACACTTTTAAACCAAATAACAAACTCCCATACCAAATATGTAGTAAAACAGACAATAAGGGTTAAAACAAGAGCATAAACATTAAAGTACATTTTTAATGAGGAAGTGTTTGTGTTTTTTTTTTTCGTTGGTTAACACAAGCACACACATACAAGCTTACTAAAACACAAAAAAGAAGTCCAAAGTACGGGAAGACTAAAAATTTAAAAAAAGCGAATTAAATTATCAAATATTTATGGATTTAAAAAAAAATCAAAAGCCTTCAATAACACTGTGCAACAGAAATTAAATCTTGAATGAGACAAACGAAAAATTGTAGTGACTAATGATAACACTGTGCAACAAGAAAAATGAGCCTCAATGGCTTTAATGCCATATGAAAGTGGACCATAAAATAGACAAAATCACCAAAGGGTTTTGAAAAGTCGGTTCGGATTTCTTTTTTTATGGCCCACTGAAATTTTGAATTTTTTATCAAAGGCGTTTGGAAAACGTCAAAGAAACTAAAATAAAAACACATCTGAACTTCAAAATAAAGTTTGATAACTAACCCTTCAGCTCCACCTTCCATTATTATGTAAACATAAAGAAACAAACACACACAAAACAATAACAACAAACAAAAATTTGTTATTGTTTTGTATGTGTTTGTTGCTTTATGTTTACATAATTATGGAAAGTTGAGCTGGAGGGTTAAGTGAAATTGTATTGTGGTTCTTTTCCTAGAACATATTAACCCTCTAATTGCCGTTGTAGGCGATAATGTTACTTCTTTTTCAAAAACTAAACACAGAAGTCTAATAAAACATACATTTAAAGGGTTAACATTTTCTAAAAATATTTACACTATCTTTTTCGTGTTATTTAACACTGCTATGGTAAAAAAACCATTAAAAATTTGATTCTTTATATAAATAAAAACTCTTCGAGCTCGAGGCCAGTTTTTTCTTCTGAATAAATATTATTTTATTCCATTCCAATACTTCGATTCTCTATGAGAATCACCATCATTTATTTACACGTAAAAACTGGCCTCAAGCTCGAAGAATTTTTATTTATTTAAAATTGAAACGCTCGAATAATAACAACTTTAATTATGATTCTCTTATATTTTTTTCATTTCTAAGTATTTAACGCATGTCACACAGACTTTCAACCTTTGACAACCCCTAGTGAAATTTTATGAGGAAAATATTTGTAGAATATTTTAAGCCTTTAAATGGACTTTTTATTACACTTCTGTATTTAATTTTGAGAAAGGACTAAAATTAAAACGACCCATTAAAATGGCATCTAAATTTTTTTCAAAGAAGAAGAAGAAGATTCTGAAAAAAAAAAAATTCTCGGATTCAACATTTTTTTTAAAAAAAACTTACACAATCTTAATATTTTTCTTAAAAAAAATTTTAGAATCTTAAAATTAAAAATTTTTTATGGAAAATTTTTTTTCAATATCTTTAATTTTTTCTATAGAAAAATTTTCTGAGAATCTTAAATGTTTTCTACAAAAATTTTTTTTTGGAATCTTTTAATTTTTCAATAGAAATATTTTCATAAAATCTTAAACTTTTGTATAGAAAAATTTTCTCGGAATAAAATTTTTCTACAGAAAAATTTTTTGCAAATCTTAAAAATTTTCAAATGTTTTTAAAGAATTTTTTTTCAGAATATTTAAATTTTTCTATAGAAAAATTTTCTTAGAGTCAATAATATTTCTTTTAAAAAATTTCAGATTCTAAAAGAAAAAATCTTTTCTCGTATACCTAAAATTTTTCATTGCAAAAGCTTACTCAGAATGTTAAAATTTTAAAAAAAAATTTTTAGAATCTTAAAATTTTTCTATAGAAAAATGTTTTTTGAATTTTTCTATTGAAAAGTATTTTAAGAATCTTAAAATTTTCTGCCGAAATTTTTTTACGAATCTTACAATTTTTCTATAGAATTTGTATGGAAAAATTTTCTCAGAATCTTAAAATTTTTTATCTTCAAATTTTTTCTATATATTTTTATTCAGAATCTGTAAATTTTTGTATAGAATAATTTATTTATAGAAAAGTTTTGCCACAATCTAAAATATTTCTATAGAAACATTTCAGATTCTAAAAAAAAAATCTTTTCTCGTAATCCCGAAGTTTTTCTTTACAAAAACTTACTCAGAATCTTATAATTTTTCTTAAATTTTTTTTTTTGGAATCTTAAAATTTCTCCATTGAAAAATGTTTTTAGAATCGCAAAATTTTTCTAAAAGAAAATTTTTTAAGAATCTTAAAATTTTCTGCCGATTTTTTTTTAAGAATCTTTCAATTTTTCATAGAATCATACATTTTTTTTTAAATATTTTCTATCAAAAACATTTCTCAGAATCATAAAATTTTTCTATGGAAATGTTTTCTTAGAATCTTAAAAAAATTTTTGTATAGAAATATTTTCTCAAAATCTTTAAATTTTTTTGTCTTCAAATTTTTTCTATAGAATTTCTTTCAGAAACTGTAAATTTTTGTATAAAATAATTTTTTTATAGAAAAGTTTTACCAGAATTTAAAATATTTCTAAAGAAACATTTCAGATTCTAAAAAAAAAAATCTCTTCTCGTAATCCTAAAGTTTTTCTTGAGAAAAACTTACTCAGAATCTTAAAATTTTTCTTAAATTTTTTTTTTGGAATCTTAAAATTTCTCTATTGAAAAATGTTTTCAGAATCACAAAATTTTTCTATAGAATTTTCAAAGAATCTTAAAATTTTCTGCCGATTTTTTTTAAGAATCTTTCAATTTTTCATAAATCATACATTTTTTTTAAATATTTTCTCATAATCTTAAAACTTTTCCATCGAAAACTTTTCTCAAAATCTTAAAATTTTTCTAAGGAAATATTTTCTCAGAATCTTAAAATTTTACTAGAGACAAATTTTCTTCTAATCTTAAAATTTTTCTGTCTTAAAATTTTTCTATAGAAAATCTTTTTCAAAATCTTGAAATTTTTTTATAACATAATTTTTCTATAGAAAAGTTTTCTCAGAATCTTAAATATTTCTATAGAAACATTTCAGATTCTTAAAATAAGTCTTTTGTCGTATTTCTAAAATGTTGCTTTAGAAAAACTGACTCAAAATATTAAAATATTTCTTAAAAAAAAATTTAGAATCTTTAAAATTTTCTATGGTAAAATGTTTTCAGAATCTCAAAATTATTCTACAGAAAAATATTTTAAGAATCTTAAAATTTTCTACCGAAATTTTTCTTAAAATTTTAATATTTTTTTACAGAAAAATTTTCTCATAAACTTAAAATATTTTCTCAGAATTTTAAAATTTTTCAATCTTAAAATTTTTCTATCGAAGTTGTTTTTTAGAATCTTTTAATATTTCTATCAAATAATTTTTCTGTTAAAAAATTGTCCCAGAATCTTAAAAAAATTTTCTCATAATTCCCAAATTTTTTTTTACAAAAAAATTTTTTCATAATCTTAAGATTTTTCTCATAATTTTAAAATTTTTTTGTAGAAGAATGTTCTCCAAATTTTTCTGTAGAAAAAAAAATTTTTTAGAATCTTTAAATCATTCCATAGAGCATTTTTCTCAGTCATAAGATTTTTGTACAGAACATTTTTTCAGAATCTTAAAATTTTTTATAAAAAAATTTGATATTAAAAAATTTTAAGAATTTTTTCAGGATCTTAAAAATTTTCTGTAAAAAATTTTTTTATCAATATATTCAAATTTTGCTACAGAAAATTTTTCTCACAAACTTAAAATTTTTCTATCGTCAAATTTTTCCGTAGAATTTTTTTTAAAAAACATTTAAATTTTTCTATAGAAACATTTTTTCTGTAAAAATTTTCTTAGAATCATAAATTTTCTATAGAAAAATTTTAGCATATTTTTAAAATTTTTCTATGGAAGTTTTCTCATCATCTTAAAATTTTGTTACATAAATATTTTCTCAGAATCTAAAAATTTTTCTACAAAAAAATTTTCTCATAATCTTAAAAATTTTCTATAAAAAATGTTCTCATAATTTTAAATTTTTTTATAGAAATGTGTTCTCATGATCTTAAAATTGTTCTATAGAAAATTTTTCTCATAATCTTAAAATTTTTCTACAGGAAAAATTTCTCATAAACTTAAAATTTTTCTAAAGAAACATTTTTTCATAAAATTAAAATTTTTCTGTAGAAAAATGTTCTTCAAATTTTTCTTTACGACGTTTTTTTTAGAATCTTTAAATTATTCCGTAGAAATTTTTTCTCAGTCATAAGACTTTTCTTCAGAAAATTTTTTTCGGAATCTTAAAATTTTTAATAAAAGAATTTGATTTTGAAAAATTTTAAGAATTTTCTCTGAATCCAAAAAATTTTATCAAATTCTTAAAATTTTGCTACAGAAAATTTTTCTCAAAAACTTAAAATTTTCTGTCGTCAAATTTTTCCATAGAATTTTTTTTTAAGAATCTTTAACTTTTCTATAGAAAAATTTTTCTGTAAAAATTTTCTCAGTATCTTATAACTTTTCTACAGAAAATTTTTCTATAGAAATATTTTCTTATAATCTTAAAATTTTTCTAAACTTTTCTATAGAAAAGTTTTCTAATTATCTTAAAATTTTTCTGTAGAAACATTTTCCCACAATCTTAAAATTTTTCTGTAGAAAAATGTTCCAAAAATTTATGTTAAAAAATATTAAGATTTTGAAATAAAAATTTCAAAAAAATTGTAATATAATGAAAAAAAAAAAAATCTTCCCGAGTAAAAATAAACATATATAACAATATTTAATTTGATACAAGCATAATATATCATATATGATTATATATCCCGTAGGATATTTTCTAAATTTTTTAAATGCAATCATATGCAGTTATATATAATTTAATCATGATTCGTATTAAAAGGTGTACGGTTGATATAATTATATAAAATTATATGAGGGTCAATACAAAATTTGTTTTTCTGTATAATTTAACATAAAATTATATATAGCTTATTCTGTTCCATACAAAACAATATATGTTTCCAATTAAACAAAAATTTTCTAAGTTTTTAGGCAAAGTATAAGAAACTTTTTAAAATGTTCCTAAACATTTCCTTGCCAGGGCTATGTATATCACCTACCTGGTTCGAAGCGTACCCAAACATTTTTTTTGTTTTGGAAAATTATATGTTTGGTGAATGTATCGTTGACCTGTGGTGTATCTCAACCCAAACCAAAAAACACCAGGATTTTATATGTTTTTATGCAATTAGATCTAAAGATCCACCAATATATGACAATGTCTGGTCAAAACTCGGATGAAATCAAATAATTTTTTATACAAGTTGATCTTTTTTAATGCAAAAACATCCACCATTATTCGGATCAAATTGCGTATAAATATATATTGTGTTACATATCATTATATATTGCATCATATAAAAATTTTTACTCGGGTTTAGAAAAATTTTATAGAAAGCTATTCAAAAAATTGTCTCAGAATCTTAAAAAATTTCTATAAAAAATTTTTCTAAAAATCCTAAAATTTTCCATAGAAAATTTTTGTTAGAGTCTTAAAGTTTTCCTACACGAGTAAAAATTTTTATATGATGCAATACATAATGATATATAACACAATATATATTTATACGCAATTTAATCCGAATAATGGTGGATGTTTTTGCATTAAAAAAGATCAACTTGTATAAAATATGATTCGATTTCATCCGAGTTTTGACCAGACATTGCCATATATTGGTGGATCTAATTAGATCTAATTGCATAAAAATATATAAAATCCTGGTGTGTTTTGGTTTGGGTGAGTTACACCACAGGTCAACGATACATTCACCAAACATATAATTTTCTAAAACAAAAAAAAAATGTTTGGGTACGCTTCGAACCAGATAGGTGATATACATAACCCTAACAAGGAAATGTTTAGGAACATTTTAAAAGTTTCTTATACTTTGCTTAAAAAACTTAGAACATTTTTGGTTAATTGGAAACATTTAATTGGAAACATTTAATTGGAAACATTTAATTGGAAACATTTATATATGGAACAGAATAAGCAATATAAAATTTTATATTAAATTATACAGAAAAACAAATTTTGTATTGGCCCTAATATTATTTCATATATTTATATCAACCGTATACCTTTTAATCCGAATCATGATTAAATTATATATTACAACATATGACTGCATTTAAAAAAATTAGAAAATACCTCACGGGATGTATAATCATATATGATTTATTATGTTTGTATCAAGTTATATATTGTTATATATGTTTATTTTTACTCGGGTATAGATAATTTTATCAGAATCTTATATTTTGGAGATAGATTTTTTTTAGAATCTTAAAATTTTCTGCAGAAAATATGTCTTTGACTCTGATATTTATCTATAGAAAAATTTTCTCACAAAAATGTTCTCAAATTTTTAATTTTTCTATAGAAAATTTTTCTCAGAATTTTAAAATTCTTCTACAGAAAAAATTTCTCAGAATCCAAAAAAAATTTCTATTTTTTCAGTGCCGTAACGTCTTTCCAGATTTTGGTTAGAAGTTCTTTTTATATCATACAAACCATTTAGATTTTTTTAACTCCTCAAAAAATGATTTGAATTGTAGTATGTGAGTGTAAGTATTTTAACAAAATCATAATTCATAATATTTTTGTATACATTTCCGGTTTATATATTGCATATGTGTGGTTATTGTGGATTTTATTTAATGTTTTGTTGTTTTTTTGGGGAAGAATACTACAACATATTTTTTAATTGCTATTTAAATTATTCATAAAGCAAAAAAATAAAAAAAAAAACAACCATTAGAGATAAAGAACCAAAAAAAAAATATTAACTGAAAAAGGTTTATACTTCATATAAAATCTCATTACAAGGCACAATGGATGGATAAATCTCAACATATTCTTAAATTTGGAAAATAGTATAGAAAACTTAAACTCTTTTACAAAAAAAAAATTGCTGAGAATAAAAAAAAATTTTACAATGAAACTTTTTTTTATCAAAAAACAAATGTGTCCGAATCAGAAAAACAATTTTTTTTTAGGAAAAATGTTAAAACGACCTTTAAATCTGACATGAAATGATAAGTTACTTTAAATTTTTTAATTTTTCTTGGACCAAAAGAAAGTTTAACTCATTGTCAGTGAGAATTGCCTTCATTTTCGAATTTCACCTCATTGTGCAGTATCCTGTCATGTAAATATATTTTGAATGCGTGTGCTTATTTTCAAAACAAATACAGGTAAATTTCTTTAATAATACTTGTTGTACCAAAAGAAGTGTAGTAAGGAATTTTGTACTCTAAGGACTCAAACGAAAAAATAAATAAACAAGAAATACTTATTATTGTGTCATTTCTTAAAAGTTTTTACATTTATTTTATTTTCCTTGACTACTCCTTCTAACTGGTTGTTTACCACATCTTATGTCTTTTTATCATTAACCTTAATGTCATGTCAAACACGTGTAACCAAGATGTATGAATATGGTATGAAAAGGCAAAGCATTTGGTTTTATATCTCACACACACCAGGAAGGTATTTTCACTTAGCGATTTTTTTTTTTTAGAAAAAAAATCTGAGAATTTTTCTATAGAAAACATTTTTCAGAATTTTTCTATAGAACAAATGTGTCAGAATCTGAGAATTTTTCTATAGAAAAAATGTTTTAGAATCTAAGAATTTTTGTGTAGAAAAAATTTCTTATAATCTGAGAATTTTTGTATAGAAAAAATTTCTCGGAATCTGAGAATATTTCTATAGAAAAAATGTTTCTGAATCTGAGAATTTTTCTATAGAAAAAATGTCTCAGAATCTGAGAATAATTCTTGAGAAAAAATTTCTTAGAATCTGAGAATTTTTCTATAGAAAAAATGTCTCAAAACTTGAGAATTTTCAATGGAAAAAATTTCTCAGAATCTAGGAGTTTTGCTATAAAAAAAATTTCTCAGAATCTGAGAATTTTTCTATAGAAAAAATGTTTCAGAATCTGAGAATTTTTCTATAGAAAAAATGTCTCAGAATCTGAGAACTTTTCTATAGAAAAATATATGAAAATCTGAGAATTTTTCTACAGAAAAAATTTCTGAGATCCTGAAAATTTTTCTATAGAAAAATTGTATCAGAATCTGAGAATTTTTCTTTAGACAAAATGTCTCAGAATGTGAGAAGTTTTCTACTGAAAAAAATGTCTCAGAATCGGAGAATTTCTCTATAGAAAAATATTTTAGAATCAAAAAATTTTTAATAAAAAAATGTCTCAGAATCTTAGAATTTTTCTATAGAAAAAATGTCTCAGAATCTGAGAATTTTTCTATAGAAAAAATTTCTCGGAATCTGAGAATTTTTCTATAGAAAAAAATGTCTCAGAATCTGAGAATTTTTCTATAGAAAAAATGTCTCAGAATTTTTCTATAGAAAAATGTCTCAGAATCTGAGAATTTTTCTAAAGAAAAAATGTATCAGAATCTGAGAATTTTTTTTATAAAAAAATGTATCAGAATCTGAGAATTTTTTTTATAAAAAAATGTCTCAGAATTTCTGTAGAAAAAAATGTTTATAAAAAAATTGTTTCAGAATCTTAAAATTTTCTATAGAAAAAATGTCTCAGAATCTGAGAATTTTTCCATAAACAAATGTCTCAGAATCTGTGAAATTTTCTATATAAAAAACAAGTAAGAAAGCTATATTCGGCTGTGCCGAATCTTTAAATACCCTCCACCAATGTAATGATTTAAAAACAAAAAAGTTTGTTTTATTTATACCTCAAGAAATAAAAAAGTACCAAAAAGTGTACTTTCGGTACTTTTAATAAAAGGTACTTTTAATGAAAGGTACTTTTTATAAAAGGTACTTTTTATGTAAGGTACTTTTTATGAGAGGTACTTTTTATAAAAAGTACTTTTTATAAAAGGTACTTTTTATAAAAAAAGGTACTTTTTATAAAAAAATGTACTTTTTATAAAAAAAGGTACTTTTTATAAAAAAAGGTACTTTTTATAAAAGGTACTTATTATAAAAGGTACTTTTATATATGGTACTTTTTATAAAAAGTAATTTTATAAAAGGTACTTTTTATAAAAGGTACTTTTTATAAAAGGTACTTTTTATAAAAGGTACTTTTTATAAAAGGTACTTTTTATAAAAGGTACTTTTAATAAAATGTACTTTTTATAAAAGGTACTTTTTATAAAAGGTACTTTTTTTAAAAGCTACTTTTTTTAAAAGCTACTTTTTTAAAAGCTACTTTTTATAAAAGGTACTTTTTATAAAAGGTACTTTTTATAAAAGGTACTTTTTATAAAAGGAACTTTTTATAAAAGGTACTTTTTATAAAAGGTACTTTTTATAAAAGGTACTTTTTTTAAAAAGGTACTTTTTTTAAAAGGTATTTTTTTAAAAGGTACTTTTTATAAAAGGTACTTTTTATAAAAGGTACTTTTAATAAAGGGTACTTTCTATAAAAGATACATTTTATTAAAGGTACTTTTTATAAAAGGTACTTTTTATAAAAGGTACTTTGTATCAAAGGCACTTTTTATAAAAGGTACTTTTTATAAAAGGTATTTTTCATAAAAGGTTCTTTTTATAAAAAGTACTTTTTATAAAGGAACCTTTTATAAAAGGTACTTTTTGAAAACGGTACTGAATTTTCAGAAAGTACTTGTTCCAAAATGTTTTATTTCACTAAAGGATCCTACATTCTAAATTTCAGGTTTGAATAACCATTATTTCAGTAAATAAAAAAAAGTACCAATAGTACTATTTTACCCATTTTACCCCCGTAGAATCAACATTGACAAAACCCGAGCCTTAGTGAATCTTTTTTCCGGAAGGTAAACCGACATTGCAAATTTCAATTTTCTAGTACCATTATTTAAGGAAATATAAAATGTAACAATTGTACATATGTTTACCCTTTTTACCCTATTAGAAACATCATTGGCAAAAACCCAGCCTTAGGGGATCTATATTCCGGGAGGTGAACATGCAGTCCCAATTTCAAGTCTATGTGACAATTTTTTAAGGAAATATAAAAGGTACCAAAAGTACAGATTTTTTCCCTTTTTACCCTCTTAGAATCAACATTGGCAATAATCCAGCCGTACTGGATCTACATATATTCTAGGATGTGAACATACTGTCCAAATTTCAAGTTTCTATGACCATTATTTCAGGAGATATTAAAAGCACCAAAAGTATTTTTTTTACCCTTTTGACCCCCTTAGAATCAACACTGGCAAAAATCCAGCCTTAATGGATCTATATTCCGGGAGGTGAACATACAGTCCAAATTTCAAGTCTCTATGATCATTATATCAGGAGATTTAAAAAGTACCAAAAGTACAGTTTTTTACCCTTTTTACCCCCTTACCATTGGCAAAACTCCAGCCATAGTGGATCTATATTGCGGGAGGGTAACATACAGTCCAAATTTCAAGTTTCTATGACCATTATATCGGGAGATATAAAAAGTACCAAAAGTACAGTTTTTTACCCATTTTACCCCCTTAAGGTACCTACAGACGACGCAATATTATGTACAATATTCAATTATATTGATCGTGTGTGGGTACGATTGACCATTGTACAATCGTCAATATTACCCACACACCATCAATATAATTGAATATTGTACATAATATTGCGTCGTCTGTAGGTACCTTTAGAATCAACATTGGCAAAAATCCAGCCTTAGTGGATCTTTATTCCGGGACGTCAACCTACAGTCCAAATTTCAAGTTTCTAACTTTAGCGGTTTGGGCTGGGCGATGATGAATGAGTATGTCAGTCAGTCACATTACTCTTTTATATATATAGATTTTCCGGATTTGGGCGATTTTTGCCATAAAGTTTATTTCTGTCTTTTATTATTTAACAAAATTTATTTTTTTTAAATAAAAATATTTTTTTTTTAAGAAATCTGAACAAAATTGAATTTTGGCGATATTTTACATCCGAGTTTGCGACAAAGCCAAAAAAAGTCTGGCAACCCCGTTAATATGACGAAGCAAAAAAACGGACACACACACATGCTTTGTACATAAAAATAACAATTAATTTTTTTATTATTACTTAACGAACTTTTGTTTAATTAAATTTAGATTTTGTTTTACATATTTTAAAGTTTTTTTGTAAACATTTTTTTCTTTTTCTCCGTTTTTTTTTTCATTTCCGTATTCTTTGTTATGTATGTATCTACACAAAATATGAATTAATTTAGGGTTATGATGAAAATCACTAAGAGTTTTTTCAGTAATTCACTCATAACTTTTAAAGTACTTAACCGATTTCAAAAAAAAATACACTAGTTTTTGCCTGGATAAATTCCGCAACTTTTGGTACCCCAAGCGTTAAAATCGGTTCCGGATTATTGCCAAAAACGTGATTTCAACAGACAGACAGACAGACGGACGGACAGACAGACAGACAGACAGACAGACGGACATCGTTAGATCGACTTAAAATCGATCAAGGATCATGAATATATATACTTTATGGGGTCCTAAACCAATATTTCAATGTGTTACATACGGAATGACAAACTTATATATACCCTCTATCACCAGAGTGGAGGGTATAATAATTCAGAATCTGAGAATTTGTCTATAAAAAAATTTCTCAGAATCGGAGAATTTTTTATTAAAAAAATGTCTCAGAATCGGAGAATTTTTTTTTTTTAATGTGTTTCAGAACCTGAGAATTTTTTTTTTTAAATATGTTTCAGAACCTGAGAATTTTTCTATAGAAAAAATGTCTCAGAATCAAAGAATTTTTGTATAGAAAAAAATCCTGTAAATCTTTCTACGGAAAAAATGTCTTAGAATCTGAGAATTCTTCTGTTGAAAAAATGTCTCTGAATTTAAGAATTTTTTAATAGGAAAAAAAAGTTTCAGATTGTAAATATTTTAGAAACTGAGAATTTTTCTATACGAAAAATTTTCGGAATTTAAGAACTTTTCTATAGAAAAAAAATCTATAGGAAGAATATACCCGAATCTGATATTTTTTGATTTTTTTTTTAACATTATAATGTTTTTAGGCTGGTGTCTAATTTTAAAAAAGTTGCAGGACGCCACCCAGTTTGACTATATAAGCTAACAATTAACGAAAAGAAAACAAGAATTACTATTTTCATTTTCATAAAACCAAAAATTTTAATAACTTGGGTTTGTAACTTGGATAATTATTCATGAATAAAACCGTTTTTCACCAGCTGGTGAATAAAAAGTTGCATAATTAATTTTCAACAAAAAAATTTTTTTTTTCATAAAATTTTTTTTAATCAATTTTTTTTTTTATCAAATTTTTTTTTTCCATCAAACTTTTTTTTTCAAATTTTTTATACCCTCCACTTAGTGAGGAGGGTATATATAAGTTTGTCATTCCGTTTGTAACTCATCGAAATATCGATCTGGGACCCCATAAAGTATATATATTCATGATGCCCGATCGATTTTAAGACATTCTAGCGATGTCCGTCTGTCCGTCTGTCTGTGGAAAATGCTGTAACGGACAAAATATTTCATAGAGATGATTGAAACTTAACATATTTGTTGGAAATTCTCCCGAGAAGTTTGGTGTTGCATTTGAGCGATATCGGGTTAGCGGTTCAAAAGTTATGAACGAAAATGTAAGCACACCTCAAAAATTTCAGTACATTCAACATAACCTAAAAATACAAAATGCTTTAATTCGGCTTCTGGTTGACAGATGTGAACATAATTGAACACCAAATGGTATTTAAACAAGTACGAACATATTTTTGGACAAAAAAGAAAAAATCGCGGATTTTTTTTTTACCAAAATTTTTTTTTCGCGGAAATTTTTTTTTCAAAATTTTCTTTTTTTTCAAAAGTAATTTCCTTTTAAATAAAGGTTTTTGCAATAATCTTTTTGAAATTGTGTAGGGTATCACTACATTAGGCAAGGCCGAATTTAACTTTTTACTTGTTTTTTTATCAAATTTTTTTTTCATCAAATTTTTTTCCATAAAAATTTTTTTTCGTTAATTTTTTATTCCATCAATTTTTTTTTTCATAAAATTTTTTTTTTTTTCATCAAACTTTTTTTTATATCATTTTTTAGATTTTTAATTTTTATCAAATTTTTTTTTCATAAAATTTTTGTTTTATCTATTTTTTTCATTAATTTTTTTTTCATCAAATATTTTTTCATAAATTTTTTTTTATCATATTTTTTCATCAAATTTTTTATCATCAATTTTTTTCTGACCAAAAAAAATTTTTTTTTTTTCATATTTTATTGTTCATATTTTTTTTTTTCATAAATTTTTTTTACATCAAAAAATTTTTCTTTTCATCAAAAAAATCCATCTAAAACTTTTTTTCATCAAAATTTTTTCACCAAAAATGTTGGGTTCATTAAATTTTTTTTAACATAATTTTATTTTTCGTGAAAAAAAATCATTTGTTTTTACCAAAACTACTTTTTCACCAAGTCTAAGCTTTTCGCATAAAAATTTTCCATTTGTTTATCAAATGTTTATAAAACAAGTGAGAGTGTTATATTCTTTGATGCCGAATCGTTTATACTCTCCAAAATGTAAAAACACTTTTTTGCTCTTATTTTTGCACTCACTTACGAAATATACAGCTCTTTTGGTTTTTTAATGGGGTCCTCGACTCATATTTCAATTCGTTTTGCATGGAATAGCAAAGTAATATAACATTATTTTTTCTAAAAAAAACTTTGCTTTGGCAAGTACACCAAAGTCCTCCGCAAAACATTATCATGATTTAATTTTTTGGGCAAGAGTACAAAATTCGTAGGGATTTTTCTATAAAAAATTGACTCACCATCTAAAAATTTTTCTAAGAAAAATATTTCTTAAAATTTACGAATTTTATTACACAAAAAATGTCCCAGAATCTTAAAATTTTTCCGTAAATAAACTATCATTGAATCTGCAAATTTTTCTATACAAAAAACTTGTCATATGCTCTGTTTACGATTCCATTGTCAAAAGTTTATAGTATGTATCAATTTAAATTTTATTTCTACTTTGTTGCAAAAAATTTACTTTTACAATTTTATAGTTATTATCAATTATTTAATGATTTGTTTGTGTATTATTCATAAATGGCTTCTTTAGAAATTGAATTAAATTTAATTAAATTCTTTGAAAATAAAATAAGATTTATTTTGTATATTGTAGTCTTGGAGTAAGTAGTATTAATAATAAGCGGTTTATTTTGAAGAAAAGCTTTAACAAAAGAGTAATAAATTTAAATTATTTATTTGAAAAAAAAAAAAATACATGTACACAAAGAAATTAATATACACGTACATTAGGGTAGCATGAATAATGGATTTTTCGAATTTCGTCGATCGCCGGTCGAATTATGGTTCGTTTTGGTCTTAGAACTCTATGTTTACATTTTTAGACAAATCGGACAATTCTAACCTGTGCCGCTGGGGGTTAAAGTTTTGCTCCGGAAATTTGCCAGGCGTTAGACGAAATTCGAAAAAATCATAATTTGTGCCACCCTAACGTACATGCGTTTTTAAAAAACTGGCAATCAAAAGAAGTACAATTATATTTGTGAATGTTATTTTTCTTTTAAATTGAATATCAAAGGGGTTTTGTAAAAAAATAAAAGAATTGAAGTTCTCGAAAAAGGAGAACGTTTTCATATTAAAGTGGTTTGTACAAAATTTAAAGATTTGGAGTTCTCGAAAGTGTGAAATTCTGAAACTTTTGTCGTACAAGAAATTTTTAAATACTGTCCGTTTCTCCGTCTGTCTGTCTGTCTGAAATTTAAAATTAGAAATATTTTATTTTGTGTAAAAAAACTTTTTTTTTAAATAATTTTTGAAAAAAAAAATAATTTACTAAATTTTTTTTTGAGTGTAAAATTTTTTTTGAGTGTAAATTTTTTTCGAGTATATTTTTTTTTTCTTTTAGTGTAAAAATATTTTTGAGTGACAAAAATGCGTTGTAAAATATTTTTGTGACTTACCAATATTTTTAAAACATGTTTAACGGGTTTTCAAAACGTGAATTTAAGGTGAGGCGAATCTGAAATTTACTGTTTTGCTGATAACTTTTGAACCACTGGACCGATTTGACTGAAATTCAATACGAACCAGCCAAAAGGAACGACAAATACATATGCCAAGCTTCAGCATCCTCAGAATTGCCTTTCGAAAGTTAGCGTGTTTTTTATATCGTAAATTCACGTAAAACCATTGCCGAAATTGAGTCTTTTGCCCATAACTTTTGAACCACTAGACCGAGTTCACTGGATTGCAATACCAACCTGACCAGGTAAATGTCCAACATATGTGCCAAACTTCAGGAGCCTCTGTAAAGTCTTTCAAAAGTTAGCGTGTTTTCAACAGACAGACAGACGGACGGACGGACGGACATCGCTAGATCGTCTTAGAATCGAACGAGGGTCATGAATATATATGCTCTATGGGGTATTTGACCAATATTTCGAGCTGTTACACACGGAATGACAAACTTTAAATACCCTCTATCACTAGAGTGGAGGGTATAAAAAGAACCAGAACTGCCTTATTAAAGAAATATATAACAATATCAATGACATTCAAATATTCTATTAAATTTTCAAGATGTCATTAAAACAGTACGAAAATAAAATTTTTCAATAAACAAACTTATCTGCAAACAATAATGATTTGTTAACGAAAAAAAAAAAAATCAAACTAAAATAATGCATTCAAGTATAATTTAGTTTATTTTTTTTTTTCTGTGAAAAATTTATTAAAAATTTCCGCCTAAATAAATTTATTTAACGATTTGATAACATAAAACATTAAAATACAGTGTACATAAAAACATGAATTTTCTAAAGATAAGATCAAAACTTGATTTCTTTTAGAAAAAATGTTACAAAAAAAATATTAATATTATTATTTTTGTTTTTACTAAAATTATTTTTTATCTTTCCAGATAAAAATCTTATCTTGTCATTTTAATAAATTAAAAATTATTTAAGTAATTGCATTTTTTAAAAAACTTCGTATATATAAGTATAAGAGACTAAACTTCAAGTTGTTCTTCATTCAATTCATCCACCTTTTGGTAGTTAGATGGCTGGAGTATATTTATTTGACGGTTGTACAGTGTTTAGGCTAACCTCAACAGAACTAAAGACAAACGGAATACAATAAAACAACAGTGAATTTATTAAGAGACAATTTTGTGTTATCGACAACTATAAAATAATCTAGAGAAAATTTTATGTTATCGACATGTATAAAAATAGTGAAGTGACTGACAGCCTGAAAGACTGGCCCAGACAAAACCACTGAAACAACCCTGTGGGAAATTGGTATAATTGATCTAAAATATTTATATTATGACTAGTAAAGAAAGGACTGGTCCTTAAACTGGTACAAGGCCCACATGGTGGGAGTAAAAAGTGACAATTAAATAGAAAGAACGGAGACATATGGCATAAATGCAAAAAAAAAAAAAAATTTAATTGAAAATAAAAAAAATTTAAATTTTCTAAAATATTAAATCAGTGACATGGCCGACACGAAATAACTCACACACACAAAAGCAACTACTAAAAATAAAATAAGTCCCAATGAAAAAAAAAACGAATTAAATCCCAACGGTAATAAAAAAATGCCTGCGAATTTTGTACTCTTGCCCAAAAGATTAAATCATGTTTTTCTGAAGATTTGGGTGTCCTTGCCAAAGCAAAGTGTTTTTTAGTAAAAATAATGTTATATTCATTTGGCATTCCATACAAAACGAATTGAAATATCGGTCGAGATCCCATTAGTTTATATAATATTCATCCATTTCTAAGACTATATGTTTTATACATCCGTCCATCTGTCTGTGGAAAGCAATGTGCAGTCTAAATCAAAAGAGCTGTAAATTTGGTATATGAGTGTATTACTTAAGGCCAAAAAAGTGTTTTTACATTTTGGGGAGGATAAAAGATTCGGAACCGAAGAATTTAACACTCTCACTTGTCTTTGTACATTTTTAAACAAATGTAACATTTGTATGTAAAAAGTTTAGACTTGGGGAAAGTCGATCTGGGAAAAAATGGGTAAAACATTAAATTTTTATCTTCATGAAAAACAAAATTATGATAAAAAAATAGTATGAAAACAAAATTTTTGGTTAAAAAAAAAATTATGAAAAAAACGTCTTATTGAAGAAAATAATTTTTTAAGAAAAAAAAAATATATAAAAAAATTTGACGTAAAATAAATAGATGAAAAAAAAAAATTTTGGGGAAAAAAAATTTGATGAAAAAAAAAATTATTAAAAATCATTAAAAAAAATTAATGTTAAAAAAATTTTATGAAAAGAAAAATTGATGTAAAAAAAATTTGATGAAAAAAAAATTAATGATGAAAAAATGATGAAAAAAAAGTTTGATGAAAAAAAAAAGTTTGATGAAAAAAAATTAATAAAAACAAGTAAGAAAGCTATATTCGGCTGTGCCGAATCTTTAAATACCCTCCACCAATGTAATGATTTAAAAAACAAAAAAGTTTGTTTTATTTATACCTCAGGAAATAAAAGTACCAAGAAGTGTACTTTCGGTACTTTTAATGAAAGGTACTTTTTATAAAAGGTACTTTTATTGAAAGGTACTTTTTATAAAAGGTACTTTTTATAAAAGGTACTTTTTATAAAAGGTACTTTTTATAAAAGGTACTTTTTATAAAAGGTACTTTTTATAAAAGGTACTTTTTATAAAAGGTATTTTTTATAAAAGGTACTTTTTATAAAAGGTACTTTTTATAAAAGGTACTTTTTATAAAAGGTACTTTTTATAAAAGGTACTTTTTATAAAAGGTACTTTTTATAAAAGGTACTTTTTATAAAAGGTACTTTTTATAAAAGGTACTTTTTATAAAAGGTACTTTTTATAAAAGGTACTTTTTATAAAAGGTACTTTTTATAAAAGGTACTTTTTATAAAAGGTACTTTTTATAAAAGGTACTTTTTATAAAAGGTACTTTTTATAAAAGGTACTTTTTATAAAAGGTGCTTTTTATAAAAGGTACTTTTTATAAAAGGTACTTTTTATAAAAGGTACTTTTTATAAAAGGTACTTTTTATAAAAGGTACTTTTTATAAAAGGTACTTTTTATAAAAGGTACTTTTTATAAAAGGTACTTTTTATAAAAGGTACTTTTTATAAAAGGTACTTTTTATAAAAGGTACTTTTTATAAAAGGTACTTTTTATAAAAGGTACTTTTTATCAAAGGTACTTTTTGTAAAAGGTACCTTTTATAAAAGGTACTTTTTATAAAAGGTACTTTTTATAAAAGGTACTTTTTATAAAAGGTACTTTTTATAAAAGGTACTTTTTATAAAAGGTACTTTTTATAAAAGGAACTTTTTATAAAAGGTACTTTTTATAAAAGGTACTTTTATAAAAGGTACTTTTTATAAAAGGTACTTTTTATAAAAGGTACTTTTTATAAAAGGTACTTTTTATAAAAGGTACTTTTTATAAAAGGTACTTTTTATAAAAGGTACTTTTTATAAAAGGTACTTTTTATAAAAGGTACTTTTTATAAAAGGTACTTTTTATAAAAGGTACTTTTTATAAAAGGTACTTTTTATAAAAGGTACTTTTTATAAAAGGTACTTTTTATAAAAGGTACTTTTTATAAAAGGTACTTTTTATAAAAGGTACTTTTTATAAAAGGTACTTTTTATAAAAGGTACTTTTTATAAAAGGTAATTTTTATAAAAGGTAATTTTTATAAAAGCTACTTTTTATAAAAGCTACTTTTTATAAAAGCTACTTTTTATAAAAGGTACTTTTTATAAAAGGTACTTTTTATAAAAGGTACTTTTTATAAAAGGTACTTTTTATAAAAGGTACTTTTTATAAAAGGTACTTTTTATAAAAGGTACTTTTTATAAAAGGTACTTTTTATAAAAGGTACTTTTTATAAAAGGTACTTTTTATAAAAGGTACTTTTTATAAAAGGTACTTTTTATAAAAGGTACTTTTTATAAAAGGTACTTTTTATAAAAGGTACTTTTTATAAAAGGTACTTTTTATAAAAGGTACTTTTTATAAAAGGTACTTTTTATAAAAGGTACTTTTTATAAAAGGTACTTTTTATAAAAGGTACTTTTTATAAAAGGTACTTTTTATAAAAGGTACTTTTTATAAAAGGTACTTTTTATAAAAGGTACTTTTTATAAAAGGTACTTTTTATAAAAGGTACTTTTTATAAAAGGTACTTTTTATAAAAGGTACTTTTTATAAAAGGTACTTTTTATAAAAGGTACTTTTTATAAAAGGTACTTTTTATAAAAGGTACTTTTTATAAAAGGTACTTTTTATAAAAGGTACTTTTTATAAAAGGTACTTTTTATAAAAGGTACTTTTTATAAAAGGTACTTTTTATAAAAGGTACTTTTTATAAAAGGTACTTTTTATAAAAGGTACTTTTTATAAAAGGTACTTTTTATAAAAGGTACTTTTTATAAAAGGTACTTTTTATAAAAGGTACTTTTTATAAAAGGTACTTTTTATAAAAGGTACTTTTTATAAAAGGTACTTTTTATAAAAGGTACTTTTTATAAAAGGTACTTTTCATAAAAGGTACTTTTTGAAAACGGTACAGAAAAATAGTACCAAAAGTACTTCTTTACCCATTTTACCCCCGTAGAATCAGCATTGGCAAAACCCGAGCCTTAGTGAATCCTTTTTCCGGAAGGTGAACCGACACTGCAAATTTGCATTTTCTAGTACCATTATTTAAGGAAATATAAAATGTAACAAAAGTACATATTTTTACCCTTTTTACCCTATTAGAAACATCATTGGCAAAAACCCAGCCTTAGGGGATCTATATTCCGGGAGGTGAACATACAGTCAAAACTTCAATTCTATGTGACATTTTTTTAAGGAAATATAATAGGTACCAAAAGAACAGATTTTTCCCTTTTTACCCCCTTAGAATCAACACTGGCAAAAATCAAGCCTTAATGGATCTATATTCCGGGAGGTGAATATACAGTCCAAATTTCAAGTCTCTATGATCATTATATCAGGAAATTTAAAAAGTACCAAAAGTACAGTTTTTTACCCTTTTTACCCCCTTAGAATCAACGTTGGCAAAACTTCAGTCATAGCAAAACTTCAGTCAGTTACATTACAGGGGGCCCCTGTAGGCTAGTTGGTAGCGTGCTAGCCTATGAAACAGGGGGTCGTGGGTTCGATTCCCACCAAAACCCTTGGTCGATTTCGCTACAACGAGACGACGGTCATTGTTACCAGTTCTCGGTTAGGTTAAAATTATTTAAAATGAGTTGTAAATAAAAATTGGAAAAATAAATAAAAACTGATCATTGGATCAAATTATTATTATTATTATTATATTTAAATTTTCCGGATTTGGGCGATTTTTGCCATAAAGTTTATTTCGGTCTTTTATTATTTAACAAAATTTATTTTTTTAAATGAAAATATTTTTTTTTTAAGAAATCTGAACAAAATTGAATTTTGGCGATATTTTACATCCGATTTGGCGACAAAGCCAAAAAAAGTCTGGCAACCCCGTTAATATGACGAAGCAAAAAATGGACACACACACACACATGCAATGTATTAATTTTTTTATTATTACTTAACGAACTTTTTTTTTATTAAATTTAGATTTTGTTTTACATATTTTAAAGTTTTTTTGTAAAGATTTTTTTCTTTTTCTCCGTTTTTTTTTTCATTTCCGTATTCTTTCTTATGTACATATCTACACAAAATATGAGTTAA
This sequence comes from Pegoplata infirma, assembly GCA_963921195.1. Lineage (NCBI taxonomy): Eukaryota > Metazoa > Arthropoda > Insecta > Diptera > Anthomyiidae > Pegoplata > Pegoplata infirma. Next base: position 208,323,834 of record OY992537.1, on the reverse strand, counting down.
TTTAGGGTTATGTTGAAAACCAATAAGACTTTTTCCACAAAGTCACTCATAACTTTTAAAGTACTTAACCGATTTCAAAAAAAAATACATGAGTTTCTTCCTAGGAAAATTCCGCAACTTTTGGTACCCCAGGCGTTTAAATCCGTTCCGGATTATTGCCAAAAACGTGATTTCAACAGACAGACAGACAGACGGACGGACAGACAGACAGACAGACAGACAGACAGACGGACATTGTTAGATCGACTTAAAATCGATCAAGGATCATGAATATATATACTTTATGGGGTCCTAAACCAATATTTCAATGTGTTACATACGGAATGACAAACTTATATATACCCTCTATCACCAGAGTGGAGGGTATAAAAAAATTTTAAAAAAATGATGAAAAAAAAGTCTGATGAAAAAGAAAAATTTATGAAAAAAAGAAAAATTTATGAAAAAAAAAAAAAATTGATAAAAAAAAAAATTTGATGGGAAAAAAAAATTGATGGGAAAAAAAAATTGATAAAAAAACAAGTAGAAAAGTTAAATTCGACTTTGCCGAATCTATGAATACCCTCCACAATGCCTTTTTTAAAGGATAGTACATTTTAACGTGAAAAAAATTAACAATTTTGATTACAAATATTTTATTTTGAGTAAAAATCTCTTTTTTTGTCATTTAAAAGAAAAATTACTATTTTTTTTTTTTGACTGTAAAACTTTTTTTTGAGTGTAATGTTTTTTTACTGTAAAAATATCTCTGAGTGAATGCACGTCCGTATGTGCACAAAATTTTGTAATTTTCGTAAAAAAAAAATAAATTTTTTTTTTTAGTGTAAAATTTTTTTTGAGTGTAAAATTTTTTTCGAAAGTAATTTTTAAGTTACCAATGCTTTTAAAACTAAACAAGTTTAAAAAGCATTGCTTTAAAATTAAACAAGTTTGAAAAGCATTGTTTAGTTTCCACCAATGCTTTTAAAACTTGTTAAACACGTGGCATTTTAGATGAAACTAATCTGAAATTCAGGGTTTTGCTTATAACTTTTGAACCACTGAACCGATTGAGCTGAAATTAAATACCAAACAGACATGGGGAACACCAAAGATACATGTCAAGCTTCAGCAGTCTCATTATTGTCTTTCGAAAGTTATCGTGTTTTTTATCTCGTAAGTTCTCGCAACACCCTTGCCGAAATTTACTCTTTTGCTCTTAACTTTTGAACCACTGGACCGATTTGGCTGGATTGCAATACTAACCTGACCTGGTAAATGACCAACATATATGTTGGTAGCCTCTGTAAAGTTTTTCAAAAGTTAGCGTGTTTTCTACGGACGGACCGACAGAGAGACGGACGGACGGACGGACGAACGGACATCGCTAGATCGACTTAAAATCGATCGAGGATCATAAATACTTTATGCGGTCCTAGACCAATATTTCGAGGTGTTACAAACGGAATGACAAAATTATATATACCCTCTATCACTAGAGTGGAGGGTATAAACAAATTTTAAATTTTTTTATGAACAAAAATTTGATGAAAAAAAATTTTTGATGAAAAAAAATTTTTGATGAAAAAAAAATTGTGTTGAAAAATAATTATGTTACGTTTTATTTATATTTACATAATATTTATAAAAAAAAAAATTATAAAAAAAACATAATGAAAAAGAAAATTTTTCGATGAAAGAAAAAAAAGGGCTTTCGGGAAAATCCGTATCAAAGCCGAACTATCAGGAATTTCGCTAAACGAAAAAATACGGGTCAGCTTATTTTTGATAGAGATTATTATATATGATTTCGGCGGTCGTAAGTATATACATCTCTATATATACTACCCCAATGATTACACATTTTTGACAATAACGAACTTAACCAAGCCGAATTCGGACACGACCAATACACCATTGGATAGGACCTCAATAAACCTTTCGACCTGCACAAAATGTTTATATAGTTTCTTTAGAAGAAATGTGAAAAATCCCCAAAAAACTAAAAAAAATAACGTTTTTCTCCCTCCCCTTTGACCCTCTAAATGTGAGATTGGAACGCTATAAAGAAACATGTAATCTGAGTATGGGAATGAGGGGGAAAAAATAATACCTACCTTTTTCTTTAGCTGCCCAATCTCAAATTTAAAAAAGGGTTGCCACCTTATGAAAAAATACGGGCTTTCGGGAAAATCCGTATAAAAGCCAGGAATTTCGCCAAACAAGAAAATACGAGTCAGCTTTATTTTGATAGAGATTATTATATATGATTTTGGCGGTCGTACGTCTATACATCTCCATATAAACTACCCCAACGATTACACATTTTTGACAATAACGAACTTAACGAAACCGAATTTTACCACGACTAATACACCATTGGATAGGCCTTCAAAACACCTTTAGACCTGTACAAAATGTTTATATAGTTTCTTTTGAAGAAATGGAAAAAATCCTCAAAAAATAACGTTTTTCCCCTCCCCTTTGACCCGCTAAATGTGAGATTGGAACGCTATAAAATACAGGTAACTCTTATTTTGCTCCCCTCTTTCCTATATGCAAGTTTCAGGACAATCGGTGGGTGCCCTGTGAAAGACCTTTCTTGTTAGTACATAAGGCCACGCTCTATAAAACTATCTTTCTATTCTCAAGTTACCAAAATCTACTCCAGACAGTCGTTGACAGTCTAAACACCTTATAAGTCATCTTTTATAATGTGTGTGTGTCATTAACAACCTGTCTTCTCTTTTATATGGCAAATTATATTTAATATATTAAATCACACCTTAAAACTGACTGCTTGCTGTGTTTGTTTCCTTCTTACAATATGATTTGAAAAGTGGTTTTTCTTACATTATTTTCACCTCCTGCCACTTGGCTGCCTTTACCACCTTCCCGTGCTGACTTTTTACTTTATTACACAGTTTAAAGTTTTGTTTGTGCTGTTAAAGTCAGGAGTTTTTCTCTTTGTTGGTTGTTAAATTATATTTTTAAGGGAAGGGAATAAATGAAATAGGAAGAGGGAGAAAACTGTTATTACATTTTTGTTTTTAATGTTTGTACTACTGTCAAATGTCAAAAAATAACATTTGCGCCTAATTACAAATTCAAATTAAATCTCATAAAATTATGTTTTGTATGCTTAAAACAATATGGTTTAAGATTTCAAAATTAGTAACGGAAGGTAAAGAAGGAGGAGTAAAGGAAGAGTTTAAAGTATTAAAACATCGTTGTTTACAAAATGATTTGAGATTTTTTGTTTTACTTTGTAAAAGGAAGGAATGTAAATTTTATTTAAGAAGAGGTTTATCAAAAAATTTTACTATGACGAATTTTTATTAAAAATAACTGTTTAAATTCAAAATCTATTTCAGGTCGCTTCAATTAAATCAATCGAATGATGTAAAGTTCTGTTATCAACACAAAATATTTTTCGGTCTGTAGTCGTTATAGTTTGTAAGTTAGAAATAACACAAAAAATCAAGGTTTTCCCATAAAAAAATGTATATTTAAATCAGCCAACAGCAGGAAAATTCCAAAAATACAAAAAAAAAAAAAACTTTAAGTTTAAAGACCAACACTCAATCAAAATCCAAAGTGTGCTCATTTAAACCTGACTAAACATTGAATTGTCCTTTTTATACACTACACTTACAATTTGGGGTAGAGGGTATATATACGTTTATCATTCCGTTTGTAACTCATTGAAATATCGTATGGGTTTTGGATAATAGCGTTGTACCTATAGGGTTTTTTATATATTTACTAAATGACAAATATAAATAAATTTAAAATAAAAAAAATAATTTTCTTAAAAATTATTCGATGAAAATATTATAGTGTAATTAGAAAATAAAAATGACCTCGAGCTAGGATAACCCTACTCAAAAAATACTGATCTCTCTTTTAATTTTTTTAAAAACATTTGTTCAAAATTTTTAAATTTTTTTTTTTTTTAATTTTCAAATAAAGTTTTTTGCAATAATAATTTTTACATTGTGAAACGTATCAACAAATGCGACCAGACCAAATTTAACTTTTTTAACTTGTTTTTATATTTTTTTGTGTTTTTTATTCTTAAATATAAAAATCATAAAGTCAGTGCTTAAGATACAATTTCTATGACGTGCTTAGTTGAATATAAAAAAAAATATGAAAACTTTTTTAAAAGAATTTCGTGGTTTTTCACTTTTTTCCCCCTATTTGTAGCCAAGCGTAAAAAATTTCTAAATAAATTTGTTCTTCATCATTGAGTTTGTTTTCTTTTGAAAGAAGCAAAAGGACTGGATTTTTATTTTTTTTCTTCAAAAATGTTTGGCTTTCTATTTATTTTAATAATCTTTTATAAAGTATAATATTTCTTGAATGTTATATTTTTTTTTAAATTATTATTTCCCTTACAGCAACAAAAATAGAATTCTACAAATTTTCTATTTTTTTTTTTTTTGCTGAGGTTTGTTAATTTTTGACGTGTTATTATTTGGTTGAAAAACATTTCTTTGCACAATGTTTCTACTATGTGTATAAGACATTCCGTACCAAATGAAAACAAAAAAAAAACATATCGTCGGTGCGCCAACCAAAACCGCTATGTGTTTTTCAAAAATTTACAATGACCTTCTACAATGACCTTTTGAAGTAAGAATAAATTTCTAAAGTGAAAAAAAAAAATTAACAATTTTGATTAGAAATATTTTATTTAGAGTAAAAATCTATTTTTAGTAATTTTTGATCAAAAAAAAAAATTACAAAATTTATTTTCGAGTGTAATTTTTTTTTTCGTGTAAAATTTTTTTGAGTGTAATTTTTTTTTTTTGTATTAAATTTTTTTCGAGTGTAAATTTTTTATTTTTGTATAAATTTTTTTTCGAGTGTAAATTTTTTTTTAGTGTAAAAATATTTTTGAGTGACAAAAATACGTTGTAAAATAAGTTTGTGACTTAGCAATGCTTCTAAAAATTTTTAACAGGGTTTCAGCACGTGAATTTAAAGGTGTAACCAATCTGAAATTCACGATTTTGCTTATTTATTATATTTTTTATCTCGTAACTTTTCAAAAAAAAAAAAAACTTTGTCGAAATTCACCAATCCGCTTATAAAATATATTCCAAGCGACAGTAGCCTAGGATTAGTCTTTCGAAAGTCAGCGTGTTTCAACAGACAGACAGACGGATGGACGGACATCGATAGATCGACTTAAAATCGATCGAGGATCATTAATATATATACTTTATGGGGTTGTAGACCGATATTTCGAGGAGTTACAAATGGAATGATAAACATATCAGTGTTGGCTACCGTTACCCTTTCAATACCGTTACCGATTAAAAACCCTTTGATATTGACTACCGTTACCGTTACCAATACCGAAATAAAAATTTTTAAATACCGTTACCGATAAAAAACCGTTACCTTTATTCGAATATTTACCGGTATTATATCGGTTTTGTTTCGGTTGTCTTAATATTACTTATTTTTTCTGTATTAAAAACAGTAAAATATTTTTAATATACGTAAATTAAAAAAAAAAAATGTTTATTGCCAATCGTATTGTTATTTGGACAAAGCCAATGAGGATGTCGGTCCCACCAATGACCACATTCGCAATAAACAAAATTTTGGCAAAGTAAATGTGGAAATCGGTCTAACCAAAGATCACATTCGCAATTCACTTAAAATGTTTCAAAGAGAAATGAGAGTGCCACGAATTGTAAACATTCTCCAGTGGGAAGAGACAATCCTGAAATTGTGGCAAATCGCTAAGTGTTTCTGGCGGTGTCATCCATGCAGCTATGCGTGGAGAGATTGTTTTATGGAGTTAAATACATAATGAGCCCTACTAGTACACTCAGAAGAAAAAATCGGTCGAAAAATCTGTAAAACAACTTTTAGTTTGAATTAGAAATTTAGCTGATTTTAAAATGGGTATTTTACTTAAATTCTGTCTTTTAGAGAATAACAAATTTTTTCTATATTTTTACAGACTCTGTTTGTTGAATTTATTATAATTATTTATTTTTGTTCAAATTTCAGCAGATTATTTTGCAATTTTGCAAAAAAATTTTTGTTGACATTTTTTTAAGAAAGTTTTAAAAATTTTTTAATTCAAATTTAAACGATTAAAACTAAACATTATTCAAATGTTAAAAAAAATCAGCTGATTAGGTGTGTCTCCGACACCAGCCGCCCTACCCCTTAAAAAAACATCCCCTGAAACATCCTTGCCAAGTTTTTTTTATCCTGCCGATTTTTTTTTATCAACGTACCACTCAATTTCGATATTCACGCTGTTTATTTGAAATCAGCAGATTTTTCTGCATTCCTGACGGTTTTTTCTGCAGATTCTACCTAGATTAACTAGACATACATTTAGCAAATCACGCGTGGTCATGGCTTAAAATGCAGATCTCTCATATTACTCAAAATATATATTTTTTGCTTGTTGTACAAAGGTGTCTCTACGATCATGAGTTCGTATCTGTTGAATTACAATATTCCGTGAATTTTTTAATTTAATTCTGAGTTAATTCATAGAATTTAATTCTAGTACAAATATAATTATGTATAGAAAATGTACAGAATTTAGCAGTTTTTTAAATTTTTTTAAACACATTTTTTATTTTTTTACGCGTTTTTAGCAAATTTGTGACTTGGTAAAATTTTATTTATAATACCGGTACGTACCGGTATTGATGTTTCGGTAACGGTTCACCGTTACCGAAATAATCGAAAATACCGTTACCTTTACCGTTACCGATATAAAAAATATGTAATACCAATACCGTTACCGATACCGTTATTCGTTTCGGTTGCCAACCCTGCCTAAAATGCAAAAGGCCCTAACTAACATTTTATTAATTTTACAGGAGAAGCAAAAAACAGTATTGAATGATATTTTAAATTTGTTAATAACTTTCTTGTTTTTTAATGAATTTGGCTAAAATTTTGTGAGAACGTTCTTTGAATAAATATGAATCAAAATCAATCAAATATTTAATATTTAAAAAGATTTTTTAGTTACGTCCATTGGCGTTTGCCCAAAATCACTTGTTTTTTTAATTTTGGCTATAAAATTGCTAATTTTTATTATGCAGCCCTAATTTTTTGTGGCGACGTGTATGTTGATAAAATAATTCAGAACCAATCAAAAAACTGATTTTAAATTTATTGTTAGTTAGGGCCTTTTGCATTTTAGGTGACGATATATAAATCACTAGAGTGGAGGATATGAAAAAATTGTCAAATTGATTAAATGTTTATACGCAAGAAAAATTAGAGTCACTCTCGACCCACTAAAATTTTCAGTTTACTCGCGCTTTCTTATCACAACGTTAACACTGATATGAGTCCCCCGCTTAAATGCTTCATTTGCGGATGTATAAATTTGAAAAAGCAAATTCAAAGGCATAAGAGATCTCAAGTTATGAGTTTGTTTATTCTTGGTTTATCTAAGCTTTTTTTTGTAAATGCATCAATTGTGCATTTATCTGACACATTGGATAAGTGCATTTAAGCGGGTGCATTAAAGCGGGTGCCTTTAAGCGGTTGCATTTAAAGGGGCACTAGTGACTCAATCCATCTTTATTAAAATGTTAAATTCAAAAATTTCAATTTTCAGAAAAAAAATCACATTTCTGATGTTTTTTTTTTGTGTTGCTAAGCAAATATCTAAACTTTAAAATAAAAATGTGGTTGTAATTTTGATAAATTGAAAATTTCACAATGGTTTCTAAAAATGTTCCTAAATAAAAATTTTTAATTGACAGCCCATAAGAAGATATGAGGCATTCCACACCAAAAATATGAGTACCGTAAACTTTTGAATAGGTTGTATGGATAGCCCTATATGGAACTTGGAAAATTGCGTTTTTGGTTTTTCAAAAACTGGGCTGAGGAGGCGTGGTCAAATATTGGAAAAATGGTCAAATTTTTTTTTTTTTTTTTACGTTGAACCAACACTCAGGGGATGCCCCTATTAATGCAGTGCATTGTGTTGATATCAGGAAAATAGGTTATGAGGAGGAGGAAAGAGAGAGTAGTGTTTGTGGATATTTGACTTGAATTTATCTACATTGAAAGAAACTGGGAAGACCTCTGCGGGAAGATTATTCCACATACGGCTAGTTCGACTGATGAACGAACCTTCTCTGTAATGCGCTGTGCGATCCACTGGACAATCGACAACAAACGGATGTGATCTACTAGACAACCGAGTATTGCGAACAAAAACTCGGGCTCTAGGGATAAGTTCACTTATCTCAGCAGAACACTTTCCGTGGTAATATCGATAGAACAGAGTCACACAACCCACATTCCGACGATGCTCCAATGAGTCAATAGAGTTGGACACACTATTGTCATTGATTAGCATCAACGCCCTCCTTTGCACACGGTCCAATAGCTCCAAAATAGACTTTGAAGCCCCTGCCCATATATGGGAGTTGTATTCCATCTTCGGTCGGATGTAGGTGGTATAAATAGTGAGGAGATCTGATGAGGTGAAGTACTTCTTACACCGGTTTAAAAAACCGAGACACTTGAATGCTTCTTTCGACACTTGAAAAACGTGCTTATTCCAACGGACATCACACTGAATTTTCATGCCCAGAACATCAAGAGTGTCAGATTCCACGATACTTATTCCACCAATATGTACAGATGACACTGTTGATTCCACATTTTTGTTAAAACGACTTATTTAAAAAATGGAAAATTTCAGAACGGGTTCTGAAAATTTTCCAAAAAAAATGTAATCGATAGCCCATGTAAAACTATATAAGAATGTAAATTTTTGAGATTGTAGTGCATTTCGTTTTAATGTGATAAATATTTAATCAAGGCAACTCGCCATAAATTTGACCATTTTTCCAATATTTGACCACGCCTCCTAAGCCCAGTTTTTGAAAAATTGAAAAACCAAAAACGCAATTTTCTTAGTTATTTTTCTTATCATACAACCTATTCAGAAAATCACGGGACATATGTTTTTTTGAAGCGGGACATTTGGTGTGGAATGCCTCATATATGCGTTGGAGCTCGTTTTTTAAAGTAAAGCGTTTAGACTACTCTAAAGATTAAATAAAAACAGGTAAGAATGCAATTCTGATAAACCACATTATAGATAACTTGCACATTTTTCACTTTAATTTCTATTTTTTCTATATTTTTCTGAATTTTTTTTTAATTTTTCTGAAATTTATTTACTTTATTTTTAATTTCCTTGATGGGTAAATAAGTATACTTTTGGTAATAAATTAATGATCCTAGACACCCTAAAAGGCAACTTTTCCAATTCGTGAAAAGGATCATTTGCTCCACCGCACAGTGGATCGAAAATCGAAAGTCCCGGTCAAAGGGTAAAACTAAGTAATCATCCAAACTCATTGAAATTTGTGTCCCATATGGATTTTGGCTCGCTGAATTCATGTGTGCTCTCAAACTTTTAAAATTTGTAATATTTTACGAGATATTTTGGTCCAAATTTTTTTATTTTTGGATTTTTTCAGTTTTTATATAATTTTTTATAGAAGATGTGTAATTTATTATTTTTTTACGCTAATATGATAACAGGGAATTGTTTTAAAACATTTCATGCTTGGTTTGCAAAAAAATTTCGCGGAAAGCTAAATTCACAAAACGCGACATAATGCAAAAAATAGAAATGGAAGTTATAAAGCTTTATATAAATTATAAATATAATCTGTCCTTATAATTTGACTAACACTATTTTCAAATTCGGCAATTAATAACTTAAAAAAAATTACTCTGAAATTTTAACCGTCAAATATTTCGGCGGGGTTCAAGAAAATGGGTATAAAACCGATATGGAAATTAAAGAGGACGTAAACACCTTTAGTTTTCTGTGCATACCTTTTTTAAAGAACTTGGGCAATTTTTTTTATTCTAACCTAAAATTTTTGTTTTTTTCAGTGTAGATTTTTTTTACATATTTGGACCGATTTTATTTTTTTTGTAGTTTAACTTTTGGATTTGAAGCTGAACTAAAGAAAAATTATAATGGTATGCCTTTAATGAACGCGAATGTTGCAAAATTGCAAAAATAAAAAATCGCATTTTTTTTTTGTTTTCGTCAAATTCGGACTCAGAGTACCCTAAAACATATAAAAATACTTTTTTCATTAATAAAAACAGCGAAAAAATAATGACCGGGTGTTTCTTCTACGGGTCAGTCTTAATGAAATCAATCAAAAATAGCTAAAAATTTTCGTAACCCCCTCCGATTTTGATGAAATTTGGTTTAGTTGTAACACTAAGTGATAAACTGACACACACTTATTTTCAGCCCTCTAAGTAAAGAGTGGGCGAAAACACGGAGGGTCAAAATTTCCCCCAAAATCTCCCAGTCGCGACACTTTGCACCTAAAAAACTTAATATCGTTGGTTCTATTTTAGCTAGAAAGCCCATTTTTGGCTTGTTTTGAAGCTCATAATATGCTCTACAAGACTTACCATAACCAAAAAATTTTCGAAAAAAATAAGGGTTACCTCCCTTATTTTAAAGTCGTGATATACGGAGGAGAAAATGGGGAGGATGGTATCCTCCGATTTTTTTTTTACTTGCTAATCTTTGAGAGAAAGTCCTAAAGAATATATTTTAAAATTTTTATGTTGGGACAACAATGGGATCGCTCAAAATCAAAATTTTTCACAGTTTTCCCAAAAATCTCCAAATCCCAACACTCTTTAACATTAAAAATTTTATATCATAAGTGCTTTTGTAGCTACAGAGCCCATTTTTTTTTGTTTTAAAGCTTATAATACGATCTACAAGACATACAAAAACCAAAAAATTTCCAAAAAAAGGAATTGGTGCTCCCCTTATTTGAAGGTCGTGGCAAAGGGTGGAGGAAATGGGGGAAAGTATCCCCCGATTTTTTTTTTACTTGGTATTCTCAAAGTGCAAGTCCTAATGAACATAGTCTACAATTTTTATGTTATGACAACAATGGGGTCGACCAAAATCAAAATTTTTCAAAATTTTCCCCCAAAATCAACAAATCGCGACATTCTTGCGCCTCCCATTGGACTCCCAAGATAAAAATTTCAGGATATGCTCTTTAGAACTTACTCTTTTTAAAAAAAAAAAACAAGATGAAAAAAAATTGGGGGATACTGTCCCCCAATTTCCCCCACCCCTTGCCACGATCTTTTAATACAAGAGGCACCCCTCATGTTTTTTATTTTTTTTTTTTGTGATAGTAATATTGTAGGGCATATTAAGAGCTTTAAAACAAGCCAAAAATGGACTCTATAGCTACAATACAGTCCACGACATAAAATTTGTAATGTGCAAGAGTATCGCGATTTGGAGATTTTAAGGGAAGTTGTGAAAAATTTTGATTTTGGTCGATCTGATTGTTGTCCCAACATAAAAATTTTAGGATATGCTCATTAGGACTTGCGCTTTGAGAATACCAAGTAAAAAAAAACTCGGGGGATACTTTCCCCCATTTCCTCCACCCTTTGCCACGACCTTCAAATAAGGGGGGCACCAATTCCTTTTTTTGGAAATTTTTTGGTTAAGGTAGGTATTGTAGAGCGTACTATAAGCTTTAAAACAAACAAAAATGGGCTCTGTAGCTACAATAGCACTTATGATATTACATTTTTAAGGTTCAAGAGTGTTGCGATTAGGAGATTTTAGGGGAAGTTGTGAAAAATTTTGATTTTTAGTGATCCCATTGTTGTCCCAACTTAAAAATTTTAGAATATATTCTTTAGGACCTTCTCTATAAGATTGTCAAGTAAAAAAAAAATCGGGGGATACCATCCTCCCCATTTTCTCCTCCCTTTATCACGACCTTAAAATAAGGGAGGTAACCCTTATTTTTTTCGAAAATTTTTTGGTTATGGTAGGTCTTGTAGAGCATATTATGAGCTTCAAAACAAACCCAAAATGGGCTTTCTAGCTATAATAGAACCAACGATATTAAGTTTTTACGGTGTAAAGTGTCGCGACTGGGAGATTTTGGGGGAAATTTTGACCCTTTGTATTTTCGGCCCCTGTTGACTTAGAGGGCTGAAAATTTGCATTTGTTAGTTTTTTACGTAGTGTAAGAACTTAACCAAATTTCATCAATATCGGAGGGGGTCGAAAATATTCATGATTGATTTCACTAATAATGACCCTTACACGATCCACTGTGCAGCGTAGTAATTATATGTAAATCTGTTTTAATAATTTCTTGTTGATTGTTTGACAATTGTGATCAAACTAAGAGAATGTACAATTTTCTTTTTCTAATGCTCAATGAGTGTTGAGTTCAATATGTATCAATAATTTTGTTGGAACATTGGCAATTGCCATGTTAATTCCTTATGCTACTTGAAGTATAGAGTTTTTATATTTGCTAAATATTCTTGATGATGGAATCTGACATATTCCGAAACATATTTAAAACAGAAAAATAATTTTCTTGAAAATTATACTACGATAATATCATAGTTTTAATTAGTAAAGGAAAAATGACCTCGAGCTATAGTAAACCAACTCAAAATATATCGTTATAAATATTTTTTTCCATGATTTTTTATACAAAAAATTACATTCGCGGCAGTCTAATCATCCTACAGACCTTTTTCGCTGAAATTTTTTTGTGACCCCACATTTTTTTCTTCATAATAATTTTTTTTAATAAAAATTGCATTTTTTAGTTGAATATTTTGCCGTTGAATGAACTTTCCATCTCAAAAACACCAAATAAGAAATGTGAGAAAAAACACATTTTGCGTTAAAATCACGGCTCTATGTGGTCATGAATAAAATTCATCATAATGTGCGAGTTTGCTATGTTATTTTTTTGGCTTGTTTTTAAACTTTATAACATTTTGATTTTAAAACGGATGATAAAAACAAAAAGTGGTCATTTATTTGGAGTAAATATTGGTTGATAAAACTGACATATTTATTATTATTAAAGTAGTATTTTTTTTCTTTTTTGTTTAAACATTTGCTTTAGCAAACTTTGAATATTTGAAGGATAACAAAGAATGAATAAATTTAACAAAGGAAATTTTAAATAAACATGTAGGAATCCTACATTCGGTCGGGCTGAATCAAAAATGATGTGCACAAAAATTTAATTTTTTTCTTTTACTACGATTGTACAATTTTCATCTTCTAATTCCCAATGGGAGTAGTAGAGTCGAATATGTATTAATATTTTAGTTTGATCATTAACGATTTGTCATTAAGAACCCCCTGCTACCTGTAGTATAGGGTTTTGATTTTTGCTAAATAGTCTTAACAATGGGATCTGACAAATTCCGAAACACTCGACACGTGTTTGTCTTGCAAAATATGACCAACAAAAATAAATTTAAAACAGAAAAAAAAATTTCTTGAAAATTGTTCTATTAGAATATCATTGTTTTAATAAGGAAATAATGAAAATATAATATTTTAAAGGTCAAATAAAACTTTTTTTTTCATAAAAATTAATCAGAATTTATTCCAGCTGTTTTTAGTATTTTTCTAAAATTTCCTATATTTGGTTTTGTATTAAGTTTTCAAAATTTTTCAATATTTTCTGAATTTTGCTGATTTTTTCTAAATTTTTCTAATTTTTTCAAAATTTTTATGATGTTTTTGTTATTTTCAGAATTTTCGAAAATATTACTGATTTTTTCACATAATTTTGTTTTTCTAATTTTGATTATAACATGTTTTTTTTCCTTTTTTTGGGGTTTTCTTCTCATATCTAAACTTTCAAATTTTGCCATTCCGTTGGTTAAAGTAACCACAGTTTAAACATTAATTTAAATTTACATCTTAAATCTTAATTTTCTTTCACAACCAGTTCTTTTATTTTTTTTTTACCAAAATTTTCGCGAGTGTTACTTTAGTTTATTACTTAAAAACTCTCTTATCAAAAACATAAGAAAAACTTATTTTAATCTTTTGCCATTATAATTAATTTACAACATGATTTGAACTTAACAACTAACTGAAAAATAAACTTTTCCTGGGTATTTAAGTTTATTAAAAACTATTGCATTTCTCACTAACAATAAGTGGAAAAGAAAGAAATTGTTACATATTTGTAAATTTTCAAATTTACCAAAAACAAGGAAACGAAATAAGTACTAAAAACTAAAGGGTACTAAATAAACACATAGTCAAATACAGTTTGCCACAAATACATTTACACAATAAACATCCTGGACGCTTAAACAAATACATACAGCCATAGAAATGAAATGTTATTTACACGCATACCTACACAAAAGATATTATTTCATACGAATGTTGAATGTTCATTATTTGGAAAAAGTAAAAGGGAATTAAAAAAAAATTCAGAATTCATACTGTGCAAACGTAGCAGAGTTAGTTAGTACACTAACATCTCACTTAACGGTTTTTTAAAGCATTTAAGTGATCCTATACCTATAAATAATTAAAAAAAAAAATAAATTTTTCGTAATAGAATACCGTAATAGCGAATTTTGTTAGCCTTAGTTTTTATTCTCGTTCCTTTAAATCACAAGGCCGTTATAACTATTCGTCGTATAACGAGGGAGTGTTTTACTAGGTTCTAGTGTAATTCCTTCAAGCAACAGCGTTTTTAAAACATATTTTCTATTAGCTTTACCTAGAAAATGAAACTACATATGAGGCATTCCACACCAAATGTCCAGCAAAAAAAAAACACGTGTACCATAAACTTCTGAATAGGTTGTATGGATAGCCCTATATGGAACTTAGAAAATTGCGTTTTCGGTTTTTCAATTTTTCAAAAACTGGGCTTAGGAGGCGTGGTCAAATATTGGAAAAATGGTCAAATTTGTGGCGAGTTGCCTTGATTAAATATTTATCACATTAAAACGGAATGCACCACAATCTTAAAAATTTACATTCTTATATAGTTTCGTATGGGCTATCGAATAAATTTTTTTTCCTTGAAAAATTTTCAGAACCCGTTCTGAAATTTTCCATTTTTTAAAAAAGTCAATTTATCAAAAATCCGGCCACTTTTTTTTCTTTTTTTTTAATTTTTTTTTAAAGTTTAGATGTTTGTCCATCCACACAAAAAAAATCAGAAATGTATTTTTCGTTTTTTTCGAGAAAATCGCATTTGAATTTTAAATTTCGTAACAATTTTTTAATTTGCTTGTATTTTCTTGCTTTAACGTTGCGAATGAGTAATATTAATTGCATGAATATTACTCATTCGACACATTAAAACAAGAAAATACAAGCAAATTACAAAATTGTTATGAAATTTAAAATTCAAATGCAATTTTCTCGAAAAAAAACGAAAAATACATTTCTGATTTTTTTTGTGTGGATAACCAACAACTAAACTTTAAAAAAAAATTAAAAAAAAGAAAAAAAAGTGGCCGGATTTTTTATAAATTGACTTTTTTAACAAATGGAAAATTTCAGAACGGGTTCTGAAAATTTTCTAAAGAAAAAAATTTTATTCGATAGCCCATACAAAACTATATAAGAATGTAAATTTTTAAGATTGTGGTGCATTCCGTTTTAATGTGATAAATACACTCATGATCATAATAATAGGTACACCACCTGAACTATTTTTGAAATGCCAATAACTGTCAAATTAAGATATTTTTTAATGAGCAAATGTGTTTTTTGTTTAGTATTCGATGCGGCAAAGATATTATATATCAAAGCATGGCAAGTCCATCTTTATTTATTGTTTGCCAGTTAACAGTTTATAAAAAGTGCTTCCAGCAGGTGATCATAATAATAGGTACACTCGAAATTTTTCCTATTTTTTTCAATTTAAAGGTCATATTTTGCAATTATTTATATCGATTCAAATAATTTGGTAAAAATACTTGAAAAATACAATTAATTATCCAATAATAAGTGTCCATTTTGTCAGAAAATGACTAGAACCATAGCTAAAAACTTTAAAAAATCTGGAAAATCTATATCAAAATGCTTGGGCCGGTACGTGAACTTCGTTCAAAATACCTTAAAAATGGAAAAAAAAATTTAGAAACACGTGTTAGATCATATTAAAGATCCCCGGTTGCTGATTTCCATATCATTTCTATTTCAAAAGAGGACCCATCGAAGTCCTCAAAAGCTGTTTTTGCCGAAATTACAAGTGTAAAAGGCGCACCAACTGTTCACCAACGTCTCCAGTAGGTGAAATTACCCAGCCAAATAGCACGAAAAGTCCTTCTGATGTGTAAGAAGAATATTAGATAATGTTAAATGTAGGCAAGGAATACTTGCTCTAGAGCGGAATTTAAGGCGATGTTTCCCCTACTGAAATTGGAAGCAAAAAATATTAAGCGAAACGATATGGCAACCAGTGGTTGGGGATGTTTTATATGATCTAACACGTGTTTCTAAATTTTTTTTCGTTTTTAAGGTACTTTGAACGAAGTTCACGTACCAGCCCAAGCATTTTGATATAGATTTTCCAGATTTTTTTAAGTTTTTAGCTATGGTCCGTTCATCAGAAGAACAGTGCTTTTTTCTAGTCATTTTCTAACAAACTGGACACTTATTATTGGACAATTAATTGTATTTTTCTAGTATTTTTACCAAATTATTTGAATCGATATAAATAATTGCAAAATATGACCTTTAAATTGAAAAAAGTAGGAAAAATTTCGAGTGTACCTATTATTATGATCACCTGCTGGAAGCACTTTTTATAAACCGTTAACTGGCAAACAATAAATAAAGATGGACTTGCCATGCTTTGATATATAATACCTTTGCCTCATCGAATACTAAAAAAAAACACATACCTATTATTATGATCATGAGTGTATTTAATCAAGGCAACTCGCCTCAAATTTGACCATTTTTCCAATATTTGACCATGCCTGCTAAGCCCAGTTTTTGAAAATTAGAAAAACCAACAACGAAATTTTCTTAGTTCCATATAGGGCTATCCAAACAACCTATTTAGAAATTTACGGGACATATGTTTTTCTGTAGCGGGACATTTGGTGTGGAATGCGTCATATGTATATTAGTTTTCTTATTCTGTTTGTCAAATATTAAAAATTTGTCTTACCGTCAAATTACAAGGAAAGTCTTGCAAATGGATCCTAGTGATTTTTCTATAGTTTCAATATGCTCACAGCATTCTGAACCAATAGAGTCAATCTTTAAAAAAACAAAATTTTTAAGAATTGAGAAAAAATTTGGAAAAAAACAAAAAGGTCTCGAATTTTTCTATAAAAAATTGTTCCAGAATCAGCAAATTTTTTATACAAAAAATGTCTCAGAATTTGCGAATTTTTTATACGAAAAACGTCCTAGAATCTGCGAATTTTCTATACGAAATAGTCTTAGGATCTGAGATTTTTTTATACGAAAAATGTTTCAAAATCTGCGAATTTTTTGTACGAAAAATGTCTCAGAATCTGCGAATTTTTTTATACGAAAAGGTCTCAAAATTTGTGAATTTTCGATATCAAAAAAGTTTTAGAAAAATGTTTCAGAATCTGCGAATTTTTTATACAAAAAATGTCTCAGAATCTGCGAACCTTTTAATAAGAAAGTTGTCTCAGAATCTGAGAAAAATAATTCATTATGAAAGCTTTCAGAATTTTGAAAGAAAAGTTGCATTAATTTTATTTTAATATTTTATATTAATATTTGTAATATTTGATTCAACTGTGAATTTTTTACTAAATTTGAATAAAGTTGTTGACCTCCAAAAAATTCTGATCAACCTTGATCAAAAGATTTAATTACTATTTTACCCACAACAGGCGAAAAAACGAAATTTAAAAAAAAATGTCTAAACATAATTTTCTGTGTATGTGCATTTATATGCATTTTTGTTCAAATGCATTGAACTTCTACAATTTTTAACTTAAACTTTACATAAGGAAATAAAATTTAATAATTTTTAACTTACAAGGGAAGTATTCCAACCCTTATGAACCGATTTGCCTTAAACTTAAAATTTATACATATGGGCAATTCCATCATGTCGAACGTGACCGTTGCACACATTAAAGTTGAATAAAAAGTCGAAATAAAAAGATTTTTTTTCTTGACAAAAGGGGAAACTTATAGCTCTTAACTAGCTCTATAATTGTTGCTCAGGTTGATTTTGAAAATTGTTTCAAGCTTTCGAGATAATCGCAAAAAAGACAACCATTCGCACGGGACAAAAAACAGAAGTCGTTTTCGCGACTATCAATCAAAACTCTGATTTCAGCGAAACCTGAGGCAATATCACAATGCGACTAATTTTGAAATGTTGGCTTATAATGTCTCTTAAAAGTTGTAAAATTTTAACTCAAAATTATTTCTACTTTTTATTTAATTTAACTCTAATCACTGTCGCACGCGACATGTCGCACGGGACCGTTTTTTCCATCATCATATTTATGTTAGTTTTGTTGTTCTTTTTTAACAAATTATAAATAAATAAGCTTAGAAAACTTGGCATATATTTTTTTCGTTCCCCTGGTCTGGTTCGTATTGAATTTCAGCCAAATCGGTTCAGTGGTTCAAAAGTTATTAGCAAAACCGAGAATTTCAGATTAGTTTCACATTAAATTCACGTGTTGAAAACCCGTTAAACATGTTTTTAAAACATTGGTAAGTCACAAAACTATTTTACAACGTATTTTTGGCACTCAAAAATTTTGTCACAAAAAAGTACACTCGAAAAAGTTTTACACTCAAAAAAAAATTTTACACTCAAAAAAAATTTAGTAAATTATTTTTTTTTTTCAAAAATTACTTAAAAAAAAATTTTTACATAACATTAAATATTTCTAATCCAAAATGTTATTTGCTTTCACTTAAAAAGGGCATTGTGGAGGTTATTCATAGATTCGCCTAGTCGAATTTAACTTTTCAACTTGTTTAATTTATTGTCTTGTAATTTCATTTCATCTTACTTCAACTTTTCTCTCCTCCGTTTGCATCTCTCTTTATTTTTTTCGCCGTTTATACTCATCTATATTTAAATAATTTAAAAGAATGTATTAAAATAAGTAAATCATTTATTTAAGAAAAAAATATTTTTTCAAAATTTTAAAATCCACGCTTACCATGTCGCACGTGACCAACTTTATATAAGAACCAAGACCACAGATTTTATTATTTTTCAATATTTTTTTTATTTTAATTGTAATAAAAATCTGAGTTTGTTCTCAATTTTTGATGAACTTTCGTTATATACACTTGACGCACTTATTACAAATGTTGTTTTTCAATGTCGCACGGGACATCGAAATGTGTGATAAAGCATAGCAAAAACTAACCGTTATTTTTTGAATTGCATAGTTTGTTATGCATTTTTTTTTAGCTCTTTGTATCTCCAGAAAGATTTTTTAAAATAAAAAGTCAATATTTAATGCTTCTCTTTAAGAACTTTTAACAAAACAAAAGGTGCAATAGAAATGTCCCAATGAGAAAAAATTGGCTTGCTCGACTTTACATTCGAATATCTCGAAATGGGTTATGAATAAATGTAAAATTTGTTCACTTTAGTTAAATTTGATTGTTTTCCTATGAAAATATGTTAAAACAAATTCGTTTCAAGAACTTTTGGTTTTTTGGTCTTGGTAGACCTTTCGGTGGAAGTGCCCATATAAAAGAGACATTTATAAGGTTTTGGTGTCTCGGCCTATCGGCCATATCGGGGATTTATATATTTTGTTCCCGTCAATTCTATAACACGGGTGGTCCGAGACACTTTTAACCTAATTTTATTGATCCATGATCAATTTTAAGACATTCTATAAATGTCCGTCTGTCTGTAGATAACACCATGCAATCCAAAATAAAAGGGCTAGGATGCACAAATAAGTCTTATGGTCATAGGTAGGTTAAGTTCGTAAACGGGAAAAATCGGATATGGGAAAAAAAGTTTCCCCTTGAAGAACTAAACCAACCTTTGAAAAAAATATTTTTATACCCTCCACTCTAGTGATAGAGGGTATATATAAGTTTGTCATTCCGTTTGTAACACCTCGAAATATTGGTCTAGGACCCCAAAAAGTATATATATTCATGATCCTCGATCGATTTTAAGACGATCTAGCGATGTCCGTCCGTCCGTCCGTCCGTCTGTCCGCCTGTCTGTCTGTTGAAAACACGCTTACTTTTGAAAGACTTTACGGAGGCTCCTGAAGTTTGGCATATATGTTGCGCATTTATCTGGTCAGGTTGGTATTGCAATCCAGCGAAATCGGTCCAGTGGTTCAAAAGTTATGAGCAAAAGACTGAATTTCGGCAAGGGTTTTTCGTGAATTTTTGATATAAAAAGCACTATAACTTTCGAAAGGCAATTCTGAGGATACTGAAGCTTAGCATATATATTTTGCGTTCCTCCAGCCTCGTTCGTATTAAATTTCAGCCAAATCGGTCCAGTGGTTCAAAAGTTATTAGCAAAACCGTGAAATTCAGATTAGCTTCACCTTAAATTCACGTGTTGAAACCCCGTTAAACATGTTTTAAAAACATTGGTAAGTCGCAAAAATATTTTTCAACGTATTTTTGTCACTCAAAAATATTTTTATACCAAAAAAAAAAAAAAAACGCTCGAAAAAAATTTTACACTCAAAAAAAAATTTACACTCAAAAAAAAATTAGTAATTTTTTTTTTTTTTTAAAAATTACTAAAAAACAATTTTTTACACAAAATAAAATATTTCTAATCAAAACTGTTATTTTTTTCACGTTAGAAAATTTTCTATCACTTAAAATGGGCATTGTGGAGGGTATTCATAGATTCGGCCAAGTCGAATTTAACTATTCTACTTGTTTTTGTTGCTTTTTTGGTACAATAGGAAATATAGAGAGAAAATAATTCACGCAAACTCATGCAAAAAAAACGACTCACGCACACTCACTCACGCAATTTTTTTCTCCACTCACACTCACTCACAACCACGTGAGTAAAATTGAAATCAGTCACACTCACTCGTGATTCACGTGAATCACGCTCTAATCTGCTCATGTTCCCATCTCTAATAAATATACATGATTTGCAGTAGAATTACGGTCCTTATACAAAAATTGCTAAATTGCTATAAAAAAAAATAAAATTCTCGTGTCTCCCAATGAAGTATGTATCTATTCGTGTTTTCGCGATAATGCATTTTTTTGCACACTTAAAAAAAATTTACTACATTCGAAAAGTGGGACTAAAAATAAAATATTCACCTAATTTTTTTTAAATTAAAATTAAATTAGCTGGAAAAACTCTGATACATGGGAAATTTCTTTTTAACTCTACTTGAAATTTTGCGAGTATGCTAAAAAGAACAAAATATTTTTTTTTAAAAATTTGCGAATTGATATGAAATAACTGAGACATAAATGCTTAGATTTAAACCCAATTTTTTTTTTTAACAGTCCAAAAAATATTTTTTAGCGATTTTCGCGAATACGCGAATTGATCGCGAAAACCTGAGAGACACGGGTGTTTTTTTTTTAACCCCACTTTCTGAATAGCATAATTTTTTTCTATTGTGAAAACTTTTTTTTTTGTTGCATTTTTCGCGAAAAGGCGAATTGATCTAGAGAAACTGGGAGACACGGGTATTTTATTTTTGGCCCTACTTTCCGTATTTTCGGGTCTGGTTCATGTGTACAGCCAAAAGTTGCAATTTGTTGGACGGTGTAATATGTTGTTGAACAAATATTTGGTAAGACATCCTAAATTAATGCTACAAATTAGGGGGACACATTACCTGGTAATGTGTTACATACTCACCACCCATTTCCAAAGTTTTGCTGGGTAACAATCGAATTCAATTCTGATGACGGAATTTAATTCAGGATGTCAAAATAGACAAGGATTTGTGGGTCTAGTTTCTAGGGCAGAAACTTTTTTTTTTTGGGGCTGTATTATTTTAGTTTTTTTTTTGCAATTTTTACATGAGTTAAAAAAAAAATGTGTTCGTACCTTTTTAATACTTTTCATAATTTCAACTGATTTTCATTGTTAACAAAATTTATAATTCATAACTAAATTCATAATTTATCTTTAAAAATATATTTTTATGTGTTATTTAAATTCACCTCTACCATTACTAAATATATTTTTTCTCTATTTTCTTATATAAAAGCATTTACAATTTGTGCTAGTGTGTTTAACTGAAGTCTGTATCTAAAGCAGCGTCTGAAACATTTGGACATTTGGATTTATATAACAAGAACACAAAGCTCCACAGGATATCCATTTATGTGAATTTAATTGTAATTTAATCCCTGAAAACAAAATCATAGTGTTTGTAGTAGATGGGTTTGAAAAATAGTAAAGCAAGTCATTGTTAAAGAATATGTATTTGTATGAAATGAAGTATAGAACGAAGTAAGTATGTACAAAGGGAGGAGCAAATTTGTGTTAAGAAGATTTTGTTGTTTCGATTTGGCTAAAAGTGGGGGTTGCAAAATTATTTAAGAACAAAATTTACACAAAAACTTATTAAACTTTCCGATTTTGAAGGTTTATAAGGAACCAAAAAAGATTGTTTTTATATCGACTTGAAAGAGTAATTCAGACTCTGAGCGAAATCGAAAAAAAAAAAAACATTTTTTTGCTCCTCCCTAATGTGCAAGTATTTGTAATTGTTTAAACCCTATTGTAAGTTTTACTTTAACATATGGTTTTTTTAATAGTATTGTTGCTGCTGTTGCTGTTTTACCATGTTAGCAACAGTTTTGTTTTTAAACAATTTTGGGAAAATATCTTTTGTTTCATTTGTGCACTCGACAAAAACGCAAAAGCTTGAACTATATATTTTATAAAATTTTTAACAATTTCTTTCGTTGCAAATTGTATAAATGTAAATGATATATTTTACTTTTTATATATGCTCTCAAAAGGCATACACATACACATTTATATCTGTATATGTGTTAGAGTTTTAATGTAGTGAGATTGCAAGTGTGTTTACACATTTAACAGTTTTTGGTTTTGTATAAATGTATGAGTTGGTTACATACATACACACATACACTTTACTATTTCTTGCTCCAATAAACATGCAAGGCAATACTTCAATGTTTACTTGCGTATTATACACTCATGAAATAAATGTTGGATTTAAGAAAAAATCATTAGTATATAACAAACCACACTAAAAAATACCTGAATTTTTAGTTTTGGTTCTAAGAAATTATTTATCCTCTGTTCACAATTGTGGATATCCAAAGTATCTTGTAAAAGAGGAAATCTTTTTGGAATCGTGCCGAGCAATTAAAGGTTTTTAGTAGAAAACACATTAAGTTTCAGATTCTTGCTGTAGCTGTGAAATCACTTGGATAATGATTTATCATACAAATTGTGGATTTATAAAATAAACAGCCCCACAAAAACCAAAGAGAACCTGAACCCGAAACTAAATACATTTTGCAAAGCGCGTTTTCAAAATTCTAAAAACTTAATTTTTATATGAATCCAGAAGTGGTGCTTCAACTCGCTATTATTTATCGTGCACCCCTTAAAATATGCTTTCAGAATATTTTAAAAATACTACAGCAAATTGGAAGTACTAAGAGGAGGAGTCACAGATGTATAAAATCTTAATATTATAAAGACTTCGCACAAAAAATCCTACTTCAAATCAAAAATCTTTTACAAAAAATTTTCTTTTCCTAATTTTTTTTCTCAAGCTTATAATTGTATGCATGTGTGTGTGTGTGTTTAAACATTATAATTTATTTTTACTACTGTGCAGGTTAAATTGTTTATATAAATCATAAAAAAAAACATGCACACATAGTTGTAAACATACATATATTTTTGTAACAGCATATTTTAATGTTATTGAAATATCAAATAATGAATTGTTTTTATATTTTTTTATGTTTGTTAAATAAATAGTAAATGGGGTTACTAGGAAATATATTTTTTGGATTGGTTTAAAAATAAATTAAAAATGGGGCATTACTAAAATTAAAAAAAAATGTACTCCAATACATCTAAATGATGGACTTCCTCTGTTAATCATTTAACCTTTTCTGAAAGTTGCGAAAATTTCTTAATTGGGGCCATTTTTTTAATATATTGTAACTATAAAACAGCCTTTATACATCCCATCAAAATTTTTTGGAATCGTTTCTTTGGCAATGTATTCTGGAATAGATTCCCCAGTAATCTTACTCCATTCCTCTACTGTTTCCACGGAATCAATAAAAAAACTTATAATTTTTGAAAAAAATGTCAAACAGAAAAATAAAATTTATAAAAAAAAAAAATTCATTTGTTATCTTTTTGTGGACAAAATTTTTGATTTTCGCAGCACTAATTGTGCTTTTAAATACATTCTGGATACATACATATGTATGGCAGAAATAACGTAAGTACACATCTTAATTTGGTATATGTACGTGGTACTTACAATTTGTTATATGGTTTCTTTCAGATTGCAAAAAATACATATTTTAAGATGTAGTTTAGGAGAACTGATGCTGTCGGCTGTACTCATGGAAATATTAAGAAGTACATTCTATCCATTTTCTCAAAACTAGAAGCGTGGGATATAATATTCATTGTAAAGAAATGATCAAAGTTATAGCATGTACGTATGTATCCACAGTTTAACATAATTTTTGATAAGGATAAAAAGTTTTAAATGTCTCAGAACCTAAGAGACATTTTCTTTAGGAAAAATGTCTCAGAATCTGAGACATTTTCTATAGGAAAATGTCTCAGAATCTGCGACTTTTTCTATAGGAAAAATGTCTCAGAATCTGCGACTTTTTCTATAGGAAAAATGTCTCAGAATCTGCGACTTTTTCTATAGGAAAAATGTCTCAGAATCTGAGACTTTTTCTATAGGAAAAATGTCTCAGAATCTGAGACTTTTTCTATAGGAAAAATGTCTCAGAATCTGAGACTTTTTCTATAGGAAAAATGTCTCAGAATCTGAGACTTTTTCTATAGGAAAAATGTCTCAGAATCTGAGACTTTTTCTATAGGAAAAATGTCTCAGAATCTGAGACTTTTTCTATAGGAAAAATGTCTCAGAATCTGAGACTTTTTCTATAGGAAAAATGTCTCAGAATCTGAGACTTTTTCTATAGGAAAAATGTCTCAGAATCTGAGACTTTTTCTATAGGAAAAATGTCTCAGAATCTGAGACTTTTTCTATAGGAAAAATGTCTCAGAATCTGAGACTTTTTCTATAGGAAAAATGTCTCAGAATCTGAGACTTTTTCTATAGGAAAAATGTCTCAGAATCTGAGACTTTTTCTATAGGAAAAATGTCTCAGAATCTGAGACTTTTTCTATAGGAAAAATGTCTCAGAATCTGAGACTTTTTCTATAGGAAAAATGTCTCAGAATCTGAGACTTTTTCTATAGGAAAAATGTCTCAGAATCTGAGACTTTTTCTATAGGAAAAATGTCTCAGAATCTGAGACTTTTTCTATAGGAAAAATGTCTCAGAATCTGAGACTTTTTCTATAGGAAAAATGTCTCAGAATCTGAGACTTTTTCTATAGGAAAAATGTCTCAGAATCTGAGACTTTTTCTATAGGAAAAATGTCTCAGAATCTGAGACTTTTTCTATAGGAAAAATGTCTCAGAATCTGAGACTTTTTCTATAGGAAAAATGTCTCAGAATCTGAGACTTTTTCTATAGGAAAAATGTCTCAGAATCTGAGACTTTTTCTATAGGAAAAATGTCTCAGAATCTAAGACTTTTTCTATAGGAAAAATGTCTCAGAATCTGAGACTTTTTCTATAGGAAAAATGTCTCAGAATCTGAGACTTTTTCTATAGGAAAAATGTCTCAGAATCTGAGACTTTTTCTATAGGAAAAATGTCTCAGAATCTGAGACTTTTTCTATAGGAAAAATGTCTCAGAATCTGAGACTTTTTCTATAGGAAAAATGTCTCAGAATCTGAGACTTTTTCTATAGGAAAAATGTCTCAGAATCTGAGACTTTTTCTATAGGAAAAATGTCTCAAAATCTGAGACTTTTTCTAAAGGAAAAATGTCTCAAAATCTGAGACTTTTTTTATAGGAAAAATGTCTCAAAATCTGAGACTTTTTATAGGAAAAATGTCTCAAAATCTGAGACTTTTTCTGTAGGAAAAATGTCTCAGAATCTGAGACTTTTTCTATAGGAAAAATGGCTTAGAATCTGAGACGTTTTTCCTGTACAAAAAGTCTTAGAATCTGAGACATTTTTTCTATAGAAAAAGTCTCAGATTCTGAGACATTTTTCCTATAGAAAAAGTATTAGATTCTGAGACGTTTTTCCTATAGAAAAAGTCTCAGATTCTGAAACATTTTTCCTATAGAAAAAGTCTTAGATTCTGAGAGTTTTTCTTTAGAACAAATGCCTCAGAATCTGAGACTTTTTCTATAGGAAAAATTTCTCAGAATCAGAGACTTTTTCAATAACAAAAATGTTTCAGAATCATACACATATTTTAATTTTAACTTAAAAATTTTTCAGAATGTGAGACTTTTTCAATAGGAAATTTTTTTTCGAATTTGTGGATTTTTCTTTACGAAAAATCGGAGACTTTTTCTATGGGAAAAAATTCTCAGAATCTGCGACTTTTTCTATAGAAAAAATGTTTCACAATCTGACAAATTTTTACAACAAATATATTTTTCCCATAACAACAATTCTAATATTCTGAGACATTTTTAATAAAGAAAAAGTGTGGTGCTGAGCCATTTTTCTGTGGAAAGTGTCGGGTTTCATAAATATATTCTGTTATCTTCTATTATTTTAATTAGTTCTATTGGTGTAGTTCTCTCGTTTGTTTTTATTGGTTGTTTAAATCCTTAATACATAAGTCTATAGATTTTCTCTTAATAAGATTATTGTGGTAAAATTATTGTTAGTTTATATGTACTTGTGTATTTAGTTTTAAAATTTTTGTTAAGAAAAAAAATAAAAAATTTTAAAAAATTTCATTTAATTATTTAGAACTGGTTCCATAATTCATTACATGGAACAGATATGTAACCGTTAAAAAATCGCGGAATCCCTTCTTGTACCACAATATGCAACATATTCTAGAATAGATTCCGTAGAACAGATAAGTGTTCTAGTTTGGAGGAAAAGGATGTATTGCTTTCGTGACAATCTCAAACAAAAATCATCGATGATGCAATGCATAGTAGAATCGATTGCAGGGTAGTATAGTTGATTCCACAACCGATTCTTTGGAATCGAACATTTTGCTGGGATATTAGCAATTTTTAAACAGCAAAAAAAAATTAATACAAAATATTTTTTAATTCTGTTTTGTTTTTATTTAAAAAATAGGTTATCGTATTATATTTTTAAAAATTTATAACGCAAAATTAGGTCAACTATAACACAGTGCAACACCCAAAATCGGAATGGGATGAAACCAAAAGCAAATGAAAGTTGACATATTCCATAACAAACCCCTCAAGGCCTTTTTCTAGTTCAGAGCTAGATTTTGTTTTACACGCATTTGAAGTTAGTGCACTTTTATTATAATTATAATAATAAATTCTTGAAAACTGTATCAGTGGCGAATGATTAATATTGTAATTGCCTTTAAATAACAATCATACGCAACGGTGTCCAGTGATTTATATTAATAATTGCCTTTAAATAACAATCATACGCAACGGTGTACAATGGTTTATTTTAATAATTTGGCTATTCAGTAAATAGGTACTGGACCGATTGCAGCAAAATTCATACCAGTCATAGCTGAAGTAATTTTGAGCTTAAGTTTGGAAACTGGACCCTACATGTCCAATAAGGGCACCACCAGGGGCCTTTAAAGTAGGACATGTTTAGTACACAAAAACTTTAAATGCTTTAAAATCACCAACTTTAAATGCGTGTAAAATAAAATCTAGCTCTGATTGCATTTGCTTTTGGTTTCATCCCATTCCGATTCCGAAAGTTCGATTTTGTATCACTGTGTAATTGATAGGGTTTGCCAAAAAATCCAATTAATTCCGAATATAAATTAATAGGGATGAAATTTTCATGCACTAAAAAATCGAAAATATGCGCTTAAAATATGCGATAAAAAATTCAAAATATGCACTAAAAAGTCTTAAAATATGCACTAAAAAATAAAAATGTGCGCAATAAAAATCTTGTTTTCATAGGAAAAACTTCCCAAAAAGTAAAAAAATAATGCTGTGTTTAAATTGTACCATTTTAAACTTTATATAATATTTTTTTTTTGAAATTAAGAATAGTTATAAAAAAAATTTAAAAGAAAAATAATATTTTTTTCTTTTTTCAAAACAAATTTTTAAAATTTAAAATAGTTTTTGAAACAAATAAATTTCAATATGTGTTTTTGCTAATTTATGCCAAAATATGCAAAAATATACTCTTAAAAATTGGAAATATGCACAAAATATGCATTTAAAACCAAAATATGCAAAAATATGCATATTCACCAAAATATGCAAAAATATGCATATCCACCAAAATATGCAAAAACAAATCGATGCCATTTTTACGCAAATTTCTTGATTCGAAAAGATAATTGGTCCATATCGTTTTTAGACTATCGACAAAGATTTCCATGCAAATGGAAATCTCATCTAGTGTTTATAAAAAACCGACATTTTGGAAAACCGGTTTCTCGGTTAACCGAAAATCAGCTTTTTCGGTTAACCGGTTTTCTCGGTTAAACCGGAATAAAAAAACCGGTTAACCGGTTTTTTTTTTCTTTAACTGAAAAAACCAAAAAATACTTGAAAATAGCTTAGTTTTATTAAATAATAAAGCGAATATAGCTTAAGTTAACATATTTGTTTCTTTCAGCAAGGTTTGCAACTACATATTACGCTATAAAAAAGCGATATTTAAATAATGTACTTTAATTGACCATATTCACTAGGACTTCAATTTAATTTGTATTGGTTTTATTTAGAAAAATACATTTATTCGTTTTAAGTAAATTGTAGTTCCGAATTTTATTTTTATTTTCTATTATTGACATTTTCGCCATTAACAGAGATTTTAGTATCCGGTTAACAGTCACTTATTAAGTTTTTCATGAAATGTTCAAAAAAAACGCTTAAAACGGTGAGTATTTCAAATTTTTATCAGTTTCAGAATAAAATTCCTATTAAGAAAGTTGTTTCTTGAAGACAAAAAATATTTTAGACGTTCTTTCTCGCGGATTTTCAATGTGTTTCCAACGAAATTTTGAAAATATCATAAAAAAATAAATGTAATAAACCCTTAATATTTGCGAAAATATTCCGTTTTGAATGTATTTAAAAAACCGGTTAACCGACAGAAAAAAACGGTTTTCGGTGCACCGGAAATCTTCAATTCCGGTTAACCGGTTTGCAAAAAAACCGAAATTTTAGGAAAAACCGGGTTTTCGGTTAACCGGTTAACTGGTTTATAAACACTAATCTCATCCCTATAAATTAACAATCATAAAAATTAATAAGAATTCAAAAAAAAGTTTTAATAAAATAAAAAAAAAAAAATAAGCAAAAAAATAAACAAAACAAAAAAAAAATAATAAAAGTTCTAAAAAACACTCAGAAAATCAGAAAAACTACAAAAAAAAAAAATATTAAGAAAAATTTTGGAATATTCAAAAAAACTGTGGAAAAATTAACAAATTCGGTTATAATTCGAAAATTCAAAAATGGCCAAACTAATTTCAATAAGCTTTTTGGTAAAATTTTCAAATAATCTAGAAAAATCAATAAAAATATGAATAATAAATAAAAAAAATCATAAAAGGCACAAAAAATTTAAAAATCCAAAATATTGAGAAATATCCAATCAAATTGTTTGAAAAATTAAAAAAAAAGTTCAGAAAATTCGGTAAAAAAAGAAAACCTTTAAGAAAATTTGGGAAAATTCCGAAAAAAATATTTAGAAAAAAAAAATCACACAATAAGGGTTAGAAGCTTTAGACAAATGCTGAAAAAAACAAAAAAATAAATATGAAAAATCAAAAAAAAAAAAAAATACTCTTCAAAAAAAAAAAAATAATAAAAAAATATGGAAAATCAGGTCAATTCTGGAAAAATTAAAAAAAATGTTAAATTTTAGATTAAAATTAAAATTTTCTGGATAAAAAATATAAAAAACTTATGAAACAAAGTGAAGGTTTTTGATGTAGAAACAAATTTTTAATGAAAAAAAGTTTTTGATGTAGAAACAAATTTTTAATGAAAAAAAAACTACGCTATAAAGGAAATATTGATGAAAAACATAAATTTGTTTTTTGATGAAACATTCGTAATTTTAATGTAAATAAAAACCTTAATGAAAAAAAATAGATTTTTATGTAAAAAAAATTTAAAGGAAAAAAAATATTCATAAAAAATCAAAAAAAAAAAGGTTGATGGAAAAAAAATAAATAAAAAAAGTTACATGAAAAAATTTCTTTTGAAAAAAAAAATTCTTATGAAAAAAATAAAATTTTTTATTTTAAAAATATTTGATAAAAAAAAAATATTGAACAAAATTTTATGAAAAAACTAAACTTTTTAAAAAAAAAAGTTTTTTTTTTATAAAAAAAATAAAAATTTTTTTACATAAAAAAAAAATTTATGAAAAAATTTTTAATGAAAAAAGATTATAGTTAGAATAAAATCATAAAAGGCAGAAAAAATGCACAACAAATTTGAAATTTTCAAATTTGTTTGAAAAATTCCAAAAAAAAAAGTTTAAAAAAATCGGTAAAAAAAGAAAACTGGGAAAATTTAGAAAAAAAAATCACACAATAAGGGTTAAAAACTTCAAACAAATGCTGAAAATTTTGAAAAATTTAGAAAAATTTAGAAAAAAAAATTCACACAATAAGGGTTAGAAACTTCAGACAAATGCTGAAAAAATCCAAAAAAAATTCTGGAAAAAAAAATTAAAATAAAGTTAAATTATTTTAGATAAAAATTAAAAAATTCCTGAAAAAAATAATAAAAACTTTGATTTAAAAAAATTTTAAAAAATTAAATTTATATGCAAAAAAAAAAATTGCTGAAAAAAATTTAATGAAAAAAAAAAAAAAAAATATGGAAAAAATATTCATAAAAAACAATAAAAAAAAAGTTTGATGGAAAAAAGTAAATAAGAAAAAGTTACATGAAAAAAAATTTGATAAAAAAAAATTTATGAAAAAAAAAATTTCTTAGGAAAAAAATACATTTTTTTATTTAAAAATATTGAATGCAAAAAAAAATTATAAAAAAAATATTGAGGCAAAAACAAAATTTGATGAAAAAACTAAACTTTTTTTTAAAAAAAAGTTTTTTTGATGAAAAAAAATTGATGAAGAAAAGTTTTTAATGAAAAAAGATTAATGTTAAAAAAATCATAAAAGGCACAAAAAATTTGAAAAATCCAAAATATTGTGAAAAATTCAATCAAATTGTTTAAAAAATTAAAAAAAAAAAAATCTGAAAAATCGGTAAAAAATAGAAAACTTTAAAGAAATATTTGGGAAAATTCTAAAAAAAAATATTTAGAAAAAAAATTCACACAATAAGGGTTACAAACTTCAACAAAATATGAAAAATAAAAAATAAAAAAAAATCGATAAAATTAAGCAAATTCTGGAAAAAATTTTTTTTAATTATTTTAATTAAAATTAAAAATTTCCTGGGAAAAAAATAAAAAAAAAAATGTTTGGCGAAAAAAAACATTTTATGAACAAAGTGAAAGTTTTTGTTCAAATTAGTTGAACATGATTATTTTTATATTTCAATATTTATTATTTTAAAATCTATTTTTAATAATTTGAAAAACCCAAAATATGTTTAAAAGATTATGGTTGTTTGTTTAGGACATTACACATGGCAAGCGCATGTGTAGCAATAAAGATAAAGAGTCCTATTAGAATAAATACAGCATTTTAGAAAGGAGAAAACCCACATGTGTAGCACTGATAAATAAAAAGTCGCACATTGATAAAAGGGTCCCATGCTGAGATAACCATAATCAGGTAGTCTAGTTTAGTTTTAAGAGTTTTATATTTAGTACTTAAGGTTCATATATTTTAATAAACATCAGTGTCTTACAAACATTCATCAACGTAGCGCGTTATATTTTCAATCGCGCTGCAATTATAGAAAGCTGTTTAAAAAATAATATTTCTATACAGTTTTTGATGTAGAAACAAATTTTTGATGCAAAAAAGTTTTTGATGTAGAAACAAATTTTTAATAAAAAAAAAAACTATACAAAAAGAAAATATTGATGAAAAAAAATATTGATAAAAAAAAAATGATGAAAAAATAATGAAAAAAATTTCAAATTCTGATTAGTTTTTATTAAAAAAAAAATAAAATTTGTTTTATTCGACCTTTAAAATATTATATTTTGAGGATGTTTATTCTGGCTCGAGGTCATTATTTTCTTTACTAATTAAAACCATGATATTCTCATAGCATAATTTTCAAGAAAATTATTTTATTTCATGAAAAAAAAAAATTATGAAAAAAAAAATATTCATAGAAAACAATAAAAAAAAGTTTGATGAAAAAAAAAAATAAATAAAAAAAGTTCCATAAAAAAAATTGATAAAAAAAATTAATGAAAAAAAAAAACATAAACAAAACAAGTAAAAAAGTTAAATTCGGCCTTGCCGAATGTAGTGATACCCTCCACAATTTCAAAAAGATTATTGCAAACAACTTTATTTAAAAGGAAAAAATTTTTTTTCGAAAAAAAAAATTTCCGCGAAAAAAAATTTGGATAAAAAAAAATCCGCGATTTTTTTCCTTTTTTGTCAAAAAATATGTTCGTACTTGTTTAAATACCATTTTCTGTTCAATTATGTTCACATATGCCAACCAGAAGCCGAATTAAAGCATTTTGTATTTTTAGGTTATGTTGAATGTACTGAAATTTTTGAGGTGTGCTTACATTTTCGTTCATAACTTTTGAACCGCTGAACCGATATCGCTCAAATGCAATACCAAACTTCTCGGGAGAACTTCCAATAAATATGTTAAGTTTCAGTCATCTCTGTGCAATATTTTGTCCGCGACAGCATTTTCCACAGACAGACAGACAGACAGACGGACAGACGGAATGTCTTAAAATGTCTTAAAATCGATCGGGCATCATGAATATATTTACTTTATGGGGTCCCAGATCGATATTTCGATGCGTTACAAACGGAATGACAAACTTATATATACCTTCTATCAATAAGTGGATGGTATAAAAAATTATGGAAAAAATAGTATTCATAAAAAAACAAAAAAAAAAAAAACAGTTTGATGAAAAAAAAAAAAAAATAAACTAAAAAAAAAATTACAGGAAAAAAGAAATTGATAAAAAAAAATTTATGAAAAAAAAAATTTTTATGAAAAAAAAAAAATACAATTTTTTATTTAAAAAATATTTGATGAAAAAAAAATTATGAAAAAAACATTGAGGCAAAAACAAAATTTGATGAAAAAACTAAACTTTTTTAAAAAAAAGTTTTTTTGATGAAAAAAATAATTTTTTTTTATATAAAAAAAATTGATGAAAAAAATTTTTAATGAAAAAAGATTATCGTTAAAAAAAATTGGATGAAAAAAAATATATGAAAAAAAAATTATAAAAAAAAAATTATAAAAAAAAATTATGAAAAAAAAAATTTATGAAAAAAAAAAAATATTGATGAAAAAAGAAATATTAATGAAAAAAATGCCGGCGAATTTTGTACTCTTGTCCAAAACAATAAATCATGATAATGTTTTGCTGAAGCAAAGCTTTTTTAGAAAAAAAATATTATATTCATTTGGCATTCCATGCAAAACGAATTGAAATATCGATCAAGGACCCCAGTAGGTTTATATGTTACTGATCCATTCAAAGACACTCTAGTCCAAACCAAAAGAGCTAAAAAGGTATTACTTAAGTGCAAAAAATTTTTTTTTACATTTTGGAGTGTATGAAAGATTTGGTAGTTTTGGTAAAAAAAAGGGAATTTTTTTTTTTTTTTGAAATAAAAAAAAATTGATGAAGAAAAAAATGTTTGATAAAAAATAAATAATTTAATGATAAAACAAATTATTAATAAAAAAAATTTTTGATGTAAAAATAAATTGATGAAAATAAAATTTGGTTAAAAAAATTGACAAAAAAAAGGCATGAAAAAAATTAAAAAAAAAATTATGAAGAAAATGTATGAAAAAAAAAAAATTTGATGAAAAAAAGAAAAAATTTTGTGAAATTAAAATTTCATCAAAAAAATTTGTTGAACAAAAATTGATGTAAAAAAAAATTTATGAAAATAAAAATTTAATGAAAAATTTAATGAAAAACAATTTGATGAAAAAAAAAGTTTGATGAAAAACAAGTAGAAAAGTTAAATTCGACGTGGCCGAATCTATGAATACCCTCCACAATGCCCATTTTAAGTAATACTTACAATTAGTAAATTTTCTAACGTGAAAAAATAACAGTTTTGATTATCAATATTTTATTTTGCGTAAAAAAAAAAATTTTGTAATTTTTGAAAAAAAAAAAAATAATTTACTAATTTTTTTTTTGAGTGTAAAATTTTTTTTGAGTGTAAAATTTTTTTAAAGTGTAGTTTTTTTTTTGTTTTGGTATAAAAATATTTTTGAGTGACAAAAATACGTTGCAAAATATTTTTGTGACTTGCCAATGTTTTTAAAACGGGTTTAACGGGTTTTCAACACGTGAATTAAGGTGAAGCTAATCTGAAATCCACGGTTTTGCTAATAACTTTTGAACCACTGAAGTGATTTTGCTGAAATTCAATACGAACTAGGCTATGGGAACGCCAAACATAAATGCCTAGCCTCAGCATCCTCAGAATCGCCCCGAAAGTTATGGTGTTTTTTATCTCGTAATTTCACGAAAATCCCTTGCCGAAACTCAGTCTTTTGCTCATAACTTTTGAACCACTGGACCGATTTCGCTGGATTACAATACCAACCTGACCAGGTAAATGCCCAACATATATGCCAAACTTCAGGAGCCTCCGTAAAGTCTTTCAAAAGTTAGCGTGTTTTCAACAGACAGACTAACAGACGAACGGACGGACATCACTAGATCGTCTTAAAATCGATCGAGGATCATAAATATATATACTTTATGCGGTCCTAGACCAATATTTCGAGGTGTTACAAACGGAATGACAGACTTATATATACCCTCTATCACTAGAGTGGAGGGTATAAAAATTTTGGCGAAAAAAAAAACATTTTATGAAACAAAGTGAAACAAAGTAAAAGTTTTTGATGTAGAAACAAATTTTTGATGAAAATAGAGGTTTTTGATGTAGAAACAAATTTTTAATGAAAAAAAACTATGCAAAAAGAAAATATTGATGAAAAAAATATTGATAAAAACAAAATTTATGAAAAATTTAATTTTTTTTGATGAAAAATACGTAATTTTAATGTAAATAAAAACTTTGATGAAAAAAAATTACATTTTTATGTAAAAAAAAAATTGATAAAAAAAATTTTATGAAAAAAAAAATTATGGAAAAAAAAAATATTCATAAAAAAAAAGTTTGAAGGAAAAAAAAAGTTACATTAAAAAAAATTGATGAAAAAAAAAAAAATATTTGATGAAAAAAAAATTCGAAAAAAATATCGAAGCAAAAACAAAATTTGATGAAAAAACTAAACTTTTTTTAAAAAAAAGTTTTTGTGATGAAAAAAATAAAATTTTTTATATCAAAAAAAAAAAATAAATGACGAAAAAAAATATTGATGAAAAAAGAAATATTAATGAAAAAAAAAAAATATTTAAATTATTGTTTCTGTAAAGACAGTCGAGCTCAGGCTCTAATTACACTGCGTGACAAAAGTGACCACTATTTTAGAAAACAAGAGGTACGACCATCATTTTTATATATTTCGGACATGCTGAATCGAATGGCGTACTCCGTTTTTCGATGTATGGTACAGTTTTCTTGCAAAATGTCGGTAAAGATTTGCTGATTTCGAGCCAGTTTTTCAATATAAAAATTTGCAAAGTTAATGATTTTTAAATTGTATGGCATGGAAAATAAAGATATGACTTGTAGCAATATTTCTTATACCAATTTGGTTTAAAGCTTTTCATATTAAGCCCTTAAATTCGCGAATTTATTAATTTTTTGAGGTCTTCGCGAAATTAACCGCCAAGTTGGTCTTTGATTAAGAACTTGCTTTTAGTGAATCAAAAAGGCATCCCTAACAATACGAATAGTGGACAAAAAACAGCTATGTTATATGGACCATCATGATGAAAAT
The DNA here is from genome assembly GCA_963921195.1 of Pegoplata infirma. NCBI lineage: Eukaryota > Metazoa > Arthropoda > Insecta > Diptera > Anthomyiidae > Pegoplata > Pegoplata infirma. The sequence continues at coordinate 208,287,711 of OY992537.1, read as the reverse complement.
CGCGAAAAACCGTTTTTTTGTATATGCCAGCATCACTTTACGATATGATTTAAGACTCCATCTTTTAGTATATAATGTGGGAACCTTAAACAACTAAACGACCAAAAATTCGGCCAAAAAAGTTTTCATTTGCAAAAGTTATCTTAACAAAAACTATTATTTCAGTGTTAACCCTACAATAATTATAGTTTTTGTTAAGATAACTTTTGCAAATTAAAACTTTTTTGGCCAAATTTTTGGTCAGTTAATTGTTTAAGAATTCCACATTATATACTAAAATATGGAGTCTTAAATCATCTCGTAAAGTGATGCTGGCATATACAAAAAAACGGTTTTTCGCGATTTTCATCATGATGGTCCATATAAGATATCTGTTTTTTGTCCACTATTCGTATTGTTAGGGATGCCTTTTTGATTCACTAAAAGCAAGTTTTTTATCAGAGACCAATTTGGCTGTTAATTTCGCGAAAACCCTAAAAAATTAAGAAATTCGCGAATTTAAGGGCTTAAGATAACAAGCTTTGAACCAAATTTGCATAAGAAATATTGCTACAAGCCATATCTTTGTTTTCCATGCCATAAAATTTATAAATCATTAACTTTGCAAATTTTTTTGTTTAAAAACTGGCTGGAAATCAGCAAATCTTTAACGACATTTTGCAAGAAAACTGTACCATACATCGAAAAACGGAGTACGCCATTCGAATGAGCATGTCCGAAATATATAGAAATGATGGTCGTAACTCTTGTTTATTTTTTAGTGTTCCGCAGTGTTATAATTATGTATTATAATTTTTCGATTTGTTATATATGGTTTTTGAATTGAGAAAAGTGTGAAAGAAAAATTTAATTTTTCTAAAAATTTAAGACATCCTGGTTTGTTTCTTACTAGTTTCATATTATCCAGTTATAATAATCTTCAGAAAAACTTTTAATGTCAAATTTATTTAGTTAATAGTCAATAGAACTCTATATGTGAAAATTATTTACAGATCGCAGCCGCCGAGGATTGAACTCATCATCATCTGTAATACTTTGCTATTAACTGCTTGTAACGTACAATCACTCTAGACCGATACGCCAAAAAATATTGATGAAAAAACATTATGACAAAAATATTTTGATGAAAAAAAAAAAATATTGATGAAAAAAAAATATTGATGAAAAAAAAATATTAATAAAAAAAAATATTGATGAAAAAAACAGTAGAAAAAAAATCGATGAAAAATATATTGATGAAAAAAAAAAATTCAAGTATGAGGTGTGGTTGGGATTGCTAGAAATAGAACTGTAGTGTTGAAAACTGTTAAAATTTATTTTGTAGAAACTATAAATATTCTCATATATAAAAAGCAATTTCCATTGACCCGACAAACCGACATTTTAAATCCTACTGATGATAACACTAACTGGAATGTTTGAAAACGGTATGGGAATACCAGAAATGTCTATAATTTTAAGAAATTACATTTTTCTTTTGCATTTTTTCAATTTGAACCCTAATTAAAAATATAATTATAGCTCGAGTTCGAGTAAGAAAAATAATTATGCTACGTTTTTTTCACCAGCTGGTGAATATGTTTATACCCTCCAACCACAGTATGGGGGTATACTCACTTTGTCATTCCGTTTGTAATGCATCGAAATATCGGTCGGCTACCCCATAAAGTATATATATTATTGATCCATGATCGATTCTAAGACATTCTGTGCAAAATCGGATCAGGGGGAAAAATGTTCCCCCTTGAAGAACTGAACCAACCTTTGAAAAAATACACTTTTTTTACATGATTTTTTGTATTTTTGTTAAATAAATGAAACATTTGTTATATTAATCGGGATGGGAAGGTGCTCTCAACGTCCCCCCACTGAAAATTCTGAAAAATAGATAACATTTTTTAATATTACTATTTGTTTAACATACATAATAAATACAAAGAATAATCATTGTTAGATCTTTAATAATATTTTTCAATAGAAAGTTTTTCATATTCGCTGAATTATAATATAAATATACTTATCTAAGTTCAACCAAAAATTATAATTCATTTGGAAAATAAAACGCACGATTTTCTTTGATTTTTCATTTAAAAGAACAAAGTTAACAAAATACTTTTGCTGCCAAAAACACAAATGTATGCCTGTACAAATAAAAGCGTTAAGCATTATAAAAGGAAGTTAAAGTCAAACTAATTAAGGTCACGTGACCCATGTTATGTTAAAAGTTTTTCTGTTAAACGTTTTTTTTTTTCACAACAGAAGTCCAAAATAACTCTAGCGTATGAAAAGATATTCACGACTGTTGTTTTGTTGTAAATGGCAATGTACAAACAACATTACAATGTCATACAAAATGTCATATTATTAACGCACATTTACACATGAATTTGCACTCCAAAACTTGTAAGAATTTTCCATACACTCAAGAGTTTTCATTTTTTTGGTTTTATTTATAAAGATTTTGTTTTATTCATGTTTGATAAAAAAAAACATCGACCACCCCTCTTGAAAAAAAAGAGAAATCCAGGAAAAATTCAAAACCCCCAGAACAGGAAAATTGTTTTTCATACGGAATAGTGTGGTGTAATGCTATGCTAGTATATAAAAAAATAAATTAGCATTTTTCTTTTGTATAGGTTTGGGGGGAAAAAAAATAAAATGAAAATCCAGCAGCACCTCTCATACATCGTCAGTCAGCCAGCCAGTCAGTACACATGAATTACGCTGGACAATGTGCGTACAAATTATGTCTACAACATACAACATTTTATTTTGAATTTTTTTTTAGTTTTTTTTACAATACAAAAGAACAATTACGATTTACATGGAGTACAATGTTTTATTAGGGAGACATATTTTTGTTCACAATTTGGAAATATTGTAACAAAAAGGAGTTTCTCAAGGTTTCCACATATGAAATTTTCAACGTTAAATCCTTTTTATACACTAAAACAAAACCTTGTAAAATTGCAAGAAAAGTTTGCAACTTTTTAGACATGAATTCCATGTTATTTAATAGGAATTCCTTGTTGTTTTACAAGATTTTTACCAATAATTTTGTAATTTTACAAGCTTTTTACCAAAAAATTGTAAATTTACAATTTTTTTGACTTTATAAAACTTACAAGGAGGTTTCGTGATTTTACTAGATTCTTTGCAACGGGAATTCCTAGTAAAAATTACGAAGTTTTTTGTAATTCTACAAGATTTTTACTAACAAAATTGTAAATTTACAACTTTTTTGTTGAAATAAACTTTACAAGAAATTCTCGTAAACTTACTAGATTTTTTTTTTGTAAAAAATCTTGGAAATTTGTAAAATTACAAGAAAAACTGTAAAATTACCAAAAAAAATTAAATTTTGATCAAAAATTATTTGTTAAAAAACAAGGAAGACTGTCAAATATTGGTAAAATAGAATTTCGAGACTTTTTTTTAGTAATTTGACAAGGTTTTTTTTAGTGTACCCTTGAATGAAATGCCAACATCATCCAAAATATACAAATATGACTGTAACTTGACATATTTTTGCGTTATTAGTTCGAAAAGTCTGGTATTGCATTTGAGTAATATCGGTTCACCGATTCAAAAATAGTGAAAGAAATTGTAAAGACAGCCAGAAAATTTTGCTACATTCCACATAGCCTAAAAAATCAAAATGCTTTAATTCGGCTTGTGGGTTTAAAAAGGAAACCCACCCGCCCCCCCCCCCACAACCCGAATTTAAAAGAAACAAGTAAAAAATTATATTCGGCCTTGCCGAATGTACTGATACCCTCCACAATTCAAAAAGATTATTGCAAAACCTTTATTTAAAAGGAATTTACTTTAGAAAAAAAAATAAAAAAAAAGTTTCCGCGAAAAAAAAATTTTAGGTAAAAAAAAATCCGCGTTTTTTTTTGTCAAAAAATATGTTCGCACTTGTTTTAATTCTATTCGGTGTTCATTTCTGTTCACATATGTCAATCCACAGCCGAATTAAAGCATTTTGTATTTTTAGGTTATGTTAAATGCACAAAAATTTTTGAGGTGTCCTTACATTTTCGTTCATAACTTTTGAACCACAAAAACGATATCACTCAAATGCAATACCAATCTTCTCGGGAAAACTTCAAATAAACATGTTACGTTTCAGTCATCTCCGTGTAATATTTTGGCCGTGATCACCATTTCCACAGACAGACGGCCATAGATAGAATGTCTTTAAAACGATCGGGGATCATGAATAGATATGGGACATTCCATGTCAAATCGGACACTTTGAATTTTTTTTTTTTTTTTAGATTTTCCCAATTTGTTTACAGTTTTTAGTACCCTTCGAAAACTCCTCCGTGGTAAATTTTCAGTTTTTTTTGATGACCCGTTCAAAAGATATCAAATTTTTAAAAATTGGTAGTTTGTTCCTTTACTCATAATTCTTTTACTCATAACTTCTTCAATAATGGTCCAAATTTAAAATTTTGTTCTTCAAAATTTTTGTTTTTTACGTGCTTAAAAAAAAAAATCCCAAAAAATTCTTAAAAGCGCTCTAGTATGCGATTTTTAAGTTTTAAAATTAAAATCTCATTTTTGAAAATGTTCGTACCCTTCGATTTTTTTGAAATTTCGAAACAAATTTACAAAAAAATAAAAAAATTGTATGGGGACCGCCTTAAAAATTAGCGATAGATAGATAGCGATAGAGATAGGTGTGTTCAGAGAAAATGTTTGGACTAAAAAAGTATTGTGGGTCGGTCATACATTTTGTTGCTCTAAGGGCACAATTAGGGCAGTTAGAGCGGTTGGAGCAAATTTTAAAAAATGTCATTTTGTGTGGGAGCCCCTTAGAAATTGGAGATATGGTATTAGTTTGTTCCAAAGAAATGTTAAGACGTAAAAATTAATGGGGAACGGTCACCATTGGAGCAGTAGAAATGATTTTAAGAGTGGAAAATTACAATAAAATTTTATGTAGTAATATTCGTTATCCCACGATCTTCCTGGGCAAACAATTTGTAGAATCGATAGAAGTTTTACACAAAAAAATTTCAAAAAAATCGAAGAGTACAAACATTTTCAAAAATGAGATTTAAATTTTAAAACTTAAAAATCGCATACTAGAGCGCTTTTAAGAATTTTTTGGGATTTTTTTTTAAAAGTACACTCAAAATATTTTGTAGGCAAAAACAAATGAAAAACACATTTAAAACCAGTGAATAAACAATTGAAAACCGTCCCAGTAATTATTCATTTGTTTTAACAAACATCAACATTTATTTTTTACTGTTGACAAAATTTCCTAAAATAAATAACATTAAACATTAAAAAATTACGTTTTTTTTCACTCTTTTTTACCAACAAATTCGAAAAAAATAACCAACGAAAACATTAAAAATTAATGATAGTTCTGTTATTTTTACCAATAAATTTCAAAAAAATAACCTACGAAAACAATAAAAATTAATGATTTCGTAGGTAATTTATTACAATTTTTTATTGAAATATTTTTTTTTAAATTTTTAATAAAATTTTTGGGGAATCGATCCCGCAATCAACTACATTCTGGCTAGACACTCCTCTACCCATCGTGCCAAAGTCACTTGATACAAACATGTTTTTATATTTCTATAAATAATTTTTTGATTTTTTTTTCTACAAAAAAATAACTGACTTGTGTAGGTAAAAACTGATGATATTTCATTAAAAAATACCAACAATTTAAAAAAAAATTACTTACACAAATCATTAAAAATCAAGAGAATAATCAGTAGTTTTTACTTACAGAACAAAAATAAATGACTTTAAAAATTAAATGTCAATGAAAGTCTTTATTTTTTAGTGTGTTATTTTTGAAACAAAGGACTGAAGTAGTCATTAATAAAAACTGAACATCATACAAATGTTTTTTCTTTTAAAAACGACTAAACGGAAAACTTTTTAAATAAACTACAAACAGTTAATGACATAATTTTTTGAGTGTGCGTTACAAACGGAATGACAAAGTGAGTATACCCCCATACTGTGGTTGGAGGGTATAAAAAGGAGAATAGAAATGAAAAAAGAGTACACTTAAAAAATTATGTAGGTAAATTCCAGTGAATATTCACTTAAAACAAATGAAATTTTATTTAAAAACCTTTCCACTGTTTTTTCATTTAAAATAAAAACATATTACGTTCAATTTTAAATGTTAATTTAGTGACTAACCAAAACATTAAAAAACTAGTGGATATTCACTTATTTTGTATTGAAAAACAGTAAAACTATAGAAGAATTTTTTTACTGCCGAAAATGAATGTAACAGAAAATTTGTTTTTAAGACAGCAAATAATTTTTTTTTTAAACTACAGAAACAGTAGAAATAAGAAGTCCTTAATAAAATTAATGATTTTCTTTTAAAATAACTTTACTGATTACTTTTTAAAATAACCTACAAACAGTTAATGACATAATTTTCTTAGTGTAAGAAATAAAGGTGAAAGTGACAATTTGGTTCCATAAGAAATGTCAAAGAATCCCTAAATAATTAAAGAATTACACTATGCTACAGTGAAAAAATACATTTAATGTGACATAGTAAAGGTTGTTGTTTTCGTTGAGTAGATCCCAAAAAATCCCTTTAAACTTGCCAGACACCCTCAAATTTCAAAGTTATTGGGTCATTCTTAGTGAAATCGATCAAAAATAGCTAATAATTTTCTTGACCCCCTCCGATTTTGATGAAATTTGGTTAAGTTGTAACACAAAGTGATAAACTGACGCAAACTTATTTTCAGCCCTCTACACTCAAAAAAAAAAACTGTAATGTTAGAAAAAAAAGCTTGTAAACCTACAAGAAAATTTGCTGATTTTGTACCCACAATTTTTTTGCTAAAGCAAAAATGTTTTGCCAATAATTAGTTAACTAATTTTTATTTTTTTTTTGAACTTAGTTCATACACATCTGAGGACCCCATTGGGTTTGGACCCCATAGCTCCAGAGCCCGATGGGCCTAGATCTAGTGGGTTCCTTAAAAATCGTCATAGTTTTTGATCCAAAATTTGTGTCCGTTTCGCTCTACCTTGCTTAGTTTTTGAGATACGTGATTATAGGGGACCACCGGGGTCTTGAGAATTAAAAAACACGATAACTTCAAAAATGTTACTCGGAGAGCTTTTGACTATTTTGCGGTCTTGTTCTACGTATTGAGAGCTACAAAAATGCTTTCGGACTTTTTGTTGTGTCGGCAATATTTACCGAGGATATGAGCATTTTAAAATTTTCGGGAATGCTAAATTTTTTCATCCAAAGTTAGGGCCCATTACGGTCCACACATGTGAGGAGGACCGGCGATACTATGGAGAGCCCGAGAACCAAAAATGGCCTCCATTTTTCTCTATCTGGCTTTGTTTTCGAGATAGCGCTATTTTAAGTTTTCTGAAAATAAAAAAAAAATACCATTTATTTTTGCTAATATTAGCAAAAAAGCTTGTAAAAATTTGGTCAACTCAATTTTAAATTTGGCAAAAAAAATTAGTTAAAATTTTGTTTAAAATTGCTAATGCGCTAAATGAAGTTTACAAGATATTTTTGCAAGCATGCTAATCTCAACTAAAAATTTGCTAAAAGTTAGCTAACCAGCATTAGCAAAAAAAAATAGTAAATCTACTAATGTATTATTTTGAGTGTCCATTTGATCTTTCAAAAAGTTAGGTTATTTGACTGAAAAAAAAAGAATATGAATAACACTTTTTCCCCTTAAAATATTTTAGGGCCATTATTTCAGGAAATAGAAAAAGTAGCAAATGTACACCTTTTACGACCCTTTGTAACGGAATTTCCAAAACGTACTTTTTCCGTAATGTTTTTTTTTTACCGAAAAATCTTACATTTCAAATTGCAAGCTCTTGGGGCCATTATATCTGGATAAAAACAAAAGTACACTTTTTTACTCACGTAGAAATGGAATTTGCAAAAAAATTGTTTTTCCAGAACGTTTTTTCGCCAAATATTCATATATTCAAAATTCAAGTTTCTAGGAACATTAATTCAGGAAATATAAAAAGTTCCAAATATATAAAAAGTAATTTTTCTTGAATGATTTTTTGTTCATTGAATGATCGTGCAGTCCCAATTTCCAGTTTTTGGTATCATTGTTTAAGAAAATATTACAAGTACCAAAATTTTTCACTTTTTACCCCATTAAACCCCCTTCACAAAGTAATTTTTTCAGAATGTTTTTTCACCGAAGTACATTTCAAATTTCAAGTTTCTGAAACCATTATATTAGGAAATATTAATAGTACCAAAAAAAAACCTTTTTTATGCTTTTACCCCCCTTAGAAAGGGAATTTCCAAAAACATTTTTTCAGAAGTTTCTATTTCACAAAAGGATCTTACATACCAAATTTGAAATTTCTGAAGTCATTATTTTAGGAAATATAAAAAGTAGACTTTTTAGCCACTTTAGAACCGGAATTTAAAAAATTACTTTTCCAGGATTTTTTTTATCGATGGATTTTGCATTCCAAATTTCAAGTGTGTGGGATTATTACTTTAGGATATATTAAATATAGCATTACCCTTGTTCCCGTTTTCCCCCTCCCCTTTGACCCACTAAATTTGAGATCAGGCAGCAAAAAAAAAACAGGGAACTTTTATTTTCCTCCCCTCTTTTTGATATGCAAGTTTCTGGACAATCGGTGGGTGCCCTATTAATGACCTCCCATGTGAGCTGAAAAGTTAATTTAAGTCATTGACTAAAGAAATTTTGCAGTAATATTTATCGTTCTAGCACGCCCTCTATCGGGATTAAATATAAAACACTTTGAATTGATTTTTAAAAAAGAATTCTGTCTTTAACAAAATCTACTAAATGGACAAAAAACCTGAAAATTTGGTTCTTATACAATGACTTTTTCCATCAATTTATGCTTATTGACCAATATGGCGTATTGTCCTTGTGTACTTTGTCCAGTAACCCCATTAAAAGTATCACCACCCTAATAAACATGTTAATATGTAGTACACAAGTACAACAATTATTGTATTTGTTTAACAACAAAAAGAAAAGTGCAACTGACAATTGTCAGGCCCACAAAAGAACCCCAAAGTGCGTGACTTTTGAACGACTGATTGTGCTGTTGTTAATGTTTGGTAAGTGTAAGTGTGTCTGTGGGTGTGTGTGTATGCTATTTACAAGTATTTGTGTGTATGATTAAATGAGGTTAATTTAATGGAAAATTAGTTGTGTTTTTTATGTTTATTTTTTTATGATGTTGGTGATGATAAGAGATTGTGGAAGGAGATGAATAATTTTCTTAAAAAAAATGAACTTTTCTCTTTTTACATTTGAAAAAGAAAGAAATTTATTTTTTAATTTTTTTGAATTGAAGGAAAAGAAAATATTATGGAAGAACTAGAAAGATATTCATCACAAAAAGTGCTTCAAAATGTCTATTTTTTATATAAAAAATATTTAATTTTCAGACGCCCATAAGGCTAGTTGTTAGCATGCTAGAGTGTGCGGGTCGTGGGTTCGATTGTCACCAGAGGGGTAGGTCTGTTTCGCTACAACGAAACTGGCCATTAGGTAAAATTAGTATATGATTTTTAATAATATGAATATATAAATATTTTTTTCAACAAATTTGCAAGAATTTTCAGTTTGTTGTGTATTTAAATAATAACTCAAGTTTAAATACAATAACAAAACTTATTTTGCCAAATATATTAAAAATTTTGACCCAATTCTTAAAAGTTTCAACAAAAAAATATTTTCAAAAACTTTTTTTTTAATAATAACTGTAAGAGATGAAAAGAAAAATATCTTTTAAAAACAATATGTATAAAAACCAAACTCTGCCTTCCGTAAAAACTTAAACATATTTCCTACTTAACAAATTTCCTCTGATGATACAATTCCCTTGTAAAAAAATATAAAGTATATAAAAAAGATAAAAATACATATAAGAACAAGAGCACAACTTATTACTTTATACATAAAAGAAAGAATTTGTTTAAACTTTTTAGCCTCCAACAGTGGTATGTAGTAACAATCATTTAAACTTAATATGCCATTTGGAAATACACCTAAAAGATAAAAAAAAATGGCAAAAGGAAGAGTCAAAACAAAATTATTAACACCAGAGACTCGCTAATTTATACTAAGCACATATTTTGAATAAATCGATTATTAAATAATTTTCTTAAAAAAAAGTTTATATTATCGAAATATATGATACAAAACAATCTCAATTTCACAATCCTACATGTAAAATTTTGCGATAATGGGATCTTTAGTACAGAATTTATAAAACGGACCAATTTTCCATTTGTAGCCTCATTTTGCCCCCTTATAAAACGAATTTTTGGTTTGAAAAATCAATATTTAAGGAAGTTAACAACAACCAAAGTGGTACCTTTTTACCTCTTACAAGGAGAGTCTCCGTGGTGTCACTCTCCGATCTTCATGAAATTGGGATATGTTGTTCAGAATGAAAATTAATTCGACACGTATTTTTTTAGTGGCCCAAACTCATTTTTATTGGTCGTCGATTAGTAAGGGGGGGAAACTACCTTTTTCAGTTTTTTTTTTTTTTAAATTTAAGCCTATTTACTCAAAATTAATATTGGCATGTTTGGTATCAGATTAAAGATATTTAAAATACCTATCGGGTGATGCTAACAACGTGCCAAAAGAGTAAATATTTTTCGACTCATTAACAAAAATGTCGTAAAATGTTTGCATTTTACTTAATATGACAAAAAGTTGTGCATATTTGGACACGTTCTTTGCATACAAAGCTAGGTTTTCCAAATACCTTTCATTTGGTATATAAAATGAATAGGTTTCTTTGTACACTCAAAATAATTCTACAGTAAAAGTATTAGTAAGTGACTTTGTACCCAAACCTACTAATAAGTTACTAATAACATGTAGTACAGTAGTTTTTTAGTATCTTCAAAGTACAAAAATTAGTAATTTTTACTAGTTTTGAATAATACATACTAGTAACAAATTTTAGTATTGATTACCAATGCCTGCACTAGAATCAATTTGGACTAAAAAATTAGTTAGTTAAATTTTTAGTATTTAATAACCACGTTTTTTTTTGGAAAGAAATGCAAAAAACTGAAAAAGGACCGTTTCTTCCAACCTAAATATGAATTTGGGCCGCTAAAAAAAATACGTGTGCCTTTATTTTTTCTGATCTACAACCAATTCCATAAAGATCGGTGGGTGATACCTGGGAGACCTTCCTTGTTAGTATCAAAAATTCCTAACAGTCTTTGTTCACTAACAAGGGAAGTCGCCCTGATTTTACCCAAATCATGGAGAGGGGGAAGAAACGGCAAATTTTCAGTTTTTTTCGTTAATTATTTATTTTTCAAAGAAACCTAGTCATGTTATATACCAAATGAAAGGTTTTTGGAAAACCTATATAAGTGTGTAAAAAACGTGTCCAAACACGCAAAACTTTTGTTTATTTTGAGAAAAACCAAATTTTAGGACATTTTTGTTAATAAGTCGAAAAATATTAAATTTTTTGGCACGTTGGTATCACCACGCGATAGGTATTTTAAATACCTTTAATATGATAGCAATTAAATAGGCATAAATCGTAAACAAAAAATTTAAAAGGCCAACTTCCCCCATACAAATCAACCCCTCAAAATTTTCGATTTGAACATATCCAAATTTCACGAAGATCGGAGGGTGACACCAGAGATTTTCCTCATAAGTTTTGTTTATTTTAAAATTTCAAAAAATTACCAAAGTACACTTTTTTACCTTCTTTAAACCCAAACTTTTATTAAAGTACCTACTTTTTCATGAAAAGGAAAAAGAACTAAATTTTATTACTTTAACTAGTGTTTATAAGCCGGTTAACCGAAAAACCGGGTTTTTCCCAAAATGTCGGTTTTTTTGCAAACCGGTTAACCGGAATTCAAAATTTCCAGTGCACCGAAAACCGGGTTTTTTCTGTCGGTTAACCGGTTTTTTCTATTCATCTAAATCGGAATATTTTTGCAAATATTAAGGGTTTACATTTATTTTTTCATGATATTTTTAAAATTTCGTTCAAAACACCTTGAAAATCCATGGGAAATTAAGTCTTAAATATTTTTTATCTTCAAGAAACAATTTTCAAAATAGAAATTTGATTCCGAATCTGGTAAATATTTGAATTACTCACCTTCGTAAGCGTTCTTGGACACTTTCATTGAAAACTTTATAAGTGACTGTTAATCAGATACCAAAATTCCTGTTAATGTAGAAAATGTCAATAAAACAACATCAAAATAAAATACGGTACCGCAATTTACAACGCTAATTTTAACACTTTTTGCTTCCTTAGAATCAGAATTTCCATAAAGTAATGCTTTCAGAATGTTTTTTCGTTGGAAGATCTTCCATTAAAAGTTTAAGGACTATTACTTTGGGAAATATAAAAAATAGCAAAAAGCCACTTTTTTCTGTAGTTTGACGTCATTTTCCTGGCCAGGTTGGTGTTTCAGACATATATCAAGTCGGGTTCATGTGTAGAAAAGCACACATCGAAAGACAGCGTTAATCCACAACAATATATAACACTAGAGTGTAATTTTTCTTCAACTTTTGATTTCCCAAAGTATTCTGGTAGTTTTTTAATCTAATCGAACTTAAAAATATGTGGTACACATTTGAGGTCAGTCGGATTAAATTAACCCGTGGCGTTCCAATTACTAAGAGGCACCATTGAGCGGTAAGAGCTGATTTTATAAAAAAAATTATAAAAAAACTCTGTGGGGACCTCCTTAATGATTAAGAATACAGCCCAGCAAAATTTTCGGTTTCAAAGAATCGATTGTGGAACAACTTATACTTCCCTAGAACCTGTTCTAATTCTTGTGCAACACCGATTCTTTTTACAATGGGATTGTCCCAAAAGCAACAGGTGTTTGTAATCAAAATTTGAATATATTTTTGTTCCTCGGAATCGGTTCTAGAAGTAAAATTTGGAACAGAAATGAGAATTAAAGAAATATTTTGAATTTATTTATTTTTTAAACAAAGATAAGGACAATCATATAAAACATGGAATACTTACATTTTTTTACCACACCTTTTCACCTCCAAAGTTGCATTTTGGGCCTTACAATAACGACATACCAGAACATGGATTTTCTGCAAACAAAAATAAAAACATAATATTATTAGTATTTGACCCGACCCAGACAATGTTAATTTAATTACTCACCCTTGTTTCAACAATTTTCACGATTATATCCTGCTATTTAAGTAGAATTTCGGGTTTTTTCTTTGTTAACAAAAATAAATTGATATTTATTTTTTAATTTTTTTGACACATAATTTATTTTGAATTCCTGAGAACCAAAATGTTATGAAACTTTGATTGCAGAGAACAAGCTTCACAATAATGTTCACTTAACTTGTTCTGAATAATTAAAGTGTAATAGTGTATGGTTACCGGAGAACCTGTTCTAGAACATGTGTTGCCAGAATCGGTTCTGAAAAACATTCCTGTACTATTTACTCAAAATTATTATAATATGATTTGGTATCAGATTAAAGGTATTTAAAATACCTAACTCGCGATGCTAACAACGTGCCAATAAAGTAAATGTTTTTTGACTTATTAACAAAAATGTCCTAAATTTTTGGCATTTTACCAAATATGATGAAAAGTTGTGCATGTTTAGACACGTTCTTTGCACACGAAGATAGGTTTTCCAAAGACCTCTAATTTGATATGAACATGACTAGGTTTATTTTTATAATATAGGAGATAAATGTTAAGAACTGAAAAATGGCTGTTTCTTCCCCCCTCATTTTCACCCCCTAAATATAAATTTGGGCCGCTAAAAAAAAATACGAGTCCCTTTAATTTCCCGATTCCATAAAAATCGGCGGGTGACACCTTTTTTATACCCTCCAACCACAGTATGGGGGTATACTCACTTTGTCATTCCGTGTGTAACGCATCGAAATATCGGTCTAGGACCCCATTAAGTATATATTTTATTGATCAGTGATCTATTCTAAGACATTCTAGCGATGTCCGTCCGTCCGTCCGTCTGTAGAAGACACGATACACTTCAAAATAAAAGAGCTAGACTTCCGAAGTTTGGCACGAATATGTCTTATATTCCTAGGCAGGTTAAGTTCGGAAATGGGCAAAGTCGGACCAAGGGGAAAAAAGTTCCCCCTTGGAGAACTAAACCAACCTGAGAAAAACCGCATTTTTTGAAGGGTTTTTTGTACTTTTGCTAAGCTAATGCAACATTCTTATCTCAAAATAAGTTCAAAATCGCAAGGGGAAGGTGCCCATACGCCTCCCACCAACCTCTCCCCCCCCCCACCCCAAAAAAAAAAAAGACGCACCAGGATTTTTTTTTTTATATTGTTTTTTTTACATTTTGGGGGGTATAAAAGATTCGGTACAGCCGAATGTAACACTCTCACTTGTTATTTCAAGATTTGTTTGTTTCAAGATTTCGAAAAAGTACCAATGTACCATTTTTTTTACTTTCTTAAAACGGAAACTTTTAAAAAATTACTTACTTTTCTCAGAATGTGTTTTGTTCGCTTGGCGATCCTACGTAATTGAAGATGAAAGTACAATTTTTTACCTCCTTTACCCCATTTAAATCGGAATACCTAATTGGTACCCTTTCTATAATGTTTTTTTCCAACGGAGTATCTACCATATCAAATTTCAATGTTCAATGAACATTATTTTAGGCGAAGAAAAAGAATCAGTTCACTATTTTTCCACTTTTTGCGTCCTTAGAATTGGAATTACCAGGCTCTTATATTTAAAATTTTTAGGATATATAAAAATTACCAAAAAGAAATTTTTTTTCTGAAGTTTGGCATATAATTTTTTTATTTTCCTGGCCAGGTTGGTGTTTCAGCGAAATCCGAAGCTAAAAGCAAAATCGTTTTGTGACGGATATCACATCCGGTTCACGTGTAGAAAAGCACACATCGAAAGATAGCGTTAAGCCACAACAATATACAACACTAGAGTGTTATTTTTTCTTCAACTTTTGATTTTCCTAAGTGTCCGTCCGGGTAGTTTTTTAATCCAATGGACCTTAAAAATATGTGGTACACATTTGAGGTCAATCGTATTAAATTAAAACGTGGCATTCCCATCCCTAAGAGGCATCATAGAGCGGTAAGAGCTGATTTTATAAATAAAAAATATAAAAAAATTAAAAAAAAAACTGTGTGGGGATCTCCTTAATGGTTAAAAATACAGGGTAGGTTTGTTTGGAAAAAATTTTGGGGTTGAAAAAATAATGGGGGTTTAGTCTCACATTTGAATTCTATAAATTCACCCTAGCGACAGTTCGAACGATGGGAGAAAATTTTTACAAAAAACATAATTTTGTGTGGGATACCCCTTAGGAATTAGAGATGGTATTGCTTTACTCAATAAAAATGTTTGGGTCGGTCTTGCTAATGAACCCTCTAGGAAGTACCATTGGACCGGTAGGAGCTCTTTTTATAAAACAAATTTGGAATAATAAAAAAATGTATGGGAACCACCCTAAGGGTTGAAGATAGATGGTAGGTATGTTCTAAGCAAATGTTGGGTTAAAAAAATATTGGGGATCAGTCATGGATTTGACGCCTCTAGGGTCATTTCTAGGACAGCTAGAGAGGTGAGAGAAAATATTTTGAAAAATGGAACCTTTATATGGGAGTCCCCTTTGGAAGTGGAGGTAGGGCTTAGTGTTTGAGGGGAAAATTAATGGGGGGTCGGTCTTACTGAAGACCCCCCTAATAGGCACCATTGGACCGGTAGGAGCGGATTTAATTAAACAAATTTAGAAGACAAAAAAATATGTGGACCACCCTAAGGGTTGAAGATAGAAGGTACAGGTATGTTCTAAGAAAATGTTGGAGTTGAAAAAATATAAGGGGTCGGTCGTTTAATTGACTACTCTAGGGTCTTTTCTGGAACAGCTAGAGCGGAAGGAGCAAATATTTTTAAAAATTGAACCTTAAGTGGGAGCCCCCTTACGGAACGGAGATAGGGCTTAGGTAAGTTTAGGAAAAATGTTCAGGCGAAAAATTAATGGCGGTTGGTCTCATACTAGACCCCTCTAGGGGCCAGAGGAGCTAAGGGGCTTTTTGTGGATTTTTTCCCCTTCTCGCCAACTTTAACCCCATGAGCGACCCCTATATTTTATCTGACCTCAACCATTTTTTGTCACATTCACTTTTTTTACGAACCTCAACTAAACGAGCGGTTTTAGCGTTTCAAAATCTTGCTTCTTTAAAACTCAAACAACATTATCCCACCCTTACTTAACACGAATATCGGTTTTCTCCTAAATTCAATAAATTTTTTCAAAATTTTCCAAAAAATTCTTTCCCTTTATCTTTTATAGAGCTTGACACAATCTTTCATTTAAACCTAATTTGGGTCAAATCCGATCATTTCAACGACATTTTTTTATATCTCATTTCATTTTCGAGTTATTAACACATTTATGAAAACATATTGCAAAAATATTTCTTTTCGCAACAAACCCGGTTAAATTTAAATAAAGTAAGTAAATAAAGAAGTTTTAATCGCGGTATTAATAATTCGTAATTTATTTACAAAATACGCGAAGTTTCTAGCTCGGAATTTAAAAGTGTAATTTTTGGCAACAAAAACATGGAAAAATGCGAATTTGCAGTTTTATTGAATTTTTTTCAAGAATTGTTTTTGTCTTAAGTTAGTTTTTCATAAATCTCATCGTTTTGGAGATAAGCGTAAAATGTCAATTTTTTGACGTTTGACCGCGATTTATTTAAAAACGGCTCTAGCGAAGATTTTTATTTTGTTCGGAATATAGTAGTGGGGCACCCCAGATTCATAATCCAGGGTGACATTTACGAGTCGTGCATGATAATGTTTTGCTAAATTTTTCGAAGTACTTGTCAAAGCAAAGTTTTTTTTAGAAAAAATAATGTTATAGTATTATTCCATCCCATACA
The DNA here is from genome assembly GCA_963921195.1 of Pegoplata infirma. Classification (NCBI taxonomy): domain Eukaryota; kingdom Metazoa; phylum Arthropoda; class Insecta; order Diptera; family Anthomyiidae; genus Pegoplata; species Pegoplata infirma. The sequence continues at coordinate 208,270,747 of OY992537.1, read as the reverse complement.
AATCTAACTGAAATATCGTTCGGTGACCCCATTAAGCTTTTATGATCCATTTCTAAGACACTCTGGATATATACATCCGACCATCTGTCTGTGGGAAGCAAGATGCAGTCCAAACCAAAAGAACTGTAAATTTGGTAAATGAGTGTATTACTTAAGTGCAAAAAAAACTGTTGTAACATTTTGAAGAGTATAAAAGATTCGGCACAGAAGAATTTAACACTCTCAATAGTTTTTTGTACATTTGTTAAACAATTGGAACATTTTTGTTTCAAAAGTTTAACTTTAGGAAAAGTAGCTTTGGTAAAAAAAAATTAATTTTTTTTTTCACGTAAAACAAAATTGTAAAAACAATATAAAACTTTTTTAAAAAAAATGTTCTTGAAAAGAAAATTGATAAATTTATTATTCATGATCCGCTTACCAAGATCTTGGTGTTTAATAATAATACTTGCAAAAAAAGAATAAAAATAAAAATATACACATTTCCAACATCTAGAAATATTAAAAGTATGCAAAAAATATTCAAAACACACATATAAAATATTAAAAATAAAATAAACTTTTTTTTTCTTAAAAAAATACGAGGTAAATAGTCTTTTATTTTTATGATGGCGATACAAATCCATATAAACATTACAGAAATGATACTAACAAATCGCTCTAAACCGGATGTATGTTTTAGAATATCTCTGGGTTCTTATTTCTTTTTTTGGTAACATTTCCGCTCATATCCTGTTTACATATCCTTGCTGTATGTATACAAAACAAATGGGAAACAAATGGAAAAACAAATGGAAAACAAATTTTAAAAAATATTAGAATAAAAAATTTGAAAATACTTTTAATATTTTGGGATGCCCTATAGCCTGCAGTTTCTAAGACAAAAAAAAAACACAACTGATCAGCAGTTATTTAAGGACAAAAGACAATTAAGAGAAAAACTATGTATGTGATGCAGAATTATGATTAAACATACTCGAACCATAGAAAACAATCTGCGTACAATCACCTGTCTTAAAATATAAAAATCTTTTTCTATGTTTTTTAAGAGATCATCCTTAGTCAAATGAAGAGTGTTTAATAATCCTTCCATACCGACTTAAAGTTTTGTTGATATTGTTTTTTTTTTATATTGTTGCTCAAGTTGGAAAAAAAATTTCATATATTTTTGTTTTTCTTTTGAACTTTATATTTTTTTCCATGCATTTGCTTGTGATGTCCTGTTGTGGAGTCCCCAACCACTACCAACTTTACATACAAATATAAAATTATTTTCCTGTTGTGTTTAGAATTTTTAATAAACATAAATATGTATATGGATGTAATGTTATAGTCTTATTGATGCTTTTTCTGCTACTGTCCCCATTGTTTTTATTTGTACCTTTTTGGGTTTGTAATACAGTCAAAAGTTTTAGTTTTTCTTTTTTTGTTTTTCCTTTCATAACAAACTTTGTTTTTAGGAAAATTTAATACTTTGATCTTTCAAACAGTTTATTGATATTTTTGGAATATATGTTTTTATACCCTCCACTCTAGTGATAGAGGGTATATATAAGTTTGTCATTCCGTTTGTAACACCTCGAAATATTGGTCTAGGACCCCATAAAGTATATATATTTATGATCCTCGATCGATTTTAAGTCGATCTAGCGATGTCCGTCCGTCCGTCCGTCCGTCCGTCCGTCCGTCCGTCCGTCTGTCTGTCTGTCTGTCCGTCCGTAGAAAACACGCTAACTTTTGAAAGACTTTACAGAGGCTACTGAAGTTTGGCATATATGTTTGTCATTTACCTGGTCAGGTTGGTATTGCAATCCAGCCAAATCGGTCCAGTGGTTCAAAAGTTATGAGCAAAAGTGTAAATTTCGGCAAGGGTATTTCGCGAATTTACGAGATAAAAAACACGATAACTTTCGAAAGACAATAATGAGACTACTGAAGCTTGGCACGTATCTTTGCCGTTCCCCGGGTCTGTTTGGTTTTAAATTTCAGCTCAATCGGTCCAGTGGTTCAAAAGTTATAAGCAAAACCTTGAATTACAGATTAGTTTCATCTAAAATGCCACGTGTTTTAACAAGTTTTAAAAGCATTGGTGGTAACTAAACAATGCTTTTCAAACTTGTTTAATTTTAAAGCAATGTTTTTTAAACTTGTTTAGTTGTAAAAGCATTGGTAACTTAAAAATTACACTCAAAAAAAATTTTACACTCAAAAAAAATTTTACACTCAAAAAAATTTTACACTCAAAAAAAAATTTACACAAAAAAAATTTTTTTTTTTTTACAAAAATGACAATATTTTGTGTAAGAAATATTTTTACAGTAAAAAAAAACATTACACTCGAAAAAAATTTTACACTCAAAAAAAAAATTAGTAATTTTTCTTTTTAAAAAAAAAAAAATTACAAAAAAAGAGTTTTATAATCAAAATAAAATATTTCTAATCAAAATTGTTAAGTTTTTCACGTTAAAAAATGTACTATCCTTAAAAAAAAATGCATTGTGGAGGGTATTCATAGATTCGGCAAAGTCGAATTTAACTTTTCTACTTGTTTTTTTTGTTTTTGTTTTTAAAGCAGAATTTTAAAAAAACTTTTATTGATGTTGTTAAATATGTTGTTAAATATGTATTAATTAAAACAAAAAATTTTAACTAATTTTTCTAAGTTTAAGTTCTAAAATTTCAAAACAAAAAAAAATTTCTTTTATATAAATTATTTTACAAGCAGCATTTTTCATAAAATTCAAAATTTTAGCTAAATTTTTCATCAAAAACTATTTTCGAACTAAATTTTGGGTAAAGTTCAACATGTGTGCGTATGAGTGATATTTCAAATTCATACTCAAACAATATAAATCATACGCCTACGTACCTTATAGACCAGTGATCGGCACCCATTGCACGCTGGAGCCGAACACAATCGGCAATTCACATGTATACAACACGAATGTCAACAAAAAATCAACAAAGAGCATAAAAAAACAAATATTTTATTCAGTAGCAAGCTGACTTTCTTCAAAGCAGGTTGATGTCGCTTTGTTGAAGAAATACACCAACACATGCATATTTTTATTAAAACACTAATACTTTCATATGCCTCTTTGTGCCGACCACTGTTATAGACTAATTTCAAAATTTGATTAAGGCGTATGAGTTATATTTATTAAAATGTTTTATACATGTAAATATTAATCATACATTACTAAAAATTCATAAATAGTATGGTAAAAGCAAATTTTCCTTTTTTGTCGCAATTCAAAATCGTCGGGGTCAGAATAGGTGCCTATTATGGTCAATAATTAACACAAACAAATATTGGACCTGTAGGGTAATGTCATTGACTGAAAATAGGAAAGTTCCGAACTACATATTTTTGTTTCAATTTATCATGATTTATTTGTTTTTGCAAAATTTAATTTTTTTTTTTTGTAAAATTAGAGTTTTTGTGATTTTTCCACATTTTCTTGTAAATCTCAAAAATCGGGTCGCCATTTTATCTCAAAAATCGGCTCGGCATTTGAAATTTCTCAAAAAATGTTCCAAAATGGCGAATTTTTGCCACGTTCAAGAAATTTAGACAAACTTTCTGTTACACTTAATTTGATTAAAAATTAAATAATTTAAAACCAGGGCTACCTTCCATCAAATTTTGAAGTTACTTGTGTATTTTTTCTTAAAAACAAAAACTTTGATCGAAGGTCGTTACGGGTTAAAATAATCGGAATATTTTTAGTTAAAAGTTTGTCTCAACCTCTATGAAAAACTTTGAGTTTTCTTGTTATTAATTTTTGGACCGTACGAAAAAACGCAATTTTTTGCAAAATTCAAATAGCGTTATTTCAAAATTTTTTTATTATTCGTTGTTAGCGCATTTATAAATATAATGTATCGCAAGATACATTATTTTTAATTTTTTACTCTCCACTCTAGTGATAGAGGGTATATATAAGTTTGTCATTCCGTTTGTAACACCTCGAAATATTGGTCTAGGACCCCATAAAGTATATATATTCATGATCCTCGATCGATTTTAAGACGATCCACATAGGGGCAAAATGTTATGTTTTGTGGCACCAATTAAACCGCTGAATTTTTATAGACGTTATGCACACCATTTCAAAGAGCATTGTTTAAGAATTTAATTTATGTAAAAACATGTAAGACTTTCTTTGGAAAATTGCGAAAAATTTCGCAAAAACGAAAAATAATAATAATTTGTTAGAAGTAAAAAATTTTTTTATATGGCTATGGATACCGTTAAAATAATTACTGTATTCAAATAACATACATGAGGCATTCCACACCAAATGTCCCGCTACAGAAAAACATGTGTCCTGTAAATTTCTGAATAGGTTGCTTGGATAGCCCTATATGAAACTAAGAAAATTGCGTTTTTGGTTCTAAAAATTTTCAAAAACTGGGCGTTGTCAAATATTAGAAAAATGGTTAAATTTGTGGCAAGTTGCCTTGATTAAATATTTATCACATTAAAACGGAATGCACCACAATGTTGAAAATTTACATTCTTATATAGTTCTGAAATTTTCCATTTTTTAAAAAAGTCAATTTATCAAAAATCCGGCCACTTTTTTTTTTCTTTTTTAATTTTTTTTTTTAAAGTTTAGATGTTTGTCCATCCACACTAAAAAATTCAGAAACACGTTCTTCGTTTTTTTCGAGAAAATCGCATCCACATCAAATGTTCTGCTAAAACATATATGCGTATGAGTAATATAAATAAATAAAAAAATTTTGGGTGAGTAGGTTATCATTTTTACTAACAATTTATTTAACATGCTGAGATGAAGCAAACAACTAAACTTTAAGTGGGTGAATCATGTGTTCTACAGTGTTTTTTTGCGCGTGACTGACTTTTGACCCACGTTTCAATTATGCAAATGGGGTATTTTTGGAGTTAATTTGGAATTCAACTACTTACTTCTGTATTTTAATAATATATTTATCTACCCGAGTAAAAAAGTTTATATATTATTATATATAATTTGATAAAATTATATATAATCATATATATTTGATAAAATTAGATAAAATTATATGTAATTTTATAAAATTATATATAATTATATCCAAATTTTTTTATATAAAATTTTATAAAGTTATATCTAACTATATATAATTTGATAAAATTTTATAAAATTAGATAAAATTATATATAATTTTATCAAATTATATATATAATTATATCAAAATTTGTTTTATATAAAATTTTATAAAATTATATCAAATTATATATAATTTGATAAAATTTTTATAAAATTATATAAAATTATATAAAATTATATAAGATTTGATAAAATTTTATATAAAAAAAACTCGGATATAATTTCATATAATTTTATCAAATTATATATAATTTTATATAATTTTATAAAATTTTTTGAAAACAAAAACTTCTTTATATAATTTTATATAATGATATAAAATTTTATCAAATTTTATATAATTATATAAAATTATATAAAAAACTTTTTTACTTGGATACTTCAAGAAGGAAAACTTTGTATTTGAAAAAAAAATATATATTAATTTCCGTAAAAAATCGCGATCGCGGCATCTAAATATTTTTTAAAAAAATCAATATTTGTATGCATCAAAAGAAACAAATTTAAGGGATAAGACATACAAAAAAAAAACAAAAAAAAAGTTTTATGTGGTCACTCAAGTGTTCAAATTATAACTTTAATATATTTAGAAAAAAAAAAAAAATAACAAAAAAAAATTACCAAAAAAAAAAAATAATAATAATATTTTTAAAATGCAACTGCACATCGCGGGCTCATTTGGAGCAAGTTTTAATAAGTGATTCTTGTAAAGAATTATACCACTTACCACTGTGTAAAAGTAACTAAAGATAATGTAGGATAATTCTCCACTTTTTGACCTTCAAAGTTAGGTTTTGAATAATTTCATAAAAAAAATCTTAGAACGGCGATAACTTGTTTAATATTCAATGCAATTTGATCAGAATAAACGCAAATTTTTTGTGCTAAAGCTACCTTTCCCTTCATGGGTATAGTGTCAAAATTTTTTACTGGCATACCTTTCATTTTGAGTTTTCAACTGAAGACTGTTTTAAATAATTTTTTTGTTTTTTTTTTTAACTTTTACTAACTTTAACACGATGGTAAGAAAAGAAGAATGTATAAATCAAAAAAGTAAAAATGCAGTCAAGCGTAGAAAAGTATAGGCTTTCGATATAAACAAGAAAATTAACAAAATCGCTTGTTCAAAAATTCAATTGTTGCCAAGAAGCCCCATATAGCTGCCTCTATGTGCGATCTAGCGATGTCCGTCCGTCCATCTGTCTGTTGAAAACACGCTTACTTTTGAAAGACTTTACGGAGGCTCCTGAAGTTTAGCATACATGTTAGGAATCTACCTGGTCAGGTTGGTATTGCAATCCAGCGACATCTGTACAGTGGTTCAAAAGTTAAGAACAAGTGACTGAATTTTTGCAAGGGTTTTTCGTGATTTTATGAGATATAAAACACGCTAACATTCGAACGAGAATTCTGAGGATGCTGAAGCTTGGCATATATATTTGCCGTTTCCCTGGCCTAGTTTGTGTTGAAATTCAGCCAAATCGGTTTAGTGGTTCAAAAGTTATTAGCAAAACTGTAAATTTCAGATTAGGTTCACATTAAATTCACGGGTTGTGGTAAGTCACAAAAATATTTTACAACATATTTTTGTCACTCAATATATATTTTTACACTAAAAAAAAATACACTCGAAAAAATATGTACATTCAAAAAAAATTTTACACTCAAAAAAAAATTTAATAATTTTTTTTTTCTTTTTTCAAAAATTACTAAAAAAAGTTGTTTTACACAAAATAAAATATTTCAAATCAAAAATGTTATTTTTTTCACGTTAGAAAATTTACTATTACATAAAAAGGGCATTGAGGAGGGTATTCATAGATTCGGCGAAGTCAAATTTAACTTTTCTACTTGTTTTTATACCCTCCACTCTAGTGATAGAGGGTATATATAAGTTTGTCATTCCGTTTGTAACTCATCGAAATATCGGTCTGGGACCCCATAAAGTATATATATTCATGATCCCCGATCGATTTTAAGACATTCTAGCTATGTCCGTCTGTCCGTCTGTCTGTGGAAATGGTGATCACGGCCAAAGTATTACACGGAGATGACTGAAACTTAACATGTTTATTGAAAGTTCTTCTGAGAAGTTTGGTATTGCATTTGAGCGATATCGGTTCAGCGGTTCAAAAGTTATGAACGAAAATGTAAGGACACCTCAAAAATTTTAGTATATTCAACATAACCTAAAAATACAAAATGCTTTAATTCGGCTGCTGGTTGACATATGTGAACATAATTGAACACCAAATGGTATTTAAACAAGAGCGAACATATTTTTTTACAAAAAAAGAAAAAAATCGCGGATTTTTTTTACCAAATTTTTTTTTTTGCGGAATTTTTTTTTTCAATTTTTTTTTTTTTTTTCAAATGTAATTTCTTTTTAAATAAAGTTTTTTGCAATAATTTTTAAGAAATTGTGGAGAGTAGCAATACATTCGGCAAGGCCGAATTTAACTTTTTTACTTGTTTTTTTTTTTTAATTTTCAAAAATACAAAATTTTTTCGGACACAATTTGTGCAGACACATTGGAAAATCAAAAGTTGAAGAAAAAATTTTTTAATATTAAAAAAAAAAAAAAAATATTTCACATATTTTTTTTTTTGCAGAACATAAGTAATAACTATTAAAATTCTGGTACCTTTAAACCCACAATTTGAATATAATCAAAGAAATTGATACATTTAAAAATCCTAAAATTAATTGTTCATTTCGGCTCCTTACAGATACAGATACAAATGTTAATATTATGTTTTCCTACTTGATTTTACTGTATCCCTCCCATATTAAATTCCCAGTTTTCATATTTGTTACAAGGCTTTTTATATTTCCCGCCTCCTACCACTCTCAAACATAATGCTGTGTTGTAATATCAATTTGCAACAAAAATTACGCTTTAAATTATGCAAATGGTTTTGTAAGTGAACTCTCAACATTTACTACCAGTACCAGTAACAAAACAATTCCACAAAATACATTTTAACGTACAACAAGGGATTATTTTTAAGTAAGGCACAGAATAACAACAAATACATATTTACTAGTAGCCGAATTATATGGAAAATGTTCTATTGTTCTCTTACTTACACAACAACTGTTACTTGTTGAAGCTCTGGTGTTAGTAAATTGGATATTAGAGTACATTTATTACAAAACAAAATTCTTAAATATCAAAAGACAATGGGACAAAATTAACCCAAGGTAAACTAATTTTCTACAAAGTTAAATGTGTTATCGATAACTATAGAAATTTATTACATAAAATATATCGACAACTACACAAATATCGATATATGGATAACTACTTACTAAAACTTTCGAAAAATTTTCTATAGAAAATTTGTGTAGTTATCAATTGATAACACATCATTTTTTATAGAAAATTTCTATAGTTATAAATATCGATAGCTACACAAATTCTAAAAAAAAAAAAATAAAAAAATAAAATAACTAATATAAAATAACTATAAAAAATTTTTATAGTTATCGATATATCGATAACACAAAATTTTCTGTAGAAAATTTGTGAATTTATCGAATATCGAAATTTTCAGTAGAAAATTTGTATAGTTATCGATATATCGATAACACAAATTTTTTTTTATAGAAAATTTGTATAGATATATCGAAAACACAAACTTTCCTATAAAAAATTTGTATAGTTATCGATACATCGATAACACAAAATTTTTAACAGAAAATTTGTATAGTTATCGATATATTTGTAAAGTTATCGATAACATAATATTTTCTACAGAAAATTTATTTAGTTATCGAAATATTTGTATAGTTATAGAAATATCGATAACACAAAATTTCCTGTAAAAAATTTCTACTTTTATCGATACATCCATAACACAAAATTTTCTGTTCAAAATTTGTATAGTGATCGATATATCAATAACTCTAAATTTCAATATATCGATATTGAAGATTTGTATAGTTATCGATGAAAATTTGTATAGTTATCGATATATCGATAACACAAAATTTTTTACAGCAAATTTTTATTCATCCATATATCGATAACACAAAATTTTATACAGAAAATTTGACTAGTTATCGATATATTTGTAGAGTTATCGATAATACAACATTTTTTACAGAAAATTTAGTATCATAGATATATTAATAACTATACAAATTTTCTATAGAAAATTTTAAGTTAACAATATATCGATAAGTATTCAAATTTCCTACAGAAAATTTTGTGTTATCGATAAATCGATAACTGTAGAAATTTGTTTCAGAAAATTTTGTGTTATCGATATATTAATAACTATACAAATATATTGATGACTATATAAATTTTCTGTAAAAAAAATTGTATTATCGATAACTATATCGATAACTATAAAAAACTTTGATGTCTATATATCGATAACTATACAAATTTTGTACAGAAAAATTTGTGTTATCGATATATCGATAAATGTATAATTTTTTAACAGGAAATGCTTTGTTATCGATATATCGATAACTGTAGAAATTTTTTACACGATATTTTGTGTTATCGATTTATCAATATCTATGCAAATATTCCGAGAACTAAACAAATTTTCTAATGAAATATTATCTTATCGATAACTTTACAAATATATCGATAACTATATAAATTCTCTGTAAAAAAAAATTGTGTTATCGATATATCGGTAACTATACAAATTTTCTATTAAAAAATTTGTGTTATTGATAAATCGATAACTATACAAATTTTCTATAGAAAAGTTTGTGTTATCGATATATCTGATAACTATTCAAATTTTCTATAAAAAAAAAATTGTGTCATCGATATATCGATAACTAAAAAAAATTTCTATAGAAAATTTCGATGTTCGATAAATTACAATTTTTTTTACAGAAAATTTTGTTTTATCGATATATTGATAACTATACAAATTTTCTACAGACAATTTTGTGGTATCGATAAATCGATAACAATAAAATTTTTTTACAGAAAATTTTATGTTATCGATGTATCGATAACTACACAATATTTTGTGTTATCGATATATCGATAATGAGGGGCCTCTTTAGGTTAGTTGGTAGCATGCTAGCCTATGAAACATGGGATCGAGGGTTCGATTTCCACAAAAACCCTTGGTCGATTTCGCTACAACGAGACGACGTTCACTGTTACCAGTTCTCGTTTAGGTTTAAATTATTAAAAATTATTAAATTGGAAAAATAAATAAAAATTGATCATTGGATCAAATTATTATTATTATTATCGATAACTGTAGAATTTTTTTACAGGAAATATTTTGTTATCGATATATCGATAGCTGTAGAAATTTTTTACAGGCCATTTTGTGTTATCGATTTATCTATAACTATACAAATATTCCAAGAAAAACAAATTTTCTGAAGAAACAAATTGTGTCATCGATATATCGATAACTATACAAATTTTCTATAAAAAAAATTTGGATGTTCGATAAATTAAAAATTTTTTACAGAAAACTTTGTGTTATCGATGTATTGATAACTATACAAATTTTCTACAGAAAATTTTGTGGTATCGATATATCGATAACAATAAAAATTTTTTACAGAAAATTTTATGTTATCGATATATCGATAACTACACAAATTTTCTATAGAATACTTTGTGTTATCGATATATTTATATAAATTTTCTATAGAAAATTTTGTGTTATCAATATATTGATAACTACTAACTTTTATGGAGAATTTTGTGTTATCGATAACTATACAAATTTTCTTTAGAAAACTTATATAGCTATCGATATTTAAAACTATACAATTTTTTTATAGAAAATGTGTTATCAATATTTCGAAAGCTATACAAATTTTCTATAGAAAATGTTGTGTTATCGATTTATCGATAACTATACAAATTTTCTATACAAAATTTGTATAACTATCGATATTTTTAACTATACAAATTTTCTATAGAGAATGTTTTGTCATCAATATATCGATAGCTATATAAAGTTTCTACAGAATATTTTGTGTTATCGATTTGTCGATTACTAACAAATTTTCTATAGAAAGTTTTATGTTATCGATAATTATACAAATTTTGCACGGACAATTCAACAAAAAATTTTGTGTTATCGAATTTTTAACAGCAAGTTTTTTGTTATCGATACCTATACAAACTTGTTACAGAAAATTTTGTACAAAAATAACTATACAAATTTTTTACAGAAGATATACTGATATCTATATCGTTAACTTTATAAATTATGAGAATATCATTAATAGAAATATTTTTGGGCCTTGAGCTAGAATAATACTCTAATTGAATAAAAAATTTCTATAGAGAAATTCGATAACTAACGAAATTTTTGATTGAAAATTTTTGGTTTTCGATATATGGATAACTAATTGTAAGTCGATAACATAAATCGATAACTTAACATAAATAGAAAATTTTTTTTTATCGATACAGAAAATGTTGTGTTATCAATATATCGATAATAATTTTCTATAAAAAATTTTGTGTTATCGATTTATCGAAAACTTTACAAATTTTCTAGAGGAAATTTTGTGTTATCGATGCATCTTATCATTTTCAAATCTTGTTCCCATTATGCCCAATCTTCACCCCTCAAACACTCTCTCATTTACAATTGTAAATAATGTTTGGCAAAACCAAAAATATAAAATAAAAACAATTGTTTGTAATTTTCACATTGTTTTTTTTTTTTTTTTTTTTGTAGTAGAAACATATTTTTAGCCTTCGGGTTTAGTATTTGTTACTGTTTTTTTTTTTTTTTTGAGTTGTACAACCAATTTTAGGATTTTAATTTTCGTATATTTTTTTTAATAAACAATTGCTGCATAATTTTAGGCGTTATGTTAACTTGTAATATTTGGTAATGGATTTTTTTGTTATTTTTTTGTTTCTCTCATTTTTATGGTCATTTTATAAATTATAAATTATTTTTTGAAAGCCTGAGAAAATGTAAGAAAATTAAATTTACAAATTGTTTTAAGATAAATGAAAAACATAAGGAATAAATAAAATATGATTTAGTATTTAGGAATAAATAAAATATAATTTAGTGGCATTAAAAGAAAAAATATGTTAGAATGTTTTTTGGAAGGAAAGTAAGAAATAATGGAATCTGAGTTGTAAATTGTGGTAATAACACGCTAAGAATATCCATGGGAAAGTTGTTTTGTTTAAAAAATAATTTTTTAAAAATTTAATAATAATTGGAATATACTTCTTCGTAAATCAGATGAATGAAGTTTCTCCGTACTTCGATTAATTTTAAAAATTTGTTTTTTTCATGTCAGAATACTTTCATCATGAAGTAGCAAAATCAATAAAACTTTACTCGTATACACATTTACACTCAAAAAAAATTCCAATGAACGATTTTCATAGTATTTATGAACAAATTCATACAATTTATTAACTTTTTCATAGTATTTATAAACTTCTAGTATTTATGAATAAAACATAATATATGAAATTTAAGAACTATTTAAAATTTTTCATAAATACTAAGAAAAATTTTATAAGTATTACGAAAAAGTTAATAAATTGTATGAATTTGTTCATAAATACTATGAAAATTGTTCATTGGAATTTTTTTTTGTGTGTATGTTATTAAACCACATTTTTTTTTAAGTAAAACATTGTCATCTCTAGCCAGTCACAGTTTAATGGGAAAATCTAAAATAAAAAAATCGTATGCCTTCAAACAAGTACCTTCATCCTCAAGTATCTTTGCCCTTAAACACTCTTCAATTCCATCAAAATCTATGTTATTTGTGTTTTTCTTTTTTTTTTTTTCATTTAATTAATACGGCAAATATTTCTTTGATATATTGTAATGATCTAAAGAACCCAATGTGTGAACTTGTTTTTTTTAGTTCTGCATTTTGCACTCTGCAACATCAGAGCACTACTACTGCACATCTTGACAGACATTTGATGCAACACCGATCATTTTATGAAGTTTCTGTTTTATATGCGCTTGATTTTTTTTTTTTTCGTTTTGCGTGTTCAGCACACTCATCACAATTAATTGCTTTGCATATAAATAGTTTTAAAGTAGGCAGAATACTTTGAAATTCTTAAATTACTATGGAAGTGGAAACAATTTTAAATGAATAAGATGGGGGGAAATGTTAAAAGACAAATTTATTGAATGTGGCAGGTAATTTTTCTTAAGAAATGAATGGAGAATGAGTTAAAAATAAAGGAATGTTGGAAATGAATTATTTTTTTTTTTAAGATGATAAATAAAAATGATACAATGATACATAAAAACACAAATTTTTCTATAGAAAATTTGTTTCTTTATCGATATATCGATAACACAAAATTTGTTAAAGAAAATTGTGTATAGCTATCGAGTTATCGACAAAATTTTCTATAGAAAATTTTGTATAGTTATCAATATATCGATAACACAAATATTTCTATATTTATCAATATATCGATAACACAAATTTTTCTATAACAAATTATGTAGAGCTATCGTTCTATATATAACACAAAATGATATTTATCACACAAATGATAGTAATCGATACATCGATAACCCAAAGTTGTCTATAGAAAATATCGATTTACTGATAACACAAAATTTTCTATAGAAAATTGTGTATAGTTATCAATACATCGATAACACAAAAATGTCTATAGAAATAAGCAATCGATGTACCGATAAAACGAAAATTTCTATAGATAATTGTGTATATTTATCGATATATCAATAACAAAAAGTTTCTTTAGCAAATTTCTTTAGTTATCAATATATCAATATATCGATAACACAATGATTTCTATTGAAATTTCCAAAGTTATCGAAATATTGATAACACAAAACTTTCTATAGAACATTGCTATAGTTATGAAATTTTCTATAGTTATCGAAAACACAAAATTTTCTATAGAAAATTTCTATAGTTGTCGATAATGCAAAAGTTTGTAATGAAAATTTTGTAGTTAACGATATATAGACAACACAAAATTTTCTATAGAAAATTTGTATAGTTATCGTTTATTGAAAACACAAAATTTTCTATAGAAACTTGTATAGTTATCTAGGAATCAATAATACAAAATTTTTTATAAAAATTCTTATAGTTATCGATATATCAATAACACACAGATTTTACGAGAAAATTTAAATTTGTCTACATATAATTTTTTATAGTTATCGATATATCGATAACACAAATTTTTTATAGAAATTTTTTTACAGTTATCGATAACACAAAATTTTCTATAGAAAATTGTGTATTGTTATCGATATATCGATAACACAAAATTTTCTATAGAAAATTGTGTTTAGTTATCGATATTCTATAGTTATTTCGATAAAATTAAATTTTCTATAAACACTTGTAAATACATAGCTTTCGATATAACGATAACACAAAATTTTCTATAGAAAATTTGTATAGTTTTCGATATATCGATAAAAATTTCGATAACTAATTTTTTTAGTTATCAATATATCGATAACACAATGTTTTCTATAAAAAATTTCGGTAGTTATCGATAAAACGATAAAACAAAATTTTCTAAAGAACATTTCTAAAGCTATCGATAACACAAAACTTTCTGTAAAAAATAAACATTTCGATAGCAAATTTCTTTAGTTATCAAAATATCGATAACACAATGTTTTCTATAAAAAATTTCGGTAGTTATCGATAAATCGATAAAACAAAATTTCCTAAAGAACATTTCTAAAGTTATCGATAACACAAAACTTTCTGTAAAAAATTTCTTAGGATATCGATGTATCGATTTCACAAAATTGTCTACAGAAATTTTTCATAGTTATCGATAACAGAAAATTTCTATAGTCATCGATATGTCGATAACACAAAAGTTTGTATAGAAAATTTTAATAGTTATCGATGTATCAGCAACACAATATTTTCTATAGAAAATATGTATAGTTATCGTTTATCGAAAACACAAAATTTTTTGTTTTTATTGACACAAAATAATAGTTATCGATGTATCAGCAACACAATATTTTCTATAGAAAATTTGTATAGTTATCGTTTATCGAAAACACAAAATTTTCTGTTTTTATCGACACAAAATTTTTTATTCAAATTCTTATAGTTATCGATATATCGATTACCACTAAAATTTTTACAGAAAAAAATTAAAGATTAATTTTTTGTAGTTTTCAATATAGCGATAACACAAAATTTTCTATAGAAAATTTTTTTGCAGTTATCGTATATCGACAATACAAAATTTTCTTTAGAAAATTTTTTACAGTTATCGTATATCGCCAACACAAAATGTTCTCTAGAAAATTTGTATAGTTATCGATGTATCGATAACAAAGCTTTTCATAGAAAATTTGTTTATTTATCGATGTATCGATAACACAAAGTTTTCTATAGAAAATTTCAATAGTTATCGATATATAAATAATACATAATTGAAGGTTTCAAAAGACAATTTCCAAAGTTATCGAAATATTGATAACACGAAACTTTCTATAGAACATTTCTATAGTTATGAAATTTTCTATAGTTATCGATTACACAAAATTTTCTATAAAAAATTCGATAATCGATAACGAAAAAGTTTGTAATGAAAATTTTGTAGTTAACGATATATAAACAACACAAAATTTTTTATAGAAAATTTGAATAGTTATCGTTTATTGAAAACACAAAGATTTGTGTATCAATAACACAAAATTTTTTATAAAAATTCTTATAGTTATCGATATATCAATGACACACAGATTTTACGAGAAAACTAAAATTTTTCTATAGATAATTTTTTATAGTTATCGATATATCGATAACACAAATTTGTTTATAAAAATTTTTTACAGTTATCGATAACACAAAATTTTCTTTAGAAAATTGTGTATTGTTATTGATAACACAACATTTTCAATAGAAAATTGTGTTTAGTTATCGATATTCTATAGTTATTTCGATAACATAAAATTTGCTTTAAACACTTATAAAAACATAGCTTTTAATATAACGATAACACAAAAATCTTTATAGAAAATTTTAATAGTTATCGACATATCGATAAAAATTTCGATAACGATTTTTTTTTTGTTATCAATATATCGATAACACAATGTTTTCTATAAAAAATTTTGGTAGTTATCGATAAATCGATAACACACAATTTTCTAAGGAACATTTCTATAGTTATCGATAACACAAAAATTTTCTGTAAACAATTTCGTAGGATATCGATGTATCGATTTCACAATATTGTCTACAGAAAATTTTTCATAGTTATCGATAACAGAAAATTTCTATAGTTATCGATAACACAAAAGTTTGTATAGAAAATTTTCATAGTTATCGATGTATCAACAACACAATATTTTCTATAGTAAATATGTATAGTTATCGTTTATCGACACAAAATTTTTTATAAAAATTCTTATAGTTATCGATATATCGATTACCACAAACATTTTTACAGAAATTAAAAAAAAAAGTTATAGAAAAATTTTTATAGTTTTCAATATAGCGATAACACAAAATTTTCTATAGAAAATTTTTTTGCAGTTATCGTATATCGACAATACAAAATTTTCTTTAGACAATTTTTTACAGTTATGGTACATCGACAACACAAAATGTTCTCGAAAATTTGTATAGTTATCGATGCATCGATAACCCAAAGTTTTCCATAGAAAATTTCAATACAAAATTTTCTATTGAAGGTTTCAAAAGACAATTTCGTTAGTTATCGATGTATCGATATCACAGAATTTTAAATATAAATTTTCAATACTTATCGAAGTATCGATAACACAAAATTTTCTATAGAAAATTTTGTGGTATCGATATTTCTTATTAAACAATTTTATAATAATCGATATATCGATAATACAAAATTTTTAATAGTAATCGATATATCGATAACACAAAACTTTCTATAGAAATACTTATTGATATATAGATGACACAATATTTCCTATAGAACTTTTTATTGTTATCGAATTTCAATAGTTATCAGTATATCGATAACACAAAATTTTTTATAGTTTATATCGTAAACTCAACATTTGCTATAAAAAATTTCTATCGTTATCGATAACACAAAATGTTTTATAGAATTTATTTTATAGTTATCGATTCGTCGATAATACACAATTTTTTTCAGAAAATCTTATAGTTATCGATAACACAAAATTTTCTAATAATTTTTTTAAAGATATCGATACATAAACAACACAAAATTTTTTATCAACATTTTTTTATAATTATCGATATATCGATCACACAAAATTTTCTATACATTTTTTTTATAGTTATCGATATATCGATAACGAAAAAAATGTTTCTTTAAAAAATTTCTATAAATATTAATATATCGATAACTCAAAATTGTTTTACAGAAAATTTCTATAGTTATCGATAGCACTAAATTTTCTTTATTAAATTTTTATATACTATATCAATACATCGATAACACCAAATTTTCTATAGAAAACTTCTATTATTATCGATATTTCGATAACATAAAAGTTACTAAAGAAAATTTCTTTAATTATCGATATATCGATAGCACAAATTTTTTTATAGAAATTTCTATAGTTATTAATAGCAATAAATTTTCTAAAGAAAATTATTTTCTATCGATAACACAAATTTTCTTATTGAAATTTCAATAACACAAACATTTCTATAGTTATCGATATATCGATAACACAAACTTTATTATAGAAAATTTATTTTTTATTTTTTTATTAAGAATTAACATATAATTACAAATCATGTACTAATTTTACCTAACCGAGAACTGGTAACAATGACCTTCGTCTCGTTGTAGCGAAACAGACCAAGGCCTCTGGTGGGAATCGAACCCACGACCCCCAGACTCATAGGCTAGCACGCTACCAACTAGCCTACTGGGGCGCCTAGAAAATTTCTATAGTTATCGATATATCGATACCACAAACTTTATTATAGAAAATGTCTATAGTTATCGATGTATCGACAACACAATATCTTGCACAGAAAATTTCTATATTTATAAATACATCGATAACACAAAATTTTTTAAAGAAAATTTCTATAGTTATCGATAAATCTATAAACTTTTATAATTAACTAACCTATACTTTTCTAACGAAAATGTTTATAGTATCGATATCACAAAATTTTCTATAGAAATTTTTGTTAGTCATAGATAAATCGATAGCTATAGAAATTTTTTAAAGAAAATTTCAATGGCTAACGGAAAAAATCTTAAAGTTATCGATATATCGATAACACATTTGTATAGTTATCAATATATTGGTAACACAAAATTTTCTATAAAAAAATTCTTAAGTTTATAACAAGTTAATAACAAAAATTTTGTGTTATCGATATAACAAAAGTTTTGTTTAATCGTATTCATTAGTTTTCTGTAGAAAATTTCTTTAATTATCGATATATCGATAACACAGAAAATTCATAATGTTAACGATATATCGATAGCTGCACAAATTTTTAATGTTATCGATAACTTTACAAATTTTCAATATAAACAAATTTTCTATAGAAAATTTTCTTTAAAAATAAAAATTTTTTTAAATATCATTGTTTCCATTTCATTATTTACTTTTCATTACATCCTGTTTTTAATTAAGATTTTATTTTATTATATTAAATTTTTGAATTTTACTTTCGTTTGCAAATGTAATTAATTCATTTTCAAATATTTTCTTTTTCTAAATCAACTAATTTTACCTTGAGGCAATTTTTTTTATTCTACAAAAATCCACTCATATATTTAGTTTTAAAATTTTACACATACTTGAATAATAAGTGCCTGAAACAAGAATATATTTACAATATGAAATCTTTTAAGTTTGCAATAATAACGTAGAGAGCAAAACATGTTTCGTTTAAAAAAGGGGATGTAAAATTTTTAAACATTAAACATCTCTACACTTTTGAGTTTATCAGGTATTTGACATAAAAAATTTAAGCTTTGATGATTTAAACTGTTTTCTAATTGTCAAAGATTAATGCCCAGTTTCTGTTATACGAACGTCATCCGTCTGCGGAGAATTTACATTACGTCTCTGTTTTTAAAACAACTATTTCATTTGCTATCATTTGCATAGATTTAAATATATGGGGGTAGACTGCCCAGAAAAAAAGCGAAGTTTTTATTTTCTTGGGGGATACCTGCAAATTTTGTTCCTTTTTGTGCAAAAAAATTTCGGTTTTTTTTTGGGATTTTTAAAATAATATCTAGAGGTCGCGATCTCACGTTTTATAACGATTTATTTTTTTTGAGTTTTTTATTATTTTAAATTGTTAAATATGATTAATATGATAAAATATTAATAATTTCAGACAAAAAAAAAATTAAATTAAAAATTAAATATCGCTCATTCCATGAGATGTCTCCCAGCATCTAATCAAATGTTCCTTAATTTATTTGAAATTTTGCACACATGAACACTATGAAGCTATTAAAATAAATCAGTTGTTAGTTCCGAGAAAATCCGTGAATTCGCGAATATATTCGCGTTCGCGAATTCGTGGATTTTCGCGAAACTAAAAACGAATTTATTTTAATTGCTCCATAGTGTACCTGTGTGCGAAATTTCAAATAAATTAAAGAACATTTGATTAGATGCTGGGAGACATCTCATGGAATGAGCGATATTTAATTTTTAATTTATTTTTTTTTTTGTCTGAAATTATTAATATTTTATCATATTAATCATATTTAACAATTTAAAATAATAAAAAACTCAAAAAAAATAAATCGTTATAAAACGCGAGATCGCGACCTCTAGATATTATTTTAAAAATCCCCAAAAAAAACCGAAATTTTTTTGCACAAAAAGGAACAAAATTCGCAGGTATCCCCCAAGAAAATAACAACTTTGTTTTTTTCTGGGCAGTCTAATATGGGGGTTTTCGTGTCAACTGACACAACTTTTGAAACCGATGTCTTCCGATCGGGATGGTTAGTCCTATTAGATAGTAGTTCAGACACAATTTTTCAACGACATCGGTCAAGGACTTTCTGAGTTAGAGGGGGTCGAAATATTACATTTTGGCCAAAGAGGTGTTTATTCTCATCCATGTAACTTCTTACCTATTGTTTTTAGCAAAATGTGTCCCAAATAGTATAGATAGCTATTTCTTCAGTCTTTTGAAAAAAAATTATAAAAAATTAAAAAAAAAAATTTTTTGATTTTTTTAAAATCCAAAACTTTTTTGACCTTTTCCTCAAATTGGGCCCTTTTTTTTTCTTTTTTTTTTGATTCTCAAAAAAGCTTATTTGATTTTCTTTAAGACCTATGGGGTCGCTTAGTGGGATGCGAGTGGGATATCTATGACAATTTTTTTTTTTAACTTTAGACCACAAAAAACGGTTCTTAAATTTGCACTATTAGGCGTGGGAAAGCTAACCAGTTTACGATTTTCATTCGCGATACCCTCTAATTTTTATAGGTTCGAAAAAGAAAGCATGAGCCAAAAAATGAGGGCGGTGGGGTGGGGTCATATGGCCCCACATCGGGGTCAAAGTTGGGCGTTAAGTGGTAAAATACCTCAAAAAGCCCCACAACTGCCCTACACACGCCCCTGGAGGGGTGCAATGTGAGACGAACCCCCAATAATTTTCAGCCCCCAACATTTTTCTTGAACATACCTAACCCCTATTTCCAATTCCTAAGGGGGCTCCCATACAAAATGACATTTTTTAAAATTTGCTCCTACCGCTCTAACTGTCCATAGGGTGCCCCTAGAGAAGTAAAATGTATGACCGACCCCCAATATTTCTTCAACTTCAACATTTTCTCAGAATATACCTACCCTTTATTTTCAACTCTTAAGGGGGTCCCCATACATTTTTTTTATTTTTTTATTAGTTTTTAAAGATACATGTTTTTATAATGTATGGGAGCCCATTTAGGGAGTGGAGATAGGGTGCTATTATGTTCGGACAAAATGTTGGTAACTAAAAATTAATGGGGGTTGGTCGTAATTTTTACCTCTCTAGGAGGCACGGTAGGGGCGGTAGGAGCTGGTTAAATAAAACAAATTTATAAAAAAATAAAAAAATGTATGGGGACCACCTTAAGGGTTAAAGATACATTGTAGGTATGTTCGGAAAAAATGTTGGAATTAATAAAATAATGGAGGTCCGTCATACATTTGGCTCCACTAGGGGCACCTTAGGTTAAGTTAGAATGGTAGGAACAATTTTTTTTAAAATGTTTTGTATGGGAGCCCCCTTAGGAATTGGAAATAGGGGTTAGGTATGTTCAAGAAAAATGTTGGGGGCTGAAAATTATTGGGGGTTCGTCTCACATTGCACCCCTCCAGGGGCGTGTCTAGGGCAGTTGTGGCGCCTTTTAAGGACTTTACCACTTAACGCCCAACTTTGACCCCGATGTGGGGCCATATGGCCCCACCCCACCGCCCTCATTTTTTGGCTCATGCTTTCTTTTTCGAACCTATAAAATTAGAGGGTATCGCGAATGAAAATCGAAAACTGGTTAGCTTTCCCACGCCTAATAGTCCAAATTTAAGAAGCGTTTTTTGTGGTCCAAAGTTAAAAAAAAAAATTTTTCATAGGTATCCCACTCGCATCCCACTAAGCGACCCCATAGGTCTTAAAGGAAAGAAAATAAGCTTTTTTTTGAATCAAATTTGAGGAAAAAGTCAAAAAAGTTTTGGATTTTAAAAAAAAAAATCAAAAAATTTTTTTTTAAATTTTTTATAATTTTTTTCAAAAGACTGAAGAAATAGCTATCTATACTGTTTGGGACACATTTTGCTAAAAACAATAGGTAAGAAGTTACATGGATGATAATAAACATGTTGGGTGCCAGATTAGGACTAAGCTATTTTTAAGTAACTTTTAAGGATTAATATAATTTTGGCTACAATTAATTTTATTTATGTCATAAGTAACTCGATACCCGTTCATTGACTTTAAATTCCATAATTATTTTTGTTTAATTTTTGTTAACGTAAATTTACTAGTTTGCAGAATTGCATTATTATATTAAATTCCATAGTTTGCTTTATTAAAGTAGGTCAGTTAATGAACGGGAAGAGTTTTAGAATATAAATATGAATGTGAAAAAAATAAAGAACTGATTGATGAGGGACCAGAGAAATGCTTGTAGGATGTTTTCTTTCAGAAGGGAGTCGGTAAGTATAAACCATCAAAGTTAATATTTATAAGAATTGGGCGTAGGCCTGTAGATTGGAGCACGTCACCGCTCTGTGGTCAAAGAGTGACACCATTAGGGTTTTATCTTTTTTTCCTTTCAGCATATTAGAGAAAAAGGATATTACTTCCCCGGAGGAATATCCTTTTTCTCAACAAACACCTCTTTGGCCAAAATGTAAAATTTCGACCCCCTCTAACTCAGAGAGTCCTTGACCGATGTCGTTGAAAAATTGTGTCTGAACTACTATCCAATAGGACTAACTTTGGTGCAAATTTCATCCCGATCGGAAGACCTCGGTTTCAAAAGTTGTGTCAGTTGACACGAAAACCCCCATATATGAATAAATATAAAAATTGTTATTCGAGTAAAACACATACTCCTATAACCCATTTAAATACGTATGCTTAGAGTGGTTCAAAAAAATGTTTTTTTGCTTCCTTAACCCCCATTTAAGTAATTTGTTCCACAAATCTTTGCCTAATTAGTACATATCGCTCATTTACTTATATAGTGTCATATTAATATCTTTTAATTCGTATTAAAATCCCAGTTGGCAACGTC
Source organism: Pegoplata infirma (assembly GCA_963921195.1). Taxonomy (NCBI): domain Eukaryota; kingdom Metazoa; phylum Arthropoda; class Insecta; order Diptera; family Anthomyiidae; genus Pegoplata; species Pegoplata infirma. Next base: position 208,247,918 of record OY992537.1, on the reverse strand, counting down.
CTCGAGCCATCGTCAGTGACGGAGCGGTGACATGTCCGAGTCACTGCTGACATTCATAAGACATCTCTATGTACTGGGTTGAGGACAGTTTCAAACAAATTTTCAAAATGTCCTCACTCAAAGTCAGCAATGGTCAGGGCTGACCTTCTGGGGTCATGTCACCTAAGACTTCTTTAGGTAAATGTCTGACGTAGGTCATGCGAAAATACAAAAATTTTTTGTATTTAAGGTTGGGGTGTCTCAGCTTATCGGCCATATCGGAAATTTAGGGGTTCAAAACATGGGTCAAAAAATGTCGAAAAAATAGTCTTTTGGATTTTTCAGCCATTTCTTTTTTAAAAACTATATGATGTTTACATATGAGAGAAAGATTTTTTTAATGCCTATCCGACAGTGGCGTAACCTTGTAAAACTTCGGCTTCTTTAAATATTTTTTTTAGGAAAATGTGTAAATTTTGGGGGGTATTTATGTGAAGACATTGACCTACGATATCCATATGTATAAGAAATAATCTTTATTAAATTTAACTCGACACGTATTTTTGCCCTAGACGATATTCCTATTAGTTCGGAATTTATCGAAATTTTCCCGAAGGTCCACATGGTTTCATAAGGGGACAACGAAATTTTTAAACACTGATATGGCCGAAAAGCCGAGACACCCCAAACTTAAAATCGTCTCTTTAATATATATTTTAAGTTTCAGACAAATCGGTTCATATGGGTTGAGATACTTCCCTTGTTAGAGGAATTGTCCACACTCATAAAGCAAACACTCAGTGCTGACAATGTTAGGACATGTCATCAAGGATTACCTATGATTTGTCAGAACCTGATTTTCTCAAGGAATCACTGTGGAAATTTCCTCAGTGACACATTTTTCAACTGGGATCTTTTAAACTCACCGTTTGCGAAGAGAACATGCCATTATAACATTTTCTATGTACGGGCCTTTTGCAATGTAAACCAAGTTTCAATTGTAAACTTTAAACAGGTTTTCTGTAAAATCAAAAATTTTGAGTTATGACACTATACAAGTGAATGAGCGATATGAAAAACATAGTATTTTTTTCTCTTTGTGATTTCACCCTCCTGTTGAATGTCGTTTGGTGCAGAAATCTTTGCCTGATTTTTTTTTAATTTATAAAAAATTAAGAAGTGTTTAAAGCATAATTTTAACATGAAAAAAATATTTGTATCTTTGCGGTCTCATTGCCCATTTGGTGTTATTTAATGCAAAAATCTATTTATCATTTTGCATTTTTATACCCTACAATCTAGTGATAGAGTTTGTGATTCCGTTTGTAACACCTCGAAATATTGGTCTAGGACCCCATAAAGTATATATATTCGTGATCCTCGATCGATTTTAAGACGATCTAGCGATGTCCGTCCGTCTGTCTGTCTGTTGAAAACACGCTTACTTTTGAAAGACTTTACGGAGGCTCCTGAAGTTTGGCATATATGTTGGGCATTTACCTGGTCAGGTTGGTGTTGTAATCCAGCGAAATCGGTCCTGTGCACCGGACCACCGCGGTGGTTCAAAAGTTATGAGTAGTGATGAGATTTCCATGCAAATGCATGTTTTTTATCGATAGTCTGAAAACGATATCGACCAATTATCTTTCCGAATCAAGAACTTTGCGTTAAAATGGCATAGATTTGTTTTTGCATATTTTGGTGCAAATGCATATTTTTGCATATTTTGATTTTAAATCCATATTTTGTGCATATTTTCAACTTTTAAGCGCATATTTTTGCAAATTTTGGCATAACCTAGCAAAAACACAAATTGAAATTTATTTTTTTCAAAAACTATTTTAAATTTTAAAAATTTGTTTTGAAAATTAAAACAGTATTTTTTTTTATTTTTTTATAGATTTTTTTTATTTCTAAAAAAATCTTTCCTAAATAAGCTTTAAAATGTTACTATTTAAACCCGAGTTATTGTTTGCTTTTAAAGAAGTTTTTCCTATGATAACAAGATTTTTATTGTACACATTTTATTTTTTAGTGCATATTTTAAAGTTTTTTAGTGCATATTTTGAATTTTTTCGGGTTTTTCGTGAAAGGCAAATCTGAGGATACTGATGAAAGGCAAATCTGAGGATACTGATGCTTAACACATATATTTGTTGTTCCTCTGGCCTGGTTCGTATTAAATTTCAGCCATATCGGTCTAGTGGTTCAAAAGTTATTAGCAAAACCGTAAATTTCAGATTTGTTTGACCTTAAATTCACGTGTTGAAAAGCCTTTTAACATGTGTTAATAACATTGGTAAGTCACAAAAATATTTTACAACATATTTTTGCCACTTAAAATTATTTTTACACTAAAAAAAAATTCACTCGAAAAAAAATTTTACACTCAAAAAAAATAGTAAATTATTTTTTTTTTTTTTAAATTACTAAAAAAAAGTTGTTTTACACATAATAAAATATTTCTAATCAAAAATGTTATTTTTTCACGTTAGAAATTTTACTATCACTTAAAAAGGACATTGTAGATTCGGCCAAGTCGAATTTAACTTCTTTACTTGTTTTTATATCAAAAATCTTTTTTACATCAAACATTTTATTCACCAAAAATTTGTTCACCAAATTTTTTTTACCAAAATTGTTATACACTCAAAAAAAAACTGTAATGTTAGCAAAAAAAGCTTGTAAACCTACAAGAAAATTTGCTGATTTTGAACCCACAATTTTTTTGGTAAAGTTAGCAAAAATGTTTTGCCAATAATTAGGTAACTAAATTTTTTTTTTTTTTTTGAACCCAGTTCATACACATCTAAGGACCCCATTGGGTTCGGACCCGATAGGCCCAGACCCCGATGGGCCTAGACCTAGTTGGGTTCCTTAAAAATCGTCATAGTATTTGATCTAAAATTTGTGTCCGTTTCGCTCTACCTTGCTTAGGTTTTGAGATACGTGATTATAGGGGACCGTTTGGGTCTTGAGAATTAAAAATCTCGATAACTTCAAAAATACTACTCGGAGAGCTTTCGACTATTTTGCGGTCTTGTTTTACGTATTGAGAGCTACAAAAATGCTTTTGGACTTTTTGTTGTGTCGGCAATATTTACCGAGATATGAGCATTTAAAAATTTTCGGGAATGCTAACTTTTTTGGATGCCAAGTTAGGGCCCATTAGGGTCCACACATGTGAAGAGGACCGGCGATACTATATAGATTCTAAGAACCAAAAATGGCCTCCATTTTGCTCTATCTGGCTTAGTTTCCGAGATAGCGCCATTTTAAGTTTTCTGAAAATAAAAAAAAAATTACCATTTATTTTGCTAATATTAGCAAAAAATCTCGTAAAAATGTAGTCAACTCAATTTCAAATTTAGCAAAAGAAATTAGTTCAAAGTTTGTTTAAAATTGCTAATGTGCTAAATGAAGTTTACAAGAATTTTTTGCTAACATGCTAATCTCAACTAAAAATTAGCTAAAAGTTAGCTAACTAGCGTTAGCAAAAAAAAAATTGTAAATCTACTAACGTATTTTTTTGAGTGTAGACACCCCAACCTTAAAATCGTCTCTTTTATATATATTTTAAGTTTCAGGCAAATCGGTTCATAAGTGTTGAGATACTTCCCTTGTCAGATACTAACAGATTTTCCGTATCAAAAAGTCTAAATCTGAGAATTTTTTAATAGAAAAAATTCTTTCTTCATGGGAAATAATAGATTCGGAGCCTTTTTTTCATAGAGAAAAATTTTCGGAATCCAACAACATTTTTTTTAACAGAAAAAGTCTCAGATTCTTAAACCTTTAACTATAGAAAGTCTCATACTCTAAAGCATTTATGTGAAATTTTTCCTACAAAAAAAGATCTCAGATTTAGATTCTGAGAACTTTATTAAATAGAAAAGTCTCAGAATCTGAGGCATTTTTCTTATATAGAAAAAGTCAAAGATTCTGGCACTTTATCCTAAAGAAAAATTTCAGATTCTGTCACTTTTTCCTACAGAAAAAGTTTCAGGCTCTTACAATGAGACTTTTTTTTTTTACCGAAAAAGTCTCAGATCCTGAACCATTTTTCCTATAGAAAAAGACATTTTTCATATACAAAAAGACTCAGATTCTAAGATTTTGTTCATATAGAAAAAGTCTCTGATTCTAAGATCTGAGACATTTTTGCTGTAGAAAAAGTCGCAGATTCTGAAACATTTTTCCTATAGAAAAAGTCCGAGTTTCTGAGACGTTTTTCCTACAGAAAAATTCTCAGTTTCTGAGACTCATTTTTTTCGACAGAAAAAGTCTCAGATTCTGAGAAATTTTCCCTATAGAAAAAGTCACAGATTCTGAGACATATTTCCTACATTAAAAGTCGCAGATTCTGAGACATTTTTTCTATAGCAAAAGTCTCAGTTTCTGAGACATTTCCACAAAAGAAAAAGTCCCAGATTCTGAGATATTTTTTTCTATAGAAAAAATCTCAAGTTCTGAGACATTTTTTTTTTATAGCAAAAGTCCCAGTTTCTGAAACATTACCACTAAAGAAAATGTCTCAGATTCTGAGACATTTTTCCTATAGAAAAAAAAATTTTCCTATAGAAAAGTCTAAGATTCTGAAACATTTTTCCTATAGAAAAAATCTCAGATTCTGAGACATTTTTCCTATAAAAAAAGTTTTAGATTCTGAGACATTTTTCCCATAGAAAAAATCTCATATTCTGAAAGTTTTTTCCTATAGAAATAGTCTCAGTTTCAGAGACATTTTTCCTATAGAAAAAGTCTTAGATTCTGAGAAATTTTTTATGAACAAAAAGTTTCAGATTCTGTGACATTTTTCCTATAGAAAAAGTCTTAGATTCTGAGAAATTTTTCATATAGAAAAAGTCTTAGATTCTAAGACATTTTTCCTATAGAATAAGTCTTAGATTCTAAGAAATTTTTCGTATAGAAAAATCTCAAAATTTGAGATATATTTCACATAAAAGAAGTCCCAGATTCTGAGTAATTTTTCCTATAGAAAAAGTCTTAGTTTCTGAGATATTTTTCATATAGAAAAGTCTCTGATTCTGAGACATTTTTCCTATGGAAAAAGTCTCTGATTCTGGGATTTTTTTATTATAATAAGACTCTTTTTCTGATATAGTTTTCCTATAGAAAAAGTCTAACTTTTCCCAAAGAAAATTTTTCTTCATAATAAGAATTTTTAATTGACCGATTTTTTTTCACAAAAAATTTTCAGATTCTGTGACATTTTTTCTATACAAGAAGTCTCAGATTCTGAAATATTTTCGAAAAAAAGTCTCAGATTCTGAGAATTTTTTTCTATAGGAAAAGTTTCTTATTTGAGGATTTTTTTTTTAATAGAAATAATCGTATTCTGAAACATTTTTCATATAGAAAATTTTAGAATTGTCTCTTTTATATATAAAACGGCTACTTGAAGCTTCCTAAACATTTGTTATAAAACTGTGCCAAAATTTCAATTCATTGAGTGCATCTCACTACTGCCTTTAAAATATAGTTGGTTGTCTGCAGTTAAATTTAATGTCGGTTCTTTTCTTAGAACAAATTAACACTCTGACTGAGTTTGTAACTTAGAAAATGTTCAAAAAAATTTGGGACTTACAATTAGATAATTTTTTTAAATTTGTAAATTTTTTGTTTATTTAAAATTGTTTTTAATGAAAACACAAACTGTGGTAGAGGCTTAGAAAAATTTACAATGCTTTTTCGAAACTCGTAACAGAAGCATTTTTGTAAATTTACAGTTTTTTTTTTTGTAAAATTACGTTGAAAATTTGTAGAACGCATTCAGAAAATAAATTTGTCGAATTACAAATAAAACGGAAAATTTCGATGGACATTATAAGAAACACATTATTTTATGCTACAAAACAAGAAAAGTCAAATGTATGTAAAAATGGGATTTGGGGACCTTCTCCTAGAAATTTGAAAAAAAATTTTGACCGCACTACCAATGACCCAATATTTTCTTGCACAGTGTAACGCCATTCTAGACCCATATTTTTAAGCGTGACACACAGAATGACAAAACGATTAAGGTAAGCCTCCATAATTAAACCGTGGATGTGTAACTAATCCATCACTAGATTTCCCTTCATAATTTCTTAATTTATCCTTTTTGTGAGACATTTCACTATGGATTGCCTTTTATAAAATTTGCATATATTTTAATAAACTTATATGTTTGCATTTAATATAAAGAATATCTAATTTTGTTAAAGTAAATATGCCCCAGGTTTAATTTTTATTTGAATTTTTAAATCTGCATACAATGAAATAAATTTAATACACTTACACACGTTGAGTGTGTAATGATGTGCAAAAGTGTATGCAAGTGCTTGAGTGTGCAAATGTTAGGAATAAAATTTCAAAGAAAAAAATTTATTCCAAGTGGATTAATTTCTAAATGATTTGCATGAATATATTTAAATATATTAGTTTAAGATTTTAAGCAAATGAAAAAATAATTGAAAATTTTGTATTTATATGATCGTAGCAAGAAAGACTCTAATTAGGAGGATTTTTAAACGAGTTTGGGCGAGCCAAAGATCTTTTACGAGATCGGAAGCTCAAAAATTAATATAAATGCACACAGAAAAAAGCAAAATTGCCAGTGAACAAAAATTCATATTATTTATGAACAAATACATAAAAGTTATGAACTTTTTCGTTAAATTTTTGTACTTTTTCATAAAATTTATGAAAAAATTTTTAAATATTTCTTAAATTCCATTTATTCTGATTTATTTATAAATACTATGTAAAAGTATTAAGAAAAATTTAGTAAATTTGTATGAATTTGTTCATAAATACTATGGATTTTCTTCATTGGCAATTTTTTTTTTGTGTGTATACAAAACTTGTCAACCGGTCTATAAAGTAAAAATGTCTACGAAGTTTGTACTCGTGCCCAAACCATTGAATCATGATAATGTTTTGCTGTACAAGTAGGTGTTCTTTCCAAAGCAAAATTTTTCTAGGAAAAATAACGCTGTATTAATTTGTCATTATATAAAAAATGCAGTGAAATATCGGTCGAGGACGCCATTAAATAAATTATTGATCCGTAAAGCTTTCTAAGACATTCTAGTGATATCCATTTATTTGTTTGTCTATGTTTTTCGATAACTAAAAGTGTTTGATGAAGAAAAGGGTTTTAATGAAAAAATTTTATAGATAAAAATAAATATTTAATGAAAAAAAAAATTTATGGAAAAAAATACGAAAAAAAAAAATATTGATGAAAACAAAAAATTTTTTGATGAAAAAAATATATTGATGAAAAAACAAATATATTAATAAAAAAAAATATAGATGAAACAAAAAAAATTATTGGTGAAAAAAAATGTTGATGAAAAAAAAAAAAAAAATTGATGAAAAAAAAAAAATATTGATGAAAAAAAAAAAAAAATTTTGATGAAAAAAAAAATATTGATGAAAAAAAATATTGATGAAAAAAAAAATATATTGATGAAAAAAAAAATATTGATGAAAAAAAAATATTGATGAAAAAAAATATTGATGAAAAAAAATATTGATGAAAAAAAAAATATTGATGAAAAAATGAAAAAAAAAAAAAAAATATTGACGAAAAAAAAATAAAAAATTTTGATGAAAAAAAAAATATTGAAAAAAAAAAAAAATATTGATGAAAAAAAAAAAAAATATTAATGAAAAAAAAAAAAAATTAATGAATAAAAATATTGATGAAAAAAAAAATATTGATGAAAAAAAAAAAATATTGATGAAAAAAAAAAAAATTTTTGATGAAAAATAAAATATTGATGAAAAAAAAAATATTGATGAAAAAAAAAATATTGATGAAAAAAAAAAAATATTGATGAAAAAAAAAAATATTGATGAAAAAAAAAAAAAATTTTTGATAAAAAAAAAATATTGATGAAAAAAAAATATTGATGAAAAAAAAAAAATATTGATAAAAAAAAATATTGATGAAAAAAAAAAAATATTGATGAAAAAAAAAAAATATTGATGAAAAAAAAAATATTGATGAAAATAATTATGTTACGTTTTATTCACCAGCTGGTGAATATTTTTGTTATTCACCACGAGGTGAATTATTACCCAAGTTACAAACCCAAGTTAGTAAAATTTTTGGTTTTAAGAAAACGAAAACAGTAATTCCAATTTTCTTTTTTGTTAGTCGTTAGCTTATATAGTCAAATTGAGGTGGCGTCCTGCGACTTTTTTAAAATTAGACACCAGCCTAAAAACATTATCATGTTAAAAACCATGGGGTTGGGAGCTCATAAATTCTGGTCGATCCTTAGACATTCTGGCAATGTCTGTCCATCCGTATTTCTGTCTGTCTGTGCAAATCACAATGCAGTCCAAACCAAAAGAGCTAGACTTCTAGAGTTTGGTAAGAATATGTCTTATGATCATAGGCAGGTTAAGTTCGTAAATAGGCAAAATCGGACCAAACCAAAACAGGCCAAAACAATCTCTAAGAAAAAAATTTATTAAAGATTTTTTTTTTTTTAATTTTCTTAAACATATAATTCCGATATATTTATACTATCAACAAAAAAAAAAAAAAAAACAAAAAACCTGTCATCAAAGTATTTGTTTTTAATTAATGTCACACCATCCATAGATCCTACAAATATTCTTGCGCCAGCATCACCTCCTTCTTTCAAAGAAGATTTACGTACAAACGCGCAACATTTCATCTAGTCAAAACGTATTTTTATCTTTAATCATATTTTTCTGTTATTTATGCCGCGACCATAAACTAAATGCTGTTTTTCACTTGAATTTGCAGCAAAATATTTCACAACTTTACAAAATCAAGCATATTGAAAGAAGAAAGAGGTGGTGCACATAGATGAAGCCAATGTATGTAATTATCTGTAGCACGATCAAAAAAAAAAACGTAATTTTTAATCAGAAAATATGAAAAAGAAATAAAATTAAGAAAATCTTTAAAGGAGGGTAATGGAAAATCAGTTTTAGGAATGATAAAAGTAGAAATACAAAATTTAAAAATTATGAACCAAAGCTGTAAGGACTAAAATAACCGATATTTTTCTATACGAAAAATATTCCAGAATCTGAAAAAAAAAATTTCTATTGCAAAAATATCTCAGAATGTGAGACTTTTTCTATGTCTCAGAAGCTGAAGCTTTTTCTATATAGAAAAATGATTCAGAATCTTAAACTTTTTCAATATAGAAATAATATCTCAGAATCAGAAAAATGATTCAGAATCTGAGACTTTTTCTATATTGAAAAAATGTCTCAGAATCTGAGATTTTTCTATATAGAAAAAATGTCTCAGAATCTGAGACTTTTTCTCAGAATCTGAGACTTTTTCTATATAGAAAAAATGTCTCAGAATCTGAGACTTTTTCTATATAGAAAAAATGTCTCAGAATCTGAGACTTTTTCTATATAGAAAAAATGTCTCAGAATCTGAGACTTTTTCTATATAGAAAAAATGTCTCAGAATCTGAGACTTTTTCTATATAGAAAAAATGTCTCAGAATCTGAGACTTTTTCTATAAAGAAAAAATGTCTCAGAATCTGAGACTTTTTCTATAAAGAAAAAATGTCTCAGAATCTGAGACTTTTTCTATATAGAAAAAATGTCGCATAATCTGAGACTTTTTCTATATAGAAAAAATGTCTCAGAATCTGAGACTTTTTCTATATAGAAAAAATGTCTCAGAATCTGAGACTTTTTCTATATAGAAAAAATGTCTCAGAATCTGAGACTTTTTCTATATAGAAAAAATGTCTCAGAATCTGAAACTTTTTCTATATAGAAAAAATGTCTCAGAATCTGAGACTTTTTCTATATAGAAAAAATGTCTCAGAATCTGAGACTTTTTCTATATAGAAAAAATGTCTCAGAATCTGAGACTTTTTCTATATAGAAAAAATGTCTCAGAATCTGAGACTTTTTCTATATAGAAAAAATGTCTCAGAATCTGAGACTTTTTCTATATAGTAAAAATGTCTCAGAATCTGAGACTTTTTCTATATAGAAAAAATGTCTCAGAATCTGAGACTTTTTCTATATAGAAAAAATGTCTCAGAATCTGAGACTTTTTCTATATAGAAAAAATGTCTCAGAATCTGAGACTTTTTCTATATAGAAAAAATGTCTCAGAATCTGAGACTTTTTCTATATAGAAAAAATGTCTCAGAATCTGAGACTTTTCCTATATAGAAAAAATGTCTCAGAATCTGAGACTTTTCCTATATAGAAAAAATGTCTCAGAATCTGAGACTTTTTCTATATAGAAAAAATGTCTCAGAATCTGAGACTTTTTCTATATAGAAAAAATGTCTCAGAATCTGAGACTTTTTCTATATAGAAAAAATGTCTCAGAATCTGAGACTTTTTCTATATAGAAAAAATGTCTCAGAATCTGAGACTTTTTCTATATAGAAAAAATGTCTCAGAATCTGAGACTTTTTCTATATAGAAAAAATGTCTCAGAATCTGAGACTTTTTCTCAGAAAAAATGTCTCAGAATCTGAGACTTTTTCTACATAGAAATAATATCTCTTTCTGTAGTTTCTGTATTTTTGTGCACTTTTATTGTGGAGCGCATTTAACACCACCTGCATTAACGTAAATGGCTCCATGAAGCATCCTTTACATTTGTCATTACACTGTGCAACAAATTTAAGTTTATCGAGTGTATCTTAAATAAGAACAAAAAATATAATAATTGTAGACTAAAGGATTTTGAAGATTAACTATCAAAAATGCACATATGAGGCATTCCACACCAAATGCCCCGCTACAAAAAAACTTGTGCCGTAAATTTCTGAATAGGTTGTTTGGATAGCCCTATATGAAACTAAGAAAATCGCGTTTTTGGTTTTTAAAAGTTTCAAAAACTGGGCTTAGGAGGCGTGGTCAAATATTGGAAAAATTGTCAAATTTGTGGCGAGTTGTCTTGGCTAAATATTTATCACATTAAAACTGAATGCACCACAATCTCAAAAATTTACATTCTTATATAATTTTGTATGGGCTATCGATTAACATTTTTTTTTTTTTTGAAAAATTTTCAGAACCCGTTTTGAAATTTTCCATTTTTTAAAAAGTCAATTTATCAAAAATCCGGCCCCTTTTTTTCTTTTTTAAATTTTTTTTAAAGTTTAGATGTTGTCCATTCACACAAAAAAATTCAGAAACACGTTCTTCGTTTTTTTTTTCGAGAAAATCGCATTTGAACTTTAAATTTCATAACAATTTTGTAATTTGCTTGTATTTCTTTCTTTTATTGTTGCGAATGAGTATTATTAATTGCATAAATATTCCTCATACGCTCTTTTGGAACAAGAAAATACAAGCAAATTCATAAATTGTTATTTAAAATTCAAATGCGATTTTCTCGAAAAAAAAAACGAAAAATGTGTATCTGAATTTTTTTGTGTGGATGGACAAACATCTAAACTTAAAAAAAAAAAATTAAAAAAGAAAAAAAGTGGCCGGATTTTTGATAAATTAACTTTTAAAAAAATGGAAAATTTCCAAACGGGTTCTGAAAATTTTCCAGAAAAAAAATTTAATCGATAGCCCATACAAAATTAAATAAGAATCTAAATTTTTGAGATTGTGGTGCATTCATTTTGAATGTGATAAATATTTAACCAAGGCAACTCGCCACAAATTTGAACATTTTTCCGATATTTGACCACGCCTCCTAAGCCCAGTTTTTGAAAAATTGAAAAACCAAAAACGCAATTTTCTAAGTTCCATATAGGGCTATCCATACAACCTGTTCAGAAGTTTACGGTACACATGTTTTTTTTCATATGCGTTTAAAATATGTTTGGGGTTTTAGTTAGATTTTATGGCGGCTCTTTTCTTATTCTCAAAAAATTATGTCATTAGCTGTTTGTGGTTTGTTTAAAAAGTTTTACGTTTTGTTGTTTTTTAAAGAAAAAACATTTGTTTAATGTTCAGTTTATTTAAATGACTAACTTTGTGCGTTTTTTCAAAAATAACTACCTGAAAAATAAAAACTTTCATTAGCATTCAATTCCACCGCTCAACAAATCGAAGGTTTTTGGTTCCGGTTTGAAGTTTCATATAAAATATTAAAAGATTTTGACTCGCTGATTCCAAATCTGCGCTCCAAATTTTTCCATCATGTCTATAAATTTAATTATTCGAAAAATTTCGATGCGAAGTTGTTGCACTATTATTGGCCAAACACGTATTTTAAAAAAACACTGTGAAAACAATTAGAAAAAGCACCATTTTTAAAAGGCTCTAAAACAAAAACCAGATGATCAATCTTTACTGTGATGAGCTTAAAATTTAGACAAAAGTTCATTCCTTCTTATAGATTTTTAAACCCATTAAAGATATCTTCCTGTTTATACGAAAAATAACACAGAAAACTTAAATTTGTAAAATATTTATTTTTTTAGTTTTTCTTTGAAAAATATCAAAAAAAAAAAACTAAATCTACCTTATCTTTTTTACAAAAATTATAATTTTAACAGAGTCATTTTAAAATGCAATTGTAACCCAACCAAACGCAATAAATAGAAAAAAATTGTTTTCTATGTTGCAGACCAAAGAAAAATTATACTTCTGCGCTTCATACCTGATTTGTATTCCACTCAATGGCTGCTGTGCAGGCTTTCAAATAATGCAAAAATCGTAATTTTTCGCATTTTCAACCATGAATAACTAAAAATCTGGACGTGATGGAAAAATTTGGAGAACAGATTTGGAATCAGGAGATCAAAGTCTACTAAAATTGATCAACAGAATTCAAACCGGAAAATGAGTGTTGAGCGGTGTTATTATAGTCATTTATTTTTGTTGTGTAAGTAAAAATTCTTATTTCAAAAATTCTGATTAATTTTTATTAAAAAATAAAAGTTGTTTTATTCGACCTTTGAAATATTATATTTTGAGTAGGTCTTTTTTAAGCTCGAGGTCATTATTTTCTTTACTAATTAATGATAGAATAATTTTCAAGAAAATTATTTTCTTGTTTTAATTTTTTGCAAGACTTAATTGACACGTGTTTCGGAATTTGTCAGATCCCATTGTCTAGATTATTTAGCAAAAATAAAAACCCTATACTATAAGTAGCAAAGGGTATTTCATGACAATCGTTAATGATCAAACTAAATACATATTCGACTCTACTCCCATTGGGATTTAGAAGACGAAAATTATACCATCGTAGTAAGATCACGATCATCAACTAGTATAGGGTCTATATTTTTGCTAAATATTCTTGACAATGGAATCTGACAAATCCTGAAACACGTGTCGATTAGGTCTTGCAAAAAATGACCAACATAAATAAATTTAAAATAGAAAAATTATTTTCTTGAAAATTATTCTATCAAAATATCATAGTTTTAATTAGTAAAGGAAATAATGACCTCGAGCTAGAAAAAGACCTACCTACATTTTTAACGATTTGTGTACATTATTTTTTTAATTGTTGGCATTTTCTAAAGAGAAATCATTAATTTTTACCTACTTGTGTAGGCTATTTTTATGTAAAAAAAAAAATTCACAAAATCATTTATAGAAATATAAAAATATATTTGTATCAAATGTCTTTAGCAAGATGGGTAGAGTGTCTGGCCAGAATGTAGTTAATTGAGGGACCGATTGAGTCTCCAAAATTTTGTTAAAAATTGTTTTAAAAAATAATTCAATAGGAAAATTGTAAAAAAATAACCTACAAAATCATTGATTTTTAATCATTTGTTTTAAATATGTTTGTCTTTTGTTTTTACCTGAAAAATATTTTAAATGTAGAATATATTAACCCTTAAACTGTCACTTTAAGTAGTTATTAGTGTTTTTTTTTAAATCTCATTCAAGATAAAAATTTGTGTTCCCCAGTGTTATTTAATGGTAAATATTTCTACCATTTGAACATGTTTCTAATTACAACAAACTCTAAATAGCCACTACTCTAGCAAACCAGAAAAAAAGAAGGCGTTTACAAAACTTAAATTGATTTTGACTGGAGTATTTTTATTTTTTTTTTTGTAAATTATTACCAAGGCGCGTGAGAATTTTTACTCTTACAAATGTTGTTTCCTGTTTGAAAGTCTGTTTTCTTTTGATTGTTGTTTAAACTCATCACGCACGCGTTTTGTAAATAATTTATTAAATCAAAAAAAAATAAAGATTGTAATCAATGCTAAAATTTATATTTTTTTCATAAACCTGCATATATGCGCCGCTAAATCAACCAAAATGCTTGCTAAAGATTATAATTTAAGAGATAATAATTTTTTTCTGCAATTTTTTTTTTTTGCAAAAAAAGGGTGGAGGCTGGCAATGTTTATTAACTTTTAAGGATAAATTACTTTAAAAACGTTGCAGTGAAGCAGTCGCAATTGTTTGTACTTACTATATGATGGTTGTTATTTACAACAAGTGCTTCTTTTAGTATTTTACGTGATTGGGGTTTTGTGCTTTTTTATACGCTCCACTTTTGGAGATGTGGTGTTTTTAAGTTTTTTGTGTCATTTGTAACTTTTCGAAATATCGATAAATCGATAATACAAAATTTTCTATGACAAATTGTAGAGTTATCGATATATCGATAACAAAGCAATTTCTACAGAAAATTGAAGAGTTATCGATAAATTAATAACACAAACTTTCCTGAGGAAAATTGTGGAGTTATCGAAAAATTAAAAATGCAAAATTTTTCTATAGAAAATTGTAGAGTTATCATTAATCGATAACACAAAATTTTCTATAAAAAATTGTAAAAAAATCGATAACTCAAAATTGTCTACAGAAAATTTTAGAGTTATCGATTTATCGATAACACAAAATATTCTATAAAAAACTATATATCGATAGCACAAAATATTCAGTAGAAAATTGTAGAGATATCGATTTAACATAAAGTTTTCTATAGAAAATTGTAAAGTTATCGATATATCGATAACACAAAATGTTTTATTGAATATTTGAAGAGTTTTTGATATATCGATAACGCAAAATTTTTAATATAAAATTGTGGAGCTATCGATAACGCAAAACGTTCTATAGAAAATTGTAAAGTAATCGATGTAACCAAAACCTCAGAAGAAAATTGTAGAGTTAGCGAAATAAAGATAACAGAAAATCGATAACACACCAGATTTTCTATAGAAAATTGTAGGGTTATCGATAACACAATGTTTTCATTAGAAAATTGTAGAGTTAATGATAACACAAAATTTTATATTGAAAATTGTACAGTTATCGATGTATAGCTTAAATTTTCAATAGAAAAAAATTGTCTATACAAAATTTTCAATATAAAATTTTGGAGTTATCGATTTCACAAAAATGTTCTCTAAAAAATTGTAGAGTAATCGCTGTAACGATAAAAATTTTCTGTAGAAAATTGCAGAGATATAGAGATATTTATTAGAAAAAATCGATAACATCAAATTTTCCATAGAAAATGGTAGAGTTATCGATAACACAATGTTTTCAATAGAAAATTGTAGAGCAAATGATAATACAAAACTTTAAATATAAAATTATAGAGTTATCGATAAAATAAAATTTTCTATAGAAAATTGTAGGTATAAATTGTAAATATCGATAAAACAAAATTTTCTATAGAAAATTGTAGGGTTATCGGCATATCGATAACAAAAAGTTTTTTATATGAAAAATTGTAGAATTATCGATATATCGATAACACAAAAATTCTATAGAAAGTTGTAGAGTTATTGATGTTTCGATAACACAAAATTTTTTACAGAAAATTTTAGATAACACAGAATTTTTTATAGAAAATTGTAGACTAATCGATAACACAAAATGTTCTATAGAAAATTTTAGGGTTCTCGATAACAAAAAATTTTGTATATAAAAAATTGTAGAATTATCGATATATCGATAACACAAAATTTTCTATAGAAAGCTGAAGAGTTATTAATGTTTCGATAACACAAAATTTTTTACAGAAAATTTTAGACAACACAGAATTTGTTATAGAAAATTGTAGATTTATCGATATATCGATAACACAAAATGTTCTATAGAAAATTGTAGGGTTATCGACATATCGATAACACAAAATTTTTTATATGAAAAATTAAAGAATTATCGATATATCGATAACACAAAATTTTCTATAGAAAGTTGTAGAGTTATTGATGTTTCGATAACACAAAATTTTTTACAGAAAATTTTAGATAACACAAAATTTTTTATGGAAAATTGTAGACTTATCGATATATCGATAACACAAAATGTTCTTTAGAAAATTGTAGGGTTATCGACATATCGATAACAAAAAAATTTTTATATGAAAAATTGTAGAATTACCATTTTTACAGAAAATTTTAGATAACACAGAATTTTTTATAGAAAATTGTAGACTTATCGATACATCGATAACACAAAATTTTCTATAGCAAGTTGTAGATGATGTTTCGATAACACAAAATTTTTTACAGAAAATTTTAGATAACACAGCATTTTTTATTGAAAATTTTAGATTTATCGTCATATCGATAACACACAATTTTTTATATGAAAAATTGTAGAATTATCGATATATCGATAACACAAAATTTTCAATAGCAAGTTGTAGAGTTATTAATGTTTCGATAACACAAAATTTTTTACAGAAAATTTTAGATAGCACAGAATTTTTTATGGAAAATTTTAGACTTATCAATGTATCGATAACACAAAATGTTCTATAGAAAATTGTAGGGTTATCAACATATCGATAACCAAAAAATTTTTATATGAAAAGTTGTAGAATTACCATTTTTACAGAAAATTTTAGTTAACACAGAATTTTTTATAGAAAATTGTAGACTTATCGATATATCGATAACACAAAATATTCGATAGCAAGTTGTAGATGATGTTTCGATAACACAAAATTTTTTACAGAAAATTTTAGATAACACAGCATTTTTTATTGAAAATTTTAGATTTATCGTCATATCGATAACACACAATTTTTTATATGAAAAATTGTAGAATTATCGATATATCGATAACACAAAATTTTCTATAGCAAGTTGTAGAGTTATTGATGTTTCGATAACACAAAATTTTTTACAGAAAATTTTAGATAACACAGAATTTTTTATTGAAAATTGTAGACTTATCGATAACACAAAATGTTCTATAGAAAATTGTAGGGTTATCGACATATCGATAACAGAAAATTTTTTTTATGAAAAATTATAGAATTACCATTTTTACCAAAAATTTTAGATAACACAGAATTTTTTATAGAAAATTATAGAGTTAACGATATATCGATAACACAAAATTTTCTACAGAAAGTTGTAGAGTTATTGATGTTTCGATAACACAACATTTTTTACAGAAAATTTTAGATAACACAGCATTTTTTATTGAAAGTTGTAGATTTATCGACATATCGATAACACAAAATTTTTTATATGAAAAATTGTAGAATTATCGATAACACAAAATTTTCTATAGAAAGTTGTAGAGTTATTGATGTTTCGATAACACAAAATTTCTTACAGAAAATTTTAGATAACACAGCATTTTTTATTGAAAGTTGTAGATTTATCGACATATCGATTACACAAAATTTTTTATATGAAAAATTGTAGAATTATCGATTTAGCGATAACACAAAATTTTCTATAGAAAGTTGTAGAGTTATTGATGTTTCGATAACACAACATTTTTTACAGAAAATTTTAGATAACACAGTATTTTTTATTGTAAATTGTAGACTTATCGATATATCGATAACACAAAGTTTTTTATATGAAAAATTGTAGAATTATCGATATATCGATAACACAAAATTTTATATAGAAAGTTGTAGAGTTATTGATGTTTCGATAACACAAAATTTTTTAAAGAAAATTTTAAATAACACAGAATTTTTTATAGAAAATTGTAGACTTATCGACATATCGATAACACAAAATTTTCTATAGAAAATTTCTATAGAAAATTTTATAGTTATTGATGTATCGACAACACAAATTTTTTTATTTGAAAAATTGTAGAATTATCGATATATCGATAACACAAAATTTTCTATTGAAAGTTGTAGAGTTATTGATGTTTCGATAACACAAAATTTTTTACAGAAAATTTTAAATAACACAGAATTTTTTATTGAAAATTGTAGACTTATCGATATATCGATAACACAAAATGTTCTATAGAAAATTGTAGGGTTATCGACATATCGATAACAAAAAATTTTCCGTAGAAAATGATAGAGTTATCGATTTATCGATAACACTAAATTTTCTATAGAAAATGATAGAGTTATCGATAACACAAAATATTCTATAGAAAATTATAGAGTTAACGATATATCGATAGCACAAAATTTTCTATAGAAAATTATAGAGTTATCGATATATCGATAACACAAAATTTTCTATAGAAAATTACGGAGTTATCGATATATCGATAACACAAAATATTCTATAGAAAATTATAGAGTTAACGATATATCGATAACACAAAATTTTCTATAGAAAATTATAGAGTTATCGATATATCGATAACACAAAATTTTCTATAGAAAATTAGGGAGTTATCGATATATTGATAACACAAAATTTTCTATAGAAAATTATACATCGATATATCGATAACACAAAATGTTCTATAGAAAATAATAGAAAATTCTATAGAAAATAATATCTAAAGAAAATTATAGAGTTATCGATAAATCGACGGAGTTATCGATGTATGGATAACGCAAAATTTTCTAAAGAAAATTAAAGTGCTTTTATAACACAAGATGTTCTATTAAAAAATTTGAAGAGTTATCGATATTTCGATAACACAAATAAAATATTGTAGAGTTATGAAGTTATCGATAATACAAAATTTTGTATAGCAAATTTGATAGTCATCGATAACGCAAAATTTTCTAAAAAAATAAATTATAAAGTAATTGATATATCGATTACACAAAATTTCATAAAGAAAATTGTACAGTTATCGATTACACAAAATTTTTCTCTGTAAAACCTGTTTCCTATCAAAAAAATTGTCTCCTAAATACTATCTGCAGAATATGGAGGGTACTTCAAGATTCTTCATAACCGAAGAAACATTTCTTTCTTGTTTGTTATTAAGTCAATTTTTTAATTGAACTTTTTTTTTGTACATTTCTTGATTAAAATATATATGGGGGCATGTTTATAGTGGGTAATTTATAAACAAGGTGGTTTAATGAAAAGATTTTTTTATTTTGTTTAAAACGAGATTAAAAAGTAAATTAAATATTTGTTTTTCAGATTAATCAGATATATCTTTGAGAAAGTTTGTAAAATTTGGCTGTGGAAGAAAATATTAAATTTTTTTATGAAATTCAATAAATTTGTAAAAACCTGACAGTACAGTTGAGAAAAAAATCAGAAAAGTTCATAAACTATAAGATTTGTAACTGATGCTTTTTTAAAGGACCAAATCGGCTGCAGTTGCACAGAAAAAACTACTGAATCGATTTTCATGATATATTTTTTTTTTTGGATTATTAAATTTTCTAGTATTTTCCGTGGCCATTTTTTTGACATTTTGACCAAATTTTTTTTTTATTGGAAAAAGTGAATTTTTCCTTTTTTTGTCAGTTTACAATAAACTCTTTGTTAAATTCTTTCATTTAAGTCATTTTAAGATTGAAAAACATTTAATGTTCATAAACTATAAAGTTTTATTCATTGAAAATTCAGAAAAAAATTTACAACCATTTCAATATTTCCAATTAAATCTCAAAATTGGCAGTTGTTTACTGAAAACACACACAAATAAACTTGCAGATTTATAAGTAGTTTGTTGGTAGCTAGGTCAAAACTGTTTTATATAGACATTTTTTCAGCAGAGAACAGTGGGACCACAAGCAAAAATTTCATCGAAAAAATTTTTCACGGATACATTTTTTAATCAATTTTTTATAGTTTTTTATATTTTTGAACAGCGATAAAACGCCAAATTCATCTTATTTTTCAAAAAGTAAAAAAAAAGATTGGTTCATTAACGTCTGCTTAATATAAGTATGTACCCAATTTTACAAATTTTAAAGGACGTGCGGTAAAGTGGGATATCTATGCATTTTGCTTTTGTCCATAAGTACTTCCAAAATTTTTGGGTCTTTCGATATCCTTTTAAACATCGTCTATCCCACTGTACATCATATATATAAGTATACTTTATAACAACCAATATCATTCACAAGAGCTGTAATGAAAATGTAATGCAAAGTGAATTTGTGTGGAATAAACATTATTTGGTAAACTAAAACAACTAACCCTACTGAACTGATTTCAATGTTAAAACAACCCAAAGCACATCTCTCCAACCCCCAGAGCATTCGTCGTATTTATATTGCACAGACCAACTAAACATAAACCATGGCTTTTTTAAACCACAACCTCAAAGTCGCAATGATAAGCATAAAATGGAAAACAAAAAAAAAAAAAAAACACAGTAACACCAACAATACTTGCAACATCAGAAACAACAACAGCATTTGCATCAGCTGCAAACACCAGCAACAACAACAGTAGCCACAGCAGCAGCAAGCAACATCAGCATCAACAACAAAAACACACAAAAAAAACACATTCATTTCACTTTTATATTTGAGTAATGAATGAATGAATGCATGAACATAACATCCAACCAAACAAACAAAACGTACAGCTGACTGAACGTATGAATGCGGCAAATAGCGTAGTGACCTAATTTTGAACCAAACAAACAAACAACACAAAACTAAAATTGAAATGAAATAAAATTAAAAAATCCTTTAAATTTTGAACGAAATTAAAGAAGATTTTTTATTTGGGAACTCTTCTAAATTATTAATGATTTTCAGGCGAAAATTTTTGCTAACAGTAATGATAATAGGGTGGCAATCGTGGAGTTGAATTGCGAATAAGAATCCATTTGGAATTCGAAGAGTTCACTTATAATTCGAAGGTTCCATTTGAAATTCGAAGATTCTACTTGTAATTCGACGATTCCAATAAAATTTCGAAAAATATCAATTGCAATCTGAAGATTTCAATTGTAATTCGAAAAAGATCTTGATCAAGATCAAGAAAATATCAATTTTAATTTGAACAAGTAGAAAATTAAATTCGACTTGGTCGAATCTATAAATACCCTCCACAATGTTATCTAATAGTAATTTTCTAAAAAAATTTTCAAAAAATTGCATTACAAATTTTTTATTTGAAATATATTATTTTGAGTAAAACTTTTTTTAATCAATCAAATTTTTTTGAGTGTAAAATTTTTTTTTTTTGACTGCCAACATTTTTTTGAGTGTGACATTTCATTAAAAAAAAAAAAAATAATGTGTACATTTTTTTTTTGAGTGTAACATTTTTTTTGAGTGTAAATATTTTTTTAGTGTACAATTTTTTTGAGTACCAAAATTACTTTGTAAAATATTTTTGTTGTTTCATACCTATATGTAATACAAAAAAAAATTTCCCTCTTTTTATTTTGCCATCCTCTTCTTTAAAAACCAAAAACAAACTAACATTCAATCATACACATGCTTTATTTGATTTTTTCCAAAAATACTTACTATACACCGTTACATACAGTTACACTAACAATAACAAAACAATAAAAAATATTTACTTGTCTAACAACTAAACTTCACCCCACGGCAGGAAAGCAAACAACAACAAGTTTTAAAAAAACTGGTATTTTACCATGCTTATAAAACTTGTTTAACGAGTTTTCAACAGTTTAAGGTGAAACCAATCCGAAATTCAGAGCTTTGCTTAAAACTTTTGAACCACTGAACCGATTTTGCTGAAATTCAAAACCAAACAGACTTGGGGAACGACAAATATATATGCTAAGCTTCAGCACCCTCAGAATTGACTTCGAAAGCTAGAGTGGTTTTAATCTCGTAAATTCGCAAAATACTCTTGCCGAAATTTACTCTTTTGCTCATAACTTTTGAACCACTGGACCGATTTCGCTGGATTGCAATACCAACCTGACCCGGTAAATGGCCAACATATATGTCAAACTTCAGGAACCGCCGTAAAGTCTTTCAAAAGTTAGCGTGTTTTCAACGGACAGACAGACAGACGGACGGACGGACGGATATCGCTAGATCGACTTAAAATCGATCAAGGATCATGAATATACATATATACTTTATGGGGTCCTAAAACAATATTTCGATGTGTTACAAACGGAATGACAAACTTATATATACCCTCTATCACTGGGTATAAAAATATCAGTTGTAATTAACAAATTCGAACAAGTGAGGCTGTTAAAGGCGCGTTTTTTTGTGGGACTGATTGTGAGTCGGAGGGGGGCGTTGAAGTACACTTCCCCCTTTCCACTTTTATACTAGTTTGTACCAAATTTCGGCAGTCTAGATCTTTTACTTTGGACTGCATTGTACTTTCTACAGACGAACGAACAAACATTAACAAAACACCTTAGAATCGGTCATAGATCAATATTATATAAATTCTATGGGATCCCTGACCGATATTTCGATGCATTACAAACGGATTGACTAAGTGAGTATACCTCAAAACTACAGTTGGTGGAAATAAAAACATCAGTTGTAATTCAAAGATTCCAATTTTAATTCAAAAAATATCAATGGAAATTTCGTTAATATTTTTCGGATTACGATCTTCGATTTTTTTTTAAATTCTTTATTTTACGAATGACAACTGATATTTTTGGAATTGAAATTGATCTTTTTCTAGTAAAAATTTATCTTTTTCGAAACACAATTGATCTTTTTATACCCTCCACTCTAGTGATAGATTGATTTTAAGTCATTCTAGCGATGTCCGTCCGTCTGTCCTTAGAAAACTTTGCAGAGTCTACTGAAGTTTGGCATATATGTTGGTCATTTACCTGGTCAGGTTGGTATTGCTACCCAGCCAAATCGGTCCAGAGGTTCTAAAGTTATGAGCAAAAGAGTAAATTTTGGCAATGGTTTTTCGCGAATTTACGAGTTAAAAAACACGATAACTTTCGAAAGACTATAATGAGACTGTTAAAACTTGCATTGTATCTTTGCCGTTCCTCAGGTCTGTTTGGTATTGAATTTCAGTTCAATCGGTAATGTAGTTCAAAAGTTATAAGCAAAACCCAGAATTTCAGATGTTGTTCATCTTAAATGCCATGTGGTAAACAAGTTTTAAAAGCATTGGTGGTAACTAAGCAATGCTTTTCAAACTTGTTTAGTTTTAAAGCAATGCTTTTTAAACTTTTTTAGTTTTAAAAGCATTGGTAACTTTAAAAATACACTCAAAAAAAATTTTACACTCGAAAAAAATTTTACACTCAAAAAAAATTTTACACTCAAAAAAATTTTTATTTTTTTTTACAAAAATGTCAATATTTTGTGTACATACGTGCGTGCATTCACTCAGAAATTTTTTTTTACAGTAAAAACACATTACACTCGAAAAAAGGATTTACACTAAAAAAAAAAAACAAAATTAGTAGTTTTTCTTTTAAATGACAAAAAAAAAGAGTTTTTTGCTCAAAATTGTTAATTTTTTCACATTCAAATGTAATATCCTTTAAAAGAGGCATTGTGGAGGGAATTCATAGATTCGGTAAGGTCGAATTTAACTTTTCTACTTGTTTTTCCATCAAATTTTGTTTTTCATAATTTTTTTTTTTTTTTTCATCAAACTTTTTTTTCATCAAAAATTTTTTTTTTCATAAAATTTTTTTTCATCAAACTTTTTCTTTTCATCAAATTTTTTTTTCATAAAATTTTTTTTTTTCATCAATTTTTTATACCCTCCACTCTAGTGATAGAGGGTATATATAAGTTTGTCATTCCGTTTGTAACACATCAAAATATTGGTCTAGGACCCCGTATATATATTCATGATCCTTGATCGATTTTAAGTCGATCTAGCGATGTCCGTCCGTCCGTCCGTCCGTCTGTCTGTCTGTCTGGCCGTTGAAAACACGCTAACTTTTGAAAGACTTTACGGAGGCTCCTGAAGTTTGACATATATGTTCTCCATTTACCGGGTCAGGTTGGTATTGCAATCCAGCGAAATCGGTCAAGTGGTTCAAAAGTTATGAGCAAAAGAGTAAATTTCGGCAAGGGTATTTTTCGAATTTACAAGATTAAAACCACTATAACTTTCGAAAGACAACTCTGAGGGGGCTGAAGCTTAGCATGTATATCTGTCGTTCCCCAAGGCTGTTTGGTTTTGAATTTCAGCAAAATCGGTTTAGTGGTTCAAAAGTTATAAGCAATGCACTGAATTTCAGATTTGTTTCACCTTAAACTGTTGAAAACTCGTTAAACAAGTTTTAAAAGCATGGTGAAATACCAGTTTTTTAAAACTTGTTGTTGTTTGTTTTCTTGTAGTGCGGTGCAGTAAAGTTGTTAGACAAGTAAATATTTGTTATTGTTTTGTTATTGTTTTTGTAACTGTATGTAAAGGTGTATAGTAAGAATTTTTAGAAAAAAAAAGTTTTACTCAAAATAATATATTTCTAATAAAAAATTTGTAATGCAATTTTTTGAAATTTTTTAGAAAATTACTATCAGATGACATTGTGGAGGGTATTCATAGATTCGACCAAGTCGAACTTAATCTTTCTACTTGTTTTTCATAAATTTTTTTTTTTTCATTAAATTATTTTTTTTAACAAATTTTTTTTTTTTCAAAATTTTTTTTTTATCATATTTTTTTTCATCAATTTTTTTTCATCAAATTTTTTTATCAAATTTTTTATTTTCAATTTTTTTCTCACCAAAAAAATTTTTTTTTCATTTTTTTTTTTCATCAATTTTTTTTACATCAAAAAATTTTTCTTTTCATCAAAAAATTCATCAAAAAATGTTGGGTTCATTTTAAATCTTTTTTAACATAATTTTGTTTTTCGTAAAAAAAAATCATTTTTTTTACCAAAACTACTTTTTCACCAAGTCTAAGCTTTTCGCATAAAAATTTTCCATTTGTTTATCAAATGTACATAAAACAAGTGAGAGTGTTATATTCTTTGGTGTCGAATCTTTTATACTCCTCAAAATGTTTTGGGCAAGAGTTCAAAATTCGCAGGCATGATTATTATATAATTAGCTTTAGTACTGCCACCCTATTTCAGATTTATATTGCCTTCAATTTGCAATGAATAACACATAGTCAATAAACGAAGAAACCTAAATATTTTCTGCTGTTATATTAAAAAATACGCGAAAAACTTTTAATTGCTAAGATTTTATTTTAAGTACTAAAAACACAATTTCTTATTTTCGTTGTCGATTTTGTTATTCTGTTGTGGTTTAATTTTTCACTTGTTTTTCTTTAATCCTTTAAGGGGTCAATTAATGTTGCGAAGCATCAGCTTTAACAACAACCTTATTAACCTGATAACCCGATCTGGCATTACGATCAAAAAATCACAGTTTTGCTCATAACTTGAACTCCTGCAGTCAAAAGAAAACCTCTGTCAAAAAATCTTTAAAATGATTTTCAATTTAGAATAACATTTTTTTAGCAGATTTTTCTGCTGAAATCAATATTTTAGCAGAATTCTCTGCTATTCAATTTCTGAAAATAACATAAATTTTGCAGAACTTTTACTGACTGATTTTGTTAAAAATTGTATATGATATTTAAAGATAAAGTTTTAAAAGGACATTACTCAGCTCCTTTTTACTGATATGTCAAAATAATAAAATGGGAAAATTAACGAGACCCTTCTCTTTCATTTGCCGTTACTAGTGGCATCCCAGGACAAGTTCAAATATTTAAAAAATATTTTAGAAAACTGTAATCCCTTAAAAGTTTGAAGTCCCTTTAAAAGGAAACAGGATTTTGAGATGAAAAACTGTAAATGCAGTTTTACTACATTTAGTCTCTAATTTCAAACGTATATCATCCAGTTCGTGTTTAACGATTTTTTTTCTTTTTGTCTGACGTTGTAATACGCTTTTTATATAACCCGTTCCTTCAAGGGTTAAAATTGTTTAAAAATCCACTCAAATGCATTTAGAACACTAGCAATTTCCAAAAATTTCTGTATTTACCAAACTTATTTTAAAGAAAAATTAAGGAAAAATCTCAACTGAAAAGAACTTGACGTCGACAAGATTAAGCAAGTTGAAAGAAGCAGTAGCAGCATGTCAAGTTTTTGGGCCTTATCATTAGCAGCACTAGCTAGCAACATCCTTAGCACCAGCATCATCATCATGTTATTATCAAAGCAATAGAGAAAGTTTCATTTCGCGGTCATGTTAGCATCATGATTTTATTTTTAACAAAGTAGATGTTTTTTTGTTGTTACTCTTATTTCATGGCTAATTTTTCTGGTAAAGGTTTTTATTTTCAATTTATTAAGAGAGCACAACGCTAAAGTACAAGAAAAACTTTTAAGTTTTCCTAAAAAAAAAAATCTTTTTCATGAATTTTTTAAAGTAATTGAATTGATGTTGCGTTTCGTTCGTTGTTTAGAAGAATAATATTAAACATCGAGCACACGATTAACGGGGAAGTTAATCTAAATCGAGGTTATGGTACAGCACAGGAGGCTCCATGTATGATATTTGGTAGCCTATGAACCAGGGAGTCGTGAGTTCGATTCCCACCAGAATCCTTGGTCGATTTCGCTGCAACGAGACGACGATCACTGTTACCAGTTCTCGATTAAGTAGGTTGAAATTATAAAAAATAATTTGTATTTAATGGAATTTGTATTTTATGGTACACAAAATACAATTTAATTGTATTAACAAACAATTTAATTGTATTGACAAAAAAATTCATTGATTTTTCATTCAACAACACATATTGTCAACGCAATTAAACTTTTTGTTAATATGATTAAATTGAAAATAAAAAAAAAACTATTTTTTTTTGTATTGAGGTATAAATTCCAATTGATTACACCGTTCAACATCAATATTAAACATTAACCGGCTGATATACGTCTAAAAGTAGAGATCAAATGGAGTAAAACTGCATTTATAGTTTTTCATTTCGTGATTTAACCCCCCGCAGTCTATTTGCTTTAGATGGTTACACATTGTATGATACAAAAGACCCCAGAGGCAGGTCATGTGGAGGCTCAGGCATCTTAATTAAAACTCGACTGAAACATTATCTTATGTGTGATCTTTGTGAAGATTATCTTCAAGCCACTACTTTATGCGTAAACGAGTTTGAAATGAACCTTGTGATTTCGTCTATTTATGCTCCCCCCAGATTTAAAATTACTGATAATCAGTATAGAACTTTTTTCGAATCTCTAGGTTCACGCTTTCTGGCTGCTGGCGACTACAATGCTAAGCATACATTCTGGGGGTCACGCCTCATTACCCCGAGAGGTCGTGTGTTGTTTGATACAATTTCTAAAATGGGTCTGGATGTGGTCTCAAGTGGAGAACCGACATACTGGCCTTCAGATCGTAATAAGATTCCAGATCTTATTGACTTTGGAGTGACTAGGAATATAAAAAGAAATTTTGTAAGTGTAGAATCTTCATTGGAACTTTCTTCAGACCACACACCCACTATTATTACTCTATTTAACCCCCGAGAAATTGTATCCCCCACTGGTGACTTAGCAATGTCAGGCAAAGGAACAAATTGGCTAAAATATAAAAAGTTTCTCAGTACTCATTGCTCGGAAAACATATCGCTAAGAACACCAGAGGAAATTGACCTCTCGCTCAAGAATTTCGAATCTAATCTCAAACTAGCTGCCCAACTTGCTACTAAACCCCCCCGACAATCCAGACAGAATGTATTTTCTTCTGTTGATGTCGAACGACTCTTAATTGAAAAACGGAGAGCTCGTAGAGAGTGGCAACTGCACAGATCTCCACGCTTAAAAGCACAACTTAAGGAATGCACGAACAACTTACGAAGATTGTTGGAATCTCAGAGAACGGCCGCACTAAATAGATTTCTTGAAAATCTGGAGCCTACATCAAGAACCGACTACTCGTTATGGCGTGCTACAAAAAATTTAAAAAGACCTGTCTTATGTAAGCCTCCTTTGCGCAAAGCAAATGGAGATTGGGCCAGAAATGATACTGAAAAAGGAAATCTGTTTGTTGAGCACTTGAAAAATGTATTCACACCAAATGAATCAAGTGTTATAGTAGAGTTGCCACTAATTTTACCCCAGCGCATAGCAGTACCCGTTAGGTTTGAGATGCGAGAGGTCCAAAAGGCAGTTTGTGAACTAAACCCCAAAAAGGCATTTGGTATTGATAAGATCAGTAATAAAATGCTTTTGGAGTTATCCCGAATAGCATTAAGAATAATTCTTTTTATTTTTAATGCTATATTACGCCTTCAACATTATCCCCCAGAATGGAAAATTTCTCTCGTTAAAATGATACCCAAGCCAGGCAAAGATCACACAAAAGTGGAATCGTACAGGCCTATCAGTCTGTTATCCAATTTATCAAAACTTTTTGAAAAACTGTTAGTGAACAGATTAACAACTCATGTCGCTCAGAACAACTCTATCCCCGATCACCAGTTTGGATTCAGAAAGAAACATGGCACAATCGAGCAAGTTCATAGACTGGTAGGTGAAATTAGAAGAGCCTACGAAGAAAAAAAATATTGTTCCGCGCTTTTTATTGATGTCTCACAGGCGTTCGATAAGGTTTGGCATGAGGGTTTACTCTATAAGATAAAAAATCTGTTACCACCAAATACACATAAGTTACTCGAAAATTACATAACAGATCGTAAGTTTACAGTGAAGGAAAACGATTTTGTCAGTACCCCGCAAATCATACAAGCTGGAGTTCCACAAGGTAGTATTTTGGGACCGCTTTTGTATATTTTGTACACCTCTGATATGCCAACTAATCGAAATACGCATACCTCCACATTTGCAGATGATACAGCTATTTTAAGCTCCCATAACAATCCACTTGAAGCAACTCGTATTTTGCAGAGTCACATTCTTGAATTAGAATACTGGTTAAATAAGTGGAAGATTAAAGTGAATGAGCAGAAATGCATCCACATAACGTTCACGTTAAGACGAGAAACTTGTCCCCAAATTCGGATTAATAATCACATTGTACCTCAACATACAACAGTAAAGTACCTCGGAATTCATCTCGATCGTCGTCTTACGTGGAAAAACCATATAGATGCAAAATTAACCCAAATAAAATTGAAAACTATTGCACTTAATTGGCTAATTGGAAGAAACTCGAAACTTAGGTTAGACTGTAAACTATTGATCTACAGCTCGATTATAAAACCTATATGGTGCTATGGTATTCAGTTATGGGGCACTGCCTCTGCGTCTAATGTGGAAAAAATACAAAGAAAACAGAACAACATTTTGCGAATGATTACTGATGCCCCCTGGTATGTTAGAAACTTGAACATACACAGAGATCTAAATGTTTCCCTTGTTAAAGATGAAATTGTGAAACATACCCAGAACTACTTACGAAAACTGGAATCACATCCAAACAATTTAGCACGCAATCTTCTAAATAATCGCGGTCACCAACGCCTTAGAAGGAGGGCCACTGCTGACTTGGCACACTAAAGTGAAGGATGATGCTTTTGAAAACATTGGATAATTTATGAGCAGATGAAATTTTGTCTGGCATTGGCTGGACTTAATATTAAGTTATATTAGTTTTAAGATTTGAATACTTATTGTTAGTTCACATAATTTTAGTGAAGATTCAATAAAACAAATGAATGAGAAAAAAAAAAAAAAAAAAAAATTCGTGATCCTGTTTCCTTTTAAAAGGACTTCAAAGTTTTAAAGAACACATTTTGTAAAATATTTCTGAAATATTTTTACTTGTCCTACGATGACACTGGTGATGGCAAATGAAAGAGGAGAATCTCCCCTAATTTTTCTATTTTTGTATTTTGCCATATTAGGATAAATTGATGTGAATTAAGTCATTTGAAAACTATCAAAATATTTTGTAGACAATTTTGAATAATATTGAAGGATAAACTTTTTAAAGGACGCTACTTACCTCCTTTTTTCTGATATGTAAAAATAATAAAATAGGAAAATTACGGGAGATCCTCCTCTTTTATTTGCCATCACTAGTGGCATTCTAGGACAAGTAGAAATATTAAAAAATATTTTATAAAATTTAATCCTCTAAAACTTTGAAGTCCTTTTAAAAGGAAACAGGATCACGAAAAGAAAAATTGTAAATGCATTTTTTTTACATTTAGTCTGTAGTTTCAAACGTATATTATCCAGTTTGTGTTTAACGACTATTTTCGTTTTTGTCGTACGGTGTTTTAGGTCAGTTTTAAAGTAACTTCTATCTCTTAACATTTGAAATACGACCAGGAAACCCCTGCTTAGAACTCAAAGTAAAGTTTTTAGTTGACAAGGGAAGTCTCCCTATTGTCACCGCGGATCTTTATGGAATTGGATTTATTTTGTAGATCAGAAAAAATAAAGGGACATGTATTTTGTTTTAGCTGCCAAATTCATATTTAGGGGGTTAAAAGGAGGGGGTGAAGACAAGGCCATTTTTCAGTTTTTTTCGTCTATCTCCTATATTTTGGAAAGAAACCTAGTCATGTTACATACCAAATGAAAGGTATTTGGAAAACCTATCTACGTGTGCTAAGAACGTGTCCAAACATGCACAACTTTTCGTCATATTGAATAAAATATCAAAATTTTAGGACATTTTTGTTAATAAGTCAAAAAATATTATTTTCTTTGGCCCGTTGTTAGCACCACGAGATAGGTATTTTGAATACCTTTAATCTGATATCACACATGTTTAAATAGGCGTAAATCGTAGAAAACTGAAAAAGGCCAATTTCCCCCCATACAATTCGAAAAATGAGTTTGGGCCGCTAAAAAAAAATACGTGTCGAATTAATTTTCGTTCTTAATAACATATCCAAATTTCCTGAAGATCGGAGGTTGACACCAGGGAGACTTCCCTTGTGAGTCGTAGTTAATTTTCATAAATTTTTCCAAATACCTATCGAGGGACAACTTTACTGTTGTTGATGATAGTTTGGTTGTTGAACAACATCATCTAAAGGCCAACCATTGAATTGGTTTTTGGATAATAACTGAAAATTTAGGTTGCTGATTTATTTTCTGTTTTTCTTCGTTTTTTTTTTTTTAATTTTTCAAGTTTTTTTGGAAATGAAAAGTTAGTTGGTTTTGTTAAGTGGCTGTTGGGCTAATAGATTATTAAAACAAGTGAAATTAGTTTCAGTTTTGATTGCAAGCTTTTTGCAAAATTAATTTTGTGTTTAGCAAATTGTAAGCATCTAACTACCCTTCATATAAAGGAGAGTCTTGAATTACTTAAAGTTAAAATTTTTTAATATTTGCTACTTTAAATAATTTTGAGTACTATTTACGGTAATTGAGTTTAGTAAAATATGTCTTTAACCTTGAAATAAAGACTACACCATTTCCAATTGTATTTTAAAATTGTCGAAATGACTTTTAAAATTGTCCAAAATGTGTTTTAAAATTGTCCAAATTCATTTAAAAATTGTCTAAATGTATTTTAAAATTGTCCAACTGTAGTTTTAAATTTTCCAAATGTATTTTAAAATTGTCCAAATGTATTTTAAAATTGTCCAAATATATGTTAAAATTGTCCAAATTAATTTTAAAATTATCCAAATGTATTTTAAAACTGTCCAAATACATTTAAAAATTGTCCAAATGTATTTTAAAATTGTCCAAATGTATTTTAAAATTGTCCAACTATAGTTTAAATTTTTTCCAAATGTATTTTAAAGTTTTCCAAATGTAGTTTAAACTATTCCAAATGTATTTTAAAAGATTCCAAATGTATTTTTAAATTGTCCAATTGTGTTTCAAAATTTCCAAATGAATTTTCAAAATTGTCCAAATGTATTTTAAAATTGTCCAAATGTATTTTAAAATTGGCCAAACATAGTTCACAATTTTCCAAATGTATTTTAAACTTGTCCAAATGTATTTTAAAATTGGCCAAATATAGTTTAAAATTTTCCAAATGTATTTTAAAATTGTCCAAATGTATTTTAGAATTGTCCAATTGTATTTTAAAGTTTTCCAAATGTAGTTTACAATTTTCCAAATGTTTTTTTAAAAATTTCCAAATGTATTTTAAAATTGTCTAAATATATTTTAAAATTGTCCAGATATATTTTAAAATTGTCAAAATGTATTTTAAAATTGTCCAAATGTATTTTAAAATTGTCCAAATGTAGTTTTTCAAAAATTTTCCAAAAACACATTTGGAAAATTTTAAACTATATTTGGCCAATTTAAAAATACATATAGACAATTTTAAAATACATTTGGACAATTTTAAAAATACATATGGAAATTTTTAAAATACAATTGGGCAATTTTAAAATACATTTGGAATATGTTAAACAACATTCTATCAATTTCAAAATACATTTGGACAATTTTAAAATTCATTTGGGCAATTATAAAATAAATTTGGACAATTTTAAAATACATTTGGACAATTTTAAAATGCATTTGGACAATTATAAAATACATTTGGACAATTTTAAAATACATTTAGACAATTTTCAAATACATTTGGAAATTTTTAAAATTCATTTGGACAATTATAAAATACATTTGGACAATTTTAAAATACATTTGGACAATTTTAAAATACATTTGGAAATTTTTAAAACATAATTGGAAATGGTGTATTGATATCCATACATCAGTTTATCTGTATTCGTCGATAAAAAAAGTTTTTGATGAAAAAAGATTATAAATAAAAAAAAAAATAATTGATGAAAAAACAAGTGAGATTAAATTCGGCTGTGCCGAATCTTTATACCCTCCAAAACGTAAAAAAAATTAAAAAAAAAATTGTCAGGGGAGTTTTTTTTTTTGGGGATGGGTAGATGGGGACAGTGGGGGACGTTTAGAGCAACTTCCGAACAAAAATACAAAAACACATGTAAAAAAATTTTATTTTTTTCAGAGGTTGGTTCAGTTCTTCAGGGGGGAACTTTTTTCCCCCTTGTCCGATTTTGCCCATTTCCGAAATTAGCCTGCCTAGGACCATAAGATATATTCGTGCCAAATTTCAGGAGGATACCTGTTTTATTTTGGACTTCATCGAGACAGACGGACGGACAGACGGTCATTCACAGAATGTCTTAGAATCGATCATGGATCTATAATAAATATACTTTATGTTAGAGTTTGCAAAACGATTAAAATCGTAATCGTAATCGCGATTAATCGCACCAATTAATCGTAATCGTAATCGGCAAAAAAATCATGCGATTACGATTAATAATTTTCTATAAAATGTATTATTTTGATAACGAATTTAATATGGAAAATTTCCGCAAAAAAATTTGGATTTTTAAAAAAAGTTTTAAAAATATAAATAATTTGCTGTATATTATATTTTACTGATTTTGGCATGCTGAAAATGAATATTAAGAAATTTCTGAAACCGATCGCACGGTTTTCGAAACATCATTATTTAAAACTTATCAAAAAATTTCCAAAAGTGACGTTCAAGAAATTAAAAAAAAAAATAAATCATAGATCCTTTCATAAACCTTGAAACAAACTTTTATTTTAACTTAATTTGAGCCAAATCAGCGCAGCTTTTCGAGTATTTTTTTTAAGTTTCGGAATGTTTTCGAAAAATCTAAAATTTTGATCAAAAGACATCACATGTTCGGATTTGACTCAAATTAAAATGAAAGTTCGTCTAAATCTCTATGAAAGGCTAAAGGAAAAAAAATCGCATAAACACCTTGTATTGTATATCTGGTATGTTTCTTAGTGTTTCTAAACCGGTTAACCGAAAAATCGTTTTTCCTAAAATTTCTGGTTTTTTGCAAACCGGTTAACCGGAATTCAAAATTTCCGGTGCACCAGAATACGGAATATTTTCGCAAATATTAAGGGTTTATACCTAATTTTTTATGATATTTTCAAAATTTCGTTTAAAAACCCGTGAAGAAAGTCTGAAATATTTTTTGCCTTCAAGTGACTGTTAACCAGATACTAAAATTCCTGTAAATGCGAAAATGTCAATAAAAGAACATCAAAATAAAATACGGAACTGCAATTTTTCTTTAAGAATTGATGTAACGAAAAAGCTGATTTTCGGTTAACCGAGAAACCGGTTTTCCAAAATGTCGGTTTTTTATAAACACTAATGTTTATAAAATTTATATCAAACTCCATTTTTAAAAAATAAGTTTGCTTAGTTTACACATTATACGGGATGTATACGAGTTTAAATAAATACGGCCATTATATATTAAAAATATTAATTTTTGTATTTTCATACATACGTATTTAAACGTTTTTATTTATAAATTTGGTCAGCTAAGCACAGTATGGAAATCTCCCATTCTTTCTCTTAACACAAAAATAAACATATTCAACTCTTGTGTGAAATCTGTGCTTCTGTATGGCTGCGAAACTTGGAACATGGCAGCCTTCGACGTAAATACTGTACAAGTTTTTGTTAATAAATGTCTAAGGAGAATACTACATATATTCTGGCCCAATACCATTTCAAACACAGATCTATGGACTCGTACACGCCAAACGCCTTTACATATCGACATCCTTAAACGTAAATGGCGATGGATAGGTCATACCTTACGACGTCCGTTTAACGATATAACTCGAAATGCGATAGATTGGAACCCCCAAGGAAGCAGACGAAGAGGACGACCCGCTCATACCTGGCGAAGACAATTGGACATAGAAGCGTCTAGAATAGGCAAAACCTGGCCTGAAATCAAAAACCTTTCAGCAAATAGAACTAATTGGAATCAATTCGTTGATGCCCTATGCTCCTTATAGGAACTACAGTAACCAATATATTTATAAATTTTAAAATATTTTTTTAATAAATTTCGATTAATCGATAATCGCGATTAACGGCAATTTATTTAATCGTAATCGCGATTATGAGATATCTCGATTATTTGCAAACTCTACTTTATGTGGTCCCTGACCGATATTTCGATGCGTTACAAACGGAATGACATACTGTGGCTGGAGGGTATAAAAATGTTGATAAAAAAAAAATAATGATGAAAAAAAAAAATATGAAAAAAAAATATTGATGAAAAAATATTTTTGATGAAAAAATTTATTTTATGACAAAAAACCTTGATGTAACAAACATTGATGAAAAAACAAAAAACAAAATAAAAAAATATTGATGAAAAAAAAATATTTGATGAAAAAAATTTTGGTTAAAAAAAATATTGATAAAATTATTATTGAAAAAAAATATTTGATGAAAAAAAATTTGATAAAAAAATATTGATGAAAAAAATATTTATGAAAAAAATATTTATGAATATAATTATTGATGAAGAAAAAATATGGATGAGAAAAAAAAAATATTGATTAAAAATTTATTGATGAAAAAAAAATAATGATTAAAAAAATATTGATGACAAAAAAATGATGAAAATAATATTGATTAAAAAAATATTGATGAAAAAAAAATTAGGAAAAAAATATTGATGAAAAAAAAAATTATAAAAAATTCACCAGCTGGTGAATATTTTTTTATTCACCATGAGGTGAATTATTATCCCTGTTTCAAACCCAAGTTACTACCGTTTTTGATTTTAAGAAAATGAAAACAGTAATTCTTACTTTCTTTTTTATTAATCGTTAGCTTATATAGTCAAACTTAGGTGGCGTCCTGCAACTTTTTTAAAACTGAACACGAGAATAAAAACATAATCATGTTAAAAAAGATTTTTTGATGAAAAACAAAATTCCGATAAAAAAAATTAAAAAAAAATGTGTGGTTAAAAAAAGTTTTTGATAAAAAAATATTTTTTTTTTAGATGAAAAAAAAAAAAAATCACGAAAAAAAATTTATGAAAAGAAAAAAATTATGAAAAAAAATTTTGATGGAAAAAAAATATTGACGAAAAAAAAATAAGGGGCATGTCACAGACTCAATTCTGTTCGGATTTGGAAAAAGTGGATTACTTGAAAAACGCAAAGCGAATATTTTTTCAGAATGAAACCACTTTTATGCAATTCAATTCCACTTTGTGTTTTGAAAGTGATTTCATTCCGAAAAAAATTATATTCGTCTGGCGGTTTTCGAGTAAACTACTTTTTTCAAATCCGCACGGAATTGAGTCTGTGACATGCCCCCAAATTTAATGCAAAAAAAAAAATATTAAAAAAATTAATGAAAAAAAAAATTCAAGAAAAACAAAAAAAAAATTTGTGAAAATAAAAAATTGTTGACTAAAAAAAATTTGAAAAAAAAAAATGTTGTTGAAAAATAATTATGTTACGTTTTATTCACCAGCTGGTGAAAAACATTTATAGTCACCAGCAGATGAATTATTATCCAAGTGAATGAAAACAATAATTCTTATTTCTTTTTTTTTTTAGTCAGTAGCTTATATAGTCAAACTAAGGTGGCGTCCTGCATTGCTTTTTAAAATTAGACACCAGCCTAAAAACATTATCATGTTCAATCAACATTTTTAAAAAATGTTCTTTTTAAGAATTTTTTATCCTATTACAACCAATAGGATAAAAAATTGAACTTTGGTACTTATTTGTTTAGTCGAAATGATGTTTATAGAGACTAGAAATTTTGAATGTAGGGTCATCAAGCGAAAAAACAACATTCTAACAAAAGTACTTTTGAGAAAGTTTTGATTCTAATAGTGTTCAAAATTTTGCTTTGGTACTTTTGATCTTCTTAAGTAATTGTCATAAATACATGATTTTAAAATGTAGGGAACTCCATTGAATAAAACATTCTGAAACAAGACTTACACTCAAAAAATTACGTCATTAACTGTTTGTAGTTTGTTTAAAAAGTTTTACGTTTTTAAAAGAAAAACCATTTGTTTAATGTACATTTTTTTAAATGACCATTTCTGTTCTTTGTTTAAAAAATAACTACATAAAAAATAAAGACTTTCATTAGCATTCAATTTTTAAAATCATTTATTTTTGTTCTGTAAGTAAAACTAAGTGATTATTCTTTAATTTTTAATGATTTATATATATATATATATATTAGTTCCTTTAGTTCCTATAAGGAGCATAGGGCCTCAAGTTTATGTAACATATTATTTTGTTTAATTGTTGGCATTTTTTACAGAAAAATATTAGTTTTAACCTACATGTGCGGGTTATTTTTTTGTAGAAAAAAAATCAAAAAATTATTTATGGAAATATAAAATTATGTTTGTATCAAGTCACTTTGGCACAATGGGTAGATTATCTGGCCAGAATGTAGTTGGTTGCGGGATCGATTCCCAAAAATTTTATTAAAAATTTTTTAAAATATAATTCAATAGAAAAATTTTAAAAATAACTTACCAAATCATTAATTTTTAATGTTTTCGTAGGTATTTTCTAATCATTAAATTTTAATGTTTTCGTATGCTATTTTTTTCGAATTTGTTGGTAAAAAAAATTAAAGTTACGTAATTTTTTAATGTTAACAGTAAAAAATAAATGTCGATGTTTGCTAAAACAAATGAATATTTACTGGAACGGTTTTCAATTTTTTATCACTTGTTTTAAATGTGTTTTTCATTTGTTTTTGGTATAAAAATTTTATTTTGGTACTTTTCCGATTTTGTAAAATAATGGTCTTCTCATTTTGAAATTTAAAAAAAAAAAAAAAAACATATAAATTTTTTTTTTTAAATTTCGATTCTAAGGGGCCATGAAAATTTGTACTTTTTTATAGCTAAAGTCCTCTAGAATCTCAAAATTTTGCATGAAGCACCTATCTTCTCAACCAAGAAAAGGATATATTTTAAAACAGTCTTAAAGAGTTATGTGTGTTGCAAAACGGAGTCTCTTATGACTCTATTTATTGCCTATTTAAAGCAAGTACCTCACCGTTTTAGCTGCTATATTTAGTCTTAAAAAATACTTTTTTCTAACCCTCTTAATACTAATTGCCCAACTTAATGAAACTATTATCATGCATAACTTATTGACTTAACACCAAGGTTGTTTTCCGCCATATATTACCAATTAACTACTCGATAGCCATTCAACTGTAATGTACTCTTTTTACATTTTTTGTAGTATGTATCTTACTTTTATGTTCCTTGTGTTTTTTGTGGTATTTATACTGTTTATCCATAAAACAAATATGAGGTCATTGGGATATACTACCATTACTACTGCTACTACAACTAACTATCTGAGAAGATTGGGGCTGGGCTGACCAAGTCAATAAGAAATACAAAAATAAACAACATACAACAAGAACCAGAACGAACATAAAAGATAATTATTAAACATGTAAAGGCAATTTTAATGCCTTACAAAATCGTTGATGTGCAATGTTAAGTTTTGTACACTACAGTAATTGGTGGCATAGTTGAGATATTAATGGTTTGTGGTAGTGTTTGTAACAAGGGAGAAAAAACGATCTGAAAAGTATAAGAAAAGTCTGAAAAGTATAAAAAATTGTGTCGGCGTTTTGAAAGATCACATTTGAATTTTATTTTAGAGCCGGTTACAGTTTCCCAGCTTTGACCTGTTCTTGCAGCATATCGGTATATTAAAACTACACTAAACAAAAAAACCTTGTAAAATTACAAGAAAAACTTGTAACTTTTTTTTGTTTGCTACCTCCTTTTTGACAAAATTTCCTAGTAATTTTACAAGATTTTTACCAATAATTTTGTAATATTACAAGGTTTTTACTAATAAAATTATAAATTTACAAATTTTTTGACACGATAAAATTTACAAAGAGGTTTGGTAATTTTACTAGATTTTTTGCTACCTCCTATGTTACGAGAATTCCTAGTAATTTTACAAGCTTTTTACCAATAATTTTGTAATTTTACAAGCTTTTTACCAATAAAATTGTAAATTTACAGTTTTTTGCGCAATTAAAATTACAAGGAATTCTCAGGAATTTACTAAAATTACAAAAAAAAATGTAAAATTACAAAAAAAAGTAAATTTGGATTAAACAACAAGAAAAACTGTCAAATATTGGTTAATTTTCCTAGTAATTTGACAAAGTTTTTTTTTGTGTATGTTTTCTTCACATCTGAGGTCAATGGTGTGTTTAGCAACTTTGTTGAAAATATTATGGCTAATATTTTTGTGTTCATCATATAAGCCCCGCAACTCCCCCTCATAACAGCATGATGAAAAAAAAATCTTGATTAAAAAAAAAATATTGATAAAAAAAATATTTATGAAATAAAATATTGATAAAAAAAAAATATTGATTAAAAAAATATTGATGAAAAAAAAATATTGATAAAAAAAAGTTGATTACAAAAATATTGATGAAAAAAAGAAAATATTGATTAAAAAACAAATGTTGAAGAAAAAAGTATTGATGAAACAAAATATTGATGAAAAAAATATTAATAAATCAAAATATTGACGAAAACAAAAATATTTAAGAAAAAAATATTGATGAAAAAATAAAAATATTGATGAAAAAAAATATTGATAAAAAAAAATATGGATGAAAAAACAAATATTGATGAAAAAACAAATATTGATGAAAAAATGTTGATAAAACAAAATATTGACGAAAACAAAAATATTTATGAAAAAAATATTGATGAAAAACTAAAAATATTGATGAAAAAAAAAATATTGATAAAAAATAATATTGATGAAAAAAAATTGATGAAAAAAAATATTGATGAAAAAAAATATTGATGAAAAACAATATTGATGAAAAAAATTGATGAAAAAAATATTGAGGAAATAAAAATTGATGAAAAAATAAAAATATTGATGAAAAAAAAATATTGATAAAAAAAATATTGATGAAACAAAAAATTGATGAAAAACAATATTGATGAAAAAAAATATTGATGAATAAAATATTGATGAAAAAAAAAATTGATGAAAAAATAGTGAGGGAAAAAAATATTGATGAAAAAAAAATTATAAAAAATAATTATGTTTCATTTTATTCACCAGATGGTGAATATTTCTTTATTCACCACGAGGTGAATGATTATCCAAGTTACAAACTGAAGTGGAGTCCTACAACTTTTCTTTAAAATTAGACACCAGCCAAAAAACATTATCATGTTAAAACAAAAGCGTTAAATTCGGCTGTGCCGAATCTTTTATACCCTCCAAAATGTAAAAAAAAAATTCTCAGGGGCGTTTGTTTTTGGGGGTGGGGGGGATGGGGGTCAGTGGGGGACGTTGAGAGCACCTTCCCATCCCGATAAATATAACAAATGTTTCATTTATTTAACAAAAATACAAAAAAAAAAACATGTAAAAAAAGTGTATTTTTTCAGAGGTTAGTTCAGTTCTCTAAGGGGGAACTTTTTCCCCCGTGTTCCGATTTTGCCCATTTCCGAACTTGACCTGCCTAGGAATATAAGACATATTCGTGCCAAACTTCGAAAGCCTACCTCTTTTATTTTGGACTGTATCGTGTCCTCTACAGACGGACAGACGGACGGACGGACGGACGGACATCGCTAGAATGTCTTAGAATCAGGGTTGGCAACCGAAACGAATAACGGTATCGGTAACGGTATTGGTATTACATATTTTTTATATCGGTAATGGTAAAGGTAACGGTATTTTCGATTATTTCGGTAACGGTGAACCGTTACCGAAACATTAATACCGGTACGTACCGGTATTATGAATAAAATGTTACCAAATCATAAATTTATTAAAAACACGTAAAAAAAATAATTAAAAAAAATAAAAACCTGTTAAATTCAGTACATTTTCTATACATAATTATATTTTTACTAATAATAAATACTATGAATTAACTCAGAATTTAATTAAAACATTCACGAAATATTGTAATTCAACAAATACGAACTCATGTTCGTAGATACACTGTCCAATAAGCAAAAAATCTGTATTTTAAGCCATTTGAGAAATCTGCTGTTTATAGCTGACGCTGTTTGCTAAATTTCTATCTGGATAATCCAGGTAGAATCTGCAGAAAAAAACCGTCAATATAGCGGAAAAATCTGCTGATTTTAATAGAGAAATCTGCTGATTTCAAATCAAAATTGTTTGTCCTGTTAAAAAAATATCGGCAGGGATAAAAAACTTGGTAATGATGTTTCAGGGGAGGTTTTTTAAGGGGAGGGCGGGCGGAATCGGAGGGACACCTTTCCAGTCGCCAGAGATGTTAAGAAATTAATTTTATTTATATTTACGATTAAATAATACAATTTTATCAATATTGAATTTTATTTTCTGTAGACAAGCCCCCAAAAGGGGCGTACCGAAAAAAATCGCATTTTCTTATCTTGGTCAATGAACTTCACACAGCATAAAAAATGTTCAGTTTCTAAACAAATAGACAAAAAAGTAAATAAAATACAGTCAAACCCGGTTTTAACGAACTCCGAGGTACCAGAAAAAATAGTCGTTATAAACGAAGTTCGCTATAAGCAGGGTATATTTTTTATTAACCTAGATATATTTAAAAAAAATTGATCCAATTTTGTTTTATTTTATGTTTTAAAAATATAAATAAATTTTACCAAAATTAAAATATAAACCTTACAGAAAAAATCAAATAAAATTACTGATAAAATATGTCGCCATTAGGCACGTCTCCGAAACAGAAAATGCTAATTCCTTCATTTGTGTCTGCAATTCCAGATCATGTTGGTAACCCTTGCGAAATAATGTAAGAGACAAAAAGTTGAAAGAAAGTATGAAGTGAGGTTGAGATTGCTAGAAATAGAATTGTAGTGTTGGAAACTGTCAAAATTTATTCTGTAGAAACTATAAATATTCACATATATAAAAAACAGTTTTCATTAACAAGACAAACCGACATTTAAAATCCTACTGATGATGACACTAACTGGGGTGTTTGAAAACGGTATAGGAAATACCAGAAATGTCTATAATTTTTAGAAATTCAATTTTTCTTCTGCATTTTTTCAACTTAAACCCTTAAAACAAATATAATTAGAGCCCGTGCTCGATCTGTACTAACAGAAAAAATCAAATAAACCAAAATTGTTTAACATTTTATGAGTTTGACAAACATTATTGCCACACAAATATTTACGAGAGTTCATTATAAAAGATAAATACACATGAAATTGTATTCGTGGTACCATAATAAGCAGTTCGTTTTAACCGAGGATTGTTAAAACCGAGTTCCTTATAAAATAAGTAAGTTGTGTAAGTTTTTTAGGGGGGAACTTTGATTATGTGGTCCGATTGTGTCCATTTCGGAACTTAACCAGCCTATGACCATAAGACGTATTCGTACCAGCAGAGTAGCTCGTTTATTTTGGACTGTATAGTGTCTTCTACAGACGGACAGACGAACATTGCTAACAATCGATCACTGATCAATAATATAATCTTTATGAGGTGCCAGACCGATATTGGAATTTAATTAATTGCGAATGTGATCATTGGTTGGATTGGCAAATAAAAAAAAACAGTTTTTTTATTTTACGTATATTAGAAATATTTTACTGTTTTTAATCCACCAAAAAATTAAAATAAGAAATATTAATACAACCGAAACAAAACCGATATAATACCGGTAAAAATCCGAATAAAGGTAACGGTTTTTTATCGGTAACGGTATTTAAAAATTTTTATTTCGGTATTGGTAACGGTAACGGTAGTCAATATTAAAGGGTTTTTAATCGGTAACGGTATTGAAAGGGTAACGGTAGCCAACACTGCTTAGAATCGATCACTGATCAATAATATATATACTTTATGGGGTCCTAGACCGATATTTCGATGCGTTACACACAGAATGACAAAGTGAGTATAATCCCATACTGTGGTTGGAGGGTATAAAAAAAATTGGTTAATCGGCTGATTTGGAAAATCGACACAATTTAA
Source organism: Pegoplata infirma (assembly GCA_963921195.1). NCBI lineage: Eukaryota > Metazoa > Arthropoda > Insecta > Diptera > Anthomyiidae > Pegoplata > Pegoplata infirma. The sequence continues at coordinate 208,205,134 of OY992537.1, read as the reverse complement.
CTGATTTATTTGTTATTTAAAAATTGGTAATTTTAAATAATTAGAACTGGTAATTTACGAAAATTAATCGATTGAATACCCTTGTAATCACATAAAAGAGTTAAAACAAGTAAAAAAGTTAAATTCGGACATGACGAATGTACTGATACCCTCCACAATTTTCAAAAGATTATTGCAAAACACTTTATATAAAATAAAATTACTTTTGAAAAAAACTAAAAAAAAAATTTAAAAAACTTTCCGTGAAAAAAATTTAGAAAAAAAATCCGCGATTTTTTTCTTTTTTTTGTCAAATAATATGGTCGTACTTGTTTAAATACCATTTGGTGTTCAATTATGTTCACACATGTCAACCAGAAGCCGAATTAAAGCATTTTGTATTTTTAGGTTATGTTGAATGTACTGAAAATTTTGAGGTATGCTTACATTTTGGTTCATAACTTTTGAACCGCTGAACCGATATCGCTCAAATGCAATACCAAACTTCTCGGGAGAACTTCCAATATATATGTTAAGTTTCAGTCATCTCTGTGCAATATTTTGTCCGCGAGAGCATTTTCCACAGACAGACAGACGGACAGACGGACATCGCTAGAATGTCTTAAAATCGATCGGGCATCATGAATATATATACTTTATGGGGTCCCAGACCGATATTTCGATGAGTTACAAACGGAATGACAAACTTATATATACCCTCTATCACTAAGTGGAGGGTATAAAAAATTGGTTAATTAGGAAAATCGACACAAATTAACCGATTTATTTGCTATTTGAAAATTGGCAATTTTAAATAATTAGAACAGGTCATGGACCAAAATTAATCGATTGAATAACCTAGTTATCACATAAAAGATTTAAAAATATCTGCACAATTTAGAAAAAATCAGAAAAATTTAAAAACAAATTAACAATTTGAATTCGACTTGTCCGAATCCATGAATACCTTTCGCCATACACTTAAAATAATAACTCTGTTAAGGACTCTGTAAAATGACTGTAATCTCAATTCGACAGATATTTGACAAAGTTATCTGTTGAAATACAGATTTTAAGAAAATACTTTGTATTTGCTTGTGACTAGAGTTTTTCACGGGAATTCCCGGGACGGGAATTTGATTATTTTGTATGTGATTTTTTTAGAGACTTTATTAAAATTCTTGATAATTGATTTTTGCCATACGCAGGGACCAGAAGGGTCCAAAAAGTATTCCTTCTAAACAAAAAATGTCATAAAATTCGAGACTTACGAAATGCAAAAAGTCTCACAATATCTAAATCTATCAGAACTTGATACTTTTTTTCAGAAGCTGAGAAATTTTCTTTCTGAGAAAAATTTTTGTTATAGTTTTTTGGAGTTAATTTTCATATAATTTCATTTCTCTGAAACAGTTACTTTCAGTTTTAGAGACATAATTGAGAAATTCCTCTGAATCAGTTTCATTGTGTTTTAAAGGCAAAGCGTTGAGAACCAATTGTAAAAATCAACTGAGATGAATTAGAATAAATGATGAATTTTTATTATTAAAACAGATAAAGCGATGTGAAAAACATATTCCCTTAAAAATACTTTTAAAAGACTTCGACATATTTGGGCCGTTTTTATTTTTTATTCTTTTTTTCTCGAAACTTATTTTTTTTTATTTTAAAAGTACTAGATAAGATTTTTATGGTGTTAATAAACATTATAAATAGTGTATTCGCATTCATTAGGTTTTAATATAATTTTTTGATAAAAAATGTGGGTTTTTAGTTTTTGCGGGAATTCCCGGGATCCCGGGAAATTTAAAAATGAATCCCGCTTTCCCGGGAAATAAAAAAGTCCGGGAAAAGAAAAACTCTACTTGTGACCGAAAAACAAAATTTTATTTGTAATTTTACTTTTTACTTTGTAATAAAAATTTGTTAAAGTACGGATTTTAGAAAAATACTTTGTTTTTTTCTCGTAAACAAAATACAAAATTTTATTTGTAATTTTACTTATTGCTCTGTAAAAATAAAAATCACTTCAAAAAACTTCCAAATATGACCGATAAACCACTCTTTAAAAAGTGTCTAAAATTACAATAAAAACTGGTAAATTTTGCGAGGATGACGTGAAAAATTGGAGTTACTTGTTTAAAACTCGTAATATTCACAAAAATAAAAAAATAAATTTACAATTTGGAAGCATTAAAGCGGGTAAATTTAACAAAATTTTGACTTTAATTACTTTAATTTTTTTAATTTTAATAAATGTTTCTGATGCAGAGAAGTTTTACTCATAAAATGGATTTAACTAAAACTTTGTAAATTTACAGAGTTTTTTTTGTAAAAAATAAAATGCATTTAACTAAAACTTTGTAAATTTACAGAGTTTTTTTGGTAAAATTCTTTTCGGTTTTATCAATATTTTACAGATAATTCTATAAATTTACAGTTTTTTTATCGAAATCATTTTACCGAGTTTTCTTCGTAAAATAACAAAAAATTTTGCTGTTTGAAAATCTATAGTATTTTCTGCTGGCTCAGCAGAGTATCTCTGTAATTTAACAGAGTGATTATTTTGAGTGTACCTACCACATTTAAACATTTTTTTCATCAATTTAATTTTTTTTTTAAGTTTTTTTGCAATTATCCTTTTTCCATTGTGGAGTATATCAATGTATTCGACAAGACTGAATTAAAATTTTTTCTGATTTCGTTATTTCTTCCATTAAAATGAATCAATAAATAAACAATGAATACAATATTTTTTTTTTTATAAATGAAACGTTTATTGAACATGGTCTCTAGATAAGGCCATGGAAAAGATATAACCAACCATATGAAAACAAGAAGTTATAGGCTTAAGTTATGACTGACTTTCATCAGTTTAAGGTTATAATTTATGAACAATTTAAACAAAATATGTAGTTTAAGATTAAGTTAATAGATGGCTATAAATAATGGTTGGAGTTAAGAACAGGAAAATTAATAGAGAGACTTATTAATTTTTCTAGAAAAATTATAAAAAAAATTCAATTTGTAGTTTTTAGGTTAGAGACGGCATTCAAAAAGCCATTTAAATCGTGCAATAAACACACAAAATAATAACTCTATTAAATTACAGAAAAACTCTGCTAATTTAACAGAGTACACCATACTTTTCCAGCTAGCAATAAAACTTGGTAATTTTACTAAAAAAAACTCTGTAAAATATTTTGGACAAAAAAGACTGTTAAATAACATAGTTTCTAGTAAAATATTGGTTAAATGCACCACCATTTGACAGAGAAAAATTCTGTAAATTTACATATATCTGTAAAATCTATTTCATTTAACCAAAATTTTACAGAAAAAACTTTGTAAATTTAGAGATTTTAGTAAAATTTTATAAGATTTTTGAAAATATTTTTTTAATAAATTTGTAAATTTACAACTTGTTTGGTGCAATAAAACTTACAAGGAATTCTTGTGAATTAGCTAGAATTTTTAGTAAAGAAAACTTAGAACTTTGTAAAATAACAAGAAAGTCTGTAAAATTACGAAAAAAAAAATAAATTTCGATCAAAAATTTTTTGATCGTAAGACTATCAAATATTGGTAAAATGGGATTACGAGACTTTTTCTAGTAATTTGTCAAGCTTTTTTTTTGCGAAAAAATCTCAGATTCTGACACATTTTTCCTTTAATAAAAAGTTGAATATTCTGTGTAATTTTTCCTAAAGAAAAAGTCTGAGATTCTAATACATTTTTTCTATAGAAAAATTCTAAAATTTTTCCTGAAGAAAGTTTTCTTATTTTTTTCTATAGAAAAACTTAAAGATTCTGCGACTTTTTTCCTATAAAAAAATTTTCAGATTTTGAGATATTTTTCGCATAGATAAATTCTTAGATTCTGAGACATTTTTCGTACAGAAAAACTCTCACATTCTGAGACATTTTTCCTATTCAAAAAATTTTAGATTCTTGGACATTTTTCCTAGAAAAAAATTCTCCCATAATTTCCTTTTATTTTTCCATTTTATCCATCTTTTTCTCAGATTTTTTCCAAAGACAAATTATCAGATTTTTTTTCTAATAAAAAAATTCTCTGATTTTTTGCTACAATAAATTCTCAGATTTATAGAAAAATTGCTAGATCTTTCTATTAAAAAAAAATGCCAAATTAGTCCTATAGAAATATTCTAATTTTTCCAAAAAAATCTTAAAAATTTCACCAGTTATTCCTACACTAAAAAAAACATGTTAAATTACAAGAAAAACTTGAAACTTTTTTTTTTGCTCGTCTATTTGAAAAAAAATTCTAGTAATTTTACAAGCTTTTTACCAATAATTTTGTAATTATACAAGGTTTTTACCAATAAAATTGTAAATTAACAAATTTTTTGACACGATAAAACTTATAAGGAGGTTTCGTAACTTTACAAGACTTTTTGCTACCTCATATTTTGCGAGAATTCCTAGTAATTTTTACCAAAAATTTTGTAATTTTACAAGCTTTTTACCAATAAAATTGTAAATTCACAGTTTTTTGACGCAATTGAAATTACAAAGAATTCTCGTAAATTTACTAGATTTTTTTTTGTAAAATTAACTTGGATATTTGTAAAATTACCAAAAAAAATGTAAAATTACACAAAAAAAAAGGAAAATATCAATCCAAATTTGTTTGTTAAAAAAACAAGGAACACTGTCAAATATTGGTAAAATGGTATTACGAGACTATTCATAGTAATCTGACAAAGTTATTTTTTGTGTGAAAAAATCTCAGATTCCGAGACATTTTCCTATAATTTTTCCTATAGAAAAAGTCTCAGATTCTGCTACATTTTTTCTATAGAAAAATTCTAAAATTTTTCCCGAAGTAACTTTTCTTATTTTACCTATGGAAAAATTTAAAGATTCCGCGACTTATTTCCTATAAAAAAATTTTCAGATTCTGAGATATTTTTCGCATAGACAAATTCTCAGATTTTAAAACATTTTTCGTTCAAAAAAACTCTTACATCCTGAGACATTTTTCCTAAAGAAAATATTTTAGTTTCTTGGACATTTTTCCTGAAAAAAAATTCTCCCATAATTTCCTTTTATTTTTCCATTTTACCCATCTTCTCTCAGATTTTGTCCAAAGGAGAATTATCATATTTTTTCTAAAAAAATATTCTCTGATTTTTTGCAATAATAAATTCTCAGATTAACCCTTAAATGCAACGTGTATCTTTAAAGATACAACCGTTAAAAATTCCCACGTCTTTATTTTGAATTAGAATTTAATTTTTTGAAGCAAAACTTATTTAATATATTCAAACCCTTTTTTAAAAAATATGTTGTCATGAATATTTATAGAAATGTGTCTTGAATTGACGACGAAAGTCAAAAAATGTAAATCATGCAATTTTCCGTAAAATTTCCCAAATCTTTTTTTTCAATAATATTAAAAAAAGGGTAATAAAATTTCGAAAATGTTTAATTAAACTACATACATTTGAAGAATAAACTATAAGCTATTTAAAAAAATATTTTAGAGGTTCTCTGTTGGCTACATTTTTGTTTATTGGGAATCCAAAATTTTTGCGTTTTTCAGTTTTTCGCATATAAAATCTTAAAAAAAAAATATTTCGAAAAACGTGGTATGCAGGTTTTATTTGTTCATCATTCTGCATGTTTTATATTATTTTCATCAAAATCGGCGTCGTTGTGCATTTAAGGGTTAATAGAAAAATTTTTAGATTTTACTGTAAAAAATTTCTATACTATTCCTATAAAAAAGTTCTAATTTTTCCAAAAAAAATCTTAAATAAGTGAGAGTGTGCCGAATCTTTTATACCTTCCAAAATGTAAAAAAAAAAAACAATATAAATAAAATCCAGGGCGTCTTTTTTTTGAAGGGGGTTGGTGGCAGACGTTAGCGAGCACCTTCCCCTTGCGATTTTGTAGTTCTTCTGAGATAAGAACGTTGCATTTGCTTGGCAAAATTACAAAAAATCCTGGAAAAAATCGGTTTTTCTTAGATTGGTTTAGTTCTCCAAGGGGGAACTTTTTCCCCTTGGTCCGATTTTGCCCATTTTCGAACTGCCTAGGTATATAAGACATATTCGTGCCAAACTTCGTAGGTATAACGCTTTTATTTTGGACTATATCGTGTCCTCTATAGACGGACAGACGGACGGACGGACGGACGGACGGACGGACGGACATCGCTAGAATGTCTTATAATCGATCACTGATCAATAAAATATATACTTTATGGGGTCCTAGACCGATATTTCGATGCGTTACACACGGAATGGCAAAGTGAGCATACCCCCATACTGGGGTTGGAGGGTATAAAAAAATTAACAAATTTTCCTATCGAAAAAAAAATTTTACAATAGAAAAATTCTCAAATTTTTCTTTTAAAAAAATTCACAAATTTTTTGTCTAGAAAAATTCCCAAATTTTTCGTCTAGAAAAATTCGGAAACTCTTTGTCTAGAAAAATTCACTTAGTTTTTCTAAAGAAATTTTTTTTTTTGTTATTCCGAGACTTTTTGTCATATAAAACATTTTAACATTCCGAAACATTTTTCCTTTAGAAAATTTTAATATTCTTAGACTTTTATCATAGAAAAATTTCAATAAAAAAATTCTCCAAATCCTAATTTAACCTATGGATTTTTTCCAATTTTCGTATAGAAAAATTTTTAAATTTTGTCATAAAGAAAAATTCTAACATTCCAAGATATTTTTCCTTCAAAGAAATTTTAAGATTCTTAAACATTTTTCATAGAAAAAATCATTAGATTATTTCATTTTCTTTTTAATTTTTTTCACTTTGCTTGTATACCCTCCAACGACAGTAAGGGGGTATACTCACTTTGTCATTCCGTGTGTAACGCATCGTAATATCGGTCTAGGACCCCATAAAGTATATATTTTATTGATCAGTGATCGATTCTTAGACATTCTAGCGATGTCCGTCCGTCTGTAGAGGACACGATACAGTCCAAAATAAAAGAGCTAGACTTTCGAAGTTTGGCACGAATATGTCTTATATTCCTAGGCAGGTTAAGTTCGGAAATGGGCAAAATCGGGCGGGGAAAAAAGTTCCCCCTTGGATTTTTTGCAGAGTTTTTTGTACTTTTGGTACGCAAATGCAACATTCTTATCTCAGAAGAAGTTCAAAATCCTTTTTTTTTCTTTTTTCCTTTTTTTTTGTTTTGAATTCGGTTTGGACTTAGACTTTTATCATAGAATAATTTCCATAAAAATGTTCTCCTATAGAAAAATTCAAATTTAACTTATGGATTTCCTTTCCCCCCACCCCTCGTAGATTCGCGATGACATGTGTGAACATAATTGGATACCGAATGGTTAGTTAGTGATCTTAGCGGTAAAACACGCTCAACACTGGCTTACATTAGTAGGGTAGAGAGGGGCACATTCGACACATTTTTTTTTTGAAGTGCTGTAAAACCTTAACCAGTCGACATTTTTCCTAAATTCTTGTTGATTTAAGAATCTACATATTTTAGCTTTAAAATGTATACCTCAAATAGAATATATCTGTTTGGCTTCCAATATTTTTGTTTACATTTTTAAAGCAACCCAAATCGGCGAAACTGCCCCATCCATGGGGCACGTGCGAGAAGCTGGTGGGGCACAATCGTAAAGAAATTAAAATTCTAATGTTTTGTTTTAAATAACAATTCGGAAGAATTGTTATTTAAAACATAATTTAATTTTAAAAAACATAATTTTATTGAAACAAACCAAAACAGTATACTACCCGTGGGACACATTCGCCAGCAAACTACCCCATGGTAAGTGGCGTATCAACACCATGGGGTAGATCCCTCATAGGCGAATTAGCCCCATTGGGCACATTCGCCACTGAAACTATAACCATTTTACGTAGTGTATGTACCCCATTGGGTACATCCGTAGTCGGCTAATGTGCCCCATCCTCAATCTGTCGAATCTCCAATAAAGTTGTAAATTTACAAGTTTTTTGACACTATAAAATTAAAAAGGAGGATTCGTAACTTTACTAGATTTTTTTCTACTTTCTATTTTACGAGAATTCCTAGTAATTTTACCAGCTTTTTACCAATAATTTTATAATTTTACAAGCTTTTTACCAATGAAATTGTAAATTTACAGTTTTTTGGTGCAATAAAAATTACATGGAATTCTCGTGAATTTACTAGATTTTTTTTTGTAAAATTATCTTGGAAATTTGTAAAATTACAAAAAAAAAAATTTTAAATTACAAAAAAAATTTAAATTCCGATCCAAATTTGTTTGTTAAAAAACACTGTCAAATATAGATAAAATGGGATTACGAAACTTTTCCTAGTAATTTGACAAGGTTTTTTTGTGTGTATCTAGAATTGCCAAAAAATTTGAATAAATTTTAAAATTTAAAATCGGATTTTTTGCCGAAGATCCCCTTAGGCTGCCCAAACGTATAATGGTTGTTAAATATTTCTAAAGCAACTCCCATGACTAACTGCTGCAACTTTTTGTTTATTAATTTTTCATTATTTTAAGTAATATTCTTAAAATACCTCCCTTTAATTTAAAATTACATACTTTTTTTTTTAATGAATCACTTAAGTTTATTATGTACTTAAGTATGTATTATATGATTACAATACATGTGATTAACCCTTCACTTAAAATTTTCCAAACAAGACCTGCAGATTGTGTCTGAAAAAAAAAAATTTCGCAATATATTTTAAGTAAAGGGGAATTAATATCATGCAATTAACAGAGCATGCGCACACACATTTTACCAATTAAATATTCCAACAGAAATAAAAAATAAATGTAATTTATGTTTACGAGATGATTTTTAAACAGTTTAAAATTCTGTCCTGTCGCTATTTTTTTGATCATTTTACAAGGGAGGTATCCGGAGGAGCATATCCGAGAAAAAGGAAACCAAACATGAGAACAAATAAATTTTTTTTTTTTTTTGTACCTTCTGATCTCAATTGAAATCTACTTCGACAGAGATTTCAGTTACATTGTCTGATCGAATGAGATTTCATTATAAACGACCCATTGACATTTTCTTAAATCGATGCGTTTCTTCAGGTGCACCTTCTTGTAAGTATTTTAAACAATTTCCCCAACATTTTAAAACGTATGATGATAATCATGTTGAAACTTAAAAGCAACCTTTAGTTTTAAGTCTTTTAAAAAAACAATCACTTAAATCCATAAGCTTTACGGCATGACACAACAAGATCATCAGCTACCAAATCTTCTTTGAGTGAATATGTATAGTGTGATTAAAAATGGAGTAAATTTTTATTAGGGAGTTAGTTGTTTTGGGTTGTTAATAAACCAAGAAATGGTTCGGTGTTTTTAATAACACCGTCCGACAAATTTCAAATTTTGGTATACACATGAACCGGACTAAAAAATTCTGACAGTACGGCCGCAAATACGGCCGAAAATAAAATACCCGTGTCTCCCAGTTTTTATACCCTCCAACCACAGTATAGGGGTATACTCACTTTGTCATTCCGTGTGTAACGCATCGAAATATTGGTCTAGGACCCCATGAAGTATATATTTTATTGATCAGGGATCGATTCTAAGACATTCTAGCGATGTCCGTCCGTCTGTAGAGGACACGATACAGTGCAAAAGAAAAGAGCTAGACTTCTGAAGTTTGGCACAAATATATCTTGTATTCCTAGGCAGGTTAAGTTCGGAAATGGGCAAAATCGGACCAAGGGGAAAAAAATTCCCCCTTTGAGAACTAAACCAACCTAAGAAAAACCGCATTTATTGCAGGGTTTTTTGTACTTTTGCTAAGCAAATGCAAATTTCTTATCTCAGAAGAAGTTCAAAATCGCAAAGGAAAGGTGCCCCCTAACGTCACCCACCAACCCCCCCCCCCCAAAAAAAAAAACGACAACCCTGAATTTTTTTTCTTACATTTTGGAGGGTATAACAGATTTGGCACAGCCGAATATAACACTCTCACTTGTTCTAGATTAATTGGCGTTTTCGCGAAAAGTGCAAAAAAAAAGTAACATAATTATTTTCATCAAAAAATTTTCAATTAATATTATTTTTCAATCAATTATTTTTTTTTTTCATAAAATTTTTATTTTTCGGAAATGGGCAAAATCGGACCAAGGGGGAAAAAGTTCCCCCTTAGAGAACTAAACCAATCCATGAAAAATACCACTTTTTTACATGATTTTTTGTGTTTTTGTTTAACAAATGCAACATTTTGATGCTACAGGATGTTCAAAGTCCTGCATTTGGACCCCTTTTATGGGCGTGGAATAATTTTTTTTTTAAATAGTGATAAACTTGTATTTTTTTAGTGCATAAAGCATTAGAATGCATTTTTATACACATATTCGAGAGGAAATTTGCCCCCCTCCCCCCGATTACTACTTTCGACCCCAAAAAAATGTCCCTGCAATTTTTTTTTTTTGCATGTTGGAGGGTATAAAAGATTCGGCACAGCCGAATTTAACACTTTTACTTGTTTTTTTTTCACGAAATTTTTTTTTCATCAAACTTTTTTTCATCAGTTTTTATAACCTCCAACTACAGTATGGGGGTATTCTCACTTTGTCATTCCGTGTGTAACGCATCAAAATATCGGTCTAGGACCCCATAAAGTATATATATTTATGATCAGTGATCGATTCTAAGCCATTCTAGCGATGCCGTCTGTCCGTCCGTATGTATTTAACACGATGCAGTCCAAAATAAAAGAGCTAGACTCCCGACATTTAGCACGAATAAGACTTATGTTCCTAGGCAGGTTAAGTTCGTAAATGAGCAAAATCGGACCAGGGGGAAAAAAGTTCCCCCTTGAAGAACTAAACCAACCTCTGAAAAACGCAATTTTTTTACATGATTTTTTTTATGTTTTTGTTATGCTACAAGAAGTTCATAGTCCTGCATTTAGAGCCAAAGACTTAGAAAATTTTGTTTTTTTTCGGTCCGGCACCCCTTTTAGGGGCGTGGAATAAAATTTTGTTTAAATATCGATAAACTTGTATATCTTTAGCTCAAAAAGCATAAGAATGAATTTTTAAACACATATTCGAGATGAAATTTGCCCCCCTCCCCAAGAACCACTATCGAAACCCCCCCCCCCCCCCCCCAAAATAAAACACCCCTGGGATTTTTTTTATTTTTTTGCATGTTGGAGGGTATAAAAGATTCGGCACAGCCGAATTTAACACTCTTACTTGTTTTTTATCAATTTGTTTACCTTCTCTTAACATTCTCAAAATTATAAAATTCTCAGATATTTGGAATAGAAAAATTCTCAGATTTTTGGTATAGAACAGACTTTTTCTACAGAACTTTTTCTATAGAAAAATTCTAAAAATTTTTTCTATTGAAATATTTTCAGATTTTTTTAACAGAAAATTTCTCTGTTTTTTCTATAGAAAAATTCTCAGATTTTTTCTATAGAAACATTCTCATATATTTTCTATAAAAAAGTTATCAGACTTTTTCTATAGAAAAAGTTTCAGATTTTTTTCATAGACAAATTCTCAGATGTTTCTTAGGTTTTTCTATAGAAAAATAATCTGATTTTTTTAGATTTTTTCTATAGAAAAATTCTTAGATTTTTTCTATAGAAAAATTCTTAGATTTTTTCTATAGAAAAATTCTTAGATTTTTTTTTTAGAAAAATTCTTAGATTTTTTCTATAGAAAAATTCTTAGATTTTTTCTATAGAAAAATTCTTAGATTTTTTCTATAGAAAAATTCTTAGAGTTTTTCAATAGAAAAGTTCTTCAAATTTTTCTATAGAAAAATTCTCAGAAAAATCTAAGAATTTCTCAGATTTATTCTATAGCATAATTCTCAGATTTTTTCTATAGAAAAATTCTTAGATTTTTTCTATAGAAAAATTCTTAGATTTTTTCTATAGAAAAATTCTTAGATTTTTTCTATAGAAAAATTCTTAGATTTTTTCTATAGAAAAATTCTTAGATTTTTTCTATAGAAAAATTCTTAGATATTTTCTACAGAAATTTTTTTAGGTTTTTTCTATAGAAAAATTCTTAGATTTTTTCTATAGAAAAATTCTTAGATTTTTTCTATAGAAAAATTCTTAGATTTTTTCTATCGAAAAATTCTTAGATTTTTTTTATAGAAAAATTCTTGGATTTTTTTCTATAGAAAAATTCTTAGATTTTTTGTAAGATTTCTTCTATAGAAAACTTCTAAGATTTTTTCTATCGAACAATTCTCAGATTTTTTATAGAAAAAGTCTCAGATTTTTTTACAGAAAAATTCTCTGAGTTTTTCTATAGAAAAATTCTCTGATTTTTTCTATAATAAAATTCTCTGATTTTTTCTATAGAAAAATTCTCTGATTTTTTCTATAGAAAAATTCTCAAATTTTTTCTATAGAAAAATTCTCAAATTTTTTCTATAGAAAAATTCGCTGATTTTTTCTATGGAAAAATTCTTAGATTTTTCTTTGGAAAAATTCTTAGATTTTTCTATAGAAAAATTCTTAGATTTTTTATATAGAAAAATTCTTAGATTTTTTCTATAGAAAAATTCTTAGATTTTTTCTATAGAAAAATTCTTAGATTTTTTCTATAGAAAAATTCTTAATTTTTTTTTTATAGAAAAATTCTTAGATTTTTCTTTAGAAAAATTATTAAATTTTTTCTATAGAAAAATTCTCTGATTTTTTCTATTGAAAAAATCTCAGATTTCTTCTATAGAAAAATTCTCAGACTTTTTCTATAGAAAAATTCTCAGACTTTTTCTATAGAAAAATTCTCAGACTTTTTCTATAGAAAAATTCTCAGACTTTTTCTATAGAAAAATTCTCAGACTTTTTCTATAGAAAAATTCTCAGACTTTTTCTATAGAAAAATTCTCAGACTTTTTCTATAGAAAAATTCTCAGACTTTTTCTATAGAAAAATTCTCAGACTTTTTCTATAGAAAAATTCTCAGACTTTTTCTATAGAAAAATTCTCAGACTTTTTCTATAGAAAAATTCTCAGACTTTTTCTATAGAAAAATTCTCAGACTTTTTCTATAGAAAAATTCTCAGACTTTTTCTATAGAAAAATTCTCAGACTTTTTCTATAGAAAAATTCTCAGACTTTTTCTATAGAAAAATTCTTAGATTTTTTCTATAGAAAAATTCTTAGATTTTTTCTATAGAAAAATTCTTAGATTTTTTCTATAGAAAAATTCTTAGATTTTTTCTATAGAAAAATTCTTAGATTTTTTCTATAGAAAAATTCTTAGATTTTTTCTATAGAAAATTTTTAGATTTTTTCTATAGAAAAATTCTTAGATTTTTTCTATAGAAAAATTCTTAGATTTTTTCTATAGAAAAATTCTTAGATTTTTTCTATAGAAAAATTCTTAGATTTTTTCTATAGAAAAATTCTTAGATTTTTTCTATAGAAAAATTCTGAGATTTTTTCTATAGAAAAATTCTTAGATATTTTCTATAGAAAATTTCTTAGATTTTTTCTATAGAAAAATTCTTAGATTTTTTCTATAGAAAAATTCTTAGATTTTTTCTATAGAAAAATTCTTAGATTTTTTCTATAGAAAAATTCTTAGATTTTTTCTATAGAAAAATTCTTAGATTTTTTCTATAGAAAAATTCTTAGATTTTTTCTATAGAAAAATTCTTAGATTTTTTCTATAGAAAAATTCTTAGATTTTTTCTATAGAAAAATTCTCAGACTTTTTCTATAGAAAAATTCTCAGACTTTTTCTATAGAAAAATTCTCAGACTTTTTCTATAGAAAAATTCTCAGACTTTTTCTATAGAAAAATTCTCAGACTTTTTCTATAGAAAAATTCTTAGATTTTTTCTATAGAAAAATTCTTAGATTTTTTCTATAGAAAAATTCTTAGATTTTTTCTATAGAAAAATTCTTAGATTTTTTCTATAGGAAAATTCTTAGATTTTTTCTATAGGAAAATTCTTAGATTTTTTCTATAGGAAAATTCTTAGATTTTTTTCTATAGAAAAATTCTTAGATTTTTTTCTATAGAAAAATTCTTAGATTTTTTCTATAGAAAAATTCTTAGATTTTTTCTATAGAAAAATTCTTAGATTTTTTCTATAGAAAAATTCTTAGATTTTTTTCTATAGAAAAATTCTTAGATATTTTCTATAGAAAAATTATTAAATTTTTTCTATAGAAAAATTCTTAGATTTTTTCTATAGAAAAATTCTTAGATTTTTTCTATAGAAAAATTCTTAGATTTTTTCTATAGAAAAATTCTTAGATTTTTTCTATAGAAAAATTCTTAGATTTTTTCTATAGAAAAATTCTTAGATTTTTTCTATAGAAAAATTCTTAGATTTTTTCTATAGAAAAATTCTTAGATTTTTTCTATAGAAAAATTCTTAGATTTTTTCTATAGAAAAATTCTTAGATTTTTTCTATAGAAAAATTCTTAGATTTTTTCTATAGAAAAATTCTTAGATTTTTTCTATAGAAAAATTCTTAGATTTTTTCTATAGAAAAATTCTTAGATTTTTTCTATAGAAAAATTCTTAGATTTTTTCTATAGAAAAATTCTTAGATTTTTTCTATAGAAAAATTCTTAGATTTTTTCTATAGAAAAATTCTTAGATTTTTTCTATAGAAAAATTCTTAGATTTTTTCTATAGAAAAATTCTTAGATTTTTTCTATAGAAAAATTCTTAGATTTTTTCTATAGAAAAATTCTTAGATTTTTTCTATAGAAAAATTCTTAGATTTTTTCTATAGAAAAATTCTTAGATTTTTTCTATAGAAAAATTCTTAGATTTTTTCTATAGAAAAATTCTTAGATTTTTTCTATAGAAAAATTCTTAGATTTTTTCTATAGAAAAATTCTTAGATTTTTTCTATAGAAAACTTCCTTACATAAATAAATCATTTCCATCATAAGTTCCTCCCAAATATATAAAATTTAAGTGTATAAAAAATTACTCTCAAATTGATTTCAATTTTTTTTTATTTTTCGTATATTTTAAAGTCTACCATCATTTTAAAATTTAGTATAAAAACTATAAACAAAATAAAACAATTTACAATGAATCGTGCGAATGTTTACTTTTTTATGCTTTTTTTGAAAAATATTAAGAAAAAAAAATATTCAACACAGAAAGCAGACAATGTGGATGGATAGATGGACAGACAGAACCAACAGATAAAACAGACATGCTGGAACATTTTTAAAAACTAAACAGACATTGGACCAGCAGGATAAGTGCCAAGTGTATAAAATAAAAACTCTGTGGTGTAACTGACAAACCATATACTGTCTTCACAGAAATATGATGAGTTACAGTCTACAGTAGAATCAGACACATCAAACAGATATTTTTTTGTAAACAAAAAATAGGAAGGACAGACATACTGGTGGACAGACAAATGAATTTTCAAAAAATATATACTATTTTTATATTAAAGTAGTTTAATTTAGTTTTTGTTTTTTTTTGTAAAAGGAAGTTCATGGAATAATCAAAAATTATTAAGGTGGAAGCTCCTTAAATGCAGGGGCGTATAGTTCAATCATTAAATTATAAGCTACTTTTTTTGCAACTTTATTGCATAGAGAAGCAGTAGGATCTTTAACACTTTTGTTGGAGGCCAAACTTCAGTGCATTGAAATTTTATTGTTTTAAGTACAGTGCTTTACAAAAAAAAATAGATAAGCATTAACATTTTGTTAATCCTCCAACTATATAAGAATTATAAAATTTTAGGTCAGCCATCTCGGTCGATCTAGCAATGCCTATCCGTCTTTCTCTGAAAAGCAGGATATACTTCATATCAAAAGAGCTAAGCCGCTGCTCATGAGAAAGTCAACTTCGTAAATGGATAAAATCGGACCAAAGTGAGCAAAACTTTCCCCTCAAAAATTTAAATCAAAATTTTAAAAATCCGTTACCGTCATCATTCTGTTTATACACCTACTTCCTTGCTCCTTGTTAAAAAAAAATTTAAAAAATCGTGACGCTTTGTTTTTTCGTTTTTCATTCATTTTGTAGATTGTGTTAAACTTTATTCAATAAATTTTGTATGAACCAATTTGAAAATACGTTTTTTTTGTTTTAACAATTTCGCAGAATTCATTTGTTTCTTGTATCTTCTGCTGAGATATAAAAGCATATATGGGGGCTTTTATTATGTAGACTGCACAAAAGGATGTTTGAAATTAAACTCATTGCTCTGATATTATTGTACTGTTTAAAAGTTTTATTTATGTATTGCGTGCAATATTTTGAAATCAAATTTAAACAAAGAAAAACGAAACTTAAGAAATGATTCATAAATAAATTATGTGTACTTATGAAAATAAATTCAAAGAAAATTTTTAAATTTATTTATAACAAAATATTTAATTGAATTAATTTAAATGAGAATGCTAACTCTATGTAACTAGAACTCAACTCAACGCGTTAACAAACCAAGGAACCTGCACTCAAAAAATATGTGAACTAAAAAATAGCAAAATTAACAAAAGATTTTTTTATTCGGTTTAATTCATATTTTTCCTAAAAAAGGAAAAAAAAAAAAAATAAGTAGAAAAGTTAAATTCGACTTGGCCGAACCTATGAATACCCTCCAAAATGCCCTTTTCAATTGATAGTAAATTTTCTAACGTGAACAAAATAAAATTTTTGATTAGAAATATTTTATTTTGTGTAAAAAAACTTTATTTTAAGTAAATTTTGAAAAAAAAAAATAGTATACTAAATTTTTTTTTGAGTGTAAAATTTTTTTCGAGTATATTTTTTTTTTTAGTGTAAAAATATTCTTAGTGACAAAAATACGTTGTAAAATATTTTTGTGACTTACCAATGTTTTTAAAACATGTTTTATGGGTTTTCAACACGTGAATTTAAGGTGAAACCAATCTGAAGTTCACGGTTTTGCTAATAACTTTTGAATCATAACACAGATTTGTCTGAAATTCAATACGAACCAGACAACGACAAATATATGTGCCAAGCTTCAGAACCCTCAGAATTATCTTTCGAAAGTTATCGTGTTTTTTATATCGCAAATTCACGAAAAACCTTTGCCGAAATTCATAATTGGACCGATTTCGCTGGATTGCAACACCAACCTGACCAGGTAAATTCCCAACATATATGCCAAACTTCAGGAGCCTCTGTAAAGTCTTTCAAAAGTTAGCGTGTTTTCAACAGACAGACTGTCTGACGGACATCGCTAGATCGTCTTAAAACCAGGGTTGGCAACCGAAACGAATAACGGTATTGGTATTACATATTTTTTATATCGGTAACGGTAAAGGTAACGGTATTTTGGATTATTTAGGTAACTGTTAACCGTTACCGAAACAACGTACCTTTATTATGAATAAAATTTTCCAAACATGTTAAAAAGTCACAAATTTGTTAAAAACACGTAAAAAAATTAAAATTTATTTAATAAAATTAAAAAAACTGATAAATTTGGTGCATTTTCAACATATAATTATATAGACTATTAATTAACTCAAAATGTAATTAAAATATTCACGCAATATTGTAATTCAACAAATACTTAAATTATTGATTTTTTACGTGTTTATAAGATGTCTGTCCAATCAGGAAAAATATATGCATTTTGAGCCATTTGAGAAATCTTCTGCTTTTTGCTAACGCGGTTTGCTAAATTTCTGTCTGGATAAACCAGGTAGAGTTTGCAGAAAAATCAGTTAAGACCGTAGATAAATCTGCTGATTAAAGATGAAAAATCTTCTGATTTCAGATAAACAGCCTGAACATTGAAATTTTATTTTTTTAAGTAAAAAATACTTTTTTTGTTAAAAATGTTATAAAAAAAGCGAAGTTTTTAAATAAACTTTAAAAAAAATTTGATAAAAATTTTTCAAGAAAATTTTCTTACAAACAGGTAAATTTCTGTAAAATTATTAAAGTAGTCAGCTGATTTTTTCACATATGAGCAATTTTTAGTTTTAGTCGTTTAATTTTTTTTTTTTTTTTTTGATTTATTTAGAGAAAAATTTTTTGTAAAATTACAAAAAAATCTGCTAAAATTTGGAGAAAAATATTTTTTAAAATCAGCATTTTTTTAAATTTAATGACAGAGAATTAAGTAAAAGTATTCACTTTAGCAGAAAAATCTGGTTACAGTTTTCTAATTCAAGCTGAAAGTTCTTTAACAGATTTTTCCACAGAGTTTTTCTTTAGACTGTACGACTTGGGCTCATTATGATTTAATTCCAGAGAACCATCTCTTCACACTTGCCTGTGTGGATGACAACGCCAGCAACACTTGAGCAATATAGGTTTGTCTCTTTTTTTATATTCCCGCTTAAAAATGCTTACATAACGTGTCACTCACTTTTCTCTTCAGAAAAGTTTTGGTTATTTGCGAATGTGATCATTAGTTGGACCGATTTCCACATAATTAAGTAAATTGCAAATGTGATCATTGGTTGAACAGATTTTTTGATTTCAATAATTTATTTCAATATTTTTTTTTATTTTTCGGACATTAAAAATATTTTACTTTGTTTTTTATCTGCCAAAAATTCAAAATAAGTAATATTAAGACAACCGAAACAAAACCGATACAATACCGGTAAAAATCCGAATAAATGTAATGGTTTTTTATCGGTAACGGTATTTAACATTTTTTATTTCGGTATTGGTAACGGTAACGGTAGTCAATATTAAAGGGTTTTTAATCGGTAACGGTATTGAAAGGGTAACGGTAGCCAACACTGCTTAAAACCGATCGAGGATCATGAATATATATTTTTTATGGGGTCAAAGACCAATATTTCGCAATAAGTGTGAAAAAATTCATTTATTATGATTTTTATCTCTATTTTACATTTACGCCCACGAAAGATGGTTGTAAATGTTGATAATTTTTGAAATTCAATTGATATTTCATGAAATACAAATTAAAAATTTCTAAAATATATGTAAATGATTAATACTGAAATACAATTGATTATTTCTTAAATACAATTGATAAATTCTGAAATACAATTGATAATATCTGAAATACAATTGATAATTTCTGAAATACAATAGGTAAACTCTAAAACAAAATTGATAACTTCTGAAATACATTTGTACTTTCTGAAATACAATTAATAATTTCTGAAATACATTTGATAATTTCTGAAGTACAAATGAAGGGCTTATTGTAAAATCCCGATACGCAACATTTCATGTTATGGGTGTTTTTACCTTAAAACTTTTTAAATAATGTAGAAAATAGTACTTTTGCAGATTTTTTATTTTCAATATACTTGTATGAAGGGTTAAAGCAAGACTTCTTCCAAAAGTCTGTCAATGGAACATCACCAGAAGGCGAGAAACACGAAAAAATAAAATGTTGCTTATAAAGTTCTTGCAGTAAGCCCTTCAAATGATAATTTTTGAATAATTTCTGAAATGCAGCTGATAAATTTTGAAAAACAATTGATAGTTTCTGAAATACAATTGGAAATAGTGTAGATTTTTTGATACCTCCGATTTAACGAGAATTCCTAGTAAAAATTACGAGGTTTTTTGTAATTTTACAAATTGTTTACCAATAAACTTGTATATATAAATTTTTTTGGTAAAATTTCCATGGATATTAGTAAAATAACAAAAAAAATGTAAAATTACAAAAAAAAATAAATAAATTTCGATCGACATTTTTTGTTAAAAAACAAGGAAAACTGTCAAACATTACTAAAATGGGATAACGAGACATTTTCTAGTAATTTGACAATGTTTTTTTTTTTTGAGTATACTCAAAAGAAAATAAATTTCGACTAATTTTTATTAAAAAATAAAAATTGTTTTATTCGGCCTTTAAAATATTATATTTTGAGAAGGTTTATTCTAGCTCGAGGTCCATATTTCCTTTACTAATTAAAACTATGATATCTTACTACGATGGTAAAATTTAAAATTTGTATTAATATTTTAGTTTGATCATTAACGATTGTCATTAAAGACCCTTTGCTACTTGTAGTATAGGGTTTTTATTTTTGCAAAATAACGGGATCAGACAAATCCCGAAACACGTGTCGATTGCAAAAAATTACCAACATAAATAAATTTAAAGCAGAAAAATAATTTTCTTGAAAATTATTCTATGAGAATATCATAGTTTTAGTTAGTAAAGGAAATAATGACATCGAGCTACAATAAACCTACTCAAAATATAAATAAAGAAATTTGAATAGCGTTATTTTACAAATTTTTTACCAATAAAATTGTAAATTTATTTTTTTTGGCGCAATAAAACATACAGGGAATTCTCGTAAATTTACTAGATTTTTTTTTGTAAAATTTTCATGGAAATTGTAAAAATAAAAAAAAAAAATAATATTACAAAAAAAAAATTAATTTCGATCGAAATTTTTTTTTGTTAAAAAACAAAGAAAACTGTCAAGTATTGCTAAAATGGGATTACTAGATTTTTTAGTAATTTAACAAGGCTGTTTTTTTGCAATTGCATAATGTAAATATGCAGTTTTATTGCATTTTTTCCGAGGAATAATTTTTCTCTTAAATTATTTTTTCATATCTCGCATCGTTTTTGGGATAATCATAAAATCTCAATTGTTTTCCGTTTGAATGCGATTTTTTCATAAACGGCTGTTGTGAAGATTTTGATTAAGAAGTGAGGCACCCCAGAATCAAACTCAATAAAGAAATTTACAGCGTTATCAATTTGAAGTTAATGTTCGTTTTGACTAAAAGTTCTTAGCATATTTTTCAGAGAAATTAGTTGCTTTTTAATTTTTAAATGGGTCTTCTTAGCAACAGCTTCTTAAAGAAAATCGTGGCCACACTTCAAATTATATGATTTAAAGAAAAAATTATAAATCTAACCTCATCTTATTTTAACCTCTTGATTTAACTTTTGTTAATGCAAATATTTACAATCTTTAATGTGACACCTTCTCCTGAAGTGATTTGTTAGTTGAACAAACATATTTTTTGCATTGTTTAACATACCTGACAGCTAGACAGTGATGCCGACATTATTAACACATTTTTATCTTAGGAAAAATGTTAATAACAAGTACCATTAGGCCATATGTAAATAACTATTGCTACCCAGCAAACAATTTAAGTGGTGATTCTAAATTCTAGAAATTTAATAATTTAATTTAATATCTTTTGTGGAAGTTTTTGGAGACACAGATATTGGTCGATAATGAAATAATCTAGAAGAAGACATTTTCAAAAAAGTAACACTCGTCTAAAAAAAAATTTAAATTTGAACTGTAGTAATCTGGGTTTTTACAATTATATATGCTTGTATATAATTGTATCTGAGATTAAAAATCATAATATAATTTTTTCTCGATTTTTTTCAATTTTAAATAAATAATCAATATTAAATTAGATCTGTTCAGATGCAATTATATCCAATTATATATAATCATAAGTAAGCAAATTTAAGAAGATCTAATCTAACCAAATTTTTCTTACGACCTGCATAAAAATGGATTATATCTTATCTGATCTGTTTATATATTTTCATATATGATCGTATAAAACTGCGTATAATTATGTGTATATGTGAAATAACTAAAATTGAGACCTAATTATATATTGTATTGCTCAACATTTGTAAAAATTTGACATTTAATTATATCTGATCAGATACAATTATATACAATTTACATTTAAAAACAAATTTTGCTGGGCTTTATCGTATATACAAACTTTAAATATGCAGCTAACATGAGTGATTTGATAAAGATTTTTATGGAAAACAAGAACCTGTAGATAAAAGCTTTGAACGTCAGCTTCTTTATACAATTTTTAAGTAAAATCATTTACTTATCTGCATTCTTGTACATTAGTTCAGGTTGTTGATGCTGATGATGCTCTTGTTGCCGCTGTTGATAATGATGATGTTATTGGATGATAAGACAAATATTTCAATAATAATAAAATGAATAGTTAACATTTTAAGTCAGTAGATGAAGTATTTAATAGTTTATTTTCTTATCTTTTGAAAGGAATTTTTTATTATCGATTTAAATAAAAAAAGATGTGGAGAATATCATTAAGTCAATAACTTTGTTTCTTTAGGACACAATGTATTAAACAAAAATAATGTAAACAAACTGTATTTTAGACTTAATTCCAAATAGAGTTATACAAATTTTTAGAGATGAACAGACATTTTAAATAGAAAAAGTCTCAGATTCTGAGACATTTTTCCTATAGAAAAAGTATCAGATTCTGAGCCTTTTTTTATGGGAAAAATGTCTCAGAATCTGAGACTTTTTCTATAGGAAAAATGTCTCAGAATCTGAGACTTTTTCTATAGGAAAAATGTCTCAGAATCTGAGACTTTTTCTATAGAAAAAATGTCTCAGAATCTGAGACTTTTTCTATAGAAAAAATGTCTCAGAATCTGAGACTTTTTCTATAGGAAAAATGTCTCAGAATCTGAGACTTTTTCTATAGGAAAAATGTCTCAGAATCTGAGACTTTTTCTATAGGAAAAATGTTTCAGAATCTGAGACTTTTTCTATAGGAAAAATGTCTCAGAATCTGAGACTTTTTCTATAGGAAAAATGTCTCAGAATCTGAGACTTTTTCTATGGGAAAAATGTCTCAGAATCTGAGACTTTTTCTATGGGAAAAATGTCTCAGAATCTGAGACTTTTTCTATAGGAAAAATTCTCAGAATCTGAGACTTTTTCTATAGGAAAAATGTCTCAGAATCTGATACTTTTTCTATAGGAAAAATGTCTCAGAATCTGATACTTTTTCTATATTAAAAATGTCTCAGAATCTGATAATTTTTCTATAGGAAAGTTGTCTCAGAATCTGAGACTTTTTCTATAGGAAAAGTGTCTCAGAATCTTAGACGTTTTCTATAGAAAAAATGTTATATTACTTTGTTATATTACTTTGCTATTCCATGCAAAACGAATTAAAATATCAGTCGAGGACCCCATTAAAAAACCAAAAGAGCTGTACATTTCGTAAGTGAGTACAAAAATAAGTGCAAAAAAGTGTTTTTACATTTTGGAGAGTATAAAAGATTCGACATCAAAGAATATAACACTCTCACTTGTTTTATGTACATTTGAAAAACAAATGTAAAATTTTTATGCGAAAAGCTTAGACTTGGTGAAAAATTAGTTTTGGTAAAAAAAAAATATTTTTTTTCACGAAAAACAAAATTATGTTAAAAAAAATTTAATGAACCCATAATTTTTGGTGAAAAAAAATTTTGATGAAAAAAAGTTTTTGATGAATTTTTTTGATGTAAAAAAAAATTGATGAAAAAAAAAATTTTTTGGAGAGAAAAAAATTGATAATAAAAAATTTGGTGAAAAAAAATTGATGAAAAAAATGTGATAAAAAAAATTCATGAAAAAAAAAAAAAATTTTGATGAAAAAAAAAATTTGATGTAAACAAAATTAATGAAAAAAAATTGATAAAAAAAAGAAAAAACAAAAAAATTTATGAAAAAAAAAATTTTAATAAAAAAAACTTTTTGATGAAAAAAAAATTTTATGAAAAAAAAAAAAAAATTAATGAAAAAAAAAATTTTGATGAAAAACAAATTTTATGAAAAAAAATTGATGAAAAAAAATGTTGATGAAAAAAAAATTTATGGGGCGGGGGGTTGGTGGGAGACGTTAGGGGCACCATCCCCTTGCGATTTTGAACTTCTTTTGAGATAAGAATGTTGCATTTGCTTAGCAAAAGTACAAAAAACCCTTCAAAAAATGCGGTTTTTCTTAAGTTGGTTTAGTTCTCCAAGGGGGAACTTTTTTCCCTTTGGTCCGATTTTTCCCATTTCCGAACTTAACCTGCCCAGGAATATAAGACATATTCGTGCCAAGCTTCGGAAGTATAGCTCTTTTATTTTGGACTGTATCGTGTCTTCTACAGACGGACGGACGGACATCGCTAGAATGTCTTAGAATCGATCACTGATCAATAATATATGTATATACTTTATGGGGTCCTAGACCGATATTTCGATGCGTTACACACGAAATGACAAAGTGGGTATAAAAAAAAAAATTATGAAAAAAAATAATTTTATGAAAAACATTTTTTTTTATTTATCATAATTATCAATTTTCAACATGTGTCGCAAGGGAAAGTGCTCTCTAACGTCACCCACACCCGAAAATTCCCTCACTCCTCATATTTATTAAATATTTCTTTCGGTGTGTGTTAATCAGTGCAAGCCCCCAGAAAAATGTTATTACTTTTTTTTGAAAATAATTTTACATAATTTCTTTGTTTTTAATATTTGATTATCATCTGTTTATCAAAAACATCAACAACGTGATGTGTGTAGTCTGAAACATTGCAAAAATAAAAAAAAAAATATGGTCAGTTGTTCTTTTTTCATATACAGTGGTTGTCAACTAATTAGAAACGTTTCTATAGTATAAATAATTAGAAACGATTGTATACGATTGTAATACTCAGCGTTATTATTATCAAACGAGTATAATTTAAAAAAAAAAGGTTATGTAGACAATTTATAAAGCTTTAGTTTAAGCTTGATAGCCTGCAGATTGAATAAATAATAAATGTGCTACGAGGGTCGATCTGAAAAATGAAATTATTTATAAACATTTTTCAGAAATTTTTTTAAAAATATTTCTAAGTCGATTTTTTCAAAGTTAAAAAATTTAAAATTTAAGAAATGGTCCAATGGTCCAAAAGTAATAAACCAATTTTTCCAACAACCTTAATAAAAATGAATACAGTAAAATACAGTAGAAGAAATCCGCATTTTTTGACCACCAATTCCTTTGACCACCAATTTTTTATAAACAAAGAAAAAATTAAATTATTTTATTATCTCATTACTAGGGATGAGATTTCCATGCAAATGCATGTTTTTTGTCGATAGTCTAAAAACGATATCGACCAATTACACTGTGCTACAAATGACCAAAAATAAAATATGCAGGGGTTCTCATATGAAAATTCGGGTTGGTTGGTGTCCATAGAGTACTGATATACTCATAGTTTTTCTGGATCACTTCGTTAAGTACGTTTTTTATTGGCAAATGTGTTTAAAAACGCCAATTCTTAAATTACAACTTTAAAAAATTATTACTTTGTTAGTTTGCAACCGATTTTCGACTTTATGGATTTTTTTGAAAGGTATAAGTCTTACCTTTTAAACAAAGCAAAAATATTAAAAATCGATCAAGAATTGGCTGAGCTACGATCGTTTAAGTTAAAAAAAATCCAATTTTTTGAAAAAATTTTCATATTCTTTATACTCTAAGTTGAAAGTGCATCATTATACAATTTTTTATTTATTTTTGTATAAAAGTATAGTAAAGTAGCTTTCCAAAACACCAAAAAACATAACAATCGGTTAAAAAATGAATGAGTTATGCTAAGTTTTGCGATAGGACATTTTTATTTTTTTTTCTGAAATGCTTGTAATTCAGGTATTATTCATAAATCTTATTGCTAGTAGTAATTTTATGTGCCTATGCATATAAACAAGAGATGGTAACATAATTAGATTTGTGCGTGATTGACACATGATCACAAGTGAGCGTGATTGAAAATCAATTTTACTCACGTGGTTGTGAGTGAGTGGAAAAAAAATGGGCGTGTCAGTTGCTTCTAAATCCCATTTATAATTTTTTGGTTTTGTTTGAAAAATATGAGTGGTACTTCTTAAAAACAAAAATATTGAGAATTCGTTTAAGTAAAAAATCTTTTTTGAAAAGTTATACCTGCAACATTTTTATGACAGAAAAAGTTGTACGTTTGCAAACATTTTTGAAACGAAATTGGTAAAATTGTAGGATCATTTGATGGAAATTTTACCTATTTATAAATAAACGCATGAGGCATTCCACACCAAATATGCAGCAAAAAAAGAAACATGTGTAAAGTAAATTTCTGAACAGGTTGTATGAATAGCCCTATATGGAGCTAAGAACATTGCGTTTTTGGTTTTAAAATTTTTCAAAAACTTGACTTAGGAGGTCAAATATTGGAAAAATGGTCAAATTTGTGTTGAGTTACCTTGTTTAAATATTTATTAAATTAAAACGGAATGCACCACAATCTCAAACATCGATTAATTTTTTTTTTTTTTTTTGGAAAATTTTCAGAATTAGTTCTGAAATTTTTGCATTTTTAAAAAAAGTCAATTAATCAAAAACCCGGCCACTTTTTTTTTAAGCTTAGATGTTTGTCTATCCACACAAATAAATTCAGACATATGTTTTTTTGAGAAAATCGCATTTGAATATTAATTTTCATAACAATTTTGTAATTTGCTTGTATTTTCTTGTTTCAACGTAGCGAATGACTATTAAATATTTGCATTAGTCATACGCTACGTTGAACCAAGCAAATTACCAAATTGTCATGAAATTCAAAATTCAAATGCGATTTTTCGAAAATAACGAAAAAAACATATTACAATTTTTTTGTGCGGATAGACAAACTAGAGATGGGAACATGAGCAGATAAGAGCGTCAGTGTGACTGAATTCAATTTTACTCACGTGATTGTGAGTGAGTGTGAGAAAGATTATTGCGTGAAAGAGTGAGCGTGAGTTGATTTTTTTGCATGAGTTTGCGTGATTTATTTTCTCTTCATATTTCCTTTCATTCCAAAAAAAGCAACAAAAAAAATGTAAAATTTTGCTTAACTTCAGATTTCGTCCCGAAAAAATCAAAACAAATGTAAAATTTTAGATTTTGCTGAAAATTTTGAAAGATTTTTGAAATTATTTTTAGTATAAATAAGAATATCGTGAGTGTGAGTCAACGTTAGCGTGAGTGACTCTTGCATCGGCGTACGTGAGTGTGAGTTGTATTTAATTTACACACGTGATTGTGAGTGAGTGTTAGAAGAAAAATTATGCTCGTGATTGAGTGAAAGTTAAAATTCACTCACGTGACCATCTCTTAGACAAACATCTAATCTTTAAAAAACTATTTACAAAAAAAAAACAAATGTGGCCGGATTTTTTATAAATTGACTTTTTTAAAAAATGGAAAATTTCAGAACGGGTTCTGAAATTTTTTTTTATTTTACTCACACTTTTTTATTCCACTGACACTCACTCACAACGACGTGAGTAAAATTGATTTTCAATCACGCTCACTTGTGATCATGTGTCAATCACGCACAAATCTAATTATGTTACCATCTCTTTTTAAAACCAAAAACGCAATGTTCTTAGCTCCATATAAGGCTATTCATACAACCTGTTCAGAAATTTACTTTACACATGTTTTTTTTTTGCTGGATATTTGGTGTGGAATGCCTCATGCGTTTATTTATAAATAGGTAAAATTTCCATCAAATGATCCTACAATTTTACCAATTTCGTTTCAAAAATGTTTGCAAACGTACAACTTTTTCTGTCATAAAAATGTTGCAGGTATAACTTTTCAAAAAAGATTTTTTACTTAAACGAATTCTCAATATTTTTGTTTTTAAGAAGTACCACTCATATTTTTCAAACAAAACCAAAAAATTATAAATGGGATTTAGAAGCAACTGACACGCCCATTTTTTTCCACTCACTCACAACGACGTGAGTAAAATTGATTTTCAATCACGCTCACTTGTGATCATGTGTCAATCACGCACAAATCTAATTATGTTACCATCTCTTGTTTATATGCATAGGCACATAAAATTACTACTAGCAATAAGATTTATGAATAATACCTGAATTACAAGCATTTCAGAAAAAAATTAAAAATGTCCTATCACAAAACTTAGCATAACTCATTAATTTTTTAACCGATTGTTATGTTTTTTGGTGTTTTGGAAAGCAACTTTACTATACTTTTATACAAAAATAAAAAAAAAATTGTTTAATGATGCACTTTCAACTTAGAGTATAAAGAATATGACAAATTTTTTAAAAAATTGGATTTTTTTAACTTAAACGATCGTAGCTCAGCCAATTCTTGATCGATTTTTAATATTTTTGTTTTGTTTAAAAGGTAAGACTTATACCTTTCAAAAAAATCCATAAAGTCGAAAATCGGTTACAAACTAACAAAGTAATAATTTTTTAAAGTTGTAATTTAAGAATTGCCGTTTTTCAACACATTTGCCAATAAAAAACGTACTTAACGAAGTGATCCAGAAAAACTATGAGTATATCAGTACTCTATGGACTCCAACCAACCCGAATTTTCATATCAGAACCCCTGCATATTTTTGGTGTAGCACAGTGTTATCTTTCCGAATCAAGAAATTTGCGTTAAAATGGCATCGATTTGTTTTTGCATATTTTGGTGAAATTGCATAATTTTGCATGTTTTGGTTGTAAATGCATATTTTATGCATATTTCCAATTTATAAGTGCATATTTTTTCATATTTTAGCATAAATTAGCAAAAGCACATATTGAAATTTATTTGTTTCTAAGACTATTTTAAATTTTAAAAATTTATTTTGGAAATAAGAAAAATTAATTTTTTCTGTCAAATTTTTTTTATAGATTGTCTTAATTTCTGAAAAATCTTGGTTATATAAAGTTTTAAATGTTACTATTTAATCCGGCGTTACTTTTTGCTTTTTAAGAAGTTTTTCCTATGAAAACAAGATTTTTATTGCACATATTTTATTTTTTAGTGCATATTTTTAGGTTTTTTAGTGCATATTTTGAATTTTTTAGCGCATATTTTAGATTTTTTAGTGCATGAAAATCTCATCCCTACTCATTACAATACACTTAGGTGTAATTATATTAATAAATATAAACATATTTTCTTTGTTACAAAAAATTGGTGGTCAAACGAATTTTAGGTCAAAAATGCGATTTGTTTCTACGTTATTCATTTTGTGTTTGGGTTGTTGGAAAAATTAGTTGATAACTGAATAAAAACTATTGCAATTTTTTTTTTAAATTTTTGATGTTTGAACTTAGAAAAAATTAACTTAGAAATATTTTTAAAAACTTTTCTTGAAAATGCCCTGCAAAAAAGTCATTACCACTTCTCAGTGGAGTGCTTTAAATCTATAACAAATGTAATGAAATACAACAAAAATAACAAAAAACACAAGACAAAAACACACAAACAGTTTTTTCTACTGCAGAATACATAGATATTCAGCTCTTAACTCATTACCTATCGCGACACCTCCATACAAATGTAAGTAGATATTCAGTAGATAAGAACTACTCCAGGGAAGTAGTTGGAAGTTGTTTGAAAGATCGGAGTACTTCTTATCTACTGAATATATACTTACTTTTGTATGGGAGTGTCGCGGAAGGTAATGAGTTAACTTTTTATGGAGTAGAAAAAACTGTTTGTGTGTTTTTTTCTTGTGTTTTTTGTTATTTTTGTTGTATTTCATTACATTTGTTATAGTTTTAAAGCACTCCAAATAGAAGTACTCCGCACTTTTTTTGCTGGGTGTCTATAAATTATTTCGATTTCCACATCGACCCTAGTAGCACATTTATTATTTACTCAATCAGGACGCTATCAAGCTTAAATTCAAGTTTTATAAATTACCGATTAATTTTTATTAAAAAATGAAAATTGTTTTATTCGACCTTTAAAATATTATATTTTGAGGATGTTTATTCTGGCTCGAGGTCATTATTTTCTTTACTAATTAAAACCATGATATTCTCATAGCATAATTTTCAAGAAAATTATTCTTTTTGTTTTAAATTTATTTATGTTGGTCATTTTTGCAAGACTTAATCGACACGTGTTTCGGAATTTGTCAAATTCCATTATCAAGATTATTTAGCAAAAAATAGAAACGATATACTACAAAGTAGCAAACGAGTCTAATGACAGTTTGTGCACAAGCGATTTTCTAATTCTCGTTATGAATAGAGGCGAATATGTATTACTATTTTAGTTTGTGCACAAACGATTTGTCATTAGACTTGTTTGCTACTTTGTTGTATATCGTTTCTATTTTTTGCTAAATAATCTTGACAATGGAATTTGACAAATTCGGAAACACGTGTCGATTAAGTCTTGCAAAAATGACCAACATAAATAAATTTAAAACAAAAAGAATAATTTTCTTGAAAATTATGCTATGAGAATATCATGGTTTTAATTAGTAAAGAAAATAATGACCTCGAGCCAGAATAAACATCGTCAAAATTTATAAATTACCTACATTTTTTTTTAAGTTATACTCGTTTGACAATTACAACGTTGAGTTGACAACCACTGTACATAGCTAAAAACATTTAAATTATTTTTTATTATGCAAAATTCAAGTAGTTTGTTGTGTTAAATTTTGAATACCCTATAACAAAGTTTTTCAAATTGGAAAACTATCGAACGGTTGAGTTATCGGTGCGGCATTTAAAAAAGTGCTTAGTTATAAGTGTTTCCGACCATATTTTGGTCAATTTTGGGTCATTTTTGACCCCCTACCAAGAAGGGTTACCGATTTTTTTTAAAGATAATATATTAATACGAAATAATAGTTGGGGTTTAAAACACAAAAGCCGTTTTATACTTGTTTATAGCACAAAATTTAAGTTCTAAACTTCAAATTTTTTGCGGGGGTCATTTTTGACCCCCAGCCAATGTGGGTTAAATACGTCCTAGATCGGAAAGATTTCATGACAGACTTAAAGTTAGATACTAAAATTACACGACACCAAAAAAACAGTTCATTTGGCCAAAAATGAAATTGATAAGATTTTATTAATCCAAATTATTAATAAAACCAACATTTCCTTGAAATCCGCTAACTTCCCCCCGCGATTCCCGAAAAGTGGCTCGACGGATATCCGCCATATTTGACATTTTTTTTTTCCAAGGTGTTCTTAATGATTTCAGAAAGAAAAAATGGTATATTTAAAATTTTTTTTTTAATAAAATTTTCAAATTTTGAAAAAAGGTGTTTTAAAAACGCCCCCAAAATTATGCCATTTTTTTTTGGTATCAAGTTTGAACGGGTTAATGATGCCGTTAAATCGTTAAATTTCATATTTAAGTATTTACGATCAAATATTATACAAAAATGTTTTTTTAATTATTTTAATAAAAAAAATTTTTTTTTTTTTTTTTTTTTTTTAAGTCCTTTTTTGCAAAACCCCCAATTTTGAGGCTTAAAGTGGAGACAGAAGATAAACTCCGATCGGAGTGATATTTTGCATGTGAGTTACCCTTAGGAGACCGACGGGTATGAGAAAAAAACATGGGTATTCAATACTTAAAATTTAAATAAATTTTAGTAAAAAGGGACTTTGTGCAGGAATTGGTAACCAATACTAATATTTTTTACTAATATTATTTAAAACCAGTAAAAATTACTAATTTTAGTACTTTGAAGATACTAAAATTAGTAACTTATTAGTAGATTTTTGTTCAAAATCACTTAATAAACCTTTTACTGTAGAATTATTTGGGTGTAGTATAAATTATTGCAATTTGATAAATTTTTTAATTGTGTAGGGTTCTTTCAATTCGTTTTAAATATAATTATGACACTCTTTAATGTGAATGTTTGTTTTTTTTATGTCTTCTTAATTTTTTGACTGAAGTGCTAAATAACATGCTCTTGATTGCTTTAAACACTTTGTATATTCTGGCGCTTTAAATCATTTTCTTAAACAGACAAACAATTTAAATGCAAAAAAAACGTAATTATCATCATGATCATCAAGTTCATCATGTAAATCTTGATCTTATATTATGATCATGATGTTGCTTCCTTATATTTTAGATCGTGTTGTATTTAAAAATGTAATTTTTGATTTACAAGTTTTTAAAGTTATTTTTGTATGTCTTGTTAAAGGCCCTTAGCAGAAAAAAAAAAAAGCAAAAAAAAAAAACTTCATCATTCAGTGAAATAAACACAACAGGAGTGTTGTTTTCAAAAATGTTGCTATAATTTCATTGTTGATCTTTTAACATAATTTCTGTAGTTTTTTTTTCTTTTCAGTTTGTTGCTGTGTTTTTGTCAGCATGTTGCTGCTGATTATTTTCAGATTTTTTTTTTTGCAAGTTTTCTTAAATCCAGTATTGCTGAATTTTTCGTTGTTGTTTGTTACTTGTTCAAGTTGCCAACATTTTTGCTAATTGAATTGAACTTTTTTTGCTGGAGCTTATTTTTTGGTGAATAATGTTATTTTTTTAATTTTGAATGAAAACAGTGGGTTTTTAGTGGATAATGATATCTAAGCATTTACACGGGGTTCACACTTTAAACAAGTTGTTTTTTTTATTAATTTGTTTTATGAAACCAGCTACACGGCTTCCATGGTGCCTCCTAGAGTGCTCAAAAGTAAGACTGACCCCCAGTAATTTTACCCCTCAACCTTTTTTCCGAACATATCTAAGCCATACTCTTCTACTCACTAGGGGGCTCCCACACAAAATATCATTTGTATAAAATTTGCTCCCACCGCACAGTGCCACATTTGGCCAATCTAGCACGACAAAAATCAAAAAAAAAAGTTCCCCAATTTTTATTATTTGTTTGTATGTATTACAAAACATTCCTAATAGCACGGAAATACTCATATAAGAACTATAATTCTGTTTGTTATTAAGAAGTGGGTGCATAAAGATGCATCTTTTAAAATGCTGTGAGTAGAGTTCATTATTTCGCAATTAATTTAGTCGATTTTAAACTGTTGTAACTTTTTAACAAAAAAAGATATTTATACACTCTTTTTTGGTAATTTTAAAGGAATTTAAAGGCTTTAAGTCACATCTTTTCTTTTTTTTTAAAAAAAATTTTCCTATTTTTTATTAAATTTTTGAACATAATAAAAATTTTTGAAAAGAAAATTATATATTTATTTTTTTTGATGGAATAGAACTTTTGTTTTTGGTCCCTATTGGTCGCCGGACTTTTTCAGAAATATTGACCAATATCCATAGTACTTATTTCAATGGCTAACTTTAGCGACCGTCTGCGACGCCGACTACAGTGGGGCGATATGTAAACATTGTTTTTACATATTTTTTAAACATATTTTTAAAAAATGGGCGTTGAAGTTGTCTGACCGCCCCCTTTTTTTTGTGATATTATTTCTACAGTCCTTGAGAGTATATATACCAAGTTTAAAGAAATTACAACCAAATTTAAAAATTTTTTCAAAAGTGGGCGTGGCCGTTAACTGGCCTCCCATATTTGTCATAATGTTGTTTTTGAAGTCAAAACGAACATGTATATCGAATTTCCAGTCAATATAAATAAAATTGGATTTTTGTCCTCCTAGATTGGCCAAATGTGGCACAGTGCACCGCTCTAACTATACCAAGGTCTCCCCTAGGGAGTCAAATGTATGACCGAACCCCAAAATTTTTGAGACCCAACATTTTTTATGCACATACCTACCCTCTATCTTTAACCCTTAAAGTGGTTCTCATAATTTTTATTATTTTTTATAATTATTTTTACAATTTTTTTTTTAACGAAATTGTTTGGGGACCCCGAATCACCAACAAAAAACGTTGGTGATTCGGTCATACATTTTGGGGGTCGGTCATACATTTGACTCCTCTAGGGGCCACCCATGGGTCAGTTAGATATAGTGTTTATAAACCGGTTAACCGGTTAACCGAAAAACCGGTTTTTTCCTAAAATTTCGGTTTTTTTGCAAACCGGTTAACCGGAATTGAAGATTTCCGGTGCACCGAAAACCGGTTTTTTTCTGTCGGTTAACCGGTTTTTTAAATACATTCAAAACGGAATATTTTCGCAAATATTAAGGATTTACACTTATTTTTTTATGATATTTTCAAAATTTCGTTGAAAACACATTAAAAATCCGCGATAAAGTATGTCTAAAATATTTTTTGTCTTCAAGAAATAATTTTCTAAATAGGAATTTTATTCCGAAACTGGTAAAAATTTTAAATACTCACCGTTTTCAGCGTTTTTTGAACATTTCATGAAAAACTTAATAAGTGACTGTTAACCAGATACTAAAATCCCAGTTAATGGCGAAAATGTCAATAAAAGAAAATAAAAATAAAATTCGGAACTGCAATTTACTTATAACAAATAAATGTATTTTTCTAAATAAAACCAATACAAATTAAATTGAAGTTCTAGTGAATATGGTCAATTAAAGTTCATTATTTAAATATCGCTCTTTTATAGCGTAAAATTTTCAAGCCTTGCTGAAAGAAACAAATATGTTAACTTAAGCTATATTCGCTTTATTATTTAATAAAAATCACCTATTTTCAAGTATTTTTTGGTTTTTTCAGTTAAAGAAAAAAAAAACCGGTTAACCGGTTTTTTTATTCCGGTTTAACCGAGAAAACCGGTTAACCGTAAAAGCTGATTTTCGGTTAACCGAGAAACCGGTTTTCCAAAATGTCGGTTTTTTATAAACACTAGTTAGATAGATGGTAGAAAATAAAAAAAATAAAAACAAGTAAAGCAAGTGAGAGTGTTAAATTCGGCTGTGCCGAATCTATAATACCCTCCAACAGATAAAAAAAATTAAAAAAAAAAATGCAGGGGCGTTTTTTTTGGGGGGGGTCAGAAGGGGTCATTGGGGGACACATAAACCAATGCGATAAATGTTTAAAATTAATTTATTATGCTTTTAAGAAATACAATTTTATCATTATTCCGAATTTGCCCATTTACGAACTTAAACTGCCTAGGACCAAAAGACATATTCCTGCCAAACTTAACGAGTCCATCTCTTCTCTTTTGGACTGCATCGTGTCTTATACAGACGGACGGACGCACAGTGAGACAACGCCGGCATTAAATACAAGGAGTCATTGTAGAGCTCTGAAATTTTGCACAGGTTACTTTTGAGACAATTCCAGTTTTTTGAAAAAAAAATTATGAAAATACGCCCACTTTTACGCCCACCTCCCATACAATAGAAATTTGTAAAATGCCGTATTGTCCGTAATACTTAAGGTATAACTTTCAATTTTGGTATACTTAAATGTTATATTGTTACAAACATTATCGGAAAAAATTTTGAACTTTGGCCCACTTTTACCCCCACCACCCATACAACCCCAACATAAAAAGTGCCATATTTTCTAAAATATTTTAGGTACAACCTTCAAATTTGATATTACTGTAATTTATATCATTTCAAATGTTTCGTGCAAAAACAACAATAACACGCCCACTATTACGCCCACCTCCCATGGAAATGCAATAAAAAAGAACAATTTTTTTTTTCACTCTATCAATAATTTTTTAATATCATCATGGTGTTCTAATTTTTTCAATATGTTAGAGAAATGCTAATCTCTTATCAAAAGAGATCATTACAAGAACACTCATTATTACTTAACCCAATAAATAATGCAACATCTAAATTCAATATATAACAATTAAACTAACCCATTAGAAAGTGATCATAACACAACTTCGATAAAAACAACAGCTTGCTCTATCAATTTTAATTAAAAAATGTTTGCAACTATCTAACCCAAAGTCAATGACCTTCAAAAAAATTATCAATCAAATGAATAATGTAAATAAAATAATAATAAACAATAAGGGAATATGTGTAAACAATTTAAAAAAATAACATGCTATTGCATGCTAACATACGTATAGCGACAGAATGTGCGCGTTGCATATTTTTTGTATTTTTTTTGTATTTTTTTGTATGTTTAAAGTACTTTTGCAAACTTTTGCTATAGTTCCTTTACTTTAAATGAAAGCTGAGACTTCAATCTTTCATTTTATATAAGTCTTCACCTAGGGCGAGGGGCTGCTCTATATTTCCTAGTCCATTGAAAATGCAAAATGTTCAATTTTTACACCACAATTCTGTTGTTAAGAAATTTTTTTTGTGTTTTTTTTTTTTAATTTATTTTTTCATCTACTCATTCTACAACAACTAAATTAATTAAAAAAATACTTTAAAGTTATATTTATAATGTATTTTTTATTTAATAAGCTTTTGAATGTTATATATTGAACTAACATATTTCAAGCGCTTTGGCATAACTCAACTTTGACTTGCTCTAGACCAAAAAGTAATGAAGTTATGAGGCTGAAATTTCAGGGAATTGTTACTCATATATCTGTTAATATATTGTGAAAATTTCATCCAAATTGGACGACACGCCAAAACCCAATTTTTGCCGCGGTTACTATAGGGCTGTCTCACTGTGGGACGTACGGACGGACATATGGACATTCAAGAAAATACTTTATGGGGTCCCCGATCGATATTTCGAACCCATACTGTGGTTGGAGGGTATAAAAATTTAAATTCGACCTTTCCGAATGTATTGATACCCTCCACAATGTAAAAAAGTTTATTTTAAAATAAAAAAAAAATTTAAAAAAAAAAACCCTCAAAAAAATAATGTTTGGTGAAAAAAAAATCGCCGATTTTTTTTGTAAAAAAAAAAATATGTTTGTACTTGTTTAAATACCATTCGGTGATCAATTGTGTTCACGTGTGTCAACCAGCAGCCGAATTAAAGCATTTTGTGTTTTTAGGTTATGTTGAATGTACCAAAATTTTCGAGGTGTCCATACATTTTCTTTCATAACTTTTGAACCGCTGAACCGATTTTGCTCAAATGCAATACCAAACTACTAAGGGCAACAACAAGTTAATATGTTAAGTCTTATTGTTAGTCATATCTGTTTAATATTTTGGCCGTGATCACCATTTCCAAAGACGGACAGACATGGTCAGAATGTCTTAAAATCGATCACTGATCAATAATATATATACATTATGGGGTCCTAGACCGATATTTCGATGAGTTACAAACGGAATGACAAAATTATATGAACCCTCTATCACTAATTGTAAGTGGAGGGTATAAGAAGAGTTTTAAATTCGGCAGTGCCGAATTTTTGATTCCTTCCAACATGTAAAAAATTAAAAAAAAATGCAGGGGAGTTTTTGTGGGGGAAGGAGGGTCGGCAGAGGTCAATAGGGTCACTTTCCCCTCGCGGTTTATGTCTATAAATTCATTTATAATGCGTTTTGCGCTTTAGTATTACGATTTTTTTTATTATTTAAATAATTTTTCAAGATCCATGCCCTCAAAAGGGGCGGACCAAAAAAAAACACATGTTCTATTCCCAAGGGTTCAAGGATAGGACTTGAAGCTTCTTCCGACATTAAAATATTTCATTTGCTTAATAAAAATATAATAAAACCTGGAAGAAATGGAATATTTTCAGAGGTTGGTTAAGTTCCTCCAGGGGTAACTTTTTCCCCCTGGTCCGATTTTGCCCATCTCCGAACTTAACCAGCCTATGACCATAAGCCAAACTTCAGGAGTCTAGCTCTTTTATTTTGGGCTGTATCGTGTCTTCCATAGACAGACGGACGGACATCGCTAGAATGTCTTAGAATCGATCACTGATCAATAATATATATTCTTTATGGGGTCCTAGACCGATATTTCAATGCGTTACACACGGAATGACAAAGTGAGTATACTCCCATACTGTGGTTGAAGGATATAAAAAAATTAAAATTTTGAATCACGCACACACACTCACTCACAATCACGTGAGTAAGTTTAGTACAACTCACACTCATGCAAGTTTCACTCATACTTAAACTCTTATTTATACAAACAAAAATTTAAAAAATTAAAATTTCAAAAATCTTTAAAAATTTTCAGCAAAATTTAAAGCTCAGCGAAGTTTTTAATTTTTTTTTTCTTTTTTCGGGAAGAAATCTTAAGGAAAGCCAAATTTTACAATTTTTTTGTTGCTTTTTTGGTACGAAAAAAATATGTAGCTAAAATAAATAACGCAAACTCACACAAAAAAATCGACTCACGTACACTCACTCACGCAAAAATCTTACTCACGCAAAAATTGCTAAAATTGAATTCAGTCACACTCACGCGTAATCACGCGTAAATCACGCTCTTATCTGCTCATGTGCCCATCTCTACTTTATACCCTCTTAAAAGTAAAAGACTTTCTTGTACTGAAGTAATACAATTTTATCATTTGTATATCAACGTCCTCAAAAGGGTTACATTTTTAAGTGATCTGTGTTTAACTATGTTTTTTTAGAGGTTGATTTAATTTCTTAAGGGGAAGCTTTTTTTCCACGGTCCGATATCATCCATTTTGGTTAACAGGTTGCTTAAGTTCTTCAAGCGGGAACTTTTTCCCCCTAATCCGATTTTGCCCATTTCCTAGCTTAACCAGCCTGTTATCATAGAACATGTTTGTGACAAACATCAAAAGTCTAGCTTGGACTGCATTGTGCTTCCCCAGACGGATCCGCCAAATAATTTTACTCCAGACATTTGACCATATTTTTTGACTCAAAAGCGAATCGCCTCGCCAAATTTTAACCTCAAAAAACACTGTTCCCTCAATTGTCTGCTATTTAATAAAAATTTTATTTATGGCGTGTAAAAACTACATAATTCAATGGTTTGCTGCACAAAAAAAAACAACACCAAACTAAAAATTGTGTGTGGTTAATATTGTAATTTTTTCGGTATTAATTTTCCCTAAAGTTAAATTTTGCATAGTTTTTTTTTTGTGTTGAGTATTTTGATTATTTCGAGTGTTGTTGTGTAAATTGTTTTCAAGTTTTTTCCTTTTTTTGCAAAGTGTTTTTAAGGCCTGCTGTTTTTGAATGTTGCGTTTATAACGATGAATTTTTGAATATGGATATTTAATGGCGCCTAGTTTTTATTGTGTGCTAAAAGAAAGAAAATCTTTTAGGAATTTTTAGCAAGCACTTATCAGATGCCAAATTTCACAAAATTAAACAAAGAAATGCAACATTAATTGGGATATTTTGTTAAAAATTATTGACATATTTATGGTAACAAAGAAAGTAATAAATTTTTTTAAACAAATAACACTGTGCTACACCAAAAAAATGCAGGGGTTCTCATATGAAAATTCGGGTTGGTTGGAGTCCATAGAGTACTGATATACTCATAGTTTTTCTGGATCACTTCGTTAAGCACATTTTTTATTGGCAAATGTGTCGAAAAACGGCAATTCTTAAATTACAACTTTAAAAAATTATTACTTTGTAAGTTTGCAACCGATTTTCGATTTTATAGATTTTTTTTGAAAGGTATAAGTCTAACCTTTTAAACAAAACAAAAATATTAAAAATCGATCAAGAATTGTCTGAGCTACGATCGTTTAAGTTAAAAAAAATCCAATTTTTTGAAAAATTTGTCATGTTCTTTATACTCTAAGTTGAAAGTGCATCATTAAACTATTTTTTTTTTATTTTTGTATAAAAGTATAGTAAAGTAGCTTACCAAAACACCAAAAAACATAACAATCGGTTAAAAAATGAATGAGTTATGCTAAGTTTTGTGATAGGACATTTTTAATTTTTTTCAGAAATGCTTGTAATTCAGGTATTATTCATAATTCTTATTGCTAGTAGTAATTTTATGTGCCTATGCATATAAACAAGAGATGGTAACATAATTAGATTTGTGCGTGATTGACACATGATCACAAGTGAGCGTGATTGAAAATCAATTTTACTCACGTCGTTGTGAGTGAGTGTCAGTGGAATAAAAAAGTGTGAGTGAAATAAAAAAAATTTCAGAACCCGTTCTGAAATTTTCCATTTTTTAAAAAAGTCAATTTATAAAAAATCCGGCCACATTTGTTTTTTTTTGTAAATTTTTTTTAAAGATTAGATGTTTGTCTAAGAGATGGTCACGTGAGTGAATTTTAACTTTCATAATAATTTTTCTTCTAACACTCACTCACAATCACGTGTGTAAATTTAATACAACTCACACTCACGTACGCCGATGCAAGAGTCACTCACGCTAACGTTGACTCACACTCACGATATTCTTATTTATACTAAAAATAATTTCAAAAATCTTTGATTTTTTCGGGACGAAATCTGAAGTTAAGCAAAATTTTACATTTTTTTTGTTGCTTTTTTTGGAATGAAAGGAAATATGAAAAAAAAAAATCAACTCACGCTCACTCTTTCACGCAATAATCTTTCTCACACTCACTCACAATCACGTGAGTAAAATTGAATTCAGTCACACTCACGCTCTTATCTGCTCATGTTCCCATCTCTAGTTTGTCTATCCACACAAAAAAATTGTAATGTGTTTTTTTCGTTATTTTCGAGAAATCGCATTTGAATTTTGAATTTCATGACAATTTGGTAATTTGCTTGGTTCAACGAAGCGTGTGACTAATGCAAATATTTAGTAGCCATTCACTTCGTTGAAACAAGAAAATACAAGCAAATTACAAAATTGTTATGAAAATTAATATTCAAATGCGATTTTCTGAATTTTTTCAGAATTAGTTCTGAAATTTTTGCATTTTTAAAAAAAGTCAATTAATCAAAAACCCGGACACTTTTTTTAAGCTTAGATGTTTGTCTATCCACACAAATAAATTCAGACATATGTTTTTTCAGAAAATCGCATTTGAATATTAATTTTCATAACAATTTTGTAATTTGCTTGTATTTTCTTGTTTCAACGTAGCGAATGACTATTAAATATTTGCATTAGTCATACGCTACGTTGAACCAAGCAAATTACCAAATTGTCATGAAATTCAAAATTCAAATGCGATTTCTCGAAAATAACGAAAAAAACACATTACAATTTTTTTGTGTGGATAGACAAACTAGAGATGGGAACATGAGCAGAAAAGAGCGTGAGTGTGACTGAATTCAATTTTACTCACGTGATTGTGAGTGAGTGTGAGAAAGATTATTGCGTGAAAGAGTGAGCGTGAGTTTGCGTGATTTATTTTCTCTTAATATTTCCTTTCATTCCAAAAAAAGCAACAAAAAAAATGTAAAATTTAGCTTAACTTCAGATTTCGTCCCGAAAAAATCAAAACAAATGTAAAATTTTAGACTTTGCTGAAAATTTTGAAAGATTTTTGAAATTATTTTTAGTATAAATAAGAATATCGTGAGTGTGAGTCAACGTTAGCGTGAGTGACTCTTGCATCGGCGTACGTGAGTGTGAGTTGTATTAAATTTACACACGTGATTGTGAGTGAGTGTTAGAAGAAAAATTATTATGAAAGTTAAAATTCACTCACGTGACCATCTCTTAGACAAACATCTAATCTTTAAAAAAAATTTAAAAAAAAAAAAAACAAATGTGGCCGGATTTTTTATAAATTGACTTTTTTAAAAAATGGAAAATTTCAGAACGGGTTCTGAAATTTTTTTTATTTCACTCACACTTTTTTATTCCACTGACACTCACTCACAACGACGTGAGTAAAATTGATTTTCAATCACGCTCACTTGTGATCATGTGTCAATCACGCACAAATCTAATTATGTTACCATCTCTTGTTTATATGCATAGGCACATAAAATTACTACTAGCAATAAGATTTATGAATAATACCTGAATTACAAGCATTTCTGAAAAAAATTAAAAATGTCCTATCACGAAACTTAGCATAACTCATTCATTTTTTAACCGATTGTTATGTTTTTTAGTGTTTTGGAAAGCTACTTTACTATGTTTTTATACAAAAATAAAAAAAAAATTGTTTAATGATGCACTTTCAACTTAGAGTATAAAGAACATGACAAATTTTTCAAAAAATTTGGTTTTTTTTAACTTAAACGATCGTAGCTCAGCCAATTCTTTATCGATTTTTAATATTTTTGTTTTGTTTAAAAGGTAAGACTTATACCTTTCAAAAAAATCTATAAAATCGAAAATCGGTTGCAAACTAACAAAGTTATAATTTTTTAAAGTTGTAATTTAAGAATTGCCGTTTTTCAACACATTTGCTAATAAAAAACGTACTTAACGAAGAGATCCAGAAAAACTATGAGTATATCAGTACTCTATGGACTCCAACCAACCCGAATTTTCATATGAGAACCCCTGCATATTTTATTTTTGCTCATTTGTAGCACAGTGTAATTAAAAAAACTTTGGAATGAAATATTGAGAGCAGAAAGTTTTGATCAAACATTGTCGGGACTATCTTTAGAGGGGCAAAGTAAAATATAATCGGGTGTACACAGAAAAAAATATTCAATGGAAAAAAACAATTGAATATTTGCTCAGCTTAAAATTTGACATTCAATTAAATTTTACTTGAATCAATTAACCATTTGCTCAAATCTGAAAAATTCACAAAAAAAATCATAAAAACAAAAAAACTCATCATAGTAGGCTTTGAGTAACAATGCGATGAACGCTGTTGCGTTTTTTGTTATAGTTTTCGTTAGTCGTCAAATAGAAAAGTTCTTTCACTCACACAAGACGAAAAAAAAACAAAATAATATAAAGCACAAAAAAAAAAACAATTTAAACAAAAGACTTGAAAAGACTGACAAAAACACTACAACTGCATAATAATGATTAACTCAGATCAAGCATTGGATTAATCAAAAATAACACAAAATTATTGATTAACCGCTCACTCAAATCAAGCATTGGTTTAATCAAAAATAACAGAAAAATAACAATTAACAAATTACTTAAATCAAGCATTGGTTTAAGCAAGGAACAGTCAATGACTGACCTACAATTTTCGTGCTTGATCCAACAATTTTCCTCATTAGATGACTTTTAATTAAAATAATGCTCAACCTAGTGTATTTCGTGCTTGATCTAACAACTCATTTTTATCTGTGTAAGCTTCACCGAAAAAATTTAATTGTAGACAAATTTTTAATAAAATTGTTGTGATTTTAACAAACAATTTAATTGTATTGACAAATAAAATAATTTATATTATTATTTAACAACAAAATTTGTTAAGACAATTAAATTGTTTGTTAATACAACAATTTTTTAAATGAAAACGAGCCAACAGTATAATTTTTTTTTTCTATGTAGTAAATACGCAAAATATTAAAGTTCGTTAAAGCTTTCAAGCTTTTAAAAACAAATTTAATAATTCTGACTAATTTTATTATAAAAGAAAAATTGTTTTATTCGACCTTTAAAATATTATATTTTGAGTAGGTTTGTTCTAGCTCGAGGTCATTATTTTCTTTTCGGATTTTATTTTTGCTAAATAATCTTGACAATGGAATTTGACAAATTCCGAAACACGTGTCGATTAAGTCTTGCGAGAAAATTACCAACATAAATAAATTTAAATCAGAAAAATAATTTTCTAGAAAATTATTCAATGAAAATATCATAGTTTTAATTACTAAAGGAAATAATGACCTCGAGCTAGAATAAACCTACTTAAAATACAAATTTGATAATTTTTAAATAAAATTCTTAAGATTGTTTTTAGAGATTTCTAAATTCTCCTTAATTTTTTTTTAAGAATATCGTCAATATAATCAATTGTTGCATATGTTTTCATCTAATGTTACCTTTTATCATGGCAATGATAAAAGGTTTATTAAAATGGTAAAAAACTGTTCATCAATATGATGAAAAGTTTCATCAATTTTGATAACATACTATATTCACATAAAGTTTATTGAATATTAAATCATTATAATTTTACTTTTCATCATTATAATGAAGCTTTTCCTTTCACTCTTATATATTTATGATTATTTCTTAAATAATTCTAGATTTTTGCAACTTTAAAAATGTTTGTTGAACATTTTCAAGTTTTTCTTGATAGATTACTAAAAATTGTAAACCATTATATTTATCCATCATTAATTCTTTGTTTATAAATTTTCGTCAAGAAAACTTTTCCCTTTAAAGGTAATGAGGCATATAACCGTTAAGACATTGATTACATGCCAGCAATTCTATATTCATATTAACTTAACACAACACAGTCAAGGCAGCCAAGCAAACAAAGCCAACACCCATTCCGGTATTAACAATACAGATAGATGATGTTTTACCTCACGCGCTAGAACATTTTAGCCGCATTCATTCAAAATCATGTCAATCAACTACTTATGACAAATTACAAGTATTTACATGCATAAAATTATCTGTGAACAAAACACTGAAAGAAAAAATGGTAAAAGAAAAATAAAAAAAATCTTATAGGTTTTTAGCAAATATAGGAAAAAAAAGTTTAAATAAACGAGGGTCTTTAATTGGTG
This sequence comes from Pegoplata infirma, assembly GCA_963921195.1. Classification (NCBI taxonomy): domain Eukaryota; kingdom Metazoa; phylum Arthropoda; class Insecta; order Diptera; family Anthomyiidae; genus Pegoplata; species Pegoplata infirma. The sequence continues at coordinate 208,161,252 of OY992537.1, read as the reverse complement.
GGGGTCGTTGGTTGACACCTTCTATCTCACTCTTGAAAATGTTTACAAATTCATTTATTATGCATATTATTTATAATTTTAACATTATTCATTTTTCTAATATCCACACCCACAAAAGGGGGCGATCCGAAAAAAAAACCTTAGGTTAGGTTGTAAGTGGCTGCTGACGTTTTACGTCAACACACGTAGACTCTGAGGTCCATTGTGATACGGTGACATGACATAATCCCCACGAACATAATCCCTATTTCCGTTATGGGGATTATGACCAAATTCATTTCGGTCATAATCCCCATAATGGTAGTGGGGACTATGACCGAAAATTACTTGGACATAATCCCAATAAAAAACGAACATAATTCCTTGATTTATGGGGATAATGACCATCTAACAAATGGCCATAATACCCTCTATGGGGAATATGTCTTCTATACTAGTTGGTCATAATCCCCAAAATTAAAAGATTTTTTTTTTTTATTTAAAAATTTTTCTGCGTAGCCGGCCTACGGCCGGGCTTAGGGATTACAACATTCATGCATTAAGCCCACCCTCTCTGCAGAAAACGGGGACTATGACCAAAATTGATTTGGACTTACTCCCCATAATGTGAATTGGTTATGACCGAAAAAAGTTCGGTCGTAATCCTAACAAGGAACGGACATAATCCCCATTGGGATTGTGACCGTTTTGGAATCGGTCATAGTCCCCACAACTATTATGGGGATTATGACCATAATGAAATCGGTCATAATCCCCATTTCCGTTATGGGGGTAATGTCCGTGGGGATTATGTCCTGCACCTTGTGATACCTCGGGACCGTAATAGGTTTCCCTGCTAGTCCCTTTCGTTAAACCAGTTTGAGCTTCTTATGAAACTCCTTAGATATTGAATTTTGACATCCGACAAATCAGAAAAATCGTTCAGCTCCCTAGATCACAGTGAAGTAAGTCTCTGACCAGAAAGTGCTGGGCAATGGCAAATAAAGTGTTCGATAGTTTCCAACTCCTCTTCATCCATGCATATTCAGCAAAAGTCATTCGACCGCACATTTAACCGCTCTGCGTGCTTCCCAACGTCCGGTAATTTTACAAACCACCGTCGAAATCTCTCCTCTTGGAAGCGATATCAGCTCACTTGTGTGCCCCCTGATTAAGAGAATGCCAAATCAGTCGTGTTTTCTCACACATCCTTCCATTTGCCCATCTTTGATTAGTCTCCGTCGCAGTACAAAGCCGTAGGTTTTGCTTGCAAGTTTCTAGAGGCATACCAACACATTCCAATTCTGTTGGAACCAGTTAGGTAGTTCCTTGTCTTGCAAGCTTATCGGCTTTGCAATTCCATGGAATGTCTCTGTGCCCTGGGACCAATATGAGTCGTATGTTAAACTGCTTGGCCATCTCATTTCAAGACGTGCGGGAGTTAAGGGCAGATCTTGTTTTCAGAAACATTGAATCCATGGACTTGACCGCGGCTTGACTGTCAGTAAAGATGTTGACTGCGGTTGTAGACAAGACATTGCAGCTCAACTAGTCAGCCAATTCCTTTATTGCCAGCATCTCTGCCTGGTAAACACTGCAATCATCTGGCAATCTTCGAGCCAGGCTCAATCCAAGCTCTTCCGAATAGACTCCAAAGCCCACTTGTTCGTGCAGCCTCGATCCATCTGTGTAAAAATTTATGGTGGCTCCACTACCCGGAATGTCCCCTATCCAAGACTCCCTGGATGGTATCATAGTGGTAAAGTGGCGCTCAAAGAGGCTCAAAGTTGGAGCACAGTCCACATTTTGTGGTATTGTTATCTTCTTCAAGATCGCGCTAAGGCCACAATCGCTGCTCCTCCATTGCAGCGTGCTATTAAGTCGAATTGCCAACGCAGCCGCATACTGCCTACCCAATATGCCCAATGGTATCAGGTGAAGGAGGATTTCTAATGCAGCCGTAGGTATAGTACGAAGAGCACCAGTGATGCACAAAAACCTTCCGACCTTGAAATATTTTATTTTATAAATAAAAGTGTAAAAAATCTGGAAGAAATGGTCTGTTTTAGTGCTTGGTTTAGTTCTTCAAGGGGGAAATTTTTTTCTCCTGTTCCGAGTTTTTTTCCTAAAATCAAAGTTTCAATCACTATCACACATATATTTTTCAGTGTACTCACAAACATATAATTGCTACAAAAACAAAATAGAATAACCACCAAAACAACCAGCGCGCCAACCTTTTCTTACAACTTTGAGAACAAGTAATCATCAACATTTTCTACATCATCACCAACGGCAACAATGTTGTCGCCGATATGTCGTCAACATACAACAAAGACGGCAACAACCAGAACACACGGCTAAAAATCAATGAGGCGAGACCACAAGAATAATGATGAACAAAAAAGCTTTTCTCACCGAAAACAAAAAAAAAATAAGAAAGAACGACAAGATGAACAAAAAAGAAACTTAAGAAATCTAGACAAGTATAAATACACAAACATATGGTGATTTGAGGAAGACTTTTTTGACTTCTTCCTCCTCTTACGTGGTTATCAAATTGGAACATATGTAAATAATTTTACACAAAAGGAAATGCATTCAATTTGTATTTGTATTTTAAAACCGTGAAACACATTAACAACTAAAAATCAATGAAGCATGTTTAACACAAGACAAGAACACAACGCCGAAACAACAACCAGAACAACGGCATTAGTTTTGACTTTAAAACATGTTGCAAATAGCGACTCATACTCTTGGGTGCTCTTCAGCACTTCAATGACTTAACTATAATCAAAAAATATTTAAACTTTTCTAGAACAAAATCTTTTGGTTAAAGGGTATTCTATACCAAATAAAGCTGAACAGGAAATTTTTGGCTCCCAACTTGGGGCAGAAGGAGTTTCCTTAAAAAAAACGAACACTTATATTTGTTGTAAGAGGCGGCTGAGGTTTTACGTCCAAACACGTTGACTTTGAGGTCCATTGTAATACCTCGGAACTGTAATAGGGTTGCCCACTAGTCCCTGTCGTTATACAACTCCTGAGATATTGTGTTTTGACATTCGACAAATCAGAAAGATCGTGCAGCTCTCTAGGCCCCAGTGAAGCAATTGTCTAACCAGAAAGTACCGGGCAATGGCAGATGAAGTATTCGATAGTTTCCAATTCTTCTTTATCCATGCAACTCCGACAAAAGTTATTCGACGGCACATTTAACCGTTCTGCGTGCTTCCCTATAAGTCCGTTAGTTACAGCAACCGCCATCAAAATCTCTCTTCTGGGAAGCGATATCAGCTCACTTGTGCGCTTCTGATTAAGAGAAGGCAAGATCGGCCGTGTGGTCTCACACGATCATCCATTTGCCCATCTCTGATTAGTCTCCGTAGCGGAACAAAGCCGCAAAATTTTTCAAAGAATACCAGCACATTGCCATTCTGTTGGAACCTGTAACACACGGTCTAGATTAGCAACTTCCACTTCTATCGTACGTCAAAATCGATAGAAAGCACTGTCTTTGCTAATGTGGACAGTCTTCTAAATGATGGTATACAATTGATGGTAGAGAGCCTGCACTACTATAGATTGCTCGCAATCAAGTGTCAAAATGAGTAGTAATTTTTCATTTGACATTCGTTTTTCATGATAAACAAAAGAAGACGCTAACAAAAGCGGGATCAAACAATCTCCAAAAGAAAAATGAAATTGCTTACTATCATATTTGGCGTTTCTAAACGTCAAAAGTGACGTTGAATTGCCTTCGTGATAGAAGTGGTGGTTGCTAATCTAGAACGTGTGTAAGGTATTTTCCAGTCTTGCAACCTCATCGGTTTTGCAATTCCCTGGAATGTCTCTGTGCCCTGGGACCAACTGATTCGTACGTCAAACTACTTGACCATCTCATTTTAAGACGTGTGGCAGTTAAGGTCAGATCTTTTTTTCAGGAACTGTCAGAATAGATGTTGACTGCAGTTGTAGACAATACATTGCAGCTGAACCAGTCAGCCACTTCCTTTATTGCCAGCATCTCTGCCTGGTAAAGTAGCGCTCAAAAAGGCTCATAGAGGGAGCACAGTCCACATTTTGCTGAATTGTTATCTTCTTCAACATCCCGCTATGGCCACACTCGCTGCTCCTCCATTGCAGTGTGCTATTAAGTCAAAGTGCCATCGTTCCCGCATACTGCCTCTCCAATATATCCAATGGTTTCAGGTGAAGAAGGAACACTTACAATCTAAAATCAATTTACACTTTCTTTAAAAATTTAATATTTCCCATACTTTCCGAACACAGTATTTTGTCTGTTTTGGGACCATGTTATTACAGCAACTGTGTTTAATGTTTGTGTTAATTATATGGTTAGCAAAGCGTAAGCGCGTTTAACTAAAGACCAAAAAAAAAAAAACAAACGTAAAGAATCAAACTGTGATTAATATACTGGTTTTCAGACTACAGAGTATTGGATTAATTGTCAATATATTTTTTTTATTTTGCGGATGTCTTCGTAAAGTGATTAATTAATAGAAAATGTATGCAAGATATTGACAGTATTCATTAAGAAGATAAAACGAAAAACTATTTGAAAGTTGACCCAATTGAAAGTAATACAAATTAGTTGTAATTTTCAAGTAAATTAGTTTTAGCAACATGTAATATTTACTAAACAAAGAAAGTTCTTATATATAGGATAGTTCAGAATGTAATCGATAGTTTGATAGGATCAATCAACATATAAAAAATAAGTTTCTATAACTAAAGCCCCGAGTTGGGCGCCAAATAAGCATTCAAAACTTTTCTTTAGAAAATATTGCTATCGGTACATTGAAAAATAAAGAAAATAATATCCACTACAGTTTCATAGTACGAGTTCAATCCCCGAGCAAAAAGGAAATCAAGTAGTCCCCAAATAGGTGTTATTTTTAAAAAGGTAAATTTTAAAATCTTGCCTAAAAGCTAAATACCCAGTTAGAAAATGTGTAAGTGAGGAAATTTACATAGTGATTTTTTGAGGAAATGTCCACAAGTTCTGACAAATCATAGGTATTCCTTGATGACAAGGATTACCTATGGGTATCACTGGTGCTATTAGATCAGCACCCCAGGCCGGTCTGGAAGTGATACCAAACATTTAGCCCGTGGATATTTACGTCAAGAGCACAGCAGCAAAATCGGCTCTCAGATTAAGAGAGTCGCAAATGCTTAAGCAACGCTCTTGGGGACACTCGACTATATTAAGTACTGTGGGCGGGACGGAACTGGAACAGAGAACCGACTATATCTCACCACAGACGAACTTTGACAGAACCTTCGAAGTCGAAATACCGACTAGGGAAGACTGGGCAGAAAACTCTGTTATTACAGCGAATGCGATCTTAATCTTTACGGACGGATCAAAGATGGAGATGGGTACGGGTTCGGGAGTTTACTCTGAATGCCTCAAAATCGGGGTCTCATTGAGACTTCCGGATAAGTGTAGTATTTTCCAGGCTGAGGTGCTTGCAATTGATAAAGCCGCGCAGATGATTATGACAAGGGACCTTCGTCCTTGCGTCATTAACATTTTTGTGGATAGTCTCGCAGCACTGAAGGCCTAAGAGTCAAATACTGTAAAATCGGGAATAGTTAGGAATTGTATACAATCTCTTCGTCGAATCAGTCAGCACATAATCAAGCAAATCTGGGTCCCAGGCCATAGTGGGGTCGCTGGGAACGAATTGGCTGATGAATTAGGAATGGCTCTGAATCGGTGAGGGAACGTTTAGAACCTGAAGTCTGGGTTCCTATGGTGGAATTGATGAACGAAATTGATAGGATATCTGAAAATAGGATGAAGGATAGGTGGATATCACTGACAATGTGCAGGATATCTAAAACCTTGTGGCCACTGCCGAATCCTAATAGGACAAAAGGTCTAACTTTTTTCAAACGGGCGGTTAGCCTATTAGTAGGAGTACTTACAGGACACTGTATAATTGGCCAAATGGCCGTGCATATGGGAATTTCTGATTGGGACAATTGTAGAAGCTGTGAGGAAGTGGTGGAAGAAGAGTCAGTGAAGCACTTGCTATGCGAATGTCCGGGCCCAATGAGGAGTCGCCTTAAGCATTTGGGGCAAAGATGTTTCGATGACCTGGATTGCCTAAGCGGTGTCACATTTACGTATCTAGCGGAATACCTCAGGGAAACGGAGTGGTTTAAAAAGTAGAACTTTGTATCAGAGGGGGAGTGGGGAAATATGATTAGGGGAATCACAATGGGCCTTATGGCCTCCGAGTGAATTCGCCAAATGGCGAACGCCCATCCAACCTAACCTAACCTTAATGACATGTCCTAACATTGTCAGAAATGAATGTTTGTTTTAAGAGTTTGAACAATTCCTCTAAGACATCGATAAGGAAATGACTTTAGGATAGCAGCATATAAAATTAGAATTTTAAATCTGGGCAACTCTTTAATATCCAAGAAAAATATTGCAATATTGTCGATTTATTTAAAATAAAATCCAAATATAACAAGTAGTATAAAAGTAATAAATAGACAACCAATTTTGAAATTACATTTTGGAACAAGTATTTAGGTGTGGGACAAATAAACTGGAGGTTCCAGGTTCAAGTCCAGCTGGGACCAAAAAAGGCGGAAAGTTTTTTCGTAATATGAGAAAGATAATTTCAAAGGTAAATGAATAAAAGTAAAAACTTAAGGAAATACGAAAATTTTTTGTTTTTTCGTATGATCTATAGCAGATATTTCCCCAAAGAAGCGTTGCCAGAAAGTCAGCACGGCCTGAATACTGCTGACTTTGAGTTAGGAAATTTTGGAAATTGTATGAAACTGTCCTTAACTCAGTAAATAGAGATGTCTTATGGATGTCAGTAGTTACTCTGACATGTCACCGCGCCATCACTGAGGATTGCACGAGGACGTTGCCAACTGGGAAGGAAATTGTATTCGTTGAAAACAGTATAACTGAAAAAAACTAAAAAAATGTCTTAAGTTTTTTCATTAAGATTTTTCTGCTGTCTCAACAAGTTTATCTCCCCATTTCACCTAGATAATCAAGACAGATATTATGCAAACCGAGTCTGCTAAAATCAGCAGATTTAATATATGTCTCAAAATGGGTGTATTTTCTCAAGATTTTTCTGCTAATTGGGCAGAGAATTTATTTTGAGTGTACTTAAATGGAAAAAATTTATTTTCCGTGGGTATAGAAGATTCGGCACAAACTCATTTAACACTCTCGCTTATTTTTTGTACTTCTGATATACAAATACACATTTTTTTTGTGAGATGATCGCGAATATCATAACTTATGGTATGAAAACATTTATTCCATCGAAGTTTATATTTTTTAAACCAAAGGGAAAATTTTGGTTCAATGGTATTTTTAGGAATGCGGTTGCGAGCAAAGGGGAAGTTTTCAGGTAATGGCGTTTGGTGAAAAATTCGAACACGGAACGGCGGCGCAAGCAAACGAGAAAGGAATGTGCAAAAATACTAATGCACGAAAAGGTAAAATGTGATCAACGCCTACGTGCTAAGATCCTTGCTGCTCCTTAAGGTGGCAAACGCTTTTGGGAATTTGTCAAGAGAGTTAAGAACAACAACAGCTCATTCATCCTCACTCTTATAGTTGATGATCAGATTCTAACTGACTTGGTAGATAAGGCAAAACTTTTGGATAAAGTTTTTGCAGAGAGTAATCAACCACTTCCTGCGCTCCCTAGGGTATCATGTTTCATGTCCAACATATTTTTATTAAAACACGTGCTGTTAGAAAGGTCCTCTCTGGACTAAACACGAATAAATATCCAGGACCAGATGGTATTCCAGCATTTCTTCTGAAAAGTGCTCGTCGACGCTAGCTCTTCCAACGCGGAAACTTTTCAGCATATCATTCCTTGGGGGTATTTTTACCACTTGCTGGAAAAAAGCTAACGTCCAGACGATCCCGAAGAAAAGTGATGTTACGAACCCAGATAGATATCGCCAGGACTATCGATGGGTTCTGCTCTAGAAACTTTTTGCTGAACGCTGAGGTTCCACAGGGCTCTGTGCTTTCTCCATCTCTTTTTCTTATGTTTATCAATGACCTACTGGGTCTCACTATGAACCCTATCTATTCTTTTGCAGATGACAGTAACGTATACCACTCCTTTGACCATATACCAAGTCAATCCGAGGTTAGTACCATGAGAGGTTATATGGATAACACTCTTAGCGTCAACCTATTGAAAATCTCTTCATGAAGCCTCGAGAATAGGGTAGATTTTAATGCACGCAAGACTTCAAGGTTCTGAAACGAGTAATTTATCACTTGATGGTCTAATTTTTAAGGAATCGGAGTCTCTTGATGTTCGTGGTATGAACATTCAGTGTGACGTCCATTGAAACAGACACCTTTTTGAGGTATCGAAAGAAGCATTCAAGTGCTTAGGTTTTTTGAAACGGTGTAAAATATTCTTTACACAATCTGACCTACTGACAGTTTAAACCACATATATCCGATTAAAATGGAATATAACTCTCATGTATGGGCAGATGCTTCAATATAATCATTGTAGTTACTTGACCGCACACAAAAGCGGTCGCTGATGCTAATTGGTGTTGATGACATATCCAATTTCATTAATTCCTTAGAGCATCGTCGGAATGTGGGTTTTGTGTCCTTGTTCTATCGATGTTTCTTCGGAAAGTGTTCTGCCGAGATAAGAAGACTAATTCCGGAGCTAGGTGTTTTTAATCGTAATACGCGTCTTTGGTGTTGATGACATATGCAATTCCATTAATTCCTTAGAACATCGTCGGCATGTGGATTGTGTGTCCTTGTTCTATCGATATATCTTCGAGAGTGTTCTGCCGAGATAAGAAGCCTCATTTTGGAGGTTGGTGTATTTAATCGAAATACGTGTCTTTCTAGTAGAGCTCATCCGTTTGTTGTTAATTTGTCACAACCACTATAGACAGAATTCATTCTTTAGCCGGATTATACGTATGTGGTACCGACTTCCCTCACACGTTTTTCCTGCAAGCCAAATATCCCCAAATACTACTCCCTATTGCCTTCTCGTACCTATATTTCCTGATCATAACTCAATGCAATGCATATTTAGGGCGTATCCCCTGAGTTTTAGTAAAAAAAAGTATTAGAACATGTCATCAATTATTACCTACGATTTGTCTGGAGACATTCCCTCAAGAACCAATGTAAATTTCCTCAGCGACACATTTTCCAACTGGGATTACTACAATTGAGACCCCGTGTTGGGCGCTGTGTCAAAAAAAAAAAAAAAATTAGGACATGTCATCAAGGATTACCTACGATTTGTCAGAAGACATTTCCTTAAGGAACTATGTAAATTTTCTCAGCGACACATTTTCCAACTGGGATTACTACAACTGAGACCCCATGTTGGGCGACACAAATTTCGTTTCGGTACAAACAAATAATTTATCGAAACTTTAATACTGAAAAGTTTAATATTAATACATTACTTTCTATAGAATTGTTTGTTATCGATGGCTTGCTTGTTTATCGATAACAAATTTGATAATGACAACAAATTTTCTATACGAAAATTGTTATCGATACAACGCAAACTAATTTGCTTTAGAGAAGTTTGCTAACTTTCTACAGAAATGTTTGTTATCGATATTTAATATTCTATAGCAAACTTTGTAATCGATAAATGGATAAATAATTTTCTATAAAAAAATTTTGTATTGTATCGTTAAATCGATAACAAACTATTGTCGGTACACAACCTTCCCTGCTACAAACCATCTTAAGTCACACAATGAAATTTTATTTTCAAATTGTATATTTACTATACCTGCTTCCACACTAAAGTGTGTTTTGTTAACAGTCTCCGGCGGAAGAACTATTGAGACTAGTTTATTTTGCAACTATTTATTTCTTTATTTTATGTATATTTTGGGAACAAAATGTGTTAAATTATTAACAAGTATTTCTTTTTATTTATTTTTTATTTACCATGTTACCTTTTGATAACATAAATTTACAAAAAACATGCTCTCCCCTGCTTTTAAAATATAAAAGTTCCTAGCAAAGGAAAGACAATCATACATAGACTTTTAGCAAAAAACACATTCCCATGGAAGAATATTTAACTCACACATAAATCTATAATAGAGAGGACGGAAAAAATGTTTGTGGTGAAATTGAATATGAAGAATATTTTTATTGGTTTCTTTGGTAAGTATTTTCTGTGTCCAGGAAATGCTGGAGAATAATAACAGTGTGCTCTAATCTGGCACTTTTTTTAAACAAGCTGTGCACCCTACTGGTAAAAATTATACGAGTTCGCTGAATTTAATGGTGACAGCCGTTTTTCGAAGTTAGCGTTTGTATTCGCGATACTCAATTTTAAAAATTTTTATGCTCATGTACAATATAAACGATATTTTTAAACTTTTGCGATAATTTTTAAAATTAAAACCATTCAACTCTGATAAATTAACACAACAAACCTTAGCACTGTAATTTTTTCGTGAAAAATATTTTCTGTTCGCGATTTTTATTTTTTTTTTTTTTGTGAAAAAATTGGTTCAATACAAATATTGTTTTAAGTTACTTTTTTTCGACCTTTTATTCATATATAATAAATGCGTTTTTTGAGCTCGAGGCCACGAAATAAATTTTATTTCGAAACTCTTTGAGTTTCATCATCTGGACTTATAAAAATAGAATCTATATTAAACACCGATTTTTAAATATTGCTTTTGTTTTTTCCTCATCGAGTGCATAAATAGACGATGAGGAAGAAACAACAGCAATATTTTAAAATGGGTGTTTAATATAGATTTTAATTTTTATAAGAGTTTCAAAATATCGGAATTGTGTCAAAAGGCTACTACTAATTTTAAGTCCACTCGTCAAAACTTCCTTCATTGAATCATGGTACCAACTGGAGCTTCAAATTACATTTTTGAACCGATTATCAAAAATAACAAAGTTGTTTGTCATTTCATCCTACTCTTAAATAGGAGTACAACCATGTTTTGTGGCATTAAATATTCATATAAAATGAACGTTGTGCCATAGATGAATGACCAAAGAAAAGTAGGAATCGTAGTAACAAACAAACAACAACACCAACAATACCATAAACAAAAACTAAAAAAAGACAAATATAAAAAAAAAAAACGAAATAAAATAAAAAGAAGAACAACTAAAAATTTATCTGCCCCTACAAGTCCATTAAATAAATTATTTATTCGCACATTGTATTGTTGTAAAGTGACTAACAGTGTAAACGAAATGTTTGTGTAAATGTAATTTGTGAATGAGAGTTTTTAAATCGAGGGTCGGTTGGTAAAAAGTAACAAGTTTTTAAGGCCCGTTTGGGAAAAGTTAGTTTCAAATATATAGGCCCTTACCACAAGAAATCAAATGGTCTATTTTAACAAAAGTTTTATTTTAAATTTCAAATTTTCAGTACATTTTTTGAAAGTCGATTTTAAAAACAAAAACAATTTGTATGGAAATAAAATTAAAAGCTCATTTTAAATTTTATTTTATTTTCTTGTGGTAAAGCTGATACATTTTAAAATATTTTTAAAGGTCTTTGGGACACCCGAAATCAACCTTCCCATTTTCCAACTGAGGTACACTTAATTTTACATGTAAATTAGAAATTCCTATTCCGATTCTAAAATAATTTTGAAAAACAATGATATTAATATCGTCTCGTGAACCAGCAGCGATCGAAATAGGTTGGAAGTAATATTTGCAATATACCAACATTTTTTAAAAATTCAAAACTTTTTCCAATTTTGAAAATAATTTTCTGACCTTTCTTAATAATTTTAGAACTTTTTTGATTTTCAAGTTTGTTTAATTTTTATTAATAATAAAAGTTAGTTATTTATTCGACCTTTAATTGTGCAATGAAATAATGTTTATTTCAGTTCGAGGCCAATTTCCCCATTATGAATTAACATAACAAGTACTTATGTTAACTCTACTTTCTTTATTAGGATATTCTCCCATTAAATACACGATAGAGTTTCTTGCTTTCAAAAAATTTGGCAATTTTCAGGAATGAATTGACGATCATTTCGGGGGATTTCCAGTTCCCCCGTCATCAGAATTCTTTAGAAAATTAGGTAATATTGTTATTGTACAAACATCAAATATTCATATTCGTATTTATTTCAACCTAATGAGAAAGAAATAAAGAAGAACAATGATTTCGAAACAATCGTCGATTCATTCCTGAAAATTGCCAAATTTTTTGAAAGCAAGAAACTCTATCGAGTACTTAATGGGAGAATATCCTATTAAAGAAATTAGAGTTAACATAAGTACTTGTTATGTTAATTCATAATGGGGAAATTGACCTCGAACTGAAATAAACATTATTTGATTTTTTCTGTAAGTACAGATCGAGCACGGGCTCTAATTACACCGTCCGACAAATCTCAAATTTTGGCTGTACACATGAACCGGACTAAAAAATTCTGAGAGTACGGCCGAAAATAAAATACCCGTGTCTCCCAGTTTTTTTAGATCAATTCGCGTTTTCGCGAAAAATGCAAAAAAAAAAAAATCGCACTATAGAAAAAATTCACTACAGTCAGAAAGTGGGTATAAAAATAACATTCCCGTATCTCTAAGGTTTTTTAAATCAATTCGCGTTTTTTCGCGAAAATGCAAAAAAAAATATAATGTTAAATTGTGTTTCACAAAAGAAGTGTGAAATAAGTCGTAAAAATATGGAAAATCTACTTCTGAGAAAAAAAGTGTTAACAGATAAGTTCAGTAGAATTTAATGATGGTTCTTTTCTTGGAATATATTAACCCTCTCTCTGCAATTTTTAGGGTTAATTTTTGTTCTTATTTCAAATACTCACCTAAAAAAGCATTTAATCGTGCGTTTAAAGGGTTAAAATGTTCCACAAAAATCTTTTGCATTAAAATTCACTAGGGGTTGTCAAAGGCCAAAAGTTCGTAAGATGTTAGCAAAATGCTTAAAAAAGTAAAATTGTAAAGTATCATATTTTATTAAATTGTGTTTCACCACACATATTTACAATTTTACTTTTTTGAGCATTTTGCTAACATCGCAGAAATTATTGGCCTTTGACAACTCCTAGTGAAATTTGATGCAGCCCATTTTTGTAGAACATTTTAACCCTTTAAATGCATGATTTAATGGTTTTCTAGGAGAACATTAGAAATGAGGACATAAATGACCCCCAAAAATGGGAGATAGAGGGTTAATATATTCCACGAAAAGAACCGTCTTTAAATTTTACTAAAGATATGTTCAAACATTATTTAGCTCACAAATAGATTTTATAAATTTTTCGATTTATTTCACACTACTTTGGAAAAATACAACTTTTTTTATTGGCGTTTTTCGCGAAAACACGAATTGATCTAGAAAAACTGGGAGACACGTGTATTTTATTTTCAGCTCTACTTTCAGAATTTTTCAGTCTGGTCCATGTGTACAAAAGTGTGTCGGACGGTGTTATATTTGTTATAAGGGTTCAAGTTGAAAAAATGCAGAAGAAAAATTGAATTTCTAAAAATTATAGACATTTCTGGTATTTCCCATACCGGTTTCAAACACCCCAGTTAGTGTCATCATCAGTAGGATTTTAAATGTCGGTTTGTCTTGTTAATGAAAACTGTTTTTATACCCTCCACTCTAGTGATAGAGGGTATATATAAGTTTGTCATTCCGTTTGTAACCCCTCGAAATATTGGTCTAGGACCCCATAAAGTATATATATTCATGATCCTCGATCGATTTTAAGACGATCTAGCGATGTCCGTCCGTCCGTCCGTCTGTCCGTCTGTCTGTCTGTCTGTCTGTCTGTCTGTCTGTCTGTCTGTCTGTCTGTCTGTCTGTCTGTTGAAAACACGCTAACTTTTGAAAGACTTTACGGAGGCTCCTGAAGTTTGGCATATATGTTGGGCATTCACCTGGTCAGGTTGGTATTGCAATCCAGCGAAATCGGTCCAGTGGTTCAAAAGTTATAAGCAAATGAGTGAATTTCGGCAAGGGTTTTTCTGGAATTTACGAGATAAAACACACGATAACTTTCGAACGGCAATTCTGATGGTGCTGAAGTATGGCATATATATTTGTTGTTCCTCTGGTCCCGTTCGTTTTAAATTTCAGCCAAATCGGTCCAGCGGTTCAAAAGTTATTAGCAAAACCGTAAATTTCAGATTAGTTTCACCTTAAATTCACGTGTTGAAAACCCGTTAAACATGTTTTAAAAACATTTGTAAGTCAAAAAAATATTTTACAAGGTATTTTTGTCACACAAAAATATTTTTACACTAAAACAAAAAAAAAATACACTCAAAAAAATTTTACACTCAAAAAAAATTTTACACTCAAAAAAAATTTTACACTCAAAAAAAAAAAATAGTAAATAGTAAATTTTTTTTTTCAAAAATTAATAAAAAAAAAGTTTTTTTACACAAAATAAAATATTTCTAACCAAAAATTTTATTTTTTTCACGTTAGAAAATTTACTATCACTTAAAAAGGGCATTGTGGAGGGTATTCATAGATTCGGCCAAGTCGAATTTAACTTTTCTACTTGTTTATATATGTGAATATTTATAGTTTCTACAGAATAAATTTTGACAGTTTCCAACACTACAATTCTATTTCTAGCAATCTCAACCTCACTTCATACTTTCTTTCAACTTTTTTGTCTCTTACATTATTTCGCAAGGGTTACCAACATGGTCTGGAATTGCAGACACAAATGAAGGAATTTGCATTTTCTGTTTCGGAGACGTGCCTAATGGTGACATATTTTGTCAGTAATTTTAGTTGATTTTTTCTGTAAGTACAGATCGAGCACGGGCTCTAATTATATATTTCATTGCTTTTTTGATTTTTTTTATATTTTTCGACCATTTTCTGAATTTTAATTTTTAATAATTGTTTTTGTTTTGAATATTTATTTATCTATATGTCCAGATTTTTCCTTGTTTCTTTCATACCGATCGAAGCAATTGCTTGAAATAGGCTTAGCAATTTCTGGCCAACCTTCGCATGTTTTCGAAAGGTTGTCTTTTATACTACGGTTATTATATTTATTCCAGCCAAAATAAGAGGGGACCTTTGTATAGGGGCTAGGTCAAAACATGGACGAATTTTTTTTACTTTCTATAGCGTTCATCCTTTGTTCGAAGCTTAAAAAGCTTAAGTTTAAAATTTCATACAAATCGGTTAAAATTGCGACCTGTATCGTGCGCACAACGTTTAAATGGACGAAAGGACATCGCCTAAAAAGTGATTCTCAGTCGATCGGTATCCTTGAAGGTAGGTCTACGATCAATATTTCGGGTAGGTACAAACATCAGCGGTGGCCGGAACTGTACTGCAACAAAGAACCAACTATATCTCACCACAGACGATCTTTGACAGAACCTTCGAAGTCCAAATACCGACTAGGGAAGACTGGGCGGAAAACTCAGTTATGACAGAGAATGCGATCTCAATTGTTACGTAACGATCAAAGATTAAGATGGGTAAGGGTTCGGGAGTTTACTCTGAATGCCTAGAAATCGGGGCCTTCTTGAGACCTCCGGATAAGTGAGTGTTTTCCAGGCTGAGGTAATTTAGGTTAGGTTGTAAGTGGCTGCTGACGTTTAACGTCGGCACACGTAGACTTTGAGGTCCATTGTGATACCACGGGACCGTAATAGGTCCCTACTGGTACCTTCCGTTAAACCAAAGGCTTAGCTACTTGCAATTGATAAAGCCGCGCAGATGATCATAACAAGTGACCTTCTTCCTTGCGCCATTAACATTTTCATGATTGATTTTATGATTGTCTTGCAGCTCTGAAAGAATTAGAATCAAACACTGTAAAATCGGAAATCATTAGAAATTGTATACAATCTCTTCGTTGAATCAGTCAGAACACAGTCAAGCTAATCTGGGTCCCTGGATATAGTGAGGTCGCTGGCAACTAACTGGCTGATGAATGTGCGAGAAATGGCTCGGAATCGGTGGGGAACGTGTAGAACCTGACATCTCGAACCCTATAGTGGAATTGATGAACGAAATTGATAGGATATCTGAGAATAGATGGATAGGTGGATATCACTGACTACGTTTTGGCAAACGGATGGTTAGCCTTTTAATAGGAGTACTTACAGGACACTGTATAATTGGCTAGATGGCCGTGCGTATTGGAATTTTTGATACTGACTATTCTATAAGGTGTGGGGAATTGGAGAAGGAGGAGTCTTTGAAGCACTTGTTATGTGAATGTCCGGGGCTAATAAGAAGCCGCCTTAAACATTTGGGGCACATACTTTTGTATAATTGGTCAGATGGCCAGACTTCTGTATAACTGGCCAGATGGCCGTGCGTATGGGAATTTCTGATACGGAATATTTTAGAAGTTGAGGGGAAGTGTAGAAGGAGGAGTCTGTGAAGCACTTGTTATGTGAATTTCCGGGGCTAATGAGAAGCCGCCTTAAGCATTTGGGGCACAGATTTTTCGATGACCTGGATTGTGTAAACGGTGTCTCATTGACGTCTCTAGCAACAGGATACCTTAGAGAATCGGGATGGTTTAAGAAGTAGAACTTTGTATCAGAGGGGGATTAGGGAAATAGAGTTAAGAGAATCACAATGGGCCTAATGGCCTCCGAGTGAACCTAACCTACAAATATCAGCACAAGCTCATTATACCCTGTACCACAGAGTGGTGTAGGATATAAATATTTAACAAATAGTTTCTCTTTTTATATATTTTTTAAGAGAGAGATATATGAATATCGGGAGAGTGGCTTGTATGGGACTACAAATTGAACTGGTACGATTTCTTTAAACTTTGGAATGAAGATTTGTAACTACAAAATACGTTTATCTGCAGAAGGATTCTTTTTATACCCCCACCACTGTTGCCAACTTGGTGGTTTTCCCGCTAAATCCAGCGCTTTTTGTTTGGATTTAGCGGGAACGGTGTTTTAGCGGGAAAATTTAGCGTTTTTTGTTTGGAACACGTATTCCTAAAACACTTAAAATCGCTAAGTGTGAATTCCGCGGTTTCTAGCGCTATTTTTTGGGAAAGTCAATTTACGTGGAAAAAAATTTGACTTTTTTTTTAATTTTTATTGTATTTTCTTTCAAAAACCCCAAGTTTGTCAGTTTTTAGCCCTTTTTTTCGTAATTTAGCGGGAAAATTTAAAAATGTGCACCGCTAAAGTTTTTTTTGGCGGTTTCTAGCGCGTTTTTAGTGAAATTTAGAGGTTTTTGATTAAAAATTATTGGCAACAGTGCCCTCCACTCTAATGATAGAGGATATATATAAGTTTGTCATTCCATTTGAAACTCATCGAAATATCGGTGTGGGACCCCATGAAGTATATATATTAACGATTCCCGATCGATTTAAGACATTCTAGCAGTGTCCGTCTGTCCGTCTGTGGAAATGGTTTTCACGCCCAAAATATTACACGGAGATGACTGAAACCTTACATTTTTATTGGTTAGCGGTCAGCGGTCCAAAAGTTATGAACGAAAATATAAGGACGCCTCAAAAATTTTAGTACATTCAACATAACCTATAAATACAAAATTCTTTAATTTGGCTGCTGGTTGACATATGTGAACATAATTGAACCCCAAATGGTATTTAAACAAGTACGAACATATTTTTTGACAAAAAAAGAAAAAAAAACGCGGATTTTTTTTTACCAAACATTTTTTTTGCGAATTTTTTTAATTTTTTTTTTTTCAAAAGTAATTTCCTTTTAAATAAAGTTTTTTGCAATAATCTTTTTGAAATTGTGGAGGGTATCATTACATTCGGCAAGGCCGAATTTGACTTTTTGTCTTGTTTTTTTAATATGGTTGTTGGAGTCACTGGAGCTAAAGATATGACGTTTTTATAGGGGCTTGGTGTAAACATGGACCATATTTTCCAATTTCAATAGGCTTCGTCCTGGGGAAGAAGAAGAAGCTTCAGTTTCATATTTCAGCCAAATATATCAAAAATTGCGGCCAGGAGGAACCGACGGATGGACGGGTTCTGAGTTAATCTGTTTACATAAAGGAACCAATGTTTCGGGTAGTTACAAAAATTAACTCTTTATACCCTGTACCACATAGTGGTGATGGTTATAAGTACTCCGAATTGAAAGCGATCCCCTGCTTGGGCGCCAGTTGCGTAAAAATTCTTTGAATATTTTTTAGGAATTTCTATGTTTGCAGTTGCTAAGCTATTGTTTAAAAACATTGTTTGTAGCCACCTATGCTGGTGGGTAATGCTGACAAACTGCTGACTTTTCCTTGGGGACATTTGGAAAACTTATGTGAAGATGTAAGCGATTTCATCAAGGCAGGCTC
Organism: Pegoplata infirma; assembly: GCA_963921195.1. NCBI lineage: Eukaryota > Metazoa > Arthropoda > Insecta > Diptera > Anthomyiidae > Pegoplata > Pegoplata infirma. The sequence continues at coordinate 208,142,908 of OY992537.1, read as the reverse complement.
AGCAGTATGTCAGCGATGTTTGTTTTTGCCGACTGGCGCGCCACATCGTGGACGCCATTTTCAACAAACACTCTGTTATCTTTGATTTCTAACAGATAATCTTGAATTTTTAAAGATTTGCATTTATTTCCCATATCTGCTCTTAAGAGTTTACCAAATTTCGATGCCAGTATCAAAGTCATTTCAAACAGTAAAACAGCAATCACTTTAATATCATTTTGCTCCTTTTATTTCAGTTTCGTTTTTTTTTTTTTCCTTGGCAACCAAATAAAACAAAGAAATTTATCGCAAGTATGAGTATTGGCCATATTCATACAACCATATTGAATACGAAATGAAAACGCATTCAAATTAAATATTAATACGAAAATGTCTGTATTTGTATTTTCCTTTTTTCCAGGTAGTAGTATTTCAAATAAATAAAAAAAATATATTAAAAAAAAGTATAATTTTGCAATATGTAAAAAATGTAGTCAAAGTTCAGTGCAAAAAAAGAAAAAAAGTAAGTAGTGAAACAGGAACGAAGTCAAACAATTTACAGATGAAATAAAAACAGTTTTTATGACTGGAGCAGGTGTAACAGTCAGTTGCTTCAGTTTTAAGTGTCTGCTGCAGAGGTGTAGAATGAATGAATGGATAAATTTTTCAGTTACCAGTAGTTGTTAACATATAGATATTTTGCATTTAGAATTAGTCTTGGAGTCATATTACTTACTTAATGTTAAGCAAAGTGAATAAAACTTAATGTTTAATGAAAGAATAATTTTTATTTTTTTAATATTATTTTTAAGGATTTTTTTTTTATGAGAGTTACTAAAAGCTGAAGATCATTATACCGCTGATGTAGAATCTTATGCTTGAGATGAGGAAAATATCGCAGCAAAAATTCTAACAAGGGAAGTATTCCAGCCGTAATGAACCGATTTGCCTGAAACTTAAAATATAGATAAAAAAGAAGATTTTACGGTTGGTGTATCAGTATTTAAAAATTTCGTTGACGACTAATGAAACAATGTAGACCTTCGCGAAAATGCCGATAACTCCCGAACTACTTTTGGCCCAAATACGAAGCCTATTGAAATTGGAAAAAATCGGTTCATGTTAAGACCTAGCTCCCATACAAACGCCCCCTTTGGATTAGGCTTAAATGGCTCTTATAACCGTATTATAATAGATATCGCTTTAAAATTTAACAGGTAATCAAATTTTGTTTGCATCATTCCAAATTTCAACGAATCGGGTCAGTCCTTCTCGTAGTCCCCATACAAACCACCCTCCCGATATTCACATAATTCCCTGAAAATTCATAAAAATGGAAATATTTGATAAAAATTTAATTTGTAGGTTTTAAACGTGTACATTGGTTACCTAAATAAATCTACATATATATATATAAAAATTTCACAAAATATTCAGTTAAGTCGGTCTATTGGCAAAAAAATAAACCAATTCCACTAAAATTTGATCTGTGTGTGTTTTCTACACTAAATAAAGATCTAACAAAAGATAGATCCAATCGGTCAATGTATGGACTTGGGACCATTTTCCGAAAAACACAGGTGTAGGATATCATACGGGCGGTCTTGACCGACTATAACTTTCTTACTGGTTTTATATTAAAATTGTCACGTTCACAACAATTTTTTTCATAAAAAACTCCTTTTCATAATAAGATTGGCAGATATTTTTTTACAAAAAAATTTCGGATTTAGTCTCATTTTCCCTAGAAATATTTTTAGATTTTTCCTTTAAAAATTTTTAGATTTTTATACCCTCCAACTACAGTTCGGGGTATACTCACTTTGTCATTCCATTTGTAACGCATCGAAATATCGGTCGGGGAACCCATAAAGTATATGGGGAATTCCATGTCAAATCGGACACTTTGAATTTTTTTTTTTTTTAGATTTTCCCAATTTGTTTACAGTTTTTAGTACCCTACGAATACTCCTTCGTGGTAAATTTTGATATTTTTTTGATGACCCGTTCAAAAGATATCGAATTTTTAAAAATTGGTAGTTTGTTCCTTTACTCAAACTTCTTTTGCTCATAACTTCTTCAATAATGGTCAAAATTTCAAATTTTTTTTTCCAAATTTTTTTTTTTTTACGTACTTTTAAAAAAAAAATCCCAAAAAATTCTTAAAAGCGCTCTAGTATGCGATTTCAAAATTTTAAAATTTAAATCCCATTTTTGAAAATATTTGTACTCTTCGATTTTTTTGGAATTTTTTTTTTTGTGTAAAAATTCTATCGATTCTACAAATTTTTTGCCCAGGAGGGTTGTGGGATAACGATAATTACTATTTTTTAAAATTATTTGAAAAAAATTTATTGTAATTTTTCAATCTTAAAATCATTTCTACTGCTCCAATGCACTGTGGGCCAGCATCCCTGAATTTTGGCCATAAATAGACCGCTTAACCTATATGTCAAAAATGTATTGCATATGGATGTTAAAGAATCGCTGATCACGATTCTGGAAAAAAAACTTTCAAAATTCAAAATGGAGGATCCAAAATGGCGGACATGATTTTTTAATTCTTTGTTTATTGTGTTTAATATTAACATTATCGATGTATTTGGGGTCGTTAATAACGAATATGAGCTCAGACTTTTAAAATTCAAAATGGCGGTTCCAATATGGCGACAAATTAAAATTTAAAATTTTTTATGTTGTCTCAGTTGGCCAAAAACTTTGATTTTAATGGTTTTTCGGATGTTAAAACTGATTTTGGAATTAAAGAATTGAAATTCAAAATGGCGAATCCAATATGGCGAATATGCTTTTGTAATTCTTAGCTAATTGTACTTAAATTAGTAGTTTTTGATGTATTTAGGGTCAGTAATTACGAATATGAGCTCCGATTTTTTAAATTCAAAATGGCGGATCCAATATGGCGTCAAATAAAATATTAAGTTTTTTTCTATGTTGTCTGATTTTGATGGATTTTGGAATACCAAATCTGATTTTAGAATCAAATATTAAAAATCACGGATCCAATATGGCGAACAATATATTTAAGTTATTGATTAATGTTTCAAAATATCACTAGGAAATGATTGCACAACACGAATACGAACTCAGATTTCTTGAAATCAAAATGGCGGATCCAAAAGTTAGGACATAGCTTTTTCAAAAATGTAAAATGTTTAAATTTCAAAGTTTTTATACATCCCTCTTTTTGCTTTTATCAGAAGATTTTAATAAAATATTTCTCTTTTAAATGCGTCAAAAAGTTCAGATATTCAGTGGCTCATTTAAGAGAGAACTTTTTTATTTCCAATAAGCATTTGCCATCCTAAATGTAGAAATAATGCTACAAGCTTACAATTTCGTAAAAAATATTAAAAATGCTATTGCCAAAATATGCCCGCTTAAATGCGTTACCAGCTTTAATGTTTAGCACTATAGGTGGACGACGGTCACGTGAATTACGCATGATCGAAAGTGAGCGAGATTAAATTTTTTGTTCGTGAGTGATAAGTGAGTGAGACAATTTTGGCGTGAGTGATTCTTAGTGAGTGCAAATTTTTTGCGTGAGCCAAAACTATTTAATTGTATTGATTCAGTTTTTACAATTTTTTTCGTATTTTAAATGTTAGCGTGAGTTACGAGTGAGTCATACGTGAGTGGTGTTTTATTTACTCACGTAAATAGTGAGTAAGTGTGAGAAAAAAAAACGATTGAGTAAATTATGTTTTTTTTTTGCGTGAGCGTGAGTCAACGTGAGTCAAAATTCACTCACGTGCCCATCACCAGTTATCACGCCAATGTTGTCAAAGTGAGACATTTTTATTAGAAATCAATAGAAACAAAAATTTCAAAAAATGTTGAAGTTCCATTTTAGGGCATTTCTAAACGTCATATTTTGGTTTATTTATTATAGATCAAAAGTTTATGAACGGTCGCACAGGGTCGCAAAAATGTGAATAGAATACATTGTCAGAGACAGATTGTAATTCGAGGTTTGTCAATATCGTTTGGACTTTTTTGGACTTTGGTGTTGAAAAAAGGCGGATTTCAACAAAAGTATGAATTTCCATAATTTATTTAATAAAATATATGCTTATTGCTTACTTTTTGGCAGTTTATATCATGTGTTGAACAAACAGGTATGTCTTTAGGAGAACTTCACCGAAAATTTTAAAAAATAATGTGTCGAAGTAAAAAAAAAAATTATTTATTTCATAAATAAAAAATATAAAAAAATCGCAAACTTTGACTTTAACCTCATGCAAAAAAAAAAACTTTATGCCATAGTAAAAAGATATTAAAGATGGACAAAATTCAAGATGTCGACATTCCGAAAAAATATTTTTAAATATATGTTGCCTTACAGACCTTATTGGCCAAAAAATGGAAATGCTGGCCCACAGTGCAATGGTGCGTCATAGAGGGGTCATTTATAAAACCGACCCCCATTAATTTTTACGTCTTAACATTTCATTGGAACAAACTAATATCCTATCTCCAATTTCTAAGGGGCTCCCACACAAAACGACATTTTTTTAAATTTGCTCCAACCGCTCTAACTGCCCTAATAGTGCCCTTAGAACAACAAAATGTATGACTGACCCTCAATATTTTTTTATTCCAAACATTTTCTCTGAACACACCTACCCTTTATCTTTAACTTTTTTTTTTATTTATTTATTTATTCTATCATCATTACAATTTAAAATAAATAGTGTTTAATATTAACATTGTTTGAGATATTACTAAAAATAGTATTGCAGCAAATAAGAGATAAGTATATATAATAAGAGAAGCATAAAAAAAGATTTTTATTATACAAGTTAAGGAAAAAAGATAGGAAAAACCTCATAAAAGTTTTAAGAAATTCTTATATTAACTCTTCTATCATCTTCAATACTGAAGTTGCAGAAAAATTAATTCTACAAATTTCTTAATATATCATAATTTGAAGATCTGTTTCTATCTTCAAATCTTTGTGTTAATTTGCTAATTACTATGTTAAACATGTCCTCCTTGGAGTTTTTATGTAAAAGTGCGGTTGAGTAACGTCTCTGTAAGTTGAATATAATTTTTAGGTTTTTGTTTTGAATCACCTGCAGTTTTTTGACGTACGTTTTAGCTATTTTTTTGGACCAAACTTGACATCCATAAGTCATAATTGGACGTATGCACATTTTGTAGAGTAGCATCTTATTTTTACAATTAAGTGTAGATTTACGATTAAGAAGAGGAAAGAGCGCTCTTCCACATCTTATTGCCTTGCCAGATGTTTGGAGAATGTGATGTTTAAATGTCAAGGTTTTGTCTAATATTATTCCGAGGTATTTTATGGAGTCCACGAGGGGAATTTCTGTACCTTCAATTACAAGTGGGATGCTCGGAATTCTCTTAGGCGACTTATTAAAAGGGAAAATAATTGCTTGCGTTTTTGCTTCATTAATTTTTATTTTCCATTTTACAAAAAACTTTTGAGCATGTATAAGAGCTCTTTTCATATTTTTTACTATAGCATTTGATACTTTTCCTTTGGTAATTATAGCAGTATCATCTGCGTATAGTGCTGCACTCTGATCTTTAAGTATTTTAATATCAGATGTATATATGGAATAAAGGGTTGGAGAAAGAACTGATGCTTGGGGAACTCCTGCAAGTATATTTCGCTGAGTAGAATATTCATTATCAATATTTACAACAAATGACCTCTCATGTAAAAAACTTTTTATTATTTTTTGTATATAGATGGCATACTTAGTTAAACATATGGAGCTTATAAATGAGACCATTGTGCCAAATGGAGTCAAAAGCTTTTTCAATATCTAAAAACACTATTCCAGTGCTTTTTCGATCCTTTTTATTTTTTGTTATAAAATTAACGATTCTTTTCACTTGGTGCACTGTTGAATGGTCCTTCCTGAAGCCAAACTGTTCTTTTTGTAAAGTATTATTATTATCTGTAAACTCGTTGACTCTTTTTAATATGATTTTTTTGAATGCTTTATCCAGGCAGTTTAACATATTTATTGGCCGATAGTTCTTTGGTGACTTAGCTTCTTTACCTGGCTTTAGGATTGGCACAACCTTAGCAGTTTTGAAAAGTTTTGGAAAATATCCATTTCTTAAACACCAGTTGAAAATGTTTGAAATAACAATAAAAAATGTATCAGACATGTTTTTTAACACTATGGAATTTATTCCATCTATGCCAGGAGCTTTTGAGTTCTTTAGCGTATTTACATAAAATTTAACTTCTTCATTGCCAATTAATTCTATATTATCAATTATTGTTTGGTTTTCTAACCAATTTATATGTTTTACTACCTTACGATCAAATGGCGACGTTAAACTGTAAGTCGTTTTGTGAAAGTTTTCACAATATTTTTTTAGTCCAAACATTTTCCCTGAACACACCTACCCACTATCTTTAACTGTTAAGGCGGTTCCCATACAATTTTTTTATTTTTTGTAATTTTTTTTTTATTTAATCAGCTTCTACCGGTACAATGGCGCGTCCTAGAGGCAGTGGCGTATACAGGGGGGGGCCCGGGGGCCCGGGCCCCCCCCCGAAATGATTTCACAAATTTCAGGATTTAGTATCAAATAACAAGTAGTAGTACAATATTAAAAAACTTCTTAAAAAAAATCTAAAAACATTTAGGAATCTAAAATGTTTTGAAACCGAAAATTTTTCTGTTAAAAAAACCTCAAAATCTGAAAATTTTTTCTTAGAATTTGAAACTTTTCAACTTAAGATTCTAATGAAAAAGTATCTTACAACCTAAAGTTTTATGTACACAAAAAAATGGACCTAATTGTAAGTAAAATGTAGTCAAATCTTAAAATGCGACTTTGTCTTTTAGAAAAATGTTTCGTTTATTTCTTAAAAAAAATGAATCTTACACTTTTCTAAAAAAAATGTCTCAGAATCTAAAACTTTCTATAAGAAAAATGTCTGAGAATCTTAGACTTTTTCGATAGGAATAATGTCTTAAAATGTTAGCCTTTTTCTCAGAATCTAAGACTTATTCTATAGGAAAAATGTCTCAGAATCTGAGACTTTTTCTATAAAAAATTCTCAGAATCTGAGGCTTTTCTATATGAAAAATGTTTCAGAATCTGAAAACTTTCTAAAGGAATAATGTCTATGAATCTGAAAAATGTCTCAAAATCTGAGAGTTTTTCTATAAAAAAAATTAATAGAATCTGAGGATTTTCTATATGAAAAATGTTTTAGAATCTGAGAATTTTTCTTACAATCTAGGAAAATGTCTCAGAATCGTAGACTTTTTTTTACGAAAAATTTCTTAGAATCACCGAATTTTTCTTAAGGTAAATTATCTGAAAATCTAAAATTTTGTGTATAGGAAAAATGACACAAGTTGAGACTTTTTGTGTAAAAAATGCTCAAAATCTGAGACTTTTCTATTGTAAAAATATATTTTTCTATAAGAATAATGTCTCAGAATCTGTGTATTTTTCTGTGGGAAAAATATTTCAGAATGTGAGACTTTTTCTTCAGGAAAAATTTCTTTGAATCTGAGGATTTTCTTAATGAAAAATGTTTCAGAATCTGACAATTTCCTATAGGCAGACTGTCTCAGAATCTGAGACTTGTTCTATATGTGTAAGAATCTTAGACTTTTTCTATAGGAAAATTGTCTCAGAATCCGAGAGTTTTTCTTTAGGAAAAATGTATTAGAATCTAAGACTTTTTGTATAACCTTTTTTCTTATTAAAAAGGTCTTAGAATCTGAATAGTTTTTCTTAAAGAAAACGCGAAAATTTTCTCAGAATCTAAAACTTTTTTTGTAGAATTTTCAGAATCTGAGAAAATGTGCTAGACTAGAAATATCTCAGATTCTGGGAAAATGTCTTACAATCGGAGTCTTTTCTTTTGAAAAAAATATTTATAGAATCATTTTCTAAAGTGACTTTTTCCTGAGAAACGTTTTCCATTGGAAATATGATTTAGAGTCTTTGACTTTTTCTATAACAAAAACTGTCTTAACTGGAAATTGTCATAGAATCTTAGACTTGTCTTTGAAAAAAAAAATCAGATTCTGATATCTTCTTTGTAAAAATGTATCAGCTTCTGACACAATTCACACTTTAAAAAAAGACTTAAGTCTCTCAAAAAATTTTAAAATATTAAAAAATTTAAATTTTTTTCCCAACACTTTTAAACTTACAAAAAAATTAAGAATCTGATTGTGTTACATTCAGTCATAGAGTAAAGAAAGGAACAGGGGTACGATTAGTGAAAATTTTGTGAAACCCAAATTGCAAACTACGATTATCTCAAGGCGGACGCTTTTAGATAATAGAATAGATAAATTGTTTTGTTTTCATTTTCCTTTTAAATGCATTCGCTTTTTTTCTTTATTTAGTATTTAGGGTTTCAGTTTTTTCTTTAAATTCCTTTTGAAAGGTATTTGGGGTTTCCTTTTTTTTTAATTTCCTTTTGTAAGTATTCTGGGTTTCTACCAAGAGATAATCGGAGTTCACGGCTAGAAAAATTTTAACAAAATAAATGCGGTTTCACCCGTGATATCTCTGATCCTTCTTTACTCAATGAATCAGTTCAAGGAAAAGATCGAGAAAAATTCTAAAACATGTGCTGTTATGAAAATTTTTTGTAAAAAAAAAATTGAAAAAAATGTTGGGCCCCCACCGAAATAAAATCCTGGATACGCCCCTGCCTAGAGGGGTCATTAGTGAGACCGACCCCCATTTATTTTTACCCTACAACATTTTTTTAAAACATACCTACGCCCTATCTCCACTCCCTAAGTAGGCTCCCATAACGAACGGGTCATCAAAAAAATCTGAAAATTTACCACGAAGGAGTTTTTGAAAGGTACTAAAAACAGTAAACAAATTGAGAAAATCTAAAAAAAAAATTCAAAGTGTCCGATTTGACATGGAATGCCCCATATATATTATTGATCTATGATCGATTATAAGACATTTCTAGAATGTCCGTCCGTCCATCTGTATAAGACACGATGCAGTCCAAAATAAAAGAGATAGGCTCGTTAAGTTTGGCAGGAATATGTCTTTTGGTCTTAGGCAGTTTAAGTTCGTAAATGGGCAAAATCGGACCAGGGGGAAAAAAGTTCCCCCTTAAAGAACTTAACTAACCTCTGAAAAATGCCATATTTTCACGGGATTTTTTGTATTTTAGTTAAGCAAATGAAACAATTTGATATCAGAAAAAGTTCAAGGTCCTTCACTTGGACTTAGGAAATAAAAAAAGTCGTTTTTTGTGGGCGTGGATATTAAAAAAGTTTGTAAATAATGATAAGATTGTATTACTTTAGCTCAAAAAGCATAATAAATGAATTTTTAAATGTTTGCCGCATTGGTTTATGTGTCCCCCAATGACCCCTACCGACCCCCCCCCCCCCCAAAATAAAAGCCCCTTAAATTTTTTTACAAGTTGGAAGGTATTATATATAGATTCGACACAGCCGAATTTAACAATCTCACTTAATTTTTGGATTCAAAATTCTTTACCTTTGGAAAATTTTAAAGAAAATTTCATTCTTTCTTCCTTATCTTTTTTTTTTTATTTTTCTATTATTTTCTTTCTTTTCCTTTTTTATTTTTAAAATTTGCTCTAGGGAGAAATTTCCCCATTGTATCACCGAATGATTTCATGCACACATAAATTGCGGTGGTCAAGGGGTGTATTTTTTTTTTTAATCGCAGAAAGATGAGACTTAACATTCGTAACAGAATTTACCGGAAATTTCACCTTTTTCATACATAAATATAATAAGTACATAAATTTTTTGAAAAAGGTGATCTCTACTGTTCGAAAAAACAAACAGAGGATCGATATAAGTTAAATGAATTTTCATTTGTTTGAAACGTTTGTTCTGTGAACTTTAATAACATAATATTCTGATTGTATGGAAAAGTTTCTGTTATTTTCTAAAAATGAATTACAGAGAATTTAGTAATATATTAATTTTAAACTGAATGTTGTTTTACAGATTTTTCGGCGAAGATTTTTTTTGTGTGTAGTCTCTTAAATGTATCTTTTATGGGTCAGTCTTAGTGAAATCAATCAAAAATAGCTAAAAATTTTCGTGACCCCCTCCGATTTTGATGAAATTTGGTTTAGTTGTAACACTAAGTGATAAACTAATGCACACTTATTTTCAGCCCTCTAAGTAAACAGTGGGCGAAAACACGGAGGGTCAAAATTTCCCCCAAAATCTCCCAATCGCGACACTTTGCACCGTAAAAACTTAATATCGTTGGTTCTATTATAGCTAGAAAGCCCATTTTTGGTTTGTTTTGAAGCTCATAATATGCTCTATAAGACCTACCATAACCAAAAAATTTTCGAAAAAAATAAGGGTTACCACCCTTATTTTAAGGTCGTGATAAATGGAGGAGAAAATGGGGATGATGGTATCCTCCGATTTTTTTTTTACTTGATAATCTTATAGAGAGAGTCCTAAAGAATATATTCTACAATTTTTAAGTTGGGACAACAATGGGATCGCTCAAAATCAAAATTTTTCACAATTTTCCCCAAAATCTCCAAATCGCAACACTCTTTAACCTTAAAAATTTAATATCATTAGTGCTTATGTAGCTACAGAGCCAATTTTTGTTTGTTTTAAAGCTTATAATACGCTCTACAAGACATATCAAAACCAAAAAATTTTCCAAAAAAAGGAATTGGTGCCCCCCTTATTTGAAGGTCGTGGCAAAGGGAGGAGGAAATGGGGGGAAAGTATTCCCCAAGTTTTTTTTTACTTGGGATTCTCAAAGTGGAAGTCCTAATGAACATAGTTTACAATTTTTATGTTGGGACAACAATGGGATCGACCAAAATCAAAATTTTTCAAAATTTTCCCCCAAAATTATCAAATCGCGACATTCTTGCGCCTCCCATTGTAGTCCCAAGATAAAAATTTCAGGATATGCTCTCTAGAACTTACTCTTAAAAAAAAAAAAGGTAAAAAAAATACTATCCCCCGATTTCCCCCACCCCTTGCCACGATCTTATAATACAAGAGGCACCCCTAATTTTTTTTATTTTTTTTTTGTAATAGTAATATTGTTGGGCATATTAGGAGTTTTAAAACAAACCAAAAATGGACTCTGTAGCTACAATACAGTCCACGATATTAAATTTGTAATGGGCAAGAGTGTCGCGATTTGGAGATTTTGGGGGAAATTGTGAAAAATTTTGATTTTGGTCGATCTGATTGTTGTCCCAACATAAAAATTTTAGAATATGTTCATTAGGACTTGTTCTTTGACAATACCAAATAAAAAAAAAATCGGGGGATACTTTCCCCCCATTTCCTCCACCCTTTGCCACGACCTTTAAATAAGGGGAGCACCCTTCCTTTTTTTCTAAAATTTTTTGGTTAAGGTAGGTATTGTAGAGCGTAATATAAGCTTTAAAACAAACAAAAATGGACTCTGTGGCTACAATAGCACATATGATATTAAATTTTTAAGGTTCAAGAGTGTTGCGATTTGGAGATTTTAGGGGAAATTGTGAAAAATTTTGATTTTGAGTGATCCCATTGTTGTCCCAACTTAAAAATTTTAGAGTATGTTCTTTAGGACTTTTTCTATAAGTTTATCAAGTAAAAAAAAAATCGGGGGATACCATCATCCCCATTTTCTCCTCCCTTTATCACGACCTTAAAATAAGGGAGGTAACCCTTACTTTTTTTCGAAAATTTTTTGGTTATGGTAGGTCTTATAGAGCATATTATGAGCTTCAAAACAAACCAAAAATGGGCTTTCTAGCTATAATAGAACCAACGATATTAAGTTTTTACGGTGCAAAGTGTCGCGACTGGGAGATTTTGGGGGAAATTTTGACCCTCCGTATTTTCGGCCCCTGTTGACTTAGAAGGCTGAAAATTTGCATTTGTTAGTTTTTTACGTAGTGTAAGAACTTAACCAAATTTCATCAATATCGGAGGGGGTCAAGAATATTCATGATTGATTTCACTAATAATGACCCATTATTTAATTTGGCCTTTAATGCATTTTGAAATTTATTAAAATAAAAAAAATATATTTTGAAAAAAAGAAAAAAAAAGTTAAAATTTTTTTTCACTTTATTCGCAACTTTCCGATTTTCAAGTCAAAAAAGGAACCCAAATCCATTGCCCTACAGGTTCAATATTCTTGTGCGGTAATATCGACCTTAAAAAACAACTTTCCCGACCCCGACGATATCGAAATCCGAAAAAGCTAAATATGCTCCACTGAATTTTATGTTTTACGATTTTTTATGAATAAATATTAAAATAAATAAATTTGTAATGCATATTTTTTTAGTTTTTACTGCATATTTTTAATTTTTTGATACATATTTTTAGCGCTAAAAACACGATTTTTAGTGCATGAACTTCCTTGCCCTGGTTATAAGGGTTCAAGTTAAAAAAATTCAGAAGAAAAATTGAATTTCTAAAAATTATAGACATTTCTGGTATTCCCATACCGGTTTCAAACACTCCAGTGTTATCATCAGTAGGATTTTAAATGTCGGTTTGTCTTGTTAATGGAAATATTTTTTTACATATGTGAATATTTATAGTTTCTTCAGAATAAATTTTGACAATTTCCAACACTACAATTCTTTTTCTAGCAATCTCAATGTCAACCTCACTTCATACTTTCTTTCAACTTTTTTTCTTTCTTTTTCTTTTTCTTTATTTTTTTTTTCTTTCTTTTTCCTTCTTTTATTTTTAAGATTTGGTCTGGGGGATTTCCCCTTTCCACCCACCCCTCTTTGTAACCACGCATGATTTCATGCACACATAAATTGCGGTGTTCAAGGGGGAATATTTTTTTTTTTAATCGCAGAAAGAAGAGACTTAACATTTGTAACAAAATTTACCTGAAATTCCACCTTTTTTGTACATAAATATAATAAATAAATTTAAATTTTTTGAAAAAGATGATCTCTACTGTTGGAATAATCGAACAGAGGATCGAAATAAGTTAAATGAATTTTCATTTGTTTGAAACATTTTTTCTGTGGAATTTAATAATATAATATTCTGATTGTATAGAAAAGTTTCTGTTATTTTCTATAACTGAATGACAGAGAATTTAGTTAAATATTCATTTCAAATTGAATGTTGTTTTAGAGATTTTTCGGCGGAGATTTTTTTCTGTGTGTAGTCTCTTAAATGTATCTTTTATACTACACAATCCATTTTTAAAAAGTAATTTTAAATATGTATAAAAAAACTCCTATATGTATTTTTATTATTAGGCTTTGTAATTAACATATAAATTACTATTTCCATAAATTTTCGAACACTTCAGTATATTAAATATTCATAATTTTTTTTACAACTTAACCAGCTTTTATAAGACACACTTCCGATTCATTAAACTATTAAATTCCTTCTTTTTTACTTAATAATCGGAAGAGTTTAAAGCAAATACGGTAGTTTTATAAAGTCATAAAAGTGTAATAAAAAAAAATTTATATAAAAAAAGAATATCATTAATTTATAATTTTGCATTCACTTCAAGCGACAATAAATAAATCAATTGATCAATAAAAAAAAATTTTTTCAACAACATACAAAATTTTTTAACGACTATTTTACAGACATAAACCATTAACATGAAAATATTAACAATATAGCAAAAAAAAAATTGTTAAAGGTGACAAAATTAAAACTCAACAAAATTGAAATTTTAATACTTAACTGATGAAATATAAAATGAATTTTTATGAATGAATTTAATCAAAAAAAAAAAATTAAATGAAGAACGTGTGATTACAAAATCATGTCATAAAATTTTAAGTTCTTGCATTAAAAATTTTTGTTTATGAAAAAAAAAATATATAAAATGTTAAACTTAAGGCAGAAATTTAATGTGATTTATGTTTAGAAAATCCCAGGAATATGAATTAAGTGATCATAAAATTGCATAATTTATGAATATTTTAATAAAATTGAATTTTTTTATATAAAATATATTTTATTTTTTTTTTGTTGTATTAAAAGTTAAAATTAACACTTCACTTATGAAAAAGAACCCGAGTAAAAAGAAATTTATATAAATGTATATTATTTTATATGTTTTCATAAAACCATATACAACTATATGAGTCAAAGTATAAAATTATATCTCACTTTGAAATTTTCCAATTTTTTTAAATGATGTCATATAAAATCATATCTAATTATATTGTTCATAATATATTAATATAAATGGTAGATGTAATCATACGTTGCACATAAAACTTAATCCGATTTCATACATTATTATATGTGACTTTATACCTAATTATGTATAGGACTTTACTAAACAAAAAATCCAGTATCAATTTATGTATAATTATATATGACTAATATAATACCATTTAAAACTATATATGGTTCCATACTAAAAAAATTTCCAACAAAAATAATAGATATAATTATATGTGTCTTAAACGATAACATATCTGTGTTTGTATGGTACTATATATACGCAAATTTCGTACAAACTCAATATATATTTATAAATGGTCGCATATGTAATGGAATATATTTTTTGATATAATCATGTATAAAAAAAATAGTTTTTTGACCAAACAACTAGCCATATATAATTATATATGCCAGTATTTCAAAATTTATTTTTGTGTGTCAACATATATGGTTATACAAAACTTTTTATTGTATCATATAAGATTACATATGATTTTTGGGAACCCGAGTTCGATTCCCGGCCCAATCGAGAAAAAAAGTTTTTTTTTTTATTTTTTTTTAAATAGAAAACACTTTTTTATTGCGTTTAATTTTTTTAGAACTAAAAAATTTTCATTTTTGGAATTTTTGCAATCATTTTTAAAAAATTATTTTTCTTTTATATAGTTATATATAACTATATTTGATTTATTATAAAATTATCTATAATTTTTGGGAACCCGAGTTCGATTCCAGAAAAAAAATATATTTTTTTATTTTTTTTAATAGAAAACACTTTTTTATTGCATTTATTTTTTTTAGAACTAAAAATTTTTCTATTTTTGAATTTTTGCAATAATTTTTAAAAAAATTATATTGCTTTTATATAGTTATATATAACTATATTTAATTTATTATAAAATTATCTATCATTTTTGGGAACCCGAGTTCGATTCCAGAAAAAAATATATTTTTTTATTTTTTTTTTAAATAGAAAACATTTTTTTATTGCATTTGTTTTTTTAGAACTTAAAAAATTTTACTTTTTGAATTTTTGCAATCATTTTTAAAAATTTATATTGCATTTATATAGTTAATAATAGCTATATTTGGTTTAAATTATCAAATTATCAATGATTTTTGGAACCCGATCTCAAATCAAATTCTGATTTCCTGATTCCATGAAACATTTCAAACTTTTAAGCCAAAGTCTTATTTCACTTTGGAAGCCTATGACTTGGAAATAAGGCATACCGCTACATTAAAATTATTGTTTAAGATTACCATTGAAGCCCCTAATAGCGCTGTACGTCATTCCAATTTTTTTTGTTTTTGCAAATTTTATCAAAAATTTTCTAAGTCTTTTTGAAAATTGTGTACAAGTTAATAACATATTTAATTGGATGTAATCATATATTACTATATGTTAGATCAATTTGATATAATTAGATACGATCAATTTATTTAAAACTAAGTCTTTTAAAGTTGTTATTTGCTAACAACGTCCGCTGGTCTAGAGGGTAGAGATTGCGATTACAAAACGGAAGACTTGTGGTTCTAATCCCCGTCCGTTCGAAGTTTTTTTTTTTTTATTTATTTTCAGTTTGACATTATTATATCTAAAAATAAATCTAAAAACAGAAACATTTTTTGGATAAAAATGTATCCAAATTTTTTTTTTATAAAATCAAGATATCAGATATTATAAGATAACTTTGGCGCGGCCAAATTTCGGATGAAATTACATTATATAATATCCAATTTAATATAAAATCATGATATTGGATATTTTAAGATAACTTTGGCGCGGCCAATTTCCGGATGAAATTACATCATATCATATCATATTTAATACAAAATCATGATAATAGATAATTTGGGATAACTTTGGCGCGGCCAATTTCCGGATGAAATCACATACAATCAAATATTAAACTGTAACTTCATATGTTATAAGATGTTATGATATAACTTTGGCGCGGCCAATTTTCGGATGAAATTTAGCAAAATCAGATCCAATAAATTATATATAGTTTTATAAGATAACATGTTTTACCATACAATTTTTTTTTACTCGGGAAAGAAAAAAATCTATAATGATGAACAGTGGAACAACAAATTATTAAAGCTGAATTTTATTTTGGAAAACTAATTAAATCTGATTATAATCAGACAATTTTTGGTAAAAAAGCCTATTACGCTCAAATTTGGTATGAGAGTGATTTCTAGATTAAATAAAAATCTAACCAACTTTAGATCCAATCGGATGTGTCAACTCATTTTCCGGCAATCACTTTTATATTTTTCTTACTTGTTAAAAATTGACTCAAAAGTTCTCAGTGAATCCATATAAGTAATGAATACTGAAAGTTTTTCTTAAATGTGCAGAAAAATAAATTCCATTAAATCACTTCCAACCCACTGTTCATTAATAATTTTCCTTAGTACACTGTTGATCATAAATTTTGACACATTTATGATGCAATAAACAAAACAAACAAAAAAAATTGAAAAAATACAACACAATTGCATTGACAGTCTTAATCATTGATGAAGTCTTCAAAACATTGTCTTACAAATATAAAAATGTCTAAATGTGATGGCTTAAATAATAAACACTATTACTTTGGTAGAGAGGAAAAAATATTCATACTTACAATAGAGGATACAACATAGACCAATAACATGCAGCAGTGAATATGAAGGTATGCAGGTAAGAACTTTGAACATTAGGATGACATTTTTTTTTAACAATTGTGATAAGGATTCAAATTTTGTATATAACACGTTGAGATCGATATGTACTTAAGAAGTTATAGCTCTTTAAACTTCACCACTTTTTAAATTTTTTGTGTTTTAAAAAATGAAAATCGCGAAAAATTGGGAGTTGTTAGAATTTAATTAAACTGATTATATAAAAAAAATCTTAAGTCCTACGTCCAGATTTGTGGTTTTGTATCGTAATTTTGACCAATATACATTATAGATCCTTGAGCAATAGGCCGTATCGATTTTTACTTTTATTTTTTGTTTGAGCTGGAGGGAATTTAATGACTCCATTAAATTTTCGTGATAATCAAAAATTTTCTTTTCATCCCGCATCGCGGTTAAAGTAGAAACCGCAAAAAAATTACATATTTCATATTATTTCTAGGCAATAAAGCATTTTTTGTTGGTGTTCTCTATCTACCCTGTCTAGACAAGATCACATGCAAAAATACTGCAAATATTTTTTTTGGTGAATTATGGGACTTTTAGTAATAAAAACAAGTATAAAAGTTTAATTCGACTTGACCGAATCTATGAATACCATCCACAATGACATTTTTAAAGGATAGTAAATTTTTTAATGTATAAAAAATTAACAATTTTGATTAGAAATATTTTATTTTGAGTAAAAAACTTTTTTTTGTGTCATTTTTGTAAAATTTGCTATTTTTTTTATTGAGTGTAAAATTTTTTTCGAGTGTAATTTTTTTTTTTTAGTGTAACAATATTTCTGAGTGACAAAAATATTCTGTAAAGTAATTTTGTGGCTTATATTTGTTTTTAAAGCTTGTTTTTTTAAACTCGTGTTTTTCAACACGTGAATTTTAGGTAAAACCAATCTGAAATTCAGGGTTTTGCTAATAACTTTTGAACAACTGGGCCGATTTGGCTGAAATTTAAAACAAAACGGAACAGAGGAACGAAAAATATATGTGTTATACTTCAGTACTCTCAGAATTTCCATTAGAAAGTTACCGTGTGTTTTATCTCGTAAATTCATGAAAAACCCTTGCCCATAACTTTTGAACTACTGGACCGATTTCGCTGGATTGCAATATTTACTTGACCAGGTAAATGCCCAACATATATGCCAAACTTCAGGAGCCTCCGTAAAGTCTTTCAAAAGTTAGCATGTTTTCAACAGACAGCCAGACGGACGGATATCGCTAGATCGTCTTAAAATCGATCGATGATCATGAATATATCTGTGGAGTTTTGACAAAAGCATTTAAATCGACTTAAGTTCTTTTGTCAAAAAAATATTAAGATAGACTTTTTCGGCTACAACAAACACTTTTAACATGATTTTTTTTAAAGGTCTCCACAATTTGAAATATCTGCTTATCAGATAGAGAAAATCGGCCAGTTCTTGCCATTTCAGTCTCTTAAAAAAAGGTCCAAAAAAACTTTTCAAAAAAAATAAGTGATTTTGTCAAACGTCCACAGATATATACTTTATGGGGTCTTAGACCAATATTTCGAGGTGTTACAAACGGAATGACAAACTTATATATACCCTCTATCACTAGAGTGGATGGTATAAAAAGCGAAATCCTAATAAATGTGGGCACCCACATCGCGGAATAAATAAAAATCCCCAAAAAAACTATTATGTACAAGTACAAAAGGCCGTAATGATTTTTCTTTTTTTTTTTGAGATGAAATGGGTCCAGAAAGTTTCTATTGGAAGTCAAAATGACTGCATAAAAATTTCGTGAAAATCAATAATTTCCGCCTGCACCCGCATCGCGGTTGAAGTATTGCTTTTTTTTGAAAATCTTACTTTATCCGCGATGTGGGGGCCCAAAGCTATTTTTAATTTTTATGAGACTTCGGGGGAGGAATTTGCAGTTCCAGCATAATGTTTTTCAACATAGCACAATTTTTAAAAGTGGCTTAACTCGGAGAAATCGAAATTTAAATTATGATTTCTCGGTTTTTTTAAGACCGACCATATGATACCCTGTTTTCCGGAATATGGGTCCCAAGTCCAAAAATGGACCGATTTGATATATCTTTTGTAAGAAACTTATTTAGTGTAGAAAACACACTCAGATAAATTTTTAGTGGAATTGGTTTATTTTTTTGTCAACATACCGATTTAACTGAATATCGGTCGAAATTTTTATATGGGGGACTAACAAGGGAAGCATCTCAACCCTTAGGAACCGATTTGCATGAAATTTGATATACATATATATAAAAGAGACTATTGTAAGGTTGGGGTGTCTCGGCTTATCGGCCATATCGGAGATTTAGGGGTTCAAAACATTTGTTAAACAATGGCGAAAAAACCGTTTTTTGGATTTTTCAGCCAATTCTTTCTAAGAAACTATATAATGTTTACATATGGGAAGAAAGGTTTTTTTTCCTATGCGACGGTGGCATAACCTTGTAAAAATTCGGCTTAGTTAATATTTTTTTTTATAAAAATGTGTAAATTTTGCGAGGTATTTATATGAAGACATAGACCTACGATATCCATATGAACACCAAATAATTATTATTAAATTTAAGTCGACACGCATTTTTGCTCTAGATGATATTCCTGTTAGTTCGGGAGTTATTGAAATTTTACCGAAAGTCCACATTATTTCATAAGGGGACAACGAAATTTTTAAACACTTATATGACCGATAAGCCGAGACATCCCAACCTTAAAATCGTCTCTTTTATATATATATTAAGTTTCACGCAAATCGGTTCATAAGGGTTGAGATACTTCCCTTGTAAGAGAATATACAATTCTTTTCTTCTAATACTAAATGAGTGTAGAGTTGAATATATATTATTGTGCTCGATTCTCAAATACGACTTCACCTTTCACCCAATTTTTAAAAATATGATATTCTTTCGAATTTTAAGATTTTAAAATTTTTTTCTTGTAACAATAAAAGATTCGTTCAACTGTTGACGAGTGTGGACGTGTTTTATTTTAACTCCGTGCTATAAATTGAATTACTAAAATTGTTCGTAATAGGTTTTGTTCGTAATAGGTATTTTTGTGATATTTTCATTACCACATCAAGGAAAATGAAAATATGGACACAAATGATACCGATTTAATTCGAGGCTCTGCCTCACCGACTGGTGCTGGTCCTAGCACTGGTCTTAGGGTTGCGACCTTGAAGTCCGGCCTTGATTCTGGTAGGGGTGCTCAGCCTAATATTGGTGGTAAAAAGAAAAAGAAACTTAAGCCATCAAAGGTCAGGCACAACCAGAGAAGGCTTTGTTTGAAAATAATTAACAGACTAAGCCAACTCGATGGAACGAAGCTCTCCGAACGTGAGAGGGCGTCGCTATCATGGGCGAAAGGAGTCATTGAAGAACAGGACAAACTTTCGGCAATACGCGCATCTGACAAACAGAGCGCTGTTTCGGCCTCGTCATCGAAGTCTGGTAAAAGGTTGCGCTCGCCCGACGAGAAACCTTTACCTAAGAGATCTAAGGTGACCGGCAACGTCTGGACTCAGTCTTTTAGTGAAGTGGTTAAAGGTAACTTCGTTAGGGCTGTGATAAACAGGCAAAATGGGGATTGTAGTATTCCAAGGGACAAGTGGAGTTTAGTTGAAACTAAACTAAATGAAATCTACTATAGGCTCCTTGAGAGTATGCCTGATTTTCTCCCTACTACTGTCAACGCAGGTTGGTATCAGGGGCGAGTAAAACTCGTTGCTTTTGGGAACGAAAGATCCGCAGCCGTGTTTAAGGTTGCCATTAGCCAAGTGGGAGAGTTATGGCCTGGAGCCAGACTGGACGTTGTGGAAAAACATGATATCCCCTCGCAACCCAGAGCTCATGCATGGATCCCAATGGCTACAAGTGACACTGCGGTGATTCTAAAGATGATAAAAGTCTGCAATCCTGACCTTCCAACTCAGAATTGGCAAATTGCCAGATTGGGTGAGATGGAGGGCGCTCGTCGTCAAGCAGTGGTCTTGGTTAATGAGGAATCGCTTCCGCTTTTAGCCAGGACTGATGGCATTATTAGATTTGGCTTTTTTCATATAAGAGTCAATGTCTACAAGGGCGACCAGAAGCCTATTTTGGACGCAGACAAGCCAGTGGCAGAGTCGGCTGGGGAGGAGAATCTGGAAAAGGTTGATATTCAGCTGACCGATTCTAGGCTGATGGGAGATGCATCTGGCATTTTCGAAACCGAATCTGGTAACGAATGCGACCTCTGTGATGGCACGGAGGATAAAGCTGATGCCATGATGGGTGACATTCAGGACGAGGCCCATGCAGTGAGGAATTCGGAGAGTTCTGTTGCCTCCGATTCAGAACAGATGGGACACATATCTGGCTTATTCGAAACCGAATCTGGGGACGAATGCGACCTCTATGATAACACGGAGGATGAAGCCAATAACACGGTGGTGGAAAGGATGGTGGAAAAAAAGCAAGATGTTGCGGTTCCTACAAATAAACCTCCATCACTGTAAGGCAGCCTCAGCTGCACTATTGCTGCGCCTGACGAAAGGAGCAGTTGACTTGGTTTTTATCCAAGAGCCCTGGGTGCGGGGTGGCAGGGTTTGCGGATTGAAGACCCCAGGATTTAAGTTGATGGTTGCCAAAGGTGAGGGTTCACCAAGAGCCTGCATCTTGGCGAAAAATGGCTTAAATATATTCTTTTTATCAACTTTTAGTGATATGGATGTTACAGCGGCTAGCTTAGAGCTTCATGGGAAATCTATTTGGCTCGCCTCTGCGTATTTTCCTAATCCGGGGCCAATACCCCCGGAGAAGGTTGGCGGTCTGATTCGGGAGTCTGAATCTAGGGGACACCAGTTACTTGTGTGCTGTGATGCTAATGCACATCATTCGATATGGGGAAGTACAGACACAAATGATAGAGGCGAATCACTTTTGGAGTTTTTGTTAAGCACTAACCTGTTTATTTGTAACAGGGGTGGTGAACCAACTTTCGTTACAAGTACGCGGCAAGAGGTTCTTGACGTAACACTTGTATCAGATACATTGTCTGATAGAATTGATGACTGGAGAGTTTTGGAAGAGCATTCTTTCTCAGATCATCGCTACATTGAGTTTTTACTCAGGGAGCGTGCCCCGGTTGAGACAGTCTCTAGAAATCTGAGAAGAACAAACTGGGTGAAATATAGGGAGACTTTTTCTTTGCTTTTGGATGAAGTACCCCTATCTGAACCGCATAGTTTAGCGGAAATTGACTGTCTGGTTGACCATATAACAAATGTTTGTAATAGGTGCCTGGATGCGTCTTGCCCTTCTGCAAAGCCCAGAGGGAAAAAAAAGCCACCTTGGTGGTCAAATGAGTTGCAGACGAGCAGAGATTCCTGCAGAAAGCTCTTTAATAAGGCTAAATTTTCAAGAGCTGACGAGGACTGGTCTGCATACAGGCTGCAACTTAAGAGTTATAAGAAGATGATCAGAAATGCAAAATGTGATTCTTGGAAAAACTTCTGTGGAAACATAGAAGACGTCTCTGAGGCATCCAGGCTGCGCAAGGTTCTGGCTTCTTCTCCTTGCACCCTAGGATACCTGAAAGATCCTAATGGGGTGTGGTCTTCCTCCAGTGGAGAGTCGCTGGATCTCCTTTTAAACATGCATTTTCCGGGCAATTCCATGACGCCGTTTCAAGCTTTGGAACGTTCTGACGCCCAAGCATCTGAAATTGCTTCGGAAATAATAAATATGCCAACATTAATTTGGGCGATAAAAAGCTTCAGGCCCTATAAATCCCCGGGACCTGATGGTATAATCCCGGCTGAGTTGCAGCAAGTGTTGGACTATATAGCCCCGTTGCTGTATAATCTATACACAGCATGCATCAACTGGTCTTATATTCCTTTAAAATGGAGGGATACCAGAGTCGTATTTATCCCGAAGGCTGGGAAAAGTTCCCACACAGCTCCGAAGGATTTCAGACCAATTAGTCTGTCTTCTTTTTTGTTAAAGACAATGGAACGAATGATAGACTCATATTTGCGTAGAGTGATTGACCCGAGGTTGCTTTCGACAAAGCAACATGCATACAGCAAGGGACGATCAACGGAAACAGCTCTTCATGAGCTCGTTGGTACCATCGAGAGATCGCTTTCGGTAAAGGAGTACACTATGGTGGCCTTTCTTGATATTGAGGGGGCTTTTAATAATGTCATCCCAGAATCGATAATATTGGCATTGTCTGGTCTGGGAGTAAAGCGTGAAATCGTTTTAATGGTGGAAAACCTACTTGCCAATAGACGTATAACGTCTGAATTGGGAGCGTCCGTCATATCTCGATTTGTCAATAGGGGCACACCACAAGGAGGTGTTCTTTCGCCGCTTCTTTGGAACCTGGCACTGAATTCAATGCTACTATCTCTAGAAGCACGTGGTTGTCATGTTGTCGCATATGCTGACGATGTCGCGATAGCGGTAAAGGGGAAGCATCTGCCAACATTGCGGGATATTCTTCAGGATTCTCTGAAAGATCTGTCTAAATGGGCAAGAGACTGTGGTCTAGGAGTTAATCCTAGTAAAACAGAGCTTGTTTTGTTTACAAGGAAAAATAAGATTCCTGCTTTTGATCCTATTTCTCTGGACGGTACTGAAATCACCTTCTCAGATGGAGCCAAGTATCTTGGAGTATTTCTAGATAGGAAGCTGAATTTCAGGCGTAATATTGAGGAACGGGTGAGAAAAGCAACGATTGCTTTGTATTCCTGTAAAAGGGCCATTGGAAAACGATGGGGTTTTAGCCCTCAAGTCGTTCATTGGATCTATACAGCAGTGGTGCGTCCAATTTTGCTGTATGGAATCATTGTCTGGTGGCCTGCTTTAGAAACAAAAGCAAACTTTGTCTTTATCACGAAGGTACAGAGAATGGCGTCAATGTGCATCACTGGTGCTCTTCGTACTACACCTACGGCTGCATTAGAAATCCTCCTTCACCTGATACCCTTGGACATATTGGGTAGGCAGTATGCGGCTGCGTCGGCAATTCGACTTAATAGCACGCTGCAATGGAGGAGCAGTGATTGTGGCCATAGCGCGATCTTGAAAAAGATAACAATACCACAAAATGTGGACTGTGCTCCCTCTTTGAGCCTCTTTGAGCGCCACTTTACCACTATGATACCATCCAGGGAGTCTTGGATGGGGGATACTCCGGGTAGTGGAGCTACCATAAATTTTTACACAGATGGATCGAGGCTGCACGAACAAGTGGGCTTTGGAGTCTATTCGGAAGAGCTTGGGTTGAGCCTGGCTCGTAGATTGCCAGATCATTGCAGTGTTTACCAGGCAGAGATGCTGGCAATAAAAGAAGTGGCTGACTGGTTGAGCTGCAATGCCTTGTCTACAACCGCAGTCAACATCTATACTGACAGTCAAGCCGCGGTCAAGTCCCTGGATTCAATGTTTCTGAAAACAAGATCTGCCCTTAACTGCCGCACGTCTTTAAATGAGATGGCCAAGCAGTTTAACATACGACTCATATGGGTCCCAGGGCACAGAGACATTCCAGGGAATTGCAAAGCCGATGAGCTTGCAAGACTAGGAACTACCTTACAGGTTCCAACAGAATTGGAATGTGTTGGTATGCCTCTAGAAACTTGCAAGCAAAACCTACGGCTTTGTTCTGCGACGGAGACTAATCAAAGATGGGCAAATGGATGGACGTGTGAGACAACACGACTGATTTGGCCTTCTCTTAATCAGGGGCGCACAAGTGAGCTGATATCGCTTCCAAGAGGAGAGATTTCGACGGTGGTTTCTATAATTACCGGACACTGTCTTATAGGGAAGCACGCAGAGCGGTTAAATGTGCCGTCGAATGACTTTTGCCGAAGTTGCATGGATGAAGAGGAGTTGGAAACTATCGAACACTTTATTTGCCATTGCCCGGCACTTTCTGGTCAGAGACTTGCTTCACTGGGATCTAGGGAGCTGTACGATCTTTCTGATTTGTCGGATGTCAAAATTCAACATCTAAGGAGTTTTATAAGAAGCTCAAAATGGTTTAACGACAGGGACTAATAGGGAAACCTATTACGGTCCCGTGGTATCACAATGGACCTCAGAGTCTACGTGTGTTGACGTAAAAACGTCAGCAGCCACTTACAACCTAACCTAACCTAACCTAACAATAAAAGATCTAGTTAATATCTTTAATAATTACAAGAACAATGTTAAAAATCTTAAAACTCGAAAGAATATCAAATTTTTAAATTATGTGAATGGTGAAATCGTATTCCAGAATCGAGCACATTATTTTTGTTTGAACATTAGAAATTGCCATTTAAATTCCTTATGCAATTTTTATATTTGCTAAATAGTCTTGATAATGGAATCTGCCAAAATTCAAAAGACGAATTTATTTTTAACAATAGAATTTAAGTGTTGGAAACTGTAAAAATTTATTCTGTAGAAACTATAAATCTGTGGCAAAAAGGAATAAGTGCATAAGTGTTTTTATACTACTTTTCAGGAGAGCATTTTAAAGTTTTAATTTCAAATAACAAATCTGGGTTCATAAATTTGAACATTTTGGGCATGTAAATATCTCAAGCATTATTATCGACACAATCTTCGCTACTTTAAAAGTTGATATATATTAGAACAACGGAGATATCGGGTGAAAACCATTGATGTTGTAATTGCGTTTTGCAAAATTACATTTTAATCCAAGCATATGTCGAGATATGCAGTTATGTATCCCTGTAAAATACATTTTAGCGTCTTCAACGATTGCTGATTTTAAAATAAGGAATAAAAACATAACTCAGATATGCTGTTACGATTTTTATTTTTCCTTTAAAAAAAAAATGAGTTGTGGAGTTCTGAAATCAATATCTCAGAAAGTATTGGTCCGATTTTCATAAAAATTTGATACAATACGAAAATGGATAAGGAGATTCCGAAAATGCAAAAACACGTTTTGGACATAACTCGACTTATGTTGTTATGGGTTTTTGCCACAGAAATATTCATATATATCAGACCTGTAAATACTTGAAAATTTATTTACTTATTTTTCAATTTTTCAAATATTTTTTGTATTTGTACTTGAAATTTCAAATACAAATATTTTTTTACTTACTTAACATTTCAACAAGTAAGTAAAACAAAATACTTACTTAACGAGTGCAAGTTCAAATATTTTCAAATATTTGAAAAAATGTTTACAAATAAAATATTTGTCAACAATGTTTACAAATAAAATACTTGAGAACATTTTTTCAAATATTTTTATACTTGCCCAAAATTTTCAAATATTCAACATCATTATGGTTGACGAAAAGGGCATAAAGACCAATTTTTTAAAAACAATTTTTTTTGCACAAATGCATTTTTCTAATACAGCTCTTCACCCTTCTGTAAAATATTAATAACTTCCTATTTTTCAGCAAATCGAGACCTTAGGACAAAAAGGTTCTATTTGCTAATATAAATAGGTACAAATAGAAACTTGTTGTCCTAAGGTCGCGAAATCTCGATAATATTCCGAGACATGAAGTATCAGAGAACATGTAATGCAAAAAGTTACCCCTAACGCATTTGACTAACAAGACCACTTACGTACCACCTGTTGATCCTGTTAAAATTTGGATAAAAACTGTAAAATCGTTTTTAGCGGTCAAAACTCAATTTTAGTGTTGGTCGACTTGTATAAGAGAAATAGACTTTGTTTTTGTAACATTTTTATGTCATAATCCAAACTTACGGTATGGCGATTTTGATCTTAATCAAAATACCAAACTAAGGGTGGGAATAACGACCGGAAAAAATTGGGATATAAACCTTAGACCAAGTGGAAATAATTTATGGAGAAATGCTGTAAAACAACCATTGATGTCATATGTTTATGTCCTATATGGTTAATGTTCATTATGCCCGTTAGGCGCCAATCAGACGACGATATGTGTTCGCAAATATTTTCAGAAAAAAAAATGCTCGGTTGAAAGACAAATTGTAAGATTTGTCTGTCATCTGATGGCCCCTTCATGGGAACTTTGAATTTTTTTAAATGGTGTATGTCCCCTTAATCTGGAAACAATAATTTTTGTTTTTTTTTGTATTTGGACCACTTTTGTAGCGCTTTGGAATTACAAACCATAACGGCTTCGCTACATACATTCATAATTTGTATTAAGGACTTCAAAATTGTACATGCATATGTATGTACATATGTAATTCTCTCAATGGACAATCAGGCCAACCGGCTTCGAAAAATATAGCTCTTCTATGTAACGGCCTTCTGCTGGACTTAACGATCACCAAATCCAAAGATCCAGCCCAAAAGTGTTCGCTGAATGAAGATTTTTTGCGCAGCAGAAAATTTTATAAATTCGAAAAAAAATTCTTGAAAGTTTTATATATAAATAAAAATATTTATGACAAATAAATTTATTTGAAAAAATGTTGCCAAATATTTTATTTGAGTTCAAATATTTTATTTGTAAACATTTTCTTCAAGTATTTTACTTATAATAAGTATTTTACTTATAGTAAGTATTTTACTTATAGCAAGTATAAACATATTTGAATTTACTTGTATTTGATTTTTTAAATACAAATATTTTTTATACTTACTTAAACAAATGTTAAGTAAGTAAATAAAATATTTGAACTTGAAAACTTTAAGTATAAGTATTTGAATATTTACTTAAAAATACTTAAGTACAACATTTTTACAGGTCTGATATATATAAAAAAAACAATTTCCATTAACAAGATAAACCGACATTTAAAATCCTACTAGTAACAACACTAACTGGAGTGTTTGAAACCGGTATGGAAATTATCAAAAATGTCTATAATTTTTAGAAATTCAATTTTTCTTCTGCATTTTTTAAACTTGAACCCTTCCAACAAATATAATTAGAGCCCGAGCCTTATCTGTACTTACAGCAAAAACAAATTTATTTTTGTTTTACCATCTAAATTTTAGCTAATGATCGTAAGACTATTTTTCAAAATTATAAGTTCCAAAAAATTTTAAAATATTCAAATTTCCATTTAACTTTCGCCCTAATATCACACACTGCCACAAGAAGCAGTAGCAGTTTAAAGTAAATTTATGCATAAAACAATGCATAATTTCATATGCACACATAAGAAGGTACATGACACCTTTTGTAGTTTGGAACAACAATGAATTCTCCTGTATATAAATTCCAAAAACATTAAATGTACTACAATACCAATCAACACTTTTAATAATAATGAGTTTGATTATGATGATCATAATGATTATCATAGAGTTTGTTGTCTTCATTATTATCATAGCCAGCTAGCAACATCAGCAGAGTGGTAAAGTGGAAGTGTTATCCTGGGTGTTGGTTGATGTTTGTATACTAGTTGTTTAGTGTACAATTTTAGAAGTTTATTAATATTCCAATTTAGTGTCAACTATATTTTGAATATTTAATACATTATTATAAACACCCAACTAAAGTTTAAAATTAACCCTTTAAAGGAGGTAGTTGTAAGCTTATGAAAATTTATTGGCTTCTCAGTAATGGATTTTGCAATATCAGTTTTTTTTTTGGAGGTTGCCTTATTCCTTCAAAGCGAGTTTTTTTATCCTGTCCGATTTTTCTTTACGCGAACTTAACCTGCCAATGAACATAAGACATATTAGCGCCAAATTTTGCTAGTTTAACTTCTTTGTGTATCGTGGTTTTCAGAGACAGGCAGACGCACAAGCTGCTCAAACCCCCCTAATTATAATTTTGTTTAACCCAACCATCTATCCCTCTAACAGGTTAAATAATATTTAATACATAAAATTACCTTTTGAATATATGTTTTTAAGCAAATTCAACCCAAAATTTCTACGAAATAAACATAAATTATTTCATAAATATTATTTATATCATTTTGACCTACTTGATGTATTATGTTCTATGTAGGTACGTTTAATGTGTGTGAATAAATACATATTTTATGAGTATAGAAACCAAAAAACATACCTTTGAAAAAATAAATTCCTTAAATATTTTAATATTCATTTGTGTTACGTTCTTTAATATTTTTTATAATTTATTGAACAGAATTTTAATTATTAAAACACTCCTTTTGTTAAATGTTTGGTTCGTGGTTGGTGTAAATGTCTTTGCCCCAAAAAATATAAACAAAAAATTTAAAAGATTTATAAACAAACAAAATTATAATTATTATTTATATTTCATTAACTGTGCCACCCACAAGGATTTTTTTTTCATATATTGAATACACTTTTAAAAAATAATACACTCAAAAGAAAGACGAAACTTAATTTTGGGAAGAAAAATTCTTTTAAAATAGTTCATGAATTTTCCCTAAATTTAGTTAAAGTTAACTAAAAATGAGAAATTTTTGTATAGTTAATTTACTTAAAAATAGTTAAAATTTTCTTACAATGAAGTTTTTAATATAAGAAAAAAAATCTCACTACCAAAGAAATTTTTCCTAAATCTAAGAAACATAAATTTATTTTAAAGACCTATTAAAATATGTTCACACAAAATAAAGCATATATATTCATGATCCTCGATCGATTTTAAGACGATCTAGCAATGTCCGTCCGTCCGTCTGTCCGTCTGTCTGTCTGTTGAAAACACGCTAACTTTTGAAAGACTTCAAGGAGGCTCCTGAAGTTTGGCATATATGTTGGGCATTTACCTGGTCAGGTTGGTATTGAAATCCAGCGAAATCGGTCCAGCTGTTCAAAAGTTATGAGCAAATGACTGAATTTCGGCAAGGGTTTTTCGTGAATTTACTAGATAAAAAACAAGATAACCCTCAAAAAGCAATTCTGAGGATGCTGAAGCCCATCATATATATTTTTCGTTTCCCTGGCCTTGTTCGTTTTGAATTTCAGCCAAATCGGTCCAGTAGTTCAAAAGTTATTAGCAAATCCGTGAATTTCAGATTGGCTCACCTTAAATTCACGTGTTGAAAACCCGTTAAACATGTTTTAAAAACATTGGTTAGTCACAAAAATATTTTACAACGTATTTTTGTCACTCAAAAATATTTTTGCACTTAAAAAAAAAAAAAATAAATACACTGGAATAAAATTTTACACTCAAAAATAATTTTACACTCAAAAAAAAAATGTTGTCAATTATTTTTTTTTTTTCAAAAATTAGTTAAAAAAAGTGGTTTTTCACAAAATAAAATGCTTCTAATCAAAAATTTTATTTTTTTCACGTTAGAAAATTTACTATCACTTTAAAAGGGCATTGTGGAGGGTATTCATAGATTCGGCCAAGTCGAATTTAACTTTTCTAGTTGTTTTTTAAGAAAAAGTTTACTTATTTGCACATATTTTGGAGTTTGTTCCCGACAATCTTTCCATTGAACTCAAATGTAACTAATTCACTGAAATCAGGTTACGATATTTTTTTTTTCAAAAAAAATTGACGATTTGTCAATTTTGGCAAGAGAACTACAAAAACATTTTTGAAAATTTAAAACTTTTTTTCATTATATGAAGTGCATCAGATGTTAAAACATTTTTCGAAAGAAAATTCTCGTATTCTGAAAATTTTTAGCAAAGTAATGTCCAGATTCTAAGAAATTTTTCCTACATTTAAGCTCTCAGGTTCTCAAATATTTTTCTCTTAGAAAAAGTTTTAGATTCTGAAATATTTTTCAAATCAAAATGTCCAAATTCAGAGACAGAAAAGAATACGGATTCTGAGACATTTTTTTCTATAGAAAACGTATCAGATGCTTAGACATTTGTTTGTTGTAGAAACAGTGCTAGGTTTTACAACATATTTACAAAAGAAACTTAAGAAAGAGTCCCTGATTCTTTAAAACTTTTTATACAAAATGCCTCAGATTATATATAAGATTCTGAGACATTCTTCATTTACAAAAAGTCTGCGATTCTAAAATGTTCCTATTGAAAAGTCACAGATTTTTAGACGTTTGTTTTTAGATTCTAAACCTTTTTTTAACACAAAAAAGCTTATATATATATATATGGGGCATTCCATGTCTTCTTTTACTCATAACTTCTTCAATAATGGTCCAAATTTAAATTTTTTTTCTCAAAATTTTTGTTTTTTACGTACTTTTAAAAAAAAATCCCAAAAAATTCTTAAAAGCGTTTTAGTATGCGATTTTTAAGTTTTAAAATTTGAATCTCATTTTTGAAAATGTTTGTACTTTTCGATTTTTTGGAATTTTTTTTGTGTAAAACTTCTATCAATTCTACAAATTTTTTGCCCAGGAGGATCGTGGGATAACGATTATTACTATTTTTTTAAATTTTTTGAAAAAATTTTATTGTAATTTTCCAATCATAAAATCAATTTTACTGCACGAATGGTGCATCATAGAGGGGTTTTTTATAAGACCGACCCCATTAATTTTTTCGTCTTAACATTTCTTTGGAACAAACTAATACCCTACCTCCAATTTCTAAGGGGGCTCCCACACAAAACGAAATTTTTTAAAATTTGCTCCAACCGCTCTAACTGCCCTAATAGTACCCTTAGAGCAACAAAATGTATGACCGACCCACAATATTTTTTTAGTCTAAACATTTTCTCTGAACACACCTACCCTCTATCTTTAACTGTTAAGACGGTCCCAATACATTTTTTTTTTTATTTTTTGTAAATTTGTTTTATTTAATCAGCTTATACCGGTCCAATGGTGCGTCCGAGAGGGGTCGTTAGTGAGACCTACCCCCATTTATTTTTACCCTACAAAATTTTTTTAAAGAATACCTACGCCCTATCTCCACTCCCTAAGTAGGCTCCCATGCAAATAACAGTTGGAGAAAATTTTATAAAAATGTAATTTTGTATGGGAGCCTACTTAGGTAGTGGAGATAGGGCGTAGGTATGTTTTAAAAAAAATGTTGTAGGGTAAAAATAAATGGGGGTCGGTCTCACTAATGACCCCTCTCAGACGCACCATTGGACCGGTAGAAGCTAATTAAATAAAACAACTTTACAAAAAATAAAATAAATTGTATGGGGACCGCCTTAATCGTTAAAGATAGGGGGTAGGTGTGTTCAGAGAAAATGTTTGGATTAAAAAAAAATTGTGGGTCGGTCATACATTTTGTTGCTCTAAGGGCACTATTAGGTCAGTTAGAGCGGTTGGAGCAAATTTTAAAAAATGTCGTTTTGTGTGGGAGCCCCCTTAGAAATTGGAGAAAGGGTATTAGTTTGTTCCAAAGAAATGTTAAAACGTAAAAATTAATGGGAGTCGGTCTTATAAATGACCCCTCTATGAAGCACCATTGGAGCAGTAGAAATGATTTTAAGATTGGAAAATTACAACAAAATTTTTTCAAAAAATTTTTAAAAATAGTAATAATCGTTATCCTACGATCCTACTGGGCAAAAAATTTGTAGAATCGATAAAAGTTTTACACAAAAAAAATAAAAAAAAAATCGAAGAGTACAAACATTTTCAAAAATGAGATTTAAATTTTTAAACTTAAAAATCTCATACTAGACCGCTTTTTAGAATTTTTATGATTTTTTTTTTTTAAAGAACGTAAAAAAACAAAAATTTTGAAAAAAACAAGTAGAAAAATTAAATTCGACTTGGTCGAATCTATGAATACCCTCCACAATGTTATCTGATAGAAATTTTCTAAAAATTTCAAAAAATTGCATTCAAATTTTTTTATTAGAAATACATATATTAATTTGAGTAAAACTTTTTTTTAATCTATCAAATTTTTTTGAGTGTAACATTTTTTTGACTGTCAACATTTTTTGAGTGTGACATTTCATTAAAAAAAACAAAAATATGTGTACATTTTTTTTGGAGTGTAACATTTTTTTTTAATGTAAAAATTTTTTGCAGTGTACAATTTCTTTGAGTAATGAGATTACTTTGTAAAATATTTTTGTTGTTTTATACCTACATATAAGTATGTAATGCGAAAAAAACTATTTCACATTTTCCCTGTTTTTATTTTACGACCCTCTTCCTTAAAAACCAAAAACAACCTAACATTCAATCATTTTTGATTTTTTTCCAAAAATACTTACTATACACCGTTACATACAGTTACAAAAACAATAACAACACAATAACAAATATTTACTTGTCTAACAACTAAACTGCACGCCACGGCAAGAAAACTAACAACAACAAGTTTTAAGAAAACTGGTATTTCACCATGCTGTTAAAACTTGTTTAACGAGTTTTCAACAGTTTAAGGTGAAACCAATATGAAATTTAGGGCTTTGCTTATAACTTTTGAACCACTGGACCGATTTTGCTGAAACTCAAAACCAAGCAGGCTTGGGGAACGACAAATATACATATATGCTAAGCTTCAGCACCCTCAGAATTGTCTTTCGAAAGTTAGAGTGGTTTTAATCTCGTAAATTCGTAAAATACCCTTGCCGAAATTTACTCTTTTGCTCATAACTTTTGAACCACTTGACCGATTTCGCTGGATTGCAATACCAACCTGACCCGGTAAATGGTCAACATATGTGACAAACTTCAGGAGCCTCCGTAAAGGCTTTCAAAAGTTAGCGTGTTTTCAACGGACAGACAGACAGACAGACAGACGGACGGACGGACGGACGGACGGACGGACATCGCTAGATCGACTTAAAATCGATCAAGGATCATGAATATATATACTTTATGGGGTCCAAGACCAATATTTCGATGTGTTACAAACGGAATGACAAACTTATATATACCCTCTATCACTAGAGTGGAGGGTATAAAAAAAATTAAATTTGGACCATTATTGAAGAAGTTATGAGTAAAAGAAGTTTGGGTAAGGAAACAAACTACCAGTTTTTAAAAATTCGATCTTCTGAACGGGTCATCAAAAAAATCTAAAAATTTTCCACGAAGAAGTTTTCAAAGAGTACTAAAAACTGACAACAAATTTTTCAAAATTAATTAAATGAAAATCAACTTTTTCTTTTTCAAATAAAGTTTTTGCAACAACTTTGAGTAGGTTTATTCTAGCTCGAGGTCACTATTTTCTTTACTAATTAAAATTATGATATTCTCATAGAAAAATTAAAAAAAAAAAAATATTTTTCTGATTTAAATTTATTTGCGTTGTTCATTTGTGCAAGACTTAATCGGCACAATAAAAAATAAATAAATTTAAAACAGACAAATAATTTTCTTGAAAATTATTCTATGACAATATCCCAGTTTCAATTAGTAAAGAAAATAATGACCTCGAGCCAGAATAAACCTGCGCAAAATATAATATTTTAAATGTCGAATAAATACAATTTTTATTTTTTAATTAAAATTGATCAGAATATAAATTAGTTTTTTATTAAAATTTATTTCATATATTATTCTTTCGCAGAATTTGTTTTTCTTAAAAATAAGTTTTCCGCGGAATTTTTTTTTTAAATTTTTTTTCCAAATTTTATTTTTTTTTTTTCAAAATATTTTATTTTTTCAAAATTAATTAAATGCTTCTACCAAATTTTCTATCAATATTCTTTTACAAATAAAGTTTTCTGCAATAATCTTTCCTACATTATGGAGGGTATCCACACTTTCAGCTGGGCCGTATTTTACTTTTTTACTTGTGTTATTTTTTTTTTTTAAGTGTACATACCTCGTATCGTAAAGACATTTTAATTTTTTAACAATCTCCTTTTTTGGTTAAAACCCATGAAAGAGTGCGTGTAATAGCTAAAACTACAATATTATACATAAATATTTTGACATATTGTTTAATAAATTTTAAGCATACATATGAGGCATTCCACACCAAATGTCCAGCGAAAAAAAACACGTGTACCATAAACTTCTGAATAGCTTGTATGGATAGCCCTATATGGAACTTTGAAAATTGCGTTTTCGGTTTTTCAATTTTTCAAAAACTGGGCTTAGGAGGCGTGGTCAAATATTGGAAAAATGGTAAATTTGTGGCGAGTTGCCTTGATTAAATATTTATCACATTAAAACGAAATGCACCACAATCTTAAAAATTTACATTCTTATATAGTTTTGTATGGGCTATCTAATAAAAATTTTTTCAAAGAAAAATTTTCAGAACCCGTTCTGAAATTTTCCATTTTTTAAAAAGGTCAATTTATCAAAAATCCGGCCACTTTTTTTTCTTTTTTTTAATATTTTTTTTTAAAGTTTAGATGTTTGTCCATCCACACAAAAAAAATCAGAAATGTATTTTTCGTTTTTTTCGAGAAAATCGCATTTGAATTTTAAATTTCATAACAATTTTGTAATTTGCTTGTATTTTCTTGTGTCAACAGAGCGTATGACGAATATTTATGCAATTAATATTACTCATTCGCAACTTTAAAACAAAGAAATACAAGCAAATAACAAAATTGTTATGAAATTTAAAGTTCAAATGCGATTTGCTCGAAAAAAAAGATGAACGTGTTTCTGATTTTTTTTGTGTGGATGGACAAACATCTTAACTTTTAAAAAAATAAATAAAAAAGAAAAAAAAAAGTGGCCGGATTTTTGATAAATTGACTTTTTTAAAAAATGGAAAATTTCAGAACGGGTTCTGAAAATTTTCCAAAACAAAAAAATTTAATCGATAGCCCATACAAAACTATATAGGAACGTTATATTAACAAACTGTTTAAAATGGGGCCTAATAAATTATAAACCAACTGTTTTGAAGCAATTAGTAAATTTAGCATATTTTGAAATTTTTTTATATATAAAACCTAAAATAAAAGTTATAATTAAAATAATTTATGTTTAATTTTTTGTGTTGTTAATTTTGACATTTACAGTTTTAATATTTTATAGGCGCCAGAGTTTTGTTTAGTAACATTTGTTAATAAGCCTAGGTTAAGCTTTCAAAGTTTATTTGATTTAGTTGTCAAAATCACAAGTCATAATTAAATTAATTTATTAATTTATGTTAATTGTTCTTGCGGTCAATTTTGAAAATTTACAGTTTTTTTTAGATTTTCAAGGCGCCAACGTTTTCTTTAGTTAAATATGTATGCCAGCAACCTTGTTTTTGCTATAAAGCCTTTTTTACTTTAGTGTTCAACATGACAGTTACAATTTCAAAATTTAAAATGGCGTCATATAATATTGAAAGTTTTATTTATTATATAGACTAATTTTATGTTTATTCAACTGGCAGGTATTCATTTAAATATACAATTCATATTACAGCGGAAATTAAAAAAAAAAAAAAAAATTCAGAATACAGCAAAATGCTATAAATTACTTTTCAAGGCATTCTTTTAAGAGTGTCAAAATATATTTTATAAGTCTTAATAAAACCTTGTCTGCAAAACAATTCAAATTTCCTTTAGCAATAAAGACTGTCCAAGTTATATGAATTAAAAAAAATAAAAATTACGAACGATAACTAGGGAAAGTTTTTAACCCTTAAACATCTGATCGAAAATTTTCCGACATTAAAGTTATTTTTAACCGTTCCCTTAAGTTTGGTAGAAATAACCATCATGGGATGGTTTAATTCGAAAAAGGTCTAAATCGGACTAGGGGAAACAAGTAAATACTTGAAAAACTAAACCACATTCTGAAAAACATAATTTTTTTAGGATTTTTGTAATATTGTTAAACAAATAATGCCTTTGGACTTAGGGTACTAGAAAATGTAGTTTTTTGGGATCGAATAGAAACAAGTGAGAGTGTTAAATTCTGCTGTCCCGCATCTTTTATACCTTCCAATATATAAAAAGGTAAACAAAATAAAAGAAATCAAATTTCGTCTGGTCGTTTTGGCAAGGGCGGCCGCGCCGATAACACTGTTGAACAAATTCATACAAATTCACACTCCCATGCATCAGAATACATGAAAAACATAGATTTTGAACTCCTGATTCCAAATCTGCCTTCCAAATTTTTCTATCACGTAAGTTTTTTAAGATATTCACGTTTAAATATTGAAAAATACGCAAATTTAGCACTTTTTGGGTCTCCCCTGCAGGCGCGGATCCGGGAGGGGGGGGGGGGGCGGAGAATGGGATTTCTCCCCCCCCCCCAAAATGATTTAAAAAAAAAAAAAAGAAAGAAAGAACGAAAGAACGAAAGAACGAAAGAAAGAAAAAAGAGAGAAAAAAAGGAAAAGAAAAGAAAGGAAAAAGAAAGGGAAAGGGAAAGGAACAAACATAAAAAGAAAATGACCATAGTGTAAAAAAATCCTTAGGAGAGGTATATGTGTGCTGATGATTTACAGCACACATAGCCTCTATAAAATGTTTCAGAGTTATAGAAATTGCGTATGAAAAATTTAAATGGCATATCCTTATCATTTGCTAAGAAAAAAGTATCAACTAAAATTTAATTTATTGAAAAATGTCTCTGAATTTTAGACTTTGTCTTTAGAAAAAAATTTGATACTTATTTGTCTATAAATCGAAGAATTTTTTGATTTAAAAATTATATCAAATTTTAAAAAAAATCTGTTATAAATTTTCAATAGAAAAAAATCTGTTATAACTTTTCAATAGAAAAAAATCCTCAGAAACTGGGAATTTTTCCTTAGAAAAAACGTTTCAGAATCCAACAAGAATTTTTCTGCAAAAAAAAATTAAATTATAATTGGATAACATAACATAAAATTTTTCAGAATTAACTAAATATAACCTCTTGATTCCAAATCTGTCATCCAAATTTTTCAAACGCGTGCCGTTTTGAAATATTGGCGTTTGAAAAACTCAAACTCCAAACTGACACACTTATATTCTTTATGAATCATACTAAAATTTTCAAATGCGAATATCTCGAAAACGGAACATACTAGAACAATTTGAATCGCAGTTTTGGAATCAGGAGGTCCATTTTATTTAAAATTGAGTCCTGTTTTGTGGAAGCCACTTAAGAATACGTAACAGGGGATCCCAAAAGTGCTAAAATATTGATTTTTTTAACTTTTACCCGCGAATATATCGAAAACGGTACGTGCTAGAAAAATTTGGATGGCAGATTGGAATCGATAAGGACCAGTTAGACATTTCACTGTGAGTTTTTGGTGTCGACCAGTGTAATTGTTTTCAAATTCACTTTAGTAACACACTTGAGGGTTTCTTCGTAAAGCGGGCAACTTCTCTCACCAAAATTAATAAGGGCTTAAATTTAAAAAAAAAAAAAATTAAATTTTACTTTTGAATGCCGAGTGGCATTTTTTTAATATCAATATGGCGGATCCAAATTTTAAATTTTCAATTTTATAAAAACATTACAAATTCGCTTAAAACTCTTCACACACGGGTTTTTGTGGTCGTTAAAGAAGAATCTGAACATCAAATTCTGTAGTTGGAATTTTAAATTTAACAACCCAACAAAACCGTAGAGTTTTAAGTGAATCTACTATTAAACAAAAATCGCCATTTTGAAAATCTAATTGCAGGTTCTTCTAAAGCGACCCCAAGAACCCTTGTATGAAGAGTTATAAGTGAATCTGTAATATTTAAAAAAAAAAAATTGCTCCATATTGGATCCGCCATATTGAAATTCAAAAAACCGCCACTTGGCAATCAAAAGCAAATATTTTTAAGTAAAATTTCGATATTTTTTTAAAAAATGTTAAACCTATACTAATTTTGGAGATAGGGGTGGCCCGGTTGACGAAGAATCCATCACTTATATCAAATTTAAATAATTTTTTTATATCCTCGTCCAAAAAAGGGGTAGAGCGAAAAAAAATGCATTTTCTATACCTCTGAGTCCAAGTGCAGGACTTTAAACTTCTACTGCAATAAAACAAATGACAGGGTTAAATTCGGCTATGATAAATATTTTAAACTCTTTAATATTTAAAAAAATCGTTTAAAGTGAAATTGCAAGGCCTGAGCAGGAAGATTAAAGAGGTTTCGGATTTTATAGACAAGAGATGCATACCGATCACGGCACTCCATGGGGCTAGTTATGTAACTTGATTATCTTTAATCGTCATCGTTACCTCATTATTCTATTACCATAAAATGTTTCTATATAGTAATGGAATAACGATGGAAACGATACGATTGACGACTATCAAGTTACATAATTACCCCCCTGGTGGTTAAGGCTACTCTTTGTAGCCTTAATCACCTGGCATGCCGACATCGCCCTCAACTCGATCACCGTCAAGAACGCAAAAGGTCAGGACTTTCCTCGATAACATCAGAGAGAGAACATAACATCAGAAAGATCTTGGTTGATGCGAAAAACCGCTGCATCCCAGCTAGACGCATTGTTAAGATGTGTCAGAACTTCCCGCTGGAGGCATGTAGCAGAAAGACGAGATGCCATCCGGAGGACAAATGCAGCGGACCAACATTTAAGGCAATGAGATTTATGCTCTCCATAATCCCAACCCCATCCCCAATGCTGAAACTGATATCCTATGCAGATGACTGTAAAATTTTTTGCATAGGCAGACATATCTAAGCCCTGGATGAATAGCTTAATGGCTATCTTCCAACACTGTGGGACTTTTTGGCAGATAGGATCCTCGAACTCTGAACACCCAAGTTGACGGCCACACTCTTCACAACGTGAACTAAAGGGGTTACCAGATAACTAAATATCCACATAAGCGGACAAAGAGTTCCCACGGTGAAAGCAAGCTTCTTTTGGTTCAGTTTCATAGCCTCTTTATATTCGCGAGACATACTTAAGAGATAACCAGGCGATTGAAACAGAGGATCTCCATTTTGAAAGCGCTATCGGGCAGCACCTAAACAAAAATAGGGAGACGATCTTGACTACACACAAAGCCATAAGATGTCCCCTTATCGACTATCCCGCCGGTCTGGTCGCCATCAGTTAGCAACACACAATGGAGAAAACTCCAAACAGTGCAGAACACGGGATTCAGGATGGTAACAGGGTGCTATTCAATAGCATCTGAAGATTACCTACATGAGAAGATCAAAATTCTTCCCGTTCGGAGCCATTGCTCACACTCGTCACATTGTGCTTGGATGTTATATGACAAAGCACCCCAACTATGCTAG
Organism: Pegoplata infirma; assembly: GCA_963921195.1. Classification (NCBI taxonomy): domain Eukaryota; kingdom Metazoa; phylum Arthropoda; class Insecta; order Diptera; family Anthomyiidae; genus Pegoplata; species Pegoplata infirma. The sequence continues at coordinate 208,103,091 of OY992537.1, read as the reverse complement.
CGTCGTAGGTACGTAAACATCGGAGGTGAGTTAGGTGAGGTCCGACCAACGCTCTGAGAAATCGGCCGTAGGTAACCTTACCAATCTTGTGCAGAGTGGCAAATTAAAATGCACAGTCCTGTCTCCACTCCGTGGTCGCCTCTGAGTCCATTGGGAGTATACGAGACAATGTCGTACTAGGTGGCAGGCCCCCTTCCCGATCGGAAAAGAACCTGCCACGTATGGTCTGTACGACATTGTCAAAATTCGGATCAGGTTTCTCCAGGTAGCTGAACAGTTAGCTGGTAATTGTTAATTTGGATGTCTTGAACGCCTGCCCTATTTGCAACTGTGCACGCCATAACACCATACACCTGTTTGAGTGTCCGCTCCGGACCACCACACTAACTCCCAGGTCATTATGAACCAATCCAGTCGAAGCAGCTAGCTCCTCCGAACTGAAAGGGTAACCTGTTCTATGTCTCCCATCCCAAATTCCCTTCCCATTCCCATCTCTAACGGAAAAATTTTAATAAACTACAATCACTTACTAAAATTTTATTTTCGAAAATTTCAACAAAAAATGTTGAAAACCATATTTAAATGTCCTTTTTTCTTGGGAAGGACACCATGGATTTCCAAAATAAAAATTTTGTATTAAAGGCTAGAATGTCCTTTTAACGCCGTAAAATTTTCAGAGAGGTGTTTTTTCGTATTGTTGAGCAATTAATTCTTAAAAATTGTTAGATTGCAAATATTTGATTTTTTCAAAATTTTGGCAAAATATCTAAAATTTAGCTGTATAACCAACATTAAAAATATATTGCTCGACAACACAAAAAAATACCTTACTGAAATTTTAACAGCGTTAAAAGAACACTCTAAAATTTAATAAAAAATGTTGGTTTTGGAAAGCCATGGTGTCCTTGATAGGACGTTCCAATATTGTTTTAAAAATATTTGTTGATTTTTTTTTTAATTTTTTTTTGTTTTTAAATTTAAAATCTCCACAATTTTATCAACAATATTGTCACAGAAAGTTTTTTCGTACAACTAACGGTTTTCGAGTAAAAAGCACACAAAAACTGTCTACAGCCAACTATTTGATTTTTTGCCAAAATTTTGAAAAAATCAAATATTTGGCTGCCTAACAAACTTTGAATATTTATTGCTCAACAATACGAAAAAGACCTCTCTGAAATTTTAACAGCGTTAAAAGGGCATTCTAAACTTTAAAACAAAATTTTGCATTTGGAAATCCATGGTGTCCTTGCCAGGAAAAAAGGACATTCAAGTATTGTTTTCGAAATTTTTTGTTGAAATTATTGAAAAAAAAAAAAAAAATTTAAAAAATTTAAATCTTCACAATTTTATCTACAATATTGTTTTTTTATAAGTTTTTTCGTACGACTTACGGTTTCCGAGTACAAAAGTGTTAAAAAACTGTCTAAAAGTAAATATTGTCAAAAAAGCGCTTTTTTAAACGCCCATATCTTCCAAAGTATTGATAAAAAAATATATGGTTTTTAATCATTTACAAAATAATAAACAAAATCGGTGATCCGTTAGTTAAATTTCCCATCTATTTGCTCATATTTGTGCCAAATATCATGAGTCTAGCTGTATTATTTTGGACTGAATCGTGCTTTATACAGACAGTCGGGTAGACGAATATTTATAGAATGTCCTAAATGTTTTGTTTCAAACGACAAAAACGTAAAATTGTAAAAACTAAATAAGGGTTTTCCTAAAAACTTTCATTTAACAATTTTTTAACAGTTTTCTACCTCTTTCCCTTCAAAATTTTAACATTTAAATTTCCATTTTGTTTAGTAAAAAAATATTATTCTGCAAAAACAAGTTGCTAACAAAATATTGCTTTGAATTCTTTTATCCTGCATCCTTTTTAGTACAAACAAAACTCTTAACCTAAAATATGTTTTTTTTTTTTTTAACATTTCATATTTTATCCAAAATATTTTTAATTAGTTTCATTTGTTGCTTATTGTGCAGCTTATTGCTTGCATATGCCTGCACAAACAAAGATAACCTTATTTTTAGTAATTTAGTCTTTCATCATCACAAACTTGTCTGTCGTTCATGTTTTCCTGACTCAATTAGTTTTTTGAACATCTTATAAGTTTTACTTTGAAAAGTGTTGTATCTTTAAAACAAAACAAAAAGTTACTAATAATGAATGAAGCTTAAATGACGTTAGCTTTTTAAACATTTCATTGCCTTTTTGTTGGGTTTTTTTAGATATTAATATTAACAAAAAATTAAATTGAGTCGGAATTATGGAATATTTGTAGACAATTTTTACAAGTGACTAAGAAATGTGTTAAAAAAGCCATGGTCATACTGGCTTTTATAAAGGATTTGTTTTTTTTATTTAATTATTTTCTTAAATAAAATATTTTGTTTTTATAAAAATGTTTATGTGTGTGGTATTAATGGAAACTATAACATTCAGAATAAAGTTTAAAAATTTAAAATCATTTAATGTTCTTATATCAACACTGAAACATAGAAGATATTCCTAACAAATGGGACTTTTAAAACATGTAAAAAGTTTGCCACCAACAATTCTTTACCAAAACAGGTAAAAAAAATTCTTCTTTTTATCTGATACAAGTACGGACTTATAACAATTATTCCGTCCGACAGCCAATATTATACATGAACCGGATGACAACGTCTGAATATAGAGATCAAATGGAGTGAAAGTGCATTTATAGTTTTTCATTTCGTGATTCTGCTTTCTTTTAAAAGTACTTTAAATGTTTAAAGGATGCCATTTTGTAAAATATTTTTTTAAATATTAGTATTAGTATATGTATCAAAATATATTGTTTAAAAATTTTACTGATATTGAAGGATAAAGTTTTGAAAGGACGTAAATTACCTCGTTACCAACAACAAAAATGTGTTTTTTTATATGTATTGGAAAACACAAATCTCACGAAAAGAACAACATACAATTTTGTTGTTGTTGGGCCCTGAAAACAATCCTGCATACGCCGTTGGCCTGGTGTCTTATTTTAAGAATCATGCAGGACGCCACCTCAGTTTGGCTATAAAAGCTACCCGAGTAAAAAATATGATATGACGTAATATATAATTTTATATGGGTTCGTGTCTAATTTGATATAATCTTATACGAATAATGGTTTCATAAGATTTGATCGAATATTATCTAATAATATCAGTTTACATAAATTTATATGGACTTTGATACGAGTTTTGGTGTAATCCAATGATATAAAATTATATTCAATTATATTAGAATTTATACAATTTTAAAAATCGGATGTTGTTTTTAGTTTTTAATAAAAAGTTGAAAAATTAAAATAATAAAAATAAGTTGTTCTTGTAAAAAACTTAGAAAAATTTTAAAAATGGAGTCTTGTCAAATTTTATATAAAACACCTAGAAAATATTTTAATAAAAAAATTGTCCGTGAAAAAAATTAGAAAAATTTAAAAACTTGAGTCATATAAAATTTTATATAAAACACTTAGCAAATATTTGCGATAAAAAAATTTTCTTTGAAAAATTTTAAAAAATGGAGTCATATAAAATTTTATATAAAACACTAAAATATTCGTGGAAAAAACATAGAAAAATTAAAAAATAATGGGGCATATACAATTTTATATAAAACACTTAGAAATTTTAAATGATGAATAGGACCAGATGTTACAACATATAGTTATGTATGGCGATATCTTAAAAAAATCGCACTTAAAAATGTATTATATAAATTTATCTCGCAATACATAGTATCACACATGTCTATATTAAAGTATATAAGATCATATTAAATTATTTTTACTCAGGTACCGACAAAAAAAAACAGTAATAAGAATTGCTGTTTTCATTTCTTAAAACCAAAAAGCTTTGTAACCAGTGTTGCCATTTTCAAAATGAAGAAAAGCGCCAAAATTTCGGAAAAAAGGGTAAAAATTTACAAAAAAAAGGGTAAAAAAGCGCCAAGAGGAAAAAACCAAAATTTAAAAATTTATTTTGAAAATGTACCTTTTCACTACGAAAAGAACATTTAAAAAAGGGTAAAAAGGGGTAAAACTGATACATAAAAAGGGTAAAAAGCGCCACAAACATAAAATTAAAAAAATATATATGCTTTTTGTTCGTTCATTTACTACATTTTTTGAGACAAAACTAAAATGAAAATTGCAATTCAAATTACTAAAATAATATTAAGATAACAATTAACACAAAATTTTAAATAAAAATATTTGTCTTTATAGAAAAATAAACAATTTTAAAATAAATCTGTTCCATTGTCGCACTCATCACGCCGCAAAATACTTTTTTTTTAAAAAATACCTCTTTTGTGAATGATATTTGATAGCTTTGATTTCAAAAAATTTGACTGTAAACACTTGAAGGCAGTTCATAATTTTGCCAGCAAATTTCAAAATGGTTTCAATAAACAACAGATCAGAAAAACGTACAAAAACTATAGTTTTGTTACAAAAACTTCAGTAAATATTTTCTGAAAGACCTTGACATAAAAATAATCAACAAAATGAAATAATAACAATATCACAAAGTTTTTATAAAAAGCACCAAAAGCGTCACGAAAAAATAAAAAAGCGCCATGAATACCCGTTTTTTAAAAAAAGGGTATTCGAAAAAAACTCCGGGTAAAACGACAAAAAAAGCACCATAAAATACCCGAAAAGCGTCAAAATGGCAACACTGTTTGTAACTTTGATTTGTAACTTGAATAAAAACACTTTGTTGCAGTGTTGTTGGTCTTGTGGAGTAGATCACAAAAATGCTCATTAAACTTGCCAGACACCCTCAAATTTTAGAGTTGTTGTCAAAAAACGTTTTTTGGGACTTTTCTCACTAAACCTTGTGTAATTCAAAAAATTTGCAACCGATTTTAAATTTATTAACTCCCAGCAAAACTTAGATTACCAAATAAGGTATAAAATAAGGTATAGGATCTCTTATTTTATACATTGCAGCATTGATGATTTTAACAGGCGATGAGACTCAAAGTAATGCATCCACATTATCACAAAGAATACCAGTAAGGTATAAAATAAGTCATAAATTTATAACGAAGAATACGAGTAAGGTGTAAAATATATGATATTTTATAGGTTACGAGTAAGGTATATAATATAGCATACCAGAACGTAATATATAAGGTGTTACGAGTAGTGAAAAAGTAATTTTGTATTAAATTTACTCACGTGATTGTAAGTGAGTGTAAGTAGATAAAATATGCTCGTGAGTGTGTGTCGTTAGAAATTTTCTGTCGTGAGCCCATCTCTAGTTTAAACTTATGCATTTTTTTATAAAATAATTATTTTTTATGTTATTGTAATGCATTATGCATCCAATTATAAATAATGCATTATTTCAAACTTTCAAATAATACATAATGTAACCAAATATAAGTCATCCATGATTTAATGTTTAGAAATAATAAATATGAAATACATTTTTTTTAATAATCATGCATTACGTAGCAAATTATTAGTAATGCATTATTTTTCACTTGAAAATAATACGTTGTGGAACAAATGTTTGGTAAGACATCCTAAAATAATGCTACAAATAAGGTATATGCATTACCTGGTAATGTGTTATATAATCACTACCCATTACCAAAGTTTTGCTGGGTATGTCTGGTTTGATGTTTGATTGACCAACGATGATTCTGGTAAGTCTGCTGAAGATTCCTTAGTGGGGTTGAAATTGATCAGTACAGATATACTATGAGATGAGTAACTTTTTTAAAGCAATAAATTAAAAATTCTCTATTATGACAATATCATAATTAGAAATATTGTTGGGCCTCGAGCTAGAATAAAACTCTAATCGAATATATATGGGGCATTCCATGTCAAATCGGACAATTTGAAATTTTTTTTTTAGATTTTCCCAATTTGTTTACAGTTCTTAGTACCCTTCGAAAACACCTTCATGGTAAATTTTCAGATTTTTTTGATGACCCGTTCAAAAGTCCTTTACTCAAACTTCTTTTACTCATTACTTCTTCAATAATGGTCAAAATTTCAATTTTTTTTTTCAAAATTTTTTTTTTTTTTACGTACTTTAAAAAAAAAATCCAAAAAAATTCTTAAAAGCGCTCTAGTATGCGATTTTTAAGTTTTAAAATTTAAATCTCATTTTTGAAAATGTTTGTACTCTTCGATTTTTTTGAAATTTTTTTTTGTCAAACTTCTATCGATTCCACAAATTTTTTTGCCCAGGAGGATCGTGTGCGTCATAGAGGGGTCTTTTATAAGAACGACCCTATTAATTTTTACGTCTTAACATTTCTTTGGAACAAACTTATAGCCTATATCCAATTTCTGAGGTGGCTCCCACACAAAACGACATTTTTTTAAATTTGCTCCAACCGCTAACTGCCCTAATAGTGCCCTTAGAGCAACAAAATGTATGACCTACTCACATTATTTTTTTATTCCAAGCATTTTCTCTGTACACACCCACCCTCTATCTTTTACTGTTAAGGCGGTCCCCATACAATTTTTTTTATTTTTTGTAAATTTGTTTTATTTAATCTGCTTCTACCGGTCAAATGGTGCGTCCGAGAGGGGTCATTAGTGAGACCGACCCCCATTTATTTTTACCCTACAACATTTTTTTAAAACATAAATACGCCCTATCTGCACTCCCTTACAAATAACAGTTGGAGCAAATTTTATAAAAATTTAATTTTGAATGGAAGCCTACTTAGGGAGCGGAGATAGGGCTGTGGTATGTTTTACAGAAATGTTGGAGGGTAAAAATAAATGGGGGTCGGTCTCACTAATGACCCCTCTCAGACGCACCATTGGACCGGTAGAAGCTGATTAAATAAAACAAATTTACAAAAAATAAAAAAAATTGGGGACCGCCTTAAGAGTTAAAGATAGAGGGTAGGTGTGTTCAGAGAAAATGTTTGGACTAAAAAAATAATATGAGTCGGTCATACATTTTGTTGTTCTAAGGGCATTATTAGGGCAGTTAGAGCGATTGGAGCAAATTTTAAAAAATGTCGTTTTGTGTGGGAGCCCCCTTAGAAATTGGAGATAGGTTATTAGTTTGTTCCAAAGAAATGTTAAGACGTAAAAATTAATGGGGGTTGGTCTTATAAATGACCCCTCTATGACGCACCATTGGAGCAGTAGAAATGATTTAAAGATTGGAAAATTACAATTAAAATTTTTTTAAAAATTTAAAAAAATAGCAATAACACTGCGGAACACTAAAAAATAAACAAGAGTTACGACCATCATTTCTATATATTTCGGACATGCTGATTCGAATGGCGTACCCCGTTTTTCGATGTATGGTACAGTTTTCTTGCAAAATGTCTTTAAAGATTTGCTGATTTAGAGACAGTTTTTTAACAAAAAAATTTGCAAAGTTAATGATTTATAAATTTTATGGCATGGAAAACAAAGATATGACTTGTAGCAATATTCCTTATGCAAATTTGGTTTAAAGCTTTTCATCTTAAGTCATTAAATTCGCGAATTTCTTAATTTTTAAGGGTTTTCGCGAAATTAACAACCATATTGGTCTTTGATCAAAAACTTGCTTTTAGTGAATCAAAAAGGCATCCCTAACAATACGAATAGTGGGGAAAAACAGCTTTATTATATGGACCATTATGATGAAAATCGCGAAAAACCGTTTTTTTGTATATGGCAGCATCACTTTACGAGATGATTTAGGGCTCCATCTTTAAGTATATAATGTGGTAACCTTAAACAACTAACTCACCAAAAATTTGACCAAAAAAGTTTTCATTTGCAAAAGTTGTCTTAACAAAAACTAATATTTCAGTGTTTTCCATGCAATAATTATGGTTTTTGTTAAGAAAACTTTTGCAAATGAAAACTTTTTTGGACAAATTTTGGGTCAGTTCATTATTTAAGGTTCCCACATTATATACTAAAAGATGGGGCCTTAAATCATCTCGTAAAATGATGCTGCCATATACAAAAAAACGGTTTTTCGCGATTTTCATCATGATGGTCCATATAAAATATATGTTTTTTGTTCACTATTCGTAGTGTCATGGGTGCCTTTATGATCCACAAAATGGAAGTTTTTTATCAGAGACCAATTAAGGGGTTAATTTCGCGAAAACGTAAAAAAATTAAGAAATCCGCGATTTTAAGGGCTTAAGATGAAAAGCTTTAAACCAAATTTATATTAGAAATATTGCTACAAGTTATATCTTTGTTTTCCATGCCATAGCATTTAAAAATAATTAGCTTTGGAAATTTTTTTGTTAAAAAAGCAGCTGAAAATCAGCCAATCTTTAATGACATTTTGCAAGAAAACTGTACCATACATCGAAAAACGGAGTACGCCATTCGATTCAGCATGCCCGAAATATATAGAAATGATAGTCGTACCTCATGTTTTCTAAAATAGTGGTTAGTTTTGTCACGCAGTGTAATCGTTATCCACGATCCTCCTGGGCTAAAAATTTGTAGAATCGATAGAAGTTTTACACAAAAAAATTTAAAAAAAAATCGATGAGTACAAACATTTTCAAAAATGAGATTTAAATAGTAAAACTTAAAAATCTTATACTAGAGCGCTTTCAAGAATTTTTTGGGACTTTTTTTTTTAAAGTACGTAAAAAAACAAAAATTTTGAAAAAATAAATTTGAAATTTGGACTATTATTGAAGAAGTTATGAGGAAAAGAAGTTTGAGTTAAGGAACAAACTACCAATTTTTAAAAATTCGATATCTTTTGAACGGGTCATCAGAAAAATCTGAAAATTTACCACAAAGGAGTTTTCGAAGGGTACTAAAAACTGTAAACAAATAAGGAAAATCTAAAAAAAAAATTTTCAAAGTGTCCGATTTGGCATGGAATGCCCCATATATATTATTGATCAGTGATCAATTCTAAGACATTCAAGCGATGCCCGTCTGCCCGTTTGTGGAAATGGTAATCACGGCCAAAGTATTAAACATATATGACTGAGACTTTTCAAATTTACTTGTTGTTGTCCTAAGTTGTTTGGTATTGCATTTGCGCGAAATCGGTTCAGCGGTTAAAAAGTTATGAACTAAAATGTAAGAACACCTCGAAAATTTTGGTTTATTCTACACTAGTCGAATAGCCTGTCCCTGCCAGGCGGAACACCAAATCACTTTTACCAATAATTCTAATTTTTTACCATACTTTATAAAAAATTATGTTTGTGCTTAAAAAATTTAATATTGCTAGATTGAGTTACATCAATATATTTCCCAAACTGGAAAAAATTTAATGAGTATAAAAGGTTTTACTGATAAAATTTTAAAACTAAATTTAGCACGCCCTTTTGGTCTCTCCGTCCTTAAACCGGATATCAAAAATCCATCGTGTGGATTTGTCCCATGGTCACTATATACATGTAAATTTTTATCTTTTTTAGGACGGATTAATCAATGTCCAGTTAGCTGCTAACTGCCGATTTAACGGAGCCTTATGTCAAAATTTGTATGGAAAAGTTAAATTTAACGGAGAGGGATTTTATAACGGAGCATTGAGTAATCCAGCCTTATTCATGAAGGGTTGTAAAATTAGCTAAAATGTTAAAAAACACAATTTTTTCACTTAAAATTTTTCCTTATAATTCTCCGTACACAGTTTAAATATTAAATCTGACTTCATAGGATATGATCCATTGTCAATACTTTATCCTTAGTCATTAGGGGTTTCAGAAATAGTTTAGGTCTGTTATTCATAATACTTACAGTAGACTTATTGCAGTTTTTTTGACAAATATGCCTGCAATTTCTGTCAAATAAACCTACTGTAGTTATATTTCAGTTTTTATGAATAACCACCTAAATGTTTAAAAACTAAAATTCACCGTCTTCCGCCACTCCCCTGTCTTGAAGGCCAAAAATCCGGCTACGTTACAGATTATATATATAAACTGAACAAAATTCATTATGGATTTTTTTGTATCTCCGCCCTTTAACTGGATATCCAGGTCAGTGTTGATCTTTGCCATATATATTATGTCCTGTGGTTCCTATTCGGAACAAAGGGCCGAAATGCATCCCAATTTTTATCTTTCAAGGTCATAAGGTGTCTTCAAAATTAGGTAAGATGTAAAAACATAATTTTTCCACGCCCATTTCTTCTCCTAATTCTCCGTCCACATTCTAAATTTTTTAAATCTGACTACTTTAGGATAACCTCCATCGTTAGTTCTATACACGTATCCACGCCCCTTTTCCCTCTTAATTCTCCGTCCACAGTCCAAAAATTTTAAGTCTGACTACTTTAGGATATGGTCCAGTGTCAGGACAATATGCTGCCCGATTTTCGGCTGCGTAGGTTATTAGGGCTTTAAAGTTAGTTAAATTTAAAAAAATAAAACAAAATATTTCATTGCCCCTTTTTCCTCTCAACACCCGTCTACATTGCAAAAATGTTAAATCGGACTACTTAAGAATATGAAAAAAATCCGGCTTCGTAAGAATCTGTCCCTGGTGTTTTTCTATAAACATTTTAAGCTTTTAAGTCAATGAAATTCAAAAAGCGCTGGATACACAAAAAATAAGAGAAACCAAAAAAAACTTAAATTATATATACAGAAAATAAATGTAAAAAAATTTACCACACCCCTTTGCCTTTCTTGTTCTCCACCCATACACTGGATATCAAAAATCCAGGTTCGTGTTGATCTTCCCCATGAAACCTACTATATACATGCCAATTTTCATCTTCCTAAGTCATTCGGGGTCTTCAAATTAGTTAAAATATTAAAAAACCCAATTTTTCCACGCTCTTTTATCTTTTAATTCTCCGTCCACAGTCGAGAAATTTTAAATCCGATTACTTCAGGATATACTGAATCGTTAGGACTATACGCTGTCCATTTTCCGTTTCCTTTGGGGGCTTCAAAATAAGTTAAAATGTTAAAAATCCCAATTTTGTCACTCCATATTTTCCTTTCAATTCTAAGCCCACACTCCAAAAATTTAAAATTCGACTACTTCAGGATATGCTTCATCGATAGGACTATATGCTAGGAAATTTTCAGCTTCCCAAGAAGACTTTAAAATAAGCAAAACTGTCAATTTTCATCTTCATAGGTCATTGGGGGTCTTCAAATTAGTTAAAATATTAAAAAACACAATTTTGCCACGCCCAATTTTTCTCCTAATTCTCCTTCCACAGTCTAAAAAATATAAATCCTATTACTTCAGGGTATGCTTCATTGTTACAACTAAATGCTATGCAATGTTCCGCTTCCTAAGTCATTTGGGTGCTGCAAAAGAAATAAAAATGTTAAAAAAATCCCAATTTTGCCAAGCCACTTTTCCCCTCAATTCTCCGCCCACGTTGCGAAAATTTTAAATTCGACTACTTGAGGGTATGCGCCATCGTAAGGACTATATTCTAGGAAATTTTCAGCTTCCTAAGTCATTAGGGGGCTTTAAATTAAGCAAAAATGTCAAAAAATTGAATTTTGCCACGACCACTTTTCCTCTTATTTCTCCGCCCACAGGCAAAAAATCCAAAATCCGGCTACGTTAGGATCCTCCCCAGGTGTTTTACTATATGCATGCCAATTTTCAGCTTTGTAGCTCATCAGTGGGCTTCAAAAAGCTCTGGATAGACAAAAAAAGAGGAACACACAAATAGGGAAATTATATATATAGATAACCTAAAAATACAAAATGCTTTAAATTGGCTGGTGGTTGGCGTATGTAAACAGAATTGGACACAGAATGGAATTTTTACAAGTACAAATCAATTTAAAAAAAATTCGCGGAATTTTTTTTTCACCAAAAATTTTTTCCGCAGAATATTTTTTTTTCAACAAATTTTTTTTTTTTGCAAATAATCTTTTATTACATTGTGGAAGGTATCAATACATTCGGCAAAGCCGAATTTAACTTTTTTACTTTTTTAATAATTTTCTAAAATCGATCAAGCGGTTTTGTAGATATCGCTATTTGAAATTTGTCAACAAATTTCTAAACCGGCGGTTTTTTCCTTTCAAGAGTTTTTAAAAATCTCAAAAAAAATTTCATCGACTTTTTCATAGCGCTTGAGGCAAGTTTCATTTTAACTTAATTTGAGCCAAAGCAGAATATTTGAACCCTTGGCGCCCTTCGATCAAGGGTTTTAGTTTTTGTGTTAAATTTTTAAAAACCCAAAACTTTGATCGAAGGGCGACAATGCTTAGAATAATCGAATTTTTAAATAAAAGTTTGTCTCAAGTTCTGTGAAGGGGTCAAGCGAAAAAAATTTTTAGATTTTTTTTTTTTTACTTTCTTCCTCTCGAGGAAAACGTTGCTAATCCAACGACCCTTGTTCCCCCAGAAAGACAGCCAGAAAATTTTTATTTTAAGTTTTTTTACGGTGGAGGATATAAAAGATTCGGCATAGCAGCATTTAACACTCTCACTTATATTACTTGTTTTCCATTAGTTTTTCCTCATTTTTCTCTGTCTTAATTTTTTTTATTTCTGCTGATCCTGTTTTCTTTAAACTGTCAGTGCATGTTTTCTGTGCTTTTTCTGTGGTTTAGTTAAATATTCTATCTGTTGCGGCAAATGTCATATAAAGTTACAAGTTGTGACTTCTTTACATATAAAATAAAAAAATAAAAATAACACAGAAAAACATGAAAACGTCACAGTATATAAACACTACTAAAATATTAATATGACATGGTAATTCTTGAGAAAATATATTAAGAAAATTAAAGAAATTTTTTTTTTTGTATGGTAACGTAGGAAGGCTTGAGGTAGGATGGCTTGAGGTAGGGTGGCTTGAGGTAGGATGGCTTGAGGTAGCCTGTCATATAGGACTTGGGAGATTACTTTTAAAATAATTTTATTAATATTGCAATGCAGTTGTTTTTTGATTAAAAAATAGTCAAGAGATTAGGATTTAAGTGAAAATCAGTAAAATTTTGTATAAAAATGATTTAAAAAGTAAAATTCGACTTCGGAGAAGCTATGAAGGTCATTAAGAATAACTTAAGGGGGGTTGTTAGTAAAAAACAGCCTTAATTTTAACAATTTTTCAACACCTACAAAAAATAAATACGCGATAATTCTGATTAATTTTTATTAAAACATAAAAATGGTTTTATTCGTTCTTTAAAATATTATATTTATATGAGTAAGTTGATTTTAGCTCGAGGTCATTATTTCCTTTACTAATTAACACTATGTTATTCTTATAGAATAGCGTTCAAGAAAATTATTTTTCTGTTTTAAATTTATTTATATTGGTTTTCATTTTTGCTAAATAATCTTGACAATGGAATCTGACAAATTCCGAAACACGTGTCGAATGACCTCGAGCTAAAATAAACCTACTCAAAATATAAATATGCGAAATTTTTAATTCTTTTACGATTGTAAAATTTTAAAAATTCTATAACTCAAAATTTGGTCAACCAGAATTGCCAGAGTTGCCACTCAATTGTGGCAACTGAACCGATTATTGATGATTTCTTTTTGATAAGTAGATTATTTAATTTTCTAGTACCTATATCGTCCCCATTTTTTAAAAAATATTGATTTTTTTGAAATTATGATGTTAAAAATGATCTTAATTAATTAAAAGTTCACTTTTTTCTTTTATTAAAATAATAATAAATTTTTCGAAATGTCACAAAAGGGCTTCGACGAGTGCTTAAAAATCAAATAATATTCAAGTCCAGAAAATTTTGTCAATTTTGTCAAAATCGGTTTAGCAGGTTTGCCTTTTTAACTACAGGCGATTTCGTCCTTAAAAAAAATTCCAAAATTTAGAGCATCCTGGCAATTCTAGTTGATCAAATTGAGTTATAAAATTTTTAAAATACTACTAAAGTTTAAATGGTTCTAGTCAGACTAAACGTTAATAAATCTCCAGGACCAGATAGTATTTCAGCAATTGTTTTAAAAAACTGCTCTTCGACACTCGCTCTTCCCTGCGTAAACTTTTCAACATATCATACCTAGCGGGTATTTTTCCTTCATGCTGGAAAGTAGCCAATGTCCAACCAATCCCGAAAAATGGTGACGTCTCGAACCCCGACAATTATCGCCCGATAGCCATTTGCTCTGCGCTCTCTAAGGTTATGGAGAGTATGGTGAACTTTCATCTTGTCAATTATTTGGAATTCAATGGTCTGCTAAATGATAGACAGTACGGTTTTCGTAGGGGTCGTTCAAATGGAGACCTAATGGCGTTTCTTTCGGAACGGTGGAGTAAATCCATTCATCGTCTTGGCGAAAGTAAGATTGTTGCTCTGGATATTTCTAAGGCTTTCGATCGTGTTTGGCACCGTGCACTCATCTCGAAAGTACGAGCATTTGGCGTTGGTGATACTTTCGCTCGTTTTATCACGAGCTTTCTCGGTAATCGTACCATTCGTGTTGTCGTAGATGGGTTTTACTCAAGGGAATTTTTACTAAACGCAGGAGTACCCCAGGGCTCTGTTCTTTCCCCTCCCTTTTTCTAATGTTTATTAACGATCTACTCGGGCTTACTATTAACCCAATTTATTCTTTTGCGGATGATAGCAACATTTGCCACTCTTATTCCTTCGACCATAGACCAAGCCAATGAGGTTGGTATCATGAGGGAACATATGGATAGCACTCTTAACCTTGACCTATTGAAAATCTCTACGTGGGGTCTCGAGAATAGGGTAGACTTTAACGAACGTAAGACCCAGTGCGCTGTCCTGACCCACAAGCGTCTTCAGGGTTCAGGACCTAATTTGTCCTTTGGTGGCGTGAACATTGGGGAATGTGAAGCTCTTGATGTTCTGGGTATGAAAATACAGTGTGACACATATTTGAAGTATCGAAAGAAGCATTCAAGTGCTTGGGCTTTTTGAAACGCTGCAGAACCTACTTCACTCCATCTGATCTCCTAACAGTTTATACTACCTACATTCGTCATAAAATGGAATACAATTCCCATGTATGGGCAGGTGCTTTAATATCAGCATTGGAGTTACTTGACCGCGTACAGAGCAGGGCGTTGATGCTAATAGGGTCTGATATTATATCCGATTCCATTAATTCCTTAGAGCATTGTCGTAATGTTGGTTGTGTGTCCTTGTTCTATCGTTGTTTTCACGGAAATTGTTCCACTGAGATAAGTAATCTCATCCCGGATATACGTGCGTTTGGTTGCAATACGCGCCTCTCCAGCAGAGCTCATCCGTTTGTTGTTGATTGGGCAACTGACCGTACGACACACTATAGAGAGAATTCCTTCTTTGGCCGAACTATTCGTATGTGGAACAGACTTCTCGCCCACGTTTTTCCTGATACTTACAACATTAAAAAATTCAA
This sequence comes from Pegoplata infirma, assembly GCA_963921195.1. Classification (NCBI taxonomy): domain Eukaryota; kingdom Metazoa; phylum Arthropoda; class Insecta; order Diptera; family Anthomyiidae; genus Pegoplata; species Pegoplata infirma. Next base: position 208,087,777 of record OY992537.1, on the reverse strand, counting down.
GTCAAACATTCACAAACACTACTCCCTTTTTCCTCCTTCCCATACCTATATTTCCTGATCTTAATATTTCCTGTTGGTCTTAAAAAAAAAAAAAAAATTGTTAATATTTAGGTTTTTTTATACCAACCCCCCTTAATAAACTATAAATAATTTGTTTTAAATATCTTCATCCCTTAAATTTATATTAATTCCCCAAAAACATTATCGAGTGTATTTATGGATTAAAAAGCAATTTGTGACATATTTCCCACACCACCAACCCAGCAAACAACCGACCAACGACAATACCTTAAATCAGCTGTTGCTACTTTGGCGTCACGCAAGTATTTATGATAATCTCAAGAATTCTCCCAACTCAAACAAAAAAGAGCCGCAGATAAAAATAATCTTTTAAATAGTTTATGAAACACATCAATAATAATATTGCCTTGTTGGCAGTGATGTCAATGCAGCTGTTTATAAGCTAGAAAAGGGAATTTAAAATAGTTAACTGAGTATCAGCTAGATCGTAAGCTGTTTCCAGATATTTTTAAAATTCTTAGCTACTTTCTAGCTATTTACCACATCAACAATTACACAGGCCAACAAGTTTTTAATCAATAGGCCAAAGTGTTGTTTTGTAAAGGTTTTAGCTGCCAGTCTGACCTCAAAATTGACCTATCACATTAGTTTTTCGATAAACCTTAGCTTAAATTTAAAAACAACTCCGTTTTTCGTCATATTTGAGACGTAATAACAACGCGAATTCACCATTATTTATTCAACTTATGTCGCAACGTGTCGTTTGAAAGTCAGTCTTCCTTTACATAAATGTTTAAAATCTGTAATATCTTGTTCCTTCTCTGGGATTTCTTTACCTGAAGTTTAAAAAAACCCGCATTTTTGGTATTAATGCAAATTCAATAAAATTTTCGCCACATTTCACTTTTTTTATCAAATTTTTTTTTTTTTTTTTATTCATAGCGAAAAAACCACGAATATAGCGAAAACCCGGTTTATTTCAAAAGAACCTGTTGCGGCAACCTCAAAAGTGCGGTTGGAATATTTGTAGCAACACACACCAAAACTGGCAGTTATAACAAAGCCAATCGGTTTTTTTTTTTTTTTTTTTTTTTTTTTTTTTTTTTGTAAAAGAAACAACACTCAGGCAATGCTGCCTATCAATTACTACTGTAACCGTGATGTTTCTTTCGGAAAGGGGATAGAAGAGAGATGAAAGATTTGAAAGATAGAAAAAAATCTAGCAATTTCTTTAGAAATGATTGGCAACACTTCGTATTGAAAACAAATACCATATATAAAACCTTCAATTTTGAATGCAATGTAATGCAGCAATATGTAGACATTTGGTTGCACTAGTCGTATGGGGAAACAAATATTAAAAGTCTTGTTAATTTCATGATAAATTTATCAATAAGCCCATTGTACAAATAAACACCTCGGCTGGTGAAAACAAATAATTATGAAGAGATAAGAACTAAATTATAATTAAATACAAGCCGAAAATGAATCCATCACAAAAGTGGAATTGAAAGAATGACAAGAAATTTACAATAAATTGATGATCATTTAAAATGAAGTACCCTACAAGAGGTATTGAAGTAAAATCGATAACAAAGTTTTTAGAGTTTTTTTTAGAAAACTAGTTACCAATACATCAATAAAAGCAAAGTTTTCCACACAAAATAAGTTATCGATAACTGAAAAGTTTTCTATTAAACACAAGTTACCGATTTATAGGTCAGCTATGGAACACTAGTTATCCATGTACCGATAAAAGCAAAGTGTTTTTAATTATTGATGTAACTATCGATGGATGTATCGATAACTCCAAAGCTTACTACAGAAAACTGCACAGCGATGAATCGATAAAAAAAAAGTTTTATTTGTAAAACTAGTTATCTATGTATCGGTAACAAAACGTTTTTTATAAAGAACTATTTATCGATAACAAAAAATTTTCTATAGAAAACATTCCAGTTATCAAGACAAGTAACCCAAATACCGAAATATCGAGTTTTCTTAATAAAATTAGTTATTGATGTAAAAATTACGAAAAGACAAAGAAATTAACAAAATATTTAGTGTTATCAATATAATTTTTCGTTACCGATGTATCGATACAAAACTAATTTTCTATAGAACATTTTTTGCTATCGATAACACAGGGTCACAAAAAATTACCTTTTTCAATTTGCCTGACATTTGACAACTTATATGGAATTTAGTGTGCTGATTCCGAATCTGTTATCCGATTTTTTCCATCAGCTCGAGTTCGCGAGCAAATCGCTGTTTAAGAGTCAAAAAGGTGCGTTTTTTACAAACTTTGAAAGACTATAATTTCCAACACTTAGTTTTAATCACGAACTTAACTAAATTGGATGCGAGGATTCCAAAACTGGTATTAACTTTTTTCTGACAGCTTTAGTTTTCGAGTTATGACGCAAGTAAATTTCGAAAAATTCTTTTCATCATTCCAGCCAAACTCTTGTGATTGACCTTATATTTACACCATATGCTTACTTGATTTTGGGAATTGTTCTAAGGAATGTGTGGTGTGGGTAGGTGGCGTGGGCGTGGCACCTCCCAAGTAACCCAAAACAACAAACTGCTTTTATTTGGCTCCTAAAAAATATTTTTCAACAAATTTGAGTACAGGATGCTAATTTTTGTTTGCTTAACTTTGTAGAAAATATAGGCACACTCAAAAAAATACGTTAGTAGATTTACTAATTTTTTTTTGCTAATGCTAGTTAGCTAACTTTTAGCAAATTTTTAGTTGAGATTAGCATGTTAGCAAAAAATTCTTGTAAACTTCATTTAGCACATTAGCAATTTTAAACAAACTTTGAACTAATTTCTTTTGCTAAATTCGAAATTGAGTTGACAATATTTTTACAAGATTTTTTGCTAACAGTAGCAAAAATAAATGGTAAATTTCTTTTCTTATTTTCAGAAAATTTAAAATGGCGCTATCTCGGAAACTAAGCCAGATAGAGCAAAATGGAGGGCATTTTTGGTTCTTAGAATCTACATACTATCGCGGGTCCTCTTCACATGTGTGGACCCTAATGGAACCAAACTTTGGATCCAAAAAAGTTAGCATTCCCGAAAATTTTAAAATGCTCATATCTCGGTAAATATTGCCGACACAACAAAAAGTCCAAAAGAATTTTTGTAGCTCTCAACACGTAGAACAAGACCGAAAGCTCTCCGAGTAATATTTTTGAAGTTATCGAGTTTTTTAATTCTCAAGACCCCAGTGATCCCCTAAAATCACGTATCTCAAAAACTAAGCAAGGTAGAGCGAAACGGACACAAATTTTGGATCAAAAACTACGACGATTTTTAAGGAACCCAACTAGGTCTAGGCCCATCGGGGTCTGGACCTATCGGGTCCGAACCCAATGGGGTCCTCAAATGTGCATGAACTAAGTTCAAAAAAAAAAAATCAGTTAACTAATTATTGGCAAAACATTTTTGCTAACTTTAGCAAAAAAAATTGTGGGTTCAAAATCAGCAAATTTTCTTGTAGGTTTACAAGCTTTTTTTGCTAACATTACAGTTTTTTTTTTTTGAGTGTATATAAATTTATAAATTTATATAACAAATTTTCTATAGAAAGTTGTGTGTTATCGATATATCGATAACTATACAAATTTTCTATAGAAAATTTTGTGTTATCGAAGTATCGATAACTATACAAATTTTCTATAGAAAATTTTGTGTTATCGATAAATATACAAATTTTCTATTGAAAATTTTGTGTTATCTATATATTGATAACTATTCAAATTTGTATATAAACTTTGTATAATATATATAAAAAATTTTGTGTTATCGATACATCGATAACAACCCAAATTCTCTATAGAAAATTTTGTGTTATCGATGTATCGATAACTAAAAAAATTTCTATAGAAAATTGTTTATTATTGATATTTCGATAATAATACAAATTTTCTATTGAAAATTTTGTGTAATCGATACATCGATAACTTTTCCAATTTAGCTCCCTTTAAAGTCGCTGTATATCATTTTAATATATTTGTTTGTATTTATTTAAGATTTTTGTTTGCGATCGATAGCAAAGAAATATACAGAACGAAACTAAAACTCAAGAAACATGTTAAAGGATTTTCTTGCATTAAGTATTTGTTTTTTTGCGTCTGGCGTCTCTGGTTATTTCAATGGTTAGTATTTGCTTTACTATGTGTTCTGTATGTGTGGCATTTGTTTACTTGCATTTAGTTTATTCCAACATATTGTTACATATTGTGTGCGTCATGTCGCGACATTGGTGGGTGATAATTGTCAATGATAGTTTGTGACAGTAGATGTCTAGGTTAGGGTTTTATTTATTTTTTTTTTTTTTGAACGATTTGAAGGTGGAAATTCCTCGGGGCACAACAAAATTATATGAATGAGTTTTAAAATTTATTTATTTCAATATGGTGTGAAGTGACATTTTTTTTGTAATGTTTGAAATGTTTTGAAAATGTTTTGAAAATATTTTGTAAACAATTGTTTTATGTTTCCTGATACTGTTTCATATCAATTGACATTTTGGAGTTTTTATTTTCTTGAAAATTTTCTTAGTCTTCATGGGTGTTTGTTTACATTTTCAGTTATTTTTAGACAAACTCTAATATTTGTTTGGGTTACACAATTATTTTTAGATTTTTATCGGTTTTGAAATATAAACATATTTTTAGTATTATTTTTTTTTGGAAATTTTAATACAATTTGGATTCCTTTTTCCAATTGAAATTTTAAAATAATTTAAATCACGAACAAATTTGAATATCACTCGGAAAATTTGTGCCGACTCGTGTAAAAATAGATTAGATGTGGTATAATTTTGTCATATCGGGTTTTATGTGATCACATGTAATTCTATTTGATGGCATATGATCAGATCTGTCATATCTCACATTTGGTCCCCATTTTTGGGTTATGATCTGATCTTATCAATAGATCCAAAAAATGTTGACCAATTCCAAGATCTGAAAGATCTGATGAGATAGAAAGACATTTATACTGATCGCAACTTAAAGTTAAAGTTAGTTCGGCCGAGGCGTGTAGAACATTTAAAATTAATTCCTAATTAAAAATAATCATTTTTAAATAAACATCCATTATTTTAAACTTTTTTTGTTGACCTTTTATTTTACATAAAATTTATTTTAAATTTACTTTTGATATCATTTCCATAAAAAAAAACAAAATCAGATTTTTTTTAAGGTTTCAACTGTCAGTTTAATTATCTCGTGATTTTTTTTTTCATTTACTTAAATTTGTTCATTTATTTTTGTATGCAATTCATGTTGCAAATCGGCTTATTTTGCACAATTCAACATTTTGTTCAATAAGGTTTATTTTTTTTGTTCTGTTTGAGTGGAAGTTGATTTAGGAAACGTGCTGTTGCATATAAATGGTACAGTGGGAAAGTAATAACAATTATTTAAGTTTATTAAATTTATAGAGGAAATTTTGTTAAGCAATTATTTGAAATGTATACATATGATAGGAAAAGAAGTCAAAGAGAAAGAAATCAAAATATAAAAAAAATTCTCAACAGAATATTTACATTTTTCCATATCGAAAAATTGTCAGCATCTGAGAATTTTTTTATACAAAAAAATATCACAGAATCTGAGAACATATCTTATGCAGAAAAACGTTTCAGAATATGAGAGTTTTTCAACACGAAAAAAATTGTTCAGAATCTGATTCAAAACGTTTCATACTCATAAAATTTTGTTATAGAAAAGAAGTTTTAGTATTTATATACCACTGTTTTTCCAGTAAATGATAAACATTTTTAGTATACACTTATGCCTAGATTTACATACACTGCTAATACTTGTTTGCCAAATTTTAAAACAAAAATTAAGTAAATTTTTAATTGACGCAATTAAAAATTTACTCAAAAATAAAATTTGAGTAAATAACTTAATACAAATTTAATATTTTTTTTTATTCTCTTGGAGTTTTGAATTCTCATTTAGTTAATAGTTTTTTGTATATGTATACGAAAGTTTGAAATCATCTTTATGAAATTTTCCCATGTCTTTCAGAAATAAACATTTTTGGTAAAGTTTGAAAAATCATTTTTTTTTTAATGTGAAATTGATAAATTTTTGATTGATAAATTTTGAATAAATGTTTACTTGACACAATTAAAAATTTACTAAAAAAAATATATAAAAATTTTAAGTAAACTTTTAATTTTGTCAATTAGAATTTTACTTAATTTTTTTTAGTAGGTATTTAATAATTTTTCATTAAAAGTTTACTCAACACTATTAAATTGGTTACTGGTGCAAATTTGAGTAATATATTACTCAATTGTATTAAAAAGTTACTCAAATTTTTTTTTTTTTTTTTCTGTGCAGATAAAAACAAAAAATAAGAAAATTTTTATCAACGAAAGTTTAGAACTTTTTTATAGGGAAAAATCTTCGAATTTTCATATGCACTCTAATCAAAATTTGTTGAAATTTACCTAATTTATAGTAGGAAACTGGATTCCTTCAATAAATTCGGTAATTTTACTCTGCATGTGTAAATTGAATAAATTGACCACTAGTGGTCAATTTAAATAAAATCGAGGTGAATAAAATATAATAGCAAAACAAAACAAACAAACGGCGCCAGCCAGCATCAAACTCGCCACCTTCCGATTTAGCAACACTACTTAACCACTGAGCTACGGAAGCTTTTACTTTGATTTGGCGTTTTAGTTATTAAACCTGTGTACCCAATTTATATTAGTAAGTTTACAGGAATTTTTTAGAGTGTAGAAAAACTCCGATAATCTTACTATAGGAAAAGTCTGAGAATTTTTCTATAGGAAAAATCTAAGAATTTTTCTATGAGAATAATTTGATACTTTTCTTTAGGAAAAATTTGAGAATTGTTTTAAAAAAAAATGGTGGAAGAATTTGAGATTTTTTTTCTATACAAAAAATTTTTCTGAATAAAAATGATGTTTCAGAAAAAGATACTTTTTCCATAGGAAAAATCTGTGAATTTTTCTGTATGAAAAATCTGAAAATTTTTCTAAAGAAAAAAATTTGAAAATTTTTCTAGAAAAAAAATCTGATTTTTTTTTTTTTTTTAGAAAAATTTGAAGACTTTACTTAAAATCTGAGAAATGTTCTATATGGAAAAAGGACAAATGTCTGAGAATCTGTGACTTTTACCTTATGAAAAATGTCTCCGAATCAAATAGTCCCCAGCTCCATCCAAAGGGGAGTGATGTGCTTAACTCGATAGCAGATCTACGGAAATTAAGTTTCTTACTTTCATTCTCATTCTCCCTAATTTACCTCCAGGTGGTGGGGCTGAAGGATTAAACTTTTTATGAAACTTTTTCTGTAGGAAAAATGTTTCAGAATCTTATATATTTTTTAATAGATAAATTTCTTAAAATTTTGAGATTTTTTTCTAAAGGAAAATGTTTTATAATCTGAGTATATTTACATAGGATAAATTTCTCATAAAATTTTTCTGAATCTTAGAGATTTTCTAACAAAAAAAATTACACTTTTTTCTTTATGAATGTCTCAGAATCTAGAAAATTGCCTCAAAAATGTTAAAAATATCTAGAACTCTAGAAAATTGCTTCAGAGTTAATAGATCTCTACACTCAAAAAATTATGTCATAAACTGTTTGTAGTTTATTTAAAAAGTTTTACGTTTAGTCGTTTTTAAAAGAAAAAACATTTGTTTGGTGTTCAGTTTTTATTAATGACTACTTCTGTCCTTTGTTTCAAAAATAACACACTAAAAAATAAAGACCTTCATTAACATTTAATTTTTAAAGTCATCTATTTTTGTTCTGTAAGTAAAAACTTCTGATTATTCTTTAAATTTTTAATGATTTGTGTAAGTAATTTTTTTTTAAATTGTTGGTATTTTTTAAAGATTTATCATTAGTTTTTACCAACACAAGTAGGTTATTTTTTTTGTAGAAAAAAAGTTAAAAAAATTATTTATATTATATATTAAATATAAAAACAAATTTTTATATTTCTATATTTTTTTGTAGAAAAAAAATTAAAAAAATTATTTATTGAAATATAAAAACATATTTGCATCAAGTGACTTTGGCACGATGGGTAGAGTGTCTGGCCAGAATGTAGTTGATTGCGGGATCGATTCCCCAAAAATTTTATTAAAAATTTTTAAAAAAATATTTCAATAAAAAATTATAAAAAATAACCTGCGAAATCGTTAATTTTTATTGTTTTCGTTGGTATTTTTTTTAAATTTATTTGTAAAAATAACAGAACTATCATTAATTTTTAATGTTTTCGTAGGTTATTTTTTTCGAATTTGTTGGTAAAAAAGAGTGAAAAAAACGTAATTTTTTAATGTTTAATGTTATTTATTTTAGAAAATTTTGTCAACAGTAAAAAATAAATGTTGGTGTTTGTTTAAACAAATGAACAATTACTGGGATGGTTTTCAAATGTTTTATCACTTGTTTTAAATATGTTTTTCATTTTTTTTGTCTACAAAATATTTTGAGCGCACACTCAAAAAAAACCTTCCTGAGAAAAAATGTTTAGATATATTCTTATATATCATATCTTTTCAGTACTGATCCGTGTAAGATCAGTACTGATCCGAAAAATGGATCGCTAGGATAAGATCAGATTTACACCGACGGATAAAAAGTCCGAAAAACGGGCTTATATAAGACTGTAAGCACGTGAAATTGACAGACCAAAACGCCGAAACACGTAAACACAGTAAAACATAGTAGCGTTCTCCGTTTTGACAGATCAGGTCAATATTAAGAAATGTTTAATTTTTAAGTTTGTGATTTTCCAGAAATTTTTTATTGTTTTTTAAGAAAATTGAAAAATTTAACAAAACAATTTTATTTAATTTAATTAATAGTCAATAGTTTATTTTACTCGCCCAAATTAATCGGCCATCAATGTTAGAGTAAAGTTTCGACTAAGAAATACTAAATAAAGTAATTTTAAAAGAGTTTTTGAAGGATAGTCCTAGGAAAATTTAATAAAAACTCGTTGAAAATCGCAAAACTTTAAAACAAAATGTCTCTTGATTTTGGCCTAACCTGGCAAAACGGAGAATGCCAGTGGATTCTCCGACCCAAAATTAAGTTTATGTGTCTCGGCGTTTTCGAGTCTTATTTCAAAAGTTAAAATTATACTTACAAAGTAATTAGAAAAATTCATTTTCTGATCCGTCCGATTAAAACTGATCTAATCTAAGCGATCAATTTTTTGGATCTGTAATGATCCTTCACATTTTTGAGTAATGAAAAAATATTATTGATTAAAGAAATATTTGACGAAAAAAGAAATCTATGAACAAAAAAATATTGATGAAAAAAAATTTATGACAAAAAATATTGATAAAAAAAAAATAATCATGAAAAAAAAAAAAAAAATATTACAAAAAAATATTGATGAAATTTATGAAAAAAAATATTGATGAAAAAAAAATATTGATGAAAAAAACAATATTGATTAAAAAAATTTATGACAAAAAAATATTTGATGAAAAAATTTATGACAAAAAAATATTGATAAAAAAATTTGGATGAAAAAAATATTGTTAAAAAGTTATAATCGGTCATGACCGACCATATAATACCCTACACCAGTGTTTTCCGGAAAATGGGTCCCAATTTCAAACATGGACCTATTGGATTTGTCTTTTGTCAGATATTTATTTAGTGTAGAAAACTCACAGAGATCATGTTTTAGTGGAATTGGTTTATTTTTTTGTCGATAGACCGATTTAACTGAATATCGGTCGAAATTTTTAAATGGGGGACTAAGCCCAAAAATGGTCCAATTATTTTCCGATTTGATTAGGTTACAAAAGTACACGTTTAACACCTAAAAATAAATTTTTTATCAAATATTTTGAGGATGTTTATTCTGGCTCGAGGTCATTATTTTCTTTACTAATTAAAACCATGATATTCTCATAGCATAATTTTCAAGAAAAATTATTTTTTGTTTTAAATTTATTTATGTTGGTCATTTTTGCAAGACTTAATCGACACGTGTTTTCTTCGTCTTTCTAATTCTCATTTTAAATAGAGGCGAATATGTATTAATATTCTAGTTTGTGCACAAACGATTTGTCATTAGACTCGTTTGCTACTTTGTAGTAAATCGTTTCTATTTTTGCTAAATAATCTTGACAATGGAATCTTGACAAATTCCGAAACACGTGTCGATTAAGTCTTGCAAAAATGACCAACATAAATAAATTTAAAACAAAAAATAATTTTTCTTGAAAATTATGCTATGAGAATATCATGGTTTAAATTAGTAAAGAAAATAATGACCTCGAGCCAGAATAAACATCCTCAAAATATAATATTTTAAAGGTCGAATAAAACAATTTTTATTTTTTAATAAAAATTAATCAGAATTTTTTATCAAATATTTCAATTTTTATAAATTTTAAGGGAATTATTTGAATATCGGGAAAGTGGTTTGTATGGGGACTACCAGAAGGACTGACCTGATTCCGTTGAAATTTAGAACGATAATTTGTGCATACAAAGTTTACCTGCTAAATTTCAAAGTGATATCTATTGTAATACGGTTTTTAGAGTCATTTAAGACGAATGGGGACTAGGTCTTATCATGTACCGATTTTCTCCAATTTCAATAGGCTTCGTCCTTGGTCCAAAACATGCTTAAGTTTCAAACTTCAAGTCAATTGATTTAAAATTGCGACCTGTATCGTGCTTAAACCGATAGATGGACAGACGGACGGACGGACATCGCTAAATCGACTCAAAAAGTAATTCTGAGTCGATCGGTATGCTTGAAGGTAGGTCTAGGACCAATATTTCGGGTAGTTACAAACATCAGCTTAAACTTATAATATAATACCCTACACCAGAGTTTATATAATACTCTACACCAGAGTTTCTCGGAAAATGGGTCCGAAGGACCGATTAGATCTATATTTTGTCAAATCTTTAATAAGTGTAAAAAAACCTCACAAATCAAATTTGAGTGAAATAGGAAATTTGTTGGGAATAAACCGCCTTAACTGAATATCAGGCAAAATTTTCACAAGGGGCCTAAGTCCAAAACTGGTCCGAGATTATGATTATTGATAAGGCTATTTAAGTACGCGTTTTACATACACAAACAAAATTTTAATTAAATATTTTCGGTTTTCATGAAATTTAAGAAATGAAATTTATGTGAAAATCGGGAAAGGTGGTTTGTTTGTGGGATACATAAGAACTGGTCCGATTTCTTTAAAATTCGGAATGATGATTTGTGAAGCCAAAACACGTTTACCTGCCAAATTTCGGAGAGATACCTATTATAACACGGTTATTATCGCCATTTGAGCCAAAACTAAAGAGGACCTTTGTATGGGGGCTAGGTCTAAATATGAACCGATTTTTTTTTCAATTTCAATAGGCTTGGGCCAAAGAGGCTTTAGTTTCAAATTTCAAGTCAATTAATTAAAAATTGCGACCTCTATCGTGTTTACACCGTTTACATGGAGAGACGGACGGACGAACATTGCTACATCGACTCAAAAAGTGATTCTGAGTCGGTCAGTATACTTAAAGGTGGGTCTATTACCAATATTTCGGGTAGTTACAAGCATCAGCACAACCTCATTATAACCTGTACTACACTTGGTGTAGGGTGTAAATATTGATGAAAAAAAATATTGATGAAAAAAAATATTGGTGAAAAAAAATATTGATTAAAAGAAATATGTTACGTTTTATTCACCAGCTGGTGAATATTTTTTTATTCACCACGAGGTGAATTATTATCAAAGTTACAAAACCAAGTTACTAAAATTTTTGGTGTTAAGAAAATAAAAACAGAAATTCTTATTTTCTTTTTTGTTAATCGTTAGCTTATATAGTCAAACACAGGTTGCGTCCTGCAACTTTTTTTTTAAAAATTAGACACCATCCTAAAATCATTATCATATTAGAAATATCCTCCCAAATCGAGGTATAGCTGTACCATTAAATTCATATAACTTTTTTATAGCCTATTTTCCTCGGCTATTGTTTAAAATAAATTTGTGTATTTTACCACAAATCGAAACCACAAATGGGCAAAATACACAATATTTTGTGAGTTAACAGTTAGTTTTTTTTTTTTGCTGAAGCCACCTTCAAAAAAATAACCATCAAATACTGAAAGTCAGCATACGCATTAGCGAAAAAAATTTGCAGCAAAAAAAAATTCACTAAAAATCAGAGCATTTATTTTACAGCATCAATTGAATGCAATATTACGAACACACAAAAACTCAAACGCGTATGAAAACAATGCACACAAATTTGTATTGTTTTAAAACGTGATTGCATTTGGTAATAACAACATCAGCATATGATTTACAAAATTTACATTAAAAAAAAAAAAATTTTTTTTTTTAATTTTCCGGTCATGCATGTAAAAAGGGCTAGATCCCTTAGATACACTAAAAAATAAATGAAAATCAAAATGGGGGAAATAAATGACATCGAACTAGTATAAACACTTTTTTAATTTTTTTACTTGAAAATCTGAAAATTTGGAACAAAGTGAAAAAATTATTATTTTGGACTTTTTTTTCGCTTAAAATATAAATTTATATGATTACTGAAAAAGTGTTTTAATGATAAAACTTTTTGGGAAAAAAAACAGAAAAAAAAATTTTTTTACAGACCAAAAAATTTTTTTTTGACCCTGAAAACTTGTAATGTTCAAATATTATCTAATATTAAAAGCCAAAAAATTTTATTTATTTTAACATGATATTGTTTTTCGGCTGGTGTCTAATTTAAAAAATGATGCAGGACGCCATCTCAGTTTGACTTTATTAATAACTCACCTGCTGATAAATAAAAGCGATTTTCACCAGATGGTGAATAAAACGTAACATAATTATTTAAAAACAAAAAAAAATTGGTCATCAATTTTTTTTAAATTTTTTATACCCTAAACTCTAGTGATAGAGGGTATATATAAGTTTGTCATTCCGTTTGTAACACCTCGAAATATTGGTCTAGGACCCCATAAATATGGGGCATTCCATGTCAAATCGGACACTTTGAAAATTTTTTTTTTTAGATTTGCCCAATTTACAGATTTTTTTGATGACCCGTTCAAAAGATACACTCAAAAAAATAAAACTGTAAAGTTAACAAACTTTTTTTTGTTAACTCGAGTTTACTGGCTTTTTAGCAAATTTTTAGTTAAAATCAGCGTTTTAACTACTTTTTTTAGTTAAGTTCGATTTACGAAAATACTAGTTTTGTACAAATTTGGAATTAATTTTTTTTGTTGACTTTAAAACTGAGTTTACGAATTTTTACTAATTAATTTGCTGATTTTTTGTAACATTTTTGTCAAGTCGAAAATTTTAAACATTTTTTGTGTAGCCTCCTATGCAAATCTCATAAGTCCTACTTAAGCTGAACTTAACGCTGTGAAAAATAATTTTTTTTTTTTTATTTAAAAAAAAAGGTTTGCTGAATTCACCTAATAAAAAATGTTACGAAATTTTCAGCTGAATTTTTAGTTAAAATTACTGTTTTTTTGCTACATTCATTCTACGAAAAGTTAACTAAATATTTTTTGTTAAATTAACTAGAAATTTAGTAGGTTCAAAATCAGGTGTTTTTTTAGTTAAATTTAACTAAATTTTTTGCCAACTTTACAGTTTTTTTTTTTTTGAGTGTATCGAATTTTTAAAAATTGGTAGTTTGTCCCTTTATTCAAACTTCTTTTATTCATAACTTCTTCTATAATGGTCCAAATTTCAAATTTTTTTCTTCAAAAATTTTGTTTTTTTACGTATTTTCAAAAAAAAAATATTAAAAAATTCTTAAAAGCGCTCTAGTATGCGATTTTTAAGTTTAAAAATTTAAATCACATTTTTGAAAATGTTTATACTCTTCGATTTTTTTGAATTTTTTTTGTGTAAAACTTCTATCGATTCTACAAATTTTTTGCCAAGGAGGATCGTGCGATAACGAATATTACTTTTTTTTTAATTTTTTGAAAAAAATTTATTGTAATTTTCCAATCTTAAAATCGTTTCTACTGCTCCAATGGGGGCGTCATAGGAGGGTCATTTATAAGACCGACCCCCATTAATTTTTACGTCTTACCATTTCTTTGGGACAAACTAATACCCTATCTCCAATTTCTAAGGGGGCTCCCACACAAAACGACATTTTATAAAATTTGCTCCAACCGCTCTAACTGCCCTAATAGTGCCCTTAGAGCTTACAAAATGTGTGACCGACGTACAAGTTTTTTTTAGTCCAAACATTTTCTTTGAACACACCTACCCTCTATCTTTAACCGTTAAGGCGGTCCCCATACAATTTTTTTTATTTTTTGTAAATTTGTTTAATTTAATCAGCTTCTACAGGTCCAATGGTGCGTCCGAGAGGGGTCATTAGTGAGACCGACCTCCATTTATTTTTAACCTATAACATATTTTTAAAACATACCTACGCCCTATCTCCACTCCCTGAGTAGGCTCCCATACAAATAACAGTTGGAGCAAATTTTATAAAAATATAATTTTGAATGGAAGCCTACTTAGGGATTGGAGATACGGCTGTGGTATGTTTTACAAAAATGTTAGAGGGTAAAAATAAATGGGGGTCGGTTTCACTAATGACCCCTCTCGGACGCACCATTGGACCCGTAGAAGCTGATTAAATAAAACAAATTTACGAAAAATAAAAAAAAATGTATGGGGCACGCCTTAACAGAGGATAGGTGTGTTCAGAGAAAATGTTTGGACTGAAAAAATATTGTGAGCCGGTCATACATTTTGTTGCTCTAAGGGCACTTTTAGGGCAGTTAGAGCGGTTGGAGCTAATTTTACAAATTGTCGTTTTGTGTGGAAACCCCCTTAGCAATTGGAGTTAGGGTATTAGTTTGTTCCAAAGAAATGTTAAGACGTAAAAGTTAATGGGGGTCGGTCTTATAAATGAACCCTCTATGACGCACCATTGCAGCAGTAAAAATGGTTTTAAGATTGGAAAATTACAATAAAATTTTTTCAAAAAATTTAAAAAAATAGTAATAATCGTTATCCCACGATCCTTCTGTGCAAAAAAATTGTAGAATCGATAGAAGTTTTACACAAAAAAATTTCAAAAAAATCGAAGAGTACATACGTTTTCAGAAATGAGATTTAAATTTTAAAACTTCAAAATCGCATACTAGAGCGATTTTAAGAATTTTTTGGGATTTTTTTAAAAAGTACGTAAAAAAACAAAAACTTAAAAAAAAAAAAATTGAAATTTGGACCATTATTGAAGAAGTTATGAGTAAAAGAAGTTTGAGTAAAGGAACAAACTACCAATTTTTAAAAATTCGATATCTTTTGAACGGGTCGTCAAAAAATCTGAAAATTTACCACGAAGGAGTTTTCGAACGGTACTAAAAACTGTAAACAAATTGGGAAAATCTAAAAAAAAAATTTTCCAAAGTGTCCGATTTGATATGGAATGCCCCATATATATTCATGATCCTCGATCGATTTTAAGACGATCTAGCGATATCCGCCCGTCTGTCCGTCCGTCCGTCTGCATGTCTGTCTGTTAAAAACACGCTTGTTTTTGACGGAGGCTCCTGAAGTTTGGAACACATGTTGAGCATTTACCTGGTCAGGTTGGTATTGCAATCCAGCGAAATCGGTCCAGTGGTTCAAAAGTTATGAGCAAAAGACTAAATTTCGGCAAGGGTTTTTCGTGAATTTATGAGATTAAAAACACGCTAATTTTCGAAAGTCAATACTGAGGATGCTGAAGCATGGCATATATATTTGTCATTCCCCACGCCTGGTTCGTATTGAATTTCAGCCAATTCGGTTCAGTTCAAAAGTAATTAGCAAAACCGTGAATTTCAGATTAGTTTCACCTTAAA
Organism: Pegoplata infirma; assembly: GCA_963921195.1. Lineage (NCBI taxonomy): Eukaryota > Metazoa > Arthropoda > Insecta > Diptera > Anthomyiidae > Pegoplata > Pegoplata infirma. Next base: position 208,071,848 of record OY992537.1, on the reverse strand, counting down.
TTCACATGTGAAAACCAGTTAAACATGTTTTAAAAACATTGGTAAGTCACAAAAATATTTTACAACGCATTTTTGTAACTCAAAAATATTTTTACATTAAAAAAAAATGTACACTCGAAAAGATTTTACACTCAAAAAAAAATTTACACTCAAAAAAAATTTAGTGAATTATTTTTTTTTTTTCAAAAATTACAAAAAAAAGTTGTTTTACACAAAATAAAATATTTTTAATCAAAAATGTTGTTTTTTTTACGTTAGAAAATTTACTATCACTTAAGAAGGGCATTGTGGAGGGTATTCATAGATTGTCGAATTTAACTTTTCTACTTGTTTTTTATCAATTTGTTTTTTTCATAAAAATTTTTTTTTCATCAAATGTTTATTTTAATCCTATTGGCCTCAAATTTGTTTTAGACCTAGAATAATAAAAATTTGTGCGTAAAAAGTTAAGTTGTTAGAAATCAATATTTCACGTTTTTCCAACGTTCACTAACTTTATTTATTTGAGTGTGCATTTAACTGTAATGCTGTTCATTAGTTAAATCTCATTGTATTGTTTTTGGCAGTGGCTCATTAGTATCCGTTTCCGGTTTATGCTACCAAATGCTGTTTTGCATGTTTTGAACCACAAAAAAAACCGAGCGTAGCCTCTACTACTCTATCGAAAAAAAAACACAACAATATCGAACATACTAAAAACATTGATAATCTTTTGGAATAGTTAAAAAGTTGTAAATTGTAGCTGATTCTAATGATGATACTAATACTTATGTAGTAGTAAACGCATACGCAACCTCTTACTGCCTGCTTGATTTTACACAAACATGTTTGTGCATGCATATCTTGCATATTAATTAGAAATGATGATGGTGGCATCAGTGATGATGATATCTATGATGATACTGATGATGATACTGATGATGATGATGGCGATGACGATGGTTTTTGTGTGATACAGTTAAATTTTCATAATTTCAACAAATAGAATTGTTAATATAATTGAATTTGACTGTCGTTTGGTATTGGGTTTTTTTTGTAGGATTTCAATGAAATTTTCTCGACAGAACATTGATAATCCAGACTAGTTTTTGTAATAATATCAATAACATTTGTGAGATAATTATTACACCAAAACGAATGCTAAATGATAATTGAATGTAGAATGAATGTATCAATTCTCTACTGGAAATGGAGTTGCTTTTTTTTCTTTAACTTTTGATTTTTCCAAGAGTCCGGGTGATGCCAATAGGATTAAACGAACCCATGGCACCCAACGATCAAAGTTTATTTGAAATTTAAAAAAATTGCGTTTTTTTCCTATGGTCCAGAAATACCGAAAGAAGGAAAATCCGTCATTTTTTTAAAATTTGTTGACAATTTTTTTGAAAATTTGTACCTTCAATATGTAAACAAGCACAAAAATAGATTCAGAAGCTTTTTGGGTTGGCGGATGAAGTGGGTTGGCGGTAGACGATGGGGGACACCTTTTCCCTAACGATAAATGTTGACTAATAGATTAATTATGTATTTTGCACTTAATTAATACAATTTTATATTTATTTCAAAAATAGTTTTATATCCACGCCTCCAAAAAAATTTACTTTTCTGATCTTCTTGGTCCAATTGCAGGTCAATGAACTTCATATGGACTAAAAATGTTTAATTTAGTGAAAATATACAAAAATATTAAGTAAAATAAATTGTGTTTTCAGGCGTAGTTTTAGTTCATCAAATGGGAACTTTTTCCGTCCTGGTCCGATTTTTTCCATTTCCGACCTTAACCAGCCTATGAACATAAGATATATCGAGGGCCTATATTCAAAACCCTCTATCTTCCATTTTCACGAAAATTACTTTTTGATGGCAAAATATTCAGTAAAACGGCCCTCATCTATGGTGTAAATTTCAGAACAAAAATATTTTTTTTTGCTATTTTATTTGCATTTTTGGTTTTCTCTATCTCTTACACAATTAATTTTTCTGAATGCAAAACCCTCTATCTTTTCAAATAATTAATTCATAAATATTTTTTTTTGAATAATTTCATCATGCATTACATGTTTTCATACTAATTTTTGCATGCTGCACATGAATTTGTCAACAAAATTCCAGAACCACGATTTTGGACCACTGATGCTAATTTTTTCTGAAAATTCTTGTTTGACTTTTTTGAAAAATATGGCTCAAAATTTGGATTTCTTGTGTACATTATGAAACAAAAATTTTAATCTTAAAAATCCCGATGCTGATCAGCATCTGTGGACCAAATCGCGTTTTTTAATTTTTTTGCTATTTTTTACATAACATACTCAACAGTTTGTCAACTATTTAGACGAATTCGGTAAAAAAATTATTTTTGTCTTAAAAATCCGCACCTGTGGACCAAAAGCGCGATTTCGAAATTTTTTATAAGCCGTTATCATTAATAAATTACGTTAAAAATTTACCGATGTCGTAAATTAAATCATAATAATCAATTTTTATTAAAATGCAAAACCCTCTATCTGATCATTTTCATTCATGTACTTAATATTTTTGAGAAACAAAACCCTCTATCTATCCTCTAAATAGTGCAAAATTTTAAAAACGAATCATATGTGAGATTCAGTAGTTGATTTAAAAAAATATTGTAGAATATCAAATTTTAATTACTCTAAAAATACGCGAAATAAACAGTTTTTTGGCTCTCCTGAAAAGTTGTGTTTTTTTAGATAGAGGGTTTTGAATATACGCCCTCGATATGTATTCTTGCCAAACTTCAGGGGTCTAGCTCTTTTATTTTGGGCTGTATCGTGTCTTCCACAGACAGATGGACGACAGACGGACTTAGCTAAAATGTCTTTATGGGGTCTATGACCGCTATTTGGAATGACAAAGCGAGTACACCCCCATACTGAATTTGGAAGGAATAAAAAAGTCAAAAAGTCAAATTCGGCTTTGCCGAATGTATATATACCCTCGACAATTTATAAGAATTTATTGGAGAAAACTTTATAAAAAAATTTAAAAAAATAATTAAAAAAAAAAAACAAGTGAGAGTGTTACATTCGGCTGTGCCGAATCTTTTACACCCTCCAAAATGTAAAAAACAATATAAAACAAGTAAAAAAGTTAAATTCGGCCTTGCCGAATGTAGTGATACCCTCCACAATTTCAAAAAGATTATTGCAAAAAACTTTATTTAAAAGGAAATTACTTTTGAAAAAAAAAAATTTTTTGAAAAAAATTTCCTCGAAACAAAATTTTGGTAAAAAAAAAAATCCGCGATTTTTTTGTCAAAAAATATGTTCGTACTTGTTTAAATACCATTTGGTGTTCAATTATGTTCACATATGTCAACCAGAAGCCGAATTAGAGCATTTTGTATTTTTAGGTTATGTTGAATGTACTGAAATTTTTGAGGTGTGCTTACATTTTCGTTCATAACTTTTGAACCACTGAACCGATATCGCTCAAATGCAATACCAAACTTCTCGGGAGAACTTCCAATATATATTTTAAGTTTCAGTCATCTCTGTGCAATATTTTGTCCGCGAGAACATTTTCCACAGACAGACAGACAGACGGACAGACGGACATCGCTAGAATGTCTTAAAATCGATCGGGCATCATGAATATATATACTTTATGGGGTCCCAGACCGATATTTCGATGAGTTACAAACGGACAAACTTATATATACCCTCTATCACTAAGTGGAGGGTATAAAAAAATCAGGGGCGTCTTTTTTGGGGGGAGGTGGTTGGTGGGAGACGTTAGGGGCACCTTCCTCTTGCGATTTTGAACTTTTTTTGAGATAAGAATGTTGCATTTGCTTAGCAAAAGTACAAAAACCCTGCAAAAAATGTGGTTTTTCTTAAGCTGGTTTAGTTCAACAAGGGGGAACTTTTTTCCGCTTGGTCCGATTTTGCCCATTTCCGAACTTAATCAGCCTAGGAATATGAGACATATTCGTACCAATCTTTGGAAGTTTAGCTCTTTTATGTTGGGCTAGAATGTCTTAGAATCGATCACTGATCAATAAAATATATACTTTATGGGGTCCTAGAGCGATATTTAACACACGGAATGACAAAGTGAGTATACCCCCATACTGTGGTTGGAGGGTATAAAAATTAAAATGTTGGTAAATGGAATTAATTTCACAGTACAACACTAAAAAAAATTACGGGGTTCTGACGATTAGTTCTGGTTGAGAAGACCAATAAAAATACACGTGTTTTGGTGTTTTACAAGGTCACATCGAAATTTTATTTTAGAGACGTTTGAAATTTCCCAGTTTTTGCCTGTTCTTCCAGCATATCGGTAAATAAAACTATGTTTTCTTTACATCTAAGCTGTGGGGTATGTTCAGAAACTTTGTAGAAAATAATTTTTCGGAACATATTATCCCTCTAGCTGCCCCACATAACGGTAATTTTTGGCTTTATTCAAACAAATGTTAAAAAAAAACACCCGGAACGAGGGAGAGGGCGGGGATGAAATATTCTACAAAAATGTTGACCATAAAATGTTACTATATATGTGAGAACACACTTAAGCCCAAAACCTAACAGAAACACTAAAAACCAGCAAAATTCAAGATTGTCCACTATGGGTTATTTCTTTGGTATTTTTTAATGGGCAATCTTGAATTTGACTCTTTTTTGGCATTTGTGTTAATTTTTGGGCTTTGGTGTGCTCTAACATTTATAGAAAAAATTTGTTTCACAAAAGTATTTGCCATAATATTTTCTACAAAGTTGCTGAACATACCATATACCTCAGATGTAACGAGAACATAGTTTTATATACGATATGCTGCAAGAGCAAAGCTGCGAAAAATTAACAAAATAATTTTATTTTTATTAAAAATTAATCTGAATTTATCATTATTTAAATTAGTTTCTTATATCCACGCCCACAAAAGGGGGCGTCCCGAAAAAATAAATTTTCTATCCCCAAGGAACAATTGAGGATTTTGAACTTCTTCTGACATTAAAGTGATTTATTTGTAAAACAAAAGTACAAGAAACCCTCTAAAAAACAATTTTAACATTATAATGTTTCTAGGCTGGTGTCTAATCTTAAAAACGATGCAGGACGCAATTTTTTTTTCATTGCATATTTTGTTTATCATCAATTTTGTTTTTCAAAAAACTTTTTTTCGTCATTTTGTTTTTATCAAAAATTTTTTTTTTCAACAATATTTTTTCATCATTTTTTTTTTCATCAAATGTTTTTTTTTATTAAATTTTTTTTCTTCAAATTTTTTTTTTCCATCAATTTTTATTTTTTTTGTTTTTATCAATTTTTTTTCATCAACATTTTTTTTCATCAAAATTTTTTTTTCATCAACATTTTTTTATCAACAATTTTTTTCATGAAATTTATTTTCATAAAATTTTTTTTCATCAATATTTCTTTTTCTTTGTCAAAAACTTTTTTCATCAAAAATTTTGTTTTTCACCAACATTTTTTTTCATCAAAACTTTTTTTTCATCAAAATTTTGTTTTTCATCAAACAATTTTGATTTCAATTTTTTTCTTATTTTTTTCACCAAAACTACTTTGTTCTATTTGTTTAACAAATGTACAAAAAATAAGTGTTCTTCGGACAAACAAGTGATTAATTTGTATAACAAAAGTACCAGAAAACTTGTAAAAACTATTTTAAAATGATAATGTTTTTAGGCTGGTATCTAATTTTATGAATGATGCAGGACGCCACCTCAGTTTGACGATATAAGCTAACGACTAACGAAAAAGAAAATAAGAATTACAGTTTTAATTTTCTTAAAACCAAAAAGGCTTTCAACTTCGATTTGTAACTTGGATAATAAATCTCCTGCTTTTTAACAAAAAAATTTTTTTTTCATCAAATTTTTTTTTCATCAAATTTTGTTTTTCATCAATTTTTTTTTTTTTTCAAAAATTTTTTTTTTTCATCAATTTTTTTTTTTCATCAAATGTTTTTTTTTTTTATTATGTTTATTTGGCCAGTTTGTTTAGTAGTTTTATGTGTGTTACCATGAGCTAATAAGGCCTATATTATTTCCAATTTTAATAAAAACGCATTATTATTACTGGTTTCCCGACGTTTCGTCGATTTTTTGTCGACTTTTTCAAGGGATTGTCTAGTTTATTTAATAAAAAACATAAAATTATTACAATAATAAAATATAATATTAAAATTTTTTTATAAAATTTTTTTTTCTTAAATTTTTTTTTTCATAAATTTTTTTTTTGTTTTTATCAATTTTTTTTTTCATCAATTTTTTTTTCATCAACCTTTTTTTTTCATCAAAATTTTTTTTTCGGCTGTAGGCAAAATCGCCCAAAGAAAAATCGCCCAAAAAATTTTATGAAAAATCGCCCAAATGCAAAATCGGCCAAAAAAATATGAAAAATTACACAAAAACAAAAATACGAAATTTCGCCCAAAATTAACGAAAAAAAGCCCAAAAAAGAAATGAAAAATGACCCAAAAATAAAAAAAAGTTTTTTCTGAAAACACGTTTTCCACAAAACACATATTACCCAAAAAAGTTTTATTTTGCGGAGAGGGTGGGTTTTTAGGCATGGAGTTAGCAATCCCTAAGCCCGGCCGAAGGCCGGTATGCATAAAAACGTTTAAGAAAACAGGTTCAAATTCTAAGACATGACTTTTAGTTACATATTCCTATTAATATTTTTGACATACGGTCTTCTTGATATAAGTTGGTAATTGATGTAAAAAATATTAAGTGTGTAACATAAATTATGAAGAATTAGAAAAAAATTGCATGGAGGTGCGATGAAAGCACAGGCAAAAAATTTGTTGTTAAAATTTTTCGTCTGCGGCGCTTTCATCGCACATCCACGCTGTTTTTAAATTCATTACTTTTTATTTTCTACTGGAAGCGGTAGATTAGTATGAAATCTGATAATCTGGTTGTAAGTTCGTTTCCCACCAGAACCTTTGTCTGTTACTTAACAACGGGAAGGTTGTTCATCAGCTTTTTCTTGGTTGGTTAAGTATATAATTTAACAAAAAAAACAAAACAATTCGTTGTATTGTTTCTAAAACATTAATAAACTATTTGTTTTAGGTTGTTCCACTATGTATGATATTTTTAATTGGCATTTGAAGATTTTGACAAAAATTCAAACCAAACTAAAAATGGGCAATTTTTCATATTTTGTTTTTGGGAAATTTTTCGTAATGAAAAATCACCCAATTTTTTATATCGAAATTTCGCTCAAAAACTATGAAAATGTGCCCAAAAATTTTGGGTAACTTTTCATATGAAATATGGCCCAAAGTTGTATGAAAAATTTTTGGGCGAAATTTCATTTTCATTTTCGGGCGATTTTTCTTTGGGCGATTTTGCCTACAGCCTTTTTTTTCATCAAATTTTTTTTTTTCATCAAAATTTTGTTTTTCATCAAACAATTTTGATTTTAATTTTTTTCTTATTTTTTTACCAAAACTACTTTGTTACCAAGTCTAAAATTCTGACATAAAAATGCTCCATTTGTTTAACAAATGTACAAAAAATAAGTGAGAGTGCTAAGTTCTTCTGCCCCGAATCATGTATATACTTGATGGGGTCCTCGACCGATATTTCAATTTGTTTTGCATGGAATGGCAAATAACATTATTTTTTCTACAAAAAAAAACAACTTTGCTTTGGCAAGTACACCGAAATCTTCAGCTAAACGTTGTCATGATTTAATGTTTTGGGCTAAAGTAGTTAGTTCTTTAAGGCGAGAAATTTTTAAGCATATTGTACATATCGCTTCTTTTCTTGTATAGTGTATTAACTCAAAAAACGTGATTTTTGAGTTAATAATACAGAATTATTCGTTATATATATATTTTATATTGTGTCAAAAAATCGTATCAATATATTTTAAACTCATCGCTTAAGAAGTGAATACGCCATTATTAAATTTTCTATGTACCGGCCTTTTCAATGGAAAAACCAGTAAATTTTAAACGCGTTTTCTGCAAAATCAAATATTTTAAGTTATGACACTATACAAGTAAAGAAGCGATATGTACAATACTTCGTGAGTCTAGATTTTAAATTTCACCATCATCGAGCTATCCATAAACGGACGGACATCGCTAGGAAAGTTAAGAATCGATTATGGATCAATACAAGGTAGATCTATATAAGGTAATATTTTAGTGACGTAAATAAAAACAATTTTCTTTCAAAATCATTTTAGTCGGCAAAAACGACTTAAATGTTCACTAACCAATTTAAAAGCTTTTTAAGACTTTAAAATTTTAGAAAACAACTAAATTATAAAAAATATTGAAATTCAAACGAAATTCTTTTATTTTTTAAGCATAACAAGTGTAGTGTAAACTGAAGTCATTTATGCCGAACAAAATATTTTTATTTCGTTTTGAAAATTCGTAAATATTATTGTTTTTAAATTTGTCAAAAAACTTACTACGGAGGAAAAGTGAGGTTATTGGATCTTACCTTCTATAAATCTACCTTGGATCAATATTATTTTAACTGAATGGGATCCACATTCGAAAGTTAGATATTTGTTGGTCTCACTCAAGATACACTCGATGACTTCAAATTGTTTGCACAGAGTTATACTCAAAAGGTTGATATATGCGCAAGTGAAAGTTTAACAAGGAACATTTGTTTCCAGTTTAAGTTAATTTTTCTTAACTTGAGTAAAAAAATGTTTTTTTTCTATTTTTTTTATCAAAAGTTACAAAAAAAAAATAAAAATGGATTTATAAAATTATATGTATATTCGATTATATTATTATTCTAGATCGAGGCCCAAAAAATGATATTCATGATATTCTCATAATAGATTTTAAATTTATTGCTTTAAAAAGTTACTCATTTGTTAGTACATCTTAAAAAATCAGTTTCACCCTTACTAAGGGATCATCAGCAGATTTCAGAGAATCATTGTTGGCCAAACAAACATACGAGTTACTTTTTTAAAGCAATAAATAAATAATCTATTTTGAGAATATCATAGAATTTTTTGGGCCTCGAGCCCAAGTATTTGTATTTGAATAATACTCTAATCGAAAAGATCGAAAATATTTTTTCAAAAAACTTAAAATTTAGATATCTCGAACACTGAGCAATAAAGATCGAAACTTATTTGTGTTGCTTAACTGACAATTAGTAAATTTTTCGTTATAATAGTTTCTAAAAAAATGTTGCACAAAAATCTTTATTGCTACTGTTTTAATTCTATTTATGTTTTAACTAAAACAAAAAAAAAAAAAACAACGTTTATGAATAATTTATAAAATTATCTTTCTGTATTTATGTTTCCGTGAAGCATATGTTTTATTACAACATTTTGTGGCATCAACAAGCAAACAAATGGAGACAACAGCAGCAGCTTTTTCTGTTTGTTTTTTATTAATAATTATCACATTTACATAAATTAGAGACACAAAACAGGAAAAAAAACACATCATAATCATCATCTGAATAATAAACAACAATAATGAAATAAGGAATAATAATGACTAAAATAATTAATCTCCCTGGAGCAAAATTCATCAAAATTAGCATGGGCAAACAACAAATGAACAAACATACCAACCAAAAAATTGTGGCAAACAGAATTGTAAAAGTTTAGTTGGAATAATAGGAAGGAATTTATTTATTTTTAACACCCAACATAAAAAAATATTTTTAATCACTTCATTTAATAACACCTCGAAATATTGGTTTTAGGATTTCAGAATGTATTTTTATATTCGCGACCCTCGATGGCTTTAAAAACTTTCTACACTCAAAAAAAAAAAACTTGTCAAATTACAAGAAAAACTTGTAACTTTTTTTTCCTACCTTTTCTTTGACAAAAAATCCTAGTAATTTTACAAGCTTTTTACCAATATTTTTTTAATTTTACAAGGATTTTACTAATAAAATTGTAAATTTACACATTTTTTGACACGAGGACGTTTTGTAACTTTACTACATAGATTTTTGGCTACATCCTATTTTACAAGAATTCCTAGTAATTTTACAAGCTTTTTACTAATAAAATTGTAAATTTACAGTTTTTTGGCGCAATAAAAATTACAAGGAATTCTCGTGAATTTACTAGATTTTTTTTTGTAAAATTATCTTGGAAATTTGTAAATCTACAAAAAAAAATTGTAAAATTACAAAAAAAAATTTAAATTTCGTTCCAAATTTGTTTGTAAGAAACAAGGAAAACTGTAAAATATTGGTAAAATCGGATTACGTGAATTTTCCTAGTTATTTGACAAGTTTCATTTTTGTGTGTTGCGTCGCCGTTTATCCACTCTTAAGGTTTATATTCAATAATCACTGAAATCTGTAAGGAGGTTAAAAATTTAAGAGTGCAAACGTTAATAAATTTTAGCTTTAAATACCTAAAATTTTAATATATTCCGTATTTTTTTTTTAAGAATACTCTCCCTTTTAGTTTACGGTCACCCTAATGTATAACAAAGCACTTTATATAAAAAAAAACAAGTTTTTCATAATTTTATGTTAAAATTGTTAGCAAAAGTAAAACATATTTTTAGTAATTGTCGTGAATTTAAAAACTCATTTATTAACTCAATATAAAGAGAATCAGGAGTTTTACTAAAACAAAAAAAAAAATGTAGAAAAGTTAAATATACCTTGGCCGAATCTAACAATACTCGATTAAAAATACTAATAATACCTTTTAAAGGTAATACATTTTTTTAGCGTGAAAAAGGTGATCAATTTTGATTAGAAATACTTTATTTTGAGTAAAAAACTTTTTTTTTGTAAAATTTCTAACAAAAAAAAACCCTATTTTTTTTTGAGTGTAATTTTATTTAAGTGTAAAAATATTTCTGAGTGACAAAAATACTGTGTAAAGTAATTTTGTGGCTTACCAATGCTTTATAGCTTGTTTTTTTAAAGCTCGGTTTTTTCAGCACTTGAATTTAAGGTAAAACTAATCTGAAATTCACGGTTTTGCTGAATTTGGCGGAAATTCCATACGAACCAGACCAGGGAACGGTTAAATATATGACAAGCTTCATCACCCTCCGAATGTATTTTAAAATTTAGTGTGTTTTTCATCTCGTAAATTCGCGAAAAACCCTTGCCGAAATTCACTCTTTTGCTTATACCTTTTGAACCACTGGACCGATTTTGCAGAATTGCAATACCAACCTGACCAAGTAAAGGACCAACATACATTCCAAACTTCAGCAACCTCAGTAAGTTTTTCAAAAGTGTTTTCAATAGACATACATACGGACAGACAGATGGACATCGCTAGATCGACGTAAAATCGATCGAGAATCATGAATATTAGAGTGTCCCTTATTTTGGAAATTTTGGAAATGTTGAGACGGTACCCCTTCATTTTTTTCCATTTGACCAAAAAATAACTCAGGAAAAATTTTACGCCCCTACGACCACGCCTTCCCTACGCGACGGGGCCTTAAAAATCATTTTTCCATACAAACAAAAAAAATTTTTTTTCATTTTTAATTTTTTTGTTATTAGTTATAATACAACTTGGTTAGCTTATTCACGACAAAAAATTTGATTTTGGTGGGATAAGGCTTTCAGCTCTAAAAAAATTTTCGAAAAAAAAATCTAGAGCCATTGGGGTCCTACAGTAAAAATTTTTTAAAAAATATTTTTTTTTAGTTTTGACAAGCAACGGTTTTAGTTGTAATGTTGCTATTAATGATATAAGTTCACAAAATAATATTATTTATATCTGTGCCATCTTTATCGTGTATCGAAAAACATCAAAAACGCCATTTTTACCCTTTTCTAGAACACGATAAAGATGTCACAGATAGGAATAATATTTTTTTATGAATATATATTATTAAAAGCAACATAACAACTAAAACCGTTGCTTGTCAAAACTAAAAAAAAAATATTTTTTAAAAAATTTTTACTGTAGGACCCCAACGGCTCTAATTTTTTTTTTTCGAAAAATTTTTTAGAGCTGAAAGCCTTATCCCACCAAAATCAAATTTTTTGTCGTGAATAAGCTAACCAAGTTGTATTTTTTGGTTTATATGGAAAAATGATTTCTAAGGCCCCGCTCTTTAAGGCCCCGTCGCGTAGGGAAGGCGTGGTCGTAGGGGCGTAAAATTTTTCCTGAGTTATTTTTTGGTCAAATGGAAAAAAATGAAGGGGTACCGTCTCAACATTTCCAAAATAAGGGACACTCTAATGAATATATATACTTTATGAGGTCCTAAACCAATATTTCGAGGTGTTTCAAACGGAACGACAAACTTATATATAGACTCTATTACTGTGTGTAGGGTATAAAAAGTGATAAAAAAATAAATTTATAAAAAATAATTAAGTTATTTTTTTTTAACAAGTGGTGAAAAACTTTTTTATTCGCCAGCAGGTAAGATTTTATCTAAGTTACAAACCTTTTTTGTTTTATGAAATTGAAAGCAGCAACTCTTATTTTCTTTTTTTTTAGTCGTTGGTTTATATAGTCGACCTTAGGTGGCGTCCTGTCAAACATTCAAAATTAGACACGAGCCTAAAAACATTATCATGTTAAAACTTAAATAACGTGAACAAAATCCTTAGAGGATTTTAGTATGATATTAGTGTAGTTTATTTTTTTCGCATTCAAGCCAAATAAATTTTTTTGATGTTTTCATAAAATGAAAACATCACCACATTTCGTGTGTAACACCACATTTCGTGTGTAAGGAATCGAAATATTGATCTAGTACCCCAATTAAGGAGGCACGAAAAATTCTTTTTGGTGAAGTTCTTCGATTGCCTTGGCAATTATTGTTCCTTATGGTCTTATAACTCTATCATTAAAATTTTAGCAAAATCAGATATCCCATGGGGGTTAAGGTTGGGCCTTGAAAAAAATAATTCTAAGGCCCGAAATTTCTTTTATATTTTTTTTTAATTTAATTATTTTTTACTTTATAAGTTTATTAACCACAAAAAATTTAACTTTGGTGGTATATGGATTTTAACTTTTTTTTTTTAAATTGACTTCGAAAAAAAAATTGAAGGCCCTTGAGGTCTTCTTCAAACAAATTTTTAATTTTTTTTTTTTTTAATTTTGAAAAGCAATGATTTTAGTTCTTATGATGCTTTTATTGATACACTAGGGTGACAATTTTGGCTGGCAAATCCAATCCGAAAACAAAAAAAATAAAAAAAACAAGAAAGAAAGGCATATTCGGTCAAGACCGACTACATGACACCATAAACATGGACCGATTTGATTATTTTTGTTAGATCTTTAATTAGTGTAGAAAACACAGACCAAATTTTGGTTTATTTTTGTTGCCAATAGACCGATTAAACTGAATATCGGTCGAAATTTTCATTTGGGGGACTAAGTCCTAAAATGAGCCAGTTATATTCAGATTTAATAAGGTCATCAAAGCATATATTTAACAACTACAAAAAAAAATTAATCAAATATTTTTCATTTCCATGAATTTTTAGGGAATTATGTAAATATCGGGTGGGTGGTTTGAATGGGGATTTGAATTTAGAATCATGATTTGTGAATACAAAATAAGAGTTTTTACTAAATTTCAAAACGATACCTATTACAATACGTTTGTATAGGGGCTAGGTATTAGCATGCAACGATTTTTTCAAATTTCAATAGGCTTCGTCCTTGGGCCAAGAGAGGGTTAAGTTTTAAATTTTAAGTCAATTGATTGAAGATTGCGACCTGTATCGTGCCTAAACCGTTAGATGAACAGACGGACAGTTTCTCGATTTTTTCTGACAAACCCAAAAAAAAATTTAAATAACTAATTTTTGTTTAAGAAAAAAGCGAATATTACTTATGTTAACATTTTTGATTCTTTCAGCAAAGTTGGACTCTGTTACCCTTTAAAAAATAGCGGTATTTAAATACGGTGCTTTATTTTTAAATATTCACGGGAGCTTTAATTTTTATTGCACTCAAAAAATTGTGACGGTAAATTTCACTACAAAAAACAGTTAAAACAACTACATTTGTTGTTGTTTAGGCGTCTACTACATTTTACTGTAAAATCAACCGAAAATTGATGTTGTTTTTAACAATTGATTAACAACTGCAAAAAAGGGTAAAAACAACTTCAAATTATTTTTGTTGTTATTTTTTCAGTTGTTTTTACAGTAACTCAAATTGTCTGATTTTTTTATTAACAAAAAAACTTCTAAACGTCATAAACGGTTAAAATTGTTTGATAATATTTCCTGCTGCATCTGACACTTTCAATTCATTCAACACATCCGTTTTTCTAAAAACTTCTAGAAAATTATGTTTTTTTTAGACTAAAAACAACTACATAAAACAACTGTTACTACAATGTAGTAAATTTTTGTATTTATTTGTTAAAACGACTACAAAAAATATTTGTTTGAGATTTTTCATACAAAAACAACGGAAATTGTAGTTGAAAGCAACAACTACGACTTACGACACAAATGTCCGTCATGTAGTAACTGCAATAATATTCTAAGTGTGATTTTATTTAAAAAAAAATACATCAATTCGTTGTAAATTGCAGTAACGTGTTTTATTTTGATGTTCTTTTGTTGACATTTCTTTCTCACGGATTTTAAAGCTGTTTTCACCGAAATTTTGAAAATATCATAAAAAATAAGTGTAAACCCTTAATATTTGCAAAAATATTCCATTTTTAATTATTCCGTTTTGAATATTTAAAAAAACCGGTTAACCGACAAAAAAAGCCGGGTTTCGGTGCACCGGAAATTTTGAATTCCGGTTAACCGGTTTGCAAAAACCGAAATTTTGGGAAAAACCTGGTTTATAAACACTAAACATCGCTAAATCGACTCAAAAAGTAATTCTGAGTCGATTGGTATACTTGAAACTAGTGGTAGTACCAATATTTCGGATGGTTACAAATATCAGCACAAATTCATTATACCCTGCACCACAAAGTTGTGTAGGGTATAAACATTATAATATTTACTAAAAAATGTGCTAAACTGGATATTAAAAAAAAAAATCGGTATAATGGTTTTCGAGATATTGCTATTTTTGATTTTTAAAAAACCCACGTCTTACGATACATAATATTTATTAATTTTAATGCGCTAAACTAGGCTATCAAAATTTTTTTAAATCAGTCAAACAGTTTTCCAGATATAACTATTTTAAATTTGCAAAAAAATAGCGGTTTTTCCAGGGGGTAGGCATTAGGGTGTTCAATTAATCGAGTTTTTTTATTGTTCGATTAAACGATTAATCGACATTTGGCATTTTTCATTTATTCGATTAAACGAATAAATTTTTAAAATTGTTCGATTAATCGAATAATTCCAAATTCAGAAATTTTATAAATTACAAGATTTTTTTTCTGACAATTTTAGAAAAAATATTACTTGAGTACATAAACAATATTAATAACAACTATTTTATCATTTTATTAACAAAAAAAACGTAAAAGCATTCAAAAATTTACCAAAATTTAAGTTTTCTGCAATTTTGTTTGAGAAAATTTTTTAAAAAATAATTTTGGAGATTTCAAAAATGTGTAGAATTCAAAAATTATTTATATTGCCAAATTTATATAGAGTACCGATATAACAAAAGTTTTATGTTTATTATCTGACTACACTTAGAAAAATGTTAAACAAAAAATATTTTGTTTTCAGAATGATCATGCAATTTTTTATTTAATTTTTTTATATTTTAGTGGGTTTTTGCTCAAAACCCAAAAATTTTAGCGCAGTCATAGAGTAAACCGATTTGGTCCAATTTTTATTAGGTACTTATTTTTATTCATTTAACAAATCCAAGATTCAGGAGCAGCAAAAATCCGAAAAAAATTAAAATAAGTACGACTGTAGTTTGGTATGTTTATTTGGCTTAAAACTTTTAAAATTATACATATTTCCAGAAAAACAAGGTATTATTTTTATTCGATTAATCGGCATAAATTCTTCGATTAATCCTTTAATCGAAATTAGAAATTTTATATTAATCGAACAATTATTCGTTTAAAATTGTTCGATTAATCGAACAAGAATTAATCGGCTGAACACCCTAGTAGGCATGCACCTCAAACATTCAAACAATAACTGCCTGGGATTATTAAAATGAAGGTTGAAAGAGGAATTAAATAAAAAGGCTTTTTGTTTTCTTTAAAAAACTAACTTTCATATGGTTTTAACCAAAATAAATTTATGAAATTTACGTTCTTAAAATGTTAGTGATTCAATAGAATTAAAAAAAAAATATTGAAAATGCTATTTGCTATTTGTACAAATTTCATGACTTAAAAAAATGTTTTTTGTTATGCCAGACAGACTTCGCGTGAGAGAAAAAATGAGAGTTGAATCAATTACAATCTCTTTACTTTGTTTTCTCTATGTTTTTTCCTACGATGAAGAAATTTAAAAAACAAGTAGAAAAGTTAAATTCGACTTGGCCGAATTTATGAATACCCTTTACAATGCCCATTTTAAGTGATAGTAAATTTTCTAACGTGAAAAAATAACAGTTTTGATTAGAAATATTTAATTTAGTGTAAAAAATTTTTTTTTAGTAATTTTTGAGAAAAAAAAATAATTTACTAATTTTTTTTGGGTGTAAAATTTTTTTCGAGTGTATTTTTTTTTGTTTTGTATAAATATATTTTTGAGTGACAAAAATACGTTGTAAAATATTTTTGTGACTTACCAATGTTTTTAAAACAGGTTTAACGGGTTTTGAACACGTGAATTTAAGGTGAAACTAGTCTGAAATTCACTGTTTTGCTAATAACTTTTGAACTACTGGATCGATTTGGGTGAAACTCAATACGAACTAGGCTGGAGGAACGAAAAATATATATGCCAAGCTTCAGCATCCTCAGAATTGCTTTTCGAAAGTTATAGTGCTTTTTATCTCATAAATTCACGAAAAACCCTTGCCGAAATTCAGTCATTTGCTCATAACTTTTGAACCACTGGACCGATTTCGCTGGATTGCAATACCAACCTGACCAGGTAAATGCCCAATATATATGCCAAACTTCAGGAGCCTTCGTAAAGTCTTTCAAAAGTTTGCGTGTTTTTAACAGACAGACAGACGGACGGACGGACCCCAAAAAAAAATTTAAATCATCTGGCGCCAAGGGTAATTTTAGTCCGATTGGCCTCAAATTTGTACCACATAAGTTTAAGGCCTAGTGGAATAAAAATTTGCCAGGACAATTAAAATCCGAAGAAAACTTTTTTCCATTCAAAAAAAATCCGCTTTTATGTCTTGTGTTCATAGGCAGTTTAAGTTTAAAATGTACAAAATGGGACCAGGGGGAAAAATTTTCGTCTTGACAATCAAAGCCAATTTTTAAATCCGCCATTTTTATTTTAAATTTTTGTTAAACAAATGAAACATTTTTATGTCAGAAAAGATTCAATGTACTGCACTCTGACCAAGGGAGTTATAAAATGACATTTCGGTCTCATTCAAGATTCAAACAACAAGAACTAACAGCAAACTCCTCTGCTAAAACGTATTCTGACTACTCCCAACCTTAAGTCTATTATCTTTAAACTGAATTAATTGGCCAGTCATATAAAATAATATTCCATTATAAGTAAAATCAAACCGCATTAACGTTCAGCCTCTTGTTAACTTTCATTAAACAATTATTGTGATCCATTTGTGAAGGATTTTTCGAAACGTAAATAAAAATTTAATCCTTCAAAGAATATTAAAAACAGAAAAAAGACACAATTTGGAAACTGATTATGGTACAAAAACAGAAAATAAAGACCTGGTATTATAAAGGAAAAAACCCATAGTAAAGGTTTTTAACATCAATACACACAACACACATCATATCTATGATACTTTGCACATTTGGACATGATGTGTTAATTGACCACATTTCGTAGAATTCACAATACCAATGCAACAACAACAACGACGACATCAGTAGTAACAACATCAAAATTATCATCATAGTACTGATGTTAACTCTATATGATGTTGCTATTGATGCTGATAATGATGGTGTTTTTTGGGATGATGACCAGCAGATTTATTTTTTTTTTTTTTTGGTACTATTGGAAACAGGATGAACATTTATGCACTCAAAAATTTTTTGGATAATATTTATAAAATAATCCGTTTTTGAATCATACGCTGAACACGAATATTAAATTTTTTTGAAATCGTTTTAACGGTTTTCGAGAGATATCGGCATTTTAATTTTGCAAAAAAATACGGAATTTTTATATGTAAATGATTTTTTAAAAAAGTCAAAAAAGGATACTATAGTACTTTTTATATTTCCCGAAATAATTGTCCTAAAAAATTAAAATGTATATTCTTAAGCGGAAAAAACATTCTTTAAAAAATGACAAGTATAAAAGTTAAATTCGACTTGGCCGAATCTGTGAACACCCTCCACAATGCCCTTTTTAAAGGATAGTAAATTTTTTAATGTGAAAAAAATTAACAAATTTGATTAGAAATATTTTATTTTGAATAAAAAACTTTTTTTTGTCATTTTTGTAAAAAAAAAAAAATAATTTACTAATTTTTTTTCGAGTGTAAAATTTTTTTCGAGTGTAATTTTTTTAGTGTAAAAATATTTCTGAGTGACAAAAATACTCCGTAAAGTAATTTTTTTGCTTATCTATGTTTTTAAAGCTTGTTTTCCTAAAACTCGGGATTTTCAACAAGTGAATTTTAGGTGAAACCAATCTGAAATTCAGGGTTTTGCTTATAACTTTTGAGCCACTAGACCGATTTGGCGGAAATTAAAAACGAACCAGAACAGAGGAACGACAAGTATATCTGCCAGATTTTAGCACCCTCAGAATTGTCGTTTACCGTGTATTTTATCTCGTAAATTCACGAAAAACCCTTGCCGAAATTCAGTATTTTGAACCACTAAACCGATTTCGCTGGATTGCAATACCAACCTGACTAGGTAAATGCCCAACATATATGCCAAACTTCAGGAGCCTCCGTAAAGTCTTTCAAAAATTAGCGTGTTTTCAACAGACAGACAGACGGACGGACATCGCTAGATCGTCTTAAAATCGATCGAGGCAGTAGCGCTTTAACCCTTAGGGCACACTGGGCACGTGCCCAGGGCCCCGACCTCAAGGGGGCCCCCAGAAGTAGATAGTATAACATATTCGCTTACAATTTTTTTTTTTATATATACAAATTTATGGAATAACACTTAGTCGGTTGAGTTAACAATAGGGGCTGAGTATAATTTTTAATTTAATTTTTTTGTTTTTTATTTATTTATTAAACCCTACACCACACTGTGGTACAGGGTATAATGAGTTTGTGCTGATGTTTGTAACTACCCGAAATATTGGTCCTAGACCCACTTTTAAGTATACCGATCGACTTAGAATCACTTTTTGAGTCGATTTAGCGATGTCCGTCCGTCCGTCTGTCCTTGTAAACGGTGTAAACACGATACAGGTCGCAATTTTTAATCAATTGACTTGGAATTTGAAACTTAAGCCTCTTTTGGCCCAAGGACGAAGCCTATTGAAATTGAAAGAAATCGGTCCATATTTAGACCTAGCCCCCATACAAAGGTCCTCTTTAGTTGTGGCTCAAATGACTAATAGCCGCATTTTAATAGGTATATTTTCAAAATTTGGCAGATAATCATGTTTCATACACACAAATCACCATTCCGAATTTTAAAGACATCGGACAAGTTCTTCTTGTAGCCCCCATACAAACCATCTTCCCGATTTTCACATAAATCTCTCAAATTTCATGAAAATAGAAAATATTTAATTAAAATTATGTTTGTGTATGTTAAACGCATACTTTAATAACCTTATCAAATATGATTATCATCGGACCATTTTTGGACCTAGGTCCCATGTGAAAATTTCGCCCGATATTCAGTTGAAGCGGTTTATTGTCAACAAAAAGAAGCCTATTCCACTCAAATTTGATTTGTGAGTGCTTTTTACACTTATTAAACATTTAAACACTTATTAAACAAAATATAGATCTAATCAGTCCATGATTGAACTTGGGACCCATTTTCCGGGAAACTCTGGTGTAGGGTATTATATGGTCGGTCTTGACCGACTATAATTTTCTTACTTGTTTATTTTTTGTGTAGGTTCCATTTCTTAAAACAGTTAATAACATGAATTGAATTTGTACCAATTAACTATAATAAATATAAATTTAAAAACTTTATCTTGTCATTCGATTTTAATTTTTTTTCCAGTGGGGCCCCCAAATACTTGTGTGCCCAGGGCCCCCGGCATACCTTAACCCGGCCCTGGATCGAGGATCATGAATATATATGGGGTAGAGCTGCAAAACTGTCGATAGTCGTCCCATTCGATATTTTCGATAGTTTGTTTTTAAACTATCGATACTATCGATAGTATCGGATATTTTAAAGAATTGTAAGATTTTGTTTAAAATTACGTTTTTTTATTGCAACTTGATACTTCTGAACACACAAATGACAGTTTTTGCCGTTCACAGTCATTCCAGTCTATTTTAATCACTTCGGCGATCTTCCACCATGCCGTGCTTGTCATGTTCGGACCTTAAATTTCGCAATAACATTATCATTGCTTTAATACTTTAAAAAGTAGAATTATTCTAAAATGATATAAAGATTTTAAAAACTGTTTACTTTTTGATTAATTTTTCAGCAATGACAATCTTTTTGAAGCTAATGTTTTTTCGGCGATAATATCGCTATCGGGTAAAAACTATCGATAGTCCTTTTAAAATAAATAGTTTTGCTGCTCTAATATGGGGCAATCCATGTCAATTCGGACACTTTGAAAAAATTTTTTGTTTAGATTTTCCCAATTTGTTAACAGTTTTTAGTACCCTTCGAAAACTCCTTCGTGGTAAATTTTCAGATTTTTTTGATGACCCGTTCGAAAGATATCGAATTTTTAAAAATTGGTAGTTTGTTCCTTTACTCATAACTTCTTCAATAATGGTCCAAATTTCAAATTTTTTCTTTTTCAAATTTTTTGTTTTTTTACGTACCTTTTAAAAATAATCCAAAAAAAAATCTTAAAAGCGTTCTAGTATGCGATTTTTTAATTTTAAAATTTAAGTCTCATTTTTGAAAATGTTTGTACTCTTCGATTTATTTGAAATTTTTTTGTGTAAAACTTCTATCGATTCTACAAATTTTTTGACCAGGAGGATCGTGGGATAACGATTATTACTATTTTTTAAAATTTTTTGAAAAAATTTTATTGTAATTTTCCAATCTTAAAATCATTTCTACTGCTCCAATGGTCCTTTATAAGACCGACCCCAATTAATTTTTACGTCTTAACATTTCCTTGGAACAAACTAATACCCTATCTCCAATTTCTAAGGGGGCTCCCACACAAAACGACATTTTTTAAAATTTGTTCCAACCGCTCTAACTGCCCTAATAGTGCCCTTAGAGCAACAAAATGTATGACCGACCCACAATATTTTTTTAGTCCAAACATTTTCTCTGAACACACCTACCCTCCATCTTTATCTCTTAAGGCGGTCCCCATACAATTTTTTTTATTTTTTGTAAATTTGTTTTATTTAATCAGCTTCTACCGGTCCAATGGTGCGTCCGAGAGGGGTCATTTGTGAGACCACCCCCATTTATTTTTACCCTACAACATTTTTTCAAAACTTACCTACGCCCTATCTCCACTCCCTAAGTATGCTCCCATACAAATAACAGTTGGAGCAAATTTTGTAAAAATGTAATTTTGTATGGGAGCCTACTTAGGGAGTTGAGATAGGGCGTAGGTATATTTTGAAAAAATGTTGTAGGGTAAAAATAAATGGGGGTCGGTCTAGTGGAATAAAAATTGCTTAAACCATTAAGGAAATTATAGTCGGTTAAGTCCGACCATATAATACCCTACACCAGTGTTTCCCGGAAAATGGGTCCAAGTCCAAACATGAACCGATTGGGTCTATTTTTTGTCAAATCTTTAATAAATGAAGAAAACACACTCAAACCAAACTTGATTGAAATTGACTTCAATTTGTTGCCAATAAACCGAGTTAAGTGAATATCGGCCGAAATTTTTATATACGGCCTAATTCAAGAAATGGTCCGAAAATGGGTCCCAAGTCAAAACATAGACCGATTAGGTCTATATTTTGTCAAATCTTTAATAAGTGTAGAAAACGCTCACAAACCAAATTTGAGTGAAATTGGCTTCAATTTGTTGCCAATAAACCGATTTAAGTGAAATTTTCGTATGGGGCTTAAGTCCAAAAATGATTCGTTAAACACATATAAACAAAATTTTAATAAAATATTTTCTATTTTAATGAAATTTTAGAGATTTATTTAAATACCGGGAGGGTGGTTTGTATGGGGCTACAAGAAGAACTGGTCCGATTCCTTTAAAATTTGGAATACGGTTATTACAAATTTGGAATATGGTTACTAAAATACGGTTAAATGGCACGTTTGTATGGGGGCTAGGTCAAAACATGGACCGATTTTTTCCAATTTCATTAGCGTTCGAACTTGGGTCAAAAGCTTATGTTTTAAATTTCAGACATACGGCTAAAAATTGTGACCTGTATCGTGCGCAAAACGTTTACATGGACGGGCGGATAGACGGACGAACAGACGGACGAACGGACATCGCTAAATCGACTCAAAAAGTGAATCTGAGTACACTTGAAAATTGGTCTAGGACCAATATTTCGGGTAGTTACAAGCATCAGCACAAACACATTATACCCTGTACCACAGAATGGTGTAGGGTATAAAAAGTACTTCTCAATTCAGTAAGCAAAAATTGTAAAAAAGGTGTACTTTTCTTGTCTCCTGAAATAACGGACCTGGAAACTTGAAATCGAAATTGTATCTTACAAATCCGGGGTTAAATGGTGTAAAAATAGTAAAATATGGTACTTTGGTACTTTTGGACTGTAGCATTATTTAGCAAAAAAGTGCTTTTTAGAAAGTCTTTTTCTGTTTCTTCTAATAACGATCATAGTAACTGGAATTGTAGTACTCTACAGCTAAAAAAACATTAATGAAAAAGTACTTTTTGCGAATTCCGATTTTAGTTGAGTAAAAAGAAAAAAATGGTTCTTTGGTACCATTCCTATCTTCTAAAATAACACAGGCCAACAAATTTTTAACCCATGGACCAGAGGTTACTTTTCTAAGTGTTTGAGTTGCGCTGAATCCGAATCTGGTCTCAGAATTTTCCTGTCACATCAGGATTTCGATAGATATCTTAGCTTGAAGTTGAAAACAAAAAACCGTTTTTCGCCATATTCGAGACGTTATAACTGCGGAAATTGACCTTTATTTTTAAAACCCGATATGGCGTCTGAAAGTCATACAATTTACCTTTAAAATCAATGTTTAGCCTTTATGATATCTTGTTTCATCTCTGAGATATAATAACCTGAAGTTTGTTCTAGTTTCGTGCCTCTGGATGCGGCTTAGATTGGTATGAATTCATTAATTACATCATATAAATTTCAACAGGCGATATCTCAGCAAATAGAAAAGATATCTAAGCAACTCAAAAAGCATTTTTTTGTTTCTTTAATTGGGAATTTAAGACTTTTATAGGTTTATCGTAAAATAAAGCGAAATGTAGCGAATGTAGCAAAAACCCGTGAATATAGCGAAAACTGAATTTTTTAAACTTCATGTTAAGATATCTCAGAGAAGAAACAAGATATTGCAGAGGTTGAACATTTATTTTAAAGGTATTAAGTAGGTCTTTAAGACTACGCGCAATTATGACGTCTCGAATATGGCGAAAAACAGGGGTTTTTCAAAATTTAAGCTAAGATATCTCGAAAACCTGATGTGATGGAGAAATTCTGAGTACAGATTCGGATTCAGCACAGCTCAAACTCTTAGTAAAATATATTCTAGTCCAGGGGCTTCGACCCTTTTCAAATTTTGTTGGCCTGTGTAATGCTTCTAGCGGTTTGAAATGTAGGATCATTCAGAAGTGTACTTTGGTACTTTTTCGATCTTGTGTAATGTTAGTCCTTTAAAATTGGAACGAGTATGTATGATCCTTCAGCACAGAAAAAGATTCTAAAAAATACTTTTTAAATATTGCGACTAAAAAGGACAAATACGAAAAAATAATTGTACTTTGGTACTTTTAGATCTCCTAAAACATGAGCACAGAAACTTGAAATTTTGGCTCCTGGATTCTTAAAAAATTGTAGCTTGTTACTTTTTACATTTCCTGAAATAATGCACCTAAAAACTTAAAATTTGGAAAAAGTACTTCTTGGAAAGTCTGATTCTGAGTAGGCAATGAGGGTAAACAAGCGTACTTGAATAATTTTCCTGTCTCTTAAAATAATAATTCTTAAACTTGAAATTGAAAACAATTTCAGAAAACAGTATTTTTGGCAAACTTCCATTTAAATCGGTAAAAATGATAAAACAAAAATGTTACTTTGGTACATTTTCTATCTACTGAAATTATGGTTCCTAAAACTTGAAATTTGCAATGTAGGATCATCCAACGGAATAAACGTTTTTAAAAGAGCGCCTTTTAAAAAGTCCAGTTTACAGGAGCGTAAAAAAGTGTGCCTTTGTACTTTTTGTACATGCAAAATGTTACCACTTGATGTTCGAAATGTAGGATCCTCTAGCAAAACAAGGTCATTCTGAAAAGGAATTTTTGAAGGGCTAAAGTATGTAAACATTTTTTTCTTTTGTACTATTTTTTTTTTTTTTTGAAAACCCCAATTTTTATTTGTAGAGAGGGGCAAAATGGATCTTCTTATTCTATTGTGCAAGAGATTATAGAAACTTTTTATGCGTGTGATTCCAAAAGGAATAAAAACCAAATGAAACGAAATAGAATGGATTAGGGAACCAAATGAAAACAATACGGAACGAAATGGAATGAAATATGGAGTCAAATGAAAACTATTTTTTTAAACTAGAATTTTACATTAATTCCTAACAACAGCTCAATAGAGACCTTTCTCTATATTGTGTTGCTTTTCCACAAACATTTATTCTCGAGTGTTTCATTTAAGTAACAAATACAGTTATAGTTTGTAATATTGGTATCATGAAACACATGATTGAACAACAATTCGCATGCTGATGTTGTTTTATGTATTTTACTCTCATTTATCTGCTTGTGTTGTTATGGTAGGGGAGTTTCTACTGTGTTTTTTTTTTTTTGGTTATGTGTTTCTCCTGGTGTGAGGGCGTAAATCCTTGCAAACTCAATTAGAAATTCTATTTTTGGCTTTTAACATACGTTTTTCGATATCAATTATCGATTCAACTTTTTTTTTGTTGCAATTTTTGTTCTGTTACTGTTGTGTACTGTTTTCATGTACTATTCCATGTTGTGATTTTATTTTTTGAATCCATCATTGTTGCAAAAGATCACAGCAGACAGAAATAAAAAATCATCAGTTAATGCTAAAAAAAAATTAAATATGGTAGAATGATTTTTAACAAAAAGTATGCAAAAAATTCCAATTAAATTTAAAATTAATTGAATAAAATAAAGAAGTTTAAATGAAAAAATATTAAATTTAAATAAAAATTGTATTCACGAATATTTTGGTCCATTTCACATAACCAAACCATGCTAAATGATTTAATTTGTCTGTTTTCTGAAATAATAGAAATTAAAAAAAAAATTCTGCGATGATACTTTTTCTATCTTCCGAAAAAATGGTTCTAGAAACGTCAAAATTTCAAATGTTGGATCATACAGTGAAAAAAACACATTCTGGCAAAAGTACTTCTAGAACCCTAGAAAATCTCCACTCCTTACCAAGCTTTTGCTGGTAAGGAGTGGAGATTCTAAGTTGGTTTAAAAATGTACTTTAGTACCTTTTCGATCTTGGGAAAAAATAATTATAAAAACTTTATTTTTTTAATGTAGGATTATACCTTTAGGATTTTCTGATTCTAGGGGGGTAAAAAGCACAAATTTTACTTTGGTAATTTTTCGATTTCCTAAAATTGTGATCTTATAAACTCGAAATTATAAATCTATGACCAGAGCTTCGAAAATTTTCATTTCTTAATTCGATTTGGCGTTTCAAATGAAAATTTAGTGATTGCTTTCCCCAAAATTAGCCAAATTAGCCAAAAATTAGCCAACCTTTTGAAACATTAAGCGGCGTTAAGCAAGGGTGTCTCCTGTCCCCTATTTTATTCGTTACAGCACTAGACGAAATATAATCGACAACATCTGGTGGAAGTAGAGGTATAAAATGGAGGATTAACGAACAACTTGAAGATCTAGACTACGCGGACGATTTAGTCCTTTTAGCATCAAACAAACATGATATGCAAAAGAAGATAGATGACTTAGCTTCAACGGCATTGAAATACGGTTTGCGAATCAACGCAAACAAAACAAAATGTATGACTGTTAAATCCCACCAAACGCCAACATTTTTGCTAAACAACGTGCCAATCCAAAACGTCAAAGACTTTTGCTACCTTGGAAGCAACATTACTCCGGACGGATGTGCTATCGGGTGATGTAAACTGCAGAGTACAAAAAGCCAAAACAGTATACTATAGCCTAAGAAATATCTGGAAATCTAATGCTCTTTCGCCTAAAACTAAATTACATATATTTAACGCCTGCATAAAATCCATTCTCCTCTACGGATCCGAAATCTGGTTGGTAAGCGAAGTCATTGAACACAAAATCCAAACATTTACCAATAGATGTTTACGAAATATTCTAAAAATTTGGTGGCCTAGAGTGGTCTCTAACGAACAACTTCTTCAAATCGCGAACCAGGACAACATCAACACCCAAATAAAGAAGAGAAAATATAACTGGCTTGGACATACACTATGAAAACCATATAACGAAGTATGCCATGAGACACTAGAATGGAACCCGCAGGGCTCAAGAAACCAAGGATGACCAAAGTTAACATGGAGACGAACAATTTTAAACGAAACACGTAAATCTTTTAGCGAACTAAGAAACATCGCAGCCGACAGACAGAGATGGAGATTCTACGTACACAGCCTATATTCCTGATGAAATTTGCTGAAATATATTCCCCAATCACATTTTATCGAATTGAATGTATTCATTTTAAATTCATTGGATTGAAATAATCGAATGCATTCGATTTAGTTTTTATTCAACTTTTAATAATCGAAGGTTTTAATATTCAAAATGGCGGATCCAATATGGCGAGAAATTTAAATTTAAGATCTTTTATATGTTGTCTCATTTGGCCAAAAACTTAGATTTTAATGGTTTTTCGAATGCTAAAACTGATTTTGGAATTTAAGATCTGAAAATCTAAATTTCGGATATAATATGGCGGATGTGCTTTTGTAATTCTTAGCTAATTGTACTTAAAATAATCATTTTGATGTATTTAGATTATTGATTAATGTTTCAAAATATTATTAGGAAATGATTGCGCAACACGAATACGAACTAAGATTTTTTGAAATCAAAATGGCGGATCTAAAATGTAGGACACAGCTTTTAAAAAAAAATGTACAATGTTTACATTCCTAAGTTTGTATAAATGCTTCTTTTCGCTTTTATCAGAAGATTTTAATGAAATATTCCTCTTTTAAATGCGCCAAAAAGTTCATATATGCAGTGACTCGCAGCTTATTTCGTGTCTGAGATATCAGTTAGCAATCCATTTAAGACAAAGTTTCCAATAATACACCTAATTATTATCAAACGAGTATCTTTGTTAAAAGTGCTGTGTTGGTAATTTATCGAGCTTTAATTTAAGCTTAATGGCATCCAGATTGAGTAAATATTAATCGTGCTACGAGGGTCGAAATGGAAATTGAAATTATTCTTTTCTTAAAAATACTTTTAGGTCGATTTTCCCAAGCTCAAACATTAAAAATTTAAAACATTGTCCAATAGTATATAGTCATTTATCAAATAATTTTTCCAATGACCCAAACAAAAATTTTTAAAATGCAGTCAAAGAAATCCGAATTTTTTTTTACCTCCAATTCTTTTGACCACCAATTTTTTGTAAACAAAGGAAATGTTCAATTATTTTTATATCTCATTACTATACACATAGGTGCACTAAAATTATTAAACAATTAAATATTTTTTTTGTTTACCAAAAATTGGTGGTCAAAAGAATTGGAGGTCAAAAAATTCGGATTTCTTCTACTGTGTTTTAAAAATTTTGATTTTTGTTTGGGTCTTTGGAAAAATTATTAAATAAATTAATGTTAACTATTGGACTATTTTTTAATTTTTTGTGTTTGAGCTTAGATAAAATCGTCCTAGAAATATTTTAAAGAAATTTTCTAAAAAAGGTCTTTCAATAATTTCAATTTCCAGTTCGACCCTCGTAGCACATTTAATATTTGGACAATCTGAACGTCATTAAGCTTTAATTAAAGCTTGATTAATTACTTACGCAGGACTTTTTAGAAAAATACTTATTTGATAATAATAAGGTCTATTTTGGTTAACTTTGTCTTGAATGAATTGCTAACTAATATCTTTCACACGAAATAAGCTGCGAGACACCGTATATACAGTGGCACATTAAAGAGATATTTTTTTTTTTGCAATTAAATTAGCATTTGTCATCCTGAATGTACAAATTATGCTACTAGCTTACAATTTCATAAAAAAAAAAAATTAAAATGCTATCGCCAAAATATGCCCGCTTAAATGCGTTCCCAGCTTTAATGTTTTGCACTAGAGATGGACGCTGGTCACGTAAATTACGCATGACCAAAAGTGGGCGTGATTCAAATTTTTTGATCGTGAGTAATAAGTTAGAGAGACATTTTTTGCGTGAGTGATTCGTAGTGAGTGCAATTTTTTTGCGTGATTTAAAAGTTATTTAATTGCATTGATTCAGTCTTTATTATTTTGTTTACTCACGTAAATAGTGAGTAAGTATGAGTAAAAAACCGATTGAGTAAATTTTGTTTTTTTTTTTGCGTGAGTCAAAATTATTTCTTTCATTAATAAAAAATAATAAATATTGTGTTAACTTACATACCTTATTGGCCATAAAATTTAAATGCTGGCCCACAGTGACTCGTGGTGAATTAAAAATATTCACCAGCTGTTAAATAAAATGTAACATTATTATTTTTTATCAATATATTTTTTTCATCAATATTTTTGTTCATCAATATTTTTGTTCATTAATATTTTTTTCATCAATTTTTTTCTGCATCAATATTTTTTCCATCAGTAATTTTTTTTTCATCAAAAGTTTTCTTTTCATCAAAATTTTTTTTAATCAATATTTTTTTTTTAATCAATATTTTTTCCCATCAATATTATTTTTCATCAATATTTTTTTAACAATTTTTTTTTTGCATCAATATTTTTTTTCTCATCAATATTTTTTTTCATCAATATTTTTTTGTAACAATATTTTTTTTCATCAATATTTTTTTTTTCATCAATATTTTTTTTTTCATCAATATTTTTTTTCATCAATATTTTATTTTCGTCAATATATTTTTTTTTTTCATCAATATGTCTTATTCGTCAATATTTTTTTTTTTTGTGGTGAATAAAACAAATATTTACCAGCTGGTAAACAAAACGTAACATAAGCCCTGTTATCGCATAACCGTATATACGCTCACCCATACAAATTTTAAATTATCCACGCTTACTTTTAGCGGGTATAATTATCGGCGGTTATTTTAATGTTCGATAAAAAGTGAAGCCAAGTAAACATTTTTAATGAATTAGCATAGACACAACCCTTTTCTTCTTGTTATAGCAAAGACATAACCCTTTTTTTCTTGCTTTTCAATTTTCAAATTCGATTGGAGTGGGGGGAAATTCCCTCACACTTACAGTCGGATTCGCCCCTGCGGCAATGATATTTGTTTTGGAACTATCGGAAATTCCTACCTGGGTAGATAACAAGTTATGCGAAGACCTGAAGCTATTTTTAAGGAACCTGGCTAATAATTTAAAGCTTTATCTCTTTTATGTGTTTATTTTTTTTCCTATACAATCATAACCAACTTATTAACTACTAAATTTTATAAGAATATGTTTCTATATTCTAACACAGATAATTTTTTCTCTAAAACATACAACCTTAACATTTAAAGTAGTTGTATCCGTGTAACGCTGCAAGTGTTTCTCACATCAGCAGCTCATTTAGACGTGTGGCACACAGATACTAATTTTTCTTTACCCGCACAGAAAAAAATATCTAGGAAACAAATTTGAGTAATCACTTGTTTAAATTTAACAACAAAAATTGAGTAATTTTTTAATTGACGCAATTAAAAATTTACTTAAAAATTTTAAAAACAATTTAAGTAAATAATTTAATAAAAATTTTATAGTTTTTTTATTTTTTTATACTCTCATAGTTTTTTGAATTCTCGTTTAGTTTATAGTTTTTTGTGTATGTATATAAAAGTTTGTAATCGTCTTTATAAAATTTTCCTATGTTTTTAAGACATAAATATGTTTGGTAAAACTTTTTTAAAATTTAAAAAAAAAAATAAAAAATAGATAAATTTTGAGTAAATTTTTAATTGTGTCAATTAAAAATTTACTCAAATGCTTTTTCAAACATTTAATAAATTTTTATTAAAAAATTAACTCAATACTATTAAATCGTTTATTGGTGCAAAATTGAGTAATTTTTTACTCAATAGTATTAAAAATTTACACAAATATTTTTTTTATTTTTTTCTGTGCGTACAAGCGGTTAATGGTTGAATGTTGTTTCACGTATGGTTGGCGGCTAAATATTGGCGTATCTCTTTTTTTATTTTTTTGTTATTTTTTCGTTATAAAATATTCACCACACGTACGCATATATCAATTGTTCTGTTTCTGTTTTGTTTGTATAGAGAAGATATTACTTACTACCGTGCTACTTGCCACACTACACTTGATACATTCATGTTATTGTTTTTTTTCACTTTTTTATATATTGTTTGAATTTCTTACAACTTATTCATGAACAAAGTATCTTAATGTTGCATCTGTTTAAAACACTTAACGCACCTACTTCATAAAAATTTGTTTTTTTTTTGTTTATTCTTTGTGGCTTTAATAGCTGATATTTCAGATGTTTGTTCTTCCCCTTTTTTTAAAGATTAAAGATGAATTAAAGCGATAACAAAAATTTTTGTATAAGCTTTTTTCGCAACTTTTGTTGGTTTTCGTATGTCGATTTTAGCCAGTAAGTCTTTTTTCTTTTGTTCAACTTGTTTAAAAAATTTTGTTATTTGTCTAGTATGCAAATTTTGTTTGCATTTTACAAAGAAGTGAAAACAACATATTTCTTAAGAATCACAATAAACCATATTTTTTAACATTTTATTAAATCTTT
Source organism: Pegoplata infirma (assembly GCA_963921195.1). Classification (NCBI taxonomy): domain Eukaryota; kingdom Metazoa; phylum Arthropoda; class Insecta; order Diptera; family Anthomyiidae; genus Pegoplata; species Pegoplata infirma. The sequence continues at coordinate 208,040,582 of OY992537.1, read as the reverse complement.
CTTAAAACGTAACGTTTATTTAAAGTCAGAAGTTAATAAATTAAATATAATAGTTTATGTGGTACCCTACATCCCTCTGCTGGTTTGGGTATCATTCGTGATACGGTCGCTCAAGTGTTGCTTGAAGTTTATACTTTTGGAATTTGAACTGCTTTCTTTAACAGTTTTTTAGTTAAAAGGCAATCAACTTAAAGCCCTCCTTACCAAATGTTTCCTAATAACTCTTCCACACTCAAAAAATGCCTGCGAAATTTGTACTCTTGCCCAAAACCTTAAATCATGATAATGTTTTGCGGAAGATTTGGTGTACTTGCCAAAGCAAAGTGTTTTTAGAAAAAATAATGTTATAAGTATTACTTTGCTATTCCATGCAAAACGAATTGATATATCAGTATGAAAAAAAAAATTTTTTTTGGTGAGAAAAAATTGATAATAAAAAAATTTGGTGAAAAAAATTGATGAAAAAAATTTGATAAAAAAAATTTATGAAAAAAAATTTTTGATGAAAAAAAAATTGACTTAAAAAAAAAATTACTGAAAAAAAAATTAATGAAAAAAAATTGATGAAAAAAAAAATAATTTAATGAAAAAAAAAATAATTTGATAAAAAAATTGAAAAAAAAAATTTTGTGAAAAAAAAAAATTGATGAAAAAAAAAAAATTGATGGAAAAAAAAATTTGATGGAAAAAAAAAATTGATGAAAAAAAATAACGGAAAAAAAAATTTGATGAAAAAAAAAAATTTGATGAAAAAAAAAATTTGATGAAAAAAAAAATTTGATGAAAAAAAAATTGATAAAAAAAATTTGATAAAAAAAAATGATGAATTTTTTTTTTTTTGTTGAAAAATAATTATGTTTCTTTTTAATCACCAGCTGGTGAAAAACGGTTTTATTCACAACGAGGTGAATTTTTATCCAAGTTACAAACCCAAGTTATTAACATTTTTTGTTTTAAGAAAATGAAAATAGTAATTCTTGTTTTCTTTTTCGTTAATTGTTAGCTTACCCAGCAAAAATAAATCGAGATTTTGGCGACATAGCATCTTTTTATAGCATACCGGAGCGCATCCAAAGAGCGCTCTTGAGGATGCAGTAAAAGTAAGGGGAAAAAAATTTAATTTTTTGTTAAGATTTTTTATATAAAACTTATAACACTTGCTTTCCTTTTTAATAGGGCTGTCAAACGGGATCGGTTTTTTAAAATCCCGGGATTCGGGATTTGAAAATCGAAATCCCGGGATCCCGGGATTTTTCGGGATCACGGGATTTTTCGGGATCCCGGCATTTTTCGGGATTCCGGGATTTTTTGGGATTTAATTTCTTTGATTATAAAAGTAAAAAATAGTATACCCTTTATGTTTCAATTTTATTGTGCATATTAAGGGGCTACTGTGTGTTAGTTGGTAGCGTGCTAGCCTATTAAGCAGGGAGTCGTGGGTTTGATTCCCACGAAAACCCTTGGGTCGATTTCGCTACAACGAAATTACTAAAAAAATTTCTAAATGATTTCTAATTATTCTTATTGTTATTTGAAGGTAATAAAAAAATTAAGTATACGCCACTTATGCAGTTTTCAAGTAATTATTAATATTAAATATTTAGCAATGAACTAAAAAAAGCCTTAAGGGGTTTGTTATGGAAAATGACAACTTTTATTTGCTTTTGGTTTCATCCCATTCCGATTTTGGTGTTGCACTGTATAATTTTAAAACTGATTTAAAGAAAGTTTAAAATAATAAAAACATTTAAAGGGGAAATGTAATACTTAATATAATACATTAGACTTGCATTTCTTTGTATAAAAAAAGTTTTTCTTCCAATTTTGAACGTTCCGAAAAATGTTTACTCTCCTAGACCTAAAACTTATGTCGTACAAATTTGAGGCCAATCGAATTAGATTTACCCGTGGCGCCCTTCGATCAAAGTTTGGGTTTTTTAGAAAATTTTCGCCAAAACCTGCAAACTTTGGTCAAAGGGCTCCGTGACTGTGGCTTAATGGTTAGTGCGTTGGACTATTATTCAGCAAGCCTGGGTAGAATTCTCAGCTCAGCCAAATTCGTGGCCAGCTACGTTGAAAATTAAAAAAAAGTTTTAGTTTTAATTTGTTAATGTAAATGTAACAATAATTGAACGAAGTTGTATTTTTGTATTAAATTTTCAAACATTTTTAATATTTTAAAAATCCCGGGATTTGAGCTTAAAAATCCCGGGATTCGGGATTCATTTTATGACAAAAATCCCGGGATTTCGGGATTCGGGATTTCGGGATTGACAGCCCTACTTTTTAATTTATTTAACACCTTTTTAATGAAAAATATGAGGTTTGGACAAAGGCACATGATTTGACATTTGATTGTGCATTAATCAGCGCTGCAAAAAGTGCTTCAATCATAACACCTTTAACACATTTTGAATGAAAAAAAAATTGAGTACACCATTTCCACTTTAGATTCCCACCCGCTACAACGCACTGTGGCCGAAATCACTGATCTAGCGGCGTTTTAGTCAAAATTAAAAACTTAAAACTGATAAATGTTTTGCACTGTATCGATTACCTATACTTTACAGAGAAAATAAACGTTTTCACTTTTGTTTTTCTCTTAATATTCGCACAGCTGTAAGCTATCAAATATACATTTTCTGCAGCAAGTGTATTAAAGGAATATGGGGCCTAATTACTCAGTGAGTTTTTCTTGACACTTTTAAGTCAATTGTTTACACATTTTGAGCCAAAAAGTTTTAATTGAAAGTAAAAGGTATGTTTTAACTAAAAAATAAATTTTTGTGGCCTGTGTGTATCTAAGTAGTTTATTATTAGTTCATTATAGGAGTTTGCATTTGTGATATTAACTATAGTTTCATGGACTGCAACTTTTGAAATTCGATCGTATTCGGTCCAATTCCTGTTTTGTTTATTATTTTGGGTTATTTTTGTTGTGACGTTTCAGTATGGCGTGCTAGTTCGCGCAAGTTGCTCTCCCAATATTCACATAAATTTCCCAAAATACATAAAAATAAAAAAATATTGTTTAAAAATTAATTCTTTTTAAATTTTATAATCGCAAATAAGCATTAGTCTTTATTATTTTACATTTCCGAATTAAGCGCCGCTAGATTGGCCATTTCGGCCTTTGTGCAACGAGACAATGGTCATAGTCACCCGTCTCGGTTAGGTAAAATTAGTATATGATTTGTAATTATATGTTAAAAATTCAATAAATAAATAAATTGTATTTTCTGAAATAAAAGTGGAAATGGTGTAATCGGGACTTTAACCTTTTTTGACATAAAAATTATTAGTTTTTTAACAATACCACAAAATAAACTAAAAAATACGTTTTTAATTGTATTTCAGAAATAGTCAACTGATTTTCAGGATTAGTCAATTGTATTTAAGATTTTCCAATTGTATTTAAAAATAGTCAATTGTATTTCAGATTTTGTAATTTATATTTCAGAAATAGTCGAATGTGCTTCAACTTTATTCTGCTTAAAAAACACATGAATTCACAGCATCTTTAAAGCGATTTTTTCAGCGCTCTAAAGAGATGTGAATTCAGAGCATCTTCAGAGCGCTTTTTCGGTGTATCCAACTATCGCTCTAAAGTGTGACATCGCTTTAGAGAATCATGCATGAATTCAGCAGGTTTGGATGCGCTCCTTGACTCGAGTTGCCTTTCCAAAAGCTGCTGCCAGTTCAGCAAAATTTCTGCTGGGTATATAGTCAAACTGAGGTGGCGTCCTGCAACTTTTTTAAAATTTGACACCAGCCTAAAAACATTATCATGTTAAAAAAAAAAATCGGCCTTGCCGAATTTAACTTATAATAAGAAAACAAAATAACAAACTTAAAGAACATTCCACCGGTTGTTTGGAATTTTGTTTAGTTAAGTTTGCGTGCATGAACTGCAGAACTTCTCTTCTTTAAAAGAATCAACAAACTGACAAGCCTGCAAAAATATCTGTTGTGTATGATGTGTCTGTTTCTGTTCTTTTGAACTATAAATTCTTAAAGCTCATATATTTGGTGACACATTTAAGCGGGAGCTATTTATATAATTAATATAAAGTCATTTTACAGATTTTTTGACAGAGGTTTTCTTTTGAGTGTTGTGTAGCTCATCATCAGTTCATTGTTGCTCATTTTAAAATTGTAACTTACTCGTTGTCAACATAACATACCAACTTTCTAGACTTTATTGTCGGTTTGTTCTTGTTGATGTTTAAATTGCAGCCTTAGGTAATTATATTGTAGATTTATTTCATATGCTTCTTGTTTTCAGATTTGTACGTTATTTGTTTTTTATACACAGAAAAAAGGAATGGTTATATTGACCCCCATATTTGTGAATACAATTAATTTTTTCACTGAAAGTGCTCCTTTACGGAAATTTGTTATATTAACAAACGTTTGTAAATTTTGATTGCTAAAAAAAGAATTTTGTTTTTTTTTCAACAAAGACATTCAACAAACACAAACACAATTTAAATTATTGTTTCTGTAAAGACAGTCGAGCTCAGGCTCTAATTATAATTATGTATTATAATTTTTTGATTTGTTATATATGGTTTTAAATTGAGAAAAGTGTGAAAGAAAAATTTTAATTTTTCTAAAAATTTAAGACATCCTGGTTTGTTTCTTATTAGTTTCATATTATCCAGTTATAATGACAGAAAAACTTTTAATGTCAAATTTATTTAGTCAATAAAACTCTATATGTGAAAATTATTTACAGATCGCAGCCGACAAGGATCGAACTCATCATCATCTGTAATACTTTGCTATTAACTGCTTGTAACGTACAATCACTCTAGACCGATACGCCAAGTAGGCTGTTAAAGCCCACTTCAGACTATAATACTGAGTCGTAAGAAAATACGTATCTTAAATAATACGAAATTTTCTCCGCTTGTCAAAAAATCTTTTAAAAAATCCTTTGCGTATTTACACCATCACATCTTAAACATTATCAAAATAAATACAACCCTGATCTTATGAAAAGCGTATACGTTTTCTCATTTTTAGAGAAATTTCTAAAAATGAGAATACGTATCCGCTTGTCATTTTTCAATCCGTATTTCTCTTGGTTTTATACCGATTTGTGTTTACACCATACTATTTTATTGGTTTTACACAAAATTTTGACAGATATTATTAAAAATATTATGGTCTGAAGCCACCTTAAGCAAGTATCAACTAAATCTGATTTTTTCAATTCGAGTGTGGTTGTTGCTGTTGTTTTTTCTCACAGAAGACTTGTTATTGTAATTATGTGTAAACAAACTTTTATTTTTAGTAATCATTATTCTTCTTCCTCTCCTTCATCAATTCTGATCTAAGTACTTATTTTTGCAAACATTGCCAGACATGGTCTATATTTTAGACACAAATGTTAGGTGTTGCCATTTTTTCCAAAGATACTGTTATATTATGTTTTTGATTTGATTTTGATTTGATTATATATGGTTTTGATTTGAGAAAAGTGTGAAAGAAAAATTTTAATTTTTCTAAAAATTTAAGACATCCTGGTTTGTTTCTTACTAGTTTCATATTATCCAGTTATAATAATCTTCAGAAAAACTTTTAATGTCAAATTTATTTAGTTAATAGTCAATAAAACTCTATGTGTGAAAATTATTTACAGATCGCAGCCGACAAGGATTGAACTCATCATCATCTGTAATACTTTGCTATTAACTGCTTGTAACGTACAATCACACTAGACCGATACGCCAAGTAGGCTGTTAATCAAGTATTTGATCTGACAAAAGTAAAAATCTTAATTTTTTTTTCAACAAAGAAATTCAACAAACACAATTTGTTGATCGGATAAATTAATTTTTTTTTTTCAACAAAGAAATTTAACAAACACAAACACTAGTTATTGACATGGTAAAAGAATTTTGAATAAAATTACTTGACTGCGTTTGTTGAAAACAAAATCAAAGTTTTGTTTTATGGACTAACAGACGGCCGTTTTTACTTATTGTTTGGTTGATATCATGTTTGATTGACTTACAATTGATGTTTTTTGATTTAAATTTGATGATTTTATTTTCTGTGTATGTTGATTATCCTTTTTTTGGTTATGATGTTTTGTTTATTTATTAACAAAACGATGTTAAAGTCATTTTTCTAGATTACGTGAAGTATATATTTTGCATATAGCATTTTTCCTACAGAGAAAGTCTCAGATTCTATAGAAAAACTGGCAGATTCTGAGACATTTTCTTAGATTCTGAGAAATTTTTCCTATAGAAAAAGTCTTAGTTTCTGAGAGATTTTTCCTATAGAAAAAGTCTCAGATTCTGAGAATTTTTTTTCTTTAGAAAAAGTTTCAGATTCTGAGACATATTCTCAGATTCTGAGACATTTTTCCTATAGAAAAATTCTAGGTTTCTGAGAGGTTTTTCGTATAGAAAAAGTCTCAGATTCTGAGAAATTTTTTCGTTAAAAAAAGTTTAATATTCTGAGAAATTTTTTCTTTAGAAACAAATTTTAGATTCTGAGACATTAGTCCTAAAGAAAAAGTCTCAGATTCTGAGACAATTTTCTAATTGAAAAAGTGTCAGATTTTTTTCCCCACTTTCTGACCAGAGCGGACTTCTTCTATAGTGCAAAAATTTCTTTTTTTTTGCATATTTCTCAAAAACTATAATCTTTTAACATGATAATGTTTTAAGGCTGGTGTCTAATTTTAAAAAATTTGCAGGACGCCACCTCAGTTTGACTATCCCAGTTGGCAACGTCCTCGAGCCATCCTCAGTGACGGAGCGGTGACATGTCAGAGTCACTGCTGACACACACAAGACATCTCTATGTACTGGGTTGAGGACAGTTTCATACAAATTTTCAAAATGTCCTCACTCAAAGTCAGCGATGGTCAGGGCTGACCGTATGGGGACATGTCACCTAAGACTTCTTTGGGGAAATGTCTGACGTAGGTCATGCGAAAATACAAAAAATTTTCGTATTTCCTTTAGTTTTTACTTTTATCCATTTTCCTTTATAAATTATCTTTCTCATATTTAGAAAAAACTTTTCGCTTTGTTTAGTCCCAACTGGATTTGAACCTGGAACCTCCAGTTTATTAGACCCACACCTTACTACTTGTTCCAAACTTTATTTTGAAAATTGTTTGTCTATTTAATACTTTTATTCTACTTGTTAGATTTTGATTTTATTTTAAATAAATTGATAATATTGCCATCTTCTTCTTGGAAATTGAAGAGTTGCCCAGATTTTAAATTCTAATTTAATATACTGATTTTCTGAAGACATTTCCTTTAAGACGTCTTAGAGGAATTGTCCACACTATTAAAGCAAATATTCAGTGCTGACAATGTAAGGACATGTCATCAAGGATTGCCTATGATTTGTCAGAACCTGAAGATATTTCCTCAAGGAATCACTGTGGAAATTTCCTCAGTGACACATTTTCCAACTGGGATACTATATAAGCTAACAATTAACGAAAAAGAAAACAAGAATTACTATTTTCATTTTCTTAAAACCAAAATTTTTTTTTTCATCAAATTCTTTTTTTATATTTTTTTTTTTCATCATTTTTTTTTTTTTCATAAATTTTTTTCCATCATTTTTTTTTTCATAAAATTTTTTTTCATCAATTTTTTTTTTCATCAAACTTTTTTTTCATCAAAAATTTTGTTTTCATCAAACTTTTTTTTTTTATATTTTTTCTTCAATTTTTTTTTATCAAATTTTTTTTTTCATAAATTTTTTTTTTCCATTATTTTTTTTTTTTTTTCATCATTTTTTTTCCATCAAATTTTTTTTCATCAATTTTTTTTTTCATCAAACTTTTTTTTTCATCAAACTTTTTTTCATCAAACTTTTTTTTATCATAATTTTTTTTTTTCATCAAACTTTTCTTTTTTCAAAATTTTTTTTTTTTCATAAATTTTTTTTTTTCATCAAATTTTTTTTTTCCATCAAATTTTTTTTTTCCATAAATTTTTTTTTCATCAATTTTTTTTTCATCAAACTTTTTTTTCATCATAATTTTTTTTTTCATCAAACTTTTCTTTTTTCATATTTTTTTTTTTTTTTCATAAATTTTTTTTTCCATAAACTTTTTTTTTCATCAATTTTTTTTCCTCAATTTTATTTTTTTTCCAGTATTTTTTTTTTCATTAATTTTTTTTTTTTCATCAAATTTTTTTTTCAACAAAATTTTTTTTTTTAATAAATTTTTTTTATTATATTTTTTTTTCATCAAATTTTTTATTGTCAATTGTTTTCTCACTAAAATTTTTTTTTTCATCAATTTTTTTTACATCAAAAAATTTTTCTTTTCATCAAAAACTTTTTTCATCAACATTTTTTTTCACCAAAAATTTTGGGTTCATTAAATTTTTTTTAACATAATTTTGTTTTTCGTGAAAAAAATCTTTTTTTTTTTTACCAAAACTACTTTTTCACCAAGTCTAAGCTTTTCGCAATAACATTTTCCATTTGTTTATTAAATGTACATAAAACAGGTGAGAGTGTTATATTCTTTGGTGCCGAATCTTTAATTTAAAAACACTTTTTTGCACATATTTTTGCACTCACTTACGAAATGTACAGCACTTTTGGGTTTTTAATGGGGTCCTCGACTGATATTTCAATTCGTTTTGCATGGAATAGCAAAGTAATATAACATTATTTTTTTAAAAAAAAACTTTGCTTTGGCAAGTATACCCAAATATTCCGCAAAACATTATCATGATTTAATGTTTTGGACAAGAGTACAAAATTCGCAGGCATTTTTTTTATATAATTGATCAAGAAAAACATTCTTAAAATTTTTTTGTTCCGGTTCATGTGTGCAGCCTAAATTTGAAATTTGTCAGATAATCACAAAAAAGTGATTAACTACACAGAAAAAAATATGGAGGCAACAAATTTGAGTAATCACTTGTTTAAATTTAAAAACAAAAATTGGCTAATTTTTCAATTGACGCAATTAAAAATTTACTTTAAAATTTTAAAAACAATTTAAGTAAATAATTTAATAAAAATTTAATAGTTTTTTTAATTTTTTTTTTAAACTTTCATAGTTTTTTGAATTCTCGTTTAGTTTATAGTTCTTTGTGTATGTATATGAAAGTTTGTAATCGTCTTGATAAAATTTTACTATGTTTTTGAGACATAAATATGTTTGGTAAAAATTGAAAAAACAAGTATTTTGTTTTTTTTTCTGTAAAAAAATTTAAAACTTTTATAAACTTTAAAAAAAAATAAATAGATAAATTTTGAGTAAATTTTTAATTGACACAATTAAAAATTTAATCAAATTTTTTTTCAAACATTTAATAAATTTTTATTAAAAATTTACTCAATATTATTAAATCGTTTACTGGTGCAAAATTGAGTAATTTTTTACTCAATAGTATTAAAAATTTACTCAAATTTTTTTTTTTTTTTCTGTGCATTTTATATTGAAAATTGTTTTACATTCAGATCACTTCCAAAATCGTACTGAAACACCATATAATTTATTTTCTTGTCGAACTTTTTAATTCAACCGTCATATATGCTTTAACATCAGCTTTCCATTTATTATAAGCACCAATTTTAAATATAATTAAATATTCACCAACAGGAAATGGTAAATATTTAAACATTGATTCTTTTAAAACCAATTGATTAACGATGATATCATGCTGAAACAAAATAAACAATTTTTTTAAGTGGAGATGAACTAAATATTATTGATCGTTTAATAATATTTGACTGTAGCCAGTTTAAGGTTGTAGGTAAATTACGCATAGCAGGAAAGAAACATGATTGTGACAACCATATTAGGGTTCCTAATTTCCCGGACTTTTTTTCCCGGGAAAGCGTTTTAAAAAAATCGTATTCCCGAATAGGATCTATAAACCATAATGAATGAGGATCATACTATGATTGCAAAAATTTATCATAATATGATTGGGGCGATCACTATACATATAATCCAAACTGATCAAGTATCATAACAAACTTTCAAATTATGATTGCTACAATCATATATAATATTAAATTATCAATCATACTGTAATTGTACCGCCTTCCATTATGATTGAATAGGGTGTTCTGTAATCATGTCTCTTTAAGGCATTTTAATTGCTTATTTTTCAACTTACATTATAGGGACATGTATGATTTATATTTGTATACTGTTGTATTTGATCCATAAATAATTTCATAATGGGAAATTTTTTACCATTTTTCATAAATAGACAAAAATCTGCTGACACATTATATAAAAACGGGTGAAATGGTGTATACATGCTATTCAAATTACTTTTTTTGTACAGAGCTAAGTTTACCTAAAAAAAAACAAGTAAAAAAATTAAGTTCGACTTTACCGAATACATGAATACCATGCACAATGCCCAAAAAATTACGAATTCTAATACCTACATTACACTATTATACTTTTCCATTATACAAGCGTAATTTCACCATTTTAGGGAAATATTTTATACATCTTTTTTGCCGGAAATTGTTTGATCGACTCAGAATCAGTTTCTGAGATGATTTAGCAATGTCCGACCAACCGTTTATTCATGTTGACGTTGCGGTCATGATACAGATCGTAATTATCAATCGATTTGTTTGAAATTTGAAACTTAAGCTTTATTTGGCCTAAGGACGAAGCCTATTGAAATTGAAAAAAATCGGCCAATATTTAAATCTAACAACCTTACAAACGTCCTTTTATAAGTTGTTTCCAATGACTCTAATAACCGTATTATAATTCACTCAAAATATTTTGTAGGCAGAAACAAATGAAAAACATATTTAAAACAAGTGATAACACATTTGAAAGCCATCCCAGTACTTATTTATTTGTTTTAACAAACATCAACATTTATTTTTTACTGTTAATAAAATTTTCTAAAATAAATAACATTAAAAAATAACGTCACTTTCACATTTTTTACTAACAAATTCGAAAAAAAACCTAAAAAACATTAAAATTAATGATTGTTGTGTTGTTTTTACTAGAGATGGGCACGTGTATTTTGACTCACACTCACTCAGGCTCACGACAGGACTTTTTGAATCACGCACACTCACTCACGAGCATATTTTTTCTACTCACTCTCACTCACAATCACGTGAGTAAATTTAACACAAATCACACTCACGTGCACTCAAACAAGCTTCACTCACACTCACGTTGACTCACGCTCACGAAACTCTTATTTATAAAAAAAAATTTAAAAAACTAAAATTTCTAAAATCTTTCAAAATACTCAGTAAAATTTTAAGTTCAGCGAAATTTTACATTTTTTTTTTTTGCTTTTTTTCGGACGAAATCTTAAATTAAGCAAGCTCTTTGTCTCCCGCTTTTTGGAACTTTTTAACAGAAGGTACGAAAACTGTTAGACGAGGAAAATACGATAATGTTAAATTAACATTGTTGGTTTGACAAATAATGCTAACTTTTTATATCGAAAAAGCGCTTAATAAATTTTAAAAAAATGTATCAATTTATAATTATTATGGTAATATTATTTAAGAAATACCTTTAAAAGTGTTTAAAACAAATTCTCAGCAAATAAAAAGTCATTGGATTTCCCGATAATCCACAAAAAAAACTTTTTTTACAGCTAGATGAAAAAAAAACGCTAGCTTTAGTCTGAAAATTGCCAAATTGCAACACTTTTTATTTTGTTTATATCGAACTTAAGGGATTTTTTTGGTTTGATCAAACGTCCAGTTCGATGGCGGACTTAGCAAAGGGAATTTAAGAGAGGGTTTAACAGAAGAAGGGAGACTTCACATATCTTTAAGTATTGATAGCAGGGATGTTAAAGTTGGTACAATTGTACTTTTTTTGGTACATTTTGACCTTCAAAAGTACCGTGGTACTACCGCGACTCGTTTAGTACAATTTTTAAAATTTCCAATTTCTTAATAACTTATCGAAATGTCGGTAAAAGACCCCAGTTTTTTTCTTTACTTAAAAAAAAGGCTCACAAGGGTACTAATGCTTTACCAATTTACTCCATAAATGAGATTCTTTTTTACTTTTACACCTCTTGTTTTAAATAATTTTTAAATAGTTTTCAAATTAAATTTTTCTAAACTTTTTTACTAAAAATTCTGGATGTTAAAAACTTGTTTTTATAGAAAAGGTATCAGAATTAGACACTTCTTATTCACTTTTATCAAATAAAAAGTCTCAGAATTTTCCACAGAAGTCTCAGTTATTTATTTATAGACAATTAATGAATTTCAGATTTTGAGACCTTTTATCTTTAGAAGAATTCTCAGATCTTGATACATTATTCGTATTTACTCAGATATATTTTTTCTGTTGAAAAATTCTAAAATTATGAGAATTTTTCTTATATATAAAGTATAGGACAATGATACATTTTTCTGCAGAATAGATATCAAGAAATTGTTTAAAAACGACCTTGGAAAATGTTTTTTTTTTAATTTGTTTGCATTTTGAAAGATTTAGTACAACCGAATTAACCCTCTACACTTAGAAAATAATTGCAGTTACTACATGACGGTCATTTGTGTTTGTTTTTGTATGAAAAATCTAAAACAACCGTTTTTTGTAGTCATTTTAAAAAACAAATACAAAAAATTACTACATTGTAGTAACAGTTGTTGTATGTAGATGTTTTTAGTCTATAAAAAAAACTTATAATTTTCTAGAAATTTTTAGAAAAACGGATGTACAGAAATTATTACAAAATAATTTTAACCGTTTTTGACGTTTAGAATTTTTTTCTTTTATAAAAAAATTCAGACAATTTGAGTTACAGTAAAAACAACTGTAATATAAAGTAGTTTTTACAGTTTTTTGTAGTTGTTTATCAATAGTTAAAAACAACAAAAATTTTTGGTTGATTTTATTGTAAAATGTAGTGGACGCCTAAACAACAACAAATGTAGTTGTTTTAACTGTCTTTTGTAGTGGAATCTACCGTCATAATTTTTTGAGTGTATTTGTTTTTGTTAAGTTTTTATAAAAAAAAAAAATGGTACCGAGGGGGTCCAAAAAGTACGATTTTTTTTCAAAGTTGGTACAAAATTGAAAACCCCATTTAACATCCCTGATTGATAGTCTTTGAATTAAGTCAAATTTTACAATTTTTTGTTGCTTTTTTTGGTACGAAAGGAAATATGAAGAGAAAATAAATCACGCAAACTCACACAAAAAAATCGACTCACGCACACTCACTCACGCAAAAATCTTACTCACGCACACTCACTCACGCAATTTTTTTCTCCACTCACACTCGCTCACAATCACGTGAGTAAAATTGAATTAAGTCACACTAACGCGTGATTACGTGTGAATCACGCTCTAATCGGCTCGTGTGCCCATCTATAGTTTTTACCAACAAATTAAAAAAAATATTTACGAAAACATTAAAAATTAATGATTTCGTAGGTTATTTTTACAATTTTTATATTGAATTTTATTTTAAAAAATTTTTAATAAAATTTTGGGGAGTCGATCCCGCAATCAACTACATTCTGGCCAGACACTCTACCCACACGGCGGAATCGGTGGGGGACACCTTTACCACCGCTGTAATGTTTACAAATTATATTTACGCTTAAATAATACCCCAAAGGGGGCGGTCTAAAAAAACTCGAATTTCCTAACCCCCTTGATCCAATCGCAGGTCTATGAACATTAGACTGGCATTTTTTTTTGTCAACTTTCGATTTTCGCAAGTGTCCGGGCAAATTTTTATTGTCCTAGGTCTAAAACTTATATGGTACATATTTGAGGTCAATCGGATTAAATTAACCCGTGGCGCCCGGTGGTCAAAGTTTTGGATTTTTGAAAAATTAAAAAAAATAAAATTAAAAAAAAATATATCTTTCGGCACATCATATTTGTTAATTTCGATGCGCTGAGCACGAATATCAAAAAAATTTTAAATTTGTAAAAAATGGCGTTTTTTTCCTACGTTCAAGAAATTATTTAAAAAAGTCACAAAATTTCTTTGCGTTGACCCTTTCATAAAGCTTAAGACAATCTTTCATTTAAACTTAATTTGAGCTAAATCTGATAGTTTTAATCCGTAGCGCCCATCGATCAAAGTTTTTGCTTTTTAAAAACTTTTTACCAAAAATTCAAAACTTTGATCGAGGTCGCCACGGGTTAAAGATCGAATTTGGATCAAATAAGGCTTAAATGAAATATTGTATCAAGACCTATAAAAGGGTTAAGGAAAAGAAAATTTGAGATTTTTTTAAAAAGATTTCTTAAACGTAGGAAAAAACCGCACTTTTGCATTTTTTTGTGACAAATTTTAAATGGCGATATCTCGAAAACCGCTCGACCGATTTTATAAATTTTTTGATATTCATATTAAGCATGCTAAAATTAATAAAAATAATGTATCGCAAGATATTTTTTATATTATATTTTTCATTTTTCAAAAATCCAAAATTTTGGAAATTTTTCAAAAATTCAAAAATTTGATCGAAGGGCGCCACGGGTTAAAAAGATCGAATTTGGCTCAAATTTGTTTTAAATGAAAGATTGCTTCAAGCTCTAAAAAAAAATCCGTGGAATGAAATGTTGAGACTTTTTTTTAAAAAATTTCTTGAACGTAGGAAAAAACAAATAACGATATCTCGAAAACTGTTTGAAATTTTTTTGATATTCGTGCTCAGCACATCAAAATTAACAAATATAATGTGTCGAAAGATGTATTTATTTTTTATTTATTTTTTTGTAATTTTTCAAAAATCCAAAACTTTGACCGCCGATTGGCCTCAAATTGGTACCACATAAGGTTTAGGCCTGGTAGAATAAAAAAATGCCCGGACTTTGAAAATCGGAGAGGAAAAAAATTTGCCATACAGAAAAATGACAGTCTAATGAACATAATATGGCATAAAAATGTTTTATTTGTTAAGCAAAAATTAAAAAAAAATCGTAGAAATATTGTATTTTTTAGGGATCATTTTAGTTCTTCAAGGGGGAACTTTTTCCCCTGGTCCGATTTTGCCCATCTTCGAAGTTAACCTTACCAGTAACATTAGAGATATTCTTGCTCAATTTCATCTGCATCGTAATTTCTACAGACGGACGGACGGACATCGCTAGAATGTCTTAGATTCTATCATGGATCAATATTATATATACTTTGTGGGGTCCCCGACCGATATTTCGAGGTGTTACACACGGAATGACAAAGTGAGTATACCCCCATACTGTGGTTGAAGGGTATAATAACGTACACAAATCATTAAAAATTAAAGAAGAATCACTTAGTTTTACTTACAGAACAAAAATAAATGACTTTAAACATTTAATGCTAATGAAAGTCTTTATTTTTTATGTTGTTATTTTTGAAACAAAAAACAAAAATGTTAAACAAATAGTTTTTCTTTTAAAAACGACAAAACGTAAAACTTTCTAAATAAACTTCAAACAGTTAAGGGGTTATGACACTTGCTAGTTTTTGTATTGGATTAAGATTTGTCAGCAATGGAAATCATATTAGAGAACAGCATTACCAACTTCAATTTGGCAGATTAAGATTAATTCTATGTAGTTGTACTCTTTACACACATTACATTTCCATAAGCGAATTTGTCAATATTAATGCAATACAAAAACTAGCAAGTGTCATAACCCCTTTAATGACATCATATTTTGAGTGTAGGTATCCTTTCGAAACTTTGCAGATAAACATATTTTGTATTCACAAATCATCATTTCAAAGCGTAAAGGCATCGGACCAGTTCTTCTTGTAGTCCCTATACAAACCACCTTCCTGATATTCACATAAATCTCTCGAAATTCATAAAAATATGTTAGGATAGAGTGTTAAATTCGGATGTGCCGAATCATTTTAACCTTCCCCCCTGCGCAAAATATTAATTAATTGATTTATTATGCTTGTTGCACCAAATTTATACAATTTTGTCATTATTTTAATATTTTTTTTTTATATATACGCCCCCAAAAGAGGGTCGGGCTGAAAAACGACCTTTTCCAATTCCCTGGGTCTAAGAGCAGGGCTTTAAACTTCCTCTAGCATAAACATGTTTCATTTGTTTAACAAAAATACGAAAAAAACTTATAAAAAATTGTGTTTTTCAGAGGTTGGTTTAGTTCTTCAAGGGGAAACTTTTCCCCCCTTGTCCGATTTTGCCCATTTACGAACGTAACCAACCAAGGATTTTGGACTGTATCGTGTTATCTACAGGCGTCCTTGATCAATATTGTACGGTTGTCACAGCTGAATATAGTAGTAGCAACTAATTTTTCAGTTGATGCAACTGAAAACTTCTGTTGGAAATTTATTTTTGAGTGCGCACTGTTTATCTTGAATCAACTTTTAGATTATTTTTTTTTTAATTTTTAACTTACTTTTATATTGGTAACTGGTACTTTAAGTAATTTACAATAAATACTTAATGCCACTACACCACGTTGTACAATTTTTAATTCACATGTTTGAAATGTTGCAAATTCAGAATCAAATTCATCACATTTAACATTTGTAAATTTTACTATTGCTAACGTTTTTGCTATAAAAATTAGCATTAAAATTACAAAAATTTTCCTCGAATTCATTTTGTAGACTATTTTAGAGTTTAAAATTTGTTTTGATAAAATTTGAATTAGATTTAAAATTTAATGGATTTTTAATAACTTGCAGTTATATCTATATTTTGATAAAAACATTGTTCAATTAAAATTAATGCAATAAGTAAGTAATTAATGTAATTAATAGAATTTGTTATTTTGAAATTTGCCACAAAATTTATTTTTTGTCACAAAATGTTTTAATTTTAAAAACCCTGAAAGTCTGCGTGATTTTTTTTTGTGAAAAAATTTTAATTTTCGCTGATGTTTGTAACTACCCGACATATAGGTAAGATCCACCTTTAAGTATACCGATCAACTCAGAAATACTTTTTGAGTCGATTTAGTGCATCCGTCGTATAACGTTGTATATACGATACAAGTCACAATTACACAGTGTAACAACCAAAATCGGAATAGAATGAAACGAAAAGCAAATGAAAGTTGACATATTCCATAACAAAAGTTGGTGAACTTTTATTAAAATTATAATAATAATTGCTTGAAAAATGTATAAGTGGCGTATGAATATTTTGTAATTACCTTTCAATAACAATCATACGAAACGGTGCACAATGGTTTATTTTTGTAGTCCCCGTAAAAACCACCCTCCCGATATTTACATAAATCTCCTATGAAAGTTGGAAATAATCAAACAATTTTTTTGTAGGTGTTAAAGGTGTAATTTGTTAACTTAATTTTATCTTATGATAATGAGGGCAGAAAAATAAAAGTTACCTGTTTTTTTTTTAGCTGCCCAATCTCAAATTTAAAAAAGGGTTGCCACCTTATAAAAAAAAGGGCTTTCGGGAAAATCCTTATTAAAGCCGAACTAGTAGGAATTTATCCAAACGAAAAAATACGGGTCGGCTTAGTTTTGAAAGAGATTATTATATATAATTTTCGCGGTCGAGCGTATATGGGGCATTCCATGTCAAATCGGACACTTTGAAAACTCATTCGTGGTAAATTTTCAGCTTTTTTTGATGACCCGTTCAAAAGATATCGAATTTTTAAAAATTGGTAGTTTGTTCCTTTACTCAAACTTCTTTTACTCATAACTTCTTCAATAATGGTCCAAATTTTAAATCTTTTTTATTTTCTTACGTACTTTAAAAAAACATCCCAAAAAATTCTTAAAAGCGCTCTAGTATGCGATTTTTAAGTTTTAACAGTTAAATCTCATTTTTGAAAATGTTTGTGCTCTTCGATTTTTTTGTAAAACTTCTATTGATTCTACAAATTTTTTGCCCAGTAGGATCATGGGATAACGATTATTACTATTTTTTTAAATTTTGTGAAAAAATTTTATTGTAATTTTACAATTTTAAAATCATTTCTTCTGCTTCAATGGTGCGTCATAGAGGGGTCATTTATAAGACCGACCCCCATTAATTTTTAAGTCTTAACATTTCTTTGGAACAAACTAATACCCTATCTCCAATTTCTAAGGGAACTCCCACACAAATCGACATTTTTTAAAATTTGCGCCAACCGCTCTAACTGCCCTAATAGTGCCCTTAGAGCAACAAAATGTATGACCGACCCACAATATTTTTTATGTCAAAACATTTTCTCTGAACATTCCTACCCTCTATCTTTAACTTTTAAGGCGGTCCCCATAAAATTTTTTTTATTTTTTGTAAGTTGGTTTTATTTAATCAGCTTCTACCGGTCCAATGGTGCATCCGAGAGGGGTCATTAGTGAGACCGACCCCCATTTATTTTTACCCTACAACATATTTTTAAAACATACCTACGCCCTATCTCATCAAAAAAATCTGAAAATTTAACACGTAAGAGTTTTCGAATTGTACTAAAAACTGTAAACAAATTGGAAAAATCTAAAACAAAAAATTTTCAAAGTGTCCGATTTGACATGGAATGTCCCATATATATTCATGACCCTCGATCGATTTTAAGACGATCTAGCGATGTCCGTCCGTCAGTTCGTCTGTCTATCCGTCTGTTGAAAACACGCTAACTTTTGAAAGACTTTACGTAGGCTCCTAAAATTTGGCATATATGTTGGGCATTTACCTGGTCAGGTTGGTGTTGTAATCCAGCCAAATCGGTCGAATGGTTCAAAAGTTATAAGCAAAAGAGTGAATTTCGGCAAGGGGTTTTCGCGAATTAACGAGATAAAAGACACGGTAACTTTCGAGAGGCAATTCTGAGAATGCTGAGGCTTAGCACATATATTTGTCGTTCCACTGGCCTGTTTCTTATTGAATTTCAGCTATATCGGTCTAGTGGTTCAAGTTATTAGCAAAACCGTGAATTTCAGATTAGGTTCACCTAAAATTCACGTGTTTAACGGGTTTTCGTTAAACATGTTTTAAAAACATTGGTAGGTCACAAAATTATTTTAAAACGTATTTTTGTCACTCAAAAATATTTTTACACTAAAAAAAAAAAAAAAAAATACACTCAAAAAAAATTTTACACTCAAAAAAAAGTTTTACACTCAAAAAAAAATTTAGTAAATTAATTTTTTTTTTTTAAATTACATAACAAAAAAGTTTTTTACACAAAATAAAATATTTTACTATCACTTAAAAAGGGCATTGTGGAAGGTATTCATAGATTCGGCCAAGTCAAATTTAACTTTTCTACTTGTTTTATCATAATTTTGTTTTTCGTGAAAAAAAAAATTTTCCATTTTTTTTAACCAAATAAATGTTCCATTTTTTTAACATATGTACAAAGAACAAGTGAAAGCGTAAAATTCTTCTTTTATGCTCTCCAAAATGTAAAAAGACTTTTTTGCCCTCATTAACTCTCATTTACACTCATTTACTAAATTCACAGCTCTTTTGGTTTGGACTACAACTTACTTTCCACAGCCAGATGGCTGTGTCTTAGAATGTCTTAGAAATGTACCAAGAATATATAAACTTAAGTCTTTAGTAACACATTATCATGATTTAATGTTTTGGGCAAGAGTACAAAATTCGCAGGCATTTTTTATTTCATTAACGCATTTTATGCAAAAAGAAATGAAACTGACATGGATCGAAAGGAGGTGGAACTGGGAACAAAGTGGATAAGAACGGGGAACAAAATGGAATGGAATAGGAAACGATACGGAATAATATTTTTTCTAAAAATTTTGTTCTGTCAACATTTTTCCACTCAAACTTACAATTAGTTTTATTCAAATTTATTTTATTATTCAAAATATTTCACTTAATTTGGTAGGATAATCACATTATAATTATAAGAGCTATAAAAATATAAAGGTAATTTTTCTCGGGAACGAACACGGTAACATGCCATCCAAGTAATTTTATTATTTAAATTATTCTAAATAGTTTTGATGAAAGACTTAAATGTAATCAAATAAATAAAAAAAGATTTCGAAGGGGATAAATTTTTAAAATCAGGACTCTTATCCTGATCCTTTTATTATCCTGTAATTAAGAAAACCGTTAACGAAGTTACGACAAGCGTGCTAGTTTCAAATATTAAAAAAAATCGTAGAGAAGGATGAAAAGAGAAACATCAGTTTTCTAAGTGTTTTGGGGAAAAGATAAAACTGCACCTGCAAACACTGCATTTCAGGTTGATTTTAAGTTATTTTCGTTCAATTCCATTTAATTAAACTATTTCCTCTTTTAACTCGGTAATTCCAAGGTGGCATAAGCTTTTACATCTGATTTCCACTCTCCATAGGTCGCGATTTTCAATGTAAATATATAATCGCCAAAAGGTAGCGGTACATATTTAAACATGGACTCTTTTAAGATTACTCGTTCCACAATAATATCGTGCTGAAAATAAGAGAAACAATTGTTAGTTTTTGAAAAAAATCAAGATAACAAAACAAATTCCGTAGCGGAAGACGGATTCTTAAACAAATTATAACACCGTTCAACAGTAGGGCGTCCAGTCAAATTTAAATTTTCGAATTTCATGTAGTAATACCTGCCAAATGATGGCCACGTTAGAGCTGATTGTGGGAAAATTTATGAAAAAATTTTGCAAGGTGATCTTTAGTCGGACACCAGCGCTCAAAGTTGGAAAAAATTACGTATACCGACCAAAATTCATATCCGAATTTTTTGACCAAATCTGGCTCAAAACTCGGAAATTTGGTGCACTTTGTAGGAAAAATATTTAAAAATTTTCCAACTTTTGTTATTAAAAAAATGTTAAAAGTAATATAAAAACACGATATTGGTCCGAAAATTCAGGTCAGCATCTGTGGACAAAAATTTCAGATCTGCAGTTTTAGACCAAAATCGCGTTTTTATACTTTTTTAATATTTTTTAGATCACACACTTAACATTTTCCAACTTTTGAGACAAATTTGTATACAAAATTAGTTTTTATGTTTAAAAATCAATCTTTTAAATATTTTTCCAACAAAATACGCAAAATGTCCGGATTTTTAAGCCGGATTTGGTCAAAAAATTCAGACATGAATTTTGGTCGAAATACGTAATTTTTTCTAACTTTGATCGATGGTTGCTGACTGAAGATGATCTTGCGAAATTTTTTCACAAATTTTTCCGTAATCAGCTGTAACGTGGCCATCATTTGGCAGGTATTACGACATGAAATTCGAAATTTTAAATTTGACGGTACGCCCTTTTCGACAGCCAATATTAAACATGAAACGGGTGATATACGTCTGCAGCTTAACTCAAATGGAGTTAAGCTGCATTTACAGTTTTTCATTTCGTGATCCTGTTTCCTTTTAAAAATACTTCAAAGTTTTAAAGGATATATTTTGTAAAAATGTTCAGAAATATTTGTGCTTGTCCTAGAATGCCACTGGTGATGGCAAGTGAAAGAGCAGGATCTCCCTAAATTTTTCCGTTTTTGTATTTTGCCATATTAGGATAAAAGTATGTGAATAAAGTCCTTTAAAAACTTTATCAAAAGATTTTGGTGAAAATTATGAATGATATTGAAGGATAAAGTTTTTAAAGGACGTAATTTCACTCTTTTTTCCTGATATGTAAAAAAAATAAAATAGGAAAATTAGTGGAGATCCTCCCCCTTCACTAGTGGCAGTAAAAATACTTAAAAAAAAAAGTTTTTTTAAAAGGAAACAGGATTAAGAAATGAAAAACGGTCAATGCAGTTTTACTACATTTAGTCCTTATTTTCAAACGTATTATCGAGTTCCTGTTTAACGTTTTTTTTAATTTTTCTCGGACGGTGTAATTAGTATTTTTTATTGTTTTGCTCGTTCGTTCTTTTAGACTTTGAACTTACATTATACGGACAAGTATGATTTACATTTGTAGAACGTTCCAAACTTTCATAAAATATTTTAAAAAATGATAATTTGCGATTTTTCATAAATGCACAAAAATCTACCGTTATGTTATATAAAAACGGTTGATATGGAGAATATTTGTTATTTAAATTACTCTTTTTAAATAAATTTAAATTGATCTAAAAGAAAGAGAAAAATTCTGATTAATTTTAATTAAAAAAGAAAAAAACAATTATTCGACCTTTAAATAATTATATTTTTAGTCGGTTTATTCTAGCTCGAGGTCATATATCCTTGAATTTTCGAAAAAATAATTTTTCTGTTATAAATTTATTTATGTTGGTCATTTTTGCAAGACTAATTGTAAGCCGACACGTATTTCGGAATTTGCCAGATTCCATTGTCAAGACTATTTAGCAAATACAAAAACCTTTAACTACAAGTATCAAAGGTAACTTAAAAGGTAAATCACGACTATCAAAGGACCAATGAAAAACTATAAATAAATTTTAAACAAAAAAAAAAAATTCTTAAAAATTAATCTGTAAGAATATCAAAGTTTTAATAAGTAAAGAAGTATGACCTCGAACTAGACAAATATTTAAAAAAAAGTTAAAAATACACTCCAATTACTCTGTGGCACAAACTCAGGTTAGCAAAAGTTAGGTTTATTCTGAGAGTGGGGGGTGAAGATAGAGGCTAAATTGGAAGACCCGTATCGCTGCTTTTGTTTATGTTAGTTCGAATTTTTTTAATATGATAATGTTTTTAGGCTGTTGTCTAATTTTAAAAAAGTTGCAGGACAAATAACGAAAAAGAAAACAAGAATTACTATTTTCATTTTCTTAAAACAAAAAATTTTAATAACTTGGGTTTGTAACTTGGATAATAATTCACCTTGAGGTGAATAAAACCGTTTTTCTCCAGCTGGTGAATAAAAAGTAACATAATTATTTTTCAACAAAAAAAAAAAAATTTTTCATCAAATTTTTTTCATCAAAAATTTTTTTTTCATCAATTTTTTTTTTTTTTTCATCAAACTTTTTTTTCCATCAAATTTTTTTCTTCATAATTTTTTTTTTTTTTTTCATAAAACTTTTGTTTCATAATGTTTTTGATTTTTATCAAATTTTTTTCATTAGTTTTTTTTTCATCAAATTTTTTTTTCATCCATTTTTTTATACCCTTTTTTACCACTCTAGTGATAGAGGGTATATATAAGTTTGTCATTCCGTTTGTAACTCATCGAAATATCGATCTGGGACCCCATAAAGTATATATACTCATGATCCCCGATCGATTTTAAAACATTCTAGCGATGTCCGTCCGTCCGTCTGTCTGTCTATGGAAATGGTAATCACGGCCAAAATATTACACGGAGATAACTGAAACTTAACACATTTATTTGAGGTTCTCCCGAGAAGTTTGGTATTGCATTTGAGCGATATCGGTTCAGCGGTTCAAAAGTTATAAATGAAAATGTAAGGACACCTCAAAAATTTTAGTACATTCAACATAACCTAAAAATAAAAAATGCTTTAATTCGGCGGCTGGTTGACATATGTGATTATAATTAAACACCAACTGGTATTTAAACAAGTGCGAACATATTTTTTGACAAAAAAAGAAAAAAATCGCGGATTTTTTTTTACCAAATTTTTTTTTTCGCGGAAATTTTTTTTCAAAAAAATTTGATTTTTTTTTCAAAAGTAATTTTATTTTAAGTAAATTTTTTGCAATAATCTTCTAGACATTGTGGGGGTATCACTACATTCGGCAAGGCCGAATTTAACTTTTTTAGTTGTTTTTCATTAGTTTGTATACCCTCCAACCACAGTATGGGGATATACTCATTTTGTCATTCCGTGTGTTACGCATCGAAATATCGGTCTAGGACCCCATAAAGTATATATATATATTATTGATCAGTGATCGATTCTAAGACATTCTAGCGATGTCCGTCCGTCTGTCTGTCCGTCTGTAGAGGATACGATACAGTCCAAAATAAAAGAGCTAGACTTCCGAAGTTTGGCACGAATATGTCTTATATTCCTAGGCAGGTTAAGTTCGGAAATGGGCAAAATCGGACCAAGGGGGAAAAAGTTCCCTCTTGGAGAACTAAACCAACCTAAAAAAAACCGCATTTTTTGCAGGGTTTTTTGTACTTTTGCTAAATGCAACTTTCTTATCTCAGAAGAAGTTCAAATCGCAAGGGGAAAAAGCTCCCTAACGTCACCCACCAACCTCCCCCCCAAAAAAAAGACGCCCCTGATTTTTTTTTATATTGTTTTTTACATTTTGGAGGGTATAAAAGATTCAAATATATCAAATATATTTTTCATAAATTTTTTTTTTTTCATCAAAAAATTTTTTTTTCATCAAATCTTTTTTTTTCATCAAAAAATTTTTTTTTCATCAAAATTTTTTTTTCATCAAAATTTTTTTTTCATCAAAAATTTTTTTTTTCATAATTTTTTTTGTTTTTGCATCAATTTTCTTTTTTATAATTTTTTTTTTTTTTCATAAATTTTTTTTTATCATATTTTTTTCATCAATTTTTTTTTATCATATATTTTTCATCAATTTTTTTTCGTCAAATTTTGTTATCAAATTTTTTATTATCAAGTTTTTTCTCACCAAAAATTTTTTTTTATATTTTTTTTTTCATAATTTTTTTTTTTACATCAAAAAATTTTTCTTTTCATTAAAAACTTTTTTTCATCAAATTTTTTTTTCACCAAAAATTTTGGGTTCATTAAATTTTTTTAACATAATTTTGTTTTTCATAAAAAAAATCATTTTTTTTACCAAAACTACTTGTTCACCAAGTCTAAGCTTTTCGCCTAAAAATTTTCCATTTGTTTATCAAATGTATATAAAACAAGTGAGAGTGTTATATTCTTTGGAGCCGAATCTTTTATACTCTCCAAAATGTAAAAACAAAAAAAAAAATTTTTTTCATCAATTTTTTTTTTATCATATTTTTTTCATCATTTTTTTTCATAAAATTTTGTTATCAAATTTTTTAGTATCAATTTTTTTTTCACAAAATTTTTTTTTTTCATATTTTTTTTCTCAATTTTTTTTACATCAAAAAATTTTTCTTTTCATTAAAATTTATTTTTCATCAAAATTTTTTTTCACCGAAAATTTTGGGTTCATAAATTTTTTTTTAACATAATTTTGTTTTTCATGAAATAAAAATCATTTTTTTTTACCAAAACTACTTGTTCAACAAGTCTAAGCTTTCGCATAAAAATTTTCCATTTGTTTATCAAATGTACATAAAACAAGTTAGAGTGTTATATTCTTTGGTGCCGAATCTTTTATACTCTCCAAAATGTAAAAACACTTTTTTGCACTTATTTTTGCACTCACTTACGAAATGTACAGCTCTTTTGGTTTTTTAATGGGGTCCTCGACTGATATTTCAATTTGTTTTGCATGGAATAGCAAAGAAATATAACATTATTTTTACTAAAAAAAAAACTTTGCTTTGTCAAGTACACCCAAAGGCTAGTTGGTAGCGTGCTAGCCTTTCAACCTGGGGGTCGTGGGTTTGATTCCCACCAGAACCCTTGGTTTTTTTCGATACAACGAGACGACGGTCATTGTTACCAGTTCTCGGTTAGGTGGAATTTATTAAAAATGAGTTGTAAATAAATATAAAGAATAAATAAAAATAATTGATCATGTGATCAAAACTATTATATTATACACCCAAATCTTCCGCAACACATTATCATGATTTAATGTTTTG
Organism: Pegoplata infirma; assembly: GCA_963921195.1. Classification (NCBI taxonomy): domain Eukaryota; kingdom Metazoa; phylum Arthropoda; class Insecta; order Diptera; family Anthomyiidae; genus Pegoplata; species Pegoplata infirma. The sequence continues at coordinate 208,015,009 of OY992537.1, read as the reverse complement.
GGCAAGAGTACAAAATTCGCAGGCATTTTTTAATCGACCTTCGAACTTTGCCGATTTTCAGCATATTGTTTATATGGTTTTTTGGCTATAACTCGTCGACTAATTGATATTTTTTCAATCTGTTAAACCCAAACTATTGCTAGAGACCTGTCCAACAATTAAAATTTTTTAAAAATTTGATTTAGAAAATTTTTGTGGTGCTTATAAAGCAAAATATTTTCAAATAGCTTGAAAAAAAAAATAATTTTTCCAACAGTTTGCTTCATAAGCACCACACAAATTTTCTAAATCAATTTTTTTAAAAATTTTAATTGTTGGACAAGTCTCTAGCAATAATTTGGCATTATAGATTGAAAAAATATCAATTAGTCGACGAGTTATAGCCAAAACACCAAATAAATAATATGCTGAAAATCGGCATTTGACTGCAAAGTTCGAAGGTCGATTAAAAAAAAAATCGAACTAACATAAACAAACGCCGCGATACGGGTCTTCTAATTTAGCCTATATTTTCATCCCTCACTCTCAGAATCAACCTAAGTTTTGCTAACCTGAATTTATTCCACAGTGTTACACTGAGAACTAAATTACTACTTAAATTGTGTAAATTTAAACAAAATGTATAATTTTATTTGAAATTAGTTGAAATTTACTTAATTTTAAGAAGAAAATTATTCTTTATTAACTAAAAAGTGGAAAAATTATTAAGTTGTGGTACTTTATTAAAAATTTTTTTTTTTTAATTTTTTTTTGTTTAATTATACTTACTGTCACATTATTTACCGAAGTTTGGTATAATTTAAAATGCACACTTAAAGCCACTACACCGCGTTGCACCACCTTTAATTGACACTTTTCAAATGTTCCGAATTTTATATCAAATTCATCACATTTAATATTAGTAAATTTTAATGCTGCCAATGCAGTAGTTATTGAATTTAATAAAATTATTAAAATATAAATATTCGACAAGTTCATGTTGCTGACTAAATGTTTAGTTTTTAATGATTGTATTAAACTATGTAAATCTTTATTAAAATGTACAATAAAAACTAATTTTAGTAATTTTGCTCTTTGAAAAACATTTTTAGATCAATCTAGCAATATATATTTTGCATATTTAAAATTTAAATTAGTTGAAACCACTAGCGGAACTGAAAGGGGCGCTATCTTTTATAGTTAAAACTTCCTCTTAGGGTGAGTTATTGACATGTCGCTTAAACTTAGTTTTAATGACAGTTTGGTTAAAAAAAAATCGCCGTTTTGGGTATTATTGAAAACTTATAGCGGATGAAATCGATATGATGGCAACTTCAAAATAAGTCGAGGCTAAAGCTTATACACTACTTTTTACGATTCAGAACTCATTTGGTCAGTCGCCATAACCCTTTGAGCACCAATTGTCTTTCAATGATGTTTTTTCCCCGTTTTTGGGGAAAAGACCTTATTTAAAGACAATTGTTGCGACTGAGAAAATCAATTATACATCTTTAACCCTTTGACGACCATACATTTTCTACCGAGGCGATTTTGATTTTCTGTTCATTGCCTTTATCTTTGACCTAATAAAACAAAAAATTGGACCCCTAACCACTCTCCTTACCCTTAATTTTTCATGGGGAAAAATTTTGCCCTTCGACGATTACGCAGCTCTGGCCAAAGCTATTTGCTATTCGCTGTGATTTTTAAGATCTGAAACTCTATTGTAGATATTCTACAAGAATTTGGACCTATAAACCCCCTTCTTGAGCCCAATTTTGCTTGACAAGTATAGATCCTTTTGTCCCTAAAATAGAGAGTTTTATTTTACAAACTTTGGGGACTTACAGTGAGTAAGTGGATAAAGTTAGAGACTAACTTAAAACTAGACTTTTATTGCCACAATACTCCCCTATAATTCACCTTTTAGAATATTTGCCCTATCTTTTACCTGAACCAAAATAATCGCCAAAAACGATTTGGCAAGAATACTTGCCTGTGGTCGTCAAAGGGTTAAGAGCAATGTTTGAACTTTACCCTTGACTTAATTTTAAGCCGTTAGCACATCGTTTTCATCCGCTATGAGTTGTCAAATATGTCAGAAAACACGATTTTTATACCCTCCACTTAGTGATAGTTTGTAATTTTGTCACTCCGTTTATAACTCATCAAAATATCGGTCTGGGAACCCGTAAAGTATATATATTCATGATCCCCGATCGATTTTAAGACATTCTATCGATGTTCGTCTGTCTGACAGTCTGTCTGTGGAAATGGTGATCAGGGACGAAATATTACACGGAGATGACTGAAACTTAACATATTTATTGGAAGTTCTCCCGCGAAGTTTGGTATTGTGGAACAAATTCAGGTTAGCAAAAGTTAGGTCGATTCTGAGAGTGAGGAATGAAAATAGAGGCTAAATTCGAAGACCCGTATCGCGGCGTTTGTGTATGTTAGTTAGATTTTTTTTTAACCGACCTTCTAACTTTGCAGTCAAATTCCGATTTTCAGCATATTGTTTATTTGGTTTTTTGGCTATAACTCGTCGACTAATTGATATTTTTTCAATCTGTAAAAGCCAAATTATTGCTTGAGACATGTCCAACAATTGAAATTTTTTAAAAATTTATTTAGAACATTTTTGTGGTGCTTATGAAGCGAAATGTTTGAAAAATTATTTTTTTTTTCGAAAATATTTTGCTTCATAAGCACCACAAAAATTGTCTAAATCATTTTTTAAAAAAATTATAATTATTGGACAAGTCTCTGGAAATAATTTGGCTTTTAGAGATTGAAAAAATATGAATTAGTCGACGAGTTATAGCCAAAAAACCATATAATTAAATGCTGAAAATCCGCATTTGACTGCAAAGTCCGAAGGTCGATTAAAAAAAAATCGAACTAACATACACAAACGCCGCTATACGGGTCTTCTAATTTAGCCTCTATGTTCACCCCTCACTCTTAGAATCGACCTAACTTTTGCTATCCTGAATTTGTTATACAGTGTAGTTGGACAAATACTGAGCTCTGGCGCTCTCGTGTGTTGGAGGGCAGTTATATCCCTGCACTCAAAAAATTATGTCATTAACTGTTTGTAGTTTATTTAAAAAATTTTCCGTTTAGTCGTTTTTAAAAGAAAAAACATTTGTTTGATGTTCAGTTTTTATTAACGATTACTTCAGTCCTTTGTTTCAAAAATAACACACTAAAAATAAAGACTTTCATTAACATTAAATTTTTAAAGTCATTTATTTTTGTTCTGTAAGTAAAAACTACTGATTATTCTTTTGATTTTTAATGATTTGTGTAAATTACTTTTTTTTAAATTGTTGGTATTTTTTAATGAAATATCATTAGTTTTTACCTACAAAAGTCAGTTATTTTTTTTGTAGAAAAACAAATCAAAAAATTATTTATAGAAATATAAAAACATGTTTGTATCAAGTGACTTTGGCACGATGGGTAGAGTGTCTGGCCAGAATGTAGTTGATTGCGGGATCGATTCCCCAAAAATTTTATTAAAAATTTTTAAAAAAATATTTCAATAAAAAATTGTAAAAAATTACCTACGAAATCATTAATTTTTATTGTTTTCGTAGGTTTTTTTTTTTTGAAATTTGTTGGTAAAAATAACAGAACTATCATTAATTTTTAATGTTTTCGTAGGTTATTTTTTTCGAATTTGTTGGTAAAAAAGAGTGAAAAAATTTAATTTTTTAATGTTTAATGTTATATATTTTAGAAATTTTTGTCAACAGTTAAAAATAAATGTTGATGTTTGTTAAAACAAATGAATAATTACTGGGATGGTTTTCAATTGTTTATTCACTGGTTTTAAGTGTGTTTTTGATTTGTTTTTGCCTACAAAATATTTTGAGTGTGCAATTTTAAAGAAGGTTCAAAGACTGGCGTGTATACGTTTTACTGGTGCTATAAGATTGGCACACCAGGCCGGTCTAGAAGTGGAACTCAATATTCAGCCCGTAGATGTGAGAGTCACAAATGCATAAGCAACGCTCTTGGTGACCCTTAATCTTGTAAAGTGCGGTAGGCGACATAGAACTGCAACAGAAAATTTACTATAGCTCACTATAGACAAGCTTTGGCAGACCCTTCAAAGTTTAAGTACCACCTAAGAAAGACTGGGTGGCAAACTCTGAGTTAATAGCCTAGCAAAATAAATCGGGATTTTGGCAGCACAGCTTCTTTTTCTACCATACCATGGAGCATACAAAGAGCGCTTGAGTATGCAGTAGAGGTACATAAAAAACAAGTACAAAAGTTAAATTCGGCCTTGACGAATGTAGTGATACACTCCACCATTTCAAAAAGATAATTAAAAAAAAACTTTATTTAAAAAGGAAATTACTTTTGACAAAAAAAAAAATAAATTCCGCAAAAAAAAATTTTGGTAAAAAAATCCACGATTTTTTTCTTTTTTTGTCAAAAAATATGTTTATACTTGTTTAAATACCATTTTGTGTTCAATTATGTTCACACATGTCAACCAGCAGCCGAATTAAAGCATTTTGTATTGTTTGGTTATGTTGAATGTACTGAAATTTTTGAGGTGTCCTCACATTTTGGTTCATAACTTTTGAACCGCTGAACCGATATCGCTCAAATGCAATACCAAAGTTCTCGGGAGAACTTCCAATAAATATGTTAAGTTTCAGTCATCTCTTTGGGATATTTTGTTCGTGATCACCATTTCCACAGACAGACAGACATCGCTAGATTGTCTTAAAATCGATCGGGGATCATGAATATATATGGGGCATTCCATGCCAAATCACTCACTTTTAGGCCCGACCCCCTTCGATTAATTTTATTTTTGGATATGTTTTAGTACGTATTAAATGCAACTTCCAGCCAAATTTTCAGCCTTTTATACCAAGGTGGTGTTGAGTAATCAATTTTTCAAAATGGCGATTTTTTCCAAAAAATGAAAAAATTTAAATTTTCAATCAATTTTGACCAGTAAAAAATATAGATATATTAAAAAAAGATGGACAACATTTTGTTGGTAGTTAAATGTAGTTTTATAAAAAAAAATATGAAAAATTATTCGAAGTAACTATCACTTGTTTTTTATCGTATAAAAATTAAAATCGACTTTTTGAAAAAGTCCGAAACCTTCGATTTTTTTTTAAAAATGTCAAAAAATTCTACTCTAAATTACGCAACTTTTAAGTCATAATTCGAGATGTGATCGTAATTCGTTCTATTTTTATTCAAATTTTTAAAATTGCACTTTTTTTTTTTTGACTCTGGTTTATTTTATATGGTGCTCCAAAAAAAATAATTTGGTAAATATTGACCGTAACTTCCCCTAGATATATTAACTTGGGTGTAAAAATACGTTTCAGAAAATTTTAGGATGATCGGACATGGGTAAGGCGTGCCGCATCGGCTTTGAAGTTTGAAAATCGGATTACAAGGGAAAATATGCATTTTTTTCTGTTTTCTTAATTTTTTTGGTATTTTAAGTTAATTTTGAATTCAAGTGGTTACAGAATTGAAATGTAGAGTAAAATGTCTCTCTATTAAGGTCATAAAAACCGAAATCGGTTTAAAATCAGCCAAGTTATTACAACTTCCCCAGGCATCTAACGTGTGGCAGACAACTTGATTAATCAATACAATCCGATTTTTGAAATTCATTGAAATTTTCTACTGTAATAACATTTTTTTATTCTTCAAGTTCAAATGTTATTAGATGACAAGTATTTTTCATATTGTGTTTTGCTAACATTTTTTAAATTAGTGCTAAAAATGCCTGCATTTTCCACACCCTTTTGAAATCTCTATTTTAAAAAAAAAAAATATTTTTTTTGTTTTAAAATTTGGAAAAGTCAAAAAAATATTACACTGAAACATGAATAATGAAAAAATGTTATTACAGTAGAAAATTTCAATAAATTTAAAAAAGGGCCTCGTATTTTTTAATCAAGTTGTATGGCACACGCTAGATGCCTGGGGAAGTTGTAATAACGTGGCTGATTTTCAACCGATTTTAGTTTTTAGTACCTTATTAGAAAGGCATTTTACTCCACATCGTAATTCTGTAATCACTTGAATTAAAACTTAACTTAAAATACCAAAGAAATTGCGAAAACAGAAAAAAAATCATATTTTTCCTTGTAATCCGTTTTTTAAACTTCAAGGACCATGCTAAGCGCCTTACCCATGTCCGATCGTCCCAAATTTTTGTGAGACGTATATTTACCTCCAAATGAATATATTTAGCGTAAGTTAGGGTCAGTATCTACCATTTTTTTTTTTTTTGGAGCTCCATATAAAATAAATCAGAGCCAAAACATAAAAGGTGCAATTTTAAAAATTAAAAAAAAAAATAGAAAGAATTGTGATCACATCTCGAGTTATGGCTTAAAAGTTGCATAATTTAGAGTAGAATTCTTTTAGTTTTTTACAAAAAAATCGAAGGTTTCGGACTTTTTCAAAAAGTCGATTTTAATTTTTAAACGTCAAAAAATAAATGATAATTACTTCGAATAATTTTTTCACATTTTTTTTCTAAAACTACATTTAAATACCAACAAAACGTTGTCCAACTTTTTTTAAAATATCTATATTTTTTACTGGTCAAAATTGATTGAAAATAAAATTTTTTTCATTTTTTGGAAAAAATCGCCATTTTGAAAAATTGATTACTCAACACCACCTTGGTATAAAAGGCTGAAAATTTGGCTGCAAGTTGCATTTAATACGTACTAAAACATATCCAAAAATAAAATTAATCGAAGGGGGTCGGGCCTAAAAGTAAGTGATTTGGCATGGAATGCCCCATATACTTTATGGGTTATATTTCGATATTTCGATGAGTTACAAACGGAATGACAAACTTATAATACCCTCCATCACTAAGTGGGTCTTATTAGCTCAAAAAAATAAAAAAAACTTATTAAAAATTGGCCAAAATTAAAATCAAAACGAAAAAAAAATTAATTTTTTGTAATTATTTTTTTATTAAGCGAATGAAACGAAAGAATGATGAGAAAGAGTACTTCAATTAGTGGTAAGAAGCGCTTTATCAGTGCTTCCAAATAATGTTCTAAACATCGCCCACAGGAGTTGACTTGCAGGCGCTCTTCGACTCGTATTTCCTTTTTTAAAGCTACTTCCAGTTCAGCAACATTTCTGCTGAGAGAGAATGCAATCTCAATTTTAAGGACGGATCGCAAATGAAGATGGGTATGGCGTTAGGAAGTACATTCTGAAGCCGCGCAGATGATGATGACAAGGGACCTACGGCTCTAAAGGCCTTTGAATCAAACACTGGGAAATCGGGAATCATAAGGAAATGTATACAATCTTTTAGTCGAATCACTCAACACATATTCAAGTCTAGAACCATGGACACATTCGAGTCGCTGAAAACGACATGTTTGATGAATGTACGAGGAATGGCTGAGTCGGTGATGTAAGAGGTTAATTCAGACGTCTTGGTTCCTATAGTGTAATGGATGAATGAAGTAGACAGTACGAGTATGTCAGAGAATATAATGAATAATAAGTGAATATCACTTACAGTGCCTAATTAAGACTTTCGTACAAGCGTGGTGATTTTCATGCTGATGTACTTGATGAATCCGGTTATGACAAGGAACCTACGTCCTTGCACCGTTAATATATTCGTAAATAGTCTTGAAGGGAAGCGTTAGAAACAATCCCTTCTTCGAATCAGTCAGCAGACACTCAAGCTATTCTAGGTAACTGGACACAGTGGAGTCGCTGGAAACGAAATAAATGATGAAGTCGGTGGTGGAAAATGTTAAACAGATATAACGGTTCCTATAGTGTAATTTATGAACGAGTTTGACAGTAAATCAGCGAACTCTAATAGTGACTATTGCAGGAGTTGTGGAGAAGTGGATAAGTAATTAGTGAAGTACTTATTATGTCAGGTCTGACGAAATACATCCTTAAGTATATAAGCAAAGATTTTTCGATGACCTGAAATGCCACCATGATTTCTCATTGACTTTTCTAACAGAATATCTTTGTCATATCTTTTTGTTATCAATAACATTGTTTACATTGTGCCGGGTATCAACATATTCGGCAAGACCAAATTAAAAATTTTTACCTGTTTTCACTGCCTGGTATTTCATTTTCAAAATTCCTGTCATATTCATGCCAAAGGGTGAGCATCCACAGTTTGGTATGGCATCGTCCATGGACGTATCCAGGGGGTGGGCACAGGGGGCACGTGCCCCCCCCCCCCTTTTTAATTACTTTTCAAGTACTTCTAGTTAAAAGTAAATATAAATAGGCGATGGCAAACAATTTTGGGAGTTGTGCTTCCCCCCTTTTCAAATTCTTGGATATATCGCTGGCATCGTCCCTAGAACGGATCCAGATATTATATTTTAACTTGTTTAATTACACAAAAATTTAAGGTACGGGTTAACAACATAAATTTCCCACAATTAATTTATTTATAATTGAATCTTTATAATCTTCTAATAACAATAAGTCTTCGCGCGCGTAAACACAAAACAATTTGTCTTACACACACAAATGAGGACACACTTTTGTTTTGTATTGTATGACATTGTGTGTGTTGTTAAGATTTCAATTTCAATAAGCTCTTTATAATCCCTTTTAAATGTCTTAATACCTTGTTATGACAATTTTAAACATACTAAAAGTGACCTGCTACAAAAGACGTGAAGAGAGATGGAGACATTGCTGGCGAGAACATGAGGGAAACAAGGCCCCTACACAATGCAGTTAAATGTTGTACAAATATCTTAAAGTGCACACTCATACATATGTAGAAACTATAATATTTTGAACAGTGAAATCTTGAGGTTAAAGATAAGATGTTCTGAATCACCCCATGGCATGCCATGGGGTGATTCTCTTTTTGAAAATAGAGCTATTGGCCTGTTGAAGCTTCTCATGCTTACGGGTTCCCAGGTTTGGAAACGGGAACAATCTTCCCAAGTTTCCACATATTTGGAATAATTACAAGTTGCCCCGCGGGGTAAAGGTTCTTACCATGTATGCCAACCATTTCTCTCCCCCGTGTTTAAGCATTATCATTACAAGAACAACGGGACTTATTGAGGACTTCGCATCCATGATAGCTTTGTAGACATCTTCCGCAGTGATATCTATACCTTTTGTCAGAGGTAGAGATCTTATCTTCCTTCGGATGTCTCGGTGGTACCTATTGGGTCTGTCAATTTGTCACATATGCTGACGTTGTGGTGAGATCTGTAAAAAAGAAAGCACCTGCCAACATAAAGGGGCATTCTTCAGGGATCTCTGAAATATCTGCCTAAATAGGCAAGACACTGTGGTCTGGGAGTTAATACAAGTAATTCTAAACTTCTTTTGTTTACAAGGAAAACTAGGATTCGTGCTTTTGATCCTATTTCTCTGGACGACACTGAAATTGCTTCCTCATTATTTCAAAGTATTTTGATGTAGGAAGTTTCCTGTGTCGTTATCACGAATGTACAGAGAATGGTGTCGATGTGCATGACTGGTGCTCTTCTTAGAAGATAACAATACTACAAAATGTGAACTCTGCTCCCTCTATGAGCATTTTTGAGCGCCACTTTATCACTATTATACAATCCAGGGAGTTTTGGTTAGGACATTATGGGTAGTGGAGCCTCCATACATTTTTACACATAAGGATTGAAGATACACGAAATAAATGGGCTTCGGAGTGTATTCGGAAGAGCTTAGGTTGAGTCTGCCTCAAAGATTGCCAGTGACGCTGGCAACAACGGCAGTGACTAACTGGTTAGGTTGTAATGTATTTTCTTCAACTGCAATCAACATCAATTCTGACAGTGAATCCGCGGTCAAGTCCCTGGGTCAATGTTTCTAAAAACAAGATCTGACCTTAACTGCACCACGCATTTAAATAAGATGACCAAACAGTTTGACATACGGCTAATATGGGTTCCAGGTCCCAGAAACAGTCCAGGAAATAATGGCGATGAGCTTGCAAGACTGAGAACTACCTTACAGGTTCCAACTGAATTGGAATGTGTTGGTATGCCTCTGTAAGCATGCAAGAAAAATCGTAGGCTTTTTTCAGTAACAAAGACTACTCGGAGATGGACATATGGATGGAAATGTGAGACTACATGACATATTTAGCTGTCTCTTAATTAGAAGTGCACTAGGGATCTGCTAACGCTTCCAAGAGAAGAGATTTGGAGGGTGGTTGATGTTACTACCAGGCACTGCCTTATAGAAAGGCATGATGAACAGTTAAATCTGCATTAAAATGATTTTCCCAGATTTGCTTGGATGAGGAAGAGTTGAAAACGATCGGCCACTTTATCTGGGATTCAGGGAGATGCACTATCTTTTAGATTTGTCGGATGTCTAAATTCAATATCTTAGGAATTCTATAAGGAGCTTAAATTGGTTAAACGGCAGGAACTAGTATGGGAACCTTACTACCGGACCTCAGAGTCTATGTGTGCTGGCGTAAAGTATCAGCAGCCATTTGTAAACTAACTTAACCAGTATTAACTCGGTACTAAAATATTTCGTGTTACTGATCTATAGTAAATTTATGTTTGAAAGAGTATGTCATTTATATAAAGACTTTACTGTTTTTGTGTACGTTTAATAAATGTCTTTTTCCCACCATTTGTATTACTGTGTTAGATTCGTATGCTTGGTTTGTTTTGAAAATCTTGATTAATATTTGTATGGCATGGTGCAGCAGCAGTTTGCCCATATAAATCTATGTATGTTTATTGAAAATTCATAAGCTTTTTATATTAAACTCGAAGCCCAAGTGGTGCTCATGGTAATGTTAAACGTGACCAATGCTTTACTTTTATATAATCCGAGCTAAAAAACATTCGCTGCTCACACTTAAAACGTAGGTAAATAGGTGACTACCGATTTATCAATTGTTCTCGGTATTCCCGGAAGTACCGGGAACTATTCAAGAACCGGGAAACCGGTACCATTTCCCGGTACTACCGAGATTCTGGAATATCTGTAAAATGACTTTCAATTTGAATTAGCAAATTTTTAGCAGTTTTTTTTTTTGCTGAAATGGTTATTTAAAGTAAATTCTCTATCATTCAGGTATAAAAAACAACAAAATAAAATCTGCACCTTGACTGATTCTGGTTGCTGAATTTCAAAAAATTTGTGTGCAGATTTTTTGCAAATTATTTTGTTATTTTACATAAATTGTCTGTTGGCATTTTTTTGGAAATCTTATTCTTGAATAAAAGTATAACTTAAAAAGAATCTAAGAATATTTTCTTAAGTTTTTTGTGCAGATTTTTCTGATGGTTGGAAAGATTTCTTTGATGATTTCACATCGATAATCATGACAGATATTAAGCAAACCGTGTCTGGTAAAATCAGCAGATTTCTCATATGGATTTTCAGCAGATTATCTGTTGATTGGACAGAAAACTTATTTTGAGTGCGGACATTTTTGAAAAATACATAACTTTGATCGAAGGTCTCATCTGGTTTAAATGATCTGATTGGGATAAAACTAAGTTTAAATGAAAGTTTGTCTAAAGCTCTATGAAATAGTCGAGGAAGAAAATTATTTTTTTTTTTTAATTTCTTCAACTCTAGAAAATCCGCAATTTTTTTGCAAATTTCAAATTGCAATATCTCCAAGACCGTTGCACCGATTTAAAAATTTTTTTGGCATTTATGTAGTTGGTTCCATTAAATTATTTTCATATCTAAAATAAGCTTTCAAACATCCACACTCAACTCATTCATATAAAGTATGTGTGCATTTGAATGACCAAAGATATGAACAATCATATTCAATTGTCAAGTACCAATTTCATAGGTGCAATTCTCCTATTCATATGTCGTTGACAGTTTAAATTAGACAATAATAATACAGATATTGTATTATTTCTATTTTTTGTTTAGAAAACAATTTTGACACAAATAGATCAAATACCTCAGATATGTTAAGTATTTAGTAGTTTAATAGTTTTATAGTGAAATAACACGTTTATGTTGAAGTTGTTGGGTTTTTTTTACTACTATAATATTTCTTGCAATAGTTTTAAAGTAATTTTAATTGTTAAAAAAAAAACTTAGATTTATGATAATTTTTTTAGATAAATTGGTATTAGGCATTAATTTTATAAATTAAAAAGTTTTAAACTACTAATTAAAAATAATAATAAACCATAACACATTTCAACAAATTAAATCTGACTTTTTGAACTTTTTTTTAGCTTTTTCTACACAAAAAAAAATTTGTTAAATTACAGAAAAGTTCGTAATTTTTACTATGAAGAAAAAAGTCTCTTAAAATCATGTCTTTTTGTCGTCAAAATGTTGTAAATTTCCAATTTGATTGGTAAAATGTTTGTTATCAGCCGAAAAAATTTCGGAAGAAAATTGTAAATTTACAAGATAATTTGTAAATTTACAAAAAAAATTTTAATTTACAAAAAAAATAAGTTTTTTGCAATTAGATCAATAAAATGTAATAAGCAGGGACAGGATCTACATTCACTAAAAAACTATATTTTAGGCGCCTAAAATATGCAGTAAAAATCTTTAAAATATTCACTAAAAACTACAAAAATTTACACTAAAAATTATAAAATTTTTAAAATTTTTTTTTAATAATTTTTTATTTTGTTAGCTTATTAACGAAAAAAATCATTTTGGTCAGACAAGTATTTGACCTCGAACAAAAATTTGTGAAGCCTTCCTAACAGGCAAATTAATGATGTTTACAAAAAAAAAATCATAAAAAATGGAAAAAATAAGTTAAAACTAAAATTTTATACAAAATATGACCTAACAATATGCATTTATAGCAAAATACCAGCAAAATATGGAAAAATATGCATTTTCGCTAAAATATGCAAAAATATGCACTAACGAATCGATGCCATTTTAAAGCAAATTCTTTGATTTGAAAAGATATTTGGTTTATTCTTTTCTAAGACTAACAGGAAAAAACTTGCATTTGCATGAGAATCCTCTCCTTGGTTATAATCCTCAAAAATTTCATGAAAAAATAATAAATTTAAAAGAAAAGTTGTAAATTGAGAAAAAAAAAAATAAATTTACGCAGAAAAGTTTTAATTTTACAATTTTTATTGTTAACAAAAATTTTACCAGTAAAATTGTAAATTTACTTTTTGATGCGATAAAACTGGCAAGGAATTCTCGTGATTTTTAAGATTTTTCGCTGTCTCCTTTAATTTAACAAGATTTTTACCAATAAAATTTTTTTAAAACTTAAAAAAATTTTCAAACATTTTTTTAAAACCATTTTGATGATTTTTTTTTTCCAAAATACAAAAAAAAATTGCCAAAAAATTTTTTACAGTTAGAAAAATTTTTTACATTTAGAAAACCGATTGTCCTGAAACGTGCGTATAGGAAAGAGGGGATCAAAATAAGAGTTATCTGTTTTTTTTATAGATGACCAATCTGATATTTAGCGGGTTAAAGGGGAGGGGGAAAAGTGGATTTTTTTCGTTTTTTGAGGATTTTCCCCATTTCTTCAAAAGAAACTATATGAACATTTTATACAGATAGAAAAGCTTTTTGATGGCCTATCCAATGGTGTATCGGTCGTGTCCAAATTTGGCTTCGTTAAGTTCGTTATTGTGAAAAATGTGTAATCGTTGGGGTAGTTTATATGGAGATATATTTACGTACGACCGCCAAAATCACATATAGTAATCTCTATCAAAATTAAGCTGACCCTTATTTTTTCATTTGGCGAAATTTCTGATAGTTCGGCTTTTATACGGATTTTCCCGAAAGCACTTAGTTTTTCATAAGGTGGCAACCCTTTTTTAAATTTGAGATTGGGCAGCTAAAAAGAACAGATAACACTTTTTTTCCCTCCTCATTCCCATATTCAAGTTTCAGAACAATCGGTGAGTGCCCTGTGAAAAAAAACAAAAACCACATGTCTGAATTTCTTTGTGTGGATAGACAAAATTCTAAACTTAAAAAAAATCAAAAAAAAAAAGTAGCTGGATTTTTGATAAATTAACTTTTTTAAAAAATTAAAAATTTCAGAACAGATTCTGAAAATTTAAAAAAAAAAATTTAATCGATAGCCCATACAAAACTATACATGAATGTAAATTTTTAAAATTGTAGTGCATTCAGTTTAGATTTGATAAATATTTAAACAAAGCAACTCGACACAACTTTGACCATTTTTCGAATATTTGACCACGCCTCCTAAGCCCAATTTTTTTTTATAGGGATATCCATGCAACGTATTCCGAAATTTACATTACACATGTTTTTTTTTCGCCGGACATTTGGTAATGCCTCATATTGTATAAGATTGTCATTCCGTTTGGAACTCATTGAAATATTGCTCTGAGACCCCATAATGTACCTATATATTTTATTGATCAGAGATCGATTCTAAGAAATTCTAGCGAAAAAAAAAACTTAAAATTTCTTTCCGTTAAGCCTTTTATAGAGCTTAATACAATCTTTCATTCAAACTTAATTTAAACCAAATCCGATAATTTTAACCCGTGGCGCCATGCGATCAAAGTTTTTGATGAGGCCTCAACATGAACATGAAAAGGACTCGAATCAGAATAAACTCATAATAAATTACATAATTTTCTAAAGAATTCTGATGATGGGGGAACTGGAACTCTTCCCGAAACGATCGTCAATTCATTCCTGAAAATTGTCAAATTTTTTGAAAGCAAGAAACTCTGAGTATTTAATGTGAGAATATCCTAATAAAGAAAGTAGAGTTATTATAAGTACTTATTATGTTAATTCATAATGGGAAACATGAAAAGGCCTCGAATCAGAATAAACTCTTTTTCATTGCACAACTAATTTTAAAAAAATTTCACCAAAAAGTTGGATATTTAAAAAATTAAAAAAAAAGTATTATTATTTTTGGAATTCTGAAAACGAATATCTTGGATCGGTCGAGCGGTTTTTGGGTTATCGCCATTTGAAATTTCCAAGTGTTTTTCAAAAATGGCGGGTTTTTCCAACTTTCAAGAAATTTTGTAAGACAATTCTAAAAATTCCATTGACTTTTTAATAGACCTTGTGACAAACTTTATTTTTAACTCTTTTTTAAACAAATCACACCGTTTTTACACGTGGCGCCCTTCGTTTAAAGTTAACAGTTTTTGGTAAAAATACCAAAACTTTGATCGAAAGGCGTCAGGGGTTAAAATGATCGGATTTGCCTCAAATCGATTTTTAATGATAGTTTTTCTCAAGATGTATGAAAGATTGATGGAAAACAAACTTTGAGATATTTTTTTTTAACCTCTTGATCTTAGAAAAAACAGATATTACAAATCATATGATATCATCTTCAGCGCAAAAAATTTATAAATTTGATGTTTTGCAAAACATATTGTTCTAATTTTTTTTAAATATTAAAAATCTAAAACTTTAATCACCGGGCACCACGGGTTAATTTAATACAATTTCCCTCAAATTTGTACTACATAATGTGAGGCATAATAGAATAAAAATTCGACCGGACACTTGGGAAAATCACAAGTTGATGTAAAAATGCGACTCACTTGTGACATACTGATGTATTTTTTTATACATGCAAACATTTTTCATGGATTTTTTCACCAATTTTTTTTTTCGGGGTAAGTTTCAAATATTTTTTTCCAATATTCTTTTTTAAACAATTTTTTTTCAGCAACTTTTTTTTCAAATCTTTTTTACATATATTGGGACAGGCAGAATTTACTTTTTTTACTTGATTTTGTTTAAAATGTTCAATCTTTAATTATTTTTATTATGAGGATTAAAACTCATAATAATAAAATAATTATCCCAATAAAAAGCAACAGGGTCATTAATGTTAGCATATGCAGAAAATCCGATTGGGTATATGTCTGCATAAATGTAAAAGAGAGATCTGAAGAGGAACAACATAAAATCGAAAACTCTTATACGCTCTTATACACAGTATACATAATGTTGCAGACTGTTAAAAAACAAAATGTTACACAATTTAAGAGAATTTTAAAGAATTTGTGAGAATCTTTGCAGACTCTGCAAAGTAATTGTACAGATGGTAATGTTACTGTGAATAATTTTAGCAGAAATCAATATTTTTATTTGAATATGAAGTTAATAAAATGAAAATTTAGCTCTATAAAGAGCAGAATTTAATATTGTTTTATTTTTTTTCATATTTTTGCAAAAAACAGTTACAATAATCACAGTTGAAAAAGTGGTATAAAATTTGTTAAGGAATGTTTTATTGGAAAATTACCTTTTTTTTGAAAAAAACGTTGGAGCAAGTAACAGTAACTGTTTTTATGTATTTCTTTCTATGAACACCTTAACGTATGAGTGATTTTAACTACCGTGTAAATTTATTATTCATATGTTAGAGTGTTTGTTCTTTCCTGACACCTATAAATTGTGGTAATCACTTTCTTATTACTTATGTACAGGAGTGGATCAGGGGAGATCCTCCCCACAAACCGAATTCGAAATAATAATAGAATGGAAGGAAAAGAAATGTAGAAAAATAAAAGAAGATGATGAATCTAAGAATTGTTTTCCTTAAAAAAATTTCTATGAATCTGAGAATTTGTCTACAAGAAAAAGGCTTCGGAATTTTTCTAGAGAAAAAATGTCTCGGAATCGTTTAAAAAGATCTTTACACTTTTTAACCTGAAAATTGCCACAAAAAAACAGAAAAAATGCTGAAAAGTTGTAATTATTGTCTAATCTCAGATATTTGCTTAAAAAAAGTTTTTCAGAATCTGATAACTTTTTGAAGCGACAATGTTTTAGAATTCTTCTGTAGAAAAAAACATGTTTCAGAATCCAATTCTTTTTTTAAGGGAAAAAATGTTTTAGATTTTGAGAATTTTTCAATGGAAAAAAATATTTTAGAGCCTGAGAAGTTTTCTATGGGGAAAATGTCTCTAAATCTGAGAATTATTCTAAATATAAGAATTTTTCTATCGGAAAATTGTCTCAGTATCTGAGAATTTTCTATAGAGTTAAAACATATAAATTCAACATAAAATAGTAACATTTTTGACATTACCCCTTTCGAATTAGATAAAACTTGGAATATAGTTTGGCCATTACAAATTATTGTTTAAAAATTTTGGACTTCTGGTTGGTTTTTCTGTCCGAGATATGGGGTCTTGAAAATTTTGAAAATCGTATATATTTGTCAAAAATATTCTGCCATAAATGACTCTATCTCAAAAAGTAATCATGGTACTGGTCTCATTCAGGTTTCAAAGCTTGTAAATCTACAATAAAATTTGCTGATTTTGAACCCACAATTTTTTTGGTAAAGTAAGCAAATTTGAGGACCCCATTGGGTTCGGGTCCGATAGGTCCAGACCCAGATGGGCCTAGACCTAGTTGGGTTCCTTTAAAATCGTCATAGTTTTTGATCCAAAATTTGTGTCCGTTTCGCTCTACCTTGCTTAGTTTTTGAGATACGTGATTTTAGGGGACCACTGTGGTTTTGAGAATTAATAAACTCGATAACTTCAAAATATTACTAGGAGAGCTTTGGGTTTTGTTCTACGTGTTAAGAGCTACAAAATGCTTTTGGACTTTTTGTTGTGCCGACAATATTTATTGAGATATGAGTATTTTAAAATTTTTGGGAATGCTTAGTTTTTTGATCCAAAGTTAGGACCCATAGGGTCCACACATGTGAAAGGAACCGGCATTACTATGGCGAGCTCGAGAACCAAAAATGGCCTCCATTTTGCTCCATCTGGCGTAGTTACCGAGATAGCGCCATTTTAAATTTTCTTAAAAAAAATTTACAATTTATTTTTGCTAATATTAGCAAAAAAGCTTGTAAAAATTTGGTCAACTCAATTTTAAATTAAGTAAAAAAAATTAGTTCAAATTTTGTTTAAAATTGCTAATGCGCTAAATGAAGTTTACAAGATAATTTTCCTTACATGCTAATCTCAACTAAAAATTTGCTAAAGGTTAGCTTACAAGCATTAGCAAAAAAAAAATTTGTAAATCTACTAATGTATTATTTTGAGTGTACCATATTAGGACTCGGCACTTCAAAAAAATTAAATTAAGTGTATTTTAGTACAAAGGTTCCAAAAAATATATTTTTTTCTAAGTGTATCTTTTACAACATATATTTTTTCCCCAATTTTTAAAAATATCGTT
Organism: Pegoplata infirma; assembly: GCA_963921195.1. NCBI lineage: Eukaryota > Metazoa > Arthropoda > Insecta > Diptera > Anthomyiidae > Pegoplata > Pegoplata infirma. The sequence continues at coordinate 207,996,859 of OY992537.1, read as the reverse complement.
TTCCAAAAATTATGGTCAAAAGAGTGGCCTTTTTATTTAAAGGATGTCTCATTACCTATTATAATAAAAATTTCTCATTCAGGTTCCGTACCTTGATTAGTTTTTGAGAATCCGCAATTTATGTCAGAACACTTTTGTAAAATATATACGATTTTTCTAATTTTCAAGACCCCATATCTCGAATACTATAATGATCAACGGTAATGACCATAACCCTGAAAAATTGGTACAATCTCAGTTCTGAATTTCATTAAATTTGGAGGGGGTGATTTCAACCCATCGGTTGAATTGAGGTGTTTTTACTCTATCTGAAAGCGAATCAGAATCAAAGTTTATAGCAGATTTTCATAAATTCTAAAAGCAAAATGCATCAAAACCACTAAACAAAATTTTTGGGACTCAATTTTCTCAAAAATGGTTCATAAATTTTTCCACAAATTTGTTAAAAGTGTGAAAATTTTCTAAACTGCGAGGAACTTTATTTCATGTACTGCTAAATAGATCATATTTTTTCTTAAATAAAATTTCCTAATACAGGGAAAAAATTCTTATCGCCAAAGAAAATTTCCCCCAATATATGAGGGGAGGGCATGACAGGGTCCTTGGGGTCACCTTCTCTCTAGTGAAAAATTAAAAAAAGTCGTTGAACACTAACTGGATAATATATGTTTGATACTAGAGACTAAATGTAGTAAAACTGGATTTACAGTTTTTCATTTCTTGATACTGTTTCCTGTTAAAAGAACTTCAAAGTTTTAGAGGAATAATTTGTTTTAAATATTTTTTTAATATTTTTACTTGTCCTAGGATGCCACTATTGATAGCAAATGAAAGAGGAGAATATCCCCTATTTTTTTTATTTTATTATTTTTATGTATCAGGAAAAAGGAGATAAGTTACGACCATTCAAAAATTTGTCCTTCAATATTATTCAAAATTTTCAACAAAATATTTTAATAAAGATTTCAAATGACTTTATTGACATAATTTTGTCCTGATATGGCAAAAAAGAAAAATGGAAAACTTAGGGGAGATCCTCCTCTTTCATCTGCCGTGTCTACCAGTGTCATCCTAGAAATAATTCAAAAATATTTTACAAAATATATCCTTTTAAATTTTTAAGTCCTTTTAAAAGGAAACAGGGTCACGAAATGAAAAACTGTAAGTGCAGTTTTACTCCATTTGATCTCTACTTTTAGACGTATATCATCCGGTTCATTTTTGATATTCGCTGTCGGACGGTGTTGTGCTTTTTGTTCTTAAGTAATACAATTTTATCATTATATTATTTATGTTCTAATATTCTAACAATTTCCCGCAAAAGTGAGTCCAAGTGCTGGACCTTGAACTTCTTCAATCACAAAAATGTTTCATTTGGTTTACAAAACTGTTTCCTTTGTTTAACAAAAGTACAAAACAAACCTATAAAAAATTACATTTTTTCAGAGGTTGGTTCAGCTCTTCAAGGGGGAATTTTTAATTCTGGAAGATTTTGCCCATCTCCAAACTTAACTAGCATATGATTACACTGTGGAACAAATTCAGGTTAGCCAAAGGTTAGGTCGATGCTGAGAGTGAGATTTTCAGCATATTGTTTATATGGTTTTTTGGCTATAACTCGTCGACTAATTGATATTTTTTCAATCATGAAAAAGCCAAATTATTGCTAGAGACCTGTCCAACAATTAAAATTTTTTAAAAAATTGATTTAAAAAATCTTTTGGGGTGCTTATGAAGCAAAATGTAAAAAAAAATATTTTTTTTTCATGCTTTTTGAAAATATTTTGCTTCATAAGCACCACAAAAATTTTCTAAATCAATTTTTTAAAAAAATTTAATTGTTCTTTTATCCTGGACTCCATGGTATCCATTGGCGTAGGAAGCCAACATTTCTGGGGGGGGCTAAGCCCCCCCTAGATTTTTTTTAATTTTTTGGTATTTTTTTTTTAATAGAAAAATCCAGACCTATTCCTAAAGCGTTCCCTTTAACATGCGTATAATTGTCCTAGAAACGAATGCCCCCCGAAAGCGGTTAAAAATTCATATTTTTTTTTTTTTTAATTTTGATTCTGTAGATTTTTCGGAAATTCAGAACTTTTAGATATGTTTTGAGAATGAAAGATTTTTAATTTTTTTCCTATAGTAAACTCATTAGATTACTATGATTTTTTTCAAGAAAAAGTTCTAATGATTGCAAAAGTTGATGATTATTAGTCAAAATTCTCAGATTCTTTCTTTCAATAACTTTTGTCTATAAAAAACACCTTAGAATTTAGAAACTTTTTTAATCCAAAGAAGTTAAAATATTTTCCTGAAAGTAAAACCCTAAGATTCGGTAAAGTTTTTATTACTGACAAAAACATCAGATTCATATAAAAACTTTTTTCAATAATTCAGACTATTTTTCAATGGGAAAAACTATTAGATCTTATATAATAATCATTACGAGTCCTTAAGACTCATTGAATAATCATAACGAGTCCTAAAGAATCATTACATATTATTATTATTTAGTGTTGCAAAAATTAATGAAATCATTAAATTATTAAAAAAAAAAAAAATTGTGAATGATTAAAATTCTGGGGGGGGGCTAAAATTATTCTGGGGGGGGGGGCTGAGCCCCCCCCCAGACAGGGCTATCTACGCCTATGATGGTATCCTCCACAGACAGACGGACATCGCTAGAATGTCTTAGAGTCGATCACTTTCAGTAATATTTACACTAAAAAAAAACTTGTAAAATTTAAAAAAAAAAAACTTGGTAATATAATTTTTTGCAACCTTCTATTTTACGAGAATTCCTAGTAAAAATTATAATGTTATTAGTCAAAAGCTCGTAAATTTACAAAAAATTAATTTTAAATTTACAACTTTTTTGACACGATAAAAATTACAAAGACTTTTCTTGGCTTTACTACATCTTGTGCTACCTCTTATTAAGGGAGAATTTCTAGTTAAAATAACGATCTTTTTAGTAATTTTACAAGCTTTTTACTAATAACATTGTGAATTTAACTCTCTTTTGATGCGATAATACTTACATATAATTCTTGTGACTTAAATAGATTTGTTTTTGTAAAATTATCTTGGAAATTTTTACATTTACGAAAAAAATTGTAAAACCATAAAGAAAAATTTAAATTTTGACCAAAAACAAGGAAAGTTGTAAAATTTTGGTAAAATGGGATTACGAGACTTTTCCTAGTAATTTGACAAGGTTTTTTTCTGAGTTTTTACGGTTTGAACTTTAAAATTGGTCAAAATACAGGTAAAATTATAATAATTTAAATTCTCTGATATTATTTTGACATTATTTTTATATCGTTAAATTTCTTAATTCTCTTAAATAATACTCTTAAAAAAACAAAAAAAAACTCTTTAATATTTTTCAAACAAAAGCATAATTCAAATTAAAAACATTATATCGGCTAAAAACAAAAAAAAAACTGCGTTTATTAAAAACGACAAATTGTTGCTACAACAAATTACTCACACGTGAGTGTGACAATTCAAGAGGAGACGGGAAAAATAAAACTTTTTAAGGACCAAAAGAAAATACAAAAACAACCGTTAAAATGTACAATGTAACAATTTAGGTATACACGTACTCAATAACCGTAAAAAGAAAACACAAAAATCTAATACGAAAGGAGCTGTTACGGAAAAATATATATTACTTTATAACGTTATAACGATAATTAACGTTAAGGGAGCAAAAACACTTGCTATAACGATATATTTATTACTCATGCTCTTGCTATTGCTCTTTTGCAACCCTGTAGTCACTGTTGCCAACTATTTTTAACCAAAAACCTCTAAATTTCACGAAAAAAGCGCTAGAAACCGCTAAAAATTAATTTAGCGGGGAAAATTTAAAATTTTCCCGCTAAATTACAAAAAAAAGCGCTGAAAACCGAAAAACTTGGCATTTTTGATTGACAAAAAAGAAAAATTAAAAAAAAAAACCTCCAAAATATTTTTTCCACGAAAATTTACTTTTCATTAAAAACGCGCAAGAAACGGTCGAACAAATTTTAGCGGGAAAATACAAAATTCTCCCGCTAAATTACAAAAAAAGCGCTAAAATTCGACAAACTTAGCGTTTTCGATTAAAAAAAAAAAAAAAAAATTGGAAAAACCTCTAAATTTGTGCCACTTAATCCAAATAAAAAGCGCTAGATTTTCCCGCTAAAGCACCGTTCCCGCTAAAACCAATTTTCTCCCGCTAAATCCAAACAAAAAGCGCTAGATTTAGCGGGAAAACCTCCAACTTGGCAACAGTGCCTGTAGTATTAAGACTCGTCAACGTTATTAAAGACTACTGAATGTGTAAACGACGGAGTGGTGGTTTTTTGTGTGAGGATGAATTTTGTTGTATGTGCCTGTTAAATTTTCTATATAGAGGAAATTTTCAACAATAACAACAAAATGTGTTGTTATTGTTGTTGCTGTTGCTTTTTTACAAGACTCACTAGCAGTTACAAGAACTCTATGCAAGTTAGTCTCCATGTAACGTTTGTCGTATAAACAACATAGTTTAGTCGATGTCGCGTATCAAACAAACGCGCGTATAACGGAACGGTGGTATTTTGATTTATTTTTTGATTTGAAGAACAAAAAAATAAAAACAACAGTTCAAATTATTACACTATATACAGAAATTGAAAACGGTATATCGATACGAAGTAATAGAAAAAAACAACAACAAAAAAAAATATATAACGAATCGAAAAAAAAAATCATAATAATTAAACGAAACGTAAAACGATGAAAATAATTAAGAAATTTTTAAAAACGAAGTGATTAGTGAAAAATTAACTAAACAAAATGAGAATTATAAGCATATGAGAACAAGTTAAAACAAATTTTGTTTTCAAGAATTCTTAACAAAATGAGGGTTTTAAAAAGAATTAAGAAATATCAATTATAAAACAAATTTAATACTTTAAAAGGAAAATATTTCTAAAAAGTGAAAATAAACCCCAAAGATGATATTGAAAAAATTTTGAAAAAAGTTTATGGAATAATTCAAAATTAAGCTGTTTTAAAATAAATTAATAAAAATGTGAATTTAAAAAAAAAAAATCTCCTAACAATAACATCAATAAAAAAGTGTAAATTTAGCATATCAATACAGTATTTAAAAGATTTATAACAAAAAAAAAATTTGAAAAAAAATTTAAAAAAAAAAAAAAAAAAATTTGAAAAAAAAAAATTTTTTTTTAAGAAAAAAAAATTTTCGAAAAAAAAAGAATTTTAATAAAAATTTAAAATTTTATAAAAACAAAACAAATAATTGTGATTTAAAACAAGCATTTAGAAAAATATTCGAAATATCGCTAAAAAAAATGTAAAACATCTGAAAATTTAAAAAATTAAAAATAAAGTTAAAGAAAAAATACAAAAATTTCGAAAAAGTAAAAAAAAAAAAAAATTTACCACAACTGAAATAATTTTTATTTTTTTTGTAAATAAATAAAAAATAAAATATAAAAAACTACAGTTTTAGAAAAAAAATACAAAAAAATCCCAATTTCTTCTGTAATTGGATTTATATATAAAAAATATATATTTTTTTCTGTGTGTGTTTCCTTCCTGCTTTATATATTTTTTTTCACAATTGGAATTCTACTTCAGTTCATACTCACCTGGAATACTTTTTTAATAACATATATACATGTAAACTTTTAGATATATTATAATTTTACGCCATTATAACGGTAAGTTTTTTTTTTTTTTTTTTTTTTTTTGTGAAAATGTGAGAAAATATAAAAGTTTTTTCATTACAAATTTTTCTGTGTTATGATTTCATATATGAAGAATGTTTTTTTTTTTTTTGATAATGTAATGGTTGGCAATGATGAGTGGGAGTTTTGAACAAAAAAAAATAAAAAAAAAAGGTTTTTTGGCCACAGCAAATTAAACTGAGAGGATTAAATTAAATTTTTTTTGCGGTCGTAAAAGTTTTTTTTTAAATTAAAAAGTTTTTTAGTGAACTTTTTTTTGGAGTGAAAAAAGCACTGTTAAAATAAAATATTTGACCAGTCAGCAGAATAGTTTGCTGAAGCATAAAGGACCTAAATTGGACAGTGCGGGGCTTCGTCAGGGCAGGTAAAAACAAAACCGAGTTTTAGACATATGAAAAATTTGCTTATTTCAGCTGACTTTGATTAGGTTTGCACTGGCTGTCAACGCTTTACGTCAGCACACATAGGCTCTGAGGTACCTCTTGCCATCACGGCTGACTTATGTAGTTTGGATAATGTTTTTGCCCACTCAAAAAATTATGTTATTAACTGTTTGTAGTTTATTTAAAAACTTTTCCGTTTAGTCGTTTTTAAAAGAAAAAACATTTGTTTGATGTTCAGTTTTTATTAATGACTTCTTCAGTCCCTTGCACTATGGTTCCAAATGCATATTTTTGGCAGAAATTAAAAAAAAATAATTTAAAAAATTTCCAAAAGCTTATACAGTTTCTCAATGGCAACACTCCAAGCCATTAAGAAAATATAATAAATAAAAATTTAATGGCAATACTGTCAGTCTGCCAGGGTTTCAAATTTGAAAGTTTTAAGGCGTATTATTAAATCGGGATCAAAACCATATTACAATTATGCTAACAGCAAATGGGAAAAAATAAAATCATAAAAACGCTAAAAAGGAAAATTGAAGCCCAAGGAAAGCAGTTCTTATTAAAAACTCCAATTTTTGATTCCATGCATCTTTGGCGTTATTCTTGGGGGTTGCGGCTTTAAGGATTTTTAAGCCAAAATAGCCTATATCTTTCGTGGACAAAAAGTTGTGTTTGGGCACGAACTTGCATGAGTCTTTAAATGTGAAAGTGTTTTCTAGATGGTCTATTTAATAATAAAATTAACATCTAGCCAGCATTTTTCGGCAAACTCTCGCAATTGCCATTTTAATTTAGCACAAATTTCGGCAAAATTTTCGGTTTTTTGCGTGACACATCTTTAATTTTTTTTTAACTATAATTTTTTTGCCTTCGGCCGAGTTAACTGACTACTAGAAATATATTATTGTTGATAATTTTTTTTCCAAAAAAAAAAAAAAAATTTCAAAAAAAAAAAATAAAAAATATTTTTTTAAATTTTTTATTTTTTTTTTTTGAAAATCATTCTTTGATTGCGTTAAAAGATAGAAAAACATTCCAGATTCAAAACTAGCGACTTTGCTTCATTTTTGGAATTTATGCCAAAAAAAATTCATTTGGAACCATAGTGCCTTGTTTCAAAAATAACACACTTAAATCTAAAGACTTTCATTAACATTTAATTTTTAAAGTCATTTATTTTTGCTCTGTAAGTAAAAACTACTGATTATTCTTTTGATTTTTAATGATTTGTGTAAGAAATTTTTTTTTTAAATTGTTGGTATTTTTTAATGAAATATCATTAGTTTTTAACTACACAAGTCAGTTATTTTTTTGTAGAAAAAAAAAATTAAAAAATTATTTATAGAAATATAAAAACATGTTTGTATCAAGTGACTTTGGCACGATGGTTAGAGTGTCTGGCCAGAATGTAGTTGATTGCGGGATCGAATCCCCAAAAATTTTATAAAAAATTTTTAAAAAAATATTTCAATAAAAAGTTGTAAAAAATTACCTACGAAATCATTAATTTTTATTGTTTTCGTAGGTTATTTTTTTGAAATTTGTTGGTAAAAATAACAGAACTATCATTAATTTTTAATGTTTTCGTTGGTTATTTTTTTCGAATTTGTTGGTAAAAAAGAGTGAAAAAAACGTAATTTTTTAATGTTTAATGTTATTTATTTTAGAAAATTTTGTCAACAGTAAAAAATAAATGTTGATGTTTGTTAACCTTTAACTAACGAGGTGGTGGTAAATTTTACCCCAGAGCTGTTTTAATTTAATTTTCTAAGTATCTTCTCATACCGTAATCGTTATTATTCAGTTGAATTTTGAAAAAAAAAAATGTTGAATTTTATTTTAAATAAACAAAAAATAATAAAAAAAAAAGTTTTATTATATTTTTTTAGTGCAATTTTAGGGGGTACAATTTCACCTCGTTAATTAAAGGTTAAAACAAATGAATAATTACTGGGATGGTTTTGAATTGTTTATTCAATGGTTTTAAGTGTGTTTTTCATTTGTTTTTGCCTACAAAATATTTTGAGTGCCTGGAAAATCTCTGTTTACCAGGAGAAAAATTTGCTTATCTCGAATAACAAAAAATCTGCTAAAAAAAACATAAATATGAAAAATCTTTTCCATTGCTGTGCATAAACTTTTTACCTAAAATGCAGTGTTGGCTACCGTTACCTTTTCAATACCGTTACCGATTAAAAACCCTTTAATATTGACTACCGTTACCGTTACCAATACCGAAATAAAAAGCTTTAATTACCGTTACCGATAAAAAACCTTTACCTTTATTCAGATTTTTACCGGTATTATAACGGTTTTGTTTCGGTTGTGTGAATATTACTTATTTAAATTTTTTTGCAGATAAAATACTTTAAATGTACGTAAAATAAAGCTGCAAATTTTAGTTCATTGAAAATCGTATTGTTATTTGGATAAAAACAGTGAGAAATCGGTCCAATCAATGATCACATTACAATTAAGTAAATTTAGATCACATTCCCAATGATCACATTCCCAATTTACCTAAAAAGTTCCGAAAAGAAAAGTGAATAAATATTCTTAAGTGGGAAGATGAAAGAAGAGACAAACCTGAATTGTGCCAAATCTTTAGTATTGATGGCGAACTGCGGCTTTCCACTTCTTCCTTTTCCTTTCCGGAAATGTCCTTGTCAATATTTGTGTTTTTTTTTTTTGGTTAAATGTTAGTGGATATAAATGACTCGGCAAAGCCGAATTTAACACTCTTACTAGTTCTTTATCGCTTCCTTTGAAACAGTTTTTTTAATAAGTCTTTTCTACTTAAATAAAATACAATTCCGATGTTTTGGCTGTTTATCTGAAATCAGCTGATTTTTCTGGTTAAATTAGGTTCGTTCCAGAACGTTACCGCGAGTGCCCGCGGGTACCCAAACCAGCCCGAAAAGCGTTCCCGTACGAAAAAATTGGGTAAATCAGAGAGTTTTTGAGAAAATAAATTAGTTTCTCATTTTACCGCACTTACACGCACTTTTTTTCTGGTAAATTGGTAATAGTCAGATGTTGAAAGAACAGCTGTTTTTTTTTGTGAAGCTAAATTGGAAATTTAAATAAAATAAAGAACTAAACCAAGGAAATGTGTAATTTCAATACAAAAAAAGATAACACCGCTCTACAAATATAAGGTTTGTCGCTGCGTTTTGGATGAAACCAAAAAAAGTTGATAGATTTTGGTGCCCTGATTCCAAAACGGTCACTCAAATTTTTCTATCACGTCACAATTTTGAGAAAATCGCAGTTAAAGTGTCAAAAAATGCCTATTTTGGCCATTTTCGAGCGCCTATAAAATAAGATCCTGACATGCGAATGACTTGATATCAAGCTCATTCGAAAGTGCGTAATTTTCTCTTTAAGACAAAATCAAATTTTCTTGGAATTTAATTTTTTATAATGGTGAAAAAATCATTAGCCACAAGTGCTTTGATTCTAATATTTACGTGTGTATTTGTATGGAAATTTGTTAAAAAACACTGTTTAAATAAACTAAATATTTAAAAAATGGAAGGTTTTTTGTTAATGATTTTTTTGCCATTTTAGAAAATTAAATTCCAAGAACATTTTATCTTGTCTTATAGAGAAAATTACATACTTTTGAATGAGCTTGATACCAAGTCAATCGCATGTCAGGATCTTATATTATAAGCTTTCAAAAAGGGTCAAAAATGGCCTTTTTCGGCACTTTAACCGCGAATTACTCAAAATCCTGACGTGATAGACAAATTTGGGCTTCGGATTTGGAATCAGCGCAACAGACTCTATCTAAATCACTAACCAGAATCCAATACGCATTTTCTTGTTGAGCTGTGTAATTTGTTTTTAATACCCCTATTCTAAAAATTTTGTCATCTATAATAAATAACAAAATTATAATAAAATTGAGGTGAATGACAATTATTCAAATTTGGTATTCTTGAAAAATTTGTCATAGAAAATTCATGACAAAATTGTTATGATATAAGAACCACATAACAAGCAATATTTTGTTTGTTATTTCAATATATTTAAAAAAAATTAATTAAAAAAGAATGGCCGGTGAACTAATGTTTATAAAAATTGTGGATAGGAGGCCAAAATTGGGATGACGGGTAATCCTGGAAAGCCTTAAAGATAAATCTGACCTATGTTTGGTGGATGAGAAAACGTTTAAAAGGCATTTCAGATTTCTTCGCTCGTTTTGTCTTGAACTTATTCAAGATTGGAAAATTTCTTTTTTTATTAGGTTCCCTTCGGCATTTTATTTTTATGACCACGTCTCTTACAAAAAAGTATATTCAGATGTTAGTGGAAATTCTTAATGTGAAGGGTTAATGGAAATACGGGTAGTTTTCTCATGTTCATAAATAAAGGAGGAGGAGAAGATAGAATTATAGGGAAGTTTGGGGAATGGTTGGAGATTGGGGAAGGTAATTAAGAGGAGACAGAGTGTGTATAATGTAGCACCCGGTCATTGTGATATCAAACGGTGGATCATTTGAATAAAGGTCCTTTTCAATGAACTCCAACTTGAGCACTTTATTGCACCAATATTGCAACAATAGCTCCTACCAGTCTCTATACGCGTTTTAATTTGATTTGTGACCATGGTGCACTTGTCCATTCCAAAGATGGGAATTGTAGTCAGGAAAATGCTATTAGAACCTTGGCTAATGAATCCAATAATTCTTCACAAAAATTCTAACAATTTTTGTTTAATTTTTTTTATTATTTTTTATTTTTTGACAAATAAAAACGTTTACCACATTGAGGTGAATTTAATTATTATTTTTTTTGTCATTATAGGCAAAGAATACCAAAACAAATCTATAACAAAAATTATAACAGAAAATATAACAACATTCTATGACAAAAAGTTTTGTTATATTTTTTTAGAATAGGCCCATAAAATAAACTTTTACAATTTGTTTTCTTGTTTAAAGTAATTTTTCTTACAAAAATATTTTAGCGTTATTGGTTTGTTTACATTTTATATTATTTTGGGCTTGAAATGTGGTTTTTTGCGTTCCCGTACTTTTGTGCATTTTTGTGGTATCGTGAGAGGTTTTTTGATTTTCTCTCATTTTACCGAACTTTACCCGGAAAGTTCTGGAACACACCTCTTATTATCTGCCGTCTTAACAGATTTTTTTACAAAACCGCGTCAGCTAAAATCAGCAGATTTCCCAAATGGCTCAAATGCATATTTTTCTCATGGCTCACAATGCAGATTTTTCTGCTGATTGCACAGAGGCATTCAATAAACACATAAAAAAAAAAAAAAATTGGTTGAATTACAATATTGCGTGAAATTTTAATTAAATTCTGGGTAATTAATATAATAAAATACTGCTATTTAATTTTGTGTTAAAAACGCACTAAATTTAAGTTTCTTTTTGGATTTTTTACTTGTTTTTAACAAATTTGTGAATTTTTAACATTTTGGGTAAATTTTATTCATAATACCGGTACGTACCGGTATCGATGTTTCGGTAACGGTTTGTCGTTACCGAAATAATCGAAAATACCGTTACCTTTACCGTTACCGATATAAAAAATATGTAATACCAATACCGTTACCAATACCGTTATTCGTTTCGGTAGCCAACCCTGCTAAAATGTAATCAAAAAAATCTGTAAATTTACTAAAATTTAGTAAATATAAAAGCAAAATATTTTAAAGTTGTTGTTTAACCCATTTTGGAACAATATTAAATTTTTCAATGTTCCGTTATTCCAGAAAAGCCTGTATTTCAACTTTTTATGTAATTTTAAATTTTGGATTTGCTATTTTTTATACCCTCCACTCTAGTGATAGAGGGTATATATAAGTTTGTCATTCCGTTTGTAACACCTAAAAATATTGGTCTAAGACCCCATAAAGTATATATATTTATGATCCTCGATCGATTTTAAGTCGATCTAGCGATGTCCGTCCGTCCGTCCGTCCGTCCGTCCGTCCGTCCGTCCGTCCGTCCGTCCGTCCGTCTGTCTGTCTGTCCGTCCGTAGAAAACACGCTAACTTTTGAAAGACTTTACAGAGGCTACTGAAGTTTGGCATATATGTTTGTCATTTACCTGGTCAGGTTGGTATTGCAATCCAGCCAAATCGGTCCATTGGTTCAAAAGTTATGAGCAAAAGAGTAAATTTCGGCTAGGGTGTTTCGCGAATTTACAAGATAAAAAACACGATAGCTTTCGAAAGACAATAATAAGACTACTGAAGCTTGGCATGTATCTTTGCCGTTCCCCGGGTCTGTTTGGTATTAAATTTGAGCTCAATCGGTCCAGTGGTTCAAAAGTTATAAGCAAAACCCTGAATTTCAGATTAGTTTCATCTAAAATGCCACGTGTTTTAACAAGTTTTAAATGGTGGTAACTAAGCAATGCTTTTCAAACTTGTTTAATTTTAAAGCAATGCTTTTTAAACTTGTTTAGTTTTAAAAGCATTGGTAACTTAAAAATAACATTCAAAAAATAATTTACACTCAAAAAAATTTTACACTCAAAAAAATTTTACACTCAAAAAAAATTTACACAAAAAATTTTTTTTTTTTTACAAAAATGACAATATTTGTGTACATACGTACGTGCATTTACTTAGAAATATTTTTACAGTAAAAAAACATTACACTCGAAAAAAATTTTACACTCCAAAAAACAATTAGTAATTTTTATTTTTAAAAAAAAATGACAAAAAAAGAGTTTTTTACTCAAAATAAAATGTTTCTAATCAAAATTGTTAATTTTTTCTCGTTAAAAAATGTACTACCCTTTAAAAAATGCATTGTGGAGGGTATTCATAGATTCGGCAAAGTCGAATTTAACTTTTCTACTTGTTTTAATTTTGTTTTCTAAATCAATAATTTCAAAATGATTCAAATTAGTGAAATTAAATAACAAATTGAATAAAAAAAAAATTTTAAATTAATTATACATAGAAAAAATTTGAAACGAATTTCAATCAACAAAACTGCGTATTCAATAAATTTTTTGATTGAAATTCCTCCAATTAAAAAAATTGTTATACCAATCATCAAATTAGAGGTAATTGTTTGAAAATTTGTTCAATCAAACATTTTTTCGATTTTGATCAACAATTCAATCAATTTTTTATTCATAGTCAATCAAAATAATGATTGATTTAACAAAAAAATAAATTGTAAGCTTATGGCAAAATTATCAAAAAATTCATCTTTTTTGCTTTCCAATATGTTACCAACAATAAAAAAAGTAAAACCCGATTATTTTATATAATTTTTAATTAATTTATTCAGATAAATTAAAGCGAACAAAAATATGGTATGTTAAAAATTTTTAACTTAACATTTAAAGAAAATAACAAAAATTTTTATCAAAACATTGATTGACTCATTTAAATTTTGTTGATCAATAGGTTTAATTGAAAATTTTTAGTCAATAATTTTTTGTGTGAACAAATTAAAAGACGAAAATAAAAAAATGCAAAATTTTCGATTTTCTTGAAACAATTTCTGTGCTGATGCACATTGTATTTAATGCACATATAAATTGCAATGGTCAAGAGGGGGTATTTTTTTTTTTTTAATTGCAGAAAGATGTAATTTAACATTCATAACAAAATTTACCTGAAATTCCACCTTTCATTCATAAATATTTTTTTGAAAAAAGTGATCTCTACTGTTCGAAAAATCGAACAGTGTATCGAAATGGGTTAATCTAAAAAGGTTTATATTTTATTTAGATTATAAAAAATGGAAAATTTCTAGCTATTTTGATGCACATTCGAAAATATGTGCATATAAGTAAAATTTGTATTCTCTTAAGCATAGTACTCTGTTCGATTTCACGGGAAAAAACCTGTCAAACTCTATATAAAAAAAATAAATTTTGGCAACGCGAGGAATTACAAGGAAATTTTAAAAAAAGTTTTTACACATTTTTATCATACAAGACAATTTAAATTGCCGTGAAAAATTGACATTTCAGTTTTTTTATGATCGTTTCTTATTTATAGTTTAAAGTTTAAGTGAAATTTTCACCGTTAAAAACAGAGTACTAGGCTTTAGGTCTTAAACTTATGTGGCACAAATTTTAGACCAATCGAATTATATCAACAAGCGATCTAAGTTTTGGATAATTGAAAATGAAAAAAATAAACATTAAAAACACGTCTTGTGTAAATCGTATTTATTAATTTTGATACGCTAAACACAAATATCAAAAAACTAAAATCGGTCGAACGGTTTTCGAGATATTGCTATTCGAAATTTGCAAAAAATATCGGCTTTTTCACGAAATTTTTTAATAAAAAATATCAACATTTTTTCCGTGTCCCATTGATGTTTTTTTTATATACATAATTTAAACATTATTTAATGGCGTTTTCTTTTCTGGAAAAAAATGTTGCACTTTCTGCACTTTTTTTCTTTAATGACTCTTTGTGCACAGTTATGTACAATAAATATAGACGTATTTGGTACCAAAAGAAAGGTATTTATAAGGACTACAAAAACAATACACAGTTTTTGAGCAGATCCGATAAATGTAAAAATTTATGGGTTTTTTAAATTGTTTTCAATAAAATAAGCGTGTTTCGACATTTTATTATGAACAGTTAGATAGAACTCGAAAATACCTTTCCTTTAGTATCAAATAATATCTATACTTACTGTTTATTACTGTCCACAAGGAGTCATTAAAGAAAAAAAAGTGCAGAAAGTGCAACATTTTTTTCCAGAAAAGAAAACGCCATAAGTCAAATCCGATCATTTTAACCCATGCCGCCCTGTCGTTCAAAATTTCGGATTTTTGGAAAATGCCCACCAAAAAATTGTATTTTTAAAAAAATTAAAAATTTTTTTTTTGATATATCTAACAAATTTAAAAAAAAAAAATACAGTCTTTTTTCATCAACGCTTTCGTAGAGCGTTGTTTCATTAAACTTTATTTGGTTCAATACAAATTATTTTTGCCCGTATTGCCGTTCGATCCTTATTTTGAATTTTCCAAAGTTTTAAAGCTTTCCAAAAATCCAAAATTTTTATTGAAGGGCGCCACAGGTTAAAATAATCGGATTTGACTAAAAATAAGTTGAAATGAAAATTCGTCTTAAACCTTATGAAAACCTAAAGGGAAACAATTTGAGACGGACTTTTATTAAAACGTAATTTGAGCCAAGTCCGAAAATTTCCATCAAAAATTTAGATTTTTGAAAAAATAAAAAATATATCTTGCGATATATTATTTTAATTAGTTTTGGCATATTGAATATGAATAGGTATTAAAAAAAATCTAAAATCGGTCAAATGGTTTTCAAGATATCGCCATTTGAAATCGGTGAAAAATTTTTCGAAAATTACGGTTTTTTCCTATGTCTAAAAAAATGTTTAAAAAAATTATCAAACTTTTTTTTCATCAACGCTTTCGTAGAGCGTTGTTTTTTTTAAACTTTATTTAGAACAAATCAAATTATTTTAGCCTGTGCAGCCGATCGATCTTAATCTTGAAGCTATTTTAAAAGTGTTCTTACATTTTAGTTCATAAGTTTTGATCCCCTGAACCGATATCGCTCAAATGCAAAAACAATTTTTTCGTGGCAATAGGAAGTAAATACGTTGAGCTTCAGTCGTATCTGTGTAATCTTTCAGACGTAATCGTCATTTCAACAGACTGACAGACGGGAATCACTGCACTCAAAAAAAAAACCTTGTAAAACGACAAGAAAAGTTTGTAACTTTTTTTTTTTGTTACCTCCTATTTGAAAACAATTCTTTGTAGTTTTACAAGCTGTTTACCAATAATTTTGTAATTTTACAAGCTTTTTACCAATAAAATTGTATATTAACAAATTTTTTGACGCGATAAAACTTACAAGGAGGTTTCGCGTTTTTATTATATTTTTGCTACCTCCTTTTTTACGAGAATTCCTAGTAAAAATTACGAGCTTTTTCGTAATTTTACAAAATTTTTACAAAAAAAAATTGTAAATTTACAACTTTTTTAGCACAATAAAACTTACAAGGAAATCTCGTAAATTTACTAGATTTTCTTTGTAAAAAAATGTTGAAAACTTGTAAAATTACAACAAAAATAGCAAAAATACAAATAAATTTTTTTTTAAAAAACAAGAAAAACGGTCAATTATTGGTAAAATGGGATTAAGACTTTTTCTAATTTGATATGTTTTTTTTTGTGTGTAGCATAACCTCCATTTCAAAAATTAGCAACACACCTTAGGTCAAGTTCTAAAAATAACACTAATGCCAAAAACTTTTATCATTACGATAACTTTTTCTAAATTAAAATAAATACAATTACTTTTTTCATTTATTTTTTTAACTATAGTATATTTTTCTTTTATTAAACTCAATTTAAAACTGCATTTATTTGTTTAAAAAATTAGATCAAGAATTTTTTTTATTTAAATTTATTAGCCTACATAAACAAAAAAAAAAAAACAAACAGAAAATGTTTATATAGGGAAAAGACATACTAAAATTTATTTTGTCAACTTAATGGGAGTAGAAACCTCCCAGCAAAAAATAAGGGAAGTAGTCCAAATCAAACCACTTCTGAAGTACTCCAAAAAAAGCAGTTAACCCCTGATTTATTATTCAAATGGAGATACTTTTAAACACCTTCCAAAAATTGATATATAATGTCATAAATAATGGCTTGCACCACTTCCAAATATAGACATTAGTATGCACTTCCTCACTAAAGAAATCTCCACTATAAAACTTCATTAAAAAATTTGGAAATTATCAATAATTATTTAATAAATATTGGTTATTTTACAAATGCTTTATATTTAAAAATTACATGAAATAATTCAATTAAGGAATGTATTTATAAATTATATTAAGCTTCTTACGTATAGTAAAGAAATATCATGAAAATTCAGAATATTACACAGATAAAAATGAGTTGTTAGATCAAGCAGGAAATACACCAGGTTGAGCATTATTTTAATTAAAAGTCATCTAATGAGGAAAATTGTTGGGTCAAGCACGAAAATTGTAGGTCAGTCATTGACTGTTCCTTGATTAAAACAATGCTTGATTTGAGTAATTTGTTAATTGTAATTTTTCTGTTATTTTTGATTAAACCAATGCTTGATTTGAGTGAGCGATTAATCAATAATTTTGTGTTATTTTTGATTAATCCAATGCTTGATCTGAGTGAATAGTTAATCATTATTTTACAGTTGTAGTGTTTTTTGGCAGTCTTTTCAAGACTTTTGCTTAAATTGTTTTTTTTTGTGCTTTATATTATTTTGTTTTTCTCCGTCTTGTGTGCGAGGAAGTACTTTTCTATTTGACGACTAACGAAAACTAAAACAAAAAACGCAACAGCGTTCATCGCATTGTTACTCAAAGCCTACTATGATGAGTTTTTTTGTGTTTATGAATTTTTTTTGTGAATTTTTCAGATTTGAGCAAATGGTTAATTGATTCAAGTAAAATTTAATTGAATGTGAAATTTTAAGCTGAGCAAATATTTAATTGTTTTTTTCCATTGAATATTTTTTTCTGTGTAGGTTTGATTTTTGTTTTCTATAGCTTTTTCCTACAGCTTTTTTTTGGTAATATCCAAGTTTATGACTATTATAAGCTCGGTTTTAGCAATAGCACTGCTTTCGCATAACCGTATATACGCTTACCTATACAAATTTTAAACTATCCACGCTTATTTTTAACTTGTATAATTATTGGCATTAAATTTAAGTTTCGATAAAAGTGAAGCCAAGTTCGCATTTGAAAATAAAATGTTTTTTTCCGTGTTTGCTTAAATAAACTTTGACATTCAACAAAAGTGGTGCCAAAAAAATTTTAAATTTTAATGTTAAAATATAAACGGTTACGCGAAAACAGGGCTAATGTTTCTTGCTATCAAAATATATGGTTAAACGAATCATAAAACAATGTTTCAACTAAACCGTGTTTTACCATAGCAATGCGAATGTGCTATAATCCCGTATTCTCATACACGTCTTTTAATTTTAAATTAAACGACTCGTTTAGTATTTATTCCATTACAACGAAATGACACTATATGGTAATAGAATGATGAGCTAAAACGAGTCGTTTAATTTAAAACGAGTTGTATGCGATTCCTCCTTTTTTTTCTTTTCCTTCCTTTTTCTTCCTTTTTTCTTTTTTAAATTTGGTTTATGGGGGGGGGGGGGGTAATTCCCCCTCCCCCCCTTGTACCCGCGCTTGTTATTTTATTTTTACTACATTTTTATTGTTTTGACTACAAATGTTAGTAGTTTTTACTACATAAGTCAGTTGTTTTTTGTCAGTTAAAATAACTAACATTGTTAGTTGATTTAACTGAAAAAGTAGTTGACCCCAAAACAACTTACAGAAAAATCAAATAAAATTACTGACAAAATATGTCGCCATTAGGCACGTCTCCGAAACAGAAAATGCAAATTCCTTCATTTGTGTCTGCAATTCCAGATCATGTTGGTAACCCTTGCGAAATAATGTAAGAGACAAAAAAGTTGAAACAAAGTATGAAGTGAGGTTGAGATTGCTAGAAATAGAATTGTAGTGTTGGAAACTGTCAAAATTTATTCTGTAGAAACTAAAAATATTCACATATATAAAAAACAGTTTTCATTAACAAGACAAACCGACATTTAAAATCCTACTGAAGATGACACTAACTGGGGTGTTTGAAACCGGTATAGGAAATACCAGAAATGTCTATAATTTTTAGAAATTTAATTTTTCTTCTGCATTTTTTCAACTTGAACCCTTATAACAAATATAATTAGAGCCCGTGCTCGATCTGTACTTACAGAAAAAATCAAAAAAAAAAAAAAAACATACAAAGTAGTTATTTTAACTGACATTTTCAGTTGATTTTACTAACATAATTTTTTGAGTGTAGTGTTTAATCACTTCTTAAATATACAATATTATGCATTCGCAATGAAGTGGTTAATAAGTATACTCAAAAGTTCAAAGTTATAGAATAGTATGAAGACCACTTCATATGTACTGAAAAACGAGTTGAAACAACTACTTACTTGCTGCGACAACTATATGAAAATGTAATGAGATATTCAGTAGATATTCACTACTCCAGAAGCAGTAGAAGTCCTTTTTATCATTGTTCTAAGTAATGTTTTTTTTTGCTGGGCTTGTACAAGTGCATTAAATACATTTGTAGGAATGCCAGAAGTATAATATGTATACGGCATGGTGCTGCACATTATTACCCAAAGTATACAATAAACTTAAACAATGTGTGTCATATAGAATAAGAAATGTTGCATTAAGAATATGCAGCATAATTCTTAAAAAAAATAAAAAATATTGTAACAGACACAAAATATAAATTTTCATTATGCTAAATTATGAGGCATAACCAAAAACAATTTTACATATAATTTTTGTAAATAAACATAAAATAATAATAAAAAGTGCATAAAGTTACAAAAAAATCTTTAAAAAACAGAGAAAATCATAAAAAGGATTTTAAATAAAAATTAAAATTGAAATAAAAAATTTTTTAAGTGAAACTGGTGAATAATTTTTTAAAGTGTTGAAAATGTTATTTTTTGGAATTTAAATGATAATATCTAAGAAAAAGTTTTACAATTTCGAGAACCTCTTTCAAGTAATTTTAAAAATACTTTTACAAGTGAAAAAACTAAATTCGGTATCGACGAAAACATGAATACTCTCCACCATGACCAAAATATTTTGAATTCAAACGAATTTGAGTGCAAAAACTTTTAAGTGATTTTAGTTTTTTAATGTAAAAAAAAATTTTGCTAAAAAATTTTATTTTAAATATAATCTTTTGACATTAAAAAAAATATTGAGTGTTAATATTTTTTTGACGTAATTTTTTTTTTAGTGACAAAAATGTTTTTTGAAAATCTTTTTTGAGTGAGAATTTGTGAAGTTTTATGAATTAATAAATTCAAAACTTTTGTAGTTTTCAAAATTTCGTTTTTTTCTCCTAACTTTTGAACTAGGGGTATGTTGAGTGTATATATTTTTTTGATGTATTTTTTAGTGACAAAAATGTTTTTTGAAAATCTTTTTTGAGGGAAAAACAAATTGCTAAATTTGTGAATTTGTGTGTATTAATAAATTCAAAACTTTTGTAGTATTCTAAATTTCCTGTTTTTCTCATAACTTTTGAACAAGGGGACCGATTTCAAGTTACTGAGATTTACTGGGCTATCCGTAACACCGCCCAACAGCCAATATTAAACATGAACCCGATGATATACATACGTCTGAAAGTAGAGATCAAATGGAGTAAAACTGCATTTAAAGTTTTACATTTCGAGATCCTGTTTTCTTTTTTAAAGTTTTCTAGGATATATTTTATAAAATATTTGTATTTGTCCTAAGATGACACTGGTGACGGCAAATGAAAGAAGAGGATCTCCGCTAAGTTTTACATTTTTTTTTTATTTTGCCATATCATTATAAAAGGATAATATAGTTTATAAAATTTAATCCTCTAAAACCTTTTAAAGTCCTTTTAAAAGGAAACAGGATCACGAAAAGAAAATCTGTTAATGCAGTTTTATTATTTACACTCAGAAAAAAAACTAACTAAAAAATGGGAAAATTAACTAAATCCAAGGAAAATTGATAATGATTTAGCTCTATTGCCATGTATTCCTTCTTTTTAGTCCATATTTTTCTTAAAAATTAGGAACAATTTGAACTAGAAAGTGGGAAAAAATTTCCCAATTTTTTAGTTAAAAAAACATTTCTGATGAAGACATTTTGCCTAAAAATTAGTTAATTTCATATTTTTATTGGTTTATTTATAGAATAGCATGTGAATAAACACAGAATTCTCATTATGTACATTTTTTATTTAAAATATAAAAAAAAACGTTTGTTTCTTATAGTCAAGTAATAAATTTCATTAGTTTTTAAAGTTAAATTACAACAAAGACTTTGTCTTTAACGTTTGTTCCCAGACTATGGGAAAACACGCCAAAGCCAAGGCCTTTGTTGTGATTAAAATATTATTTTTTCCCTAACACATACATGTGTAGAAAAAAATGTAAACATTAAATTTCTTACTTCTTATACAAGACCAAACTCTCTTTTTCATATACTACAAATAATAAACAAAATGTGAACTACAAGCAAGCATGAAAAAAAAAATAAATCAACTAAACAATTTCATGTTATAAAAAATTTACTAAACTTGTGGAAGAAACTTCCTCAAATTAAAGAAGATAAATATGATGAACTAATTGGTAGGAAATTACGTCCTAAAACTGAATTTTTTGAACTAAATTTTGTTTTTAGAAATATGTCTTAAAAATAAAGACTTTTTATACCCTCCAACCACAGTATGGGGTAGGGTTGCCAGACGGCCTGGAATGGCCTGGATTTTCCAGTTATTTGAGGTCTGGTCCAGTTTCCAGTTAAAACATAATTTTTCCAGTTGAAAAAGGATTTCTTTTATTTTAATAATTATTTTTTTTTTTATTTAACATTTTTTAAAATTTTTTTGGACTACTTTTTGAATAAAACATTAATTATAAACGTTACATAAATGCCTCTTTTGTATACAGAAAATGTGCTCTTTTTGCTGCATTTTTACTAATTTTTGTACAACTTTTTCGAGCATTTCGGCCAGTCTAGCGTTGATTTCGACACGAATGTTTTCAATAGCTCATTGAAAACATTCGTGTCGTCGATGATTTAAGGATTCTTGGCGTACATTTTGCTTTTAAAATAACCCCACAAAAAATGCCTGGATGGGTCAAATCTGCAAATGATGGTCAATTGTTGTCGCTCTTTTTTTACTTCTCACGTCCCGAAAATTTTAACTGTCCTTCTAGATTTCCAGATTTTACCACTTAATTTTTGGGGTTATTTAAAAAGAAATATATACTCTAACAATCCTCAGGCCGATGACCAAAAAGTAATAAAAATGCTTAAAAAAGGCACATTTTGCCGTAGCAAATAGAGACGGCCATTTAGTCCAAAATAAAAATATGTGCCTCACATATGAAAATCGGTTGATTTTTTTTTCAAATCATTAAAAAAAAAATATGTATGGGTCCAGTTACTTTAACAAAATCCAGGTGAAAATTTTTCATTATCCAGTTATTTGACTTCTAGTATCTGGCAACCCTAGTATGGGGGTATACTCACTTTGTCATTCCGTTTCTAACGCATCGAAATATCGATCGGGGACCCCATAAAGTATATATATTATTGATCTATGATCGATTCTAAGACTTTTCTAGAATGTCCGTATGTCCGTCCGTCCGTCCGTCCGTCCGTCCGTCTGTATAAGACACGATGCAGTCCAAAATAAAAGAGATAGACTCGTTAAGTTTGGCAGGAATATGTCTTTTGGTCCTAGGCAGTTTAAGTTCGTAAATGGGCAAAATCGGACCAGGGGGAAAAAAGTTCCCCTCTTAAGAACTTAACTAACCTCTGAAATTCGCCATATTTTTTCAGGTTTTTTGTATTTTTGTTAAGCAAATGACACAATTTGATGCCAGAAAAAGTTCAAGGTCCTGCACTTGGACTAGGGAAATAAAAAAAATTTCTTTTTTTCCCCGCCCCCCTTTTGTGGGCCTGGATTTTAAAAATGTTTTTAAATAATGATAAAATTTAATAACTTAAGCTCAAAAAGCTTAATAAATCAATTTTTAAACATTTATCGCATTGATTTATGTGTCCCCCAATGACTCCTTCTGACCCCTTACCCCCACCCCAAAAAAAAAACGCCCCTGCAATTTTTTTTTTTTTAATTTTTTGAATCTGTTGGAGGGTATTATAAATTCGGCACAGCCGAATTTAACACTCTCACTTGTTTTCAATTATTTAGGGAAAATTTCTTTGGAGGTAAGAATTTCTTCCATGTATTAGGGAATTCCATTTAAGGAAAATTATGGCCTATTTAACAGTCCATGAACTAAAATTTTTTCCTAAAAGTTGGGAAAATTTCCCAAATTTTAGTTAAATTTAACTAAATTGTGGGAAAATTTATAAACTATTTCGAAGAAAATTTTTCCAAAGTTTAAGTTAATGTTTTTTTTTGAGTGTAGTTACCCAGATCGTGTTTAACGACTTTTTTTATTTTTGACGGTGTAATGAGTAAAATTTAATTTATTAATAGGTTTATTTGATGGATATTGCATGAATATTTGCAAAATAAACTCATTTTAAGTGTTATGAACAGGAAAAACAAAAAAATCAATATTTTATTTGTTCCTGAGGATCGTTTTAATAAATGAATAAGAATTTATCCACTTCAGAACAATTTATGAATTCTGGTATTGATTTGTTAGAGCATAATTTTGCATATTTTAGCATTAAAAGGATAGTTTAGCATATTTTAATCGTAAGAACATATTTTGGCATAAAAGCATATTTTATTTAGAGTTTTATTAGCATACTAGTCGAATAGCCTGTCCCTGCCAGGCGGAACATCAAATCACTTTTCTCAATAGTTCTAATTTTAACCAAAATTTATAAAAAAAATTATTTTTGCGCTCAAAAATTTAGTATTGCAAGATTGAGTTACATCAATATATTTCCCAAACTGGAAAAAAATTTAATGAGTATAAAAGCTTTTATTGATAAAATTTTAGAACTAAATTTAGCACCCCCATTTCATCTCTCCGTCCATAAACAGGATATCAAAAATTAATGGTGTGGATCTGTCCCATGGTCACTCCTATATACATGGAAATTTTTATCTTTCTTAGTCATGAAAGAATTTTAAATTAGCCAAAATGTTAAAAAACACAGTTTAAATATTAAATCTAACTTCATAAGGATATGATCCATTGTCAATACTTTATGTTTTAAAATTTTCAGCTTCTTAGTTATAAGGGGTTTTAAAAATAGTTTAAATGTTTAAAAACTAAATTTCGCTGTTTTCCGCCACTCCCCCTGACTTAAAGGCCGAAAATCCGGTTACGTTACAGATTATATATGAACAAAATTCACAGATCTTTTGGTATTTCCGCCCTTTCACTGGATATCCAGGTCCAGGTGCCATAGTCCGTACCATATGCATCCCAATTTTCATCTTTCAAGGTCATAAGGTGTCTTCAAAATTAGGTAAGATGCAAAAACATAATTTTTCCACACCCATTTATTTTCTTAATTCTCCGTCCATATTCCAAAATTTTTAAATCTGACTACTTTAGGATAAGCTCCATCGTTAGTACTATACTCGTATCCACGCCACTTTTGCCTCTCAATTCTCCGTCCACAGTCCAAAAATTTTAAGTCTGACTACTTTAGGATATGCTCCAGTGTCAGGACAATATGCTTGCCAATTTTTGACTGCGTAGGTCATTAGGGCTTTAAAGTTAGTTAAAAAAAAAAACAAAACACAATATTGCCTTGCCCCTTTTTCCTCTCAACTCTCCGTCTACATTCCAAAAATATTAAATCTGACTACTTTAGAATATGCTTCATAGTTAGGACTACATGTTAGGGATTTTCAGCTTCCTAATTCATTGGGGCGGAGCTTGAAAATACTCAAAAATGTAAAAAAAAAATAATTTTGCCAAGCCCCTTTTTTCTCGTAATTCGCCGCCTACAGGCAAAAAATGCGGCTTCGTAAGAATCTGTCCCTGGTGTTTTACTATATACATGGCAATTTTAAGCTTTTAAGTCCATCAATGAGATTCAAAAGGCGCTGGATACACAAAAAAAAAGAGAAACACAAAAAAAATGAGTTTTATATACAGAAAATAGATGGAAATAAATTTACCACGCCCTTTGCCTTTCTTATTCTCCACCCTGGATATCAAAAATCCAGGTTCGTGTTGATCTTCCCCATGAAACCTTCTATATACATGCCAATTTTCATCTTCCTTAGTCATTGGGGGTCTTCAAATTAGTTAAAATATTAAAAAACACAATTTTTGCACGCCCCTTTAATCTTTTCATTCTCCGTCCACAGCCGAAAAATTCTAAATCCGATTATTTCAGGATATACTACATGGTGAGGACTATACGCTATGCATTTTCCGCTTCCTTTGCGGGCTTCCAGAGAAGTTAAAATGTTAAAAATCTCAATTTTGTCATTCCCCTTTTTACTTTCAACTCTCCGCCCGCAGTCTAAAAACTTAAAATTCGACTACTTCAGGATATGCTTCGAATATAGGACTATATGCTAAAAAATGTGCAGCTTCCCAAGTCATTAGAGGGCTTTGAAATAAGCAAAAATGAGAATTTTCATATTCAAAGGTCATTGGGGGTCTTTAAATTATTTAAAATATTTAAAAAAAAAACTATATAGGGGGCATGGCATCTTTTTCTCTTAATTCTCCTTTAACAGTCTAAAAATTTTAAATCCGATTACTTTAGGTTATGCTTCATTGTTAGAACTATATGATATGCATTTTTCCGCTTCCTAAGTCATTTGGGGGCTTCAAAAGGAGTTCAAATGTTAAAAATCCTAATTTTGTCGGTCCACATTTTCCTTACAATTCTCCGCCCAAAGTCAAAAAATTTTAAGCTCGACTACTTCAGGATATGCTTCATTGCTAGGATTATATGCTAGAAAATGTTCAGCTTCCTAAGTCATTGGAGGACTTTAATATAAGCAAAAATATCAATTTTCATCTTCATAGGTCATTGGGGATCTTCAAATTAGTTGAAATATGAAAAAACACAATTTTGCCACGCCCCATTTTTCTCTTAATTCTCCTTCCACAGTCTAAAAAA
This sequence comes from Pegoplata infirma, assembly GCA_963921195.1. Classification (NCBI taxonomy): domain Eukaryota; kingdom Metazoa; phylum Arthropoda; class Insecta; order Diptera; family Anthomyiidae; genus Pegoplata; species Pegoplata infirma. The sequence goes on along the minus strand of OY992537.1, from coordinate 207,971,035 downwards.
TTTAAATCCGATTACTTCAGGATATGTTTCATTGTTAGATCTAAATGCTATGCAATTTTCCGCTTCCTAAGTGATTTGGGTGCTTCAAAAGAAGTAAAAATGTTAAAAAAATACCAATTTTGCCACTCCACTTTTTCCCTCAATCTTCCACCCACATTGCGAAAATTTTAAATCCGACTACTTGGGGATATGCGCCATCGTTAGGACTATATTCTAGGAAATTTTCAGCTTCCTCAGTCATTTGGGGGCTTTAAATTAAGCAAAAATGTCAAAAAATTGAATTTTGCCACGCCCACTTTTCCGCTTATTTTTCCGCCCACAGGCAAAAAATCGAAAATCCGGCTACGTTAGGATCTTCCTCAGGTGTTTTACTATATGCATGCAAATTTTCAGCTTTGTAGCTCATCAGTGGGCTTCAAAAAGCTCTGGATAGACAAAAAAAGAGGAACACACAAATAGGGAAATTATATATATAGATTTTGCTGAAAACTGCAAATTTTGTTAGAAAAGCATAAAATATGTGAGGTATGGATGAAACCAAAAACAATTAAAAAAAAAATGTGATGTATTTTTAGTGAGTCTCGAAAATACAGATTTTTTAATATTTTTTAAAAATGCTGAATTCTGCTTTTATTATATTAAGCATTGTACTACTGATCAAATTTTAAAAACCTACACGGGTGGTCCAAGACAGTTTTAACCTAAAAGTGCGAATACCATAATTTTTTTTTGAATATGTATTTGAGATGTCTAAGAATAATTTAGCAACAAAAACCGAAATCTGCGATCGAGCACTGTTTGCAAAAATCGCGGTTAAATTGAAAAAAAAAATCAATTTTCGAATTTTCTCAAAAACTAAGAGATATCAAAACAAGTAGAAAAGTTAAATTCGACTTGGCCAAATCTATGAATACCCTCCACCATGCCCTTTTTAAGTGAAAGTTAATTTTCTAACGTGAAACAAATAACATTTTTGATTAGAAATATTTTATTTTGTGTAAAAAAAATTTTTTTTAGTAATTTTTGAAAAAAAAAAAATATTATTTACTAAATTTTTTTTTGAGTGTACATTTTGTTGAGTGTATTTTTTTTAGTGTAAAAATATTTTTGGGTGACAAAAATACGTGGTAAAATATTTTTGTGACCCTTGCCGAAATTCAGTCTTTTGCTCATAACTTTTGAACCACTGGACGGATTTCGCTGTATTGCAATACCAATCTGACCATGTAAATGCCCTACATATATGCCAAGGAGCCTCCGTAAAGTCTCTGAAAAGTTAGCGTGTTTTAAACAGACAGACAGACGGACGGACATAGCTAGATCGTCTCAGAATCGATCGAGGATCATGAATATATATACTGTAAGGGCTCCTAGGCCAATATTTCGAAGTGTTACAAACGGAATGAAATTTGCAAAAAAATAGCGGTATTTTCCTACGTTTAAGAAATTTTATTAAAAAAATCTCAAAATTTCTTTCCCTTTACCCTTTCATAGATAGAGTTTGTGACAGTCTTTTATTTAAACTTAATTTGAGTAAAATCCGATCATTTTAACCTGTAGCGCTCTTCAATCAAAGTTTTGGATTTTTGAAAAATTTCTACCAAAATTTTAGATTTTTGAAAAATGAAAAACATAAAAAAAATTATCTTGCGATACGTAATTTTTATTAATTTTAGCATGCTGAATATTAATATCAAAAAAAAAACGGTTGAGCAAGTTTCGAGATATCGCCATTTGAAATTTGACAAAAAAATGTAAAAAATTGCGGTTGTTTCCTACTCTCAGGATTTTTTTTTTTAAAAATCCTTAAATTTGTTTCTACTTTCTATTTCAAAGAGCTGGAGACAAACTTTCATTCTTGAAACCTTTCGATCAAAGTTTAGAGTTTTTAGTGAAAATTTTCTAAAAAAAACAAAAAATTTTATTGAAGGCTGCCTGGCCTGATGGTCTGATTTGCCTCAAATTAAGTTTAAATTAAATCAAAAGCGTGAAAACACTTCGAAAATGTTGGTGCATTCCATATAACCTTAAAAATACAAATGCTATAATTTAGCTACTGGTTGGCATATATGTATGAACAAAGTGGGTTTTATCAAGTAAAAACATATTTTTGTTACCCCAAAAAATTGTTCGCGGAATTTTTTTCATCAAAAAATTTTTTTCTCAACAGTATTTTGTTTTAGGGCCTATTCACACCTGAGGTGAAATCTCGTTCGAACGAGATTTCGATCATATGGTCTGTATCATTTTATACACAACCATATGATCGAAATCTCATTCAAACGAGATTTCACCTCAGGTGTGAATTGGGTATTAACCAATTTGTAGACAATTTTTTTTTTTTTCAAAATATTTGTTCAAATAATTTTTTTTTACATAAAGTCGTTACATTGTGAACGGTATCCATACAAGACCGAATTTAACATTTTTTTCTTGAAGTTTTTTTTTTTATCAAAAAATTATTTTCTCAACACTATTTTCTTTTACCAATTTTTGCACGATTTTTTTTTTAAATATTTTTTTAAAAAATTTTTTGTGAATAAAATTTTTTATTCATTATGAACAGTATACAGTCGTAAGGCCGAATTTAAATTTTGTATTTGTGTTTCTTGTTGTGTTTATTTTTTGTGTGAAGTGTTAATTTGTAATAATTGTTTTATCTGATATTTTTTTATAAATTCAACACTTTTTCTTATCGTCGGCATAATATCAATTAACAGCAACAGATGCTACAATGACAAAATAAAATGTATTTCATTTAAATAAAATAAATTATGAATTAAAGGAAAAAGAAAAATTTTCACATAGTGAGTTTTTATGGAGATAGATGGAATATAAAACAATTATTTATTAAAATATATATAAGACCGTTAAGTTTTTCATTGGAAATATCCACTCAAAATAATTCTACAGTAAAAGTTTTAGTAAGTAATTTTGTAACCAAATCTACTAATAAGTTACTAATTTTAGTATCTTCAAAGTACTGAAATTAGTAATTTTAGTAAAAAAAATTTAGTATAGGTTACCAACTCCTGCACTAGGTCCTTTGGACTAAAATATTAGTTCGTTAGTAAAATTTTTAGTATTGAATACCCACGTTTTGTTTTTTGGGTGTATGAAATGCTTAAATCGTTCCTTCGATAAAAATTAGGTTTTAATTTTTTCTTTCATTAATTTTTTTTTCTTTCATTTCAAGTTTTATTTAAAGAAATAATTTCAATCAGACATATATTAAGTGTGATAAACGAAAAGCGCTGATGATGCAATTTTAGGAAATTTCAAAAGAAATTGACATCTTAGCGTAGCCTGTATTGTTGTCGTTTATTTTTTTCTGATTTCTCATTGTACAACAAAAATTATGTTTTTCAGAAATAGTTAAAATCAACTTAAACCCATATGACATTGTCTTTTTTAGAATATTTTTCTTGTGTATTTTGAAGGAAGGGTCTCCCTGCAAAAAAATTTGAAAATTACTTCAAACCAATTTAAAATTTTCAAATTTCTTGTATAAAACCCCTACAAAAAGACAAAAAAAGATTCAAAAAAAGACACCGTCATATGGGTATTATTAATATTTTCTGAGAAATTTCAATTTAAACTTTTTTTACTTTCCTTTATAATTGATTTATTTCTTGTATAACTGCTTGTTGTTCTTCCTTTTTTCTGGAATATCATTTTCATATTAATATATTTATTTTTTCAAGTTTAACAAAAAATAAATATTTTTGGACATTTGTTTACATATTTCAACATAATGTTTTAACATTAAGTAAGAGATAAAAAAAACACAAAAATATAAAAATATATATTTGAAAGTGAATTATATTCATAATATTATTCAAAGAGATTATATTACAAATTATGATAATTTTTCAATAGAATTGAGTGGTGCAGGAGATAAAAGTATAAGCAAATATTTTTGTTTGAAGAAGAAGAAGAACAAAAAAAACTAAATTTAAAATTGAAAAACAAGTCAGAGAATAAATTTAAGATTTTTTTTAATTTAAACTCTAAAAAAAATGAAAGGAAATATTTTTTGTGATAGAAGTTATAAGTTTGTTATTCGGTTTGTAAGACCTTGAATTGAATATTATCTTGATCCTCATATAATTTTAAGACGATCTTGCGATGTCCGTTCTTATGTATGTCTGTTGAAATCAAGCTAACTTTTGAAAGACAGTTGTAAGGCTATTGTAGCTTGGAAAATATATTTAGAATTTATCGGGTCAGGTTGGTATTGAGTTTCAGCAAATTCGGTTGGGTGGTGCAAAAGTTATAAGCAAAATCGTGAATTTTAGAAAACAAATTTTAAAACCGATTTTTTTTTTTGCAAAAAATACTAAAAACTGGCTTTTAATCAAAAAAAAATTGTTCTTGTCAAAATTTTTACACATTTTTTGTCGTTAAAAAATTAAAATCACTACACTAAAAAAATTATGTCATTAACTGTTTGTAGTTTATTTAAAAAGTTTTACGTTTAGTCGTTTTTAAAAGAAAAAACATTTGTTTGATGTTCAGTTTTTATTAATGACTACTTCTGTCCTCTGTTTCAAAAATAACACACTAAAAGATAAAGGCTTTCAGAAAAAAATTCAAAAATTATTTATACACCCAAAAAATTTTGTAGTTGATTTCAACTTAAATATCAACTATTTTGTAGCTGAATTACCACTAACTATATTTTAGTTGATTTTCTTAAGTTGCTTATAACTACAAATAAACCAAAATATAAAATCAACTACATAAGTCGTTACTATTACCAATATTTAGTTGATTTCAACTTATATTTGACATATTTTAAAAATATAGCTGAAAACAACTATATAAACAGTTGAAGACAACAAAATATAGCTAAATGTAACGATCAAATAAATGTTTTTATTTTTAACTACCTTTTTAGTTAATGATAATTATTAAATTGTTGAATTTTAGTTGCTAGCTAATTAGAATAGAATTGTTGCTCCCAACTATAACAATAATTATTTACGATTACTATAGTTGATTTGTAATTTTTTTAAATCAACTACAGATTTTTTTAACTATGCTACTACAAAATTTTTTGGGTGTAGAAATATAAAAACATGTTTGAATCAAGTGACTTTGGCACGATGGGTAGAGTGTCTGGCCAGAATGTAGTTGATTGCTGGATCGATTCCCCAAAATTTTATTAAAAAATTTTAAAAAAATATTTTAATAGAAAATTGTAAAAAATAACCTACGAAATCATTAATTTTTAATGTTTTGTAGGTTATTTTTTTTTTGGAATTTGTTGGTAAAAATAACAGAACTATCATTAATTTTTAATGTTTTCGTAGGTTATTTTTTTCGAATTTGTTGGTAAACAAGAATGAAAAAACTTAATTTTTTAATGTTTAATGTTATTTATTTTAGAAAATTTTGTCAACAGTAAAAAATAAATGTTGATGTTCTTTAAAACAAATGAATATTTACTGGCATGGTTTTCAAATGTTTATTCACTGATTTTTAATGTGTTTTTCATTTATATTTGCCTACAAAATATTTTGAGTGTAGGAAAAAAATATTCTTTACATTGGGTATTGATGGATTCGGAAAAGTCGAACATTTTTTTATACCCTCCACTCTAGTGATAGAGGGTATATATAAGTTTGTCATTCCGTTTGTAACACCTCGAAATATTGGTCTAGGACCCCATAAAGTATATCAAGAAATCTTTTTTAAATTTCAACTCAGTGAAACTGAAATAAATGTTATAAAAAACCAGCAGTTTTTGGAATTAAGAAAAACTGTAAATGCAGTTGTGTAAACAAGACCTTGAACCATCACTGAACAATGTTTAAGGATTACCCCACTTTATCCGTAAAAGTTACAGAGGGTTAAATTTGAAAAATCGATAAAAATGGCTTGAAATAATCCATAGTTTTTACATTATTTCGCTTTTTTTTTTAAGTTCTCCTTATATTTCAATCTTTTCCGGCATAACACAAAGTCAGTACATATAAGAGATTATTTTAATGTTGGTTTGATAGATGCTTCATCGCTTGGTAAGAAGTTATAAGACGGTTAAATTTTGAAACCAAAAATTAAGAGTTTTTAAATTTTCGAGGTTTTTTGATCAGGGATTTCGGCCCCCTCTATAAAATGAAAAAAGTTGAACTAGAGTTGGTAGCTGTTGTAATTCTTAACATTTTGGAATTAATCCCGTTAATGTGCCACGAATAGTTAAGGAGTTTCAGCAGATCAAAGTTCGCAAGAAAAAACGTATTTTTTTTAAAATACCAGTTTTTCGCGAGGCACATTCCCGGTTTCATTCGAAATTTGGTGGACTCTTGCGTAAACCGAGTTTTTTGTGAGTTTACATAAAAAAATCACTGGCGGGTTTATAAAAAATAAATTGCAAAAATTTTATGGCATTTTTGAAAATTGTGCGAAATTTGCAAATCTGTTTCCTATTTTTTTTAGTAGCAATTAATGCATCATGTTTATTTTAATACACCAAAAGACGTGCCTTAACGAGTAGAACTGATTTGCTTTTTGACTTTTTACTTTAAGCCATTCTGAGCGGAAAGCGCGATGATTTTATCTAAACCTGTTTTGATTTGGCACATCCAAGGCTTTACACGAAATCGGATGAAATTTTTTTAAATGAAAGCCCACTTGATGTGTCATCATAAAATCAGAGGCGGGTTAAAAACTTTTGATGATTATAGATTTTTTGGACCATATTAAATTTTCTTGTTATAAAAAAGCATCACCGATTTTTTTAAACACTGGTACAATGATACGATTTTCCGTGATTTTTTTTTCAGTAAAACCAACGCGCATTGCCTAAATATGTTATAAAAAATTGTGAAACTTTTCTTTTACCGCGAATTAATCGCGATTTTAGGTACTTAGATATTTTTTTTTTTAAATCGTTTGGTCATTAAAGGGTTAAATTTATATCATATATTTTAGAAGAAATGATATATCCTGGCATGTTTTAATAACGCATGCAACAAATGTGTAGAAAATAAAATCTTTAAAATATTTTTAAGATTTTTAAAACCGCTAAATCTTAAAACCGCCATAACTTTTGACCCCCTTGCGCGATTTAATTGACGCGAACGAATTTCTTATTCTTAAAAAGCATCTAATATTTATGCCAACTTTCATCGATGTGCCATCAAAACAAAAATCACATCTTTTTTAACTCAAAATTTAAGTCTAAAACGGAACTCCTCATATATATTCATGATCCTCGATCGATTTTAAGACGATCTAGCGCAGGGGCGTATCCAGGATTTTATTTCGGTGGGGGCCCAAAATTTTTTTTCAATTTTTTTTCAGAAAAAATTTACATAACAGCTCATGTTTAAGAGTTTTTCTCGATTCCTTGAACTAAATGTAACACAATCAGATTCTTCATTTTTGTGTAAGTTTAAAACTGTTGGGGGATTTTTTTTTATATTTAAAATTTTTTTGAGAGACTTAAGACTCTTTTTAAAGTGTGAACTGTATCAGATGCTGATATATTTTTACAAAGAAGATTATCTGAATTTGAAATATTTTTTCAAAGAAAAGTCTAAGATTCTATGAGAATTTCCAGTTTAGACAGTTTTTGTTATAGAAAAAGTCAAAGACTCTAAATCATATTTCCAATGGAAAACGTTTCTCGGGAAAAAGTCACTTTAGAAAATGATTCTATAAACATATTTATAAAATACTTTTCCAAAAGAAAAGACTCCGATTGTAAGACATTTTCCCAGAATCTGAGATATTTCTAGTCTAGCACATTTTCTTAGTTTCTGAAACATTATACACAAAAAGTTTTAGATTCTGAGAAAATCTTAGCTTTTTTTATAAGAAAAATCAGATTTTGAGACCTTTTTAAAAAGAAAACAGTAAAAAAAAAGTCCTAGATTCTAAAACATTTTTCCTAAAGCTTGATTTACATGTTAACTACCCTTGACCACCTTTATCTACTATTTCCCAGTATTGGGGGATAACAATTGTCAATTTTAAATAATTTTTCATACAAAATTATTTAAACCCAGCAAATCATATCCCCAATACTGGGAAATAGTAGATAAGGGTAGTCAAGGGTAGTTAACATGTAAACTGCCCTTAAAGGAAAACTCTCGGATTCTGAGAAAAGTTTCCTATAGAAAAAGTCTTAAGATTCTTAAACAATTTTTCTATAGAAAAAGTCTCAGATTCTTTATCCTATAGAAAAAGTTTCTAATTCTGAGACATTTTTCCTATATAAAGTCTCAGATTCTTATAGAAAAAGTCTCAGACTCTTCGACATTTTTCCTCTAGAAAAAGTCTCAGATTCTTCGACATTTTTTCTATAGAAAAAGCCTCAGATTCTGAGACATTTTTCCTAAAGAAAAAGTCTCAGATTCTGAAATATTTTTCCCATAGAAAAATACTCAGATTCTGAGACATTATTCTTGTAGAAAAATATATTTTTACGATAGAAAAAGTCTCAGCATTTTTCTATATCAAAATTCTCAGCTTGTGTCTCTGAGACATTTTTCCTATACACAAAATCTTAGATTTTGAGATAATTTTCCTTAAAAAAAGTCTAAGATTCCGAGAACTTTTTCTTGATTGTAAGAAAAATTCTCAGATTCAGAGACATTATTCCTATAGAAAGTTCTCAGATTCTAAAACATTTTTCATATAGAAAAGCCTCGGAATTTAATAATTTTTTTATGGAAAAAATCTCAGATTTTGAGACATTTTTTAAATTCAGAGACATTATTTCTATAGAAAGTTCTCAGATTCTGAAATGTTCTTCATATAGAAAAGGCTCAGATTCTAAGAATTTTTTATAGAAACAGTCCCAGATTCTGAGACATTTTTGCTATAGAAAAAGTCTTAGATTCTCAGACATTTTTCTTAAAGAAAGTTTTAGATTCCGAGACATTTTTTTAGAAAAGTGTAAGATTCTGAGACATTTTTTAAAAAAATAGTCCTTTCTGAGACATTTTTCTAAAAGACAAAGTCGCATTTTACGATTTGACTACATTTTACTTACAATTTGATCAATTTTTGTGTATATAAAGTTTCGGGTTCTAAGATATTTTTTCATTAGAATCTTAAGTTGAAAAGTTTCAAATTCTAAGAAAAAATTTTCAGATTTTTAGATTTTTTTAACAGAAAAATTTTCAGTTTCAAAACATTTTTCTTCAAAAAATTTTAGATTCTTAAATGTTTTTCGATTTTTTAAGAAGTTTTTTAATATTGTACTTGGTTTTTGATACCAAATCCTGAAATTTGTGATATCATTTCGGGGGGGGCCCGGGCCCCCGGGCCCCCCCCCCCTGTATACGCCACTGATCTAGCGATATTCGTCCGTCTGTCTGTCTGTCTGTCTGTCTGTCTGTCTGTCTGTTGAAAACACGCTAACTTTTGAAAGACTTTACGGAGGCTCCTGAAGTTTGGCGTATATGTTGGGCATTTACCTGGTCAGGTTGGTATTGCAATCCAGCAAAATCGGTCAAGTGGTTCAAAAGTTATAAGCAAATGAGTGAATTTTTACGAGCTAAAACACACGGTAACTTTCGAACGACAAGTCTGAGGGTGCTGAAGTATGGCATGTATATTTGCCGTTCCTCTGATCCGGTTCGTTTTAAAAAAAAGTTATTAGCAAAACCGTGAATTTCAGATTTGTTTCACCTTAAATTCACGTGTTGAAAACCCGTTAAACATGTTTTAAAAACATTGGTAAGTCACAAAAATATTTTACAAAGTATTTATGTCACTCAAAAATATTTTTACACTAAAACAAAAAAAAAATACACTCAAAAAAAATTTTACACTCAAAAAAAAAAATTTACACTCAAAAAAAAATTATTAAATTATTTTTTTTTTTCAAAAATTACTAAAAAAAAGTTTTTTACACAAAATACAATATGTATTTCTAACCAAAAATGTTTTTTTTCACGTTAGAAAATTAGCTATCACTTAAAAAGGGCATTGTGGAGGGTATTCATAGATTCGGCCAAGTCGAATTTAACTTTTCTACTTGTTTTTATTTTTAACAATTTTTTAAATTTATTTTAAGAAAATCAATATTTATTTCCTTTAATTCTTTTAACACTTCCACTTTCTTTTTTCAAATAATTTTTTTCTTCAACATTTGTAAATATTTTACACCAAACTAAATTTACCCAAAAACCCCTCTTAATTTAAAAAAAACACCAACCGAAATAATCCATATTATGTTAAACATGCAAAGTAATTTTTCAATGCCATTAAACTTTTACTGACTTGTAACTATTAATGTATGTTTTTTTTTTCACTTATTCTTAAAACATTTTACCCCTCTACAAAAAAATATCAAAAAAAAAAAAAAACTTTTCATTTCCTTCGTATATTTTTTGGGGAAATTATAAAAAAAACGCAAAATAAGCTTCATGATGTTTTTTAGTTGATTGACTTTAAAAAAAAAATCTCCTCCCCAAAAAACGAATACCAAACTAAAAATGAAATTTATTTTAAAGACACCATACGCCAGGTGTCAAAAATGGTATTTAAGTACTTTTAACAATTTTGTTAAAACATTTTGTTAAAAATATAATGAAAATAATGTTTTTCCCTTCCAAAAAAAAAATATAAATTCAAAAAACGACTGCTTATCAGACAAATAAATGAGACTGACGGAAGAAATGAAAAACATCATTTATCAAAAAAAAAATATACAGAAAATTAAATTCATGCAAAATATTAAGGGGGAATAAGAATAGAATACTTTTTTTTTAAACGGTATTGTTAAGTTTAAATAAGGAGTGCAATGTTAATACTTATACTAAAAAAATGTAATTAACTTTTCGTAGTTTTTCTTCTTTTAAAAAAGTAATCAGTAAAGTTGTTTTTTACTGAAAAAACAAGATTTTTGCTTTTGACTTCAACTGTAGTTAAAAGCAGCAAAACAGTTAACTTCGGCTTGGTGAAATCAAGCCCGATATGAGTGAAAAAACATATTTTTGAGTGAAAAAAATGTTTGAGTAAACCATTTTAAAAAATAATTTTTATATTGAAACCAAATATCATGTAGAATTCAAGAATAAATCATGTTGACCAGATCTTTGAAAAAAATTTAGAAATTATTTTAAAGAAAAATAATTTAAGTGCAAAAAAGTATTAAACAAGTAAAAGAGTTAAATTTGGATTATTAAACAAGTAGTAAAGTTAAATATGGCTTGGTCGAATCTATGAATACCCTCCACAATGCCCTTTTTAAGTGATAGTAAATTTTCTAACGTGAAAAAATTAAATTTTTGATTAGAAATATTTCATTTTTGTAAAAAACTTTTTTTAGTAATTCAAAAAAAAAATTAATAATTTACTAATTTTTTTTTGAGTGTAAAATTTTTTTTGAGTGTAAAATTTTTTTCGAGTGTATTTTTTTTAGTGTAAAAATATTTTTGAGTGTCAAAAATACGTTGTAAAATATTTTTGTGACTTACCCATGTTGTTAAAACAGGTTTAACGGGTTTTCAACACGTGAATTTAAGGTGAAACTAATCTGAAATTCACGGTTTTGCTAATAACTTTTGAACCACGGGACCGATTTGGCTAAAATTCAATAAGAACCAAGCCAGGAGAAGAAAAAATAGATATGATAAGCTTCAGCATCCTCAGAAAGTTAGCATGTTTTTTAACATGCTAACTTTCTGCTAACTTTTCGTAAATTCACGAAAAACCCTTGCCGAAATTCAGTCTTTTGCTCATAACTTTTGAACCACTGGACCGATTTCGCTGGATTGCAATACCAACCTGACCAGGTAAATGTCCAACATATATGCCTAACTTCAGGAGCCTCCGTAAAGTCTTTCAAAAGTTAGCGTGTTTTCAAAAGACAGACAGACGGACATCGCTAGGTCGTCTTAAAATGGATCGAGGATCATGAATATATATATTTTATGGGGTCCTAGACCAATATTTCGAGGTGTTACAAACGGAATGACAAACTTAAACAAACCCCCTATCACTAGATTGGAGGGTATAAAAAATGGTAAAAGCAAATAATTTCGAGGAAATTTTTTTGAAAAAATTTTGGTTAAAAGAACAATATTTTTTTTTACCCAAAACTTTTTTAACATTTTCTTTTTCCTTAACGTGGGCCTTAAAAAAATTATTCGCAAAACAAATTTTGGGTTAAAAGTATGTTTGTTCTTTTTAAAATATCTTCCAATACGCAATTCTGCCCTCATATGTCAACCAGATGCTGATTTTAAGCATTTTGTATTTTTAGGTTATATTGAATGTACCAAAATTTTCCAGGTGTACCCAAATTGTTATTCATAACTTTTGAACCGCTAAAGCAATAACAAATAAATGTGTTAAGTTACAATCATATCGATTAAATATTTTTGCCGCAATATTTTAATCAAATGTTTTGGTCGACAGAAGGAAATCGTTAGAATCTCGTTAGAACCGATCACTAAATATCGTTAGAATCGATCACTAAATGACGTTAGAATCGATCACTAAACAAAAATATACAGTGGGCGACAATAAAAGGGAAACTTTTTAAAATATGTTCATAAAGTTTCTAAGGAAAACCCGAAAACAATACAATTCCGATTCCCCCCCTTTAACATAGATCCACTGAGGCTTTGTTTTTGGAAAATTCGGCCCTAAGTAAGTAAAAAAGTATGCATTCGTACTTTTAACTTCTCCTCCAAAAAAATTTAAATTTACGATCATCCTCCTGAAAAAAAAACATTCTGAAGAGTGAACCGTTTAGAAATTGTGATTTAAATGGGGTAAAAAGGGCAACAAATTGCACTGTTCTTCTGAAATAATGTAACTAGGAACTTGAAATTTTTACTGTATGATCCTTTCTCCAAAAAAGATATTCTGAAAAAGCATCTTTGTGTACTTTGTCCCTTTAAATCTATTTCCCGAAAAAGACATTTTAAACAAGTGAGAGTGTTACATTCGGCTGTGCCAAATCTTTTGTACCCTCCAAAATGTAAAAAAAAAAACAATAAGAAAAAAATCCAGGGGCGTCTTTTTTTTTGGTGGGAGACGTTTGGTGGGAGACGTTAGGTTTCCCCTTGCGATTTTGAACTTCATCTGAGATAAGAATGTTGCATTTGCTTAGCAAAAGTACAAAAAACGCTGAAAAAATTGCGGTTTTTTTTAGGTTGGTTTAGTTCTCCAAGGGGGAACTTTTTTCCCCTTGGTCCGATTTTTTTCTGTATCGTGTTTTCTACAGACGGACGGACATCGCTAGAATGTCTTAGAATCGATCATTGATCAATAAAATATATTCTTTATGGGGTCCTAGACCGATATTTCGATGCGTTACACACGGAATGACAAAGTGAGTATACCCCCTACTGTGGTTGGAGGATATAAAAAAGTACCTGTATTTACTTTGATACTTTTTCGATCTCCTAAAATAGTGGGCATTAAAAACTTTATTTTTGTAATCCTCCATTAAAACCAAACATTAAAAAAATACTTTTAAGAATTTCTAATTTTAAAAAAGTGAAGTGGGGTAATCAATTGGGTTTTGTTACTTTTTCAATTTCCTGCACTCAAAAAATTATGTTATTAACTTTTTGTAGTTTATTTAAAAAGTTTTACGTATTGTCGATTTTAAAGGAAAACAAATTGTTTAATGTTCAGATTTATTAAATGACTTTTTCCGTTCTTTACTTTAAAAATAACAACATAAAAAATAAGGAATTTCGTTAGCATTTTTTAAAGAAAAGTCATTAGTTTTTACCTACTTGTGTTGGTTATTTTTTTGCAGACAAAAAATTCAAAAAATTATTTTTAGAAATATAAAAACATGTTTGTATTGAGTGACTTTGGCACAATGGGTAGAGTGTCTGGCCAGAATGTAGTTGATTGCGGGATCGATTTCCCAAAAATTTTATTAAAAATTTCTTAAAATAAAATTCAATAGAAAAGTTTTAAAAATAACCTACGAAATCATTAATTTTTAATGTTTTCGTAGGTAATTTTTTTTTTGAATTTGTTGTTAAAAATAACACAACAATCTTTAATTTTTAATGTTTTCGTAGGTTATTTTTTGGAATTGTTGGTAAAAAAATAAAAAAGTGAAGTTATTTTTTAAGGTTCAATGTTATTTATTTTAGAAATGTTCAATGTTATTTATTATTAACATTAAAGAATAAATGTTGAAATTTGTTAAAACAAATGAATTATTACTGGGATGGTTTTCAAATGTTTTATCACTTGTTGTAAATATATTTTTCATTTGTTTTTGCCTAAAAAATATTTTGAGTGTGAAAATGTTGTGAAAAATTCAAAATTTTGATCAAAAAGGTGCTTGTATTAAAATGATCTGATGGCTCAGAGGAATGTTTGTCTCAAACTCTATGAAATAGTCAATGGAAAACAACTTTGATATATATATTTTTTTAAATTTCTTGAACGTAGGAAAAACCGCCATTTTTGAAATTGTTTGACAAATTTCAAAAGCCGATATCTCGAAAACCGCTCAAGCGATTTCAGAAATTTTTTGAAATTCGTTATAGCTTGTCAAAATCAATAAAAATAATCAGCCTTACCACAGAAAAATAAAATTAATTTAAAATCGACTTTCAATTTTATTTCCGTACAAATTCTTTTTGTTTTTAAAATCGACTTTCAATAAATGTATGGAAAATTTTATAAATTCGAAACTCTTCAAGAAAATTAGTGAAAAAATACATATTAAAATTTTGGAGACTTCCTTACATTTTTACTCATAACTTTTTAACCACCAGACCGATTTTGTTGAAATGCAATACCAATCTGACAGGGAACTTAACAAATATATATTCCAAGCGCCAGCATCCTCATGCTTGTTTTCCAATGGTAAGCGTGATTACAACAGACGGACAAAGGAATAAAATCACTAGATCGACCAAAAACTATCAAGGCTCTGAACTAAATATGCATAAGTATTTTTTTTTTGGAATTTTTAAGTTATTATAAGCGGACAATTTACCTCCGTTATGCTGACTCCCCTTCCCAGCACAAAATTCTACTCATGACCCTGGCTCCCTCTACTAGAGGCTATAAAATATAGTTACCCGGGTAAAAATGAAATATATATGATCATATATGAAGATATATGGATCATATATGGATTTATATAACCATATATTATCATATATGCGTCCATATATGTTCATATATGATCTGATCCGAAAATTGGCCCGATATGACCTCATATCGGGCCAATTTACGGATCAGATCATATATGAACATATATGGAGACATATATGATAATATATGGTTATATAAATCCATATATGATCCATATATCTTCATATATGATCATATATATTTCATTTTTACCCGGGTAATTAATTTTTAGTTTTAGTTTTATAACCAGGGAGGTCTCAAGTAAAATATTATAATTTATTTTAAAATTTAAAGTTTTCTAACTTGAGTCGTTAGTAAGTTTAAGGGTGCCTTTACACAGCCAACCACAAATATCAAAAAAAAAAATAATATATAACAAATTATGACAAATTTATTTTATGCACCAAAATATTTTGAAATCTGTTGTTAATTATTAACAAAAACTCATAAAAACTAAGTAAATATAATTTTTTTTCTCATCTGGCGCCATGTCATTAGTAAAAATTTTTTTATGACTTTTCTTAATATTTTCAAGTTGTAAATTTTCACAAAATTATAAAAACTAAAAAACCAACAATCCCACTCTTCATAAAAACAAAACCAAACATATTCCCTTCAAAAAAATCAACAAATCATAAAAAATTAACCACAACTTCTTAAATTATTTTTTTTGTTTTCTTAAAATATTTTGACATGCTGTTTCAACATTAACAAAAAAACAAACAGTTCCCAAATTGTTATAAATAACCTAAAACCACAGATATAATAAAAGAAAACCTTTAAAAAAAATATTGAAACAAATCAACACAAAAACCTATAAAAAACAGAAACAATTTATGATAATTTGACAACAAAAAAAATCCAACAAACTTAAAAATTTATAAAAAACAAAATATTGAAACTTTTCACGAGATATATTTGAATTCGGCGTTTTGATTTTTTTTCTGATTTCAATTTTTAATATATGAGTTTATGAAATAAAAGACACCTGTAGAGTTTTTGTATAAATATAATTTTTTTTTAGTTTTTTTTATATATTTTTTTTATTTTAATAAAATTTATGTATTTGTAATAAATTTATATTTGGAGTTCATTAGTGACAAACAAAGAAAATGTTATAAAAAAATTTAGTTTTATTGTACACATTTTTGTTTGTTGGTTCGTATTTTTTTTAACGATTTACAAAATTTATGATGTTTAATTGGATTTTTTTTATGATTTTTGTGTTATTGAAATTTTCGTGTTTTATTGAATTTTAATTAATTTAGTTTTTTTTATATTAGAGAAAATTTTTATATTTGTTTAATAAAAGTGTTTTTTAATATAAAAATTAGTAGCGATTTTATGAGTTCAATGTGTTTTTTTTTATCATAAACGCTGTGTTACAAAAGCACCATAGTAGCATACAAATTTTTCAGGACTTTAAAATCGGAAAAACAAATTTTTTACATTGTGTTTTTATAAAATACAATTCTAAGGGGAAAAAAAGTTAAATTTTTCAAAAAAAAAATTTTAAAATGCAGAAGAAAATTTTAATTTCTAATAACTATAGACATTTTTATGTTACCATACCGGTTTCAAACACTCCAGTTAGTGTTATCATCAGTTCACTCAAAAAATTATGCCATTAACTGTTTGTAGTTTATTTAAAAAGTTTTACGTTTAGTCGTTTTTAAAAGAAAAAATATTTTTTTGATGTTCAGTTTTTATTATTCACTACTTCTGTCCTTTGTTTCAAAAATAACATACTAAAAAATAAAGACTTTCATTAACATTAAATTTTTAAAGTCATTTATTTTTGTTCTGTAAGTAAAAACTACTGATTATTCTTTAAATTTTAAATGATTTGTGTAAGTAATTTTTTTTTAAATTGTTGGTATTTTTTTATATATTTTCTTGTAGAAAAAAAAAATTCTAACAATTATTTATAGGAATATTAAAACATGTTTGTATCAAGTGACTTTGGGACGATTGGTAGAATGTCTGGCCAGCATGTAGTTGATTGCGGGATCGATTCCCCAAATTTTTATTAAAAATTTTTCAAAAAATAACATTGCGCTACAAAAAAAACAAAATCGAATATACTTTTAAAATGAGGTAGTTAAGGTTGTAAGTCTCGTCGAAAAGATCACAAAAATGCCCATCAAACTTTCCAGACACCCTCAAATTTTAAAGTTATTGTCAAAAAACGATTTTTTGGGACTTTTCTCACTAAACCAAGTGTAACTTAAACATTTTTCAACTGATTTTCAATTTTTCAACTGTTTTGGATAGAAGAAGGATTGGGCTTTTTATGTGTATGAATTGGTCTATACATATAAAAAATGATATGTAATAATTTATTCAACAATATCTAATTTTTTGTTATTTTTAAAAAATTTTTGAGTTTATCGATTTTTTTCTGCTATAGTTTGTTCAACAACATTTATATTTATAAACGAATTCTTAAAGAAAATTTAATTGTGAATACGATGAGCTTTATGCCGAAAAAATCGAATAATAATTGACAGAGTTGTGATAATTTTCTTAAAAAAGAATATTAAGATTTAGCTTGAAATTGCCGTTCGGATAACCCAGGAAAAAAAATAAACGAACATACTAAGAGGTTGAGTATCATTATTTTAAAGGTTTTTAGCCTCCTGAATTCGAATTTGACCTTGAAATTGCGCTATCTTATTAAGTTTTTGATATATCAATTTATGTTAAATATCTCAAAAACCGGACAAGATAGAGCAATTTAAAGGCCAGATTCGGATTCAGCGCGCTAAAAACCTTTAAAAATATTGTACATGACCTCTTATGATAAATTTATTTTTTTTTGCCTGGGATATCTGAACGGCGATTTCCTGCAAAATCGAAATTTTCTTTTTTAGAAAAATTATCACAACTCTGCGAATTATTCTCCGATTTCTACAGAATAAAGCGTTTCGAATTCAGAATTAAATTTTCTTTAAAAATACGTTTATAAATATAAAGGTTGTTAAACGAAACTCAAAAAATTTTCAAAAAATAACAAAAAAATTAGATTTTATTGAAAAAATCAATAATCATCTTTCTTATATGTATAAACCAATTCACACACATGGAAAGCCCCATCCTTATTCTAACAAAAACAGTTAAAAAATTTAAAATCGGTTGAAAATTTTCTGAATTACACAAGGTTTAGTGAGAAAAGTCCCAAAAAAAACGTTTTTGGACAATAACTCTAAAATTTGAGGGTGTCTGGCAAGTTTAATTGGCATTTTTGTGATGTACTCGACAAGACCAACAACATATACTATGTCACATCAGAAGTATTTTTTCACTGTAGCACAGTGTAATTCAATAAAAAAATAGTAAACAAATAACCTTCGAAATCATTAATTTTTAATGTTTTCGTAGGTATTTTTTTTTGTATTTGTTGGTAAAAATAACACAAAAATCATTAATTTTTAATGTTTTCGTAGGTTATTTTTTTCGAATTTGTTGGTAAAGAAATGAAAGTGACAATTACTTTTTAATGTTCAATGTTATTTACTTTAGAAAATTTTGTCAACAGTAAAAAATAAATGTCGATGTTTGTTAAAACAAATGAATAATTACTGGGATAGTTTTTAATTGTTTATTCACTGGTTTTAAATGTGTTTTTCATTTGTTTTTGCCTACAAAATATTTTGAGTGTTGGATTTCATAAGTCGGTTTGTCTTGTTAATAGGAACACGTTTTTTATACATGGAAACTTTTATAACCATATACCTAAGGCTTGAATCGAAGCACGGTATTTATTGTCATATCCATACCATTAACAACACATTAACCTTAGATGATACAACCACCACATTGATATGAATCGCTTTGAAAAATAATCGTTTCTTGTTCTATTACTGCTGTGTTTGTCGTGTTAATTGAAATTTGTTTATCATTTGCTTATATTTATAACCTACACCACTCTGAGGTGTAGGTCCTTGACCTACCTTTAAGTATACCGATCAACTTAGAATTACTTTTTGAGTCGATTTAGTGATCTGTCCATGTAACGGTATAAGCACGATAAAGGTAGCAATTTTCCATCAATTGACTTGAAATTTGAAGCTTAAGCTTCTTTTGTTCCAAGGACGTAGCCTATTAAAATTGAAAAGATCGGTCCATGTAAAGACTTACAGAGGAAGTATCTCAACCCATATGAACCGATTTGCCTGAAACTTAAAATATATATTAAAGAGACGACTTTAAGGTTGGGGTGTCTCGGCTTATTGGCCATATCAGTGTTTAAAAATTTCGTTGTCCCCTTATGAAACCGTGTGGACCTTAGTGAAAATTTCGATAACTCCGAACTAATAGGAATATCGTCTAGGGCAAAAACACGTGTCGACTTAAAATTAATAAAGATTTTTTCTTATTCATAAGGATATCGTAGGTCAATGCCTTCATATAAATACCCCCCAAAATTTACACATTTTCCTAAAAAAAATATTTAAAGAAGCCGAATTTTTACAAGGTTATGCCATCGTCGGATAGGCGTTAAATAACCTTTCTTCTCATATGTAAACATCATATGGTTTCTTAAAAAGAAATGGCTGAAAAATCCAAAAAACGATTTTTTCGCCATTTTTTGACTTACGTTTTAAACCCCTAGGTAATCGTATTTTGTAGTCAGAAATCACCATTCCTAATTTTTAAGAAATCGGACCAGCTGATCTTGTAGTCCCCTTACGAACCACCCTTTCGATATTAACATAAATACCTCAAAATTTATAAAAATAGTAAACATTTGATTAAAATTTTGTTTGTGGGTGTTAAACGTATACTTTGGTAACCTTAAGAATTCTGATAACAATTGAATAGTTCATGCGAATAAGGACGAATAGACCACTCTTTTGCAAACACGTTTTTTTGCATAAATGCATTTTATTAGCAGAGCCCTACAACCATATGCAGAAATTTTGGGAAAATTTTGACTTTTAATGCTAAAACAATAACTTCGAAAGTGCAATAATTCGTATATTTTTATATTTTTGTTTAAATTGGGAGTGAACTAGCGCATAATTTTGATTAAATACAACAATAAAACATAAACAAATTTTACTTTCGGTAACAATGTGTTAAAAGAACATTACGAGGAACAAACCACACTTATTATATTGGCAAAAAATTTTACCGTTCTTGAGTTATAAGACTTTAAAGTGTGGAAAGCAAAAAGGGCGAATATCCATCCTTAACAAAATATTATATACAAATTATTTAGCTGCGAGTTTAAAATTGATATTAGCTGAAATTTGAAATTGTACACAAAAAAAACAATCTTAGCACATACAAACTTTTAGTGTTAATACTGCATCCAATGTCAGGAATAAAAAACAAAACATTTTTCATGTCCTTTTATGTTAAGTCGTAATATACAGTCAAGGGTTAATATTATAATTCCTAAAAATGTATTTAGTGTCATAAAGAATTACTACTGCATCAAATGGCAGGAATATTAAAAAAAAAAATAACAAAAAAATTTTTTTTTGCATGTCCTGCCAATCCTTAAAAAGTGTATCCTTGAAGTCCTTAAAGTGTTACAAACAAATACCAACCATAGTTCGTCAAGTATTGCAAGTCTCATGAAAATGTAGTCAAAATCTGCTGCAAAATAACACATTTTTATTAAAATTTCAATACATTTTTTTTGGATATTCGCCCTTTTTCCATTTAAGCAAAAAATTGAAGTCCAATTTTTGGGAAGTTCTCTTTCGAATACCTTACTAAAATTTTGTATATAGGTAGATGTGACCTAAATCTTTAAGCTAATACCAAAAAGTTGACAAAAATATTATTTTTAACCGTTTCCTGCGTTTTTATTGTCCCCTGTAAAATTCTACAAATGGTCTATTCGTCTTTATTCGCATGAACTATTCAATTAGAGAATTTTTGGACTTACACTCATAAAAATTTGTTAGTATTCCTTACAAAAAAGTCTGTTACCATTACTAATAAAGTTTTCAATTTGTGCCCGATAACTTTTTCAGTTACCATTACAAACTTTGGTTTTCAAAAATTAGTAATCTTAAAAAACACTAAAAAAATTAGTATTACTAAATTTTTTTGTAAAAAAATTGTAAATTGTGTATTTAAAATTTTTGGTATTTTTTTACTATATGTAAACTGCGTATTGCGCTTGTTGTCGCCATTACTATTTCAATGCAAGTCAGATTTTGTTTCAATTTTTGATCTGAAATATGTAAGAGAAAATATTAAATACATTTTTTTTAATACAAAATATAAATTACATACCACATAAAATAAATGCTTTGAAAATTGTGTTGAATAAATTAGAGTTCTAGAATAAAAAATACATTATATTGATATTATTTAAATAGAACACATAAATATACAGTTGTTACCTGCTTTCATCATTTTCTATTTTGTTTTATTTATTGTCCTAAAAAAAAGAGTTAATTTTAAACAAAAAATACTTTAACATTTGGTTCCCTGTATTTTGTGTTGTAATATTTTGTTGTTTGTACATTTTTTTATTTCTTCCGCTCCGCGACGTTGTTAATTCAAATGCTATTTTCCAACTGAATAATAGAAAGAAAGGCATGAAGAAAAGTACACAAAATTACCAATACTATTCTGAGTATTAAGTAAGAAATCAACCCTTTGTGTACACTGTACACAAGAAAAAAAAAATCGCAGATAGCGTAAAACAAAAAAGGACCGAAAGTGGAGAAGAAAGAAAAAAGAATTGAAAAAGGTCGTTGTTTTTTTGAATTTTGCATATCTTCTCTTTACTGCATTTTGTTCCCTTTATTATATATGTTTTTTTTTTGAAAGAAAACAAAGTAGTTACAATGAAGCAGACAAATAAGTGTAATTCAATATTGAAAATAATAAACATATTCATACTCATCAAAGCGCAGTTTTACCATTAAAATAAAAAATAACTAGCTTTATATTTTTTTTAAATGCTCTTTTTAATTTCCAAATATTTTAATAACATTTTCTTTTTGTATTTCATTAGTGCATTACTTTTCTAGAAAAGAAAATCGAAAAGTTAATACGAAATTTTTAAAAAATCAACTGAAAAAATTATTAAAAAATCAGTAAAAAAATAATAGTTTGTAACGCGAGTTTACTAAAAGGAATTAAAAAAAAATATTTTTTTAGTACAATTTAGTAAAAAAGTTGTAAAGTTGGGATACAAACAATTTTACAAACTTTTTTACTGACGTATTTTTTTGAGTGTAGCACCCTAATTAAAATTTTGACCGATATTCGTTAAATTGTCTATTGTCAACAAAACGAAGCATATTTCGCTCAAATTCGGATTGTGTATGCCCGAGTAAAAATAAACATATATAACAATATATAACTTGATACAAACACAATAAATCATATATGATTATACATCCCGTGAGGTATTTTCTAATTTTTTAAATGCTGTCATATGTTGTAATATATAATTTAATCATGATTCGGATTAAAAGGTATACGGTTGATATAAATATATGAAATAATATTAGGACCAATACAAAATTTGTTTTTCTGTATAATTTAATATAAAATTATATATAGCTTATTCTGTTCCATATATAAATGTTTCCAATTAAATGCTTCCAATTAAATGTTTCCAATTAACCAAAAATGTTCTAAGTTTTTTAAGCAAAGTATAAGAAACTTTTAAAATGTTCCTAAACATAAACCTTGTTAGGTTTATGTATATCACCTATCTGGTTCGAAGCGTACCCAAACATTTTTTTGTTTTAGAAAATTATATGTTTGGTGAATGTATCGTTGACCTGTGGTGTAACTCACCCAAACCAAAACACACCAAGATTTTTTATGTTTTTATGCAATTAGATCTAATTGGATCCAATGAAATATGGCAATGTCTGGTCAAAACTCGGATGAAATCAAATCATATTTTATACAAGTTGATCTTTTTTAATGCAAAAACATCCACCATTATTCGGATTAAATTGCGTGTAAATATATATTGTGTTATATATCATTATGTATTGCATCATATAAAAATTTTTACTCGGGTGTTTTCTACACTAATGAAATATGTAACAAAAGATTGATCCAATCGGTCCATGTTTGGACTTTGGGCCCATTTTCCGACAACACTGGTGTAGGGTATTATATGGTCAATCTAGACCGACCATACACTCAAAATAATAACTCTATAAAATACTTTGTAAAATGACTGTAATCTCAATTCAACAGACATTTGATAGAGTTTTCTGTCAAAATACAGATTTAAAGAAAATACTTTGTTGTGACAAAATAACAAACTTTTATCTGTTATATTACTTTTAACTTCGTAATCTTTATTATACACACGGCGGGCAGGAAGCAACTTATTATTGCATAAAAATGGCGACAAAAACTAAAAGCGGGGATTTGTTTGTGATGAAAAATGTATTCAAAAGCCGTTTGAATTGAAATCCTAGCTGCTCCTTTTCTTGAGATATTCACTTTTTTCGATTTTTGCGCAGGAAGAATTTTTTAAATATTCCAAAAAAAAAAAATCTTTCAAAATAAGCCACCAAAATACTTTATATTGAGTGTAGAACATATTTTATTAATCAAAAAATATATTAATAACCACTTTGACTCTTCGAATGAAAAATTCCCCCTGGCTATTTGTCATACTTGCACTGAATTACAAAATAAAGGTAAAAATGTTATGAAAAGACCTCTTCCGTGTATGCCTAATTACGAGGACATTATATTCACAAAACAAACTAGGCAGGTAACAGTTTGCGACTGTTACATTTGTTCCACTGCTCGCTGTACTATCCATTCCAAAGTAAAAAATGGTCGAGTAAAAAAAAACAATTTACGACTATTGATGTTACTAAAGTTCCCGAAAGTACTGTAGATAAATCTTGTTCAAAGGTAAGTAAAGAGCGAACTTCTTTAGAAATTTGTAGAAATTGTTGTCAAAAAATCGGAAAGGTATTTCACATTCTTGTAAAGGTGAAAATGTATTTAGTTTGGTAGAAAAATTACCCTCTAAACAACTAGATCAAGTCGTAACCAGTCTTTTAAGGAAAAAAAAGTACAACCAGTACTGATGATGAGCTACTTTTGAATAATGTAACAGGTAAAAAAACTCGAATATCCATTAATAAAAAATCTCCATAGGAAATAATCTTTTCTCCAGAAAGATTATATAATTTCAAGCTAATACATCATCTTCAAATTATATAAAAAAATTAGTCAACTTCATTCGTAGCAAAGTTGGATGGAAATCTGTTCCTTCGAATTATAAAAAAAAATTATAATGATGATTTCGACAATACATATGTAATAGAGAAAAGTGTTCCTCCAGAGCTCCATCTTCTTCTAGGATTTGTGAACCATCTTTTTTGGAACGGGATTGTTAAAGTAGTAGGTAGTGATAAAGCTTTATTGTGGCTCAAATAGCTAAGCATAATTCATAAGAATTACCAAGGCGATGCCTTTGAAGGAAATCAATGTCGTAAACTTTTAAAAAGTATAGAAGATCCATCTTACCAGAACCGATTAAAAACGCATCCCTTCATATATTTCATCCCTTCATATATTTTTCATCCCTTAATATATAAAAGTTAAATTAAAAAAAAAAAAATAAAAAAAAAAAAAAAAAAAAGAAAAAAATTAAAAAAATATAATTAAAAAAATAAAAAAAACAGAAAAAAAAATTGAAAAATAAAAAACTTTAAAAAAGAGGTGCAATGTAAGAAACCTCCAAGCGGTGCATCTTGGAAACTTGTAAAATCGGCTTAAATCTTACTTCATGTTCTTTTAGAAAATTCTTCCTGCGCAAAAATCGAAAAAAGTGAATATCTCAAGAAAAGGAGCAGCTAGGATTTCAATTCAAACGGCTTTTGAATACATTTTTCATCACAAACAAATCCCCGCTTTTGGTTTTTGTCGCCATTTTTATGCAATAATAAGTTGCTTCCTGCCCGCCGTGTACAGATAATCAACTTGTTGTCTGCAAAAATACAGATTTTTTTGTATTTTGTGTAACTGTATTTTTGCTTATTACTATGTTAAATTAATTTCAAAGTTAAAATCTGATTTTTCTGTAAAAATTCTATTTAGAGTAAATTTTTTTTTGTTACCAAAGACCAAAATTTTATCTTTAAAAATCTTTTCAGAAAAAACATACATTTAACTGAACTCCGTAAATTTACAGAGTTTTTTTTGCAAAATTTTGATTTTTCGAATATATATAAATTTACAAAGTTTTCTTAGTTAAATGGCACTTTTTTTAACCAATATTTTACTAGTAACTCTATAAATTAACAGTTTTTTTTTGGTCAAAATCATTTTACAGAGTTTTATAGTAAAATTACCAAGAAATATTGCTAGCTGGAAAAGTATGGTGTACTCTGTTAAATTAGCAGAGTTTTTTGTAATTTAACAAAGTTATTATTTTGAGTGTAGACCCCGAAATTTTGTAAATTCCATTTATTGGTAGAAATTTTTCTGATTTCATAGATTTTATTACTATAAAAGTTTCAAGAATTTTTTATTATAGAAAGGAACATGATTTCGTGCTAAAAAAAAATTCTGAAATGCAAAAAATGCACTTTAGAAAATGTGTTGCCTTATCGGTATTATATCAATGAAAGTTGATATAATGTGGTTGAAAGTTCAAAGCCAATCATTTTTACTTAAACTAAAATTTGTCTTCTTTATTAGCTGTATATGTGAATGAATTTTTTTTCAAGATTTAATACTCATTATTTTTATTTTTGTTGAAATGCGTATAAATGATTGTTGCCCTAGGGTGTGGACTTTTATTTTTTTCGGTTTTAAAACAAATTAATAAGGAAATTAGCACTTAAATGTTTACTTAACCATAACATAAAAAGAAAACATAATAAACAATATAATTTTTTGTTCAGTTATTTTCAAAAGACCTTTAAATAAAAAATGCACTCAAGCAAAAAAACAAAAAAATTCTCATCACGGAAACAAATTCCGACTACATCCAGAAATTGAAACTGTTGGAACAAAAAGACATGGCTCTTAATATGTGAGTAGTACATGGGAAACAAAACATTTATATATTTTTTAATTAAAAATGAAAGAAAACCATCCCGCATATGATTGATTCTCAAACAATAAAGGTTGACTGACTGTGAAGAGACCCTTCAAAAAATAAACAAATTTTCTGAGACTAAATATAGCAAATATGTAACTAAATTTGTTAAAAAAAATAAGCTAATGATGCTTGACGTTGAAAAAGAAAGGAAGGAGAAATATAATACATAAATTTATGAAGCTTGAATTTTTTTTTTACTTTAGTTTTTGCAGTTAAAAAGTTTAAGTTTAAAAAAAAATTTTTTGGCATATTTTTAGATAATATTTTAAAAATGCTTAATATTTTTTAAATGCGGGAAGTTGCTAGAATTTTTATTTCTATTATTTTTTTGTTACTTTTTTGTTACTTTTTGCTTTAATATGTGTCATTTTATGCTATTTATAGTTTCATTTCCGTTTTTACCATATTGAGTTTTTCATTGACTTCTACAATAGAAAAAAAAGCAACAACTATTCTTACAATTCATTAATTTCTATTTATACAAAAAAAAAAAATACTCAATGTTTTTATACTTAACTATCTTCCTCTATTCTTAGTAAAAAATTGAAAAAAATATATAAAATTATGCAAATGTTCCTTTTATTTTTTTATTTTTCGTTCATTGTTTGCTGGTTGTTTAAGAGATGAGATTCCCAAACTTTTTCCACTTAGTGATAAGTTTGTCATTCAGTTTGTAACTCATCGAAATATTGGTCTAGGACCCCATAATGTTTATTATATACATATATTATGGATCAGTCATCGGTTTTTGGACATTCTAGCAATGTCCGTCTGACTATCCGTCTGTGAAAATAATAATCACGTCCTGAGTACTAAACAGATATGACTTATCTGTTTACTTGTTGTTTATCAAAGCAAATTGGTATTGCATTTGATCGAAATCGGTTCAGCCGTTAAAAAGTTATTGACGAAAATGTAAGGACACCTCAAAAATGTTGGTATATTCAACATAACCTAAAAATACAAAATGCTTTAATTCGGCTGCTGGTTGACAAATGTGAACATAATTAAACACCAAATGGTATTTAAACAAGTACGAACATATTTTTGGAAAAAAAAGTAAAAAATCGCGGATTTTTTTTACCAGAAATATTTTTTGCGGAAATTTTTGTTCAAAAAACTTTTTTTCTCAAAAGTAATTTCCTTTTAAAAAAAGTGTTTTGCAATTATTTTTTTTAAATTGTGGAGGGTATCAATCCTTCGGCAAGGCCGAATTTAACTTTTTTACTTGTTTTTTTATTTTTTTATATTTTTTTTATATATTTATTTAATAGTTTTATTATACCCTCCACTTAGTGATAGAGGGTATATATAAGTTTGTCATTCCGTTTGTAACTCATCTAAATATCGATCTGGGACCCCATAAAGTATATATATTCATGATCCCCGGAGATGACTGAAACTTAACATATTTGTTGAAAGTTCTCCCGAGAAGTTTGATATTGCATTTGAGCGATATCGGTTCAGAGGTTCAAAAGTTATGAACGAAAATGTAAGGTCACCTCAAAAATTTAAGTACATTCAACATAACCTAAAAATACAAAATGCTTTAATTCGGCTGCTGGTTGACATATGTGAACATAAAAGAACACCAAATGGTATTTAAACAAGTACAAACATGTTTTTTTGGCAAAAATAAAAAAATCGCGGATTTTTTTTCACCAAAATTTTTTTTCGCGGAATTTTAAAAAAAAAAAATTTTTTCGAAAGTAATTTCCTTTAAAAAAGTTTTTTGCAATAATCTTTTTAAAATTTTGGAGGGTATCACTATATTCGGCAAGGCCGAATTTAACTTTTTTTAATTGTTTTTTGTATTTTTTTATATTTTTTTTTTGTATCTTTATTTTAGAGATGGGCGCGTGAGTGATTTTTGACTTACACTCACTAACCCTCAAGATAGGAATTTTTGAATCACGCACAGTCACTCACGAGAATATTGTTTTTACTCACACTTACTCACAATCACGTGAGTAAATTTAATACGACTCACACTCACGTGCACTCACACAAGCTTCACTCACGCTCACGTTGAGTCACACTTACAAAAAACTTATTTATACAAAAAAAATTTCAAAAACTAAAATTTCAAAAATTTTACAATATTTTAAGCAAAATATAAAGTACAGCGAAATTTAAAATTTTTTTTTTGCTTTTTTCGGACGAAATCTTAAGTTTAGCCAAATTTTAAAGTTTTTTTGTTGCTTTTTGGTACGAAAGTAAATTTGGAGATTATTATCAGATTTGATTATTATCAAATTTGATTGGGTTATTAACAAAGTACACGTTAAACACTCACAAACTAAATTTTAATAAAATATTTGCTATTTTTATAAATTTTAAAAGATTTATCTGAATATCGGGAAAGTGGTTTGTATGGCAGCTACAAGAAGAGCTTGTCCGATTCATTTTAAATTAGGAATGGTGATTTGTGAATACAAAACACGTTTACCTACCAAACTTCGAAAGGATAGCTAATATAATACGGTTGTTAAGGGTCATTTGACTCATATTCAAAGGGGACTTTTGTATGAGGGCTTGGTCAAAACATAGACCGATTTTTTTTCAATATCGTCCGTTCTTGGGTCAAAATAAGCTTAAGTTTCAAATTTCAGACAAATCGCTTAAAAATTGCGACCTGAATCGTGCGCAGAACGTTTACATGGACGGACGGACAGACATACGGACGGACACCGCTAAATCGATTTTTTTCTGAGTCGATCAGTATACTTGCAGGTTACAAAAATCAGCACAAACTCAGCACAAACACCCTGTACAACAGAGTGGTGTAGGGTATAACAAGTAAAAATGTTAAATTCGGCAGTGTATTAATACCCTCCACAATTTCAAAACGATTATTGCAAAAAACTTTATTTAAAAGGAAATTACTTTCGAAAAAAAATTCCGCGAAAAAAAAATTGTAAAAGAAAAATCCGCGATTTTTTTTTTTGTCAAGAAATATGTTTGTACTTGTTTAAATTATGTTAATTATGTTCACAAATGTCAATCAGCAGCCGAATTAAAGCATTTTGTACTTTTAGGTTATGTTGAATGTTCCAAAAATTTTGAGGTGTGCTTACATTTTCGTTTATAACTTTTGAACCGCTGAACCGATATCGCTTTTTCTTTGAACTTCTGCCGACATAAAAAGGTTTGTTTGCTAAGCAAAAGTACAAAAAAAACCCATAAAAAATGGCGTTTCTCAGAGATTGGTTTTGTTCTTAAAAGGGAAACTTTTTTTCCCCATTATCCGATTTTGCCCATGTTTGAAGTTAACCAGCCCAATACCATAAGACATATTTGTGCCAAACTGCAGGATTCTAGTTCTTTAACTTTGGACTGTATCGTGTATTCCACAGACACAGACGGACGAACGGACAGGCGGACGTTGCTAGAATGTCTTAGAATCGATCACTGACCAATAGTATAAACACATACTTTATGGGGTCCTAGACCGACATTAAGATTCGTTACACATGGAATGACAAAGTGAGTATACCCCCCTACTGTGGTTGGAGGGTATAAAAAGGCAAATTGATTTTTTGATGACATTATGAAATGTGTTGTAATTTGTTTCCTCAATTTTAATAACATTTTTCATCATATTGAAGAAAAGCTTCATCATTATAATGAAATTTGTCATCAAAATTGATGACAGCAATTGGTGAAACCGTATCATCAATATGATGAATAACGAACCCAAGGAATCGAATATGCCATTTTTTCGGTCTGCCCCTTTTAAGGTCATGGATATAAAAAAATAATTTCGGTAATGAAGAAATTGCAAATCTTAAGTTAAAAAAATCATAACTAATAAATTTGTAAAATTTTATAATTTTTTTTTTTAATTAATTAAAATTTTTATATTTTGAAGGGTCTTAAAAAACTCGGCACAGCCGACTTTATTACCTTGACTTATTTTCCTTACTTTTGGGAAAATATTAACTACAATGAAGAAAAAAAGTTTTTAAATTTTGAAATGAAATAGAGTTTATTCCAGTTCGAGGCCAATTTCCAAGTTCGAGGCCAATTGAATTAACATAACAAGTACTTATGTTAACTCTCCATATTAGGATATTCTCCCATTAAATACTCATCGAGTTTCTGCTTTCAAAAAATTTGGCAATTTTCAGGAATGAATTGACGATCGGTTTTTAAACTTTCTTAAAATTTAATTAAGTGGACTTTTGGGTAACCCTCCCATTTAAGACACCCTGCCTTTAGTAAATGTAGTTGAAAACTGCTTTGGGGCTATAAATGCATTATGCAGTTAATTAGCGTTTCGCTTAAAGGCATTTTCAAACAAACAACAAAAAAATTGTAAGTACATACAAAAACGACCCTTGGTCTTCTTTCTAATAAAGTCTGTGATTTGATGTGTTGTTTTTTTTTTTGTAATTTTCAAACAATTTTCAGTTTCTTTTAGATTTTTTGTTCAAGATTTTTATTATTTTTTATTATTCTGTATTCACTCCAATGATTTATTACAGCTTATGTTGGCTCATTCTCACTCTTGTTGTAGATTTGAATAAATATTTTTTTTTTATTTTTTGTATTTTTTTCCACTTTTGGTTTTCATGTAATTATATAAAGGCAATTAAAAATAATGCATAAATTTTTTTTTTAAAAAAAGAACATAAAATTGGAATGGAATATTGAAGGGTCGGTCTTGTCTTTTTTTTAGAATATTTTAACATTTGAAGTTTAAATTGTAAGATAAGGGCGTGTGAAAAGGGTTAATTAGACTAGAAAATGCAGTACACAAAGCGTAAACAATAAAAGGAAATTAAGTGTGTGTGAATTAAAAAAATCAAATAAAATGACAAAAGGAGTTATAAAATAAAAAAACAAAAAAGGGACACTACTGAATTTGTAGCAAATTATGAAAATGTCCCTTTTAAGGACCACCTAGCTAGTTTTATACCCTGTACATTTTCAAAGGGAAGCCTTCAATGAGTACACATTGTCAGTGGTTTTCTTGAAATTTTGGAAAGATGGGATAAGATTTTTTTAACCGTCACAATTATTTAATACACATTTAAGTGAAAATGTGAGATAGACGATTTTGAAATTTAGCCTTTGATATATTTTTATACCCTACCTCTCTCTGTGGTGCACAAAAAAAAGACTTTGTAAATGACAAGAAAAGCTTGTAAACTTTATATTTTACTACCTCCTATTTTACGAAAATTTCTAGTAAAAATTACGAACTTTTTTATGTAATTTTGCAGCTTTTTACCAATTAAATTGTGAATTTACAACTTTTTGACGCGATAAAACTTACAAGGAGTTCTGGTTACTTAACTAAATTTTTTGCTACCTCCTATTTTACGAGAATTCCTAGTAAAAATGACAAAAATTTTGTAATCCCGAGTAAAAATGTTTTTTAAATAATTATATATAATTTGATAAAATTATATAAAACCAGGTTAAGTTTTTTAAAAAATTGTATAAAACAAGATAAAATTATATATAATTTTAACCAGGATTTGGTGGATTTAATTATATAAAATTATATCAAATTACATATAACTGATAAAATTTTATCAAATTTTATAATATTATATATAATTAGATAAAATTTTATTAAATTTTATAAAATTTTAACAAAATTATAAAATTGGATATATTTATATATAATTCTATCAAATTATATATAATTTTATCTAATTTTATCCAACTTTTTGAAGAATTTAACATCTAAAAATAATTTTATATAATTATATATAATTTAATATAATTTTAAATAGTTATATATAATTTAATATAATTTTATTAAATTATATATATACTTTTTTTACTCGGGTTTTTTAAGTTTTTTACCAATAAAATTGTAAACTCACAAATTTTTTAAGCAATGAAACTTACAAGGAATTCTCGTGATTTTACTATTTTTTTTTTTTTTGTAAAATTATCATGGAAAATTGGTGATTTACAAAAAAATTGTGAAATTACAAAAAAAAAAAACAAGTAGAAAAGTTAAATTCGACTTTGCCGAATCTATGAATACCCTCCACAAAGCCTTTTTTAAAGGATAGTACATTTTTTAACGTGAAAAAAATTAACAATTTTGATTAGAAATATTTTATTTTGAGTAAAAAACTGTTTTTTTTTTTGTTTAAAAAAAAAAAAAATACAATTTTTTTTTTGAGTGTAAAGCTTTTTTCGAGTGTAATGTTTTTTTACTGTAAAAATATTTCTGAGTGTATGCACGTACACAAAATGTTGTAATTTTTTTAAAGATAACAAAATTTTTTTTTGAGTGTAAAATTTTTTTTGATGGTAAAATTTTTTTCGAGTGTAATTTTTAAGTTACCAATGCTTTTAAAACTAAACAAGTTTGAAAAGCATTGATAAGTTACCACCAATGTTTTTAAAACTTGTTTTACACGTAGCATTTAAAAAGAAAACAATCTGAAATTCAGGGTTTTGCTTATAACTTTTGAACCACTGGACCCATTGAGCTGGAATTCAATACCAAATAGACCTAGGGAACGACAAAGATATATGACAAGCTTCAGCAGTCTCATTATTGTCTTTTGAAAGTTAGCGTGGTTTTTATCTCGTAAATTAGCGAAAAACCCTTGCCGAAATTTACTCTTTTGCTCATAACTTTTGAACCACTGGACCGATTTGGCTGGATTGCAATACCAACCTGACCAGGTAAATGACCAACATATATGGTTAACTTCAGTAGCCTCTGTAAAGTCTTTCAAAAGTTAGCGTGTTTTCTACGGACGGACAGACAGACAGACAGACGGACGGGCGGACAAAAATCGCTAGATCGACTTAAAATCGATCGAGGATCATGAATATATATACTTTACGGGGTCCTAGACCAGTATTTCGATGTGTTACAAACGGAATGACAAACTTATATATACCCTCTATCACTACAGTGGAGGGTATAGAAAATGTAAATTTCGATCGACCAAGACAACAAAATTTTTGTTAAAAAACAAGGAATATTTGTAATATGTATTTTTTCTAGTAATTTGACAACATTTTTTTTTTAGTGTACAGGGTATAATGAATTTGTGGTAATATTTATAACTACCCGAAATATTGTTCCTAGACGCACCTCCAAGTATTCCGACCGAATTAAACTCGCTTTTTGAGTCAATTTAGAGGGAAGTCAAAGGTCCTGATAGGGTCTTGAGAATATTAAAAACTCCATAACTCAAAAATTATTGCCCGGAAGGCTTTAAGGTATTTGGCTGTAGTGTTCTACAAGTCAAGGGCTACAAAAATGTTGTGGGCTTTTTTCAAGCGTCGGCAGTATTTACCGAGATATGTGCATAACAGCTGCATTTCTTTGTGTGGAAAAATAAATATTGATGCATTCAAATAAATGCGAATAACAAATTTTTTTTTAATCGGTCCAACGATTTTTGAGATATCTCTATTTAAAATGTGAAAAATGGTGGTTTTTCCTACGTCTAAAAAATTTTTAAAAATAAATCTCAAAATTTCTTTCCATTGACCATTTCGTAGAGCTTAAGACAGTCGTTTATTTAAACTTAGTTTGACCCAAATCCGATCAGAAAATTTCGAATTTTTTGAAGATTTTCACCAAAACATAAGTTTTTTAAAAATAAAGAAAAAATTTTGCGATATCAAAAAATTTCGGAAATCGGTCGCAATTTCGAGATATCGTCATTTGAAATGTATCAAAAAATTTCACAAAAAAAAAAAATGGCGCTGTTTTCCTACGATCAAGAATTTTTGTAAAAAATCTGAAAATTTGTTTTAAAACTTGAGACAAAATGTCATTTAAAGTTAGTTTGAGGCAAATCAGACTATTTGAATCCATGGCGCTCTTCGACCAAAGTTTAGAATTTTTGGTGAATATTTTCTAAACATCCAAAATTTTGAACGAATTGTGGATGCCACGGGTTAAAGTAATAGGATTTGGCTCAAATTAATTTTAAATTTAAGCTTGTCTCATGCTATATGAAATGGTGGAGGAAAAAAGGTTGAGATTTTTTTTTAAATTTCTTGAGAGTAGAAAAAACGGCACAGAAAAAAATATGGAGGAAACAAATTTAAGTAATCACTTGTTTAAAATTAAAAACAAAAATTGAGTAATTTTTTAATTGACGCAATTAACAATTTACTTAAAAATTTTAAAAACAATTTAAGTTAGTAATTTAATAAAAATTTAATAGTTTTTTTATTTTTTTTTAAACTCTCATAGTTTTTTGAATTCTCGTTTAGTTTATAGTTTTTTGTGTATGTATATGAAAGTTTGTAATCGTCTTCATAAAATGTTTCTCTGTTTTTGAGACATAAATATGTTTGGTAAAATTTGAAAAAACAAGTTTTTTGTAAAAAAATTTAAAACTTTTTTAAACTTAAAAAAATAAATAGATAAAATTTGAGTAAATTTTTAATTGTGTCAATTAAAAATTTACTCAAATTTTTTTAAACAATTAATAATTTTTATTTAAAATTTACTCAATACTATTAAATCGTTTACTGGTGCAAAATTGAGTAATTTTTTCCTCAATAGAAATAAAAATTTACTCAAATATTTTTTTTATTTTTTTCTGTGGGCCATTTTTGCCGATTTTAAATATCTCGAAAACCGTTTGACCGACTTTAAAAATTTTTTGATTTAAGTGCATCAAAATTACTAAATATGAAGTGTCGCAAGACATTCTTTTTTTAGTTTTCAAACATCCAAAACTTTGATCACCGGGCGCCACTGGTTAATTTAAACCGATTGGCATCAAATTTGTACTTGATAATTTAAAAGTCTAGTAGAAAAAAAAATTCCCGGCCTCTAAAAACTTATTTTCTTGAAAATGTGCGATAGTGGATTTTGAACATTAGCCCTCGATATATTTTTTTTTAAATTAAAGTTCAATGTGTTTTCTTTTACATGTCTGAGCTCTTTTTCTAGCGAAATTTTTGTTTTTAAACAAACTTATTTGCTAAAACCAAGAACACAGACGTATAAATTTAACCACAAATAAAAAAATATCCAGCAGCTTAAATCACACCTTTTTAGAGATTTGTTATCCTTGTTAACTTTGACTGCAAAGTTTTGGTTTTTTTTTTGTAAAAAAAAAACCATGCAGAAATGGTGTTTTCACAAAAAAAAATAGAGCAGCAACAAAAAATCCTAGTTATTCATTAGTAACACAAAAATACAGAAGCAATATTGAATTTCTACGCTCTAAAAAAATGTTAAGTAGAAATAGAAAAGGAAATTTTATTAACTAAAGGAAAATCTTAATGTTTCTTGGTATTTTAAGACCGCCCACAAAAGGGCGGTCTAATTTTTGGGATCCTAGACAACAAAGTCTTATACCCGAATTTTTGATTATTTGTAGTCTTACGTCCTTGGTAACATTCTCTTTTTACCAACTTTTTGCCTTTGAGTTTAAACATGTGTGTGAAACATAGGAGAAAATGAAAGAGTAAAGTTGTTCATATCATCTTCCAATAAAAAAGGAGTACAGATTTGGATACATTAACAAAACAGGAGGTAACGGATGAGATACATACACAAAAAAAAAAACGAAATTTAAGATCAACTTTTTTATTTAACAAAAAAATTGTCTATGAAAACCGGCGTCAAGAGTCTAGCTTCCTTAAAGCGGAAATAAGATATGGGTTTGATATGTAAAAGGGTAAAATTCAAAAGAAATATATGGGTTTTCAATATTTTTGTAACTTTTTTTTGTAAATATTTCTGTTACAAAGAAACATGAGAGTAGTACAAAAAAACTGAAATAGAATTTAAAAAAAGTGAATTTTTGCCAAAAATTGATTGGCTAACAGTTTTTTTACTTGAACTTACGAACTACCCTGGAGGCGCCATATCGGACATGTGGCCCTCTTCGTCTTAAGCTTAAGACGGAGAAGCTCGAAATTACATTAGCTATCAGCAAGTGTTGAAACCGTTTCATCATTATGATGAAGCATTTTTCTTTGAATGCAGTTAAACAATTGTCTTTTAAAGAAAAATATAGTTTTTTTTTATATTTTTTTAAACTCGAATTCTAATTTCTTATTTAGTTTAAAGTCGAAAAAAACTATTTTAAGTCTCAAAAATTCATAATTCCCAATTGTTTTTGTCGGTTATTTGTCAACTCCTATTTCTATTTTCCCATACATATGTATATTTTCGAAATTTTACCCACAATTAGTTCCGGTTGATTAAATTTTAATAGCCCTAGCACGTTTTTTTTTCTAAGGAACAATGAAAAAAAAGTGCCATTCTTAGCAAATGGTTAATAGTGGCGACAGCTCTACATGTCTTTAAATTCGAACACACAGGCATATGGCACGTTTTTGTTTTTTAACGAAACTTCTCTCAACCTTTTTTTTTGTTGAAAAATATATGGTCGGTATGTTCTTTTCTTTAATAATTTTCCATAATAGTTTTTTTTTCTATCTATTGTTATGCTAAGCGCCCCCCTGTATTCATACAGGTGTCACACTTCATTTATTTTTATAGATTAGTATTGGAAAGAAAAGTATGTAATTGGTTATAATTAAAAGACTATAACCCCAAAAAACAAAAAAAAAAAAACTAACGATAATTTTATTAAATGCATTATTTTTAATTAATTCTATAAAAATTTTCCATAAAAGAAATTATGAAAATGAGGTTAATATGAACATGAATGTTAATTAAAATATATATTTAATTTTTAAAATTTTTTTTTATAGATTTCCAAATTTCTTTAACAATCACGAGTATTATTTTAATGTGTTTTTTAATAATTAGTAACACAAAAAAAAGTTATTAGAAATATATTAAATATTTTATACATATAAAAAGGTGTCGCCTAAGCAATTTAATAGTTGTAATAAAGCGGTATTATAAAAAGAATATCATAGTTTTCAAATTTAATAATCATAAGCAGTTATTAAAAAAAAATACGTTTTAAATGGTAATTCAGCTAATTAAAATGTTAATATGGATAGTGAAAAAAAATAGTTTTAGGAAATTGATTAAAAAACACTTCATATATTGATTAAAATACAATAAAGAATATAAAAATATCATAAAAAGTATTGATTACTATCTTTAAATACAATTCATCAGATTTTAAAACCAATTCAGCTTACACAAAAACTATGCTGAATTTAATTTTTATTACCTCTCAAAACTTTTAAGAGTAATATAAATAAATTCAGCACTAGAATAACTAAATAAAGCCAAAGAAGTATGATTTAAAAAATTTATAATATCTCTATATACAATTCAGCAGATTTCAAAATGAATTCAACTTAACAAAAACTATGCTAAATTTAATTTTTATTACCTCTCAAAGCTTTTAAGAGTAACATAAATAAATTTAGCACTAGAATAACTAAATAAAGCCAAAGAAGAATGATTTAAAAAATTTATAATATTCAGCAAAAGCACGCTTCTGCAACTCAAATTTGACTTAAGAGCACTCAGAATTAAAAAAATATATTTCTATATATATTGAAATCTTAATATAGAAACGTAAAAGAGCAGTTGCTTTCTTTCATTAAACTCAATTCAGCAAGTCTTAAGTCTGAGTAAATATTTAATTTAAAGTATATTAGGTTAATTTAAATCAATTCAGCTAGTCTATATGTTAATTCAGCTAAGTAAAAATTTTGTTAAAAATAAAAATATTCCCAGCAAAACTTACCTTACCATATAAGGTATAAAATAAGGTATAAGATCTCTTATTTTATACATTTCAGCATTGATGATTTTAACAGGCGATGAGACTAAAAGTAATGCATATACATTATCACAAAGAATACCAGTAAGGTATAAAATAAGTCATAAATTTATAACAAAGAATACGAGTAAGGTGTAAAATATATGATATTTTATAGGTTACGAGTAAGGTATATAATATAGCATACCAGAACGTAATATATAAGGTGTTACGAGTAGTGAAAAAGTAATTTTGTATTAAATTTACTCACGTGATTGTAAGCGAGATAAAATATACTCCTGGGTGAGTGCGTGTCATTAACAAATTTCTGTCGTGAATCCATCTCTAGTTTAAACTTATGCATTTTTTTATAAAATATTTATTTTTTATGTTATTGTAATGCATTATGTATTCAATTATAAATAATGCATTATTTCAAACTTTGAAATAATACATAATGTAACCAAATATAAGTCATCCATGATTTAATGTTTAGAAATAATAAATATCCCAGCAAAAAATAATCGAAATTGTGAAAGCAGTTCATAATTTTTCTGGCATACACAAGCGCTTCGTCTTCAGCACGTAGATATTTCTGCCTTACAGTAGTGCATACTAGATGCACTACTGTAAGGCAGAGATAGAAATATAAATTTTGCGATAAATTACGAATATAAACTGACATTTTTAAATACATTCGCTTACAGTAGTGCATCTAGTATGCACTACCGTAAGGCAGAGCGAAAAAACAATAAATTATACGACGACTTACGAGCATCAAACAGCAAAACGAAAATTTGGATGACGCAATAAAAAAGTATATTTTCAATTCAGTTGATATTCTGTTTTTTTGTGAACGGACGTGTACGCATGTGCAAAAGTGAAAACAAAAGTTTCGACTAAACACTATTCAGACATTAAAACTGTGGTATTATTTGTGTGCTTACGAGGAACACTTTCTTCATACAAACTTTTCAGGCATGCTAACTTTAGTGAAAGTAATACATTATTTTTGTGCTTTATTGGAGCAATGATTTCTGAGCATCCAATATGCTTGCTAAAATGCACCTAGTAAGCTTCCAAGAAGGTATGATTTCATTACATTTTTATTGCGCTGAAATAAGCGCTCGGATGAAATGCTCTAAAGTGGGACATTGCGACCAAATATCATGCCATACGTAAGCAGGTTTGTAAGGGAATGTCAACTCAACATTCCCTTACAAACCTGCTTACGGCGAAGCAGTAGTTTTTGGTGGGATGAAATACATTTTTTCCAATAATCATGCATTACGTAGCTAATTATTAGTAATGTATTATTTTTCACTTTAAAATAATACGTTGTGGAACAAATGTTTGGTAAGACATCATAAAATAATGCTACAAATAAGATATATACATTACCTGGTAATGTGTTATATAATCACCACCCATTACCAAAGTTTTGCTGGGTTACTTTTCAAAGCTTTCTTAAACTTTAAGTTGATGATCCGCTATTTAAATTACTAATTCAGCTAACAAGAAGAAATTTTGACCAAAAAAAAAAATTATTTACAAAATAATTTACCAAAAACCTCAATTCAGCTATTATAAATTCAGCTAAACAAAATCCCCACGGACTTTATAATTGCGTCTTTTCAAAGATTTTAAGGTTAAAAAAACAGATTTTAATTCAGCTTAAGTATAAACTGATTCAGCATTGTATATTTGTTGGAGGAAATGTAAGCAACATCTAATGGAAGCATAACTCAGAAATGCACCTACATAATACAAAAAATGCAATCAAAATAAAATAAATAAACATAGCAATTGTAGCTAAATTTTTTAACCTGCTTATTGTTGTTGTTTTCTAATTTAAATTGTTACTTCCAAAGTCTTTGTGTCAATTCAGCTGAGTAAATATTTAGTTAAAAGTAAAAATATTACTTCTTAATACTTCATAGTACCAAAAATTGATATTCCGCTATTTAAGCTACTAATTCAGCTAACAAAAACAATTTTTGACAAAAAGCAAGTTTATTTACAAAATTATTTCCCAAAAAAACTCAATTCAGCTATCAAAAGTACAATTCAGCTGCAGAAATAATTTAAAAATCTTTGATGATAATCATTAAATTTAATTAAGAAGATGCTCTTGTAAATTCTGCTAAGCAAATCCCCTCTGACTTTATAATTGCGTCTTTTCAAAGATTTTAAGGTAAAAAAACAGATTTTAATTCAGCTTAAGTATAAACTGATTCAGCTTTGTATATTTGTTTGTTCAAGCAACATCTAATGGAAGCATAATTCAGAAATGCACCTACATAATACGAAAAATGCAATCAAAATAAAATAAACAAACATAGCAATTGTAGCTAAATTTTTTAACCTGCTTATTGTTGTTGTTGATTTTTTTAATTTGAATTGTTACTTCCAAAGAATAATTATTTTTAATATTTGGCACAAATCTCATTAGCTGAATTAGTTTTAAAAGCGCTGAACATGCCTTTTAAATGATTTTCATAAGCTCTCATACTTAAAATTGAATTTTATTCAACAAATTCCAAAGCTGAATTATATATTTTGCAGCTGAATTGCAATTTTGAAAGCTGAAAAGAATTATTATTAACAATATAATTAGTTTTACTTCAAATCTCAGAATTTTAAAAATTTTTTTTAGCTGAATTAGTATTTTCATAGCTGAATAAAAACTAAATAATTTATTTAAAACCGGCAAAGAATAAGCTAACATTTTTTTAGTTAAATGTTATTTGAGTAGCTTTATTGTAGTTTATATAGCTGAACATAATTTGTATATAAAATTAAATGGTACTTTCTTAAAAACTTTTTATTTTTTGTTATATTTTTCTTGCTGAATTGCTATTTTTGTAGCTGAATTGTTAGTTTATACACAGTTTAACTGAAATTGACCAAAACTCCGCATTTTCTATTCAACTTTACTCAGCTGAATATGTATATATAAAAGCTTTGTTACCAGTGTTATTTGATAACAAAATTCTATGTGTTTCATTAAATTTTTATTAGCTGAAATAGATTTAATGAAGCTGTATATTTTTTTAAATCAATTAATCAAGCATTTCTTTAGCTGAATTTAACTTTACAAGAACATGTTGTTATTTTTATCATCAGAATTGTAATATTTTAACCAAATTCTTAGTTTACTATACATTTTTTCTTAGCTGAATTAGTTTTAATGAAGCTGAATTGCATTTTTTCTAATATTTAATATCTTCTACTTTAAATCTTTCATACCTAAACAAAGTTCCTAAGCTGAATTGTTATTTTTATAGCTGAATGGAATTTTTATTTACAATATCATTAAAATTTCTTAAATCCCACAGTTGTTATTAAATTTTCTAAAGCTGAATGGTTATTTAAAACGTTTTAAGCGCTTATTTTATGGAGTTTTATGAAGAATATTTTTAACTCTA
The DNA here is from genome assembly GCA_963921195.1 of Pegoplata infirma. NCBI lineage: Eukaryota > Metazoa > Arthropoda > Insecta > Diptera > Anthomyiidae > Pegoplata > Pegoplata infirma. The sequence goes on along the minus strand of OY992537.1, from coordinate 207,929,798 downwards.
AACTATTTTATGTTTTTTGTTTGTGAAATTTTTTAAATCTAACATAATCAAACATTTTTCCTTAGCTGAATTGCATTTTACAAACTTATTTTATTATTTTTTCATCAGAGTTGTTATCTATTAACAAAATTCTTAGTTTACTATACAATTTTTTTGTAGCTGAATAAATTTTAATGAAACTGAATTCAACTTTTTCAAAGCTTAAATAATTTAAAAAATTTTGGTAAGCTGGGTTGTTATTTTTATAGCTGAATGGAATTTTCATTTACAATATCATTAAGATTTTTTAACCCTACAGTTTTTATTAAATTTTCTTCAGCAGAATGGTTGTTTAAACGTTTTAAACGCTTATTTTATGAAGTTTTATGATGAATACTTTTAAATCTAAACTATTTTATGGTTTATTTTGTTGAATATTTTTAAATTTAACATAAACAAACATATTTCATTTGCTGAATTCAATTTTTCCAACAATTTTGTTATTTTTATGAGCAGAATTGTAATCTATTAACAAAATTTTTACATTTTTTCTTAGCTGAATTAGTTTTAATGAAGCTGAATTGAATTTTTTATAATATTTTTTATCTTCTACTTTAAATCTTTCATAACTAAACAAATTTCCTAAGCTGAATTGTTATTTTTATAGCTAGATGGAACTTTTAGTTACAATGCTATTTAGTTTTTTTAATTCCATAATTTTCTTTAAATTTTCTACAGCTGAATGGTTATATAAAACGTTTTAAACACTTATGGAGTCTTAAGTTGAATATTTTTAAATCTAAACATTTGTATGGGGTCTCTTTGTTGACTATTTCTTTAGCTGAATTGTATTTTTGATACATATTTTATGAATTTTTCATCATAATTGTTATCTATTAACAAAATTCTTAGTTTACTTACAATTTTTCTTAGCTGAATTAGTTTTAAAGAAGCTGAATTGAATTTTTTCTAATATTTATTATTTTCTACTTTAAATCTTGCATAACTAAACAAATTTCCTAAGCTGAATTGTTATTTTTATAGCTAAATGGAACTTTCAGTTACAATGCTATTTAGTTTTTTTTTTTAATTCCATAATTTTCGCTAAATTTTCTACAGCTGAATGGTTATATAAAACATTTTAAACACTTATGGAATTTTAAGTTTAATATTTTTAAATCTAAACTTTTTTATGGTGTTCTTTGTTGAATATTTCTTTAGCTGAATTGTATTTTACAAACATATTTTATGATTTTTTTCATCAGAATTGTTATCTATTAACAAAATTCTTAGTTTACTAACAATTTTTCTTAGCTGAATTAGTTTTAATAAAGCTGAATTAAACTTTTCTAATATTTAGTATCATCTACTTTAAATCCTACATAACTAAACAAACTTTCTAAGCTGAATTTTTATTTTTGTAGCTGAATGGAATTTTCATTTACAATATCATTATTTTTTCTTAAATCCTACAGTTTTCATTAAATTTTCTACAGCTGAATGGTTATTTAAAACGTTTTAAACACTTATTTTATGGAGCTTTATGTTTTTCTTTTTTTTTTATAATTTTCCTTTATATTAAATTTCCTTGTATGTTTATTACATATATTTTTTTTAATATATTTTCTTTTTATTTTTATCCATTTAGAAGAAAATAGGTTAAATTAATAATGACACCCTGGCTTCTTGTAGATACCTACATATAAACACCATCTCCTCTATTATACAGCTCCTACTCCTAGCATAAAAAAACACATATGAATGTACTACATACAATTACTTGGCAACACAAAATTGTCTTTGGATGGTGTATATTGAAACCTAACGCCTTTTTTATTAAATACCATATACCCTCTAAACATTATATGCTCGCAACCAACATACTGTTTTCTTTTCTATGCTCCTATAACACGCCAACGGCACTTGTACACTTTATATACGATTTTTTTTTTACCCACGAGTTGGTGCAAAAAACACTGGGAATGAATGGAAATAAAAAACCAAAGCAATATTGCCGCCACCTTATTTCAGCAAAAAAAATCCAACATATTATAACAAGATGTATAAAATGCATACATGACTTTGTGGTAACCACTCGTTCAAACATGGATACTTCTTTTTTTTTTTTTTCTTTGCTAAATACCACAAACTCATACTACATAAAGCCACCAATATTGTAGTCTACTTTAGTAATGGTTTGTATATAAAAGGCCTTTTAACTAGGATATATACGGTTGTGAATGGTGGATTAGGGTAGATGGGTTTTTAGAGGATAATTTTCTGAAGCTTTTGAGAGGTGTGAACAAGATGTCTTGAATCACTGTATCTGAAAGTCGAAAGTTTTAGTTCTGTAACATTCAAACTTTATAGTCCCCCTTCTGGATGTCCTTAAGAATTCATTTAATTTAATAAAATCGTTATTTTTAATTAAAATCGCTTTCCATCGACGCTTGTGAATGATATTCGGGTCTATTTCCTTTTCATAAAATGTTTAAGCAAATGGTGCCCAAACAGGGCCCTGTTATCAGAAACCAACACCCGGAGAACTTTTTACACTTTACAAACTCAATTGGAATATAGAAATTCAAACATTTAGTTCTGTTAATTCTGTTATATGTTTTCTGGTTTATTTAGAAAAATGTTAAAACCTTAGATTCTTTTGTCGAAAATTTAAAAATTTATGCGTTTCGAAAAATCCGAATAAATTGACTAACAATTTTCAGGCAAATGGATCCCGAAGAGGACCCTGATATCAAAAATCACATAGATTAGAGAATTTCCTACAACTTAAAAACTGGATTAATATCCAAACAAATCCAATTGGAATTTAGAAAACAGGTTTTTACACTCATTAGTTTTTTTTTTCAAATAAATGGCGCCCAAGCTGGGGCCCACAAAGCACCGCTGATTTATACTACAGAGTTTTCTGCTTCGATTAAAACGTACAAATTTAAATCAATGAATCTCGAATGTTCGTTAAGCTATTTCTGTGGCGTTTTCTATGAAATCGGTAACACGTTCTTTTGGATTATTTTCGTGCGGTTTTCCACAGTTTTCAAATTTTATGAGTTTCTGTTTAATAAGATTGCAAAACCGATCGCTTTCGGTTTTAAAAACTATAAAAGTTTGCTTCATTAAAACAAATAAATTAAAAATAATTAAAAATTTTAATATTCCAAAAAATGGCTCCCAAGCAGGGGCCTGATAACAGAAACCACCGCCAACAGAATTTTCTAAGCTTTTAAAGCTCAATTAAAGTCCAGAATATATAAGTTGGAGATAGTATTCATTCATACCTAGATTAGATTAGATTAAAGAGGCCCTATGCACTGCGACCAGAATGATCTTTTGTGCAGCCTGAGAGGGGGTGCCCTAAATATTCAGGCTTTTAATAAAGCCGAGAATCCTATTTGGCAAAGAGTTTCGTATGTCAGTTGGAGATAACAAGTGTCCCCCCAGATGTCGAAGCCTTCTACCAGTCAGTCTTCATACCTAACTCCAAGCAGTTCACACCTAACGGATACAAAACGTGTCCGTTAGGTAAAAAACAATTAGACAAATTGACTTGTACTTTCAAATGGTGCCCAAGAGGGAGCATAATTGAAAAAAACACCGACAACTTTGGAAAGTTTAGCCAAATTCACAACAGCATCCATAATGGTATGGATGCTGTTGTGAATTTGGCTAAACTTTTTAAGTTTTTATTCAAACTATGGTTTTTAATTCAGAGTTCTTGGTCCATAGCGATGCCACATAAATTTTCCGCTATCGGTGCAAGTTAAACAGCTCAAAGTCAGTGCGAATCTTTTAAATATCCTAACATCAATTCGCGTTATATCCTCCAAAGAACCGAAACTTAATGGATAAGAGATCGGCGACTCCTTGTCACCGCTGGGAAGTGACAAATGACTACTCTTGGTGAAGCTCATCTTTTAGAGCCTGAAATAAGTCTAATATTCTTGGCATTAAAGTTGATAATTTTTTTTTGGAAAAACTTTATGTGTTCACAAAAATTTATAAATAGATCTGGAAGGGTCACTGCAAATGATAAATTGTTGCTCACAGGTTTATGGTAGTTCTGTGGCATGTTTTGGATAAATTAAGTAACATATTAGCTTCGTTACTTCTATGTAGTTTCTCAATAACCTTCAAATTTGTAAACCTCAATTTTGGTTTTCCCAAAATTGCACAACCGGTCTGTTTGGAAAGCTTAAAATTTTTGTCAAGATAATCTTAGATATTTAGACAAATTTACTTATAATTCCCAATATAAAAATGGCGCCCAAGTAGGGGCCCAATACTAGAAGCCAGCGACATTATGGTAGAGTCCACATTAACTCATAGCAGCAACCAAAACGATTTAACAACTTATCAGAAAACAATGAGTAACGATTCAATCCGCTGGGTTATTATAAGAAATGATATTTGCAAGACCTTAAAAACAATAGATCGATAAACTTTAACCAAATTTATTACTAGATCTGGAAGGCTCTTTAAAAGCAAATGCTAAATTGATCACCCTTAGGTTTATGGTAGTTCTGTAATATGTTTTCGGATTAGTTTTGAAATATATTTGGATAATTTTTCAATAACCTTCAAATTCGAAACCCAGAATTCAGATTTTACAAAACCGATCGGTTTGGAAAACTTAAAAATTTTGTTTAGATAAACTTAGAAATTTAGATAAATTCAATTAGTGATGCAACATACAAATGGCACCCAACCAGGGGCCCGATTCTAGAAGCCACCGACAATATGGGAAAGTTCAACTAAATTCACGATAGTAATGAAAACACTTTAACAACTTATCTGAAAACAATAAGTAAGGATTCAATCTGCTGGGTTTATTATTAGAAATACTATAATATATAATTACTCGAGAAACTTTAAGCATCCACAATTATGTATCACTAGATTTAGAAGGGTGACTGAAAGCAGAAAAAGAATTGGTTAATAGGATCCCGAAATAAATTGTTAAATTCAGGCAAATCAACATAGAATTAAAACTTGCAAATGGCGCCCAAGCAGGGGCAAAATTCTAGAAGCACCGACAATATATGAAAGTTCAACTAAATTAAATTCTGGATAAAAAATTACTCGAAAAACCTTAAGCATCCACAAGAATTTATTACTAGATCACGAAGAGTAATTGACAGCAGAAGATTTATTGGTTAAGTGGATCGCTTCAAAAGTAAATGCTAAATTAATTAGGTTAATGGTAGTTCTGTGATATGTTTTCGGATTAGTTCTGTAACATATTATTTTGGATAATTTCGATATAGTCTCTCAATAACCTTCAAATTCGTAACCCTCAGTTTCGACTTCCAAAATTACAAAACCGATCGGTTTGGAAAACTTAAAAGTTTTGTTTTGATAAACTTAAAAATTTAGACAAATTGACTTAGTGTCACAACATACAAATGGCGCCCAAGCATGACCCCAATTCTGGAAGCCACCGACAACATGGGAAAGTTCAAAGTTCAACTTAATTCACGCTAGTAACCAAAACAGTTTAGCAACTTATCAGGACTTGATAAACAATTACTAGAGAAACTTTAAGCATCCACAAGAATGTATTACGCGATCTAGTAGGGTCACTGAAAGCAGAAGATTAATTGGTTAATTTGAATTTGAAATAAATTGTTAAATTCTGACAAATTAACATAGAATTTAAGCATACAAATGGCCCTCAAGCAGGGGCCAAATTCTAAAAGTCACCGACAATATGGGAAAGTCTAAATAAATTTAATTCTTGATAAACAATTACTCGAAAAACCTTAAAGATCCACAATTACTACATCAAGAAGGGTCATTGAAAGCCGAAAAGGAATTGGTTAATTGGAGCCCAAAATAAATTGTTATCCCTTCACCCAACTAAAATAACCATATAAATAACTACCGCCTTAACATTTTATGAAGTCGGTAGTTGTATTCAACAAAACAAAAAAAAAACTTGTTAGTTTGAAAGCTTTTATTTAGGTTTTCCACAATATCTCTCTCTCTCGGTATTTGACTAGTCCGTCCATTCAAATGTCCGTCCATCCATCCGTCCGTTCTTTCACATCAGCCTTTAAAACATAAGCCTCTTGGCTTATATTTGTTTTAATACAATATTTCATCTACTCTAAAGGCTGTTAAAGAAAAATGAGCATCATTTCATCTTTTTTACTTGGTTAAAAGAAAAAAAAAAAACATTAAAGATATTTTTTTTCGTTTGTATAGTTTTTAATCACACTATGGGGTTTCTTTTACAGATGTTCGATGAATGTTGCAGTATATCTTTCTAAAGTTAAGGTGTAATGTGTCTAGTGTTTTCAGGCTATAGTTTTTCAATTTATATTTGCCACGTTTTGATAGATGTTTACCAGTTTCTAATACCAGCTATATATAATAAACTATCATACTAAATAATGTTAAATAAAAAAAAAAATTCATTCATAAATTTTATTTTAGCGGTAGTTTTGAATATTTTTTTAGACAACGTAATGGGAATTAAAATTTAAAAAAAAAAATAAACTGTATATTATTTAACGGTTATAAATTTGTTTAAAAAAAAAATGTTCTAAATTGCTTTTAAAAAAAGAGCTAAAACTCCTGTTCCTTTAGCATTATTTAAATTTTTTTAATATAATTTTTTTAACATAATTTTTATTTTTTTTCTTTTCCCCAGTTTTTAATATTATTAATATGCTTTGTGAATGAAAATAAGTTTAATTGATCAATTATGTTTTTTATTTTGTTGACAATTTTTATAGATTTTTTTTTTGTAAGCGAAGAAAAAAATTCTTTCACATGACAATCATCTGTTGTTCAAAAAAGAACGACATTTAAATGACGAAGTAAATTAATAAATGACAATTGCATAAGTGGAACACAAAAGATTGTTTAAGATTTAAATTCAACAATTGTCTCACATTAAATAACAAAAATGGAAAAAAAATGTTTTCAGAGAAAAGCCAAATCAGAATTATATAAATTGTAGCTTAATTTTGTTTTTCAGAATTTAAATATTATAAAATAATGTTCGATAGATGCCATTTCTTTTTGGAAAGTTTTTTAAAAATACGAAACGTTGTTCTATTCCAATTTATTTACTAATCTATTCTATAATCTAATCTATAACTTGTGTGAAAGAAATAAAAATGTTTCTAGGGGATAGAAAAAGTAACAAAATACAACTTTACAATCTTTATCACTTAAAAATCGGAATTTTCGAAAGGTACTTTTACACATAAAAAAAAAAAATCCGATGAACGATTTTCTTAGTATTTATAAACAAATTCATACAACTTATTAAATTTTTCATGATATTTATAAACTTTTCATAGTATTTATATATATATATGTGTTCCTCTAACTCCCATTGGAGCATAGGGCGCCAATTTTTTTAATTAGCGATTCGTTAGCAATTTGTGATTCGGGAATGTGGGCTGCTAACCCTCGTCCCCTAGATTGGTGATAGGGCTGCTATCTACGTGTCCAATCCCACGATGCAACCATGTTTCAGCGGTTATCGCCTACTTTCCTGAGACGTCCTTTCGACCATTCAGGATACATGGTTGTGGCGCCTTCTAACTCTGGCTAGCCTTAAAGCGGATGCTACAAAGCCATTGCCCGGGGGGTACTTGGTCTAAGACCGGAAGTAGTTAGCTGCTTGGACAGTTCAACAAAGGAATCGTCCTGGCCACTCCCAAGTGAGTGGCAAATCAGAAACTTTCCACCTCTGCGAAAAGTCCCACCCACCAATAGTATTTATGAATGAATCATAATATGTGAAATTTAAGTACTATTTAATATTTTTCATAAATACTATGAAAAAGTTTATAAACATTATGAAAAAGTTAGTAAGTTGTATGAATTTGTTCATAAATACTATGAAAGTCGTTCATTGGATTTTTTTTTTGTGTGTATCAGAATTTTTCTGTACCTAGAACATTTGTTTCTGGATTTTTACTTTTCTCTATTAACCTCTGTAAAATCGAAATTTCCAAAATGTACCTTTTTCGGATTTTTTTCCCACTAAATTCCAAATTTCAATTGTCTAGAACCAGTAGTTCATGAAACACGAAAAGTTCCTTTCGAATCAGAATTTCCAAAAGTTTGATGTGTGAAAAACTTTTTGTGTTTCCTCCTTTCAAATGTGTTCACCAACAGGCGAATTAAGGCATTTTGTATTTGTAGGTTATGTGGAATGTACGAAAATATTCGAGATTTTCTAACATTTTCTTGTACAACTTTAAAAAAGGCTGAACCAGTATCTCTCATACACTGAAAATTGCTTCGTGAAAGTATTGAAAAATTCACATTAGCTTTATAACCCATGACTCTCATTTTCAATCGAAGACAGGTTTTATTTGATCAATGAAACTGGTGTCATTAAAGTTCCTTTCAATGAAAACTTACTTGGAAATAATGAAAAAACTCATAGAACTTTTTTTTGAAAATTTGTATTAAGTTTTTCATGAAACTAATGAAAGTATTCATTGATTAAACGTTGAAAAGCTGTAGGTAAGTGAAGGGAAATTGCGACCTTAATTTTAAATTAATAAACATGTTTATTAATAACAACTTAATGTAAGTTACGTGTAGCCGTCACAGTATTTTATTTAATTTACGTGATTGTAGTATACATGGTAGAAAAACTACACTTTCACATTTTTTTATGGTTTTGACTTAGTTTTCTCACACAAAATTTTGCTCTAAGCTACAATTTTAATACAGTGTAAATGCTTGGAAAAAATAAACAAGTAAAAAAGTGAAATTCGGCCTTGCCGAATTTATTGATACCCTCCACAATGGAAAAAAGGTAAAAAAAATTTCAACAAAAAATTTTTGTAAAAAAATGTGTTTGTACTGGTTTTACTACAATTCGGAAATCAATTCTGTTGATATGTCAACCAGCAGCGGAATTAAAGCATTTTGTATTTTTAGGTTATGTTGAATTTACCGAGGAGTCCTTAGATTTTCTTAGAACAACAAAAGTAAATATGCTAAGTCTTAGTCATATCTGTTAAATACTTTGGCCGTGATCACCTTTTCCACTGACGGACAGACAGACGGACACCGCTAGAATGTCTTAGAATCGATTACTGATCAATAATGAATATAAATAAGTGGAGGGTATAAAAACAGCGGACATTCTAATAGATATAAAAATTTCCTTTAGAAAGTCTCAGATTCTGAGGCCGTTTTCTTATATAAAAAAGTCTAAGATTCTAGCACTTTATCTTAAAGACAACGTCATGCAGAAAAAGTCTTCATTCTGAGACCTGTTTCCTATAGAAAAAGGTTCAGACTCTGAGACTTTTTTCCTATAGAACAATTCTCAAATTCTGAGATCTTATTCCTGTCGAAGAACCCTCACAAGGGAAGTATCTCAACCCTTATGAACCGATTTGCATGAAACGTAAAATATATATAAAAGAGACAATTCTAAGGTTGGGGTGTTTCGGCTTATCGGCCATATCGGGGATTTAGGGGTTCAAAACATGGGTCAAAAAATGGCGAAAAACTCTTTTTCTGGATTTTTCAGCCATTTCTTTCTAAGGAACTGTATGATGTTTACATATGAGAAGAAAGGTTTTTTAATGCCTATCCGACGGTGGCATAACCTTGTAAAAGTTTGGCTTCGTTAAATACTTTTTCATGAAAATGGGTAAATTTTGGGGGGTATTTATATGAAGGCATAGACCTACGTTGTCCATATAAATACGAAATAATCTTTATAAAATTTAAGTCGACACGTATTTTTGCTCTAGAGGATATTCCAGTTAGTTCGGAAGTTATCGAAATTTCCCCGAAGGTCCACATTGTTTCATAAGGGGACAACGAAATTTTGAAACACTGATATGGCCGATAAGCCGAAACACCCCAACCTTAAAATCGTCTCTTTTATATATATTTTAAGTTTCAGGCAAATCGGTTCATAAGGGTTGAGATACTTCCCTTGTCAGATTATAAAACCTTTTTCCAATAGAATAAGTTTCTTCTTCTGAGAAATTTTTTTCAACTGAAAAAGTCTCAGATTTTGAGACGGTTTCTTTTCCAAAAAGTCTTAGGTTCTGGAACCTTTTCCTATAAAATAAGTCTCAAATTAAGAAGATCTTAGATATTTTTCCTATAGAAAAAGTTTCAGGTTCTTAGGCTTTTTACTTATTAAAAAAAGTCTCAGATTATGCGACCTTTTTTCTGCAAACAAGTCTCAAACTATTTTTTTCTACAGAAAATGTATAAGATTTTGGGACATTGTCCCCATTTAAACTATAGAAAAAGTATCAGATTCTGAGACATTTTTTCTATAGAAAAAGCCTCAAATTCTGAGACATTTTTCCTATAGAAAAAAGTCTCAGATTCTAAGACATTTTTTCTATGGAAAAAGTCTCTGAATCTGAGGAATTTTTTTATAAAAAAAATTTTAGATTCTGATACATTTTTCCTTTAGAAAAAGTCTAACAAAGAAGATCTTTCACAGGGCATCCACCGATTATCCTGAAACTTGAATATGGGAATGAGGGGGAAAACTAAGAAATACCTGTTTTTTTAGCTGCTCAATCTAAATTTTAAAAAGGGTTGCCACCTTATGAAAAAATAAGGGCTTTCGGGAAAAACCTTTTAAAAGTCGAAATAGCAGGAATTTTGCCAAACGAAAAAATACGGGTCAGCTTAATTTTGATAAAGATTTTTATACATGATTTTGGCGTTCGTACGTATATACACTGCCCCAACGATTATATATTTTTGAGAATAACGAACTAAAGGAAGCAGAATTTGGACACTACCGATACACCATCGTATAGGCCTTCAGAAAACCTTTCGATCTGTATAAAATCTTCATATAGTTTCTTTTGAAGAAATGTGAAAAGTCCTCAAAAAAAAAAATCCCGTTTTCCTCCCTTTTGAGCCGCTAAATGCGAGATTCAGGATAATCGTTTGGTGCGCTCTAAAAGACCTCCCATGTAAGCAGAGGGTATTATAAAAAATTTCTAGCACAATTTATAATTTTTAAGTCAAATCATTCCTTTTTCTTCCAAAAGGTTTTGCTGAAAAACAAAAACTAATGATTTCTTATACATTTTTAGAATAAAATAAAACCAATTTACCTTCATTAGAATTCTAAGAGCTCTTACTTTTAACGATGTACCATATAACCATATTTTTTTTAATGCTAAAATATTATATGGGTGGAAACAAAAAATTAAGAGACTTTGGATAAAATTAGTGTGAATTTAACAGTTTAAACTTTCATAATTTTTGGAATATGTATGACATATCATTACAGTTCTAAATCCAAACATTTCGAATTTTGGAACATTTCTAGTCAAAAAAATAAGAGTTGCCAACGGAAGGCTCAAAAGCGGCATTGGGAAAAATTTGTGACCAATTTTTACACTGACCGCATTATTATAGGGGTGAATTCAGTTGATTCTAATTGCCAAATTAAGGGCCTCAGCCCAAATTTAGCCACATTATAACTGATTGGCTGAACAGAAAAATTGTGGCTGAACTTTTATATTTGACACAGAAAATCATCTTTGATTGCCCATTCAAAGGTCAGTTCATCATCATCAAAACTTGCTCAAAGTGATTCTCAACCACCAGAATCATTCGACCTCAAATGCTTTTGTTTTTTATCAAAGATACTCGGTTACATGATTTTAATAAACATTTTTAATTCCACCCATTTATCTGAGTCGTTTAAATTGTTTGTCTTCTGTTGAATAACAAAAAATAAAGAATTATTTCATATAAACGTGTCAATTGTTTGTCTTCTAAATTGAATAAACATGACATTTCATATCACTTTGACATTTTAATGAATTAATGAAATTGTACGTTATGAAATTCTTAAGAATAGAAGAAAAAGAAAAAATTGTGAATAGAAAAAAATAATATTGTAGATATTCAACACAATCTTATTTTTTACATACTCAAAAAAAACATAACATTTTATAAAACGAAAATTAAGTGAGTGAATGATTTTTTGCTGGTAGAAGTACACTTACAAAATAAAGCATACATTTTATTTTGCAGGGAATTATTTAAATAATCTAAAACTTTTGGGACTTCTAACAATAAACTACTTAGATGAAACGAGATAATTACAGAAAAAAAAATAATCTAGAAATGGAAATTTTGTGGCTTTTGGGGGACCTTTTAATCGATACTGCCTCTCGGTGGGGATCGGTAATGCTAGATATACAGAAGTTTTATTATGTCTCCTGGATTTAGTTAAGTATAATTTTTCTGTATATGCAGAGCATTTTTTTTTGCCATTTTGTGTTTGGATCCCAGCTTGGGCGCCATTTTGAAATTTTGTTTAATAAGCCAAAATTGGAATCTATCTGTGCAGAAACTTTTTAAAACTGAGTTTTTTGAATCTGACAATTTTTTAGAAATCCTACAAATACCGAATTCTAAGGAAATACCGTTTTTTGGAATTAGCCCCGGATTGGGCTTCATTTTTATGTTTATCTGGGGCAATTTTATTGAATTAACCGATGGTTTTAGATGATTTTGGATATCGCTGTTTTTGAATTGGTCGATTTTTGAGAAACTTTACAAATATCAAATTCGATCGAATACCGTTTTTTGAGATTTTGTTTGGTAGGGCATTTACAGATGTAAACTTCGGTTGTAGGCAAGGTCAGCTTCTTTAATATTTCCAGAACCTCTAAGCCAAGTCCAATCCGAAATTGTCTAAAGAGACTCTGAAAGCAACGAAATAACTTCAGTCTGCAACTCCCTAAATGTTATTAGAGTTGTACAGTGACGTTCAAATCCTGGTGGTAACAAAGTGTCCAGAAATTGGGAGTGTGTTATATCACTCTAGCTATTTCATTTCTATTCCCTTAGGAGCTAATTTTGGAAAACATTTATCGATACTGCTTTTCGGTACGGGTCAGTAATTCTAGAAATACATAAGTTTTATTGCGTCTTCTAGATGTAGCCATAACTTTTCTGAAGAGAATATTTTTCTTTATTTAGCATTGGGCCCTGCTTGGGCGCCATTTTGCAATTTTGGTTTTTAAGCCAAAATCGAAGCCAATCTGTTTAAAAACTTTTGTAAACCGAGGTTTTTGAACTTCTTTTTTGTTTAGAAACTCAAAAAATGCCGAGTTGTATTCAAGTACCGTTTTTTTAGAGATGGAACCCTGCTAGGGAGCCATTTTAAAAACTTTTGAAAACCAATGTTTTCGAACTAGTCGATTTTTTAGAAACCCCACAAATTCAAAATTATAATCAAGTACCGATGTTTGGAGATGGACTCCTCTTTGGGCGCCATTTTTATATTAGTCTGGAGAAATTTTATTGAATTTACTGATCGGTTTAGATACTTTTGGATTTTTGAAAAACTCCGCAAATACCGAATTCTGAACAAATTATGGTTTTTGTCGAATATTTAGGTTGGACATTAACAGATGTGTGCTGAAGTTGTAGGTAAGATAATCCCAAACCCTTCGGCTTCTTTTTCATTTCTAGCAACCTCAAAATTTAGTTCAATTCGAAATCGTCTCGCAAAACTTCAAAAACAACTTGATTGTATAGTTTAGATATTTATTGGTTCTTTTAGTTCTTGTAAGGTGAATAGAGCCTCGTAGTTTTGATACGTCTGTGTAAAAATTTATTGAGCTTATAGAACCCAGAATTACTTCAGCCCGAAAGAAAGGAAAGATTTATCGGTATTTTGTTTATTTAGCCAAAATCGAAGCCGATCTGTTCAAAAAAAGTTGTAAGATTTTGAAATTCTTCAACTTTTTGAAAGCCCCACAAATACCAAATTCTTGTTACATACCGTTTTTAAAAGTCGGCCCCAGCTTGGGCGCCATTTTATGTTCATTTAAAACAATTTTTTTTAACATGCCAAAATCAAAGACTATCCTTTCAGAATCTTTTGAAAACTTCAGTTTGTGAATTCGTATACATGAAAAGCACCACAAATACCAAATTCTAAACAAATAGCGTTACCCAGAATTACTTCAGCCCGTAACTCCCTAAATGATATTAGAATTGTACAGTGGCGTTGAAATTCTAGAGGAATAAAAGTGCCTATCAGTTGGGAGTGTGCTTAAATCATTCTATCTATTTCATTTCTATTCCATTAGGAGCTTTTTGGGAAAAGATTTATCGGTATTGCCTCCCGGTGTTGGTCAGTTCTTTGCAATTTTGTTTATTTAGCCAAAATCGAAGCCGATCTGTTCAAAAACTGTTGTAAAAAGAGGTTTTGCAATTTGTTAACATTTTGAAAACCCCACAAATACCAAATTCTTGCTAATTACCGTTTTTGGAAATCGGCCCCGGCGTGGGCGCCATTTTTATGTTCATCTAAAACAAATTTCTTAACATGCCAAAATCGAAAACGATCCATCTAGAAACTTTTGAAAGCTTTAGTTTTTGAATTTGTATACATATGAAAAACACAAACAGCAAATTCTAAACTAATACCGTTTTAGACGAATTTCTTGGTCGGACATTAAAAACTGATGTTGTAGGCAAGATAATTCCCACAAATACCAAAATTCTAAACAAATACCGTTACCCAGAATTACTTCAGCCCGAAACTCCCTAAATGATATTAGAATTGTACAGTGACGTTGAAATTATAGAGGGATAAAAGTCCCTAGAAGTTGGGAGTGTGCTTAAATCATTCTATCTATTTCATTTCTATTCCATTAGGAGCTTTTTGGGAAAAGATTTATCGGTATTGACTCCCGGTGTTGGTCAGTTCTTTGCAATTTTTTTTATTTAGCCAAAATCGAAGCCGATCTGTTCAAAAACTGTTGTAAAAAGAGGTTTTGCAATTTGTTAACATTTTGAAAACCCCACAAATACCAAATTCTTGCTAATTACCGTTTTTGGAAATCGGCCCCGGCGTGGGCGCCATTTTTATGTTCATCTAAAACAAATTTCTTAACATGCCAAAATCGAAAACGATCCATCTAGAAACTTTTGAAAGCTTTAGTTTTTGAATTTGTATACATATGAAAAACACAAACAGCAAATTCTAAACTAATACCGTTTTTGACGAATTTCTTGGTCTTAATCAAGTCCAATCAGAAATGTTTTCTGTTTTCTTATAGCTAATATTGAGGTCCTTAGCTTGGCAAACATGTTTGCTAATTTTTTTTCTCTCTGTGTATTGTAGTGTTTTGTTATGTGCGTATTTGACAGGAGTTTTTTTTTGTTCTCTCTGTTTAAATGTTGCCTGTTATGAAAAAATGTCTAGTATGAAACAGAACAAAATTTAACTATTTTGACAGCTGTCAGTACATGACATTGCAGGTTTTGTGTTTATAATTTTTTTTTTGTTTTAATTTTTTTTTTTTTAAGTAAAAAAGATTTTTTAAAAGGGAAAATTAATTTTGCTTTTGCAAATTCTTTTCTTATTTAAAATTTATTCTTATTAAACTGTAACTGACCTAAGTTATTATTAAAGTTGTTGTTAAGACATCATAAATTGCAATTATCTGTTAAAAATTTGTATTTTTCCTTTTTAAAATTTTTTTGTAACAAAATAATGAAACCGTATCTCAAAACAGCAGGAGATAGACATTAAAAAAGAGCTTCTGTAGCCATAGTCTGGTTAATAACTTTGTAACAAATATTGTTTTTATTGACTGAAACAAATGAGAACACATTAAATGAAACAAGTTCCTAAAGAATGTAAAAACAGTTTTCTATTAATTTGAATAATTTTTTAAATTTTTTTACATTTTCGAAAATATTTATAACAATTTTTTTTTTTATCTTTCCAGATCTCCTGCTACTTTTTTTTTATAAAAAAAAAATCTACTGCCTGTTTTATGTTTTTTTAAGCTTTAGAATTTTAGAAACATGGCTAAAACAAAATCTTTATCATCAGCATCAATACAACGACTCACCTTAACTACCACCTGCAAAATGTTCTCCCGCCAGTGCCTTTCCTATCAGCTTTTAACCCTTATAAGCATAGTGTTATATCAATCTTCACACACGCATGGATTCGATATAGGTAAGTCTTTATTTGGGTTTTTATCTTGTGTCTTGTGTCTTTTTTTTTTGGAAACCCCATAGAGTTTTAAATAGTTCTTTTTTTATTATTTTCAAAATCTATTTTATTAAAATATGATCTTATGTTTAATTGTCATTAACTATTTTCTTGAAGTATATAGCAATTTGAATGGAAAAAGAAGCTTCTTTATAAGTTCTTAAATTTTTAAAAGATTTCCCAGCAAAAAAAATTTAGATGTTTTTGACAACTGAATACTGTGCAACAAGAATTATTGTTTTTACTAAAAGGAAGGCAAACAAAAACTTGAAGTAGGCTACCAGAAGACCTAATTCATGTGAGCGTCTACTGTGCAGGCGTTCAAAAGATATGAACGAAATAATATGTAAAGTTAGGTTATGAGTCCGTAATAGGATCAACGGGATCGTAATAAGTTCCCTTACTAGTACCTGATAACTCCTTATGAAACTCCTGAGATATAAAACTTTGACATCCGTCAAATCAGAACGATCTTGCAGCTAAAGTCCGTAATAGGATCCTCGGGATAGTAATAGGTTCCCCTACTAGTCCCTGATAGCAGCAGGGACTTAATCTCCTTATGAAACTCCTGAGATATAGAACTTTGACATCCAAAATGACATCGGAAATATTCCAGAGAATCAAGTCTCTGACTGGAAAGTGCATTGGCAGATAAAGTGTTCAATGTCTTCCAATCCTCCTCAGCCATGAAACCATGCAACTAAACGACAGTGTACGGCAATTACTGCAACCATTGTCGAAAGCTCTCTCTTGGAAGCGACATCAGTTCACTTGTGCGCTTAAGGCCAAATTTGTCTAAAAGTCTCACACATCCATACATGTGCCCATCTCTGATTAGTCTCCGTCGCGGAACAAAGCCGAACAAAGCATTGCAAATTTTTAGAGGCATACTAAAACACTTCCCAATTCTGTTCGCAACTGTTAGGTAGCTCCCAGTCGTGCAAGTTCATATTTGCAATTCCCTGGGACCCATATGAGTAATATGTCAAACTGCTTAACCATCTCATTTAAGTCGTTCTTCAGATCTTGTTTTCAGAAACAATGACGCCAATGACTTGACCGCGACTTGGCGGTCGGAATAGATGTTGACTGCGGTTGTAGACAAGATATTGCAACTCAACCAGTCAGCCACTTCATTTATTTCCAGCATATCTGTCTAGTAAACCTGCAATGATCTGGAAATTTTCATGCCAGGCTCAACTGAAGCTCTTGCGAATAGACTCCAAGGGCCACTTGCTTGTGTCGCTTCGATCCATCTGTGTAAAAATGTATGGAGGCTCCACTACCCGTAATGCCTCCCATCTAAAACTCCTTAGACGGTATCATAGTGGTACATTGCCGCTCAAAATGGCTTATAGAGCGAGCACAGTCTACATTTTGAGACACTGTTTGCTTCTTCAAGATCGCGCTATTGCCACAATCGACGTTTTTCCATTGCAGAGTGCTATTCAGTCGAATTTCCGATGTAGCCGCATACTGCCTACCCAGTATGTCCAATGGTATTAGGTTAAGTAGGATTCCTAATGCAACCGAAAGTGTAGTGCAAAGAGCACCATTGATATACATCGACGACATTATATGTACCTTCGTGATAAAGATACAGTTTTCCTTTTGCCTTTAAAGCAGGCCACCACACAATGATTCGCACCACTGCTTAGTAAATCCAATGATTGACTTTCGGGCTAAAGCCTCTTCGTTTCCAATTTTCCTCTTACAAAAATATAAAGCAATCGTTGCTTTTCTCACCCTTTCTCAAATTACGCCTGAAATTAAACTTATTATCCAGAAATACTTCAAGACACTTGGCTCCCATTGAGAGGGCGATTTCTGTACCGTCCAGAGGAACAGGATCGAAAGCAGACATGTTATTTTTCCTTGTAAACAAGATAAGTTCTGTTTTACTTGCTTTAACTCCCAGACTACAGCATCTTTCCCATTTAGACAGATCTTTCAGAGAACCCTGCAGAATGTCCCTCTATGTTGGCAGATGCTTCCCTTTTAACGCTATCGCGACATCGTCAGCATATGCGACAACATGACAACCAAGAGAGCAGCACTGAATTCAGTGACAGGTTTCAGAGACACGACGAAAGAAAACCTCCCTGTGGTGTGTCCCTATTGCCCAATCGAGATATGAAAGATGCTCCCAATTTAGGCAAAATGCGTCTATTGGCAAGTCATTTTCCACCATTAAAACGATTCCACCCTCACTTCCATATCAGATAATGCCACAATTATCGAGTCCGGAATGCCATTATCAATAAAGGCCGCCTTAGTGTACTCCTTCACCAAAAGCGGTCTATCGATGGTACAAACAAGCTCATGAAAAGCAGTTTCCGTTAATCTACCCCTGCGGTATGCATATTGCCTAGTCGAAAGAACCTCGGATCATTCACTCTACGCAAAGATGAGTCTATCATTTGTAGACTTGTGCTTAATCGTTCAATTGAGTGAGCGCTCATTTTCGTTCATTTCAGATAAAAGACCTAGTTCGTTCATCTAGTTCAATCGCTCTTTTGTGGTCTTCGTTCAACAGTTCATAAACGAATCATTTTGAATCATCTGTTGGTCGTTCACCTAGTTCAAATCGGTCAGTTTTTGTTTTCGTTCAACAGTTCCTAAACGAATCATTTTGATCATGTCTGTTGTTTTGGCTTTCGTTTAAAAAATACAAAAATGTTGAATAAAAACATGAATTAAAAAAAAAACATACAATTTTTGTAAAAAAAATATAAATGCTGAGAAAGCGCGCCAAAAGAGAAGAGAAAACTAACGCCTAATGACAAAATTAAAAAAAAAACAAGTAAGAAAGCTATATTCGGCTGTGCCGAATCTTTAAATACCCTCCACAATGTTAACCAATGCACAATGGTTTCGCAGACGACCTTTCTTGGCCAAAATTCAATTTTCTCAAAATTGATTTTATAGAAAATCGTTAACACTTACAAACAACAGAAAACATATTTTCTTTTTGTATACTCATTTACCGTTCAAAAACAAATTTAGATACAAATAAAAAAATTATTTTTTTAAATTTCAATTATTTTTTGAGTTTAAATACAAAAAATTTCTTATAATATTATACATGGAAAAAAAAACTACAAAAATTTTTAACACAAAACCTATTTCAAACCAAATTTTTTTCCATTTTTGAAATTTTGGCCAAGAAAAGTGTTGAACGGAACCATAGTGCAATGTAAATATTTAAAAAACAAAAAAAAAATAAATATTTTATAAGTATGTATGAAAATTATATAAAAATTATGAAAATTGTATAAAAGCAACCACGTGTATTACACATACTACGTATTTTTTTACTTCTATTAATACAAATGGCGCGCTGCCACGCCATATCATGCAGGTTTGTATTGAAACTCATCTCAATTGCTCATAGCTTCTTAACCCCTAGACTGATTTTGCCATAATTGGTACCAAAATAACCAGAAAAACGTTGAGAACAATAAAATATGAACCTATTTAAAATTTTATTTGAATATGTCAACCATGAGCCAAGATAAATCATTTTAAAATTTTGGGTTAAATTGCTGGTGCCTCGCCCCATTGTGCGATTCGGCCCAAATTTTTTGTGAGTGTTAGGAATGATAAAATTACATTAAATTCAAAGTTTCGTTTACATTCATTCAACAGGTGTCAAGTTATAGCATTTATTTTGTGTAAAATTCACATTTTCACTCATCAAAATTTACATTTTCACTCATAACTTTTAAAATACTTAACCGATTTAAAAAAAAAATCAGATTCTGCCTAGGAGAATTACGCAACTTTTGGTACCCCAGGCGTTTAAATCGGTTCTGGATTATAGCCAAAAACGTGATTTCAACAGACAGACAGACAGACAGACGGACGGACAGACAGACAGACAGACGGACATCGCTAGATCGACTTAGAATCGATCAAGGATCATGAATATATATACTTTATGGGGTCCTAAACCAATATTTCAATGTGTTACATACGGAATGACAAACTTATATATACCCTCTATCACTAGAGTGGAGGGTATAAAAATTGATCGACCGAACTGAAAGATCAAAATAAAATAATGACCAATTGAGCTGAATGAACGAAAAGACCTAAAAGAGCGGAAATGAACGAACTAGATAAACCGCTCAGTTAAGTGAATAGTTCAATTGAACTAGTTCGTTCGTGAACGACACAACTCAAATCATTTGTTTTATTGTTTTTAACAAAAGAGAAGATAGACGAATTGGTTTGAAATCCTTCGGAACTGTTTGGAAACGACTCTGGTATTGCTCCATTTTAAAGGAATATACGACTAGTTTATGCAAGCCGTGTTGAGATTATAAAGCTTTTAAACACAGCTTCAAAAATAATTCACCAGATCAATATCAAATGGCCACGCAACAACTGTACTCAAAATTATCAACACACGCACTCACAGTGTTGCCATACTGAAGCCGTTATATTTTTCAAATCTTTCATCTCTCTTCTATCCCCATTCCGAAAGAAGCATCACGGTTACATTAGTAATTGATAGGCAGCATTGCCTGAACGATCCTTCTTAAAACACGGAGCTATCTCACCCGGGATTATACCTTCAGGTCCAAAGGATTTATAGGGCCTGAAGCATATAATCGCCCAGATTAATGCTGGAATTTTTGTTATTTCCGCAGCAATTTCATATGGTTGGGTGTCGAAGCGTTCGAAAGCTTAAACGGCATCATGGAATTTCCCGGAAAACGAGTGTTTAGAAGGGGATCCAGCGACTTCCCATGTGGTGGTCGACCATACCAAACTAGGATCCGAAATAGTAAGAAATGCTCGGAAATTTTGGTTCATTCAACATAACCTAAACATAGAAAATGTTTTAATTCGGCTGTTGGTGAATAATGCGATTTGATACTGAATATAACATTATTTTTTACACAAAAAACTTTTTTTGCCGAAATTTTTTTAACTAAAAATTTTTTCCACCAAAAATTTTTTTCACCATAATTTTTATTTTCATATATTTTTTGCTATAGGGAAATGTGTAAATGCAAAAATTCTTTGTATAATTTTTAAACAGCAGGGGGGTTTTTCAAACAAAACTTTTTGTATCTTCTTGTAATCATATATGTGCTGCTCTTATGGTTTTTTAATGGCTTTTACACGGTTGGCGGTTTTTTATAAAATTCTTCATAGCATAAACCAAGTTGCATTTTGTGGCAATGTGTTTTTTTTTTTCTTTATGGCAGCCATTTAACTATTGACATTTTTATGGGGTGATGTTTCGTTTTTAAAGAAATAAAAGTAAAGAAGAGTTGCAAGAATATTCCCTAAATTAAAAGTTATTTATGACTTTGTTAAGGAAAAACTTTTGCAGACAAACATATTTCCTTGTGAACTTTCGAAAAGAAGAAAAAAAATTTGAGAAATAGTACTCCTTAAATTAATTGACCTCAGAATTTCAAAATGTATTCGGAATTTCATATAAATTTTGAGTGTAACATTACAAAATTCAAAAATTTAGTTATTTTTCTTAGGCTGGATTACTCAATGCTCCGTTATAAAATAACTCTCCGTTAAATTTAACTTTTTCATACAAATTTTGACATAAGGCTCCGTTAAATCGGCAGTTAGCAGCTAACTTTTCATTGAGTAATCCGCTCTTAGTCGGAAACGCTTTAAAAGTGCTGAATTAAAATAATTTGAAAGAAGAATAAAATTTTTGCAATTGCTTTTTTAGCTGAATAATCTAAATTTAGTTTATTTTAAACTCCTTTCATATCTTAGCCTCATTTATCATCATAATGTCTAAAAACTGTCATTATAAGTATGTAAATGGCTTTTTTTCAATTCCCATCAAATCTATATGTCTCATCTAGTTAGCTAATCAATTAAATAACATGATTTTAACTTGTTTTTCTGACTAAAGCTATTAAAAATAGAAACTCCTCCCTGAAGTTCCATCATAAGAAAAATAACTACCAGTTTTATAAGTAAAAGGGGTTTTAAATAAGTTTGTCATTTCGTTTGTAACACTTAAAAATATCGGCCCATTACCCCGTATATCTTTTCTTGATTCTTGACCGATATTAAACCGATCTATTGATATCTGTCTGCTGGAATTAGCGAACCACGACCAAAATATTACATATTAAATATTTCCGATAGGACAAAAAGTTGTGCCGTTAGACCGGCATATTTCTGTATGAAATTTTGATTCTTTTAAGCCTAAAACTTATATGATTAAAATTTGATTTCCACCGGATTAAATTAACCCATGGCGCCCGTCGATCAAAGTTTTGGATTTTAAGAAATGTTATTCAGAAAGTCAGTGAAGCAGTGGTCGGCAGAAAGAGAGCTAATAAATGTATTGGTGTATAAATACGAATATGCATGTATTGGTGTATTTCTTAAAGCGTCATCAATCTGCTTTGTTAAAAGCTAACATGAAACTGAATGAAATATTTCGTGAGTTTTGTTGGCATTCGTGTTGTGTACGTGTAAATAGCCGATTGTGTACGGCTTCTGAGTGCTACTGCACTAAAGCAATATTGGGCTTGATCAGAGAAACATTCTTGCACAATACTCTAAAGCTCTCTAAGCTATAGTTTTTGAATTTGATACTTATGCTTCTATTTTTCCACCAAATCCATTTTTAAATTGAAGTACTTTTGTCATCGTGTAGAGAATTGACATATTCGGCAGTACCGACTTAAATTTTTTACTTATTTTGTAGCTGTACGTACCCATTCTTCTATTTAACTACATTTGACTTCTTGCTAAATTTATTACTCTTTCAATTCAATGTGATTTAAAGAAGTCACCTTTTAACTAGACATCACAACGCATCACATCATCATATCATTGACTCTGGAAAATTTTAACTTTTTTTTTTGTAAACTTAATTCTATACATATGTGAATAACCCAGCAAAGTTTGAGGTAACTGGAAAATTTTATTTTAAATAAGTTTGTGTGATATTAAAATGTATCAAAATTTTCGAGGTTTCTCTACACTTTCACTCATTACATTTGATTCAATTGAAAGATTACGCCCATTTTTACTTATAAACGGCTTAGGTTAATGGAAAATATTTTAGAATTTAAGTCAGCGCTCCAGATGTTCTTGTTTTTCTAAGAAATTCATTTCAACAGACAAACTGAGAGACGGACTTCATTGGATCGACTTTAAACCGATTGAGTATCACGAATTTGTAGTTTATGGAATTACAAACGGAACAAAAAATTGATTTAAAATGGAATGGATCTGGTCTGCTTTGATCATATCTGGTCCAATGTTATCATATCTTATTACACCGTACGACAAAAATGAAAAAAAAATCGTTAAACACGAACTGTATAATATATGCTTGAAACTAGAGACTAAACGTAGTAAAACTGTATTTACAGTTTTTCTTTTCGAGATCTGGTTTCCTTTTAAAAGGACTTCAAAGTTCTAGAGGATTAAATTTATAAAATATATTTTTTATATTGTTACTTGTCCTAGGATGCCACTAGTCCCATCCTTTTATTCTTATATGACAAAATGAAAAAATTAGGGAAGATCCTCCTCTTTCATTTGCCATCACCTGTGTCATCGTAGGACAAGTACAAATATTTCAAAAATATTTAACAAAATGTATTCTTTAAAACTTTTAAGTCCTTTTAAAAGGAAACAGGAACACGAAATGAAATACTGTAAATGCAGTTTTACTCCATTTGATCTCTACTTTCAGGCGTATATCATCCGACTTATATTTAACATTGGCTGTCGGACGGTGTTTAAAAAAAAAAATGCAACTGATCAGATCTTTCAGATTTCAAATTCGGTTCTCAATTTCGGATTATGATCTTATTGAATCAATAACAAACCCAAAAATGGTATCCAAATTCAAGATCTGGATTAATGGATTAGATCTGGTCTGATTTTACCGTATCTGGTCTGATCAGATATAAAGACTTAAGACAAGATTTAATCCGTTTTAAAAAGTGAATGTAGTAAAGCGTTTTTTAAAAATCAAATTCCTTTTTAAGGCATACAACAATATCAGTATGTAGTAGAAAAGTTTTGAACGTTGTAAATTCATAGTCTTTAATTTCGAAGTTATTACTGTTTGCTGGGTTATTTAATGTATGTATTTGTGTCGTATATGATTCAAACTATTCATTGGGAGCGTTCATTTAGAAACAAATCTTTAAAAAAGGTAGTATGTTATACAATTGGAACCCATAGAGGGGAAAATACAAAGCAGAAAAAAATACTGATATAAATCCCTTCCTTTTTTATACTATATATTTTTTTTTTGCTTTGAAGAAGAGGTTTCTTTCTAGTTGGAGAGTATATAAATAAAATCACTGACATTTTCCTCCTTTTTGTTGTTGTATACTGCTGGTATATTAGGGTCCCAGTGTAATGTTGATTAAAGTTGATATGCCGCATGAGTTGATTTTCTGAAAAAAAAAAAATATACAAGAACAAAACACAGAAAGCTTAGGAAAAATTGTTAACTATGTAAGGAAAACACTGACAAAAAATTAAACTATTTTTTTTTTTATTTTTAATTGAACAAAAGTGGCCCTGTAAGTGGTCCTAGAAATTTTGTTTCAATTTTACTAAATTTTTTCCAGTGCGTTTTTCAAATAAACACTCAGAGAAAATCATTTAAAACACATAGAGAAAAAACGTGTTTGGAACATGATACTCACCTATAATGGAGGGGAAACATATTATGGTTGATCCATTTGATCATATATGTAATACATATTATGTATGTACATTAGACCGACTCACCTTATATGGGCAAAAAAAAAGTTAAAGTTGTACCCCCCTCAAAATTAACTTTGACATGTTTTATGAAGATTCCCAAAATATTTGGGCTCTAGCGATAATCTCCCGTGAGCTAAACCGCGGCAAAAAAGGGTCCAAAAATGGTATTTTTCATGAATAAAAAAATCAGTAAATTTTTTTTTGTCCAATGAATGACCAAAGATGATAGATATTTAGGAATTCTTTGATTCTGCATTAAAACATTTTAAAAATCTAACCACAGACTCGAGATAACGAGATGTTCATGTCAGTTTTTTGATGCTTTTCAATTCGAAATTACTGAAAACTTAAATAACTTTAGTATTTTTTGTCCGATTTTCACTTATAATACATCGTTAGAAAGGTGCTGACCACCGCTTGGGATTTTAGTCAAAAATTAACCCTTAACTGCACTGTCTTACTTTTTTATAACAATTACTTCGACATCATTAAAAACTCATTTTATAACCACAAAAAGCGTATCTTTGTGCAGGAAACACGTTTAATTAATATATTTGGCCACAAATAATTTAACCCATGCATGATCAAAATATTTTGGCAAACATTTTCAAAAAAGTTTTTGCGGAAATTATTGAAAGCTAGTTAAAATACTTAAAAAAAATAAAATTAAATAAGGTTTTGTTTATTTTAGTCAAAAATTAACCCTTAACTGCACTGTCTAACTTTTTTATAACATTTACTTCGACATCATTAAAAAACCATTTTATAACCACAAAAAACATATCTTTGTGCAGGAAACACGTTTAATTAATATATTTGGCCACAAATAATTTAACCCATGCATGATCAAAATATTTTGGCAAACATTTTTCACAAAGTTTTTGCGGATATTATTGAAAGCTAGTTGTAATACTTTAAAAAAATATAATTAAATATGGTTTTTGTTTATCTAGACGAGTTATTAATATCAAATAATTATTACGTGTAACACTTTCCCGGTCAAAATTTTTTCGAAATTAATTTTAAAAATAAAATTAATTTAAAAAAAAAAATATATATACAAATTTTGTCCTAATCGCATATATTCGTGCAAAAAACGCATTTAATAAATTGAAATATCAATTATATTATTTTTTTTAAGTATTACAACTGGACTTAAATTTTTTCCACATTTTTTTTTAATTGGTCATGAATGGGTTAAATAAAAAATATTAAGATCTATTTATTAGATGCGTATTTTGCACGAATATAAGCGATTAAGAGAAAATTGGTTTATATTTAATTTCTAAAATTTATTTGCACATACAAATTTCGAAAAAAAATTTTACCGGGAAAGTGTTACACGTTAAAATTATTTGATATTAATAAGCAAGTCTATTTAAACAAAAACCTTTTTTATTTTATTTTTTTAAAGTATTTCAACTAGCTTTCAATAATTTCCGCAAAAACTTTTTTAAAAATGTTTGCCAAAATATTTTGATCATGCATGGGTTAAATTAATTGTGGCCAAATATATTAATTAAACGTGTTTCCTGCACAAAGATACGCTTTTTGTGGTTATAAAATGGGGTTTTAATGATGTCAAAGTAAATGTTATAAAAAAGTAAGACAGTGCAGTTAAGGGTTAATTTTTGACTAAAATCCCAAGCGGTGGTCAACACCTTTCTAACGATGTATTATAAATGAAAATCGGACAAAAAATACCAAAGTTATTTAAGTTTTCAGTAATTTCAAATTGAAAAGCATCAAAAAACTGACATAAACATCTCGTTATCTCGAGTCTGTGGTTAGATTTTTAAAATGTTTTAATGCAGAATCAAAGAATTCCTAAATATCTATCATATTTGGTCATTCATTGGACAAAAAAAAATTTACTGATTTTTTTATTCATGAAAAATACCATTTTTGGACCCTTTTTTGCCGCGGTTTAGCTCACGGGAGATTATCGCTAGAGCCCAAATATTTTGGGAATCTTCATAAAACATGTCAAAGTTAATTTTGAGGGGGGTACATCATCAACTTTTTTTTTTGAGTCACTCTAATGTACATGATTATGACAATCAAACTATGATTATTGAGAATTATAAGATTACAATTTTCTTCATTCTCTGATCAGCGAAGATCATTATATGATTGCTGCAATCATATTATGATAAAGTTATAAATCATGTTTTGCTGCTCCTCCATTATGGTTGTCCGAATAATGTTTCTTTTCTGCGTGTAGTTTTATAAATTTCGGATTTTTTTTTTTTGTCAGTGTACTAGCTTATTTCCTCTTTCTAAATGTTCGATATCATTACAATAAGGATGGTTTTGGTTTGTGTGTATGTTTTTCTATTTACTACATTGAAGATTTGTGTTGTTAAGTATTGTTATGCATTCACATGGAAAATTTTTGTTGCATTTTCAATTTTTATCTGGTATGTATAAGAAACTCCTTAAAAACAAATCTGTATACATTCTTGTAACTAACATTATATAACCCAGCATTAATTTTAATATTTTTAGTAGCTGAATATGAAGTGTTGCAAGCTGAATTCAATTAAGAGTGGTAGAAGAGGTTTTGAATCTCTTAGAATTCTACTGAATATTATTTAAGCTTGCTGAATATCATATGTTTTAAGAACACATATTAATTTTTAAGATTAATTTAATTTATCCATTGCTGAATTTGTATGTGAATAGATTCTTATACATAAAATTGCAAAAGGTAGGAATTTAATATGTTTTCAATTTGCTGAATACACATTTAATTACGCTATAACTACTTAAGATGCAGCTGAATATCATTAAAGTATTGCTGTATACAAACTTAAGACATTTTTCAAAATTTTAAGTAAAGTCTACATATAAATTTTTTATTATAAAAATATCAAAAAGAAGTACTACTAATTTTAAATGTTTTTAATAGCTGAATATACATTTCAGAACACTGAAATAAATTTAAATTAATTTTTTATCTTAAAAGGTACTTCAGATGATAATGATTATATTTTAGTATTGCTGAATAGAAATTTTCGTAATTTGTAAGCTAAATATAAACATTTTAGTTGCTGTATAACTACAGTTGCAGCCAAATAGCACTTTAATGAACTATTTGTTTGGCTGAATTGGCATGCACATTTTTTAATACTTGAAATAGCAAAAAGTGGTAATTTTATATGTTGTTAATTGCTGAATACACATTTCAATACGCTTAATTAGATTTAAAGTGTTTTAAATTGTAAATTTACTTAAGATGCAGCTTCAAGTTCATTATTGATGAATATATCCTGTGAAAATTTTAATAATTTTTTTTATTTTAAAAGTTATGCAGCTGCATATCATTCCTCTATTTCTGAATATAAATTATCGTTATTTATAAACTTAATATATACATTTCTATTAGCTGAATAACTATAGTTGCAGTTAAATATCATTTTAATGAGCTGAATAATTGGCTGAATTTGCATGCACATTGTTTTTGATACTTCAGATAGTAAAAAGTAGTCATTTTGTACGTTTTTAACAGCTGAATACACATTTTAGTACGTTTAATTAGTTTTAAAAGGTTTTAAATTGTAAAGTTACTTAAGATGCAGCTGAATATAAGTTCAGTATTTCTGAATGTATTTTGTATTATTTTTTCTTCATTGTTAAGAAAAAATATTCATATTAATATGCTGAACATGTTGCTAAAAGCTTTAGATGCAGCTGAATATCATTTCAAATATCTTAATATCATATTTTTTGGAATGTATCCTTATTTTAAGCACAATATAATTTATCAATTGCTTAATTTGCAAAAAACATTTTTTTTTTTGATAATAAAAATTAAAAAAAGTGGAAACTTATTATGTTTTCAATATCTGAGTACAAATTTAAGTTCGATGAATTAATTCTAAAAAAGTGTTCGAAATTGTTCAATTACTTCAGGTGAAAACATTTTGTCATATTTTACTTTTAAATTTTGTGTCAAAATAGAAAAAAAAAATGGCAATGGACTGTTTTTTTAATAGCTGAATACACATTTTTGCTAGCTGAATTCTTTGTGAATAAGTTTCTGGTATAATTGACGTACTTCCGGTGCTGCTGAATATTATTTCAAATAGCTGAATATTATAAAAATATTGCTGAATAGCATTTTTATACAAAACTTATCTTAAGCTTTAGGTTTAATAGAATTGAATAGAAATTTAATGTGTATTTTAAAGTTTTCTTTGTTAAATGTAATTTTGCGTAGTTTTTAATATTGCTGAATTAGTTTCGATAAAGCTGCATATCATTACAATATAGCTGAATCGCATTTTAAGCTATTTTGACTTACTTCCGGTGCTGCTGAATATTATTTAAAACAGCTAAATATTTTTTAAATATGGCTGAATAGCATTTTTATACAAAAATTTTCTTAAGTTTTAAAATTAACAGAATAGATTACAAATTTAATATGTTTTTTAAAGTCTCGTTTGTTAAATGTTATTTCGCTCAGTTTTTGATATTGCTGAATAAGTTTCGATAAAGCTGAATATCATTACAACATAGCTGAATATCATTTTAAGCTAGATTTACGGCATTTTATAAAGACATATTCCATTTTATTATATCGTACTTAAAGCTGAATACCCTTTATCATTAGCTGAATGTAAAAAATTGGTTTACAATAGACATAAATACGAGGCACTTCAATTACTCAGACATGTTTTTCAAGATTTTTGAATTAAGCAACGAAATACTGATGGCTTATTTTCCTTGCCATGGAGCTGAATTGGATTAAAAAGAAGAAACAATTTTTTCGCATAATCTGAACTTCCTGAATAAATTTTATAAATTAAATTAGAAATTAGAAAAAGGATCAGTTTTTTTGGCCTTGATTGCTTTATACAAATATTTGTTAGCTGAATTCACTTTAACTTAGTTTTAGAATTTGCTGAATTACTTGATATTTTAATATAGTATGATGATATTTTTATTACTACTTATCGTTATTTTTAAGATTGAAACTTTATTTTTGTAATTACAGACAGTTCTAATTTCGTTTGCTGGGTTTTCTTTAAAACATTTTTACCCTGCTGTTTGTTGTACTTGTAACTACTGTTGATGTTATTTTCATTCTTTTGAAAGATACTACTATAAAAACATATTTATTGGTAACAATGATATCTCTGCATAATTTGTTAAACTCAATGAAGTCAACCTTCTTCATCCTTCTTTTCTTAACATTTTTTTTCTGAAGTACTTTGTGTGCACCAAATCCAAATCGTTTTTGATATGATGAAAATTTACATACTTGCAATATACAATTCATACTTACAGACAACATTTTAATGTTGTATTGTAGATCAAATGATTTAACAAGACACTCTTAATAAATGATTATATCGGTAACATATTGGTTTAGACTATCTGACTGACTAACTAACTGACTTGGTTGGCTGACTGACTGATGTTATTATTGTTAAGTGTCTTGTTTATGTTAGCTAAAGGTATGTTTGGTAGTTTATAAAAACATTTCAGCAAAAGATGAAGAAAACATTTTTTTTTATATATATTGTGTTTTGTAATTTATTGAGTTTTGAATATGTTGCAAAATTAATGATATTCTATAAATTTGAAACAGAATTGTAATTCAAGTGAATAATTTCAAAAGATAATAAGATTATGTTTAAGTTATATACATTAGAAATATAAGATAAATTGGGGAGTTGAGTAATAAATACTCTTAGCAAAGCGTAAATATAATTGGGGAGTTACAAATTGTAATAGATATTAATTGTTTATTTGCAATAATATAGATGTAATTTAATTTAGTTTACTTTAGAATTATTAAGCTATTGGAATTACAATTCAGCTAAAAAGGAGTACACATTATGGTAAAAATAATGCAATTCAGCAAACATAATAAAACGTTAGGATAGAAATATAGCCATTTAGCTATTTATAAATTTTCTGAATTTGCTTGTATGCTTTTTAATGCAGCAAAATTTTATGGAAATGTTAGAGCTTCTATATTTTTAATTTAATGAAAATGTCATTTAGCCTTTAAAAATACCATTCAGCTAACAAAATCAAACATTTGTCAATAAATTTTAAAATTCAGCTAAGTTAAAACATTTTATAAATATTTATAAAAAATCGTGTAATTCATTCATCTATTAGAATAGCTTTTCAGTATAGATTTCACAACATATTAAAAAAAGTATGCTTTCTGTATCATTATTTGTTCTTATTATAGTTATTAATCACCCTTATTCTAATTCAGTAAACAAAAAACATTAAGAATAAAAATAAAACCTTTCAGAAAACTTAATTCCTTAAAAATATATTAGGTAAATAATTAAATTTGACTAAGAGGCCAATAGAATGATATTCAGCCACTTAATGTTCAAATTCAACTACTTTATATGAGACAAGAAAATAATCATTTAAAAGAATACAATTTCATATACACAATGCAGTAGATGAAAGTCAGCTGTCTTAAAATATAATTGCACATAAAAATATTTTATAAATTCTCAATTCCAAAGAATGTCATTCAGCCACTATAATTGCATTCAGCTTACTCAAAATATATTAAAAATTAACATTTATACACCCAGTATGATCACTGTTTCTGAACAATGCAATTCAGCTAATATAAGTGCAATTCAGCTGACTTAAATTATAACAAAAATTATTTTTTTTTTATTAACTCTTATAAATCTTATTTTTTAAATGTTTAATGTAGTTAAGCTAATATAATTTCAATTCAGCTGGCTAAAATTATTTTAAAATTTAAATCTAATACATTGCACAGCCTATTTGGGTCTGAAAATTGTTATTCAGCTACTATAGTTGCAATTCAGATGACTTAAAGTTTTTAAGAAATTTAGTTAAAAACTGTTTAAAACTGATTTTTGTGGTAACCATATAGTTATGAAGATTTCACGTATCACCATCTTGCTATTTGCAATTCAGCGGATTCACAATAGTTTTAGAATTTAAAAATTCATATTCAGTATCGCCGTTGGATTTGAAAAATGTCATTCAGCTGCTTTAGTTGCAATTCAGCTGACTGAAAATATAGCAAATATTTAAATTAAGTAAACAATTTCAAAATTATTTTTATGCATCTAGATAAATTAATTTAAATTTAAATTCAGCTGGACCAAAATATTTCAAAAATGTATATTTATATGAGCAGTATCGATATTAGTTCTAAAATTTGCTATTCGGCTACTATAATTGCAATTCAGCTACTATTATTGCAATTCAGCCAATATTATTGCAATTCAGCTAATATAATTGCAATTCAGCTGACGAAAAATATCATAAAAAGTAAAATATAGTTATCAACAGTTAAAAATTACTGTTTTATTGACAATTCAGCTAAAAAGAATTAATGTTTCGCTATTTTATTTAGATTTATCTTGTTAAAAGCAATACTATCTAGACTTTGGCCTTCGTTTATTCGTAAAATATTTTAATTGATGCAATTAATCAAATTAATTAAGCCGAATTTTAATCAGCTATTATAGAAATATGTTTAAAGACATATCATCTAAAAACAAGTAGAAAAATTAAGTTCGACTTGGTCGAATCTATGAATACCCTCCACAATGTCATCTGATAGTAATTTTCTAAAAAAAATTCAAAAAATTACATCACAAATTTTTTATTAGAAATACATATATTATATTGAGTAAAACTTTTTTTTAATCAATCAAATTTTTTTGAGTGTAAAATTTTTTTGACTGTCAGCATTTTTTTGAGTGTGACATTTCATTAAAAAAAAAAATTATGTATACATTTTTTTTTGAGTGTAACATTTTTTTTAGTGTAAATATTTTTTTTAGTGTACAATTTCTTTGAGTAACAAAATTACTTTGTAAAATATTTTTGTTGTTTTATACCTCTATGCAATACAAAAAAAATATTTCACATATTTCCCACATTTTATTTTACTTCATTTGATTTTTTTTCCAAAAATTCTTACTATACACCGTTACATACAGTTACAATAACAAAACAATAACAAATATTTACTTGTCTAACAACTAAACTGCACCCCACGACAAGAAAACAAACAACAACAAGTTTCAAAAAACTGGTATTTCACCATGCATTTAAAACTTGTTTAACGAGTTTTCAACAGTTTAAGGTGAAACTAATCTGAAATTCAGTGCTTTGCTTATAACTTTTGAACCACTGAACCGATTTTGCTGAAATTCAAAACCATATAGCCTTGGGGAACGACAAATATATATGCTAAGCTTCAGCCCCCTCAGAATTGTCTTTCGAAAGTTATAGTGGTTTTAATCTTGTAAATTCGAAAAATACCCTTGCCGAAATTTACTCTTTTGCTCATAACTTTTGAACCACTTGACCGATTTCGCTGGATTGCAATACCAACCTGACCCGGTAAATGGAGAACATATATGTCAAATTTCAGGAGCCTCCGTAAAGTCTTTCAAAAGTTAGCGTGTTTTCAACGGACAGACAGACAGACAGACGGACGGACGGACGGACGGACATCGCTAGATCGACTTAAAATCGATCAAGGATCATGAATATATATACTTTATGGGGTCCTAGACCAATATTTCGATGTGTTACAAACGGAATGACAAACTTATATATACCCTCTATCACTAGAGTGGAGGGTATAAAAATATATTCGCAAAATAACTTACATAAATGCTCTTTGTTAAATTAAATTAGTTTTATAAAGCGCTATTGAGCAATTCAGCAGCCTTAAAA
Source organism: Pegoplata infirma (assembly GCA_963921195.1). Lineage (NCBI taxonomy): Eukaryota > Metazoa > Arthropoda > Insecta > Diptera > Anthomyiidae > Pegoplata > Pegoplata infirma. Next base: position 207,896,344 of record OY992537.1, on the reverse strand, counting down.
TAAATAAAAAAAATAGATTTTAAATGATCACTATCGTCGATGGTTGTGAAAATTGTTATTCAGGTAAAATAATTGCAATTCAGCGGGCTCAAGATACGTATTACATAAATTAAATTAAGTTAATAACTTTTTACAAAAAGACTTGTTTTATAATAATTTTAATTTTATTTTCTAAAAATAATACAGATACAACTGGTTTAGTTAAATTGTATCTATTCAGCTTTTAAAATTAAAATTCAGCTGGCTTTAAATATTTAAAATGTTAATTTTGATTAATTGAGTAATGTGTTTGGCTCTATAAAATGCTATTCAGCTACTATAATTGCTATTCAGCTGACTAAAATTATTACAAGTATATGAATTTTGTAAATATTTCTTTAAATATCAGTTTTCATTGTTGCAGTTCAGTTAAAACAATTTTTGTTTCGCCAAATTATATAAACTTTTCATATTAAACTTTTATAATTTAAAAGAATGTTATTCACCTATTGTACTTGCAATTCAGCAGGCTAAAAACATATTTACAATTCATAATTTTATATTAAGCAACGTTTTTGGTGCGGAAAAATGCAATTCAGCTCCTATAATTGTAATTCAACTGACTCAAAATGTTACAAAAATTTAATTTAGTTAAAAATAGTTGATTAGTTATAAATTTTAATGACAATTCAGCCCAAAAAAATTTATATTTTCTTCCCAACACTTTTTTATAAAATCACTTTGAGTTGGGAGACTTTAAAAGCATTTCTTTAAGTTCATTCATTCCACTGATTTCATTACCTTTATGTTTGACTCATATCTTTTTCTCTCTGTAATTTTCATCCATTCATTCCATACTTTCCTTTAAAGTTTGCGTGCAAATATTTCTTTTCAAGTTCCTTGTTTTCTTATTTTTAATCTTATATTACCAGAAACAAAAATGTCATGCCATATTTAACACTTGGTTATAAGTGACATGCAAGAAAAAAAACAACACACACAATATATGAACGAAAAAAAAAGATCATGAAATCATTTAATGTTTAAAAAAATGCATTTAAAAAAATAATACAGCAGCATGTTTAACAGAAAATTACTATAAAAAAAGTACAAAAAAATATGAAGAAGAAAAATAAAACAAAATATTTTCTAAATTGATTGCTGCAACCATGAACACTCACGCACGCAGCACACATGACACATGTGTCACACAAATGGCAACTAAGGCAACCTAAAAGATGAAGGAGGAGCAACACAACATGAAGCTGGAATAAAGAAAAAAAATCAATATGCTTTAAATTAAATAAAATATTTATTACACTCAAGAAAATTATTTTGAAAATTAATACAAAACAAAAATTATTTAAGATTTCTGGTATTATTATAACAGTTTCAAACACTCATGTTACAGTGTTATCATCAGTAGGCTTTAAAATGTCGCTTTGTTAAACAAACCAACATTTTGTTTTCCATATATGAGAATTTTTAATAACATCTAGCCCAGCTGAGAATTGTCACTTTAGGGTTTTTGTCACCTTAGACGATACAACCACCTCATTGATATCAGAGCTTCGAACGAATTAATTCTATTGAGAATTAATTCCCAAAAAGTTCAATTCTGTTTTAAAAAGTTTTGAATTATCATTCCTTACTAGCATTCAACACGAATTAATTCAAAGGCTTAATTCTCAAAGCTTAAATCAAACTGAATTAATTCCCAAGAGAATTAATTCCTTGCAAGCTAATCATTCAATTGAATGATCAAAATTGTTCATCATTCAAATCTATTACAAATTGAATGATGATTTTTTTATTTCATTCCCTTTATATTTTCATAAATGTGTTGCTTGTGTGCATTTTAAGCATCTTCGTGTGTAAACGATTGGCTGTTGTTCTGTCGACGTTTTGTCTGCTGCTTCCCACACAAGCATAAATGGGTGTGTATGTGTGATGCGCTTCACTGTTTAAAATTGAATGATAAGAAAATTTCACCATTCATTTTGTAGTAGATTGATTTGGATAAAAAATAGTTCATTCCTTTAGAATGATCATTCTTAAGGAATGAATTCTTGAAAGAATTAATTCAGTGATTTTGAAAGTTGAATGATTTTAGGGAATGCCAAATTCTATTTTTTTAATTCGAATTAGAAAATTGAATTAAAGAATTAATTCTTTCGAACCTTTGATTGATATGCTTTAAATTTTCTGTTCTCTTACGTGAACTTTGGAGAGTGTTTATGATTCAGCACACCCGAATATAACATTCTTACTTATTTATTAAAAGATTTACAAAATTTTTTCTACGAGTGTGTACTGCATATAATAATTTCAAATAAATTGGTCTAAAATAAAAAATAAAAATTTTAAAATTCTTTTCAAAAAAAAAAATTCTAAAATTTAAAAAAAAAAAATTCAGAAAATTTATCATTATCATAAATGCTTGAGTTAATTTGATAAATTAGCTTCTAAAAAGTTATAGCTTCTTTTAATTTTGTCTAAACAAATAAAAAACGAAAAACCACTTGATTTTTTTTAATTTGGTTTTCGGGAAAATTTATGTTCATGTCTTTTAATGTGAAAGGTCTATGTCTCTTCTTCAGTAGAAGAAATGGCTGCTGGTTTGTTCATTAATTTTTTCTCAGTGATGTAAATTTTCTTAATTAATTGTTATGTTAAGTAGTGTTTTTCTAAAGTTTTTGTTTCTTTGTTTTATTTTAAAATATTTTATATTTTTGTATTAATTAAAAAATCGTTTGTTTTTTAATAATTTATGGATTTTATTGTTAATTTAAAAATAAAAATAAAAAAATATAAAAATATATTTCTTTGTCTTCTATTTTAGCCACATGTAATATGCCTCTAGGCATGGAATCTGGTGCAATCACAGATGCTCAAATAACCGCCAGTTCAGCACATGATACAGGTTTTGTGGGGCCTCAACATGCAAGGTAAGTGTTATAATAAATAAATAAAAAAATATTTTTAAAAAGTTAAAAAAACTGTAATTAAAAAGAAAATAATTTTAAAATGCTACACCCAAGAAAAAAATGTTAGAGGAATTAAAATAAATTTAAATTTATTTTTTAAATTTTGTATACTAAATAAATTGTCAATAGAATTTGGCGCCAAAATTATGGATTTTTGAAAATTAAAAAAAAATAAAAATCAAATAGCATTATATTTATTAATTTTAAAGCACTGAATAAGAAAATCAATTTTTTTTTAAATTTGTCGAACGGTTTTCGAAATTTCGCTACTTAATATTTGCACAAAATGGCGGTTTTTTTGAAAATAAAAAAAATATTTTTTTTTATTGATACTTTTAATGACTTTGTGGGTTAAATTCGGAGTCGGGCACACATATTACATTTCAGGTTCCTGTATAGAAGCCCCAATGCGGGAAGGGTATCATCCTTTAATGGGTTTGACGCTCTTTCCAACTCCATTTTGAGAATCCTGGAGAGATCCCCGAACAGTGCAATTGTCGTGGCAGGTGATTTCAATATTCACAACTCTTCCTGGATTCTCCATTCAAACCATTCGACCCCCGTTGGCGATTACGTTGAGTTATTCGCCGTGCATTGCCATCTGCCGCAATTAGTGAACGAACCGCTTAATGGGCATTGGGAATAAGCACCAGAATACTCTTGACCTTTTTCTTACTTCACATCCCGATAAATATGAAGGAAAAACATTTGCACCTCTTGGCAATTCGGATCATTGCATCATTTGCGCATCCTTCTCGTAATCCGATCTTCGTAACGTTTCGACAACAGCTGCGAGGCGTTCAGTTTTTAACTATGAGAAGACTCGTTGGGTAGAACTCAACGACTTTTTCCGGCGTTTCAACTGGAAACTCTGTTTCCTCGACGGCAACGTCGACGCCACTGCGAAAAAGGTCGAAAATGTTATTGTGCTTGGAATGAAGTCATTCATGAAGTCATTCATTCCATTGAAGCTCATTTCGGCTAAACCAAGAGACAAATGTTGGATTAACCAGACTTGCAGGAATGCAGTCAGATTCAGGGAGGAACACTCAAAAAATTATGTAGGTAAATTCCAGTGAATATTCACTTAAAACAAATGAACTTTTATTTAAAAACCATTCCAGTGTTTTTTCTTTTAAAATAAAAACACAATACAGTCAATTTTAAATGTTAATTTAATGACTAACCAAAACATTAAAAAACTAGTGAATATTCAGTTATTTTGTATTGAAAAGCAGTAAAACTATAGAAGAAATTTTTTACTGCCGAAATTAAATGTAACAGAAAATTCGTTTTTAATACAGTAAATTATTTTTTTTAAACTATAGAAACAGTAGAAAATAAGAAGTCCATAATAAAATTAATGACTTTTCTTTTAAAATAACTTTACTGATTACTTTTTAAAATAACCTACAAACAGTTAATGACATAATTTTCTTAGTGCAGCATTCAGAAATTGGCGTGATAATAAAAACGCTAATACTGATATACAGGGAAACCAAAAATATGCTCTAAAAAACACGTTTTATGCGCTTAAAAAATGCCCTTAAAATCGGAAAATATGCTCTAAAAACAATAAAAATATGCTCTTAAAAAAAAATTATGTCCCCTTTTTTGCGGTGGTTTTTACAATTTGTTAGAGAATAGACCCTCCAAATACCGTTATGTGCGATAGTTAGAGGCTTTAATATGTTTTACAAAAATATTTGCCTTAATATTTTCTACCAAGTTGCTGAATCTAAAGAAAACATAGTTTTATATACCGATATGATGCAAGAACAGGCCAAAGGAGAATCAATCGTCACAATTCCGTAATTGTTGAAAAAAACATCCTTGTTGAATAAAAAATTTAAAAATAAATGTTGTCATAAAAAAAATTCGAAAAGAATGCTCTAAAAATTGAAAAAAATGCTCTAAAAATGTAAAAAAATGCTCTAAAAAGTGGAAAAATGCTCTAAAAATTGAAAATATGCTCTAAAAATATGCTCTTATGATAAAATATGCTCTTAAACCTAAAATATGCAAAAATATGCTCTTAAGGCTAAAATATGCAAAAATATGCTCTAACAAATCGATGCCAGATTTCTTAAAAACTTCTAAAACGGATAAATACCTTGCCCATTTATCAATAAAATGCACAGGAAAAAACATGATACTGCATATTTTTGGTTTCCCTGCTGATATACTATGCAAACCTGAGTGTTTAAGAGTACTAGGTCGTGAAAAGCTTCTTTACGAACAACGACTTCGTGCTAAAGTTCTTTCGGCTCCTCGGGGCAGTAGGAGCTTTTGGTCGTTAATTAAAAGAGTCAAGGAAAATACTAGTTCTTCTCTGCAGACTCTTTTAAAAGATGACCAAGTGTTCACAGAACCCGTTGATAAAGCTAACCGGTTGGCTGGCCTTTTTGCAAGAAATTCTTTCTTGCCGAAAAGCAATCAACAACTGCCCAAAATCGAAAGGGTATCTCATACTATGCCCGGATCTTAACGTAAATAAATCACCCGGACCGGATGGTATACCAGCACTGGTGCTGAAGCAGTGTGCTTCGACGTTAGCACGTCCACGGGCTACCCTTTTTATCTTATCCTTATGAGAGGGAATCTTTCCATCATGTTGGAAGGTTGCCAATGTGCAGCCAATCCCTAAAAAGGATGAGGCTAATAACCCTGATAATTACCGCCCAATCGCAATATTCTCAGCGCTCTCGAAGGTAATGGACAGCATGGTAAATTGTCATCTTGTTAGGTATCTGGAGGCTAACTTACTTTTAAACGATCGACAGTATGGTTTTCAGAGAACTCGTTCTACTGGGGAACTGTTGGCGTTCCTTTCGGAACGTTGGAGTCGTTCGATCCACCATTTTGGTGAGAGTAAATTGGTTGCTCCGGATATTTCCAAGACATTTGATTGTGTGTGGCACGGTGCGCTCATATCCAAGCTTAATGTCTTTGGTGTCGGTAATGACTTTTCTCGATTTACTTCAATTTTCGTCAGGGATCGTTCTATACGTGCTGTTATAGATGGGTTCTCATCTGATGAGTTTCAGCTTCAATCAGGGGTACCGCAAGGTTCTGTTCTTTCTCCTACCCTTTTTACTTTTTTTTTCTTAACAACCTTCTAAGTCAAACTTCAAATCCTATCTACTCTTTTGCAGATGACAGTAACATTTGGTATTCATTTTCCTTTGATCGTAGGCCAAGCCTTGTTGAGGTTGAGGGAAAACGGCAGATTATGAAAGACACACTTAATCAAGACCTGCTGACAATCTCTGAGTGGGGTCTTGCGAATAGGGTCAAGTTGAATGCACGCAAGACTCAATGTTGTATGGTGACCCACAGAAATGTGGAATCAACAGCGTCATCTGTACATATGGGTGGTATAAGTATCGAGGAATCTGACACTCTTGAGGTTCTGGCCATGAAAATTCAGTGTGATATCCGGTGTTTTTCCTAACCTTTTTGTAGAGCTTGAGACAAACTTTTACCAATTTTGGGGGTAAACACTTTGTCATTCCATGTGTAACTCATCGACATATCGGTCTAGGACGCCATAAATTATATATATTATTGATCATTAATCGATTGCAAGACATTCTAGCGATGTCCGTCCGTCTGCCCGTCCCACAGTGATTCGTTTCATTGGCAAAAATCAAAAAAAAAAGTATGTCTTCAATGTTGATGATTTTTTGTATTTTTACAGTTTAATAGTAAACTAAAAGAAATATGTACTTTTCTGATTTTTAAGAAGTCATATGTTGCCACAAGAGGGCGCTAAAGTATGGAAATTCAACGCTATTGTGTTAAAACCTAAAAATTGATTTTTATAGGTTTACTAAAATAATTATGAAAAATCGAATTTTGAAGAAATCAACGAACTTTTTTTTGCAAAAGTTACTTTAATATATTAGCTAAATGTTGTATTTGCATTTTTTTTAGAATTAATCTTAAAATACATTTTTGTATTGCTCTGAAATCTATATTTTTTCTACCGAATTCCCAAAAATTGACAAATTTTGATGGAATGCATAAAAAAAGTTCGTGAGTCAAAAAATTATTTTTTTCGCTTTTTCGATAGCTCGGACTATGGTTTATAAGGCAAAACAATAAAAATAACTAAGTTTTTGTCTGAAGTTGGAAAAAAGTTAGGTTTTTTTTGTGTCTTTATTTAATTTTTTTCAAAAGCTATATTATTAATGGAAAAAATATTAAAAAAAAAAATTTAATGTTAAGTATTTTTTCTTTACACATTGATATATTATATAGTATTCTGTAAAAATATAATAAAAAATCAGAAAAAAAATATGCAGTACGTGGGCCGTTTTGCTTTAAAAGTTATCTATGACTTTTACTAAAATCCCCAAAATCACCAAATTTTAATGGCCTTCATAAAAAAAGTTCGTGAATAAAATTTTTTTGTTTTTCATTTTTTTTGTAGCTTTAACTATGTTTTATAAGATCAAAAAATAAAAATAACTAAGTTTTTTTTTTTAAGTTGAAAAAAAAAAAATTTTAAAAAATCGAAAATTGGATTATTTTTTTTTTTTATTTATTTTATGTACTGTAAATAAAATTAAAAAAATACATCAACATTTTCGTGTTTTTTTATATAAAGGGATTTATTGTATTGTATACCATAAATTTATAGTAAAAAATTCGATGAAGTAAGTATACAGTGGGCCATTTTGCTTTAAAACCAGTATTTGATTTTCGTTGGTATCCCAAATCAAAACCAAATTTTTTTTTTGAGATACACAAAAAAAGTTCGTACTCAAAAATTATTTTTTATTGATTTTTTTAACATCCTGGACTGTTTTCTATACAATCAAATAATAAAAATAACTAAGTTTTTGAAAAAAACGAAAAAAAAAAAAAATTTTAGTACCAAAAAAAATTTTTTTTTTTTAGTTTTTTGTTATTAACGGGTTATATACTTAGAAATAAAGCAAGTATTAAACGAGTTTACTTAAAACTTATTTTCAATAAATTTATTTTCGTAATGCAACAGGAAATAAGTGTTGTGAATGTTTTGTTTTTGCAGTTATTAGGTATTTTTATATTTTTGACTATATTTAAAAAAAGGATATATTAACAGCTTTTTTGTTACAGCAAGTAACTCAACGAAATTTGGCACACTTATTAACGTTATTTGATCTAATCTATATTAAAAATTTGATAGCAATTGAAAGATTTTTAAAATAGTTACAGCGATTTCAAGAAAAAGGATATATGGCAGCCACGCGAGTCCTTGCTCAGATTAAAATACAAATGTTGTACGTCGATGGTTATCTAAATTTCTAAGACAATAACTAAGTTAAGTAATTTTATATCAAGTTTTGTGGCTAAAACTCCACTTTTAAATTTCAGAATATACGACAGGTACAAATGTCCTTCGACCGATTTGCTCAAAATTTTTATTTTTTTTCTATTAACTAATTTTGTGCTTGCGTACCAAATTTGGAAAATCGTTGACAACTCCTTCTATTTTATTTTTGTGATTAAAATATATTAACACTTTATTGCAGTTTTTAAAAAGGATATATAAATAACTTTTGTTTTACAGAACCGATTTCAGCGAAATTTGGCACACACATTGACATCACTTATTAACATTTTTACAAAATATTTCAAGAGTATCGAGTAATTTTTGAGCGATTTACAATTTTTTTAAGAAACAGGATATATGGCAGCCACACGAGTCCTTGCTTACACATAAAATACTGTATCAAAATTGGTAACATTGACAAAATTTGGGAATTTTGTGGCCATTTTTGTAGTTTTAATCACATATTTAAGTTTCAGGATATATGGGGGGTAGGCGTGTCCTTGCTCCGATTTTTCCAAAAACTCGTTTTTTTCTTGACTAGATAATTAAATGCTTGTGTTCCAAATTTCAGAAATCTGCGACCAATATTCTATTTTTGCCCACTCGATATATGGGAACGAATCACTGTGCGTCCGTCCGTCTGTGGAGGACACGATACAGTCCACAATAAAAGAGCCAGACTCGGAAGTTTGGCACGAATATATCTTATGGTCATAGGCTGGTTAACTTTGGAGATGGGCAAAATAGGACCTCTGAATAACACCAATTTTTATATGATTTTGTATGTTTTTGTTTAACAAATGCAACATTTTTATGGTAATTTGTGGAACTTTCGAACAACAAATGGATTTTTCGAACAACAAGTAGAATCTTCAAAATACAATTTATTTTTTTCGAATTATATCTAAACATGGTGTAGAATATTCAATGAGTTTGAACAACGGGCTATTTTTTGGCGCCCATTTCTAAAATTTGGATACTTAAACACTAAAGAAAGTTCTAATTCTAGCACCAAAAGTGCTACTATTAAAAAGCCTATCCAAAACTCAATAGGATTTATTTTTTTAAATATTCTTTATATAAATTACTCTTTTTTTACAACCTTTCATAAAAAAAATAATTATTTTTTCCATCAATTTAAATTAACTATGAAGATGACCCACAAAAAAAAATAGTAATTTTGCTCTACTCTGATTTACGTTCATACATCATTACCGATAGAATACATTCGACAAAAAAAAATCATTACACTTTAATTTTTGCTGACTCTATGTTTTATAAACATAAATATTTTTTATTAGGCAGTTTAAAATTCATACTGGTCTTTTGCGTAACAAACACACGATATATAGACAGGAAATGACCAAAAAATCTTTCAAATACTAATAATACTCTTCCCTACTTTCAAAAGAAGAATAAAGTAAAGTGACTATATAAAAAAAAACTTTCCTCATAATGTACATACAATTTAGAATAAATATTTAAAATAAACATTCACTTTTTTTAATACACTGAAAATAGGAAAGCAGAACAGATGATAAGTAGGTAAAAGAATTACTCTTGGAGATTTTGTTTGAAGAAAGTGGTGATTTCTGTTAATATTGTTTGCTAAAAGACGACTTAACAAAAAAAATGCCGCAGAGTTTTGTACTCTTGCCCAAAAAATTAAATCATGATAATGTTTTATTTAATAAAAACTTTTTACGAATAACCCTCACATATTTGCCAAAAAAATATGTAAGGGTTAAAAAAATATTCAGAAAAAAAGAACTCCAAGAAATTTCTCAAATTTATCAATATTTACAGAAACTTTGGAAAACTACACTCAAAATAATAACTCTGGTAAATTACAGAAAAACTCTGCTAATTTAAACGAGTTCACCGTACTTTTCCAGCTAGCAACATTACTTGGAAATTTTACTAAAAAACTCTGTAAAATGGTTTTTACAAAAAAAAACTCCTAATTTACAGACTTTATAGTAAAATATTGGTTAAATATTAGCGTCTTTTGACAGAAAAACTCTGTTTTTTTACTATAAAACTCTGTAAAATGTTTTGGACAAAAAACTGTTAATTTACAGAGTCTCTAGTAAAATATTGGTTAATAGAAAAACGCTGTTAATTTACATATATTTGTAAAATGTATTTGATGCAACCAAAATTTTATAGAAAAAACTCTCTAGTTAAATGCAGTTTATTTTGGAATTTTCTTTTTTAAGTTTTCTGTGAAATTAATGTTTAAAATACAGACAAAACTTAGTTTTCGGTTACAAAAAATACAAAGTATTTTGCTAAAATCTGTATTTTTGCAGAAAAATCTGTTAATTATCTGTAAAATAAAGATTACAAGGTTAAAAGTAATATAACAGATAAAACTTTGTTTTTTGTCACAAAAAATTCAAAGTATTTTCTTTAAATCTGTATTTTGACAGAAAACTCTTTCAAACATCTGTTCAATTAAGATTACAGTCATTTTACAATGTATTTTACATAGTTGTTATTTTGAGTGTAAGAACAAATCAAGAAAATACAAAATATAAGTTAGGAAAATGCAGATATATTCAGAAAAAATCACAAAATTCAGAAAGAAAAACAACTAGAAAATTTAGAAAAATCTGAATATACCTATAATTTTTTTTTTTATTTATAATTAAATAAAAAAGTATAAAGAATTAATGCAATCAAATTTTTCCCTAACAAAAAGAAATTTACAAAAAAAAAGTAAATAAAAAAAAAAAAAAGTTGACAAATCACGGGATTCGATCATCGGACCTTCCGTTTTCCAGTCTAGCTCACCTCAGCTGGGCCACCGTAGCTCATTCAAATATTGATTTAAATTTTGTTATGTTTCTCTTGCTTGTAGATACATATTCGATTTTCAAATATACTGGTTAGTATTGCCATGTGGTAATATTTTATTGGAAAAAATTTGTGATGATGGTAACAAATCTAATTGGAAATGCGATATTTGGTATGGCAATACTGCGTTAATCGAGTCACACCTAGCGCCGCTAGATGTCACTACCAGAACTATGTGTTTTTTATTTTATTTATTAATTTTAAATTATTGTCGAAGTTTACGGTTGTAATAAAATGAAAACTATAATTCTTATTTTCTTTTTTGTTTTATCGTTAGCTTATATAGTCAAACTGAGGTGGCGTCCTGCAACTTTTTTAAAATTAGACCCCAGCCTATAAACATTATCATGTTAAAATGTTAAAGTTTTCTTATTTTACAGAAAAAATTAAAATTTTGTTGTATTTACAAAAAATTTAATTGCATTGAAAAAAAGTGTTGTTGAACTAAACATTCAATTATTTTAAATATCAATACAATTAAATTGTTTGTTAATACAACAACGTTTAAACTTAAAATTAATCAACAAAAAATTTTTTTTTGTGTAGTTTTTTATTAACATATTGCTGATTCGTCATTTGCTTTTTCTAAGGAAAATATCATGTCTTCAACAGTCTTTCATAGTTTCTCTCACTGTATATTTTGTAGTTCAAACTAAAAGTCTATGAATATTTTCATATTAAAAATGCGGGTTTAGCTAATAAACTGCCCATATTATAAAAATAATAAAATTATTTTATTTGGGTTTTAATATGTGCTGAGATTTTAATGATTTTATATACAATTTTTAAGAGATACGTGTTTGTTTAATTTATGCATAAATTATAAAATATACAATCATCATATTTGGAAAAGATTTAATTGAAAATATTAGCTTTATTATAAAGGAAATGATTTTGCAAAAATATTTAATTTTGAAAATAAACTTGACTTTATACTAACTAAAACTAACGGATATAAATTATTTTGAACAAAATATAAGATTTGTGTTTATTTTTAATTTAATCAAGATTTTGTAAGTTTTTTAAAACTGGATCTCCCAATGTTTTAAAACTCTTAAGTATTTTTCTAATTTTTTTTATAAATTTGTTCGATTGCATCGATTTTTTTAAATTTTTCTAATTTTTTTTTATTATTTTCCTAAATTTTCGTGATTTTTTTATAATTTTCCTAAAGATTTCAGATTTTGTCATTATACATATCCGATTTATCTAATATTTCGAGCATTTTGATTTTTTCCCATCCCATTTTAGGGGTGTGAATAAAAAAAAAATATTTTGCTAATTATAAAATTGTATTAAAAAAAATCAAAAAACATAATTTTTCTATTTGGCAACATTTATCGCGAGGAGGCGAAGTCCTTTTTACGTTCCCTTTTAAGATCATTTGAATTTATCTGGTGCTTATGTTTATTTGCTTATGCATCGTTTTTTTACTAAAAATAGCAAAGAGTAGCAATTGAATATGTTTTCAGCAGCTGAATACACATTTAACTACGATAACATTTCTTTAGTAGCAGCTAAATATCATTTAAGTATAGCTGAATATAAGTTTTTGAAAACTTTTTGCAATTTTAAAGTATAATATATAAATTTTAATATGCCGACAATGTTGCTGAATAGCTTTAAATGCAGCTGAATGTTATTTCAACTTTCATAAAAATGTTTTTAAAATGAACACTTCTTTATTTTCATGTTTTTTTGCTGAATTAGCAAAAAATTGTTTTTAATACCAAAAAATAGGGGAAAAATAGTCATTTATTATGTTATCAATAGCTAAATACAAATTTTAGTACACTTACTCAAATATAATATAGAATTTAAAACTGTTAAACAAAAATTAAAGTTATTGCTTAATTAACTACGATAAAATTTATTTAGATGCAGCTGAATGTCATTTTAGTATTGCTGAATATAAATTTTTGAAAACTTTTTGTTATCTTAAAGCATAATATAGCTTTAAGTGTAGGTGAATGTTATTTTAATGATCTTAGTAACATTTTTAAATGAACGCTTCTTTAATTTCATGTTTCATGAAATTGATCAATTTGCTGAATTAGCAAGAAAATCGTTTTAAATACCAAAAAATGGAAAAAATAGTCATTTATCAATAGATAAATACAAATTTTAGTACGCCTACCTTAATATAATATAGAGTTGAAAAATATTAAATAAAAATCAAAGTTATTGCTTAATTAAATACGATATAATTACTTCAGTTGCAGCTGAATATCATTTTAGTATCGCTGAATATAAATTTTTTAAAACTTTTTGCTATTTTAAATTATAATATATAAATTTTAATATGCCGGCTATGTTGCTGAATAGCTATAAATGTCGCTGAATGTTATTTTAATGATCTAAATAACATTTTTAAATGAACGCTTAGGTAATTTCATGTCTTATAAAATTTATCAATTTGATGAATTAGCAAGAAAATCGTTTTTGATACCAAAAAATGGGAAAAAAATAGTCATTTATTATGTTATCAATAATTAAATACAAATTTTAGTACGCCAACTTAAATATAGCATAGAGTTTAAATCTGTTAAACAAAAATTAAAGTTATTACTTAATTAACTACAATAAAATTACTTCAGATGCAGCTGAATATCATTTAAGTATCGCTGAATAAAATTTTTGCAATTTTAGAGTACAATACATACATTTTAATATGCTGGCTATGGTGCTGAATAGCTATACATGTAGCTGAATAGCTATAAATGTAGCTGAATGTTATTTTAATGATATAAATAACATTTTTAAATGAACGCTTCTGTAATTTCATGTTTCATATAATTTTTCAATTTGCTGAATTTGCAAGAAAATCGTTTTTGATACTAAAAATGGGGAAAAATAGTCATTTATTGTGTTATAAATAGCTAAATGCAAATTTTAGTAATCTTAAATAGATAAAATAAATCGAGTTTAAATTATTATTTATTGCTGAATACAAATTTTAAAATTTGTTTTTGCCATTTTTAAGCAATTTTTTTAGCATTTAATGAAAATTTAACGAATTTTGGACGAAAAAAAAACACTAGTAAATAAAAATGGGATTTTTATTAGCTGAATAAAAATTTTTGGAAGTTGGATTCTATGTGGACATATTTCTGGATTAATTGACATACTTCCGCTGCTGCTGAATATTACTTCGAATAGCTGAATAGCATTTATATATTGCTAAATAGCAGTTTTACGCAAAAATTATCTTTATTTAGAAGATTAACTGAACTGTCTACAATTTTTGAATGCAAATTAATTATATTTTTAAAGCTGAATACACTCTTTCGTGTGTTTAATTGTATACCCTCCAACAACAGTATGAGGATATACTCACTTTATCATTCCGTTTGTAACTCATCGAAATATTGGTCGGGGACCCCATAAAGTATATATAACATTGATCCATGATCGATTCTAAGACATTCTATGAATGTCCGTCTGTCCGTCCGTCCCTCTGTCTATAGATGACACGATGCAGTCCAAAATAAAACAGCTAGCTACCTGCAATTTGGCACAAATATGTCTTATGGTTCTAGGCAGGTTAAGTTCATAAATGGGCAAAATCGGACCAGGGGGAAAAAATTTCCCCCTTGAGTAGCTAAAGCAACCTCGGAAAAACACAATTTTTTTTACGTGTTTTTTATTTTTTTGTTATACAAATAAAACAAGTTTATGCAAGAAGAAGTTCAGAGTACTGCACTTGGACCGGGGGGACTACGAATTTTGGACCGGGGGAACTACTGCCCCTCCCCATTTAAGGGCGTGAATATAAAAAAATAGTTTAAATAATGATCAAAATTGTGTAACTTTAGTGCAAAAAGCATAAAAAATAAATAAGAAAACATTTTTCGAGAGGGGGAGGTCTCCCCCACTGCCCCCGCCGAAGCCCTTCTGTGCAGATTTTTATTAAATTTTCATAAACTATATCCATTTCATAAACAATAAAGATTTTATTTTAATTTAATTTACATGGTGTCAACAATAACAGTACGTTAAATATGTATATGCTGACTCCAAATATTTTGACTATTTTTTAATCATAGGTAATTGTTGACATTATGTAGATAACGTATTTTATTTTTATTTGTTGCAGATGAACAAAATTACTAAAAATTTCACAGACTTTAGTGAATCTATGTACTGGTTTATCATTGTTTACATGGTGTAAACAATTAAAATATGTTCAAATAAATTTTTTCAATTAATATTTACCATTTTTCAATAATTAGTAAATATTTATTAATAATTGTTGACATCATGTAGAAAACTTAAATTTTAGTTTGTGTGTAGAAAAATGCAAGCAATAATTAATTTTAGATTGTTAACCTAACAAATGACAAAATAAAATCCAGGAATTATTGACATTATATAAATTATCGATGCTAATAGAAACTCATAAAGGTAAAAAAATATTTATCAATAAAAACATTAGCTTACTTACGTAAACAACAATTAAACAAATTCATTAAATACCTATTAGGGAATAAAACAACTTACATTTTCAAAAAAAAATTATGTAGTTTACGTATTATAAACAATATTTTTTTTAACAACATTCAGGGTATGCCACCTATTATAATGCCCCTGACATTATTTAACGAATAGAGATTTTAAATTGGATGTAAAACGTTAACAGCTCAAAAACGAGTGTTAACCTAAGGAAGACAATGTAAAATCAGGTATTTATCTGAGGTAAACAATGCAAAATCAATTATTTACCTTAGGTAAATGATGCAAAATCAATTGTTTACATAAGGTAAACAATTGGCAATCAATTTTTAACATTATAAACACAATTGTCGCTACTTAAAAACTATTTTTAAATAAAATTCCTAGTTAACTCAGCGTAAACAATAGAAAATCATGTAAAATCTTTTAATTTTCTTAAAAGCTTTTAACGTTTCTAAAACTCTTTAAATTTTCTTAATCCCCTTAAGGTAAATAATTTGCAAAAAATACTTCGATAACATGTTGAAAAATCCATTCATTTTAATTGTATACAATTACCATTCAATTAAATTTTAAAGAATAATTAAATTAAATACCATTTTCCTTATATACACACACACTCTTTTGTCCCTTATTTGTAAGTCTTTTGTTAGTTAAAAAATTTTTTTGTTAGTTAATTCTAAACTTCAATTTAAATTAATTCCTTTACAAATAGTTTTTGATGCAAAAAACATAGAAAAAAATGCATAGTATTTAAATAGTGTAGCTTCTCAACAGACATTATAGTATCGTCTTACCCATGATTAACTAAATGACAGTTTGTTTTCTGATGCTAAAGCTACTCCATAAAAAGAAGAAACCCTCTTCCAAACTAACAAAAACAAACCATAGAATTTTTAATACAGTCGACGCTAAATAAATGTAATTTGGGGGTAATAACAAGAAAAATGCAAGAAAAATGCTAGATATTAAAGTGATTTCAGCTGAGAAAATTTTTTAGTTTTTTATATAAAATTTTCAATTATTTAGTATCGACTGTATAAACTTTTTCGAGTAGCATGAAAAGAAGAAAACACATTAAAAATACGTTGAAAATTAAAAAAAAGAGGATGTTAAAAATACTATTACTTCTGGAAGAAGATGAAAAACAAATATATAAAAGGCGGCTTCAGAAGAAGTTGAAATGCTGAAGATGAAACAAAAAAAAAAAATAGTAGAGTTTGATTAGATAGTTGTTAGTCCGGTTGGTTAGTTGGCAACACATACACTATAGCTATTATAAAATCATATCGCTCTTAAAAGGAAGGTATTCCTTAAGATGTGTATAAAAATTGAGGACCCATGAAAATAAGAATTATGTATTATTATATATTTTCTTAAATATTTTGATAGTTTAAGACGCCTAGCCATTGTTTACCTATTGTTGACATAATGTAAACAATGGATTTTTTTGTGTTGTAACACTTGGCTAAGTTTTCAAGGAATATTATGTAAGCCTTTTAATTGTTTACATATTATTTACATCATGTAGAGGAGGTAATCCTTAAGATGTGTATCAAGTTTGAGGACTTATGAAAACAAGAATTTTGTACTACTATTATGTTAAATATATAAAATTCATATATATTTTCTTAAATATTTTGATAGAGGGCTCCTAGCCATTGTTTACCTATTGTTGACATAGTGTAAAAAATGATTTTTTTGTGTTTTAACACTTGGCTGAGTTTTCAAAGAATATCGTGTAAGCCTATTAATTGTTTACATATTATTTACATCATGTAGACAATTAAAATTTTACCTAAAAGCGTTTCTTTTTGGCAAAGATTTAAAAAAAAATCATATAATAGTACTAAACCCTGTAATAGTACTATTTTTAAAATCAAAGAATAATCTGCAAGCCTTTTAATTGTTTACATATTTTTTACATCATGTAGAGAAGGTATTCCTTAAGACGTGTATTAAGTTTGAGGACTCATGAAAATTAGAATTATGTACTATTATGTTAAATACATAATGTTCATATATATTTTCTTAAATATTTTGATAGTTTAAGATGCCTAACCATTGTTTACCTATTGTTGACATAGTGTAAACAATAGATTTTTTAATGTGTTACCACTTGGCTACATTTTAAAAGAATATTCTGTAAGCCTTTTAATTGTTTATATATTATTTACATCATGTAGACAATTTAAATTTTAGTTAAGGGCTTTTTTGGCAAAGATTTAAAAAAAAATCATATAATAGTACTAAACCATGTAATAGTACTATTTTTAAAATCAAAGAATATTGTGTAAGCCTTTTAATTGTTTACATATTATTTACATCATATTGAGAAGATATTCCTTAAGATGAGTATCAAGTTTGAGGACCCATGAAAATAAGAATTATGTGTTATTATGTTAAATATATAAAATTCACACATATTTTCTTAAATATTTTGATAGTTTAAGATGCCTATCCATTATTTACCTATTGTTGACATAGTGTAAACAATGGCCTTTTTGTGTTTTAACACTTGGCTGAGTTTTCAAAGAATATTGTGCAAGCCTTTTAATTGTTTACATATTATTTACATCATGTAGATAAATCAAATTTTAGATAATGGCGTTTCTTTTTGGCTAAGATCTAAAAAAGTCATATAATAGTACTAAACCATGCAATAGTACAATTTTTAAAATCATATAATAGTATTTTTTTATAATTACCCTTGGTTAACCTTCCCTGTGTCAGTGTATAGATTTTTACATACTTCTTTATTTCTACAAATAAGTCTAAACAATGTTAAAAGGCGCATTCAACAAAACAAGAAGCAAAAAAAGTATATTAAAGTTTTTCTTTTTCATTTAGTTTTTACTTGGACTTTTTTCTGCTGTTTTTTTTTCACTTCAGTTTTTACTACTTATTTATACTGTCTTGTAGACAGACAGATTGTTAACTTTGGCAATAACAATAATTAAAGTCAAAATGAAATGGGTCTATAAACTAAGGATATTAGCATTTTAAATGATTTTTATAGCATTTTAGTTGAAGATTAAAAAAAACAAAACACGTAAACAAAATGAATTGAAAATAACTAACTCTGTAACCTTAGAGAACTAATGGTTTTGGCTGATGAAGTTTATGAAGATTAAATTGACCTTTTTTCAATCAATTGTAAAAAATTAACAAAATGGTATTTATGGTTTTGAAATAGATTAAATTTGATAAATTTAATTTGAGAAAATAATGTAATTTTAAACATTGTTGTTTTATTTTTATTTTAGAAATATTTTTATATGTTTACTTATTGTTTACATAATGTAAACAATTTATAGTTTTATAAGTTTCAGCAAGTTTTAAATGTTTCTTACTATTTTTACAGATTGAAGTTAGACATGACATTGTTAAATTATTGTAAACATGGTGTAGACAATTAAAATTTATTATAACTAATATAAATACATATTTGTGCATCTTGTGTATTGGTTTTAGTTTTCTGAAGTTGTTTGAATTTCATTTTACCAAAAATCATGTTTTTTATAAAAAATGTCATAGTTTTTCACCATTTAACATTGTTTACCCACTGTTAACATGATGTTAAGAATTGAGTCTTTAGTATTTATATAAAAATAAAGGACGGTTGAAAGTTTTACTCGTTCTTACATTGTTTACCAATTGTTTACACCATGTAAACAATCGATTATTTTATTTTTACACTTTTTCTAACTTTGAAACAATATTATGTATTGTAATAAGGTTTGAAATGGATTGTTTACATCATGTAAACAATGATAGTTTTAGCATTTTGCGATTGCTTTTTAACATGGTTTAAAAAAGGCATATTTTAGAAAACATTTTGATAGTTTTACTGATTTTAACAATGTTTACTCATTGTTTACGTAATATAAACAATAGAGTTTGTGGTATTTTTTATAATTTGTTTAATTTTAATGCACACAATGTATTATAATAGGTTTTTTAATTGTTATCATATTGTTGACATCATGTAAACAAACAAAAATTTAGATGATTCTTTTGGTTTTAGGCTAAAAAATAATAAACGTCGAATTTTAGGAAACCGGTTGATTACATTGTTAAAAAATTGTTTACAAATCGTAAAAAATCTAGTTTTTGCTATGTCAACTAAATTAAACAATAATTAATATGGAATTGTAGGGAACCGGTTGATAGTTTGCACGTTTTAACATTGTAAACCAATTGTTTACATATAGCAAACAATAAATATTTTATACTTTCACTCTTTTGAAATCATATTATGCATTGTAATGGGTTTATATGGACTGTTTATATCTAGTAGGCAATGCACATTTTAGCTTTTTACCGATAGCTTCTTAACATAGAACAAAAAAACATATTTAAGGAAACACTGTGATAGTTTTATATGATTTAAGAATGTTAACACATTGCTTACATTATGTAAACAATAAAATTTCATGTACTTTTTAATTGTTGTTTAATTTTTTAGAATATTATATATTGTAATTAGCCTTTTAATTGTTTTCAAATTGTTTACACCATGTCGACAAATAAAATTTTAGCTGTTTTTGTATAATTCGTTTAGACTTAAACTTCAAAAATTATAAATATCGAATTTGGTGAAGATGTTGATAGTTTTACACGCTCTTAGATTGTTTACCTATTGCTTACATAATGTAAACAATGGAGTTGTTGTTATTTTTAACATTTTGTTTAATGTTGAAAGCATGTTGTGTATTTTTATGAGCGTTTTAATTATTATATTATGTTTTGTAATGAGCGTTTTAAGCGTTTTAATTGATTGTTTACATCATGTAGACAATTAAAATTTTCGCGTTTTGCAATTGATTCTAATCATGTAGGACATTCGAAAAAACATGTTTTAGCAAACATTTCGATTTTTTTACCGGTTATAACAATGTTAATTTACTGTTTACACAATGTAAACAATCGAGTTTTTGGTATTTTTTATAATTTGTTTAATTTTAAAAGAAAGTTATGTATTTTTATAAGCCTTTTTATTACTTACATAATGTTTACACGATGTAGATAATAACCATTTGTAGCTTTTTTCGTATGATTCTTTAGTATTAAACTAAATAAAAAATATTGAATTGTAGAGAGCCAGCTGCTAAGTTTTACGCGTTCTAACATTGATTACCAATTGTTTAAATTATGTAAACAATCAAAATTTTTTATAGTCACACTTTTTATAATTTTAAAAGCATGTTTTGTCTTGAGCCTTTATATTGATTTTTTGTGATTTCTTCTTAAAAATGACAAAAAACTAATTTTTAGGATAACTTTGATAGTTTTACTGGTATACACAATGTTTACTTAATGTTTACAAAATGTAAACAATTGTGTTTGTGGTATATTTTACAATTTTTTTAATTTTTAAAGCAATTTAATTGTTTTCATATTTTATACATCTAATAATGCATCAAATAAAATGTTATCGTTTTTCGTATGATTCTTTTAGTATTGAACTAAAAAATTAACAAATATCGAACTTGAGAGAACATGTTGATAGTTTTACACGTTTTAGCATTGTTAAACGATTATTTACATAACGTAAACAATCGAAGTCTTGTTATTTTTATATATTTTGTATAATTTTTGAAAGCAAATTATGGGTTATTATGAGCTTTCGAATATATTATGTTATCTTTTTTAATAAGCGTTTTTAATTGATTGTTTACATCATGTAGACAATCAAAATTTTAACGTTTTGTAATTGATTTTTATTAAGTACGACTAATACCAAAAATTGTTTTAGGAAATTTTTTGATAGTTTTACCAGTTTTTACAATGCATACGCATTGTTTACACAATTTTATTTTTAGTGGTTTTATAATTTGTTTAATTTTGAAAGCATAGTATGTATTTTTATAAGCCTTTTTATTATTTGCATATTGTTTACATCATGAAGACAAATAAAATTTTATTTATTTTTATGATTGTTTAAGTATTGAACTAAAAAATAATAAATATGGAATTTTATGAAACCGTTGAATAGTTTTACGAGTTCTTTAACTGGTATACACAATGTTTAACTAATGTTTACAAAACGTAAACAACTGTGTTTTTTGTATATTTTATAATTTGTTTAATTTTAAAAGCAATTTAATTGTTTCCATATTTTATACATCTAATAATGCATCAAATAAAATGTTAGCTTTTTTAGTATGATCCTTTTAGTATTAAACTAAAAAATTAACAAATATCGAACCTTAGAAAACCTGTTGATAGTTTTACACGTTTTAGCATTGTTAAACGATTATTTACATAACGTAAACAATCGAAGTCTTGTTATTTTTAATATTTGTTTAATTTTGAAGGCATATTATGTGTTGTTATGATCTTTCAATATATTATGTTATTTTTTGTAATAAGCGTTTTTTATTGATTGTTTACATCATGTAGACAATCAAAATTTTAACGTTTTGCAATTGATTTTTATTAAGTACGACTTATAAAAAAAATTGTTTTAGCAAATTTTTTGATAGTTCTACCGTTTTAACAATGCTTATGCATTGTTTACATATATGTAAACAATGCATAAGCATTATAAGCATTATACATTATATACATTATAATGTAAACAATCCAATTTTTAGTGCTTTTTATAAGTTGTTTAATTTTGAAAGCATGGTATGTATTTTTATAAGCCTTTTTATTGTTTTCATTTTGTTTACATCATGAAGAAAAATATATTTTTTTATGATTCCTTAATTAATAAGTGTTTTTATTTGATTGTTTACATCATGTAGACAATCAAAATTTTAACGTTTTGCAATTGATTTTTATTGAGTACGACTTATAACAATAATTGTTTTAGGAAATTTTTTGATAGTTTTACCGGTTTTTTCAAAGCTTACGCATTGTTTACATAATGTAAACAATCTAATTTTTAGTGTTTTTTATAATTTGTTTAATTTTGAATAGTTTTACAAATTCTAAAACTGTTTACTGTTTTTTATAAGTCACGAGTTAAAAAAAAAAAAAACATATTTCAAGGAACAATTTAATAGCTTTACCCAATTTAACAATAATTACCTATTGTTTACAAAATGTAAACAATTAAGTTTTGAATATTATTATAATTTGCCAATTTTGAAAGCATTTTATATGTTGATATAAGCCTTTTAGGTGATTTCATATTTTTTACATCATGTCGACAATTAAAATTCTACTTTTTCTTATATGATTCGTTCAGTATTAAACTTAAAAATAAGTGAATTACGAATTTTACAAAACTGGCTGATAATACTACGCTTTCTAACAAAGTTTAACAATTGTTTACATAACGTAAAAAATCGAAATCTTGTTATTTTGTATACTTTGTTTTATTTTAAAGTTATATTAGGTATTTTTATGAGCGTTGTATTGTTTACATTATGTAGACAATTAAAATTTTACCGTAAATGCACATACTTTTTATAACGAAGACTTAGCCATTGTTTACATCATGTAAACTATGGAGTTTTTGGTATTTTTTATAAATAGGTTATATATGAAATCTTATTATGAAGTGTTATAATATTTTTTTATTGTATCCACATTTTTTACATCATGTTGACAATTAAAATTTTAGCTTTTTCGTATTAGTCTTTTAATATTAAACTTAAAATTATCAAATATGGAATTTAAAGAGAAGAGTTTGATAATTTTACACATTCTAACATTGTTTACAAAATGTAAACAATAGATTTTTTGCTATTTTTACACTTTGTTAAAATTTAAAAGCATATAATGTATTGTAATGAGCCTTTTCATTGTTTACCTATTGTTAACATCATGTAGACAATTTAAGTTAAGGCTTTTTGACTTACTTTAGTTTGAAAATTGTAATATCTAATTCTACTTCCCCACTTAAAATTATTTTGGTTTAAAAATTTTATGATCCATTTCATCACTTTCCTACTTGTTTGTATACGTTCTTGATTATCTTTTTATTTCATATCTAAACAATTTTTTTTTTATAGACCCAGAGACTGTATAAAAATTCTCTATATGTAATTACCAAGAAAATAAAACTTGTCTATAACAATAAAAAAAAAGAAAAACAAAACTTACAATTTCTGTATAAAAATAAAACTCTTGAAATGATCAAACACTTAAAAGCCGACAGCATATAAACCATTTTTTTAAGATCTAAAATACTATATATAAACTCCATAAAATAGACTAAAAGTGCTCCATTTTTGTGTGTATAAAGGGGAAAACTTAAAAAGATGTTACCTGTATAAAAATTATTTATAATTGTAATTGCACTTGTAAAGTGCACCTGGTAATAAAATTTGAAAAGAAAACACAAACTAAAAAAATATTACGTACAAATTAAATGCTTTATTTATATTCTTAGAATTTGTTTAAACTGGAACATTACAATTTTTATCTAATTTTTTGTGGTTGTTTAAAAAAAAAAAAACATTTGGTTAAATTTCTTTTATAAGTGTTATTTTTATGTTTGGTCTTATCACCACATCATGATATGAAATTGTTTTTGGAAAAAAAATAATTCTTCTCAATTGTGATGTTTATGATGTGTAATGATAACAATTGTTGTAATAAATAAGATTTGTTATAAAGTTTTAAATAAAAAAAGAGGGGACTTAATGACCTACTGAAGTTAAGAAATTTAGTATTTGACGAAAATATGTAAATAAATAAGAATTATGAACATTTACAGTTATGCAGCTTGATAGGAGATTTTATGAAAGAAAAGCCGAAAATGTTTAAACAATTATAAAGATTTTTGAGATTTTTTAGATTCATGTTATTTACGGTTTTTATAAAATTTGCCCCTAAAAGTAGGCAATATTTTGAACTCATAAACTATCCACAAAGTATGCTGTAAAAATTTAGTTTACTTTATGCATAGTTGGGCAATGATAGCAATTTGTATGGAATAATAATTAATGAAATCGATTCCATTGATGAAAACTGTGCTTTTTTTCCCCGAAAAAAAAAATTTCGCGAAAAAAGAAATTATTCGAAAAATTTTGTGTCTGTTATGTATTGTATTCAGCGTTGCCAATTTAGCTTTTTTCCCGCTAGATTTAGCTTTTTTTTAAATTTTTCGCGGGAAAATTTTGCATTTAGCTTTAAGCGGATTTTTTAGCTTTTTTTGAAAATTTTTTGGCTTTTTTTTAGCTTTTTTTAGACTTTCTTTAGACTTTTTTTAAACTTTTTTTCATTAAATATCAATGTAATAAGAGAAGAAACATAAATTTTTACTTGAAAAATTTCTAGTTGTGTTCAAAAACACAACTATATTTCAGAAACATCTAACTATTTATATTTTAAAGATTGTCTAAATGAGTTTTATGAAGTTTTTTTTAATTTAATTT
The DNA here is from genome assembly GCA_963921195.1 of Pegoplata infirma. Classification (NCBI taxonomy): domain Eukaryota; kingdom Metazoa; phylum Arthropoda; class Insecta; order Diptera; family Anthomyiidae; genus Pegoplata; species Pegoplata infirma. The sequence continues at coordinate 207,871,409 of OY992537.1, read as the reverse complement.
TTTTTTTTCAGAATTCTAATAAGTAATTTAATAAAAATTTTTAAAATGTATTTGGAAATTTCTTAAAAATAAATTTGAGAAAATGAAAATTTTTGGAACATATAAAGAAAATTCTAAAACTTATTTAGTATTTTGTGAAATAAAATTAAAAATTTTTAAAATATAAATGAAGATTTCTGAAATGTATTTGTAATTTTTTTTAATATTGTTCCCGTGTAAAAAAATAATTATATCAAAACATATCTCCATTGATAAAAACATATATGGATCATATTTAAATGGATGTAATCAGATCTACAACATATATATTCATATCTGCTTCAGATATTTTTTGATCCGTAAATTGAGTCTATCTGACAATTTTACATATATGCACATATCTGAAAATGTCTTTTTTAGAAAATACAAATTTGTATTTTCTGAAAAATTGTTGGGAAAGTGTCGACGTATTTACAAACTGTTTTTCTAAATATTCAGAAATTATAAAAGAAATTTCCACTTCCAATTTTTCCCAAATTTCTAAACTTTATTTGAAAATGTAATTCAAACAATTTGAAATACATTCTGAAATGCAATTGAAAAATCCCAAAAAAAATCTAAATTGAATTCAAAAATTCCTTTGATTTATTTGGAAATTTTGTAGACAATGTTTTGAAATTTCTGAAATGCACTTTGAATTTGTTAACGTTAAAGATTTTCTTGATTGTATTATTTTTAATCTTTATTAATATGTACCTACATTCGAAATTTTCGGAAACATAATTTTTTTCAAATTTATATTTGTTAAATTTTAATATTTTGTTTATTAATAAGCATAATTTTAGTCCCAAATATGCTATAGATGGAATAACATATCTTTTTTTTTGCAATTCAATTGTAAAATTGAAGAAAAAGCTAATTTAAATTAATTAAAAAAAGTTTAGCTTTATTTTTAAGCTTTTTTTCAAATTTTTTAGCTTTTTTTAGCGGGTTTTTTGAAAAAATCTAGCTTTTTTTGTTTTCAAATTCTGGCAACGCTGATTGTATTCTACTCATTTTTATAAATTAATAGCAAAATAAAAAATATTTGAAAAAAGATTTCGCGAAAAAAAATTCGCGAAAAAATTTTTTCGCGAATAATTTTTTTTTTTTGAATATTCAATAGAGTTTAGTTAATAAACATTCAGCAATTGTCTAAATAATATAAAAAAAAATAGTTTTTTTTACTTAAAAATAAAAAAAATGAATCGCGAATATCGCTAATACACACGCTAACTTTGAAAAAAAAAACTGATATTACAATGGGATTTAGTGTACACGAACTAGCTTTACCAGACGGCTGTCGTAAATTCAAATCAAACTAAAAATATTTGTATTGAACCAATTTTTTCACGACAATATAGATTTTTCGCGAACAAAAAATTTTTCGCGAAAAAAAATTCACGGTATTATGGTTTGTTATGTTAGTTTAACAGACTTGAATGGTTTTAAATTTAAAAATTATCGCAAAAGTTTAAAAACCTCGTTTATATTGTACTTGAGCATCAACATTTTAAATCGCGAATATGAGGGCTAACTTCGAAAAACGGCTAACGCCATTGAATTCAGCGTACTCGAATTAACTTTACCAGTAGGATGCCCAGCTTGTTAAAAAAGAGTGTTTAATTCGAGCACAGTGTAATTTTATATGAAACAACTAAGAGTGTTAAATTCGTCTGTGCCGAATCTTTTATACCCTCCAACATACAACAAAATAAAAAAAAAAATCAGGGGCGTTTTCTTTTTTTTTTTGGGGGGGGGTCGGTAGTGGCAATGGGGGGGGGGCGAATTTTCTCTCGAATATGTGTATAAAAATTCATTCTTATGCATTTTTCACTAAAGAAAGACAAGTTTATCAATATTAAAAAAAAAAAAAAAATTCAACGCCCACAAGAGAAGGGCGGACCGAAAAAAACAACATTTTCTAATTCTCTGGGTCCAAATGCAGGACTTTAAACTTCTTGTAGCCTAAAAATGATGCTTAACAAACACAACAAGTAAGAGTGTTAAATTCGGCTGTGCCGAATCTTTTATACCCTCCAAAATGCAAATAAAAAAAATAAAAATAGCAGGGGCGTCGTCTTTTTTTTGCGGGGCACATTTCCGCTCGAGTAAGTGTTAAAAAAATTAGTTCTTATGCTTTTTGCACTAAAGAAATACAAATTTATCTTTATTTATTAAAAAAAAAAAATTATTTCACACCCATAAAAGGGGCTGACCGAAAAACGATATTTTCTAATTCTGTGGGTCCAAATGCAGGACTTTGAACTTCTTGTAGCATAAAAATGTTGGATTTGTTAAACAAAAACACAAAAAATCATGTTAAAAAATGATATTTTTCAGAGGTTGGTTTAGTTTTTCAAGGGGGAACTTTTTCTCCCTGGTCCGATTTTGCTCATTTATGAACTTGACCTGCCTAGGAACATAAGATATATTGGTGCCAAATTTCGGGAGTCTAACTCTTTTAACTCTACAGACGAACAGACGGACGGGCGGACATCGCTAGAATGTCTAAGAATCGATCATAAATATATTTATTTTATAGGGTCCCAGACCGATATTTTGATGCGTTACATTGGAAGGTATAAAATCAATGATTCGGGCCCAACTTTGACTTTAAGCAACTTTGTATCTAAAACGCACATAAGAAGGCAATATTTTTGATCTCATAAATATTTTCTAAGGTGACATGACATAATCCCCACGGACATAATCCCCATTTCCGTTGTGGGGATTATAACCGAAATTAATTCGGCCATATTCCGCATAAAGGTAGTGGGGACTATGACCGAAAATAATTTTGTCATTATCCCAATGAAAAATGTACATAATTTCCAGATTTATGGGTATAATGACTACGTAACAAATGGACATAATCCCCATTACAGGGATAATGTCTACTTTACTAGTTGGTCATAATCCTAATAATTATATAATTTTTTTTTGTCTTAAAGTTTTACTGCGTGACCGACCCGCGGCCAGGCATAGAAATTACAAACTCCATGCATTAAACCCACAAAAAAGGGATTATGACTGAAATTGTTTTTGACTTAGTCCCCATAATATGAATGGAAATTGACCAATATGACCGAATTTTTTTCGGTCATATTAGTTTTATGACTGTTCTGAAAAACGGTCATAATCACAACTATTATGGGTATAATGTCGGTTGGGATTATGTCATGGCGCCATTTCCTCAGTATGCTTGAGAAATATTTGGTAGATCTGCTTAAAGGTTGCCTACTTCCATATCATTTGCGCCTTAAAGTAGGCAATACTTAAAATTCATGAAATATGCTCAAAGTATGCTGTAAAAAATTTAATTTACTTTAAGCCGCTTTGTACCTAAAACGCCCATAAGTAGGCAAATTTTTTGATGTCTTCAATGTTTTCTAAGTATGCTTGATATGGTAGCTCTGTTTTAAAGTTGCCTACTTTCAGGAACTTCGAAAGTTAATTCAAACACAATTTTTAAAAATCTTTGGTCTATCAATTCTTTAAAATTAATTTCCATTTTCAAAACCGTTATCTTTACCAATGTTTTATTTTTCATTATCTTAATGATTTTTTAATTAAAACAACTCTCTAAAAATACCCCTCAAACTACTCAAACTTTATCTTAAAAAAAAAACCTTCAAATATAATCAAGCTACCAAAACGGGTAGAAGAAAAAAAATTATTAACATATCAATAAATGCTCAAGACATTTAAAATGCCAACCAAAATCCACCAACCAGCTAAGAAATCCAAACCATAACTACAAAAAAATTAATCCTTAATTACCAAGACAACATCCTGCTGAGTTTAGCAAAATATAAAATAACCAAAAAAAAAGTCAAGCCATAAAACATCCATTACAGTCATAGTATCCAAAACTGATGATGCTATAGCAGGATTCCAAAAGAAGATGTTGAAGACCAGAAGAGGATGAACACAAAAAAAAAATCAACTTAACGAACTTAACAAGTCACCAGAAGCGATTTTCATTCAATGGGGGGGTTTCTTACTATAATTCCTTTTGCTCTTGTGGTTATTTTAACGAATTTTTGTTAAATGATAACATGGCTAAAAGAATTGACGTTTAAAACGGCTTTTAAACGCAATTTACATTTAAATAAATAATAAAAAAATTGTTAACTAAAACAGAAAAAACAAATCTTAAAAACGCCACTTAAATGGTAAAGAAAAATAAAAAACAAACTAAGTAATATATACCAAATCAAAAATCATTTGGTTAGGAATAAAAAGTATAAGAAGAAAACCACCTCAAGTGGTTGGCTGTTTGGTTATAGATTGCACTATGGGACGGATTGTCACAAGGACACAAGACATGCTGAAAATAATATTAGGCTCGAAAACTTACTAAATTTTATATTTTCGAGTGGCTCCCAACGTGGGGCCGAAATAAAACTAGGTATTTTAAAGATTTGTTACAGAAAAACATTTCAATTGGTTATTTGTTTGGTTCGAGGTTACATTACGGGTGGATTTGTCAACGAAACAAGACTTTGAGCCAACACACAGGGGAGGTCCCCCACTAATGCAATGCATTGTGATGGTTATAGGAAAATAGGTTATGAGGAGGAGGAAAGAGGAAGTAGTGTTTGTGGAAATTTAATTTGAATTTTTCTAAATCGTGGCTGACTGAGAAGACTTCTGCGGGGGATGAATTCCACAAACGACTAGTTTGACGGCGAAACGAATTTTCTCTGTAATGCGTTGTGCGATTCATTGGACTATCGAAAACAAACAGATATCTACTGGATTAAGGGCTACTGCAAACAAACACCCGAGTCTCGGGGATAAGTTCACTTATCTCAGCAGAGCACTTACCATTTTACTATCGGTAGAACAATGATGCACACCCAAACATGCGGATGATAGATACCTACTGCCATTGATGAGCTCCAACGCACTCCTTTGAAATCGATCCAGAAGCTTTACAATATACCTTGAAGCACCTTCCCAGATATGAAGGTGCTTCTCGGTGTAAGAATTACTTCACTCCGTCACTCAGACGGAGTGAAGTAATTCTTACACCGTTTCAAAAACAAGACACTTGAATGCTTCTTTTGACACTTGTAAAAAATGTTGGTTCCAACGAACATCACGTTGACCTTTCATGCCTAGAACATCAAGAGTGTCTGAGTCCTCAATAGCTTTACCACGCACCATAGCTTTACCACCAGATGACGCTAATGCCACAATCCGTCAGTGGGTCAACATACAACATTGGGTCTTACGAGCAATAAAATCGACCCTATGCGCAAGACCCCACTCGGAAATAGCTGGATGGTCATGATTGAATGTGTCATTGATGATCTGCCTTATAGTTTCAATCTCAGTCAGGCTTGGACTATGATTAAAGGAAAATTAATGTCATTTGGATTGGAAGTTTGACTAAGAAGGTGGTAAAGAAAAATAAGGAAAAGTGTAGGAGGAAGAAAACAAACTTACGGTACCCCTGAATTTAACCGAAACTCATTCAATTTACTCATCTATAGCAACACATATAGTATGGTCTCTAAGAAACCAGTAGTGATCACTACCGTTACCAAAGTTTCAACCGAATTGGCATGTGTTGGTATGTTTCTAGAAATTTGCAAGCAAAATCTACGTCTTTGTTCCGCTACGGAGACATATCAGAGATGTGCAAATGGATTGACGTGTGAGACAGCATGACAGATTTGGCCTTCTCTTAGTCAGAGGCGCACATGTGAGCTGATATCGCTTCCAAGAGGAGAGATTTCGACAATGGTTGCTGTAATTACCGGACACTGTCTTATAGGGAAGCACGCAGAGCGGGTAAATGCGGATGAAGAGGAGTTGGAAACTATCGAACACTTCACCTGCCATTGCCCGGCACTATCTGGTCAGAGACTTCCTTCACTGGGATCTAGGGAGCTTCTGTTTTGTCAGATGTCAAAATTAAATATCTTTGGAATTTCATAAGAAGCTCAAATTGGTTTAACGACAGTTATCAGTAGGGTAACAATGGGCATCAGAGTCTACGTGTGCTGACGTAAAACGTTAGCATGCACTTACAACCTAACCTTACTTACCGACACCGAACGCACTATGATTTGAAACGAGTGCACCGAGCAACACACGATTAAAAGCCTTTGAAATATTTAAAGCAATCACTTTTTTTCACCAAATTGGTGGATAGAACAACTCCAACGTTTCGACAGGAACACAACCAGATCTCCAGTAGAACGACTTTACGAAATTCATACTGACAATCGCACAAAAGTGAATTGGACTCTAGATAATTTACAAGATGGTAATTAACCATGCTCTCCATCATCTAAGAGACTGTTGAGCAAATTGCTATCGGGTAGTAACGCATTCGTAGCCTTATCCTTTTTGTAGATTGGCTGGACGTTGGCCACCTTCCAACATGAGGGGAAATATCCTACCCGGTATGAGTAGCAAAATAGATTTGCCAAAGGGCAAGCAAGCGACAAAGCACACCATTTGAGCACCATTTCAGGAATGCCTTCTGGCCCCAGTGACTTATTCTTCTTGTTCTTCTCCAATAACAATTTATCTACTAAAATTATGCTGAAGGCAAATTTCCCGAGCACTGCTTCAATGATATTGATGATACATTTAATGAGCACTGACTAAGGTTTCTCTCGAAAACTGCCTTGACTATTTCTTAAAATATGTTATAGAAAAAAAAACTATGGTTGCGAAAAATTAGCTGATATTCGATTGGCTCCTAACGAGGGGCCCAAATAAAAATATATCAATGAAAAATCTGTTGCAGAAACACACTTCCAATAGTTGTTTGTTTGATTATATATTGCACTATGGGGCGAATTTTTTAAAAATACAAGACTTTTGATTGCCTCCCAATATGCTGAGGAAAACTTACACGATTGCCATTTATGTAATGCTAGAAAACTTCCTCTATTGTTGCTTAAAATATGTTATAGAAAAATACAGGTTGTTTGCGAAAAATTTGCTAATATTCGATTGGCTCCCAACGTGGGGCCCAAAAGAAAAGAAAATCACTCAAAGTGGTTGATTGGTTATTGACTGCACCTTTTCATGGCTTCCTACATGGAGCCACGATAAGTCTTAATCTGCTGAAGTTATGTAGATGACAAGTTACCCGAGTAGTAGTAGTAGTAGTATTTATTTTTATTTTCAGCAATATATATATAAAATAATTACAAAATAAAATAAAAGTTAAAAATAAACATATGCGACTCTGACTATCGTCGTCAGCCGCTTATAATGTAAAAATTTAATTTCCTAATCGAGATAAATGTTTTTATGTATTAAACTCTGTTATCAAAAAGTTTCTGTAATTTATACATGTTTTTATATAATTTGCTAAGAAATTCCAATTTGTATTTACACCATTTAATATATTTAAGATTTCGTCTTCTGTAAGGTAAGCTTTACTGAAGTACATAATTCTAAATTCTTTTAAAGTTTTACAACGACCAAGAAAATGTTCTATATTTTCAATTTCCCTTGAATTACATAAAGAGCATAATTTAGACAAATTCGTCTCAAAACGGTTACCATTTAATTTTATCAAATCACTTCGTGCTTTAAAAATCCAAGTTATATTTTCTAGTTTAATTTCATTAGATATGTATTTATTCCCTTCAATTGCATTTAGTTTTGAATATATTCTGATTGTTAGAGCCTTTTTGTTACAAATTTTTACCCGAGTTACCCGAGTACTGGTAGAGTGATGTTGTTGAAAGATTTTACGATTGCTGATAAAAATATGCTCCAAAAAGTCGATGATCGCTATTCAAAATATGATATAGAACAATTCGCTACTGTTGCGAATTTTGCTATTATTGCGAATTTTGTTTGCGAAGAGGATTGGTTTAATGTATGGAGTTTGTAATCCCTAAGGCTCGCCGAAGGCCGAGAACCCAGAAAAAGTTAAAAAAAAAAATTTACAATTTTTGGGATTATGACCAACCAGTATTGTGGCCATTTGTGACGTGGTCATTATACCCCTAAATCTGAGAATTATGTCCACCTTTTCTTGGATTATGTCCATATTATTTTCGGTCATAGTCCACACTACCTTTATGGGGATTATAACCGGAATACATTTTGTCATAATCTCCATAACGTAAATGGGGGTTATGTCCGTGGGGATTATGTGGGGATATATCAAGGAAAAATCTTTTACAGAAACCCACTTCACGTGGTTGTTTATTCAGTTATATACTGCACTATGGGGCGAACCTTGTAATGGAATAAGAATTTTGATTGGCTCCCAACGTGGTGCCCTAATAAAACTTTATCTAATTTTTCTTAACCTTTTACCATTTTTTCACTAAATCTCTCCAAAATTTTCAATTCATACCCCATTGTTTTTCATTTAAATGCCTGGTATGATGATGATATGACCAAAAAGCTCACTCACTGCTGTGCTATGTGCTTGTGCTGCATGCATCACGTACCATTTAAGGCACTAACAAAATAAAAAAGTAAAAAAAAAAACAGAAACATTAATTTTATTTTTGTAGACGATGACGTTTGGTGATATTGAATATAAGGTGGTTTTGGTTTTTGGATTTGCAAAAAACAACAACAACATTAGCTATACCATGAAAAACCCAATGTGGGGCCTGTCATTTAATGTCAATTAATTTATAGGAATTTTTTTCTCCAGTTTTTATATCGTTTTTTTATTTTTATTTTGTATACAACTTCTTCTTGGAGTGTAGTATTTTGATTCATATTACTTGACAATAATTGTAATTTATGTGATTTTATTTATGTGTGTTTTTTTCTACTTGTTTTTATTTTCGTATAGACTGAAAACCGATAATAATGGTGGTGCTTGGTGTCCCAAACATATGGTCTCTAATGCTTTAAAAGAATATTTACAAGTTGACCTTTTAGCGGTGCATGTTATTACAGCCATACGTACACAGGGTCGTTTTGGCAAAGGCCAAGGTCAAGAATATACAGAGGCTTATGTATTGGAATATTGGCGACCGGGTTTTACCAGCTGGAAAAGATGGAAGAATACACAAGGAAAAGAGGTGAGTTTGAAAGACAATTAATTTATGAAATTTATGTTTGAAATAGATTTTTTTTGGGGAACTGATGACATGTTTGGAATTTAAAACATGTGGTGGAAGTATTTTGGTCAGAACAATTGTAAATTTGGACAGGTTTATGCAATTATTTCGAAAAATCTTAGGAAAATTTATTTTGGCCCCGTCGTGGGCGTCAAAATTTGTTTCAGTAATATTTTTTGTAGGAAATCATTTGAATAATAAACTTGCTGTAGCATTAAGGATCTATTTTGGGTATAAATTGCTCTTGCAGTTGTTCTCATAAACTTACTTACTTTCCCTTTCAGAACCACAGACCGTAAACTCATTTTTCAGGAGAAAAATACGAATTTTTTGGGCGCAAAATAGTTTTTCCGAAAAATATTTTTTTCAAATCGTGTTGCTAACTTCCAGTTTTATCAAGACAATCCTATTTTTCATTTAGAACAGAACTAATTAAAAGCATGGTTGTTCTTAACAATCTTAATAATTATGAGTTTGGCCCCTGCTTGGGAGCCATTTTTTTCAAAACTTTTGTTTTATTAAAAAAAAAAAAAATTTGATTGTTATGCTTTAACAGTATAGTTCATAACAAATGTTTTTTAGTAGATTGCTGGATGCGTTGTGGCCTTCTGCAAAGCCAAGTTGCAAAGAAAGCCACCTTGATGGAATTAGTTACAGATGAGCAGAGATTCCTTTAGAAATCTCTTTAAGAAGGCAAAGTATTCAAGAGTGGACGAGAATTGCCAAATGTGATTTTTGGAAACACTTTTGTGTAAACACATGAAAGGTTTCTAAGGCATCAGGCTGCTCAAAGTTGTGCCTTCTTCTCCTTGAACCCTGGGATAATTGGATAATTCTAAAGGTGTGTGTTCTACCTCCAGTGGGAAGTCGCTGGATCTCATTCTAAGCACGAATTTTCTGGGCAGTTAAATAACGCCGTTTTAAGTTTTGGAATGCTCTGAAGCCCAAGCATATGAAATCGCTTCGGAAATAATAAATATGCAAACGTTAATCTGGGAGATTAAAAGCTTTAGGACCCATAAATCCTCTGGACCTGATGGTATAATCCTGGATGAGATGCAGCTAATGTCGGACTGCATGGCTGGTTGTATAATCCTTTAAAATGGAGGGATACCAGAAAAATTCTCACACAGCTATAAAGGATTTGAGACCAGTTAGTCTGTCTTCTTTTTTGTTAAAGACAATGGAACTTATGATAGACTCATATTTGCGTAGAGTAATTAACCAGAGACTGCTTTCGACTGGCAACATGCTCTTCGTGAGATCGTTGGTGCCATTGAAAGATCACTTCGATGGACTTCATTGATATAGAGGAGGCTTTTAAAAATGTCTTCCTAGATTTGATAATAGTGTAATTGTCTGGTCTGGGAGTAAAGCGTGGTATCGTTTTAATGGTGAAAAATCGACTTGCTAAAAGACGTATAATGTCTGAATTGGGAGCGTCCATCGACTGGCAAGATGCTCTTTGTGAGCTCGTTGGTGCCATCGAAAGATCGCTACGGTGGACTTCGTTGATATGGAGGGGACTTTTCAAAATATCATCCCAGACTTGATAATAGTGGAATTGTCTGGTCTGGGACTGAAGCGTGGTATCGTTTTAATGGTGGAAAATCTACTTGCTAAAAGACGTATAATGTCTGAATTGAGAGCGTCCATCATCCTATCTCGATTTGTCAATAATGGCACTCCACAGGGAGGTGCAATTTCGCTTCTTTTTTGGAACCTGTTACTGAATTTAATGCTGCTCTCTCTGGAAGCACGTGGTTGCATGTTGTCACATATGCTGACCATGTTGCGACATCGGGAAAGGGAATGTTCCTTGCTACATTGTGGGATATTCTTCAGGGTTCTCTGAAATTTCTATCTAAATGGGCAAGAGGCTGTGGTCTGGGAGTTATTCCAAGTAAAACAGAGCTTGTCTTGTTTACAAGGACAAATAAGATTCCTTCTTTTGATCCTATTTTTATGGATGCCGCCTTCTCAGATGGAGCCAAGTATCTTGGAGTACTTCTAGATTGAAAGTTAAATTTCAGCCGTAATATTGAGGAACGGGCGAGAAAAGAAACGATTCCTGTAAAATGAGCACTGGAAAACGATGGGGCTTTACCCTTTAAGTCGTTAATTTTATTTATACATCAGCTGTGCTTCCAATTCTGCTATATGGAATCATCGTCTGGAGGCCTGCTTTATAAACAAAAAGGAACTGTGTATCACAAAAGTACAAAGAATGGCGTCGAGGTGCATCACTGGTGCTCTTTTTACTACACCTAGGTCATATTGGGTAGACAGTATGCGACTATTAGACTGAATAGCACACACCAATGGAAGAGCAGCGATTTTGGCCATGGCGCGACCTAAAAGAAGATAACAAGACCACAAAAAGGGGACTGTGATCCCTGTTTGATTCTTTTTGAATGCCACTTTACCACCAATATACCTTCAAGGGAGTCTTGGATGAGGAGCATTCCGGGTAGTAAACCATCCATACATTTTTACACAGATCGATCGAAGCTACATGAACAAGTATTCTTTGGAGTCTATCCGGAAGAGCTTGGGTTGAGCCTTGCACATCATTGCAGTGTTTACTTTGCAGAGATACTAACAATAAAGGAAGTGGCTGACTGGTTGGGCACCAATGTCTTGTAAACAATCTTAGCTAACATACATTATCACCGTCAAGCTGCGGCCAATTCCCTACAGTTAATATTTCTGCGAACGAGGTCCTCCCTTAACTTCCGCACTTCTTAAATAAGATGGCCAAGAGGTTTGACATACTAGTCATATGGGTCCCATGGCACAGAGACATTCTAGGTAATTGCAGCGCTGTGCTTACAAAACTGTGAACTTCCTTACAGGTTCCAAAGGAATTGAATTATGTTGGTGTGCTCTAGAAACTTGCGAGTAAAATCTACGTATTTGTTCCAAGGCGTCGACTAATCAGAGATGGGCCCTTGTATGGCGGTGTGGCTAAATGAAATATTAGGCCTACTCTTAACCTTCTCAACGTTCAAATGAGCTAATATCGCTTGCAAGAGCAGAGATTTTCGGAGCTGTACGTTCTTTCTGATTTGATGGATGTTTAAATTCAATATCTCAGGAGTTTTATAAGGAGCTTTAATTGGTTCCACTAGTAGGGGACCTCCTTTATCGTCCCTTGTTATTACTACGGACCTCAGAGTCAGTAGTCTCTTTAAAAACCAACGTAAACTTCTTCTTGAATCTATTCCCCATGTTATTTAAAAAATAAAAAGAATCGATTATTTTAAGAACGTTGAATTTGACCCCTGCTTGGGACCTAATCTTTCTCCGAAATATTTTTTTAGAAAAACGATTGCATATTAAAATTTAATCTGAAAATTTTTCCTAAAACACAATAGTATAATAAAGTTTGAAGCCGTTACGGAAAATCAATTTCTTTTTGGGTCTTTAAATGCAAAAACCATTTTTTTATTTTATGAAAAAAAATACATAACATCATTTGACCGTTTTCTTCTTTGGCCCCTGCTTGGGCGCCAAATTTGTTCTTTAATTTTTTTTTTTAATTTGATAAAATTTAAATTGTTAAACTAAAATCTTTATCCATTGTGTGTTTAAATTATCCAATAAACACTAAATTATGTTTCTTGTCATTAATTTTGCACTTTTAATTTTTTCTTCTTCTAGATTTTACCTGGCAACATAAATACTTACAGTGAAGTTGAAAATACATTACAACCGATAATATTTGCCTCAAAAATACGCATATATCCATATGGTCAATATGATCGTACGGTATGTTTAAGAGCTGAAATTGTTGGCTGTCCATGGGAAGGTGAGTAATGCAAAAATATTTTCAAAATAACAAACTTTAAAAATATAAAAAAAAAAAAAATAAGTAGATAGACTGGCTTTATGGCAAAGACATAGACAATATTATTTATGTTTATAGATAATAAATGGACAAGTCAAGATGATAGTGTGTAGAAAGTTTAACAAGCATTTTAATGTCAAACAACAAATTTATCACAAATGTTTCAGGATGTTAGTAGAAAAAAAAATGAGATAGATGGTGGAGGTGTTTTGCAGTTAAGGAAGAGGGAGGTGAAGAAAATGTTATGATATTTATGAGAAAATTTATTAAAAAAAGAGGATTTGTTTTTAGATTTTATTTTTTCTACAAAAAAAAGGAGGTGTTAAAAATTTTTCTTGTATTTTATTTTTTTTTTTAATTTAAATTTTATTTATGGGATTTTGTTGTTAATTTAACATGACCATAAAAAATACACTCCTATTAGCCAAAAACTAAAAATATATATGAATTGTTTAATATTTAATGTGTCCCGACGTCTGGCTTGTCCTCTTATATGTATGAATACGTCCACCTCTAAAACAAATTATTTACAAAGTACTGTGCTGCGAAAGCGAAACGCTTTAAAAATCAGACATGCCATGTAAAGTTTAGTTTTTATAACATGCAAAAAAGGGCTTTTATAAGTTACCTTGACTTATCACATTATACCACACCCATATTTGGATTTTTATATCCATAAAAAAAAACATATGGATTAGTAGGAAACTTATATGGGAAAAATATATTGCGTTCTAGAATGCTTTGTATAAAAAACTTAAAAGGCTTGGGCTCCAAAATGATTTTCCCGTAATATTTTGAGGAAATTTTTTTGACTAGTTTAATTTCATGAGAGCTGTACAATATAAACTAACGTGAACCTATTAAGTTTCCGTTTTGAAGCTTGACTAATGGAATTCTGCGAGAACTATACAATAGAAACTACCTACTTACAATTAGAATTCGTTTTGAACCTTGACAGTTTTTTAGTAAGAAAATACCATCTCCTTTTAAAAAATATCGAAAAACATGATTGTTATGCTTAAAAACTCTGAAGGAAAGTCACTTTGTCCCTGCTTGGGCGCCAAATGTATTTGGTTCTTTTTTAGTAAACCCTGTAAAAAGTAAAGAGAATAATTGATAGAGAGAAGAGAAAAACAATAGATGGAACCGTAACGGACAGAATTTTGGCCCCTGTAGGTGTCGAACAATATTTAGTTTTTGGATTGACGTTATCCTCACGTAGCTAACCTTTAGTACCAAAATTCCTGTAGATATTTTTCTCAACTGTTATGAGGAAAGTTAAGTTAAGGATCCATTTTGGACAATAGATTTTCCTCCAACAAAAAAACTTTAGTTTTCGCTTAGAAAAAGTTAAATTCGGCTTTAAATTTTTATTTGCTAAAAGAAAAATTTCAAAAAAAAATTCGTAGAAAAATTTTTTTAAAGCGTTTTATTTATTTTGGGTTATGTGGAATGTACTACATTTTTCTAATTGTAAGTGTTCTTAAATTTTCGCTCATAACTTTTATACCGCTCAACCGAAATTGCTATAATGCAATACCAAACTGTTCGGGACAACTACAAGCGAAAACGTTAAGTTTCAGTCATATCTGTTTAATATTTAAGCCGTGATTTTCATTTCAACAGACAGACGGACATCACTAGAATGTCTTAAAACCGATCATTGAGCGGGATGCGATTTTCATGCACAAAAAAACCTAAAAATATGCACTAAAAAAAAATTGTGTACAATAAAAATCTTGTTTTCATAGGAAAAAGCTTATTAAAAAGTTAAAAATAACGCCGGTTTCGAATAGTAACATTTAAAACTTTCTAGAAGCAAGATTTTTCAGAAATTAAGAAAATCAATCAAAAATTTAAAAAGACAAAAAAATAATTTTTCGTATTATCAAAATAATTTTTTAAAATTTAAAATAGTTTTCAAAAAAAATTAATTTTAATTTGAGTTTTTGCTAATTTATGCAAAAATATGCACTCAAAAGTTGGAAATACACAAAATATGCATTTAAAATCAAAATATGCAAAATTATTCAAATTTCACAAAAATATGCAAAAACAAATCGGTGCCATTTTAACGCAAATTTCTTGATTCGGAATCGTTCGATATCGTTCTTAGACTTTCGACAAAAAACATGGAAATCTCTTCCCTACTGATCACTAATATTTATACCTAATGGGGTCCCAGGCCGATATTTCCATGAGTTACAACCGGAATGAAAAATTTATATAAATTTTTTTATTAAATTTGTTTAGGAAATTAAACAGATATACTTATCAAATCTTAAGGAAATTCATTGTTGCCCCAGCATGGACGCTAAAATGTTTTTCGGTATATTTTCTTAGAAAATCGTTTAAATAGTATAGAGCAATGGTTCCCAACCTATGATTCTCGCCCCACTGGGGGGCAATTTGAAGGTTCCAGGGGGGCAACGAGCAATATTTTTTTAGTCAAATTAACTACAAAAACTATTTTTTTTTACCAAAATTGACTACAAAAATTTGTTAATTCTAAAATTAATTAAAATTTTTACTAAAAACTTAGTTTAAATTCTTATTTTACAAAAACTTTGCTAAACCAGTAGTAATTTTTCATTAAAACCAAAAATTAACAAATTTTTCTTGAGTGTAGGGGGGACAAGGCAATTTGTTTAACTTAAAAGCGGGGCGTGGCGTAAAAAAGGTTGGGAACCATTGGTATAGAGAATAAAGAGCATAGCGACTGAAAAACAGAAATAATGAAGAATAGAGAGAATGCAGAATAAAGGGAGAAATGAGTATAAAAGTGTCACTACTTGTGCGCCAAATTTTTTTTTGGAATTTTGTTTTTAGAAATTATTTACATATTATACATCTTTCGGTTCCTATAGAAGTCACTCCAAAAACCTGATTTGCCTTACCTCAAAAATCTTGTAAGGTTTGACGTTCTTTAGAGATGACTTTCCTTAAACACCTTGTGACGGGTGGACGTTTTTGAGTGACGACTCTTTATCGTAAGCAAAGGGTTTTGTTTAAAAGCTTTTCGGGTCTTAAAAAGCAAAATCAGTTCTTAATTTCTATATCCCAGTGAAGCAAGTCTCTAACCTGAAGTGGCAGGCAATTACAGTTAAAGTGTTCGATAATTTCCAACTCCTCTTCATCCGTAAAACTCCGACAAAAGTCATTTGACGGCACATTTTAATTACAGAAACCGCAGTCGAAATCTCTCTTCTTGGAAGCGATATCGGCTCACATGTGCGCCTATGATTAAGAGAAGGCCACATGTATTGCCTTGTCTCACACGTCAATCCATTGCCCATCTCTGATTAGTCTCCGTCGCGGAACAAAGCCGTAGATTTTGCTTGCAAGTTTCTAGAGGCATACCAACACATTCGAAATCTGTTGGAACCTGTAAGGTATTTCCTAGTCTTGCAGGCTCATCGGCTTTGCAATTCCCTGGAATGTCTCTGTGCCCTGGGACCAACGACGTATGCAGGATTGTTTTTCATTGCCCAACAACAACAACAAAAATTTTTTTGTTGTTTTTTCGTGAGATTTGTGTTTTCCAATACATATAAAAAAAAAATATTTTTTTGTTGTTGTTGTTGCCCCCCCCCTCTGTATACGCCGATGCCTGGGACCCATATGAGTTGTATAACAAACTGCTTGGTCATCTCATTTAAAGACGTGCGGCAGTTAATGGCAGATCTTGTTTTCAGAAACATGGACTCCAGAGACCTAACCGCAGCTTGACTGTCAGAACAGGTGTTGACTGCGGTTGTAGACAAGACATTGCAACTAAACCAGTCACCTTCTTTCTTTGTTGCCAGCAGCTCTGCCTGGTAAACACTGCAATGATCTGGCAATCTTTGAGCCAGGCTCAATCCAAGCTCTTCAGAATAGATTACAAGGCCCACTTGCTCGTGCAGCCTCGATGCATCTGTTTAAAAATTTATGGTGGCTCCACTTGCCGGAATGTCCCCCATCCAAGACTCCCTGTATGGTATCATAGTGGTAAAGTGGCGCTCAAAAAAGCTCATAGAGGGAACACGGTCCACATTTTGTGGTATTGTTATCTTCTTCAAGATCGCGCTATGGCCACAATCGATGCTCTTCCATTGTAGTGTGATATTCAGTCGAATTTCCGATAAAATCCCATACTGCCTGCCCGATATGTCCAATGGTATCAGGTGAAGGAGGATTTATAATGCAGCCGTAGTTGTAGTACGAAGAGCACCAGTGATGCACATCGACGCCATTCTCTGTACCTTCGTGATAAAGACACAGTTCGCTTTTGTTTCTAAAGCCGGCCAACAGACAATGATTCCATACAGCAGAATTGGACGCACCAAGGCTGAATCCCTATCGTTTTCCAATGGCCCTTTTAAGGGAATATAAAGCAATCCTTGCTTTTCTTACCCGCTCCATAATATTACGCCTGAAATTCTACTTCCTATCTAGAAATACTCCAAGCTACTTGGCTCCATCTGAGAAGGTGATTTCAGTGCCGTCCAGAGAAATAAGATCAAAAGCAGGAATCTTACTTTTCCTTGTAAACAAAACAAGCTCTGTTTTATTTGGATTAACTCCCAGACCTTAGCATCTGGCTCATTTAGACAGATCTATTAGAGAACCCTGAAGAATGTCCCTCAATGTTGGCAGATGCTTCCTCTTGACTGCTATCGCGACATCGTCAGCATATGCGACAACATGACAACCATGTTCTTCTAGAGATAGCAGCTTTGAATTCAGTGCCAGGTTCCAAATTGTTTCATAAGGGTTGAAATATTTCAATTGTATATACAAAAATGGTCAAATTATAATGAGGTTGAATAAGGCAACCAAAATACACTTTTAATATTTCCATTTTCATAAATTTTGAGAGATTTATGTGAAAATCGGGCCCAATTCCCTTAAAATTAGGTTAGTCCTTTAAAATTAGGCAAATTTTAAAAGTATACCAATTATAATACGTTTACTAGAGTCCTTTGAGTCAAATTATAAAATTACGTTTGTATGGGGCTAGTTCTAAACATGTACTTATTTTTTTCAACTTCAATAGGCTTCGTCCTTAGGCCAAAGGAAGCTCGAGTTTTAAATTTTATACCAATCAATTGATAATTTCGACCCGTATCGTGCTCACTACTTTTACATGGACAGGCGGACGGGCGGATATCGCTGAATCGTCCCAGGAAGTGATTCTGAGTCGTTCAGTATACTTATACCTGTACCACAGAGTGGTGTAGGGTATAGAAATAAATTTGAAAAGAAAAATTTTTGAAAAATCTTAGGGAAATTCATTGGCCCCTGCTTGGGCGCCAAAATGTTTTTTGGTAAAATGTCTTTAAAATTTTTTTTTAAATTGAAAATAATTATGTCATTTTCTATTTTAAATCAGGAAACCCAACCAACGTTGAAATTATTTTTACACTCAAAAAAAAACTTACACTGAAAAAATTTTCACACTCAAATTTTTTTTTACAAAATGTACTAAAAAGTTTTTATTTAAAATTTTTAAAACTATTTTTTAAACGAAAAAAAATCGAAGTCGCTTTTATAGTTTATTTCCACCCAAATTCATTGACATTCAATATATTTTACTAATTGGGAGGGTGTTCCTGGATTCGACGAACTTAACTTTTTATTATGATTTTATTTTTCATGTCTTTCTATTATAAATGTCTCCTCATTACACTTCTATATAATGGTCACATTATATTTACTATGTGTTTTTTATATATATTTTTTCTACTTAAAATGATAATTCCATTACATTAAATCTGAGTTTTAGCTTATTTTCCCAAACCAAGCGTTTATATTATAAAACAGAAATCCACATCATCAACGCCAATGTTTCACTTTTTTTGTAATTTTTAAGTATCTCAAAACATTAAGTTTAAACATTTTTAAATGCAGTTTTTTGCTAAAAAAAACTGCACATATTAAATGCTTGTTTTCTAGTTGGTTAAACATTTGAATTTGTAGCTGATTAACTTGTGTATATGTTTTTTTTTTAGTTTTAAATTAAATTAATGATTAATGATGTAGGGAGAGGTTTTTCGGTTTAAAAACAAATCGAATTTAAAATAAGTTGTTAAATGTCTTAAACTAGAAAAAGAGGTGCAGTTTTGAAACTGCATAAAAAAATGCACATATAGAACTGAAATTCAATACTAAATTAGGAATAAATTTATAGGAGTTGCTGCAAAAATAAAAGAAAAGGCTGGTTTTTCTTAAAATTTAACACAATAAAAATTAAATAAATTTTAAAGAAACTAATCTTTTCAATCTTAAATCAACTATAAAATAAATTTTAAATTCTGTTGGACATACAAAGATGTAAGAAAAAGAAAAACTTTTAAAAACAGCTTTTAGGTTTACGAGATATTTGATAAAACTTAAAAAGACCGATATTTGGATACATTTTTCTCTAGGGACTTTTTTTCCTTATGTAGATGTCAACACAAAGGTTTTTTGCAGAATTTTGTGCAATAATATATCGATGTTATTCTCATATTTATACTCATAATATACTGGGGTAAATTAGCTGTGTTTTCACTTACGTCATTTCAAATAATCATACTCCTACGAAGTGAGCCCCATGTTGGGCGCCAAATTGAATGCGCTGTATTTTCAGTTAAAAAATGTTTTTTAATTTATTTTCCATAATTATTTGTTAAAAATAAAATCTAAATTCAAAGACAAGTTGTTTTAAAATCAAAGACCATAAATGTGGATTGGCGCCCAAGTTGGTTCCCTTATTCTACTTGCTTCCTAGTTTTCTAAACTAGCGAATTTTTTATAAAATATTTTAAATTTGAGCCCACAAATTTTCTAAAACAAAATTTTTAATTGGGTTTTTATTGGTTTTCAAATTTTGTGATGAAAATGAATATAATTTTTTTTTTAATTATTATTATCAAACTCAAAACCATGCAGCTTCGAAGAGTGGCCCAAGTTGGGCGCCAAAATAACTATGCGGTATTTTAAGTTAAAATTAATTTTAATATACGGTTTTAATTTACTTTAATACGGGTTTTATTGGTTTTCAAATTTTGTTATGAAAATAAAAAAAATATTTTTTTTATTATTCTTATAAAACTTTAAATCAGCTGCTGCAAAGAGAGCCCCAAGTTGGGCGCCAAAATAACTATGCTGTATGTATCTTCAGTAAAAATTATTTATTTTCCATAATTATTTCTTAACAATAAAAGCTTAATTCAAAGAAAATTTGTTTAAAACCGAACGATCTAAAATTTGGATTTGTGCCTACGATGGGACCTTAAAGAGAAATGAGAATAGTTTTAGCTTCAAAATTTGTATAACTTTCTAATACCCTCCACTCTAGTGATAGAGGGTATATATAAGTTTGTCATTCCATTTGTAACACCTCGAAATATTGGTCTAGGACCCCATAAAGTATATATATTCATGATCCTCGATCGATTTTAAGACGATCTAGCGATGTCCGTCCGTCTGTCCGTCTGTCTCTCTGTTGAAAACACGCTAACTTTTGAAAGACTTTACGGAGGCTCTTGAAGTTTGGCATATATGTTGGGCATTTACCTGGTCAGGTTGGAATTGCAATCCAGCGAAATCGGTCCAGTGGTTCAAAAGTTTTGAGCAAAAGACTGAATTTCGGCAAGGGTTTTTCGTGAATTTGTGAGATTAAAAGCACTATAACTTTCGAAAAGCAATTCTGAGGATGCTGAATCTTGGCATATATATTTTTAGTTCCTCCAGCCTAGTTCGTATTGAATTTCTAACCAAAAATTTTATTTTTTTCACGTAAGAAAATTTACTATCACTTAAAAAGGGCATTGTGGAGAGTATTCATTGATTCGGCCAAGTCGAATTTAACTTTTCTACTTGTTTTAGTTTTAAGTCGTTTTTATTTGTTTTTAAATTTTGTTATGAAAATGAAAAATTTTTTTTTATTTTAATACAAATCAAACTTAAAATCACGCTGCTTCGAAGAGAACCCCAACTTGGGCGCCAAATTAATATTATTGTTTTTGTTTTTTTTGCTTTTCAAGTCAAAGACCCAAAATTTGTATAGAGCCATAACCCCGAATTAAGAGTAATTTAAATGTAATATAAATAATTGTTCAAAGCATTACAATGTAATATATTTAGTCTCAAAATTAGTTTATATTAGCTGTGTTTTTCAATCAAGATATTTAAAATGCAATTAACAGTTATCTTACAATCATCTGAGAATCACTAGTTTTTCTTCTGCCAATTTTTTGAAGAATTATTGTAGCGTACTGAAAAGAGCAGGTGCAACATTTATACTAGCGCCATCTGCTTGGAACAAAATTGGAATTGATTGGTTAAATTGTGTCTGATCATATCTACCTGACTTCAGGTTTGGCCACAACTTAAAGATCTGATCAGATACAATTCTGATAAGATCAAATCTGAGATATGCGTCAAAGATCCAAGTTTTTCTCAATAAATATTTTTTTTTACTTTTTTTAAACAAAGAAAACTTATAATAAAATTAAGTTTTTCTCTTAGTAGCCCAAAAAAAATATATTCCATTAAGACTTTCCTTTTAAGACTTTATTTTTGTAAATTCCTTCTAAATCCTGTCTTATCCTTTGTGACTTGGTTTATTTTTTCTTTTTTATATTCTTTAAGTTTTATTTTGTGTCTTTTTTTGTGTAAAAATTTTTTATCTTTTCCATCAATCTTTTGTTCAAACACAATTTTAATGTTTTGTTGTTTTTCCCCTCCCATTTTGTAACCATCAAATGATAAATATTTCTTTGCCTCTTTTTATAACACTTCCTTTTATATCCTGTATATAAAAACAAAAATACCTTTACATTGTTTTCCTTTTAAATAACAACAAGGATATGTTGTGTTTATGCATGCATATTTTCTTTGTGTATATTACTATACACTGTGTACGGAAAGTATGAGGGGAAATAAATAAAAATGTAATATTTGGTACACTCAAAATAATCACTCTATTAAATTACAGAGATACTCTGCTGAGCCAGCAGGAAATACCATAGATTTCCAACCAGCAAGATTTTTTGTTATTTTACGAAGAAAACTCTGTAAAATGATTTCGATAATTAAAACTGTAAATTTACAGAATTATCTGTAAAATATTGATAAAACAAAAAAGAATTTTACCAAAAAAACTCTGTAAATTTACAAAGTTTTAGTTAAATGCATTTTATGAGTTCAAAATTTTACAAAAAAAACTTTGTAAATTTACAAAGTTTTAGTTAAATCCATTTTATGAGTAAAACTTCTCTGCATCAAAAACATTAATTAAAATTAAAAAGAAAAAATATTTAAAATTAAAATTTTAATGCTTCCAAATTGTAAATTTACTTTTTAATTTTTGTGAATATTACGAGTTTATAACGAGTAACTCCAATTTTACACGTCATCTTCGTAAAATTTACCAGTTTTTATTGTAATTTAAGACACTTTTTAAAGAGCGGTTTATCGGTCATATTTGGAAGTTTTTTGAAGTGATTTTTATTTAAAAACTGTATTACAGAGCAATAAGTAAAATTACAAATGAAATTTAGTATTTTGGTTACGAGAAAAAAAAACAAAGTATTTTTCTAAAATCCGTATTTTAACAAAAAAAACTGTTTATTATCTGTAAAATGGAGATAACAAAGTAAAAAGTAAAATTACAGTTAAAATTTTGTTTTTCGGTCAAAAGAAAATACAAAGTATTTTCTTAAAATCTGTATTTTGACAGATAACTTTGTCAAATATCTGTCGAATTTAGATTACAGTCATTTTACAGAGTATTTAACAGAGTAATTATTTTGAGTGTATTGCCAAATATATGGAGATATAGCCTCCGCGTTGTAAAACACATTGTTGCAAAATTCTTTATTAAAAAAAAAAAAATTCAAATTAATTTAGCCGCATTAAAGCATTTTATATTTTTAGGTTATGTTGAATGTACCAACATTTTTGAGGTGGCCTTACATTTTCGATAATTACTTTTGAATTGCTTGACCGGTATCGCTCAAATGCAATACCAAACGTCTCGATGCATTGACAAGAACCGATTGTTATAGATACAGTCATTTGTGTCATATATTTTGACCGTGATAGGAATTTCAACAGACAAAAAGACGGACATCACTTAATCGACTTAAAATCGATAGAAGATCTTAAGTCGATAAAACAAATAATACTTTTAAACAGGACCTCGAGCTTGATTATTTTTTATTATTTATTTTAGCAAAAGGTCGAAAAATAACTATATCTATTTGATCAGAAATATATTTACTAAGGTATAGAAATTCATTTATATCGCAAAATCGCAATATTTATTTGTGGCTCCACATTGGGCGCCACAAACACAGTGTTATACTGTTAATCTTAAAACATTTTTTTTATTATCAAACTTCTCAAAAAATCTACAAGTACCTTTGTTATAGATACAGTCATATTTTTTTTTTATAACTGTGATTGGAATTTTAACAGACAGAAAGACAGCGATCGCTAGATCAACCTAAAATCGAATGAGGATCAGGAACATATCGCTCCTTTACTTGTATAGTGTCATATCTCAAAAAATGCGTTTTTTGAGTTAATGATGTAGAATTATTCGTTATATCGTGCTTTATATTGTGTCAAAAATTCGTATTAATATCTCTTAAACTCACCGTTTGGAAAGAGTACACGCCATTATTACATTTTCTGTGTACCGGCCTTTTTCAATTAAAAACCAGTTTCAATAATAAACTTTAAACGTGTTTTCTGGAAAATCAAATATTTTGAGTTGTGACACTATACAAGTAAAGGAGCGATATTTACTTTATGGGGAATATATTTACGCGATATTTTGATGATTAACAAAAGAAATGATGAACAAATGAGGGTACTGAAATCTGTTTATAACTCAAAATCACAATTTTTAATTGTAGCCCCACGTTGAGCGCCAAAAACATAATGTTATATTTCAATCTGAAAACTATTTTTATTTGCTTATCATTTTTTAAATCTAGAATTAAAATTATTTTTTTTATAGGATATGAACATTTTTATTAAATTATTTGAAAGACTCATATTTTTAGCTTGTGATAATTCTATATTAATTCTTAAACATTTACCTTTCAAAATATTTTCTATTGTTAATTTAGTTTTAATTGGTTTTCACAAATTTTTAGGAAAAAGAAAATTAAAGTATAATAAAGTTATTCATATCAAACTTAAAATCATACTTTTTCGATGAAAGCCCCATGCTTGGCGCCGAAATGATAATGCGAGAATTTGCTGTTTAATTTTTTTTTTTTTTTTGTTAATATTTTTTTTGAATAACAAAACAAAATAAATTCAAGGAAAAGTTTTTTAAACCAAACTACCCTTAAAGCGAATTTGATCCCACGCGGGCGCCAAAATTCAGATGAAAGTCATTTTAGCTCCAGTATTTTTATTCCCTACGACACTATGTGGCACAGGTTATAATTAGTTAGTGATGATGATTGTAACTATCCGAAATATTGGTCCAAGGACCCACCTTCAAGTATAAGGATCATCTCGCAATTGGGTCGACTTAGCGATGATTGCCAAAGGATAATGTCCGTGCGTCTGTCCACTTTCTATTCACGATACAGGTCGCAATTATCACTATATTTGGCTGAAATTTTATGCTAAAAATAAGTCTTCTTTCGGACCAAGGACAAACCCTATCCAAGTTGAAAAAAATCGTTCCATGTTTTGACTTAGCCCCCATAAAAACTACCCCTTAAGATTTGGCTTAAATTACTATATTACCCGTATTATAATAGGTATTCTTTCAAAATTTGGCTGCTGAACGTATTTTGTATTGACAAACGGTCCTTATAAATTTTTAAGGAATCTGACCAGTTGTACTTGAAGTCCCCGTACAAACAACACTCCTCTTATTCACAAAAATCTCTCAAAATTAATGAACAAATTAATTATTTGATTAAAATTTTGTTTAGTGTACTTTGGTTATCCTATCAAATCTGATTATTATTTGACAAATTTGGATTATGTGTGAATTTTACTTACAAAAATTAAACATTTAATAAAGATAGATCCAATCGGTCTATGTTTGGATTTGGGATCCATTTTGCGTAGGGTAGTATATAGTCGGTCTTGAATTGTTTTAACTTTTGACTTGTTTTAATTTATTTTATCTAATGGAATCAAAATTGTCAGGCTTTATTTGTTACATTCTAAATTTTTACCAAAGTATTTGAAATATCTACTCACATTTCTGAACTGTCTACTCACATTTTTCATTTTCTCAAAATGTTTTAAAATGTTTAACCAGTTCTTATTGGTTTTCAAATTTTGTTAAGAACAATCATACTTTTTCGAAGATAGCCCCACTTTGGGCACCAAAATTACTTTGGGACTTTTTTGAAATTTTGATTCTAAGGGACCAAAATGCTTTTAAAGTTTAAAAAAAGTGTACTTTTTTTAAAGTGTTTCAAGAAACTTAAAATGTAGGATCCCCAGTAGTAAAAAACAGTTTGAAAGGTACCATTTGGAAATTCATATTTTGGTGTTACAAAATTTTACTTTGGTACTTTATCTAACTCCTAACATAGTGGGTCTGGAGACTTGAGATTTTTAATGCGGGATCATTCTGAATAGAACACATTCTGTCAAGAGTACTTTCTAGAAATTTCAAATTTAAGAAGGGTAAAAAGTGCGCTTGGTCCTTTTTTTCTATTTTGGACTTTGGGATGTGGAATGCGTAAAACACATTCTCACACAAGTACTTTTCGGAACTTTCCGATTCAAGAAAGGTAAAAAAATGTGCTTTGGTATCTTTTTTCAATCTTCTTAAATAAAAGATGTTATGAATGAAGGCTTTAACAGCGGAAAACAACATTCTGAAATAAACTTTTTATAGGTTCCAGTTCGAAGGGGAGAACATTTGCTACATTTTCAATCCCCTTAAATAATGGCATATGTGGGATCATCCTGAGTAAAACACATTCCGACAAAAGTTCTTTCTAGAAATTTCTGATTTAGGGAAGGTAAAAAAGTGTGCTTTGGTACTTTTTTTATTTTGGAATTTTAAATGTGGGATCTTTCTGTTTAAACACATTCTGAAAAACGACTTTTTAGAAATTTCCGATTCAAGGAATTGTATGGATTTGTATGGATAAGCGGGGTAAAAATAGTTCTTACTAACATAATGAGTCAAATACTCTAGAAACTGTGTTGTTTCTAAAACGCATGCAATTCGAAAAGGCATGAAAACTTAACAGGTTATCACTTAAAACAGGAATCTTACACAATCTCTTCAAAAATCAAAAAACACGGATCGTTTTAAGTTTTGTAAACTCAAAGTCACAACTTCTTTGATTGGAGACCCAAGCTGGGCGCAAAAATTTTGAGTTTTACAACTAATCTAGAATCTTTCTGCTTAAAACACATTCTGACAAAAGTACTTTCTAGAAATTTTTGATTCAAGGAAGATAAAAAAATGTGCTTTGGTACCTTTTTTCGATCTTCTGAAATAAATAACACTTTGAAAGAAAGTTTCAACATCGAAAGAAAATATTCTGAAAATAATAATAAAATAATTTTTTAAGGTTCTAATTCGAAGGGGAGAAAATTTGCTACATTTTCAATTACCTTAAAAAATGGCATATGTGGGGTCATCCTGAGTAAAACACCTTCTGACAAAGTTTTTATTAGAAATTTTCGATTTAGGGAAGGTAAAAAAGTGTGCTTTGGTACTTTTTTTTTTATTTTGGAATTTTTATTTTGGAATTATCTTTCTGCTTAAAACACATTCTGACAAAAGTTATTTCTAGTAATTTCCGATTCAAGGAATCGTATGGATTTGTATAGATAAGCGGAATAAAAATAATTCTGCCTAATCTAATGCATCAAAAACTCTAGAAACTGTGTTGTTTCTAAAACGCATGCTATTCGAAGAGTCATGATAACTCAAAAGTGTATCAATTAAAACAGAAATCTTACATAATCTCTTAAAAAAGTCAGAAAACACGCCTCGTTTTAAGTTTTGTAATTCGAAGTCACAACTTCATCGATTGGAGCCCCAAGCTGGGAGCCAAAATTTTTAGTTTCACATCTAATCTGGGATCTTTCTGCTTAAAACGCATTCTGACAAAAGTACTTTCTAGAAATTTCTGATTCAAGGAAGGTAAAAAAATGTGCTTTGGTACCTTTTTTTTGATCTTCTGAAAAAAATTACATTTTGAATGATGGTTTCAATATCGGAAGAAAATATTCTGAAAATATAAGTTTTAAAGGTTCTAATTCGAAGGGGAGAAAATTTGCTACATTTTCAATTACTTTAAGAAATGGCATATGTGGGGTCTTCCTGAGTAAAACACATTCTGACAAAGTACTTTTTAGAAATTTTCGATTTAGGGAAGGTAAAAAAGTGTGCTTTGGTATTTTTTTTTTATTTTGGAATTTTTCATTTTGGAATTATCTTTCTGCTTTAAACACATTCTGACAAAAGTACTTTCTAGAAATTTCCGATTCAAGGAATCATATGGATTTTTATGGATAAGCGGGGCAAAAATAGTTCTTACTAACCTAATGAGTCAAATACTCCAGAAACTGTGTTGTTTCATAAACGCATGCTATTCAAAAAGGCATGAAAACTCAACAGTTTATCTATAGATGTTGACAGTCTTGTCTACAACCGCAGTCAACATCTATACTGACAGTCAAGCCGCGGTCAAGTCCCTGGATTCAATGTTTCTGAAAACAAGATCTGCCCTTAACTGCCGCACGTCTTTAAATGAGATGGCCAAGCAGTTTAACATACGACTCATATGGGTCCCAGGGCACAGAGACATCCCAGGGAATTGCAAAGCCGATGAGCTTGCAAGACTAGGAACTACCTTACAGGTTTCAACAGAATTGGAATGTGTTGGTATGCCTCTAGAAACTTGCAAGCAAAACCTACGACTTTGTTCTGCGACGGAGACTAATCAAAGATGGGCAAATGGATGGACGTGTGAGACAACACGACTGATTTGGCCTTCTCTTAATCAGGGGCGCACAAGTGAGCTGATATCGCTTCCAAGAGGAGAGATTTCGACGGTGGTTTCTATAATTACCGGACACTGTCTTATAGGGAAGCACGCAGAGCGGTTAAATGTGCCGTCGAATGACTTTTGCCGAAGTTGCATGGATGAAGAGGAGTTGGAAACTATCGAACACTTTATTTGCCATTGCCCGGCACTTTCTGGTCAGAGACTTGCTTCACTGGGATCTAGGGAGCTGTACGATCTTTCTGATTTGCTGGATGTCAAAATTCAGCATCTAAGGAGTTTTATAAGAAGCTCAAAATGGTTTAACGACAGGTACTAGTAGGGAAACCTATTACGGTCCCGTGGTATCACAATGGACCTCAGAGTCTACGTGTGTTGACGTAAAACGTCAGCAGCCACTTACAACCTAACCTAACCTATCTATTAAAACAGGAATCTTACATAATCTCTTAAAAAAAGTCAGAAAACACGCATCGTTTTAGGTGTTGTAAATCAAAGTCACAACTTCTTCGATTGGGGCCCCAAGCTGGGCGCCAAAATTTATAGTTTTACATCTTTCTTCTTAAAACACATTCTGACAAAAGTACTTTCTAGAAATTTCTGATTCAAGGAAGATAAAAAAAATGTGCTTTGGTACCTTTTTTTCGATCTTCTGAAATAAATGACATTTTGAATGAAGGTTTCAACATCGAAAGAAAATATTCTGAAAATATAATTTTTGAAGGTTCTAATTCGAAGGGGAGAACATTTGCTACATTTTCAATTACTTTAACAAATGGCATATGTGGGATTACCCTTTGTTAAACACATTCCAACAAAAGTTCTAGAAATTTCCGATTTAGGGAAGGTAAACAAGTGTGCTTTGGTACTTTTTTCGATTTTGGAATTTAAAATCTGGGACCTTTCTGCTTAAAACACATTCTGACAGAAGTACATTCTAGAAATTTCCGATTCAAGGAATCGTATGGATTTGTATGAACAAGTGGGGCAAAAATAATTCTTCCTAATCTTATGCGTCAAAAACTCTAGAAACTGTGTTGTTTCTAAAACGCATGCTATTCGAAAAGGCATGACAACTCAACACTCTATCAATTAAAACAGGAATCTTACATAATCTTTTAAAAAAGTCAGGAAACACACCTCGTTTTAATTTTTGTAATTCAAAGTTTTGTAATTCAAAGTCTTCAAAGCTTCTTCGATTGGAGGCCCAAGCTGGGCGCCAAAATTTTTAGTTTTACAACTAATCTGGGATCTTTCTGCTTAAAACACATTTTGACAAAAGTACTTTCTAGAAATTTCTGATTCAAGGAAGGTAAAAAAATGTGCTTTGGTACCTTTTTTCGATATTCTAAAATAAATGACATTTTGAATGAAGGTTTCAACATCGAAAGAAAATATTCTGAAAATATAATTTTTAAAGGTTTTAATTCGACATGGAACTTAACAGTCTATCAATCAAAACAGGAATCTCTTAAAAAAGTCGGGAAACATACCTTATTATACATTTTGAAAACTCAACTTCTTGGTTCTAGCCCCAAGCTGGGCGCCAAAAAAAGCAGTAAAAAGAATTATAAAATCTTTGTTTTTTGAATAAGAATATCTTGTCTATGAAATCTAAATATTTTCTTAAACAATTTTTGTTTATACTTTTTCACCTTAGTATGTTTAAATAAAATGCTATACTTTTTTTGTGACATTAGGCACGTTTTACAACATCATAAAATTATTACGATTATTTGCCACCCAACCTGTTTTTTTTTTAATTTTTTTTACTATACTTTGAAGGATACAAGAATAACGTGTTATCTTGATTAATTTGCATATGAAATAATGCAAAAAAGGCTCATTTTGATGGAGAAAAAGGCAGTTAATGATAATCAAATGACATGTCCTTAGAAAAACCGAAATACAATAAAAAAAATGCTTTAAATGTTCACTTTTTTTCCAAAGAATTTGTTTGTCCTTTATCAAGGTAAGAACAAAATAAAAATGCTAAAACCTTGTTGAAGTAATTATTTTGTAGCTTTTTTTTTTGCTCCATTTTCGTGTTGAATAGAGATGGTTTAGTTGTTTATTCCACCATGTATAGTGTCATTAAATGGTTTTGTTTTTCTGTTTTTTCCTTAACTCTGTATTAGATGGTAAATATTTTAACTTGTTATTAATGTTGATATTTACCTAGGCTTGTTTTTACATACATATTTTAATATGTTAGTACAAGAATTTTTTTATATACATATTATTATTTTCAGTTTTATACCCAGGACAATTGCATGCAAAGTGTTATAATATGGCGCCATTTAGTTTTATTATACATGGGGTGGTTTTAATATAGAAAAAAAGTGGGAGAATGTAAATTGGGAAACGACATTGGCGGCAGGTTATTGTCTGATTTAATGTCTGCACGCAATGTGAAAAAGCAAACATTTTTTACAGAAAAACCTTCAAAAGTCATAAAAAAAAAAAATATTATAAACAAATTTTAAATAATATAAAAAAAGAAAATTTAAATATTTTTCTTAAAAAAATTTTAAATTGTAAAAGAAACGTTAGTTTTTATAAATTAAAAAATATTATTAAAAAAATGCAACTTATTTAATCGTCCTTTAAAATATTACATTTTAAGTAGGTTTATTCCAGCTCGAGGTCATTTATATTTACTAATTACATTATGATATTCTTATAAGAAAAATCTCATTGGATTTCCCTTAAATATCGTTTTCTGTGGCAAATCATTTGCTGTGTCCTGCCTCATATGTATATTTTATTCATGCTGTGTAATTACTATAATTATTTTAAACAATTCTAACATCTGTTTTGGTTTTCCTTTAATTTTATCATGTATGTACGTATATTTTGTATTTTGTAATTATGTCCTTTAAATCGATTATATGTATGTAGCTAATTTCTTATAATTATCCTTAATTGTAGAGTGTGTTAGACACACTTTGAAAATTCGTCAAGCGAACAATTTTTTTTAATAACAAAACCGCAAGGTCCAATAGAATTGGTAATTAGGAAAGTAAAATACATTAAACCAAATTTTAATGTAAATTTCTGACAAAACTAAAACATTTTCTTCTATTAAAATGTACAACAATAAAGAGTCAGCTGTTTTCTCTTGTAATTTGAGCGGAACTTTTCTGACGTCCGCAGACTATCATGAAAAATACATTAAAATGAAGTCAAGTTTCAATTAAAATTTATTAGTATAACTGTGAAATTGTACCAGAATTTTGTTGCATTGACACACATTTTAATTGATTTTATTAAAAATATAATTGATCTGTTTAAAGCTCTTCAATTAATTGAAGTTTTATTCAAAACTTCAAATTTCGTAATTGGAGGAAATTAAATCGGTTTTCAATATTTTACAGACGTAATTTCCGTTTAAATCAAAAAACTTGCGTTCGACATTCTGAAAAACGCACATTTTAAAAATTTAGACTCTACAGCAATGGTTCTCAAACGGTGGGTCGCGAACAAATTTGTTAAAATCTTAAATTATGGTAAATTTAAACAATTTTTTTTTAATTGTTGTGTTATAAAAATATACAAATACTTTTATTAAAGAAAAAAATTTTTTACTTAAGGTCCCTCCATAATCTCTGCAGTTGTTAATTTCTCGGGATGTCCAATACTTATTTGTGAAATATTTTGGCTGAGTCTGGGATCTGACAGTTCGTTTTCTTTTAACTTTTCGATGCTGATTCCGAATCTAGGTTCTAAATTTTTCTAGAACGTTAGGTTTTTAAGAAAATTAAAGGAAAAATTCATAAAAACGTATTGTTGAGCATTTTGAAGAGCCTTGTTTGTGAAATTTTCGGATGCGTCGGGGATCTGACCACTTTTTTCGATTAACTTTTTAATGATGATTCCAAATCTGGATCCGAATAACGGATCTAGATTCGTGATCGAATAAAATTTCGATAAATACCAAAAATTGGTACATAATTTTGAAAAAAGAACAATCATTACTCCAAATTAAACTTTAAATGCTGCTTCTGAATTTGGTTTCCAAATTTTTCAATTACTTCAGGTTTTTGAAAAAACTGGGTGGGTCGCGAAAAATTTGAAATATTAAAAAGGGGTCGCAAAGCAAGTTAGTGAGAAGCTATGCTCTAGAGGGGCAAAAAGGTTAAAAAAGTACTTTGGTACTTTTTATATCTAATTATTTAATTAAAAATAGCTTAAAATTATAAATAAAGTATGCTTCAGCTGAAAAATAAATTCTTAAAAAGTACCTTTTGGAAATTCTGATTTTAGTGGAGCAAAAAATTGTACTTTTTCTCCATAAATATTTGTTTTTAACCTCTAACAGAAAAAAAAACTTTATAAAAAGTACCTATTGGAAATTTCGATTTTAGTTGTATGTTTTTTCGTTGATTCGTTTTCTATCTCCTTAAATAACTGATCTAGAAATTTTGTAATATAGGTAAAAATATAAAAATCATTCTGACAAAGGTACTTTCTAGAAACTTCCGATTCAAGGAAGTAAGCCAATATTCTTTTCTACTTTTCCTTCGATCTTCGCAAACAATACGCATAAAAACTTGATATTTTTGAATGAAGGCCTTAACAGGGAAAGGTTTTTTGAAAGTTGCGATTCTGAGCAGGCAGAAAGGGATACACAATTAAACTTTGGGACTTTTCAATGTCATAAATTAACGGCCCAAGAAACTTGCAAGAAGGAGGAAATAAACTAGAAATTTTGAGGACCCCTCAGCAAAAAAAACATGCTGAAAAATTCGATTTTGGAAATGGGGCAACTACATGGAAACTTGAAATTTTAAATGCCCAGGGTACATTAGCACAACTGTTTCGTCCCTATTCGGTTTATCACATCTTCTACAATTAGACTCAGAGATGCTTCCGTTTGTAACTCATCGAAATATCGTTCCGGGACCCCATAAAGTTTATATATTATTGATCTGTGATCGGTTTTAAGACATTTTAGCGATGTCCGTCTGTCTGTCCGTCTGTGGAAACAGTGATCAATCCCAAAATATTACACTTATATGACTGAAACTCAACATATTTACTTGTTATTGCCCCGAAAAGTTTAGTTTTGCATTTGAGAAATATCGGTTCAGCGATTAAAAAGTTATGAACGAAAATGTAAGGACAGCTCGACAATTTTGGTACCTTCAACATAACCTAAAAATTCAAAATGCGTTAATTCCGCTGCTAGTTGACATATGTAACAGAATTAAACACCAAATGGTATCTAAGCAAGTACGAACATTTTTTTTTACAAATAAAGAAAAAAAATCGCGGGTTTTTTTCACATTTTTTTTCGCGGAAATTTTTTTTAATCTTTATTTTCTCAAAAGCAAATTCTTTTTAAATAAAGTTTTTTGCAATAATCATTTTTGCATTGTGGAGGGTATCAATACATTCGGCAAGGCCGAATTTAACTTTTTTACTTGTTTGCTTCTAAAATGGTCCCTTTTTCTTAGAGCTCTTGTATGACTCATAAAAGACTCTGAAAAATACATGTCTTAGGGCTCTTTTAAGAATGTTCAAAAAATCATTTTGAATTTTTTAAATATTCATAAATAAGAGTCAAATAAGAAATTTTTAAGACTCCAAATTTGGATACTTGTAAAATTACTCATATTTTGGAGCCTTAAAAGATTCATAATTTATGAGGGATCAGAAAATTGTTAACAGGGTGGTATTTTTTATTCTTATGGAAACTTGAAATTTAAAATGTTGAGGCCCTCAGCAAAAAAATATCATTCTGAAAAAGTATTTTTATACCCTCCAACCACAGTATGGGGGTATACTCACTTTGTCATTCCGTTTGTAACGCATCGAAATATCGGTCGGGGATCCCAAAAAGTATATATTCCATGATCGATTCTAAGACATTCTATGAATGTCCGTCTGTCCGTCCGTCCGTCTGTCTGTTGATAACACAATGCAGTCCAAAATAAAACGGTTAGACTCCTGAGGTTTGGCACAAATATGTCTCATGTTCATAGGCAGGTTAAGTTCGTGAATGGGCAAAATCGGGCCAGGGGGAAAAAAGTTCCCCCTTGAAGAACTGAACCAGCCTCTGAAAAAATGCACTTTTTTACGTGTTTTTTTTTGTATTTTTGTTAAACAAACGAAACATTTGGTATGTTTATCGCGATGTTAAGGTGTCCCCCACTGACCCCATCACCGCCCCCCCAAAAAAAAACGCCCTGAAAATTTTTTAAAATTTTTTTTTTTTACATTTTGGAGGGTATAAAAGATTTGGCACAGCCGAATTTAACACTCTTACTTGTTTAATATCATAAAACAATGGTTTTAGAAACTTGAAATTTTGAATGTAGAATCATCTTATGAAAAAAGTACTTTTTAGAATTTTCCGGTTCGAGGAAAGTTAAATAAA
Source organism: Pegoplata infirma (assembly GCA_963921195.1). Classification (NCBI taxonomy): domain Eukaryota; kingdom Metazoa; phylum Arthropoda; class Insecta; order Diptera; family Anthomyiidae; genus Pegoplata; species Pegoplata infirma. The sequence continues at coordinate 207,837,101 of OY992537.1, read as the reverse complement.
TAACTTTGATACTTTTTTTTGATCTTCGAAAAAATGCATTCTAGAAAAATACTTCTTAGAAGTTCCAAACGAAAAGTGGTCAAATATTATACTTTGGTACTTTTTTAGTCTCCCAAATTAATTGCCCCAGAAATCTCAAACTTAAAATGCGGAAAAATTAGGTTTATGAAATTCCGATTCGAAAAGACAAAAAGGGGAGGAAAAAAAGAAAAATTAGTACTTTTATAAATTCTTGAACTTATTCCCCCAGAATCTCAAAATTTTTCTAGTAGGGTCCTCAAGCAGATGTAACGATTAAGAAAACAACATTTCTGAAAACTCTTCGTTTCATCCTTCATGGTTCACATCTTTTTATCATGGTATGGCAATATAAAAAATGGAAGTATTAGGGGAGATCAACCTCTTTCATTTGCGATTACCAGTGTCATCCTAGGACAAGTACAGATATTTTAAAAATATTTTACAAAATGTATCCTTTAAAACTTTGAAGTCCTTCAAAAAGAAAACAGAATCACGAAATGAAAAACTGTCAATGCAGTTTTACTCCATTTGATCTCTTCTATCAGACGTATGTGACAGTTCATGTTTAATATTGGCTTTCTTTCGGACGGTGTTATATATGAATTTGGGGGTCTTACATATATACTTCACCATACACACTTTGGCAGAGACCAACTTAAAAAATAATAATTTTTCCAAGTCCGATACACCAAAGGAGAGGCCTTCCGAAAATAGCCGGAAGAAACTGTTAAATCTTAGATTTTGTTCTTCTATAACATATTTAAAATTCAGGACAATCGGAGTATAAGCTATGGGATACCTTCTTTGTCAGTATTTGTTTTTCACTTAAAATTTTTCAGTCATACTTCTTTTTTTACAAACCTTTCAAACCAAAGTCAGTCTAAAATTTTCGGGCCTATTCATAGTTATGCCTGGCTATGACTGTCATAAGCCAATTTTATTATTTTTAAACTTTATATTCCCTGTGTTTCTTGTAATCACAGTCATAAAAAGTCACAATATTCTAAATTTCACAGGCTAACAAAATTTGAAAAAGGTTGAAACCCCGGGACTAGAATATACTTTTCTAAGGGCTTGAGCTGCGCTGAGTCCGAATCTGTACTCAGAATTTCTCCATCACATCAGTTTTCGAGATATCTTGGCTTAAATTTTGAAAAAAAAACCCTGTTTTTCGCCATATTCAAGACGTTACAACTGCGCGAGTTAACCTTTATTAATAAATCCTGATATGTAGTCTGAAAGTCGTACTTCATACCTTTAAAATAAATGTTTAGCTCTGTTATATCTTGTTTCTTCTCTAATATATATTGACACGAAGTTTAATCAATTTTAGGTTTTCGCTTTATTCACGATATTTTTCCTATGAATGCAAATTTGCTACATTTCGCCCTTATTTTATGACGAACTCATCACATTCTTAAATTCCCAATTAAAAAAAAAACAAAAAAAAAAGTTTCTCAACTTCAAGTTTTGAGACCAGATTCGGATTCAGCGAATCCTTAGAAAAGTTACCTCTGGTTAATGGGTGAGAAACTTGTTGGCCTTAATTTGATGACCGTCTGGGTAGCAGATCTATTTTTTTTTTTTTCAATTTTTCAAACAAAATTTTAATTTTCTATGATTGTTCTACTAAAACCACATGAAAAAATTGAGTTATAACTGTTTTCTGCGAATATGCCCCTCATTTTATCCCATGCCACAGAGTAGTGTAAGGTACAAATTATTTAAAAACATCTTGTCATCCAAACAATTTAATTTTAACGCTTAAAATAATATTTTGTTTTTGACAATTTCATTTAAAATATCCTTAATTACTTTAAATCCTTTTTTTTTAAATAATTTATTATTATGTATTTGAAAAACATTGTTTTCCCGAATAGTATGTTGTTTTAACTAAAAACAACAAAATTTGTATTATATATAATTTTTTTTTTTTGTATTTATAAGCACATATTATAGATTTTCAATTTAATTACACACGTGTATCTACATTGTACAGAATGTTACGCCTTTTGTTAAAACAATTACTTATTGTTTTCACAACAATACTATTTTGAAAACAAAAACTGAAATGAAAAACACGCATGTAATTACGATAATTATGGTATACATACGCATATTTTAAAATATGCAGACTACTTAGGTAGGAGCTTATTTGACATTACAAGTAAGCTAAAAAGGAATGGCTTAATAAAAAAATTTTAAAATCAACATGAAACTACTAAATATTTGGGAAAATAAATGGTTCAAGAGATGATAATTTTGAATTATTTTAGAAGCCTTAAAGAAAAATCTAGGTAAGGCCCCACGTTGGGCGCCAAAATTGCTTTGTTTTAGAGTTTTGGAAGAATAAGTAATTTATTTTTTATGCCCTCACTCTAGTGATAGAGGTGGCCTATAAATCTCCTGGAGTTGATAGCATAATCTCGGTTGAGATGCAGCAAGTGTCGGACTATATAGCCCCATGGCTGTATAATCTTTACACGACATGCATAAACTGGTCGTATATTCCTTCAAAGTGGAACTATTTGGGAAAATAAATGGTTAATGTTCAAGAGATGATAATTTTGAGTTATTTTAGAAGCTTTAAAGAAAACTTTAGGTGTAGCCCCACTTTGGGCGCTAAAATTGCTTTGTTTTTAAGTTTTAGAAGAATAATTAATGTATTTTTATACCCTCAACTCAAAGAGATTATATATAAATTAATCCTGGTAGCGACGCAGCAAATGTGGGACTATATAGCCCCTTGGCTGATATCTACACGACATGCATAAACTGTTCCTATATTCCTTCAAGTTGGAACTATTTGGGAAAATAAATGATTAATGTTCAAAAGATGATAATTTTGAGTTATTTTAGAAGCCTTACAGAAAACTTTAGATGTAGCCCCACGCTGGGCGCCAAAATTGTTTTTTTTTAGTTTTAGATGAATAATTAATTTTATTTTTATAGCCTCCATTTTAATAAAAGAGGGTATATATAAATTAATCCTGGTTGAGATGCAGCAAGTGTCGTATTATATAGCCCCTTGGCTGCATAATCACTACACGAAAAATTCCCACACAGGTGTGAAGGATTTCAGACCGATGAGTCTGTCTTCTTTTTTTGTTAAAGACAATGGAGCGAATGATAGACTCATATTTGCGTAGAGTGATTGACCAGAGTATGCTTTCGACAAGGCAAAATGCAAACAGCATGGGAAGATCAACGGAAACAGCTCTTTATGAACTCGCTGGTACTTTCGAGAGATTACTTTCCGTAAAGGAGTACACTATGGTGGCCTTTATTGCTATAAAGGGGGCTTTTAACAATTTCATCGCAGACTCGATAATTGTGGCATTGTCTAGTCTGGAAGTTAAGCGTGGAATTGATTTAATGGAGGAAAATCTACATGCCAATAGACGAATTACATCTGAATTGGGAGTGCCGTCATATCTCGATTTTTCAATAGGGGCATACCACAGGGATGTGTTCTTTCGCCGCTTCTTTGGAACCTGGCACTGAATTCAATGCTGTTATCTTTAGAAGCACGTGGTTGTCATGTTGTCGCATATAGCGGTAAAGGGGAAGCATCTGCCAACATTGAGGGACATTCTTCAGGGTTCTCTGAAGGATCTGTCCATATGGGCAAGAGACTGTGGTCTGGGAGTTAATCCAAGTAAAACAGAGCTTGTTTTGTTTACAATGTACCTGATACCAGTGGATATATTGGGTAGGCAGTATGCGGCTACGTTGGCAATTAGACTTAGTAGCACACTGTAATGGAGGAGCAGTGATTGCTGCCACGGCGCGATCTTAAAGAAGATAACAATACTACAAAATGTGGACTGTGCTCCCGCAATGCGAAGTTTCGAGCGCCACTTTACCTCTTCAATTCCATCCAGGGAGTCTTGGATGAGGGGCATTCCGGGTAGTGGAGCCCCTGTACATTTTTACGCGGATGGATCGAGGCTGTACAAACAAGTGGCTTTGGAGTCTATTCAGAAGAGCTTGAATTGAGCTTGGCTGAAAGATTGCCAGATCATTGCAGGCAGAGATGCTGGAAATAAAGGAAGTGGCTGACTGGTTGAATTGCAGTGTCTTGTCTACAACTGCAGTCAACATCTATTCTGACAGTCAAACCGCGGTAAAGTCACTGCAGTCAATGTTTCTGAAAACAAGATCTGCCCTTAAGTGCTGCACGTCTTTTAATGAGATGACCAAGCAGTTTGACATACGACTCGTATGGGTTTCAGGGCACATAGACATTCCAGGGAATTGCAAAGCTGATGAGCTTTTACGACTGGAAACTATTTTACAGGTTTCAAAAGAATTGGAATGTGTTAGTGTGCCTTTAGAAACTTGCAAGCCAAATTCACGGTTTTTTTCGTGACGGAAACCGATCAGAGTTGGGCAAATAGATGAACGTGTGAGACAACACCATATATTTGGCATAAGTGAGCTTTTATTGCTTCCTAGAGGAGAGATTTCTAAGGTGGTTGTTAAAACTACCGGTAACTGTTTTATAGGAAAGCATGCAGAGCGTTTAAATGAGTCGTCAAATGACTTTTGCCGGAGTTGCATGAATGAAGAGGAGTTGGAAACTACACTCAAAAAAATACGTCAGTAAAAAAGTTTGTAAAATGGTTTGTAACCCAACTTTACAGGTTTTTTACTAATTCTTACTAAAAATTATTTTTTAGTAGTTCTTTTTTGTAAACTCGCGTTACAAACTATTGATTTTTTACTGATTTTTTAAAAATTTTTTCAGTTAATTTTTTAAAAATTATCCTACAAAATTTTGATATTTTTTTTGTAAATTTTACAAAATTAGTTTGTAAATTTCGTATTTTTTTCTAGAAAAAAAGAAATTATAATTAAATATTACAACAAAGGCTTTGGATTTTAATTTTTTTTACACATACATTATGATATGCAAAATTCAAAAGCAAGGCGCCAGCGAGCTGGTATTTTTATTAATTTTTACAACCGGGTTTTAAAATTTATTTTACAGAAATTGTACAGAAAAATTTAGTAATACTAATTTTTTTAGTATTTTAAAGATTACTAATTTTTGAAAACCAAAGTTTGTAATGGTAACTGAAAAAGTTATCGGGCACAAATTGAAAACTTTATTAGTAATGGTAACAGACTTTTTTGTAAGGAATACTAACATATTTTTATGAGTGTATCAAACTTTTCACCTGCCATTGCCTGCTCAGAGACTTGCTTCACTGGGATCTAGGAAGCAGCACGATCATTCTGATTTGTAGGATATCAAAATTCAATATCTAAGTAATTTCATAATAAGCTCACATTGGTTTAACGGCATGGACAAGTAGGGCAGGGATAGTCCCGTGGTATCACAACTGATATCAGAGTCTATGTGTGCTGACGTAAGTAGAACGTCAGCATCTACTTACAACCTGTATCGCGACCTTAGGACAACAAGGTCCTATTTGTGCCTATTTTTTTAAGCAAATAGAACCTTGTTCCCCAAATGACTCGATATATAAGTTCATTCCGGCGTCATTCCGTTTGTAACACCTTGAAGTATTGATGTAGGAACCCATGATCTTCGATCGATATTATGTCGATTTATCGATCTGTCTGTTAAAAACACGATAACTTTTGAAAGACTTTACTGAGGATGCTGAAGTTTGCCGTATATGTTTGTTATTAACCTCGACAGGTTGGTATTGCATTTGAGCAAATTCGGTCCAGTGGTTCAGAAGTTAAAAGCAACTTTCGGCAGAGGGCTTACACGAATTTACGTGTTAAGAAACACGTTAGCTTTCGAAAGACGATTCTGAGGCTGCTTAATCTTGCCATATATATTTTTCATTCATTGGTCTGGTGTGTATTGAATTTCAGCAAAATCCGCCAAGTGGTTTAAGAGATGAGCAAACCCGTGAATTTCAGATTGGTTTCACCTTGAATTCACGTGTTTAAAAACCTGTTAAACAAGCTTTAAAGATACCAGTGTCTTTAAAACTTGTTTATAATATTTTTGTTATTCAAAATAATTTCTACTCAAGAAATTCACTCGTAAAACATTCTACACTAAAAAAAAAAAATTTTGTCATTTTTTTTTTTTGTACAAAAATTTCTAAAAAAATGTTACTGAAAATAAATATTTTTAATAAAAATTCTTTAATTTTTTTACGTTAAAAGTTTTAGTCACTTAAAAAGGACATTTTTGAGAGTTTTTATGAAAAACTACATTAAAAAATCAAATTAAAATTAAGAAACTACAAATCTTTATATTAGAGCCCCAAGCTGGGCGCCAAAATATTTTAATATATTTTTTTTTTATTGGTTTTTCATATGACCAGATTAAGAAATCAAATTTAAATATCTGGACGCGAGTTGGAGCAAATCTAGCTATGTCTTGTAGTACCAAAAAAAATAAAAATTTTTTTGGGATTTCGACCTGCCTCTCTCTATCTCTACCGTCATTTTTAAAGATAGATGGAAAACATTTTTAAAAAATCAATCAAGGATCATGGTCGTATACCGAGATCTTTTAAGGATAAAAACTCGTTTTTTTGCATACAAATTTAAAATGTAAAGAAAATATTTAAAATAATATATTTTGAGTTGGTTTATTCTAGCTCGAGGCCGTTATTTTATTTACTAATTAAAACTTTGACATTCTCATAGAATAATTTTCAAGAAAATTTTTTTTTGTTTAAAATTTATTTGTGTTGGTAATTGCAAGACTTAATTGACACGTGTTTCGGAATTTGTCAGATTCTATTCTCAAGATTATATAAATAGTCTTAAATAGTCATGCACCTAGACCGTTATCATTTAAGGACATAAAAATCGTTTTTAAATTTTAAAGCAATAGAAAATATTTCTTTACCCTTCAAAAATAAATACTACTTTAATACATTAATAAATATTTATGGAAATTTAATGGCTGAATATATTATTTATAACCAAATTAATAATCCTTACATAAAACATTGACTGATGTGAAAGGTGGTTCAGTTGAAAAACAGATAAAGGACACTTTTTTTTAATTTAAAAATTAATTTAAACCTTTTCATTTATATATAATCATTTGATTGTCAAAACTTTACAAAAGGCAAAGTGTTATTTAAATTTCAGTTATTATTTGGAAACTATTTTTTTCCCCTATAATTTTTTTTAAATATCAATTGCAATTGAATTGTCTGTATTTGTTATTAATGATCCTTTGTACAGTTTAATAATTCTAATTTCAGTTAATTGAACACATGTCATGTGGTAAAAGTTTTTTTTTCACTTTGTGTTAGTTTTTTATAAAAAAAAAGTATTTACAAAACTTTTTTACACGAGTAGTTAATATTTTCTAGTAATTATGGTTAATTAGATTAAATATTGTGGTAATTATAATGTAATTTAGTTGGTAACTAAAAATAAAGCTATATTAATGTATTTTTTTTTGTTAAGGATACTATATTAAATATTAAACAAATAACGATTAAATCAATGTAAGTATGTAGTGTTATTTTCGAAATGCTAGATAAAAAAAATAGTTAATAACATATTGAAATTTACTTTTATTTATTTAGGAGAAACATGCAGTTAATAAGTAATTTGAAAATATGTTAAATATAGCAAATATTTAAGCTTTGTTTACACCAGACATGTGCACGAATGCATTTAAAAGTCGTTTAGAGACATTCTAAATATTTAGGATGAAAATAACTATTCTATTCTTGCAGTTCGAAACGAATGAATAATGTTTTCTTGTAATGAAAAGAAATAAACGAGTACAGTATTTGAGAACTAGAAATATTCTAAAATACTGTACTCTGAAGCGAATAGATCAAATGATTTTTTCAAAAAAAAAAATTTTTTTGACAATTCTTTTTTTTAATTTTTTTTTTTTTTTACATTTTTTATTAATATCATATTTTCACTCACTTACCGAAGGAATATTTTCATTTTCAAAAACTTCGTTAGTTCACTCACGGCATAACCAAAATTTAAAATATAAATAACTCGAAATTTTTTGCTCAAATTACTTTCGGGTGTTTTTTCAATTTTTTTTTTTTTTAAACAAGATGTGTGAACTTTTTTTAAAAAGAAATTTAGATTTAAAAAAAAATTATTTAAAACATTCTAAGTGCTCAGTGTCTATTAAAAATATTATACAACACGGTGTAATTTTTAGAATCACTACTATATCACTCTAGAAAGGAATGTCTTTTACATTCTAAGCGTTCAAACAATAAAATTTTCATTTCTTTGTTACACATCATTCTAAAAATTCTAATTCGCTAACACTGTCCTCTAAAAGTGGTGTACTCTGAAGCGAATCGGTGTAAGCGAAGAAACGAATATATCCGTGCACATGTCTGGTTTACACCATAATTACAAGGAAGGTCTTTCACAGGGCACCCCCCGATTGTCCTGAAACTTGAATATGGGAATGAGGGGGGAAAAATAAGAGCTGCCTGTTTTTGTTTTAGCTGCCCAATATTAAATTTAAAAAAGGGTTGCCACCTTATGAAAAAATAAGGACTTTTGGGAAAATCAGTGTAAAAGCCGAAATAGCAGGAATTTTGCCAAACGAAAAAATACGGGTCAGCTTAATTTTGATAGAGATTGTTATATATGATTTTGCGGTCGTAGGTATATACATCTCCATAAATACTACCCCAACAATTATACATTTTTGACAATAACGAACGAAGCCGAATTTGGGCATGATTGGATAGTGATACACTATTGGATAGGATTTTGACAGTGAATAAAATTCATAAATTTTTTGCGAATTTTACTATTATTTGCAATTCAAAGAGTCGAATGTTTTTTTTTACATATTTTAAAAATTTTTTGAGCCTAAAAATATGCACTTCTTTTTATACAAAACATCTGTCTATGTAAACGGACTAAAAACGATGAAGGTCATGTATATAAATCAGTTTATGGAAATTAAAGCATCTCTTAACCAACGAAAGAACCCTATTAAAATTTTAACAAAAGGTCCATACTTAGATATCCCAGCAAAAAACTTCGCTTACCAAGTAATTAACTTAGGGGGTTAGCAAAAATATGAGTAACCACACTCAAAAAAAAATTCATGTCAAATTACTATAAAAAGTTTCGTAATCCCAATTTACCAATTTATAATTTATGACAGTTATACTTGTTTTTTAACAAATAATTTTCAAATGAAATTTGCATTTTTTTTTTGTAATTTTACAGTTTTTCTTGTAATTTTATAAATTTCCAAGTTTTTTTTTTCAAAAAAATCTGGTAAATTTACAAGAATTCCTTGTTAGTTTTATTTGGCCAAAAAAATTGTAAATTTACAATTTTATTAGAAAAATTTTTGTAAAATTACAAAAAATGATCGTAATTTTTACTAGGAATTCTTGTAAAATAGGAGGTAGCAAAAATCAAGTACAGTTACGAAACCTAGTTGTAAGTTTTATCTTGTCAAATAAATGGTAAATTCACACTTTCATTGGTAAAAAGCTTGTAAAATTACAATTAAAATTCTTGTCAAATAGGAGATAGCAAAAAAAAAGTTGCAAACTTTTCATGTCATTTTACAGGCGTTGTTTTTTGAGAGCAGAAGCAGCAAAAAATTAGTTTTTTTTACCTTTTTTGAGTTTGATGAAGCATCACGAAAAACGACATTTTACAAATTTCGAAGAAAGTTACAGATCCTTTTGCTCTAAAAACTCCATATTTAAAATTTTAACTAAATTACTATGTAACCCGTGCCGCGGGGAGTTAAATTTTGTTCCCGAAAAAAAATGTTGGTTTGAATTTTTTTGTGCTAAACTTAGCCTACAAGCGGCAAGGGTTAAAACTGCCCGATTTGGTTACAAATTAAATAACAAATTAAAGTTTTTAGACCAAAAGGAACCATAATTTTTTCGGCAATCGAAGAAATTCGAAAAAAGGATTTTTCGTGATGCTAAAAAATATTTTTTTGGTTTTTAAGACACATTTCAAAACACGGTAAAGATGTCACTGATTTTTACAGAAAAAATATCATTTGGATCAAACTAGGTGTAATTTCAAATTTTTCTGCCTTAATCAACAATTGTGAAAATCTGCTGATTTTTCTGCTGAAATCGGCTGATTTTTCTGCTGTCTTGAAATATTGGTATGCTGATTCAACCCAGCTTATCACGGCAGAAATTTAGCAAACCGCGTTTGCTAAAATCAGCAGAGTTCTCATATGCCTCAAAAGAGAGTTTTAATTTTGACTGTACCTTAGTAGTTTTCGATTTTAAAAAACAATGATATTATAATAATAAAAAATAATCATTCTGAAAAGAGTATTTCTTGGAATTTTCGATTCTAAGGAACAGTAAAGGACTTGAGGGGTATTATTGGTACTATTTCATAGATATTGAACTTAAAACTTCAAAAATTAAAAATTTGATATAAAGAAACATACAGTATAGAGGTATACTCACTTTGTCATTCCGTGAGTAATGCATCGAAATATCGGTCTAGGACCCCATAAAGTGTATATTTTGTTGATCGGTGATCGATTCTAAGATATTCAAGAGATGTCCGTTTGTAGAGGACACGATACAGTCAAAAATTAAAGGCTCCTGAAGTTTGCAACCATTATGTCTCATGGTCATAGACTGGTCAAGTACGGATATGGGTAAAATCGGACCAGGGGGGAAAAAAGTTCCCCTTAAAGAACTAAAACAACACCGAAAAAATAAAATTTTTTTACATATTTTTTTTTTAATATTTGTTCAACAAATGAAAAATTTTTGTGCCATATGAAGTTCATCGACCTGTATTTGAACCAAGGGGACAGCGTTGCCAATTTAGCTTTTTTCCCGCTAGATTTAGCTTTTTTTTTTAATTTTTCGCGGGAAAATTTTGCATTTAGCTTTAAGCGGATTTTTTTAGCTTTTTTTGAAAATTTTTTGGCTTTTTTTTAGCTTTTTTTAGACTTTCTTTAGACTTTTTTTAAACTTTTTTTCATTAAATATCAATGTAAAAAGAGAAGAAACATAAATTTTTACTTGAAAAATTTCTAGTTGTGTTCAAAAACACAACTATATTTCAGAAACATCTAACTATTTATATTTTAAAGATTGTCTAAATGAGTTTTAGGAAGTTTTTTTTTAATTTAATTTTTTTTTTCAGAATTCTAATAAGTAATTTAATAAAAATTTTTAAAATGTATTTGGAAATTTCTTAAATATAAATTTGAGAAAATGAAAATTTTTGGAACATATAAAGAAGATTCTAAAACTTATTTAGTATTTTGTGAAATAAAATTAAAAATTTTTAAAATATAAATGAAGATTTCTGAAATGTATTTGTAATTTTTTTTAATATTGTTCCCGTGTAAAAAAATAATTATATCAAAACATATCTCCTTTGATAAAAACATATATGGATCATATTTAAATGGATGTAATCAGATCTACATCATATATATTCATATCTGCTTCAGATATTTTTTGATCCGTAAATTGAGTCTATCTGACAATTTTACATATATGCACATTAGGGTGGCAGCGAAATGTATGGAGCAATTTTTTTGTATTAATATTGATGTCTCCCGGGCGGAATATTGTGCCACATGGTCTAAAACTGATGTGGAAAAAATTTCAGCCAAATCGGATAACTTTAACCCGTGCCCCTTTGAGGTCAAAGTTCAAATGATAAAAAAAAATTTTTCCATACAAGCAAAAAATTTTTTTTTTCGATTTTTTTTTTTTATTTTTTAATATTAGTTAGCTTTATAAGCTTATTAACAACAAAAAATTTCATTTCGATCGGACAAGATTATCAGTTTCAAAAGTGACTCTGAAAAAAAATTTGCAGGCTTGTTAGAAGCTTACTCTAAAAAATTTTCAAAAAAATTTTTTTTTTAGTTTTGACAAGCATACATTAAAGACATTTTGTCGCTCTTAATAACAGGTTTTTTTTTTAAATTTTTGTAATGTCGTAATTTTGTTTTTTAATAGGGCCAAAAACTAAATTTTTGCAGCTTTTGGCCCCAATTTAGAACAAAACTTCGATGTCACAAAAAAAAAATAAAAAGAAAAACTGTTATCAAAAGCGACATAAAATCTTAAATGTGTGCTTGTCAGAGCTAAAAAAAAGTTAGTAAGCTTTATTAGCTTATTAACAACAAAAAATTTCATTTCGATCGGACAAGATTTTCTGTTACAAAAGTGGTCTTGAAAATAAAAAAAATTTAGACTGTCTTGAGACAGCATACTCTTAAAAAAATATTTTTTTTTGTTTTTAAAAGTTTACAAAATAGCTTGCGTTTGTTTCTCTTGATAATACATATTCCAAATCTATCATTTTTTTCTTTCTGGGACATTGTGATCATGCTCTTAAATAGGGCCAAAAACTGCATTTTTCCAGTTTTTTACCCCAATTTAGAACAAAAATGCGATGTAGAAAAAAAATTAAAAATAAAAAATTAAAAAACCGGGTATTAAGAGCAACAAAAATTCTTTAATGTGTGCTTATCAAAACTAAAAAAAAAAATTTTTTTGAAAATTTTTTAGAGTAAGCTTCTAACAAGCCTGAAAATTTTTTTTCAGAGTCACTTTTGAAACTGAAAATCTTGTCCGATCGAAATGACATTTTTTGTTGTTAATAAGCTAATAAAGCTAACTAATATTAAAAAATAAAAAAAATAAAAAATCGAAAAAAAATTTTTTGCTTGTATGGAATATTTTTTTTTTTATCATTTGAACTTTGACCTCAAAGGGGCACGGGTTAAAGTTATCCGATTTGGCTGAAAATTTTTCCACATCAGTTTTAGACCATGTGGACCAACATCTCCCACCTGGGAGATGTTGAAAATCCAAAGTTGAAATTTAGCTGCCACCCTAATGCACATATCTGAAAATGTCTTTTTTAGAAAATACAAATTTGTATTTTCTGAAAAATTGTTGGGAAAGTGTCGACGTATTTACAAACTGTTTTTCTAAATATTCAGAAATTATTAAAGAAATTTCCACTTCCAATTTTTCCCAAATTTCTAAACTTTATTTGAAAATGTAATTCAAACAATTTGAAATACATTCTGAAATGCAATTGAAAAATCCCAAAAAAAAACTAAATTGAATTCAAAAATTCCTTTGATTTATTTGGAAATTTTGTAGACAATGTTTTGAAATTTCTGAAATGCACTTTGAATTTGTTAACGTTAAAGATTTTCTTGATTGTATTATTTTTAATCTTTATTAATATGTACCTACATTCGAAATTTTCGGAAACATAATTTTTTTCAAATTTATATTTGTTAAATTTTAATATTTTGTTTATTAATAAGCATAATTTTAGTCCCAAATATGCTATAGATGGAATAACATATCTTTTTTTTGCAATTCAATTGTAAAATTGAAGAAAAAGCTAATTTAAATTAATTAAAAAAAGTTTAGCTTTATTTTTTAGCTTTTTTTCAAATTTTTTAGCTTTTTTTAGCGGGTTTTTTGAAAAAATCTAGCTTTTTTTGTTTTCAAATTCTGGCAACGCTGCAAGGGGATTAGGGAATGATATTTTTACGGCCCGTGTCCTTTCAAGGGCGTGGTTATAGAAAATAATACAAAATGATAAAAGTGAAAATATTGTAATAAATGAATTTATGTTCCCAACCGACTCCCACCAAAAAAATCGCTCCTGTTATTTTTTTAGTATTTTATGTTTTTAAGGGTATTATAGATTAGGCACAGCCTAATTTAACACTCTCACTTGTTTAATTTATTTAATTTATGTTATGTGGAAAAGAAAGAGGTTAATTAGAACGAAATTAAATAGAACAGAGAACGATATGGAATTGAAGAGGGAATGAAATGGAATTATTTTTTTCCTCAAAGTTTAAAACTTGTTTTCTCTCAAAAATTTTTATTGGAACGAATATGAAAGAATTAAACGTCCAATTTTTTAACTGTTTTGGATAAGAGAAGGATAGGGCTTTTTACGTGTGTAAATTGGTTGTTGTGATAATTTTTCTAAAAAAGAAAATTAAGATTTTGCATGAAATTGCCGTTCAGACAACCCAGGCAAAAAAAAATATATAAATAAATAAACAAACATACATACTGAGAGGTCGCGTATCATTATTTTATAGGTTTTAGGCCCCCTGAATTCGAATTTGACCTTGAAATTGCGCTATCTTATTAAGTTTTTGATATATCAATTTATATTGAATATCTCAAAAACCTGACGCGATAGAGCAATTTAAAGGTCAGATTCAGCGCGCCAAAAACTTTAAAAATATTGTACAAGACCTCTTACGATAAATTTATTTTTTTTGCCTGGGTTATCTGAACGGCGATTTCCTGCAAAATCTTAATTTTCTTTTTTAGAAAAATTATCACAACTTTGTCAATTCTTATCTAATTTTTTCAGGATAATGCTCATCATATTCAGAATTAAATTTTCTTTAAAAATACGTTCCTAAATATAAAGGTTGTTAAACGAACTATAGCAGAAAAAAATCGATAAACTCAAAAATTTGAAAAAAAAAAATAGCAAAAAATTGATATTATAGAAAAAATCAATAGATATGTTTCTTATATGTGTAGACCAATTCACACACATGGAAAGCCCTATCCTTCTTCTATCCAAAACAGTTAAAAAATTTATAATCGGTTGAAAATTTTCTGAATTACACAAGGTTTAGAGCAAAGTCCCAAAAAAAATATTTTTTTGACAATAACTCAAAAATTTGAGGGTATCTGGCAAGTTTAGTGGGCATTTTTGTGATCTCCTGTCAAAACCAACAGCCTATACCATGTCACATCAGAAGTATTTTTTCACTATAGCGCAGTGTAATTGTTATTTTATTTCTCCGATATTTCGAAATTAATCGAATTTCATCCTCAGGGACACTTGTAAAACTTAAAGCTATAGATGTTTTAACATCGTCGTATGGTATTGCACTGCAATGTTAAAACATCTATAGCTTAAAGTTTATTTTGTTTGTGTAATTTTTACAAGTTTCCCTGAGGATGAAATTCTATGAATTTCGAAATATCGGAGAAATAAAATAAAAATTATTTAAAACAACAGACCTTGAGCTCATTTATTTTATTAACATTATATTAAATAACGTTTTTTCACCAAAGTAATGAACATTTTCCAACTTTAGATACAATTTAAGAAAATTGTGGAAAAATAATAAACTGGCTTTGATAAAATGTTCTTGAAATTTCTTTGTGCCTGTTTCTTTATATTTGAAAAAAAAAAATCTTAATATTATTTTTAATTATAAAACGAATGAAGCAGTATTAAATATCAAAATGTAAACCCCTTTCCCCCAAAAAAATTCCTTGAAAACTTCAGTGAATCATCATCATAAATTTCCAATTAAATTAATTTTAAATTTATATACACTCAAATTAAATGACATTGAAAAATATTCAAATATTCTCCCCCCTTTTATGTAAAAAAAATAAAATAAATATAAAACTACTAAATACTTAACAAGCACAGAATTTATATGAATTATTTTTTAGTAATTTGAAACCCAGCAAGGATGTGTTAAAATAAATGTTTTTTAACTAAATTAAAAAAAAACTATATGAGAGAAAAATATTTAAACTAAACAAACACTAAACTAACACACACATAAAAGAACTGCGCCTTTAATGAAATACACTGGGAAAAAAATGAGGATGTGGGAAAATCTGATGGGGAAGAAAAATCAACAAAATCCCCAAAGAACTTTCTTTTAGGCCATACTGCATTCGTCATGAAATTAGAACAGCAACTTATCATGTAAAATGCCACAATGGACTATTTTAAGTTTGAGCGCCATGGACTTGCCTAAAGAATTTCCTTATTTTAGGCTTGTAAAACCCACCCTCAGCTCAACCAATGTAAAAATTTATTAGACCTGACTGATCTTTTAAGATCTAATTTTATCAATTGTATCTGATCGGATGTATTATGTCCGAGATTTGTCCTCAATTTCAAGAATTTCCTTATTTTAGGCTTGAACAACCCACCCTCAACTCAACCCATGTAAAAACAGATTAGATCTTACTGATCTTTTAAGATCTAATTATATCAATTGTATCTGATCAGATGTATTATATCCGAGATTTTTCCCCAATTTCAAGATCTAAGTAGATCTGATCAGTAATTGTATCTGATCAGATCTCGCAAATGGGGACAAATCTCGGATATAATAAATCTGATAATATACAATTGATATCATCAGATCTTAACAGATCACATCATATCTAATCGATATTTACACAGGTATGTTAAAAAAATTAATTTTGATAAAAAATTATTTTTTTTTTAAATTTCTGCAAAAAATTTCTTTTTTATGTTATAAAATATGTCTGAATTTGTTTATCTACCATTCGGTATCCAATTCTGTTCCTATATGTCAACCAGCAGCCGAATTGAAGCATTTTGTATATTTAGGTTATGTATGTAGCAACATTTTTGAGTTGTCCTTACATTTTCGTTCATAACTTTTGAACCGCTAGACCAATATCGCTCAAATGCAATACCAAACTTTTCAAACTAACCACAAATAAATATTGCAAATTTCAGTCATATCTGTGAAATATTTTAGCCGTGAATGACATTTCAACAGACTTTTTTTAAGCACAATTTCTGGAAACCAGTTTTTCTATTTCTCCTTAAATTTCTTTTAGTGCATTTCGTCCATAGTATAACTAAAATAGAACATCAATGCAGTTTGTTAGTCGTTTGTCTTCGTCACTTTGTTATAAAAGAAAAATTACAAAACTTTATATAAAAAAAAAATAATGCTAAACATTGTCATAGAACATATGTTCATATTGAAAAGTTTCAAATTACCATAAGACTCCCTCTATAATTTGTTAAAAAAATAAAGAACTACAACCAAAGCACATTCATATTCTGCTTTAAATTTAAATTTCTAAAAAAGAAACTACAACTTTACATTATTTTATATTTCCTGTAATGCATAAATTGGAATTTGTATTAATTTTCTATTTTTTTTTTCTTTAATTTCTTTTCATTACAGAGGGTATTGTTTCATATAGTATACCCAAGGGTGTACAACGTGGCATGGAAGTCGATTTATCGGATAAAACCTATGATGGCTATGAACAGGGTGATCGTTATGTTGATGGTTTGGGTCAATTGGTTGATGGCCAAAAAGGAAAAGATAATTTCCGTACGGACATACATGGTTTTGGTAAAGGTTAGTACACAAAATATTTATAAACAAAAAAAAAAAGTTAAAAATTTTTTTTTAGCACTAGGAAATTAGAAAAACAAGTGTTGTGATAAAGGTTTTTAAATTATTTTTTTTAAGATGATAACAAATTTTTATTAGTTGAAGCGCCCGGTGTTGCCCGGATTAACTCAGATATTAATTTCTAAATAGATTCTCCTAGACGTCATCTATAGGGTCCATTCATGTATAATAATTTCCTCATGGCAAAACATACATTCCTATGTGCCGTAATATTTAACTGAAATGAAGAATGTTGTTAATAACTTTCACCCAGCACCATCTAGCGGGTCCAAACTTTATCAAGAAACTTAGTTTTGTTTAATAAATATATCTTGTGAATTTTAGCTAAATTGTACCATAAATACAAAAAATGAAATTACAACAACAGCGCCACCTATCGGGTGAAAATTTTACCAGGAAACTTATTTTTGTTTAAAAAATATATTTTGTGAATTTCAACCAAATCGTACTATAAATACCAAAAATTTAAATATTGCGACAACAGCGCCACCTATCGGAATTTAACTTAAGAGAAACCTAGCTCCAGACTTAACTAACATATTGTCCAAGTTTAGTGGCAATCGGTCCAGCGGTTCTTAAGTTCTAGTAACACGTACCCTGCACAAATGTTTTTATATAATAAGAAGTTGGGATGAGATTTTCATGCACTAAAAAATTAAAAATATGCGCTTAAAATATGCGCTGAAAAATTCAAAATATGCACTAAAAAAACCTAAAAATATGCACTAAAAAACAAAATTTGTGCAATAATAATTTTGTTTTCATACGAAAAACTTTAATCTTGTTTTCATACATTCAAAACTTTATGTAAGCAAGATTTTTGAGAAATTAAAACAATCTATAAAAAAATAAAAAAGAAAAAAAAAATATTTTGTCTTTATAAATTTTACAAATAAATAAATTTTAAAAACTGTTTTTGAAACAAATAAATTTTAGGTTGTGTTTTTGCTAATTTATGCCAAAAATATGCAAAAATATGCAAAAAATATGCACTAAAAGTTTAAAATATGCACAAAATATGCATTTAAAACGAAAATATGCTAAAATATGCATTATCAACAAAATGCCATTGTAACGCAAATTTCTTGATTCGGAAAGATAATTGGTCGAATCGGTAATAGTGCCAAAAATTCTGAGTTTCGAAAAATCTAGAGAAGACCTTGACACTAAAAATGTTTACGATTGGGCTACTGCAATAAACATGGAAATATTGGTTTGCTGAATTTTTTAAATTTTAAATTCCTAATTTTTGATTCCATTTTTTGAGCACTCTATTTATTTTGAATAATTTTTTTATACCCTCCAATACATACTCACTTTGTCATTCCGTATGTAACGCATCGAAATATCGATCTAGGACCCCATAAAGTATATATATTATTGATCAGTGATCGATTCTAAGACATTCTAACGATGTCCGTCTGACAGACGGACTGACGGACGGACGTCAGTCCGTCTGTGGAAGACACGATACAGTCCAAAATAAAAGTGCTAGACTCCTGAAATTCGGCACATGTATGTCTTATGTTCATAGGCTGGTTAAGTTTGGAGACGGGCAAAATCGGACCAGGGGGGAAAAAGTTCCCCCTTGACGAAGTAAACCAACCTCTGAAAAAAGGTAGCTTTTTATAGGTTTTTTTGTATTTTTGTTAAGCAAATGAAACATTTTTATACATGAAAAAGTTCAAAGTCCTGGACGTGGACCAAGGGGATTTGAAAATTACTTTTTTTTGGTCCGCCGCCTTTTGTGGGCGTGGATATTAGCAAATAATTTATTTAATGATGAAATTGTATATCTTTTGTACAAAAAGCATAGTAATTAAATTCTTAAACATTTTTGACCAGAGAGAAGGTTTCCCCAAGGACCCCCAACAATCACCCCCCCCATCCAAAAAAAAACGCCCCTGCAGTTTTTTTTTTATTTTTTTTTTTTTAACGTTGGAGGGTATACAAGATTCGTCACAGCCAAATTTAACACTCTCACTTGATTTTATTCCGAAAGAAACAAATTGCGGAAAGGAACAAATTTTTGACAAATGGTCGAGATAAACATAGACATTTTGAAATGTCGCCCAAGTAGGGGCCTGATTCCGAGTCGTTAAGTGAAAACTTCTGTCAACGAGAGAGAGTCGGATGAAACTGATGATATTAACCCAAACGATTTAAAAAAGTATCAACAAACCGAACAAACCGATTCGGCCGGTTTGTCGCTTTTTTGTAATCATATGGGAGCAAAACTCAAAAAAATTGCTTTAGCTCAGTAGAGTGGTTAAAAAAAAGTTTTTTTCAGCGTTCTCATCCCTCTACTTTATGGACAAAATAACAATAAATTTAGGGGGGGGGGAGGTTGTGAGACCGCAAAGAAACAAATATTTTTTTGCAAAATGAAAAAATATTTTTTTGCAAAATGAAAAAAATATTATATAAAGAAAAAAATATTTTTTTTGCAATTTTTTTTACAAATCTGAAAAAAATAGGCAAAATTTATTGCACCAAATAACATTAAATGGAGAGGGGGAGGGGTAGACCACATAGAAAAAAGTATGTTTTATATGCACTTCGGATGTAAAATGAACATTTTTATAACCTACACCACTCTGTGGTACAGGGTATAATGAGTTTGTGCTGATGTTTGTAACTACCCGAAATATTGGTCCTAGACCTACCTTCAAGTATACCGATCGACTCAGAATTACATTTTGAGTCAATTTAGCTATGTCCGTCCGTCCGTCTGTCCATCTAACGGTTTAAGCACGATACAGGTCGCAATTTTTAATCAGTTGACTTAAAATTTGAAACTTAAGCATCTTTTGGCCAAATCGGCCAAATTGGCAAAAATTGATCCATGTTAAGACCGAGCCCCCATACAAACGCCCCTTTGGATAAGGCTTAAATGACTCTTATAACCGTATTAAAATTTACCACGTCGTCAAATTTTGTATGCCCAAATCATCATTCCAAATTTCAAAGAAATCAGGTCAGTCCTTGTGAGAGTCTCCATACAAACCACCTTCCTGATATTAACATAACTCCCTCAAAATTCATAAAAACTGAAATATTTGATTAAAATTTTATTTTTAGGTGTTAACTTAAACTTGTTCATTGGTAACCTAATTAAATCGGAATATACTTAATTGGACCATTTTTGGACTTTCTCCCTCATATAAAAATTTCGACCGATATTCAGTTAAATCGGTCTATTAAAAAAAAAAAAAAAAAAACAATTCTACTAAAATTTGATCTGTGTGTGTTTTTTACACTAAATAAAGATCTAACAAAAAATAGATCCAATCGGTCCATGTTTGGACTTGAGACCCATTTTCCGGAAAACACTGGTGTAGGGTATCATATGGTCGTTCTTGACCGACTATAACTATCTTACTTGTTTTAAAATATTTTTTTAAATATCTGTTAACGAAGTTAAATTTGGACACGACTTATACACCATTGGAAAAACCTTCAAATCTGTATAAAATTTTCCTAAAGTTTCTTTTAAAGAAATGTGAAAAATCCTCTAAAAACGAAAAATCCCGTTTTCCCCTTCCTTTTTGACCCGCTAAATGTAAGATTGAGCTGCTAAGAAAAACAGGCAGCTCTTATTTGCCTCCCTTCTTTCCCATATGCAAGTTTCAGAACAATCGGTAGGTGGCCTGTAAAAGACCTTCCTTGTGAGAGTAAAGTCTATTATGTATAAATATTTTAGTTTGAAAATTAGCATTTGTCATTTAAATTCCCTTTGCTACTTGCACTAGGGTTTTTGTATTTGCCAAATTGTCTTGACAATGGAATCTGACAAATTCAGAAAAAAACGTGTCGACTAAGTTTGGAGAAAATGACCAACATAAATGAATTTAAAACAGAAAAATAACTTTTATTTGTAAAAAATCAAAAATTTTGGTGGAAGTTTTCTAAAAATCCAAAACTTTGATCGAAGGTGTTACGTGGTAAAATGACCGGATAGTCTCAAACTAAGTTTATATCAAATATTGTCTCAATCTCTATGAAAGGGCCAAGGAAAGAGCCTTTCTTGAATGCACACATCAGAATATAGAAGCATTAACCGAATTTTGGGTTGATGCAACTAAATGTTTCAGTAGGAAATTTATTTTTCTGTGAGTGAATTAATATTTTAATTTAAAAAGCAGCGCATTTGTATTTACTAGAAAATGCTTAATAAAATCTTTATTTAAATATTAAAATGAGAAGCTCAATTAAAGATTTTTATGTGGTTTTTCTTTGAAAATCAAAATAAAGTTTGTTTATTTATAAATTTCATAAATCATGATTGTGCATGTTTATTTTTGTCCTTGTATACATTTTTTTTTTGTGATTAATAACAAATGATTACAAAAAGTTTAATAAAAGTTTAAATATTGTTTTGTCAAAACTTTTTTTTTCAACTATTAGGGGGATAGAAAAGTAACAGCGTAAGTTAAATAAAACGATATTAAAAATTATTGCAACAACGCTGTTTCCAATAGAAGTTAAAACAAGTAAAAAAGCTAAATTCGGCCTTGCCAAATGTAGTGATACCCTCCACAATTTCAAAAAGGTTATTGCAAAAAACTTTATTTAAAAGGAAATAACTTTTGAAAAAAAAATTCCGCGAAAAAAAAAATTTGGTAAAAAAAAAATCCGCGATTTTTTTCTTTTTTTGTCAAAAAATATGTTCGTAGTTGTTTAAATACCATTTGGTGTTCAATTATGTTCACATATGTCAACCAGCAGCCGAACTAAAGCATTTTGTATTTTTAGGTTATGTTGAATGTACTAAAATTTTTGAGGTGTCCTTACATTTTCGTTTATAACTTTTGAACCGCTGAACCGATATCGCTCATATGCAATACCAAACTTCTCGGGAGAACTCCCAATAAATATTTCAAGTTTCAGTCATCTCCGTGTAGTATTTTGTACGTGATCACTATTTCCACAGACAGACAGACGGACATCGCTAGAATGTCTCAAAATCGATTAGGGGTCATGAATATATATACATTATGGGGTTCCAGACCGATATTTCGATGAGTTACCTCTATCACTAAGTGGATGGAATAAAAAGAAAGATTGCGAATTGATATTTAAAACTCAAAAAAGCTTTACTGAATTTAAGAAACGCACAATTGAAATTTGAAAAGCCCGATACAATTTAGAGTTTTTCTTTTTTAATAGCAAAGTATCCCAGTTGGCAAAATAAAAGCACACCTGACATACTGCTGACTCTCCCTTTATAAAATCGCTGACATCTTCATAAAAAATTTCAAAATGTCACCAATGACATGTCAGTTGTTGGTCAGCAGTGTCCACCATTATCGGTGGCCACTAACAATTCGTTAAAACAACCGCTGACCAACTGCTGACATGTCATTGATGACATTTTGAAAAATTGTATGAAGATTTCAGCAATTTTATAAAGGGAGAGTCAGCAGTATGTCAGGTGTGATTTTTTTTTGCCGACTGGGGTAATAATCGAAAAGCGTTGATGATGGAAAGGCAGCAACTTCCGAAAACGGTCGATAGTTCCGCTAAGCCAGTGTTATCGCTTTATTTTTTTCAGATTTCTCATTGTACCTATATTAAAACTCACTATTTATCAAAAATAATTAATACGGACTCAAACCGAAACAAATAAAAATTTAGCTCAAATGAATTTTAGAAAAACCATCTTGAAATCCGAATTTAAATTCTAAAACCCCAATTAAAATAGGCTAAATTGAAATTACGAGAACCAAACTGAAATTTAGAAAAGTCTTAGGTTCTAAACAAATGCTTCATTAAAAATATTTTTGCAACCAATAACATTTTTAATTGGTTCAAATAAAAAAGTAATTAAAATGCAATTTGATGGTAAACAAACAATTTGTAAAAAAATTGTTAGCCCCTACTAATTTCTGTATCCATCATAATTATTTGAATATTTTTTTTTTCTTTAAAAATTATTTTCCTTTTTTAAGGACCCAATATAATTATGACATGTAATGTACATTAACAACTTTTTAGCTGTTAATATCCTCCAGTTATTTTTGTCCTTCTACTTCTGTTTAAAATGTTAAAGTTATTTCTGATTTGTTTTTGGAAGCTCTACCAATATTATAAATTACAAGAAATTTACATTAACATCTTTTAAACTGACAATTGTCTGTCTGTTTGTTTGTCTGTCTGTCCGCCAGCCTGACTCCTTAAGCAGTAGCATTCAGTTTTGCCAACAATTGGCAAAAAAAAGGGGGGAAATTAAAAAACTTTTGAAATTTTTTTGTAAATAAATAATTTCCTCATCAATAAACACGGACAAAAAATTATTATAAATACTTGTTTTTTCTCTTGTGTGCCACCAACAAAAAAAAATAATATGAAATGAACAATAACAAATGAAGTTCAAACTCTGGTAACCGCCAAAAAAACAAACTTTTTGAATAAAATACTAAAAATTCTCTAGAAATATTGTGCATACTTTTACTATATGATAATTTATGGCAACACTGGCATTCAATACATACTTTATTAAGTTGATAACGCACTCAGAGAAATAAGTTAGTTAAATGTTAATGTAATTGAGATTTTAATGTAATTGAGATTTTAATGTAATTGAGATTTTAAGTTTTTTTTTTAATTTTTGAGAACTAAAATGCTGTATTTGGTCAAGAGTTTTTCAGATTTTTTTCTTTAATATCCCGAGTTTTTTGGAGTTTATTATAATTAAACTTACAGAGTTTTTTATATGCTTCTGTTTTAATAATTTTTGTTTGTTGTTTGACAGTTTTGTAGAACTAAGAGGTCATACAAGTGTTCTTTTCATAATGCTCAATGGGTGTAGTTTTGAATCTGTATTAATATTATGATTTTGGACAATAGAAATTGTCATTAAAAACCCTAAGCTACTTCTAGTACCGGGTTTAGATATTTTGTTAAAAAGGCTTGAAGAGATTTTGACGAGATCAAAACACGTATCGACTTACAATAAGTCGTGCAAAAAATGACCAACATAAATAAATTTTAAACAGAAGCATAATTTTCTTGAAAATTATTGGTTTAATTAGTAAAGAAAAATTACCTCGAGCTAGTACAAACCTACTCAAAATATACTCTTTTGTCTAACTTTATTTCTCTGAGTGCATATTTTTGCTAAGACTTACCAACATATCGTCTCACTTCCGCCAGTAAAATTTTAAAAGGCAAATATAGTATGCACAAATCTGTAATAGGGGAAGAATGTTTTAATGTCTGTGTTTTTTTTTTGTTCTGTTCATACAACTATGATTTTTCAGTTCTTATTGCAAATATATAATGGTATGAGATGATATTACAGGCAGCAGGAATAGGGAATTGAAATCGAAAGAAAGCAAAAAAAAAAACACAGAAAGCAATAACAGAACTTCATCGATTTCATTTGGCATTGTGCCAATAATCAAAAATTATTGTAAACTTTACATTTTAAGTAGAAAAGTTTTTCCATACTTTCCATTCAAACTATATGGATGTAGTATAATGAAAAAGTTGTGAATTGGTGGTAGCAAATAAACATGGTAGCGCTGTATATTTAAACATATACATAGTTAAATTAGTCTGTATGTCTGGACTTAAGACATTACCATAAACAGTAATGTACAACCTTGAAATTAGAGACGGAGGTAAGGCGAGATGAAAAGAAAATTAAGTGATAAATATTGAAAAACTTGATGTCTGGTTTTTAAGTTTAAAACAATTTTAGTATAAAATTTAAACAAATTTTAAATTAATTTTTTTTTTTAACAGGGTTTATGTTGAATAACAACTATGTTATTTCTAAAAATTATACCCATTTCTGGTATTTCCATACCGGTTTTAATTACTCCAGTTATAGTGTTTTCATCAGTAGGATTTTCAATGGCGGCTTGTTTTGTTAAAAGTTTATGGTTTTTCATATATGTGCATTTTTATTAACATCTACCCCAGCCGATAGTCGAACCACGGATATTTGTCATATTCACAATAATACCGGCTCCTTAGATGATACAACCACCACATAAATTTAAAAAAGGGAGGTAAAAAATAGGAAAATTAACTAAATTTTAAGAAAAAATGGTTATGATTTGGCTCCAAAGATCTTTTTCATTTGTTTTAGTTCATATTTTTCTTACAAATATGGAAACCAATTTTAACTAGAAAATGGAAAAGATTTTACTATACTTTAGTTCATACACATTTGAGGACTAGACTGGATCCACCCCCATTGTGTTCAAACCCCATGGGTCCAAACCCTGTTGGCTAGAGGCATCGTTGGGTTATTTAAGGGTCGCCATAGATTTTGATTCCAAACTTTTTTCCGTTATGCTCTGTCTTGCTTAATTTTCGAGACACGTAAATAAGGGACATGAAAGGGTATTGAGAATTTTATAAACTGGATAACTCAAAAACTATTACTCGGAGGGAATTCGAATATTTTTCGGAAGTGTTCTACGAGTCAAGATCTATAAAATATGTGCATTAGGGGTCACGGTGCCCTGGAGAAGATTTAAATAAAATGTTGGTGTTACTCCAATTTTTAAGCGGATTATGTTTTTGGACTAAAAATGAAAGAAAATGAGCCAAAAAAGAAAAAAAAGTACTAGGCGCTTTTTTTTTGGCGGGCAAAAAGATGAATTTCAACAAAACAAAAAATAATTTATTCTTTCAAATGCATTAAAATTTGTATATAAGGATGTAAATTCATCACATATTTACTTATCAGAGAAATTTAGATATATATGTAACATATTTTTCCAGATATGAGACTTAAAAGAATAATTTCACTATTAATTGAAACCAAATGAAATATGTCCCTGTAAATTATTTATAAATGTAAGTTTTTAAAAGTTTTCAGTGTACTACTCAGACGGACAGCAGAACACAAAGTTGCCTCAGTTTAGACTTTAGTGAGTCATATAATTTTAAAAGAATTAATACATTTTTGTTAAAAATGTTTTTTCAAAACTAAGAAAAATCAGAAAACGATAGTAAAAATCATTAAAAATGTGTTTGCAATGCCTAAGGAAGAGTAAAATAAAGTAAATAGTTTAAAAAGAGAAACAGAAAGTGGTTTGGACTATTTTTTTTATTGCGAAACTTATGGATGGACTTAATATCCTTTTTTAATTTTGTTTATTTCGCCAAAAATCCTTTGTAAATTTTGTTTGTATTGTTGGGGTAACTTTCCCCCTTCAAAATCTAGAAACAGGATCAATATTAAATGTGAAGTAACTGCTAGAGTTAAAATTTTCATTAAATTAAAGAAGAAATTTGATTCAGTCTCACTAAATAGTGAAATTATTCTTTTAAGTCTCATATCTGAAAAAAATATGTCACATATATATTTAAATCTCACTGATAAGTGAATATATGATGAATTTACATCTGTATAAAAAATTTGTAATACATTTGAAAGAATAAATTATTTTTTGTTTTTTTGAAATTCATATTTTTGCCCGCCAAAAAAAAAGCGCCTAGTACTTTTTTTTCTTTTTTGGCTCATTTTCTTTCTTTTATAGTCCAAAAACATAATCCGCTTAAAAATTGGAGTAACACCAAAATTTTATTTAAATCTTCTCCAGGGCACCGTGGGGTATAACCAAATTTTAGCCCTGTCCCTACGTAATAGCCAGTGATGTACTGATACCGAAACCACCTTTCTTGGAACTTTTTGAAACAAAAACCTTCCTCATAAACCTCTTTTTCTAAAACCCTATTCCGAAATAAAAATTAAAATGTTTTTTTTTTCATACATATTATAAAATTTATAATGTATTCAGTTTTTTCGCTGTTAAACGCTCAAAAGTATTCAAAATCATTTAAAAATTTCGGCCTACAAAATAAATTTACAAAAAAGTCCATCTTGCCCCACAGTGCGTCCGTTTTTGTTTTTTGCTTAAATTTATTTTTTCAAGAAGTGCGTATATACCAAACCTCAAAGAGGTTTATGCGAAAAATTTTTTGATACAGCGAAAAGAGGAGATCTCCATTCTTCATAGTATTTCATGCTCTATACTAGAGATGTGATCGTGAGTAACTTTTCAATCACGATCACGCACGAAACTAAAAAAAAAATATTTTGGGTAGGGATATTTTAGCTTGATGTAATTTTTCTTTACTTATTAAAACCATGATATTCGTGAAAAAAAAAATGGTTTTATTGAGACATTTTCTATCTCAGAATCTGAGACATTTCCTGTACTTAAAATGTCTCAAAAAAAAAATACGAAAAATGTCGCAGAATCTGACACTTTGCATACGAAAAGTGTCTCAGAATCCGAGACTTTTTATTTTGGAAAAACTTCTCTGAACTTTAGACTTTTAAAATCTCAGAATCTGAAACTTTTACTGTACGAAAAATATTTAACATTCTGAAACTTGTTATGTTGCAAATATTTCAATGGATTTGAGACTTTTGATATATTACAAATTTCTCCTATAGAAAAAGTCTCAGTTTATACGAAAAACTTTTTCTATAAGAAAATAAGAAATTTTCAAATTATTGTTTTCTGTAAAGACAGTCGAGCTCAGGCTCTAATTATAATTATGTATTATAATTTTTTGATTTGTTATATATGGTTTTGAATTGAGAAAAGTGTGAAAGAAAAATTTTTTTTAATTTTTCTAAAAATTTAGACATCCTGGTTTGTTTCTTACTAGTTTCATATTATCCAGTTATAATAATCTTCAGAAAAACTTTTAATGTCAAATTTATTTAGTTAATAGTCAATAAAACTCTATATGTGAAAATTATTTACAGATCGCAGCCGACAAGAATTGAACTCATCATCATCTGTAATACTTTGCTATTAACTGCTTGTAACGTACAATCACTCTAGACCGATACGCCAAGTAGGCTGTTAAGCAAGTATCAACTAAATCTGATTTTTTCAATTCGAGTGTAGTTGTTGCTGTTGTTTTTTCTCACAGAAGACTTGTTATTGTAATGTGTAAACAAATTTTTATTTTTAGTAATCATTATTCTTCTTTCTCTCCTTCATCAATTCTGATCTAAGTACTTATTTTTGCAAACATTGCCAGAATTGACAAAAAAGAAAAAAATCGCGGATTTTTTTTTTTTTACCAAAATTTTTTTTCGCGGAAATTTTTTTTCAAAAGTAGTTTCCTTTTAAATAAAGTTGTTTGCAATAATCTTTTTGAAATTGTGGAGGGTATCACTACATTCGGCAAGGCCGAATTTAACTTTTTTACTTGTTTTGTTTTAGCTTTGTACACACATTTTTATATCAACGACGCAAATCGAAGCACTGGCGACGCAACTTCGAAGCCATGCGACGCAAACTGAAACCAAAACGACGCAACATCGAAATCACAGAAATTTTAAAACGACGCAACTTCGAAACGACGCAAACCGAAGCGACGCAAACCGGGGTATTGGTGTATAACAAATCAAAAAATTATAATACATAATTATAATTAGAGCCTGAGCTCGACTGTCTTTACAGAAAACAATAATTTAAAAATAACGACTATAAGTCGCCCTAAGTGGCAATCAGTATCTTTGGAAAAATGGCAACACCTAACATTTGTGCCTAAAATATAGACCATGTCTGGCAATGTTTGCAAAAATAAGTACTTAGATCAGAATTGATGAAGGAGAGGAAGAAGAATAATGATTACTAAAAATAAAAATTTGTTTACACATTACAATAACAAGTCTTCTGTGAGAAAAAACAACAGCAACAACTACACTCGAATTGAAAAAATCAGATTTAGTTGATACTTGCTTAACAGCCTACTTGGCGTATCGGTCTAGAGTGATTGTACGTTACAAGCAGTTAATAGCAAAGTATTACAGATGATGATGAGTTCAATTCTTGTCGGCTGCGATCTGTAAATAATTTTCACATATAGAGTTTTATTGACTATTAACTAAATAAATTTGACATTAAAAGTTTTTCTGAAGATTATTATAACTGGATAATATGAAACTAGTAGAAAACAAACCAGGATGTCTAAATTTTTAGAAAAATTAAAATTTTTCTTTCACACTTTTCTCAATTCAAAACCATATATAAGAAATTTTCTTTTAAAAGAAATTGAAAAAAATCTTCATTTTCGTTTTAACCGAATTTATTGGTATTTCGGGCCCCCTTAGGTCGGGCCCTGAGCACGTGCCCAGTGTGCTCTAATGGTTGAAAGGATACTGCCCAGATGTAAGAGTTAAAGATGTCTTAGGGGATTTTTTCACACTCTTAAAACAAACATTTAGTGATGACAAAGTTAGGACATGTCCTCAAGAACAATAAGTAGTTCATGAGGACATGTCCTAACATTGTCATCAATACGTCAGAATCTGAAAACATTTCCTGATGGAAGCACTGTGCAAATTCTCCAAAGCACATTTAAAAAACTTTTTAAATTTATAATTTTTTTGAAAGACCATAAAAAAATCAAGAAAACGTAACCGAACAAAAAAAATCGAGGAAACAATTAAAATCACGAAAAATTCACGCTAGAATTTTACTCACGCACGAACTTTTTTTGTTACTCACGGAAAAAACACAGAAAAAATTTACTCACGAATAAAGTGATTCATGCGTGATTCACGTGATTGGTGCATATCTCTACTCTATACCGCCTGCATAGGGCAGATTTGATATTTAAAAATAAAAATTAAAAGTAATATCACTAATGTGCATATATTTATTAAATATCGGGAATGTAAAATTTTAGATCCGAAATTAGGGTCTTGAGACTCCGACAGATATGTGCATAATGTGCATATATTAAATATCGGGAATGTAAAATTTTAGGTCCGAAATTAGGGTCTTGATACTCCGACAGATATGTGGAGCTAGACTATTCCATACTAATCTTTATAGTACCTTCTTTTGAAAATTCCACCCGTTTCGCTTTATCTCGCTTAGTTTATTTTTGGAGATATCGCCATTTTGAATTTTTAAGTAAATTCTAAGAAGTCGGTAATTCTAAGAAACCAGTTGGGAAAATAAAATCACCCCTGATATACTGCTGACTTTCCCTTTATGAAATTGCTTACATCTTCATACAATTTTCAATATGTCCCCAATGCCATGTCAGCCGTTGGTCAGCAGTGTGCACCAGTATCGGTGGCCATCCAGCAAAACTTAGATTACCAAATAAGGTATAAAATAAGGTATAAAATCTCTTATTTTATACATTGCAGCATTGATGATTTTAACAGGCGATGAGACTCAAAGTAATGCATCCACATTATCACAAAGAATACCAGTAAGGTATAAAATAAGTCATAAATTTATAACGAAGAATACGAGTAAGGTGTAAAATATATGATATTTTATAGGTTACGAGTAAGGTATATAATATAGCATACCAGAACGTAATATATAAGGTGTTACGAGTAGTGAAAAAGTAATTTTGTATTAAATTTACTCACGTGTTTGTGAGTGTAAGTAGATAAAATATGCTCGTGAGTGTATGTCGTTAGAAATTTCCTGTCGTGAGCCCATCTCTGTTTAAACTTATGCATTTTTTTATAAAATAATTATTTTTTATGTTATTGTAATGCATTATGCATCCAATTATAAATAATGCATTATTTCAAACTTTCAAATAATACACAATGTAACCAAATATAAGTCATCCATGATTTAATGTTTAGAAATAATAAATATGAAATACATTTTTTCCAATAATCATGTACTACGTAGCAAATTATTAGTAATGCATTATTTTTCACTTGAAAATAATACGTTGTGGAACAAATGTTTGGTAAGACATCATAAAATAATGCTACAAATAAGTTATATACATTACCTGGTAATGTGTTATATAATCACTACCCATTTCCAAAGTTTTGCTGGGCACCAACAATTTGTTTAAACAGCCACTGACTAACTGCTAACTTGTCATTGGGGACATTTTGAAAAATTGTATGAAGCAATTTTATAAAGGGAGAGTCAGCAGTATGCCAGGTAGAGCTGCAAAACTATTGATGGTACTATCGATAGTATCGATAGTTTTTTTTGAAATGGACTATCGATAGTTTTTACCCGATAGCGATACTATCGCCGAAAAAACATTAGCCTCATACAGATTGCCATTTGATGAAAAATTAATCAAAACGTGAACAATTTGTAAATTCCTTATATTATTTTGGAAAAATTTTAAGTTTTAAAGTATAAAGACAATGATAGTAATCTCGTGTGAATATTATTGCGAAATAAGAGGTCTGGACAGAACAAGCAAGGCACGGTGGAAGATCGCCGTAGTAAGTTAAAATAGATTAAACGGCAAAAACTATCATTTATGGGTCCAGAAGTACCCAGTTTTAATGGAAAACAACATAATTTTATGCAAAAACTTACAATTCTTTAAAATATCCGATACTATCGATAGTATCGATAGTTTAAAAACAAACTATCGAAAATATCGAATGGGACGACTATCGATAGTTTTTCAGCTCTAATGCCAGGGGTGATTTTTTGTTGTACTCTTGATAAACAAGCGATTTTTTTTCCGAGAAGCTCCGACTCGGTAAAAAGAAATTTTGTTGAATAATAATTGAGAAACAAATTTTTGATAAAAAAAACTTTTTATAAAAAAAGTTGGATAAAAAAAAAATTTTTGATGAAAAATTTTTTTTTAGTGAAATAAAAAAAATTTGGAAAAAAAATAATGAAAAAAATGTTTTTGGTGAAAAAAAAACTTTGATGAAAAATAAAATTTTTGAAATATAAAAAAAAAAAATTTATGAAAAAAAAAATTTTTTTTTTAATGAAAAAATGTAGACAAAAAAAAAAATTATAAAAAAATTGTGAACAAATTATGAAAAAACAAGTAAAAAATTTAAATTCGCCTTGCCGAATTTACTCCACTATGTAAAAAATATTTTTGCAAAAACCTTTGTTTGAAAAAATTGTTGAAAAAAATTTTGATGAAAAAAAATTCTGCGGTTTCATTCATAACTTTTAAACAGTTACCACTTATTGTGAAGTGAAGGGTGTGAAAAAATGTTGATGGAAAAAATTTTTTGTGATGAACAATAATTATGTTTCGTTTAATTCAGCAGGTGGTGAAAAATTTGTTTAGTCACCAACAGGTGAATTATTATCCAAGTTACAAACCTTTTTGGCTTTAAGAAAATGAAAACAATAATTCTTATATTGTTTTTTTGTCGTTATTAAAAGCTAAGATGGCACCCTGCGTTATTTTAAAAATACCCAAAAACATCATGTTCAAAATGCATTTAGCTTTTAAGCTTTTAAAGTCTTCATTATTTACTCCTTGTTCTGCATTTATTTTCTCTAGTTTGTTAGTTCAGTTCAGTTCAGTTTTCTAATTCTTGTTTAAATTTTTTCTTAAAGTAAATTTCTATTGATTTATTTAAATTATTAAGAAAAATTTATATAAATTACTTAATATAAAGTTATTGCCACCCCTTTTTTGGGTTTGTGCTATGGAAAATAAATACCCTTCTTATTTATAACTTAATATTTTTGTATATAGAAAACTAAAGAACTTCTTTACTCTAGCCCCACCCCCACCCAGCATGTTGACAACTCTTAACTCTAGCTATTCCTAACAATAACATCAGCAACATATTTTTATTTTTCAAATAATTGTTAAAGGATTAAGGAGGTACTTAAATTTTGTCTTTGGAAACTACGATCAGATTTGGGCTTTAAACAGAAAAAGCTCTGAAGTTCTCTATTAACGTGTTTTATAGTCAATTGTTAGTTGAGTTTGTAAATAGGTAAAATCGGACCAGGAGGAAAATAGTTCCAACTTGAAGAACTTAAACGACTCCAGAAAATTTGGATGTTTTATTGTATATTTGTTCAACAAATGAAATATTTTTATGCAAAATACTGATAATTGTCCTCACTTGGCCAATTGGGGCCAATGGGATTAGGAATTTTAATACAGCATTATTTTCTCTAAAAAGTTATGATTTGACAGGTAAACCCCCACCTAAAATTTGACAAGAATTCCTTGTAATTTTACAAGCTATTTAAATTTTTTTTTGTAATTTTACTAGATTTTTACCAATAAAATTGTTAATTAAATTACAGCTTTTTTGACGCGATAAAACTTACAAGGAGGTTTCGTAACTTTACTTGATTTTTTTCTGCCGAGAATTCCTAGTAAAAATTACTTTTTTGTAATTTTACAAGTTTTTTTACAAATCAAATTGTAAATTTACAACTTTTTTGGCGCAATAAAACTTACAAGGAATTCTCGTTTTTTTTTGTAAAAAACCATTGAAATTTGTCAAATTACAAACAATTTTGTAAAATTACAAAAAAAAATAAATTTCGATAAAAATGTTTTATTAAAAACAAGGAAAATTGTCAAATATTGGTAAAATAGGATTACGAAACTTTTTCTAGTAATTTGACAAGTTTTTTTTATACCCTCCAACCACAGTATGGGGGTATACTCACTTTGTCATTCCGTGTGTAACGCATCAAAATATCGGTCTAGGACCCATAAAGTATATATATTATTGATCAGTGATCGATTCTAAGACATTCTAGCGATGTCCATCTGTCCGTCCGTCTGTCCGTCTGTGGAAGACACGATACAGCCCAAAGCAAAAGAGGTAGACTCCTGAAGTTTGTCGCAAATATGTCTTATGTTATTGGGCTGGTTAAGTTCGAACATGGGCAAAATCGGATCAGGGGGAAAAAAGTTCCCCCTTTGAGATTTAAACCAACCTCTGAAAAAGCGCCATTTTTATAGGTTTTTTCTACTTTTGCTTAGCAAACGAAACATTTTTATATCAGAAGAAGTTTACAGTCATGCAGTTGGATCCAGGCAGGTTTTCTCTCACCGCTTAAAAACCACCCCCACCAAACAAACGACGCCCCTATTTTTTTTTTAAGTGTTGGAGGGTTTAAAAGATTCGGCACAGCCGAATTAAGCACTCTCACTTGTTTTGTTTTTATAATTTTGTCATTCTGTTTGTAACACCTTGAAATATTGGTCTATGATCCTCACTCGATTTTAAGACGATCTAGCGATGTCCGTCCGTCCGTCTGTCTGTTGAAAACACGTTAACACGGAGGCTCCTGAAGTTTGGCGTATATGTTGGGCATTTACCTGGTCAGGTTGGTATTGCAATCCAGCGAAATTCGTCCAGTGGTTCAAAAGTTATGAGCAAAACCGTTATTTCAGATTAGCTTCACCTTAAATTCACGTGTCGAAAACCCGTGTTTTAAAAACATTGGAAAGTCACAAAAATATTTTACAATGTATTTTTGTCACTAAAAAATATTTTTACATTACAAAAAAAAATACACTCGAAAAAATTTTTAAACTCAAAAAAAATTTTACAATTAAAAAAAAAATTTTGTAAATTATTTTTTTTTTTCAAAAATTTGTTAAAAAAAGTTTTGTTACACAAAATAAAATATTTCTAGTCAAAAATTTTATTTTTTTCACGTTAAAAAATTTACTATCACTTAAAAAGGGCATTGTGGAGGGTATTCATAGATTCGGCCAAGTCGAATTTATCTTTTCTACTTGTTCCTGATTGTATTTTGGATTTTCAGCTGAAACAAATTTTTCCAAAAAAAAATTAGGATTTTAACAATTTTTATTATTTTGACTTAGAAAATTTTTTGTACTTAGAAATTTTTTACACCTGACTTGTACATGACTTAGAACATTTATAGATTTAACCATAGATTCAATCTTAAATCTCAAATCCACATCTTGGATCTAAAAATTTTAAAATAAGCTCCCCCCTTATAAACAATGTATAAATGACTTGGTTTTACCTCTTCAATAAAAAAACAAACAAATTAAGGTCCTTGTTTTCCCAAAATAAAAGCTTAAAGTATGGAAAACTCAACTACACGAAAATAAAAGGTTTAAATGTCGCGTTCGTAAGGTAATAATTTTCTGTTGGCGCATTTATAAGGCAAAAAATTACTTAAATTGAGGGTGGTGAAAGGCAGCAGAAGATGAAGGGTAGGTCGGTAGTTCAAGTACGTAAACATGTTAAATACATAAATTTTCCTTCATTTTTCAAAAAAAAAAAAAATATGCTATTTTCATACTTCTTCGTACAAGGATAAAGGAATTTTTCACTTACATATACTAGAAATTTTTTTGTTTGTTTTTTAGTTGTTATACTCTGCTGGTGCGTGTTTGAAATTACTTTACATGAATTTTTACGAGCTAAAATATGTGTGTGTGTGTATTTTTTGAAAATTTTACTATAAATTTTGTTAGGAAAAATAAATAACTTTACTAAGGTTTCTATGAAATTTATATAAAAAATACATACATATATTTATTAAAATGTTTAAGTTAAATAAATTAAATTCATAAAATTAAAGTTTTCAAGATTAGGGGAGAATATGAAAGAACATTTTGGGTAAAAAAATAAACTTAACCGAATTTAATAAATTTTTATATTTCATTTAGAAAATTAAAATGCATAACTATATCCCTAAAATTAACTTTTATTCATTTATATTTTTGTTTTTCTTTTTTAAGGTTATGAATGGATTGGCTGGCGTAATGATACCCCTGGCTTATTGGGTAAACCTGTTGAAATTGTTTTCGAATTTGATACTGTACGAAACTTTAGTGCGATTGTATTGCATACGAATAATATGTTTACCAAGGATGTACAGGTAAGTTGAAATAAAAAAAAAATAATTTCTTTAGTTCGAGGTCATATTTCTTTATTAATCAGTACGATGATATTATCAAAGTAACATCAATGTAAGAGACAAAAAAGTTGAAAGAAAGTATGAAGTGAGGTTGAGATTGCTAGAAATAGAATTGTAGTGTTGGAAACTGTCAAAATTTATTCTGTAGAAACTATAAATATTAACATATATAAAAAACAGTTTTCATTAACAAGACAAACCGACATTTAAAATCCTACTGATGATGACACTAACTGGGGTGTTTGAAACCGGTATGGGAAATACCAGAAATGTCTATAATTTTTAGAAATTAAATTTTTCTTCTGCATTTTTTCAACTTGAACCCTTGTAACATTATCGTGAAGTTTATTAAAGAAATTTGACCTCGAGCTAGAATATTCTTTCCCAAAATAGAATTTATAGGTTTTTATTATATTTATTTATTATATAGAAACTAAAACTGAATTTGAAAACAAAAATAATTACTAAAAAAAAATATTGAAATAAACTTGCTCGAAAACGGAAATAATTAATATTAACATGATAATGTTTTTAGGCTGGTGTCTAATTTTAAAAAAGTTGCAGGACGCCACCTCAGTTTGACTATATAAGCAAACAATAAACGAAAAAGAAAACAAGAATTACTATTTTCATTTTCTATAAAAACCAAAAATTTTAATATCTTCGGTTTGTAACTTGGATAATAATTCACCTCGTGGTGAATAAAACCGTTTTTCACCAGCTGGTGAATAAAAAGTAACATAATTATTTTTCAACAAAAAATTTTTTTATTTTTTTTTTTCATCAAACTTTTTTTTTTTATAAATTTTTTTTTTTTTCATCAAATTTTTTTTTTTTCATTAAACCTTTTTTTTTTTTTTTGTATAAAAATTTTTTTTTTTCATTAAACTTTTTATACCCTCCACTCTAGTGATAGAGGGTATATATAAGTTTGTCATTCCGTTTGTAACTCATTGAAATATCGGTCTGGGACCCCATAAAGTATATATATTCATGATCCCCGATCGATTTTAAATCATTCTAGCGGTGTCCGTCTGTCCGTCTGTCTGTGGAAATGGTGATCACGGCCAAAATATTACACGGGGGTAACTGAAACTTAACATATTTATTGGAAGTTCTCCTGAGAAGTTTGGTATTGCATTTGAGCGATATCGGTTCAGCGGTTGAAAAGTTATGACCGAAAATGTAAGGACACCTCAAAAATTTTAGTACATTCAATATAACCTAAAAATACAAAATGCTTTAATTCGGCTGCTGGTTGCCTTACGTGAACATGATTGAACACCAATTGGTATTTAAACAAGTACCAACATATTTTGAGACAAAAAAAGAAAAAAATCGCGGATTTTTTTTACCAAATTTTTTTTTTCGCGGAAATTTTTTTTCACAAAAATTTTTTTTTTTCAAAAGTCATTTTCTTTTAAATAAAGTTTTTGCAATAATCTTTTAGAAATTGTGGTGGGTATCATTACATTCGGCAAAGCCGAATTTAACTTTTTTACTTGTTTTTTTATCAATTTTTTTTTTTCAGCAATTTTTTTTCATCAATTTTTTTTTTCATCAAATTTGTTTTTTTCATCAACAATTTTTTTTTTTTTCATCAAAATTTTTTTTTTCATCGATTTTTTTATCAATTTTTTTTTTTTCATTAATTTTTTTTTATCACATTTTTTTTCATCAAAATTTTTTTTCATTAATTTTTTGTTATCATATTTTTTTTCATCAAATTTGTTTGTCAAATTTTTTATTATCAATTTTTTTCTCATCAAAAAAAATTTTTTTTGTTTCAATTTTTTTTACATCAAAAAATTTTTCTTTTCATCAAAATAATTATAATTATAATTATAATTCATCAAAAACTTTTTTTTCATACTTTTTTTTTTCACCAAAAATTTTGGGTTTATTAAATTTTTTTTCACATAATTTTGTTATTCGTGAAAAAATTAGCATTTTTTTTTACCAAAACTACTTTTTCACCAAGTCTAAGCTTTTCGCATAAAAATTTTCCATTTGTTTAGTAAATGTACATAAAACAAGTAAGAGTGGAATATTCTTTGGTGCCGAATCTTTTATACTCTCCAAAATGTAAAAACACTTTTTTGCACATATTTTTGCACTCACTTACGAAATGTACAGCTCTTTTGGGTTTTTAATGGGGTCCTCGACTGATATTTCAATTCGTTTTGCATGGAATAGCAAATTAATATAACATTATTTTTTCTAAAAAAACTTTGCTTTGGCAAGTACACCCAAATCTTCCGCAAAACAATATCATGATTTAATGTTTTGGGCAAGAGTACAAAATTCGCAGGCATTTTTATACCCTACACCACTCTGTGGTACAGGGTATAATGAGTTAGTGCTGATGTTTGTAACTACCCGAAATATTGGTCCTAGACACACCTTTAAGTATACCGATCGACTTAGAATTACTTTTTGAGTCGATTTAGCGATGTACGTCCGTCCGTCCGTCTGTCCGTCTGTCTGTCCATCTATAGGTTTAAGCATGTTACAGGTCGCAATTTTTGATCAATTGACTTGAAATTTGAAACTTAAGCTTCTTGTGGTCCAAGGAGCCTATTGAAATTGGAAAAAATTGGTCCATGTTAACCCCTAGATCCCATACAAGCGCCCCCTTTGAATTTCGCTTAAGAGCCTTTAATATCCGTATTATAATAGACTAGCAGGCCCGCCCGGAACTTTGTTACCGGTAATATTTAATACCGTATTAAAGAAGGATCAGTATTAGAGTCTCATTTCTTAAATTCTCCCCTACATAATTACTTTTTTATTATAAAATGAAAACAGCCCCGTTTAGCTCGGAATCATGTTCGTTTCGGTAAAAAAATTATATTGAAAATTTTCGAGCCTTATATCGTAATTATTGAAATCATTTCATACACCGTTTCATTCTCTTTCGTTCCCCGTTCTATTCCATTTTGTTCCCTGTTTTATTCATTTCAATTCATTGAATTTCAATTTTGTTCCATATAGGCTTCATTCCTTTCTGTATAACATGTGTTAAATTAATAAAAACATTTAAGGTCGTTATCTCAATTGATATACCATATTACCCTAACTTTACCAATATTTACTCCTTTTAACCCTTAAAAATTTTAATTTCAAAATATGTTCTTCTCTTCATTGTTCTTTCTGCTGGAGGATTTCAGGGGATAGTAAAAGTACCACAGTACAATAATTTACCTTTAAAATCTATATTTCCGGAAGGTACTTTTTTATAATGATTTTTTGGGCTGAAGGATCCCACATTTAAAGTTTCAAGTTTCTATGACCAATATTTCAGGAGATAGAAAAGGTTACAAAATTCGCTACTTTGCACCTATTTGCTTGATATTTCCAAAAAGGGCATTTATCAAAATGTTTTGAAATCGGATGAGTAGTTTCGGAGTTTTTTAAATTGTACGTCTTTTGACCCAAAGTGGTCTTAAAAATGGGCGCGGTCAATGAAACTTATCCTAACTGAAGGAGAATTCTAAATATTGGTGAAATCATTTTTGAAACCTCATAAAAAGTTCCGTATATTTTTAAATTTTACGACTATAAACCGCAGCCTATGTCGAAGGCCCATTCTTAATATTGGAAGGACCATTCATAATATTGGAGAAAATATTTTTTAAAATCAAATGAGCAGTTTCGGAGATTTTGAAATTTTACGTTTTTCTGACCATAACTGGGATTAGAAGGGGTGTGGTCGATAAAAGCTAGCCCATGCCCACTCTAAAGGATCATTTCTTAATACATATTGCTGATGAAATTTTTGAAATCGGATGAGTAGTTTCATTATATTTAAATTTTAAGTTTTTCTTGCCAAAAGTGGGCGTAGAAATAGGCGTGGTCAATGAAACCCAGCATATTTCGACTCTGAATAACCGTTCTAAGTATTGATGGGAAAATTTTGGAAATCGGATGAGTAATTTTGCAGAATTGTAAATTTTAGGTTTTTTTGGCCAAAAAGTGGGCGTGGTCGATGAACTCTAGCCTATATCTACCATGGAGGAACACTCTAAATATTGGTGAAAACATTTTTGAAATCGGATGAGTAGTTTCATAGATATTTAGATTTTAGGTTCTTATGCCGAAACTGGGCGTAGAAGTGGGCGTGGTCAATGAACCCAAGCATATTTACATCATGAAGAACCATTTCAAGTATATATTGGTGAAAAAATTTTTACGTTTTTGGCTAAAAGGGGGCGTAGAAGTGGGCGTGGTCGATTAATCCTAGACTATATCCACCCTGGAGGAACACTGTAAATATTGGTGAAAACATTTTTAAAATCGGATGAGTAGTTTCATAGATATTTAAATTTTAAGTTTTTTTGCCAAAAGTGGGCGTAGAAGTGGGCGTGGTCGATGAAACCAAGCATATTTCCATCATGAAGGACCATTCCAAGTATATATTGGAGAAAAAAATTTTGAAATCAGTTAAGTAGTTTTGGAGATTTTTAAATTTTACGTTTTTTGGAAAAAAGTGGGCGTAGAAGTGGGCGTGGTCGATGAAACCTAGCCTATGTCCGTCCGGGAGGAACACTCTAAATATTTCTGAAAACTTTTTTGAAATCGGATGAGTAGTTCCGGAGCTTACTTTCTACAAACAAACAAACAAACAAAAAAACAAACATTATCTCTTTATAATATTAGTATAGATATAGATAGATAGATATAGATATTTTTTTTTTTTTTTTTTTTTTTTTTTTTAATAATAAATTTATTTACAATCTATTTTAACAATATTTAGTAAATTTTTTAAAATATACATGTGAGCTTAACATATGTTATTAGATTTCAGCAAATCCAATAAACTTATCTTAAAAATTTGTATTTACAATATTTACATTTTGTTTTTAGAAATATTTACAATGCGGTTTAACAATAAATAATAATTTTGTTGTTTTGTTATTTACTAAACTTAAGGGAATTATTTCCTGTAAGGTAGATCTAGTACATGCAGCCTTTTCAATCTTCTAATCTCTTCTGTTTCATCTAATAAAGAAATAGCTAAAACATTAGTATGATCACTAAGACGATCTATATATCGGGAGCTAAACCTATTTATTTCATCTTTGATAAAGGGTATCTTGAGATCTTCGTGAATTCGTTTGTTGGTTACAAACCACGG
Source organism: Pegoplata infirma (assembly GCA_963921195.1). Classification (NCBI taxonomy): domain Eukaryota; kingdom Metazoa; phylum Arthropoda; class Insecta; order Diptera; family Anthomyiidae; genus Pegoplata; species Pegoplata infirma. Next base: position 207,796,111 of record OY992537.1, on the reverse strand, counting down.
AGCATTTGTTATGGTTCTTAAAGTCAGTGATTGATATCGTTGTAAAATCTCAACGTTGGAGTTACTTGAGGTTCCCCATAACTGAATTCCGTAAGTCCACACTGGTTTCAAAATAGATTTGTATAAAGTCACTTTATTATTTAAACTAAGACTTGACTTTGGTCCTAATAACCAGTACATCTTTTTTGTTTTGATTTTAAGATGTTCTCTCTTTGCCTTAATGTGTTGTTGCCATGTAAGTCTTTTATCAAGATGCATTCCTAAATACTTAACTGTGTTCTTTTTTGGAATTTGTGAACCGTTAATAAATAAAGGAGGGCATTCTTTCCTTCTTAGTGTAAACGTAACATGATTCGACTTTTCAGCATTGATATTAATTTTCCATTGTATTAGCCATTGTTGTAGTAAATCAAGTTGTCTTTGGACTAAGAATGATGCTTCTATTGGTGATTCATTTGATGAAAGGACTGCTGTATCATCAGCATAAGTCGCTATTGTTACATTGTCAGTTACAGGCAAGTCTGAAGTATATATGGTATACAGAACTGGGCCTAGCACACTTCCCTGTGGTACACCTGCATAAATACGGCCTAAATCAGATACTTCATTGCTAACCTTTACATAAAATGTACGTTCTTTGAGATACGATATAAAAAATAAATAAAATGGTGTTGGTAAAATTTTTTTGAGTTTATAAAGAAGGCCTTCATGCCATACTCGATCAAAGGCCTGTTTGACATCTAAAAATACAGCTGAACAATACATTTTTCGTTCTAAGGAGTCTGTAATTACATTTATAATTCTGTGACATTGCTCGGGCGTTCCATGTTTATGACGGAACCCAAATTGATGATCAGGAATAATATTTTGTTTTTCTAGAATTGGCAGCAGTCTGCATGAAAAAAGTCTTTCAAAAATTTTAGAAAATGTTGGTAAAAGACTTATTGGCCTGTATGAGGAAACTTCATTTTCAGGTTTACTGGGCTTAGAAATCATGATGATCTCGGCACATTTCCACTGAGTTGGAAAACGGGATAATCGAAGAATAGAGTTAAAGATGAGAGTTAAAAATATAACGCATTTTTTAGACAACGATTTTGCTACTTTTGAATCTATTTTGTCATATCCTGGAGACTTAGTGTTATTTAGTTTAAATATCTCGTTTTGGACTTCCCTGGGCGAAAAAGATTTTATGGAAGGTCCATTTGGCAAGGTGAATCTAGAAAGTTTAAAATATTACATTCTTCTGTAGAGTTTGTTAAAGGAAAGTATTCAAAGGTTTGTTTTAAATGTTGAGAAAATAAGTCAGCTTTACTTTTGTCACTTCTGCACCAAGTTCCATTAGGTCCTTTGATTGGAACATTTCTATTAAAGGATTTTTTAATATTTTTTGTGACTTTCCATAAGTTGTACTCACTATTACTAGTTGGATCCAAGCTACTTAAAAAACTTGACATCTCCTCATTCTTTAATTCAGCAATACGTTTTTTGAGATAATTTGCTGCTTGGTTGAAATTGGTTTTATCTCTTGGATTTCTACTTAATTGCCATATTCGTCGTAACCGTCTTTTATTTTTGATTAATTCCCTTATTTCTGTCGATATTTTAACTTTATTACCATTTTGATTCGATATATTAGGGGTAGATAAAAAAGCAGCTTCGTGAATCAGACTTGTCAGATTTTCCACAGCTGAATCAAGTTCGTCTTCTGATTTAATTGATACATTAAGTTTTAAATTCATATCCATCCAATTCTGAAATAAACTTGTGTCTGTTTTAGGTGAAATTATTTTGCAGTTCTTAGATTCACTTTGTAAAGCTGTGCTAAAGTTTAAAATAACTGGCGTATGATCTGAACTAAGATCATTGCAATCAATAACATCAAGCAAGTGGCTGGATATACCGGAGACAACAAAAAAATCCAATAAGTCTGGTATTTTACATGGATCAGTTGGCCAATATGTGGGTTTACCTGTAGATAGAGTCCTATAGTGGTATTTTTGAATACATTCAAAAAGTTTTTTTCCTTTGGGATTAGCAAGCCTAGATCCCCACCATGGGTGTTTGGCATTAAAATCACCACCGACGATAAACCTTGGTCCAAGTGAAGTAAAAAAGTTTACATAGTCTTCAAGAGATAGATTATGTTTAGGAGGAAAATAAATTGAGTAAATAGATATGTAGATGTTATCACATTTAATTCTTATGCCACTGGCTTGAACTGACGGTTTAATTATTGGATCCAAAATTTCAAATTTCAAGCAAGACTTTATTAAAACTGCAGAGCCAGCATGTGCTTTACCATCAGGATGGTTTGCTTGGACTATATCATATCCTCTAATTTTAAAATATGTTTTTTCTGTAAAATGGGTTTCAGAAATCAATAAAATATCTAAATAATTAAGTTTAAGGAAAATTTATATTTCCTTGGTATGATTGGAAGCACCGTTGGCATTCCATGTTGCAATCCTAAGATTTATTTGCATAACTTTAACATTATTTGTGTCATCATGTCGAAAAGTTTATCTATCATCCGCTCCAATCTCTCCATAAACCTGTTTTCAGCACTACTTGTAGCATTACCTATGACAGCTTGTGAGTACGATATATGACCATCATTATTGCTACCATTATTTGTATTTGTAATGTTTCCTAAAGGGTTTAATTGTGGAAAATCCTGGGTATTTGGCGGGACTTGAGTATTTCTTGTTTGACTATTTCTATAATTCGCGGATCTTTTCTGGTGAATAAGTTGTTGATAAATTTGGCATCCCTTATAGTTAGCAGTATGTGACTGTAAACAGTGTACACATTTTGGTTCGGTCGTTATGTCTTTAGTACATGAAGCTGTAGGATGGTCTAATCCACATTTGACACATCTAAATGGCTTTTTACAATAAGATTTGGTGTGTCCAAATTGCTGGCAGCGATAACACTGTACCAAATCGTCAGTTCTTTTAGGGGCTTCAATTGAAACAATGGCATTATTAATGTAACGTATATTGAAAATATCTTTGTTATTCGGTTTTGGGTCAAGATCTACGAAAAACATAGGCAATGGCAATTTTGTTAGACGGCTTTTTACATTTACCACATCTCTGACTTGGTGACCTAATACTATAAGCTCAGCTTTAATATCACTTATTGGAGTCGAATGATGAATACCCTTAATAACAACCCTATAAGCTCGCTCTTGCTTTAGTTGATATGTATGAAAACTAATATTTTTCGTTTCAAAATACTTAACAATTTTCCTAAAAGAATCTGCTGTTTTTACCATCAATCTAATTTGACAATCTCTCATTGATTTATAGTTAAATTCAGAACTAGATATTTCACCAGCAATATGTTTGATCATCTTACTTATATCAACAACATTAGGTATAAAAATTGGAGGTGGCTTTGGTGGCTTTCTAATAAACTGCGGTTGTGAATAGACGTATAGTGCGGATTATTAAAAACCTTTTCTTAAATATACCAAAAACAAAAAACTTTAAAATTAAAAACAAAGGGATTAGTACTTAATCCCTTTAAATAAATAAAAAAAAAAAAAAACAACTTGTTTTTAAAAACATTTTTTTTTAAAACAACAAAGCAATGCTATCGACAAATTTAAGTGAAGATGATAGTGAAGAAAGTGATGGTATTTGGCAGCAGGTACCAGAAACTAATAATAAACGGCGGTTAACTGAGTCACCCAATATGCATAAGCATAAAAAATTAAATTTATCAAACGAACCTGGTTGTTCAAGACAAAATCAATTTCAGCTGCTAGATGATGATGTGGAGAAAAATCAAGAAGTTGATAATGAAAACCAAGCAAACCAATCTGATCAAGTAAATGAGATATAGATATAGATATCGTTTTGAAATTTAACAAGTAATAAAATTTTGTATGCACAAACCATCATACCAAATTTCAAAGGAATCGGGTCAGTCCTTCTGGTAGTCCCCATACAAACCACCTTTCCGATATTCACATAATTTCGTCAAAATTCATAAAATGGAAATACATATTTGATAAAAATCTTATTTTTGGGTTTTAAACGTGTACTTAAGTAACCTTATTAAATCGGAATATAATTGGATCATTTTTGGACTTAGTCCCCCATAAAAAAATTTGGACCGATATTCAGTTAAATTGGTCAATTGACAAAAAAATAAGCCACTAAAATTTGACCTGTGTGTGTTTTCTACACTAAATAAAGATCTAACAACGACAGATCCAATCGTTCCATGATTGGACTTGGGACCCATTTTCCGGGAAACACTGGTGTAGTGTATCATATGGTCGGTCTTGACCGACTATAACTTTCTTACTTGTTTATATAGTGTTTGACACAATGTAAACAATTCAATTATTTGCAGTTTTCATCGAGTTACATGGTTTTAATAAAAACAATATAATAAAAAACATTTTATGAATTGTTTACCTATTGTTGACATCATGTAATTATCAACAATTTCCATAACTTAATTTTAAGGATATAGTTTTCTCAACAGACATTCTGTAAAAATTCTATAAATGTTTCTTAAAATTTCACAAAGTAACCGCTTTCTGTAAGACTCCATATTTTACTTTTACTTGACGATATAACAAAAGATTTTGTGTTTATTTTAGAAAAATAGAAATATTACTAAATTGCATTGCATCTTCCAAAAGCTGTCGACATCTCCACTTAGCCTGTGTTGTCAATTATTTTTTTCAGATTTTCTCATTGTACAACAAAAAATAATTATTTCTCAGAAATAATTAATATGGACTCAAACCGAAATAAATAAAATCTTCAGTTTTAAAATATAAAATCCAACAATATATAAACCAGAATTTAAATTTTTTGACTTAATCAAAGATTAAAATTTTTTGATTATTTACATTGTTTACATAACGTAAACAATTCTGTATTAAAAAACTTCGAGCTTAAGAATAAAAACATTAACATAAATTTTCCTTAATTTTTGACTTTTATTAAACATATAATTCAAATGTGTATTAATTGTTTACCCATAGTTGACATCGTGTAAAAATTCAATATTTATGCTGTTATAAAAGCTATAAAACCTTTAATGAAGTTTTAATAATATATTGGACATTTATTTATATTATATTTATATGCATGTAAATAACATATTTTGAGGCAGATATCAGTATGATTTTCAAATGTATCTTAATTGTTTGTCTCGATTCGTATTTATAATACTCATTAATTGTTTACCCATAGTTTACATCATGTAAATATAAATTGTAAATGCTTTGACTAAAACTCGCATAACTTAAATGAAATTTAAATAAAATATTGATCATATCTGTATTATTTACATGCATATAAACAATTGATTTTCAAGCAGATCTCGAATTTATTTTCACTTTTTATGAAATTTTTTGATTTTAAAGCATTGTTAATCTACATTTTATTTAATATTCACTTTCAATTTCCTCTTTTCCAGGTTTTTGTCCATGCCAAAGTATTCTTTAGCATTGGTGGTCGTCACTTTTCTGGCGAACCCGTCCATTTTTCCTATATGCCTGACACCATTATGGATCATGCCCGTGATGTTACCATCAAACTTCATCATCGAGTTGGAAAATATTTAAAAATTCATTTATATTTTGCTGTCAAATGGATAATGCTGTCAGAAATATCATTTGTGTCAGGTAAGAAAAAAAAATATTTAAAAAAAATATAATAAAGGGCGGTTTTTTTCTGTTTTACTATTTTTATAAAAATCATTTTAAAATCATAAAATGTAAAGAATTCTTTTGATTTTATTTGAAACTAAGAATGAGTATGAAATAAAATGAAAAAGAAAAAAATACATATAAAACTAAAATCATTTTCAGCTTCATTTCACTTTCAAGTGTCAAACACTTGAAATGCATTTTGCATACAATTTTTATATATGTATTTTTTATGTTCTCGTTGTTGTTTGTGATGTACTTGAATGCATTCATGCTCTGTGCATCAGGGTATGGTTTATTTTTCAACATTTTGATTATCAACAATGGACAATGACATTTAAAATGGTATACATGGAGATATCAGATGAAATAAATAGTAGGAAAAAAAAATAAAACGGAGAAGTCAATAAAAAAAGAATGTCCATACAAAGAGGATTTTTGTAAGGCACTGGTGACTTGAGATACGGTTTTATGGATCTTTACAGTGGAATAAATTATTTATTTTATTATTTATTAAAATTTAATATTTCATAAAAGTTTTAAGTTACTTTAGAAACTGCGGCCCCACGGTGGGCGCCAAATTTGGAGAGTGAATCAAAGCCAATGTGTGCTGTTAAATTTTTTTCCTCAAATGATAAGATACAAAATTTCTAACTTGATATCAGAAAACCATATATGTGACGAATGGACCATTTAGTTTATTTATTATTTTGTTGAAACTCCACCCCGCGCTGGGCGCCAAATTTGTGGAGTAAATTATATTCAAAAATTGTGTTGTTAGAAACTTTTTATTAAGTGATCAGATCAGATGATTAGATACCAAATTTCTAACTAGATATCAGAAGACCATATATGTGACGAAAGAACCATTTAATTTATTTATTATTTTTTTGAAACTCTGGCCCCGCGCTGGGCGCCAAATTTGTAGAGTAAATTACAGTCAACAATTGTGTTGTAAGAAACTTTTTATTAAGTGATCAGATCAATTTAGAACAGATACAAAACCTTAAGTTGGATATAGACCATAGATGTGGCGAAAAGGACCATTTAATTTATTTTAAACATGTAATCCGTGAAATAAACAATAACACTGTGCTACAAAAAACACAAAATCAAATATACTTTTAAAATGAGGTAGTTAAGGTTGTAGGTCTCGTCGAAAAGATCACAAAAATGCCCATCAAACTTGCCAGACACCCCCGAATTTTAAAGTTATTGTCAAAAAACGATTTTTTGGGACTTTTCTTACTTAACCACGTGCAACTTAAACATTTTTCAACCGATTTTCAATTTTTCAACTGTTTTGGATAGAAGAAGGATAGCGCTTTGTATGTATGTGAATTGGTCTATACACATATAAAAGATATGTATTGATTTTTTTAACAATATCTAATTTTTTGTTATTTTTTTTTAAATTTTTGGAGTTTATTGATTTTTTTCTGTTATAGTTCGTTCAACAACATTTATATTTATAGACCTATTCTTAAATAAAATTTAATTGTGAATACGATGAGTTTTATGTCGAAAAAATCGGATAACAATTGACAGAGTTGTGATAATTTTTCTAAAAACGAAAATTAAAGTTTTGCTTGAAATTGCCGTTTTCTTTTTTAGAAAAATTATTACAACTCTGTCAATTATTATCCGATTTCTTCATAATAAAGCTTATCGTATTCAGAATCAAATTTTCTTTAAAAACACGTTTATAAATATAACGGTTGTTAAACAAACTATAGCAGAAAAAAATCGATAAACTCGAAAAATTTTCAAAAAATAACAACAAATTAGATGTTATTGAAAAAATAAAAAAATATCTTTCTTATATGTATAGACCAATTCACACACATGGATAGCCCCATCCTTCTTCTATCAAAAACAGTTAAACAATTTAAAATCGGTTGAAAATTTTCTGAATTACAATAGGTTTAGTGAGAAAAGTCCCAAAAAATCGTTTTTTGACAATAACTCTAAAATTTGAGGGTGTCTGGCAAGTTTATTGGGCATTTTTGTGATCTACTCGATAAGACCAACAACCTATACTATATCACATCAGAAGTATTTTTTCACTGTAGCACAGTGTAATTTATCGTAATGAAACCCGTTTAAATTTCTTTGGAACAATAAGAAAATTGCTATTACACATCATTCGATATAGGGACGTAAAGACATAAATGACATATGCGAGTCACTTTTGTGGTATAGATATCTGAGTCGAACAAACCTAATGAAATATATGGTGACTTTTTCTGGGCTTTTGGGTGAAATACCCTTACTTGAACCGCAAAGTTTGGCGGAAATTGACTGCCTGGTTGACCTTATAACAAATGTTTGTAATAGGTCGCTGGATGCTGCTTGCGCTCCTGCAAAGCCTAGGGTTAAAAAGAAGCCAGAAGGTCATAAAAAAGTTGTTGAATAGCAGAGATTTCTTCAGAAAGCTCTTTAATAAGGCAAAATCTTCAAGAGCAGACGAGGACTGATCTGCATATAGGCTGCAACTTTAGAGTAACAAGAAGATGATCAGAATTGTCAAATTTGACTGTAGACTTTTCTGAGGCATCCAGGCTACGCAACGTTTTAGCTTCTTCTCCTTGTACCTAGGGATAGTTGAAAGTTTCTAATGGGTTGTGATTTACTTTCACTGGATCAGTCGCTGGATCTCCTTTTAAACAAGCATTTTCCAGTCAATTCCATGACGTCGTTTCAAACTTTGGAACGTTCTGATGCCGAAGCATCTGAAATAATACATATGCCAACATTCAACTGGGCGGTTAAAAGCTTCAGGACCTATGAATACCCTGGACCTGATGGTATAATACCGGCTGAGATGCAGCCAGTATCGAACCACTTGGTTGTATAATCTCTTTACAGCATGCATTACCCGGTGGTATATTTCTTTAAAATGGAGGAATACCGGAATAGTTTTTATCCCGAAGTCTGAGAAAAACTCCCAGATTGTTCCAAGGAATTTTAGTCCAATTAGTCTATTATCATATAAGTTAGAGACAATGGAACGAATGATAATCTCTGCGCATAAAGAGTTTTTGACCTGAGGTTGCCTTTGACTAGGCAACATGCATCGAGCAATGGTGGATAAACGGAAACTGCACTTCATGAGCTCGTTGGTACCATCGAGAGATCGCTTTCGGTAAAAGAGTACACTATGGTGGCCTTTATTGATATAGAGGGGGCTTTAAATAATGGAATCTCAGACTCGATAATTGTGGCATTATCTGCCCTGGGAGTGAAGTATGGAATCGTTTTAATGCTGAAAAATCTACTTGCCAAAGACTTAAAACGTCTAAATTGGAAGCGGCTGTCACATCTGGATCTGTCAGTAGGAGCACACCACAGGTAGATGTTCTTTCGCAGCATCTTTGAAACATGGGACAGAATTTAATGCTGCTTTCTTTAGAAGCACGTGGTTAAAAATGCGACAAAATATGCTGACGATGTCGCGATAGCGGTAAAGAAAAATCACCTGCCAACGCCGATAGACATTCTTCAGGGTTCTCTAAAAGATCTGTCTAAATGGACAAGAGACTGTGGTCTGGGAGTTAATGCTAGTACAAGGAAAAATTAGATTCGTCTTTTTGATTCTATTTCTCTGGACGGCACTGAAATCGCCTTCTCAGATGGAGCCAAGTATCTTGGAGTTTTTGTAGATAGGAAGTTGAATATCAGGCGTAATATTGTGGAACGGGTGAGAAATGCAATTACTGCATTATATTCATGTAAGAGGGCCATTGGAAAACGATGGGACTTTATCCCTCAAGTCGCTATTTGTATTTACACAGCGGTCTTGCGTCCAATTCTACTGTATGGAATAATTGTCTGGTGCCCTCTGAAGAGACAGCTTCGTGTCTTTATCACGAAAGGTACAGAGTATGGTGTCGATGTGTATCACTGGTGCTCTTCGTAGTTCGCCTACTGCTGCATTAGAAATCCTCCTTAGCACACTGCCATGGAACAGCAGCGATTGTGTCCATAGCGCGATCCCTCGATGAGCTTTTTTGAGCCCCAATTTACAACAATGATACCATAAAGGAGTCTTTGATAAGGGGAATTCGGAATAGTGGAGACTCCATAATTTTTTTTTCACAGATGGATCCAATTAACACGAATAACTAGGCTTTAGAGTCTATTCGGACTAGCTTGGGTTGAGCCAGGGTTGAAGATAGCCAGATCATTGCAGTGTTTACCAGGTAGAATCGTTGGCAAAAAGAGAATTTGCTGACTGGTTGAGTAACAATGTCTTGTCTTCAACCGTAGTCAACATCTATTCCGACAGTCAAGTCCTGGAGTCAATGTTTTTGAAAACAAGATCTGACCTTAACTGCCGCACGTGAGATGGTCAAGCAGTTTGACTTACGAAGATGAGCTTGCAAGACTGGGGACTACCTTACAGATTCCATCAGAATTGGAATGTGTTGGTATGCCTCTACAATCTTGCAAGTAAAATCTAAGGCTTTGTTCCGCGACGGAGACTTATCAGATATGGGCCCATAATGGACGTGTAAGTCTGCACGACAGATTTTTTCTTATCTTAATCAGAAGCGCACAAGTTAGCTGATCTGTAATTACCGGACACTGTCTTAAAGGAAAACACGCAGAGCGTTAACATGTGCAGGAGTTGCAGGGGAGGAGGAGGAGGAGTCGGAAACTATTGAATACTTTATATGCCACTGTGCTGCCCTTTCTGATCATAGACTTGATTCACTAAAAAGGGAAGTGTCTCAGGCCGATTTACCTCAAACTTTAATTTTAAGAGACGATTTTAAGATTGGGGTGTATCGGCTTATCTAACATATCAGTGTTTAAAAGTTTTGTTGTCCAATTATGAAACAATGTTAGCTTCGGGAAAAATTCTATAACTCCCGAATAAAAGGAATATCGTCTACAGCAAAAATATGTGTCGACTGGAATTTAGTTAAGATTATTTCGTATTCATATGGATACCGCAGGTCTATGTCTTCATATAAATACCCCTAAAATTTACACATTTTCAGGAAAAAAATATTTAACGAATTTTTACAAGGTTATGCCACCGTTAGATATCCATTGAAAACCTTGCTTCCCATGTGGAAACATTATATAGCTCCTTTGAAAGAAATGGCTAAAAAATCCAAAAAACGATTTTTCGGTATTTTTTACCAATTCTTTGAACCCCTTAATTCCTGATATGGGTGATAAGCTGAGACACCCAACCTTACATTTGTTTCTTTTATATATATTTTAAGTTTCATGCAAATAGGTTCATAAGGGTTGAGATACATCCCTTGTAAGATCTAGGGAGCTGCACGATTTTTCTGATTTGTCAGATGTCAAAATTCAATGTGTTAGGAGAACTGAAATTATTTTAACGGCAGTGCTTATTAGGGGAACCTATTACGGTCACGTAGTATCACAACGGACCTCAGCACACGAAGAATCTAACCTAACCTATATATATTAAAATAGGAAAACAAAGCTTAAATAGCTTAAAAGAGCTTTTTATCAATAATTAACTAATACTGATAGCGAAATTGTCGTCATTTGCCGTTTTTTAAGTGTCCAGTGTAATTTCTTTTTTACAATAAAAACTAACCCTCTGATATTGAATGATATCCTTATATATACTCTCCATAAAAAAGTCATTTTTAGTTATTGTTATGTCATAGTATTGTACAATAAAAGAATGAATTGAATGAATACCTTTATGGATTTCCTTAAAAAGGGATGGGTATTAAAGCAAATAATACAATGAAAACGTTTAAATATAGAAAAACTGCAGTTTTATTTTCAAAATATATTGATTCATATCACAATAATAATACAGATTTGAAAACTAAAAACAGGGGGTGATTTTTAGAGCATAAATTTTAAAAGAATCAAAGAAAAACTGTAGAGAAAACGAACAGACTTAAAGAAAATATTCATTGATTATTTTAAAGATTTTCATCTTTAAAATTACCGTAAAACCTTTTAACAACCCCTCAGTTAAAAATTACAAAACCCTTTTTTTTTTTTTGAAAAACCACAAAAATTTTTGGAAATCCTTTTGAAGTTTTTTTGTTTATCTTCCTTTAAAGCTTTATTGTTTATTTATCTATTAACGTTAATTTAAGGACAAAAGAAAAGCTTTTTAAACCTTACACACACACAAACCCTTTATTCCTTTTGTTAATATAAAACCCGGTAGTTTAACCCTTAAAGTTTTTATCCAAAAATGTTGACTATTGTTTTAAATTTCTTTATATATTTAATATGCATTTTATGTAATTAAGGTATTTCCTTTTGTATTAATAAATCATTTCCAGCTAAATATATTTCTTTGTGTATTATTTTGAAAGGCGTTAAATAATTCTTTATCAACGACTTGAATTAAAGTGCTTTTGTGTTTTAGTGTGTGAGAGTGTTATTTTTTTAAGTTTTGAAACGCAATTGCGTGATTTTGTTAAAAACTAGGGGGTTTAATATAAACCAAATATTTATCACACTTTTTAATATTTCTAAAATCTCAAAGGGCGTTTTTGTGAATAATGAAAAAAAAAAATACTTTAAATATTGAAGTTTATTTGGTTAAAAAGTTCATTAAACCATAGGTGATAAATTTAAATATTTGCTGCCCTTAAGCTTAAAACAAAATAATTTTGAGCTTTAATCATATAATGAAACAAGCTTTAGTTTTAAACGCATTTTAAAGAATTTAAAATATAATTTTGAAAAGCTTTAAAAAAATATACAATTTTTAACAAAAAAAAAAGGTTTTTAAAAGCTTTTTTAAGTGGAATTTTTAAGCTATAGCTTTTAGAAAAGCTTTAAAAATTATGACCTTATATTAATAGGGGCTGGTAAATCTACTAAAGCATTATTAGTAATTCTCATAATTGGGTGTTTAACTTGTAAAGGTTTGTTCGTTAGTTAAATATAGGTCGTAAAGGTCCCTTAAATATTTTTTTAATCTTTACTATAGCAATTAACTATAGTAAAAATTATGACCTTATATTATCTGAAAAAAATTTAGCAAAAACTTGTATATAATTTGGTCAGATCAGTTTTGTGTTATTTCTTTAGAATTATCTAAATCAGGCTTTCAAGGTCATGAATTTTTTCAAAAATAAATAAAAGACTTATTTCATTTTTTTTTTTTTTTTTTTTTTTTTTTCCGTATTCCTACGTTTCGTCGGTATTTTCCGACATCTTCAGGGATTCGTTTTTTATTAGATCTGGCAACCATGTAAATATAAAGAAAATAACCACTAATAAATAACAACAACAAATAAACTTAACATTTGAATAATTACACTTACAATAAGATCAGCTTTTGTCGACCTCTAATTTAACTCTACACTAAAAAAAAAAATCTTGTAAATCGAACAAAAAAACTCCCGTAAAATTATTTTTTGCTACCTTCTATTTACGAGAGTTCCTAGTAAAAATTACAATTTTATTGGTGAACAGTTTTTAAATTTTTTTCTTTTAATATTGTAAATTTAGAACTTTTTTGACACGATAAAATAACAAGGACTTCACGTGACATTAATAGATTTTGTGCTTCCTCCTATCTTACGAGAATTTCTAATAAAAATTATGAGCTTTTTTGTAATTTGAAAAGCTTTTTACCAATAAAATTGTAAATTTACAACTTTTTTAATGCGATAATACTTACAAGGTATTCTCGTGACTTAACTATTTTTTTTTGTAAAATTACCTTGAAAATTTTGACATTTACGAAAAAATATGTAAAATTTCAAAGAAAAATGTATATTTCGATCGATAAATAAAATTTGAAAAGGAAAACTGTCAAATATTGGTAAATTTGGATTACGGGGTTTTTTCTAGTAATTTGAAAAGTTTTTTTTATGTAGTGTACTAAGATTTGATCTGTCTAGAGATGGGGTTAAATTAGGATTTCATTGATATGATTGGAAGCCGAATTTAAAATGAACTATATCTAATCAACTTCAATTATATACAGCCCATTTTATTAGATCTAAACCAATCAGATTAACAGGCCTATTCACAGTTATGACTACCCGAGTAAAAATAATTTAATATGATCTTATATACTTTTATATAGTCATATTATTTCATATATGATCATGTGTGACACTATGTATTGCAAGATAAATTTATATAATAAATTTTGATGTGGGATTTTTTTAAGATATCGCCATACATAACTATATGTTGTAACATCTGGTCCCATGCATCATTTTAAATTTCTAAAATTTTTATATGAAATTTTATATGCCTCCATTATTTTTTAATTTTTTTAAGTTTTTTCCAAGAACATATTTTTATCGCAAATATTTTCAAAGTGTTTTATATAAAATTTCATATGACTTCATATTTTTTTATTTTTCTAAGATTTTTCCAAGCACCACTTTTTTATCACGAATATTTTCTAAGTGTTTTATATAAAATTTTATATGACTCCATTTTTTTAATTTTTTCTAAGTTTTTTTCAAGGAACATTTTTTTTATCGAAAATATTTTCTGAGTGTTTTATATAAAATTTTATATAACTCCATTTTTTCAAATTGTTCTAAGTTTTTTCCAAGGACAATTTTTTTTGAAAATATTTTCTAAGTGTTTTATATAAAATTTAACATGACTCCATTTTTTGAAATTTTTCTAAGTTTTTTTCAAAGAACAACTTATTTTTATTATTTTAATTTTTCAACTTTTTATTAAAAACTAAAAAAAACATCCGATTTATAAAATTGTATAAATTTTAATATAATTGGTTATAATTTTATATCATTGGATTAGACCAAAACTCGTATCAAAGTCGATATAAAGTTATATAAACTGATATAATTAGATATTATTCGATCAATTCTTATGAAACCATTTTTCGTATAAGATTATATCAAAATAGACACGAACCCATATTAAATTATATATTGTGTCATATAATTTTTTTTACTCGGGTAATTTTATTATTTTCAAACTTCATATTCCCTGTGTTTGTTGTAAACACAATCATAAAAAGTCTCAAAATTTAAAATTATTTGTCAATTTTGAGACGATGTGGGTAGCAGGTCTTTATTTTTTTGAAATTTTCAAACAAAATTTGAATTTTTTATGACTGTTTACAACAATCACATGGAAAAAATTGAGTTATGATTGAGTTATGACTTTTTTTGTGAATAGGCCCCTAAAACAACTTTTACAAGGGTCATGGAGTTTTAAAAGTAAAATAGAAAAATTTTTCAGCAAAATTATGTGGAAAAATAAATTTCAAAAAACTTGTTTAAAAAGCTTTTTAAAAAGCTTTATAAAAAATATTTTTTTATAAAAAATAACGTTTTTTCAACAAAATTATGTTGAAAAAATAAATTTCAATAAACTTGTTTAAAAAGCTTTATAAAAAAATACACAAAAGTTTTTTCCAAAAGCGTTTTCTAAACTCTACTTTAAGAAATTTAAGCATTTATCAGAGCTTTACAAAAAAACTATAATGTGTTTTGAAATCGATTTAAAATAAGGATGGTTTTGAAAACTATTGAAAACTGTGAAAAAGGATTTTGGATTTTTGTTTCAGATTATCCAGTTTTAAGTCAATTGAAAATACTTCTGATTTTTATTATCTCTAAATAGTTATACTGGAGCTGGAACTGGAGTTGAAAAAATTATTGACAAATTACATTTCACAAACAATTATTTATAAAATATTTTTTTAAAGAAACAAAGTTTAAAGTCCCCTTAGTGTCATCCGCGGAACTTTATGGAATGGGGTTTATTTTGTAAAGCAGAAAAAATAAAGTGATACGTATTTTTTTTTAGCTCCCAAAATTCATATTTAGGGGGTGCAAATGAGGGATAAGTCAACAATTTTTCAGTTTCTCGGGGTTATCTCCTATAATATTTATTATTTTGAAAATTTTCTGTTTATTTTAGTTAAAAGCTTTTATTTACTAAATATTTAATAGGTTTTAAAAAGTGTATATTTTGGAAAGATTTATTCAAATTAATATTTTATGTGGTATTTATATATGTATAATGCTTTTTAAAAACGTATTTTTATAAAAAAGCTTTTTATTGAACCGCGAATGTTAAGAATAATAGCCTTTAGAAATCTTTAAAGTGGTTTGCACAAATATTAAATAAAATTTTTATTTAAGAAAAATAAATCGTCAATAATTTTTAGTGTTTTTTAATTATTTTTGCTAAAAATTTGTATTTACTAATTCTATAAAGCTTTTAGAATATCAAAATTTTTTTTTATAAAAGCTTTTCAAAACTGTATTTAAAAAAAACCGATTTGATTTTTAAGACTAAAAGCTTTCAGAAAAGCTTTTCTCCTTAAAAATTATCAAATTTGATTACAATTTTTTTTTTTAATATTTTGACAAAAAAGAGATTTTCACAAAACATTAATTTTATTTTTAATTTTTTTTTATACCCTCCAACTACAGTATGGGGGTATATTCACTTTGTCATTCCGTGTGTAACGCATCGAAATATCGGTTTAGGACCCCATACAGTATATATATTATTGATCAGTGATCGATTCTAAGACATTCTAGCGATATCCGTCTGTCCGTCCGTCTGTCCGTCCGTCTGTGGAAGACACGATACAAATAGAAAATAGAAGTGCTAGACTCCTGATATTAGGCACATATATGTCTTATGTTAATAGGCTGGTTAAGTTCGGAGATGAGCTAAATCGGACCAGGGGGGGGAAAAAGTTCCCCTTTGAAGAAGTAAACCAACCCATGAAAAAAGATAACTTTTTATAGGTTTTTTTTGTATTTTTGTTAAACAAATGAAACATTTTTATGCTTGTAAAAGTTCAAAGTCTTGGACTTGAACGCAGGGGATTTGAAAATGAATTTTTTTCTTTCCGCCCCCTTTTGTGGGGCGTGGATATTAGCAAAGAATTTATATAATGATGAAAGTGTATATCTTTTGTACAAAAAGCATAGTAATAAAATTTGTAAAAATTTTTGACCAGAGAGAAGGTGTCCCCAAGGACCCCCGACAACCCCCCCCCCCAAAAAAAAAAAAACGCCCCTGCATTTTTTTTTTTAATTTTTTTAACGTTGGAGGGTATACAAGATTCGGCACAGCCGAATTTAACACTCTCACTTGTTTTTAATAATTTTGAATATTTTACACTCCGATATCGTTTTCGTTAAAAAGTTTTCTTAATAAAGTTAAAAAAAATTGTCTCGCCGTATTTTATACTTCTAATCTAAGCTTTTTGGAGATTGTAAGCTGTAAAGCTTTTTAAACATTTGCGTGGTTATGAGCTCAAAAATTAAATTTTTTTTATATTTTAAGCTTTTTAAACATCGACTTTTTGTATAAATTTTAAAGTTTTAAATAAAGCGGCTTTATGTATGAATTCCTGTTAAGAAATATTTTCAGTTTTTCCAAAAAAATCTAAAAAGCATTTGAATAGTTCATGCGAATAAGGACGAATAGACCACTTTTTCGCAAACACGTTTTTTTGCATAAATGCATTTTATTAGCAGAGCCCTACAATCCTATGCAGAAATTTTGGGGAAATTTTGACTTTTAAGGCTAAAAAAATGACTTTAAAAGTGCAATAATTCGTATATTTTTATATTTTTGTTTAAATTGGGAGTGAGCTAACGCACAATTTTGATTAAATACAACACAAAAACATACAAAAATTTTACTTTCGGTAACAATGTGTTAAAAGAACATTACGAGGAACAAACCACACTTATTATATTGGCAAAAAATTTTACCGTTCTTGAGTTATAAGACTTTAAAGTGTGGAAAGCAAAAAGGGCGAATATCCATCCTAAATAAAATATTATATAAAAATTATTTAGGTGCGAGTTTAAAATTGATATTAGGTAAAATTTGAAATTGTACACAAAAAAAACAATCTTAGCACATACAAACAAATTAACCAGATTTGCGAAAAAAACAAAAATGTTTTCATGTCCTTTTATGTTACATCGTAATATGCAGTCAAGGGTTAATATTATAATTCCTAAAAATGTATTTAGTGTCATAAAGAATTACTACTGCATCAAAAGGCAGGAATATTAGAAAAAAAAATTAAAAAAAAAAAAATTTTTGCATGTCCTTGCAATTCTTAAATAGTGTATCCTCGAAGTCCTTAAAGTGTTACAAACAAATACCAACCATAGTTCGTCAAGTTTTGCAAGTCTCGTGAAAATGTAGTCAAAATCTGCTGCAAAATAACACATTTTTATTCAAATTTCAGTACATTTTTTTGGATATTCGCCCTTTTTCCATTTAAGCAAAAAATTGAAGTCCAATTTTTGGCAAGTTCTCCTTCGAATACCTTACTAAAATTTTGTATATAGGTAGATGTGACTTAAACCTTTAAGCTAATACCAAAAAGTTGACAAAAATATTATTTTTTAACCGTTTCCTGCGTTTTTATTGTCCCCTGTAAAATTCTACAAATGGTCTATTCGTCTTTATTCGCATGAACTATTCATTTGTTTATTAAGGGGTTTTTAAAAAGCTTATCAGCAGGGCAGGGGGGTTCATGTAAATACATGTTTGTTGTCGTTAGCCTGAGCACAGCTTAATGTATTTATCTTCGCGAATCATCGAATTTGCTTAAAAATGGCATGGATTTTTTAGTGCATATTTTTGCATATTTTGATGAAAATGCATGTTTTTGCATATTTTGCTTAAACTACATATTTTCTTGCATATTTTTTAATATATATTAAAAAAATTTTTTTTTTGTTATTTTTGTGAAATTTTCTATTTTTCATGAAAAATATGCAAATCGGTTCATGCATTTTGATAAAAAAGAATTAAAAAAATATTTTTTTTGTCAAAAAATTTCAGAAAAAATTGCGCCATATAGTGGGAAAAATATAAATACAATTTTCATGGAGTAATTTCGGTCAAGGGCTGCATCAAAAATACGGAAAGGAGCGTTCCTAATTTTTTTTATTAAACTGCACTGATAATGAGATAAAAAAACTGAATTTATGTAATTTTTTTTATTTTTCCCGTTAAAGGGTCCTAATTGCCAATCGTTTTGGGGCAAGCGTTTTTAAATTAGAAAAAATCAGAATTCGGGACGTGATAACATACGTATTTGTAAATGTTTACACTATGGTGGAGCAAATTTAGCTTTTTTTTGAATTTCGAAAACGTCGGGGTCGGAAAAGTTGCCTTTTCAGGTCGATATTTACACATTTGATGCTTAAAATATTAGTTTATTTTCGGACATTACTAAAAAAGTGTTTTTATGGGAAATTTTTTTTTTGTCAGTAAAATTGTTTTTATTATTTGTTTCTTGCTTTACAAAAAAATATTTTTAATTAGTTTTTGCTGAAAATATAACGTAACATTAACTCAGTGTGGAGAAGATGTATACATATTTTTAAATATCGTATTATTTAATTTGGCCTTTAATGCATTTTAAAATTAATTAGAAAAAAAAATATATTTTTAAAGAAAAAAAAAATTTCAAGCAAAAAAAAATTTTAAAAATTTTTGTTCACTTTATTCGGAACTTACCGATTTTCAAGTCAAAAAAGAAATCCAAATCCATTGTCCTACAGGTCCAATATTTTTGTGTGTTAATATCGACCCTAAAATGCAGCTTTCCCGACACCGACGATTTCGAAATTAGAAAAAAGCTAAATATGCTCCACTAAATTTTATGTTTTACGATTTTTATGAATAAATATTAAAATAAATCAATTTTTGGGGCATGTCACAGACTCAATTCCGTTCGGATTTGAAAAAAGTGGTTTACTCGTAAAACGCAAAACGAATATTATTTTTTCGGAATGAAAACACTTTCAAAAAACAAAGTGGAATTGAATTGCATAAAAGTGGTTTCATTCCGAAAAAAATTATTCGCTTTGCGTTTTACGAGTAAACCACTTTTTTCAAATCCGAACGGAATTGAGTCTGTGACATGCCCCCTTAATGCATATTTTTTTAGTTTTTACTGCATATTTTTGAATTTTTGATACATATTTTAAGCGCTTAAAACGCGATTTTTATTGCATGAACTTCCTTGCCCTGCTTATCAGATATCCTAATCTTAAAGACTTTTAGAGAGCTACAAAAACTATAAAAATCAAAAAAGTTTAAATTCATTTTAAATTACTAACAACATTTTCTCTATAGCCTGCAGTTCTCACTTGGTTATTGTTTTATTGATTATATATTTTTTTTATTTGTTTAGGCTTTTTTATTTTTTTTCTTCTCGATTTTTTACCAAATCTTTTTAACTTTTTTTTGTTATAATCTTTTATAAATCATACAATTTGATAAATATAATGAGATCTTTTGTTTTCCTTTTTTGTCATGTCAATTAAAGCACATTTTTCACTCGAAAAAAAGTTTTTGTTTAGCTTTATTCTTGGAAAGGGGTATACAATTTAGCACTATACATACTTTTGTATAATATTAACGCACTGTGATGTCTCATATAAAAATAGAAAAAAATAATGAATCCTTTTTTTTAATAAAGGATATAAATACAAAGCAATATAAAAGAAAGAAAGAAAAAATTAAAACAAAAGCTTATTTTTAAACACAGCTGTTGTTTTTTTTACAATTAAAGTGTTTTTAAAGTTTTTTGTTTTGTTTTAAGGACTTAAAAAAAAGCTTTAAACAAAATACAAAAACACTGATTTTATATAAAAACAAATTCTCTTCAAGGTTGTTTTTTTCTGATATTCAAAGAAAACTTGTTGTTTTCCTTAAAGTATCATTACCATATGCTAATTTACATAATTTCAAATGTCCTGTTCAAATCATTTAACAAAAATTTGGGTGTTTATTTATCTTAAAACACGGATTCTTTAAAATGATTTTCTTTTTTCATTAACTTAAATATTCAATTGTTTTATATTTTTTTTTATTAAATTTTCTTAAATTTTATTTGTATTTTCTTTTTTTCATTCCAGTACCAGCCGTGGGAAATTTTACAGACGAACAAGAACAACGTGGCGCCTTGTTGCCACAGGATACCCGTGAATATCCTTTACAAAGTAATGAATATCATCATAATAATAAAAATGGTGGTAAAATGCAAACAACAAATGTTAATGGCGAACGCAACTATAATAATGGACCACAATGTAAGTTTTCCAAGACTTTTATATATATACATTTTTTTTATTCTTCTTCCTCGATAGACAATAAAATTTATTAAAATTAAAATGCAAAAAAAAAGGTTAAGGAACATGATGGAAAATATAGATTTGCAATAAAAATATAAAATTATAAAAAATTTAAAGGGCAGACAATTTATTAATTTATTTTTATAGGGAATGGTTCTTCTAAGCTTTTACAAAACTAGGATTTTTCCCTTTTTTAAAATAATAGTTTTAGATTTTAAGCTTTGGAAAAGCTTTAGCAAAATCCAGATTATTTCGGATTATGAGCTTTTTATAACGACTTAGACTATGAGCTTTTTGTTAAAATTTTTTGTTTTACAACATGAGCTTTTTATAATAAATGTGGCAATGAGCCACTATATTATATGAATCTAAGCTTTTTACAATAATATTTCACATTATTGACCTTTTAAAGAAACTGTATTATATGAATCTAAGCTTTTTACAATAATATTTCACATTATTGACCTTTTAAAGAAACTGTTTCATAATTGAAATTTTTATAAG
Organism: Pegoplata infirma; assembly: GCA_963921195.1. Taxonomy (NCBI): domain Eukaryota; kingdom Metazoa; phylum Arthropoda; class Insecta; order Diptera; family Anthomyiidae; genus Pegoplata; species Pegoplata infirma. The sequence goes on along the minus strand of OY992537.1, from coordinate 207,774,829 downwards.
GGATGCTTTTAAAAAACTTTTGCAAATATACGATTTGTCTTTTTAAAATGGTAGTTTTAGATAATGAGCTTTAAAAAATCAAGATTGTTTGAGATAATGAACTTTCAAAAGCTTTAGTAAGAAAAATATGAGAAATTTAACTAAGCGGAGAGCTTAATTCACTATGATTTAATAATTTTTTTTTATTGCTTTAAAACAGTGATTGAAAAACTGAAATTCATTACACATTTTTAATTTTCACTTCCAGTCAAGTTGTCGATAATTTAAAAAATACTGCAACCCATCAGTTCAGTTTACGTTTCTAACAAAACAGTCCAGTCACTTTTTTGCTGCTGAACTTTTTTGTGTTGTGCTGATGGTGGTTGATTTAAAAAAAAACAAATACTGACAAACCAGCAACAGTAAAAAAATTAGGCAGCACACAAACAGCACAAACGTTGTTTTGAGAAATCCACTGCAAGTTACAATTCAAAAAGTGGTGAGCTGCTGACAAGCAAATAAATATAAACGAAAATAAACTCGTACATTGTAACGAGAGAACTTCTTGTATACGTAAGAAGAAAAAAGGTTCAATAAATAAAAAAATGCAAGGTTCATTTGAAAAAAAAAAATCTTTAATTCAATTAATTTATATCAGTAAAAAATCAATATTTTTTATATTCAATACATAAATAGATAAATTAATGCAAGGTTGAAAAAATTAAAAAAAATAAACTTCAAGTCTAAAATAATAGTACAGTAGGTATTCTAAAGCTCAAATAAAAAAAATTGTTGAAATATTTTTAGAGTTACAGAGATGGAAAGTTTTCATTTTAATGCACCGATCATTTCATTTTTATGCACAGATCATTTGGTTGAATTTTTATTGACACTTTGATGCGATAAAAATTTATTTAAAAAAAAAAAAATTTAAAGGATTTTTGACGACCTTTTCAATGGCATTGTTGGTTTTTTAAAAAAAATATAAATTTGACCTTAAAATTCAAGGTCAAATTATTAAAAAAATGTATCTTATAAAGCGCCTATTTTGATATTATTTTAACTGAGTTTTTACATTTAAAAATTATTGTTTTGTATAAAATAACACTCAAAAAGTACGAATACCGCGTGTATAAAAACAAATAAAAAAATATTTTCGCAATAAGGAACACTCGATCCATTTTTTAAAAATGTTTTTAAATGAAAAAAACATCAGTTTTTTTTTTAAAAAAAATCTCAAAATAGGCGCTTTATAAGATAAATTTTTTTTTAATAATTTGACCTTGAAATTTAAGTTAAAATGTTTATTTTTTTTTAAAAACCACCAATGCCAGTGAAAAGGTCGTCAAAATACTTTAAAATTTGTTTTTTAAAATAAATTTTTATCGCATCAAAGTGTCAATAAAAATTCAACCAAATATGATCTTTGCAAAAAAATTAAAACTTCCCATCTCTATAACTCTAAAAATATTTCAAGAAAAAAATTTTTATTTGTACTTATTTATTCTAATATTTTGGCATAATTATATCTAAATCGGTTTTTTGGTGTGACCGTTAACGCGTTTCAGCCCATATTTAACTTTTTGTTTTCATCATATTAGTTTTCGTTAGTTAGTAAAAAACAATTGTGTCTGACACTTATTTTAAAAAATTTTATGGAACTTGGAATTTTGGAATTTTCTGTTAATAAAACACTTAACTTCATACCAAATTTTCAAAAAAAAAATTTTAAAAAAATTTTAATAAAAATTTTTTTCAAATAAAAATTTTGGCACTTAATTATTTTTTTTATTTGTTTACTTCAAATATTTTCCAAAAAATTTTGGAACCTAAATTTTTTTAAGCATTTTTAATGAAACTTTAAACCGTTAAAACTTAGAAAATTTTAAAACTTTTTTTTTAAATAATTTTTAGTTAAATTTAAAAAAATTTAGAACTTAGAAAATTTTAAAATTTTTTTTTAAATAATTTTTAGTTAAATTTAAAAAATTTTCAAAACATTAGAAAAATTTCTTAACATTTTTGTTAAAGCATTATCTTTACGTTTGAAACATTATTCTTAATTATATAATACAACATGCCATTACTTGTACAAAGAAATATCTACTTTATAAGTACGTTCATTTAATTTTCAGCAGCCAAATAAAAAAAATTTCATGCTGACGAGTCGAGTTCAATTTTTATTTTCCATGCTGCAAGTCCCGTACAACAAACATAACTTGTGCAGCGCAGTAACCAGACAATTCAGTCGTGTGTGCTGTTTTTTGTTTTTTTAAACTGAAGCTGAACTGTGTGCTGGCAAGTTTGTCAATTTCAAAAAAAAAACTTTTACTGTACTGCTGCTGAAGAAAATTGACAATTTTTAACAGCTCAGTTCTTGACTGCTGTTTTGTTTTGATAATGTTTATGCTGACAAAACAGTACAAATTATGTGTTTTTGCTGAAAATCTAGGCAGTATTTTCAACACTGCTTTAAAAGCTATTGTGAACCATTCCTCTTAAATGAATCTAAGCTTTTTATAAAAGTAAGCAGTTCAAATTATTAACCTATGTTTTTTTTTATAATGGATGCTTTTAAAAAGATTTTCAAAAATATGGGGGCTTATCACGTAAAACGAAAACGATAGACGACGTATTAACGACATCAAAATACATATCGTTTTGAAGGGACATTTGAAAGTTTTTCTTATTAAATTATTTAAGCGTATGGTCTAATCTATAATCAATAAAAAGTTTGGAAACAAGGCTCCAAAAATCGACGATAGTCAACTATCGTTTTAAATGATCACAGTCATGATTTTTCTCTTTTTCAAAACGGTAGCCTTAGATTTTTAACTTTAAAAAGCTCTAGTAAAATTAATATTTATTAAGATTATACATCAATTTGTAGTTTTATATCATGAGCTTTTTTACAATTACATTTCATGTTATTGACCTGTTAAAAAACTGCGTATTTTATATATCAGTTTATATATGCTTTTGAAAAGCTTTTTCAAAAATACGATTTGTCTTTTTTAAATAGAAGTTGTAGATTATGAGCTTTTAAAAATGTTTAGTAAAATTGTTTTAGATTACGAACTTTCAAAAGCTCTGGTTAGACCATAATGTAAGAAAAAGACGTGAATTTGTGCTTTTGTCAAAATCGAATAGCTTAATGCATTTCATTTTTATATAATTTTTTATTGCTTTAAAAGCTTACATGCACCACTATCATAAAAGAATCTAAGCTTTTTTTAAAAACAGTTCATATTTTTATTAAAACGCTTTTCAAAAATATGATTTTTTACTTTTTCCAAATGAGAGTTTTAGATTTCTATTATTGAAGAAGCTTTAGAAAAATTAATATTGTTTATGATAATAAGCTTTTTATTACAAAAGTCTTAGACTATGATTTTTTTCAATTTGAAGTTTTATACCACAATCTTTTTATAACAAATGTTTTTGGAAATGAACCACATTATTTTACTAATCTTAACATTTTTCTATATTATAAATTCTTGAATGCGATGCTTTTAAAAAGCTTTTCCCAAACTACGATTTATCTTCTTAAAATGGTAGTTTTAGATTATGAGCTTTTCAAAAAATTATAAAATTTCAAAAGCTTTAGTAAAACATAGAGTAATAAATAGATAAGAAGTGCTCCGAAATCAATTTGTGATTTTGTCAAAAGTGGCGAGCTTAATGCACTATGATTTTTATATAATTTCAATTACTTTAAAAGCTTTCGTAAAACACTATTTTTTATAAAACTAGTTCTACTTATTAACCTGTGTATTTAGTTTTATAAATATATGATTTTTCTCTTGAGCTTTTAAAAAGCTTAAGTAAAATGAAGATTATTTTATATTAAAAAGTTTAAGTAAAACCATGTAGTAGGAAAACAATAAGAAGTTTTACAGTGCTCCGAAATCTGGTTGTGCTTTTGCCAAAGAGAGGCGAGCTAAGCGCACTATTTTGAATTGTTTTTAATAACACTATTAAGCTTTTTTCTTTGTTCGGTTAGCTTACCGCTTTACACACTATAGAAAATTAAAACAACAGTTTTAGTATCATATCAATGAATACCCACTAGTAAATTCCCAACTGTTTAAGATTTTGAGCTTTTGAAAAAGCTTTTGTCAAAACACAATTATTAAAGATTTTGAGTTTTTAAGCAATTAGAGAAGATTTTGATATTGTAAGTAAAACAGTAACATGCCTTTTTATTAGACACGAAATTTACTAAAAATTTGGTTTCAAATGTCACTTTAAATGATGGAAAATATCATCAGGAATCACAATTTAATGAGATTTCAAATTGATATATCATTAAAACTTAATTAAAATCGTATATTTAATTGAAAATCATTGTAAAAATTATTTAATGAAAGCTTTTTTAAAACCATGATTACTTCATCTTAGAGATTTTTAAAAGCTTTTATTAAAAATTTGATTAAGAGCTTTAAAGGGAACATAATTTTATAGTTATATCTTTTTTAAAATTTAATAACAATATTTGTAATCATCTTTTTCATATTAACTTTTCTATCTTTTTTCAGTAATCGCCCCCAAACCCATCGATCAAGAGCCCTCCGAAGAAAACTTCATTGGTGTTGTTATTGTTGTACTAACCACTATTATTATCCTACTGGTTGCCATAATATTATTCATTGTATCAAGAACAAAACGTGCCCGTGGTAGTAATGTTTTGGATGCATTCCAATATAGTTTTAATCCCAATACATTGGGTGGCAATGTTGATAAACATCGACCAAATGGCACAGGAATTAAAGTAAGTATCATTTTCTAAGTACCATCCCTATACATTCGTAGCAAAAGTAATGATAAAAGTAATAAAAAACAGATTCTACTTAAACAAAATACACAAGAAAAAAAATTTAATGTAAATGTAAACAAAATCATAAAAAAAAACTTTGCTGAGAGGAAATAAATACTAGGATATAATCAAGTATCCTGGGGAGATACAGACGACAACAGCAAAACTGCATGATAGAGTTTAATAAAGTTTTAGAATTTTTCTTTTTTTATATTTTAAACAAATGTTTTCTAATTGTTGGGAGAATATTTTATAAAAAAGGACACCTGGTGTTGTTTTTTTTTTATTAAATATTTTCTGGCATTAGAAATTTTTTAGAAAGTAAAGTATTTTGCCTAAGTAAACAATCTATTTGTTGAGGTATTTTTTTTTAGTTTTTGGTAGTTAGTTTAAGTAGAAAATTTAATGCTTAATTAAATTGTTATACAAAATAATAATAATAGAAATAATTCAAGGATTTTTTGTTAAAACTTTAAATATCATATGTTTAAGAAACCATAAGAAATCAAGATTTTTAATATAATTTTATAGCATGATATAACTTTATTTGATTTTATAATAATTCACGTTGTAAACAAAATAAGAGAAAAAATAGGCGTAAATTCAATAATAAATTAAAGAAACGATAAGAAATCGAAGCTTTTGATATATTTTTATAGCAGGATATAATTTTATAGGATTTTATTGCTGATCTTTGTTCGGTAAGCTCAAAGCTTTTCAGGTTGTAAACAAAATAATAGAAAACAAGTAAGAGTGTTAAATTCGGCTGTGCCGAATCTTTTATACCCTCCAACATGCAAAAAAATAAAAATAAATAAACTGCAGGGGCGTTTTATTTTTTTTTTGTAGGGGGGGGTCAGTAGTGGTAATTGGGGTGGGGGGCAAATTTCCTCTCGAATATGTGTTTAAAACTTCATTCTTATGCTTTTTGCACTAAAGAAATACAAGCTTATCATTATTTAAAAAAAAAAAAAAAAATATTCCACGCCCATAAAAGGGGGCGGACAAAAAAAAACGACATTTTCTAATTCTCTGAATCCAAATGCAGGACTTTGAACTTCTTGTAGCATAAAAATGTGGCATTTGTTAAACAAAAACACAAAAAATTATGTAAAATGGTAGTATTTTTCAGAGGTATGTTTAGTTCTTCAAGGGGGAACTTTTTCCCCCTAGTCCGATTTTGCTCATTTACGAACTTAACCTGCCTATTAACATAAGACATATTTGTGCCAAATGTCGGGAGTCTAGCTCTTTTATTTTGGACTGCATCGTGTTAACTACAGACGGACAGACGGACGGACGGACGGACGGACATCGCTAGAATGTCTTAGAATCGATCACTGATCATAAATATATATACTTTAAGGGATCCTAGACCGATATTTTGATGCGTTACACACGGAATGACAAAGTGAGTATACCCGCATACTGTAGTTGGAGGGTATAAAAATAAATATAAATTCAATAACAAATTAAAGAAACCATAAGAAATCAAAGCTTTTAACATAATTTTAAAGCATGATATAATTTTTTAAGATGTTATTGCTGATCTTTGTTCGGTAAGCTCGCCGCTTTTCACATTATAGAAAATAAAAAAAATACTTTTGACCCCACATCAATCAATATCCACTGATAAATCCTTAAATCTTTAACATTTTTAGCTTTTGAAAAAGCTTTTGTTAAATTACTGGTTTTGAAGATTTTGAGTTTCAAAGAAATTGTTTAATATTATTATGTTTTTAAGTAAAACTTTTAACATGCTTTTTATAAGACAAGAATTGCACTTTAATTAAAGTTTTAAATATCATTTTGAATGGTGGGAAAAAATAATGCCATTTGGAATCCCAATTTAATTGGATATTTAATTGTTATTATATTATGAAAGCTTTATTGAAATTTATTAAAAAAAAATAAATTGTTAAAGTTAATAAATTCATGGAGTTATAGAAACCATAAAAAAATGGAGGTTTTTAGAAAGATTTTTTAGCATGATATAATTTTATAAAATTTTAAAGTTGATTTTAAAAGCTTTAAATAAATTTTAAAAAAATATTTAAGTTTTTTTGAATTAAGGAAACTATATAAAATAAAAATTTTTTATATAATTTTATATCATGATATAATTAAAAAAAAAAATTATTTCGAATTGTTATGATATTATGAAAGCTTTATCATAATCCGAAATAAATAAATTCAAGATTTTTTTTTTTGTGAAAAAATTTTAAATAAAAATTATAGAAACCATAAAAAAACTCAGGATTTTCCATAAGATTTTATAGCATGATATAATTTTATAAAATTTGATTGCTGATATTTAACTTTAAAGCTTGATATAATTAAAAAAAAATGTTTAAGATTCTTTGAATTAAAGAAACCATAAAAAATCTTAATTTTTTATAGAATTTTATATCATGATATAATATTTAAAAAAATTATTTCGAATATTATGAAAGCTTTATTAAAATCATTAATTTAATCGAAAATCATTGTAAAATTGCTTTAATTATGAAACATAAATAAATTTAAGTATTTTTTTGTGAACAAATTTTAAATATACACTCTAAAAAAATGAGTCCAGTTTCCTACTATAAATGGGGCAAATTTCAACAAATTCAAATAATATACTTCTATAAATGGCGTAAATTTCCAATAATTTTAAGTATAATTACGCAATGTGTGTAAATTTACCCAATTTATAGTAGGAAACTGGACTCATTTTTTTAGAGTGTATATTAAACCATAAAAAACTCAAGATTTTCAATAAGATTTAATAGCATGATATAATTTTATTGATGATATTAAAATTTAAAGCTTAATATGAATTAAAAAAAAATGTTTAAGATTTTTTTAAATCAAGAAACCATAAAATATGGGAATTTTTTATGAAATTTTATATCATGATATTATATTATAAAAAATTATTTCGAATATTATAAAAGCTTTTTTATTTTTTAATAAAGAATTTTTTGTGAAAAAATTTTAGATTTTCAAAAAGATTTTATAGCATGATATAATTTTATAAGTTTTTGTTGCAGGTATCAAGCTTTTCAGCTTGATATAAATTTTAAAAAAAGGTTTTTGTTTTTTTTAATAAAGAAACCATACAAAAGTCGAAATTTTTTGTATGATTTTATACTATGATATAATATTTTAAAAAATTATAGCATGATATAAAATTTCATAAGTTTTTTTTTCTTAATTTAAAACCCTATAAAAAATCTATTTTTTTTTTATATATTTTTATACCATAATATAATGTTTAAAAAAATTATAGCATGATATAAAATTTTATAACTTGTTAAAAATTTCTTGAATTTTTTTAGTTTTTTCCCAATTTTTTTTAAGTTTAAAATTATTAATTTATTAAAATTTGTTTCCATTATTTACATGGTTAATCCAGCTCGTGCTTACTCAATTTTGTTTAGTTTTTTTAAAAATAATAGGTTTTTCGTGAATTTTTTTTTTTTTAGGAAAATCCATTAACTGTAATGCATTTTAAAATGCCCTACCTTTATTTTTGTTTAAAAAAATATAAACAATTTCTATTAAAAATTTATATAATTAATTGTTTTTTTCTTCGTTTTTATCTTTTTTTCAGGCCAGTGTTGATGATAACGATTCAATTGGTAAAAATAGCTTATACCATGAACCCTTTAATGTAAATATGTATACAAGTGGGGTAAATGGTTATGCGGCCGTTAATGATTTACAATGTAATATGACACCAGACTATACAGGTAAGTTTTCATAAAAAAATTAATACGAGTACACTTTATACAACCTAAAAACTCCCCACAAAACCAAAAACCAGTAAAAACAAAAATTAAAAACCATAAATTATTGTACAGAATTGTGAACAAAAAGAAACCTTAGGAAAATTTATTAAACAACGCATATAATAAAATATTATTAATATATATTTTTTTTACCATAAAAACTTAAAGTGATGACTAAACAAAAAAAAAAAAAAATAGGAAAATATTAACCCTCAAAAGAAACAAAGAGGTTCAAAAGTTCCATATTTTTATCAATTGAGATTTTAAATTTAATAAAATTTGTCAGTCCATTTACTTTCGCAGTAAAAGCTTAAGTAAAACCAAGAAATTTAAGATCACGAGCTTTTACTAAAGTGAGATTTTTGAAACAATTATTTATTTAAGATTTAAACCTCCGTAAAATTGTTAATTACAATTAAAGATTGTTTTAGATTACTAGCTTTTAGAAAATTTTATGAAATACAGTGATTGCATAAAATAAGGAATGCAGAAGTTGACAAGCTTTTGATATTTTGTTTTTTAAAACATCGTTTTCTTGAGACAGTGAGCTTTTTCAAAGCATTTGTTTTAAATGCTCTAGAAAAAATATTGCTTCAGTTTATCAGAAAATCTTAAGAACACCGCGATTATACAACATTTAATAATAAAAGCTTTTAAAAATGTTTTGGTAAATCTTAAAGATAAAGACATTTATCTTATTAAAAAGATTATTTAAAATGTGTGGCTCCTTAATATGATTTAGTTAAATTCAATATCCTTCAATATCATTCAAAATTGTCAACAAAATATTTTGATAAAGTTTTCAAAGGACTTTATTTGCATCCTTTTATCCGGGCATGGCAAAATAAAAAAAAAATGGAAAAATAAGGGGAGATCCTCCTCTTTCATTTGTCATCACTAGGGTTCGGACTTTTATGCAAATGCATATTTGTTGTCGTCAGTCTGAGATCAACAAAAACTAAATATCTTTACGAATTAAGAAATTTGCAGTAAAATGGCATCGATTTGTTAGTGCATATTTTTGCATATTTTGCTTTTAATGCATATTATTGCATATATTGCTGATATTACATATTTTTGTCGCATATTTTGAAAAAAATAGTTTTTTTTTTATTTTATTTTATTTTATGATATTTTTACATTGATATATTTTTTATTTAATAATGTATGCCTTAAAGTACACAGAAAAAAATATGGGAAAAGTGTTGAGTATTCACTTGTTTAAATTTCAAAAAAAAATTGAATAATATTTTAATTGACGCAATATAAAAAATTTACCCAAATTTTATAAAAAAATTTGAGCAATTAATTTAATAAAAATTTAACATTTTTTTTAATCTCATTTTTTTCTCATAGTTGTTTTGAATTCTCATTTAGTTTAAAGTTTTTGTTTGAAATCATCTTTACGAAATTATTCTATGTATTTAGTAAAAGATTAAAAAAAAAAAACATTTTTTTTTTAAAAAAAATTTAAAACTTTTTAAAACTTAAAAAAAAATGAATAAATTTTTATTGGACAAAATTCAAAACTTAATTAAAAAAAACGAAAAAAATAATGAAAAAAATAAAGATTTAATTGTGTCAATTAAAAATTTACTCAAATTTTTTGGTATACATTTATTAAATTTTTATAAAAAGTTTACTCAATACCATTAAATCGTTTACTGGTGCAAAAATTGAATAATTTTTTACATAATAGTATTAACAATTTACTATTTTTTTTTCCTTTTGTTTCTTTTATAATTTTGTGTTTTACGTTATTTGAACTTGAATTTTTGTGTTTATTGTACCTTATTTTTGTTTAAAATACTAAATTTTTAGGTCTTTTATGTTCTTTTTTGTTTTTTCTTATTATTTTTATTTTATTTTATCATTAATAAATGTTTTAAACAAATTTTTAGGTGCATATTTTTTAAATTTTTAGCGCATATTTTTCTTTTTTTGCTGAATATTTTATGCGCATAAAACGCGATTTTAACTGCATAAAAGTCCGAACCCTAGTCATCACTAATGAAATAAAATAACAAGTACAAATATCTCCGAAATATTTTACAAAATGTACCCTTAAAAACTCTGAAGTCCTTTTAAAAATAAACAAGATCACGAAATGAAAAACTGTAAATGCAGTTTTACTCCATTTGATCTATACTTTCCGGTTCATGTATAATACTGACTGTCGGACGGTGTAATGAGCTTTTGGAAATATTTAGAAAAACATTAATTGCATAAAATTATGAAAGCAACGCATAAAAACTAAGATTAGTTTGAAGCCTAGAAGCAAAACCCTGTTTACTTTAACCCTATTTGCCCTTAAAAAAAGCGAGACTTTACCACGAGCAAAAAAAGTATGCAGGTTAATTCCCTCTAAGAATAAAAGCTTTTGATAATGCTTTAGAAAAGCTTAATTATCCTTACACAATCAAATTTATAAAACAATTATTTAAAATTTTGAGCTTTTGAAATGAAAAAATTTAATTGACGATTTGTATAGATTATGAGCATTTAGAAAATATTGCGAAAAAAATTGATTTAATAAAATGGCAAAAGAAAAATAATAAGCTTTTAATAATGCTTTATGTACACATCGTTAACTTTTGACAGTGACCTATTTAAAACCGCTATTTAATATTAAAAGCTCCTTAAAAAGCTTTAGTATAACAATGACTGTTTTACATAATCAGATTTAAGAAACTCTTTAGATTGCATAAACCTTTATTAAAAAAGCTTTTTAAAAATCTTTGTCTATTACGAGGTTTGTTAAACCATACATAAGATGATGAGCTTTTAGAAAAAGGTATTATAAGGTTTTTTGTAACGGATGTCTTAGACAATGAACTATAAAAAGCTTTATTTTAACCAATTTGTTTAGAAAATTTTAAGACTATGAGATTTTTTAAACAATTGGAGTAGATTTAGAGCTTTTAAATAAGCTTACTTAAAGACAATTTGTTTAAATAACACACTCAAAAAATTATTTCGTTAACTGTTTGTAGTTTATTTAAATAGTTTTCCGTTTAGTCGTTTTTAAAAGAAAAAACATTTGTTTGATGTTCAGTTTTTATTAATGACTACTTCTGTCCTTTGTTTCAAAAATAACACACTTAAATATAAAGACTTTCATCAACATTTAATTTTTAAAGTCATTTATTTTTGTACTGTAAGTAAAAACTACTGATTATTCTTTTGATTTTTAATGATTTGTGTAAGTAATTTTTTTTTAAATTGTTGGTATTTTTAAATGAAATATCATTAGTTTTTACCTGCACAAGTCAGTTATTTTTTTGTAGAAAAAAAAATCAAAAAAATATTTTTAGAAATATAAAAACATGTTTGTATCAAGTGACTTTGGCACGATGGGTAGAGTGTCTGGCCAGAATGTTGTTGATTGCGGGATCGATTCCCCAAAAATTTTATTAAAAATTTTTAAAAAAATATTTCAATAAAAAATTGTAAAAAATTACCTACGAAATCATTAATTTTTATTGTTTTCGTAGGTTATTTTTTTGAAATTTGTTGGTAAAAATAACAGAACTATCATTAATTTTTAATGTTTTCGTTGGTTATTTTTTTCGAATTTGTTGGTAAAAAAGAGTGAAAAAAAACGTAATTTTTTAATGTTTAATGTTATTTATTTTAGAAAATTTTGTCAACAGTAAAAAATAAATGTTGATGTTTGTTAAAACAAATGAATAATTATTGGAATGGTTTTTAATTGTTTATTCACTGGTTTTAAGTGTGTTTTTCATTTGTTTTTGCCTACAAAATATTTTGAGTGCACTGTGCTTGTTGAAAAAATTAACAAGCTGGGCACCCTGCATGTAAAGCCAATTCGGATACGCTGACTTCAATGGTGCTAGCCGTTTTTCGGAGTAAAAAAAAAAGTCCACAAAAAAAAAATCGCGAAAAAATTTTATTTTAAAAAAAATTTTGTGGGTGTAATTTATCGCATTCTACTCACTTTCATAAATTGATAAGAAAATAAAAAAAATTGGAATAAAACATGTCGCGAAAAAAATTCGCGTAAAAAAATTTACGCGAAAAAAAATTTACGCAATTTTTTTTTTGTTTTGTATATTTAATAGAATTAAGATGATACAAATACAGCAATTGTCCAAATAATATGAAAAAAAAATAGTTATTTTTTTACTTAAAAATAAAAAAAATAATAGCGAATATCGCTACTACATACGTTAACTTTGAAAAAACTGATACTACAATGGGATTAAGTGTACACAAACTAGCTTTACCAGATGGATGTCGTAAATTCAAAAACTAAAAATATTTTTATGTTTCCGCGCAAAAAAAAAAATCTGAAAAAAAAAATCGCAAAACAAATTTATTTTTGAAAAATTTTGTGTCTGTAATTTGTCGCATTCTACTCACTTTCATAAATTAATAGAAAAATAAAGAAAAATTGGAATAAAATATTTCGCGAAAAAAAAATCGCGAAAAAAATTTTCGCGAAAAAAAAATTTACGTGAAATTTTTTTTTTTATATATTGAATAGAGTTACGATGATAAAAATACATCAATTGTCCAAATAATATGAAAACAATTGTTTTTGTTAATTAAAAATAACAAAAAAATAATCGCGAATATCGCTACTACATACGCCAACTTTGAAAAAAAATGATACTACAACTAGCTTTACCAGATGGCTGTCATAAATTCAAATCAAACTAAAAATATTTGTATTAAACCAATTTTTTCACGGAAATAAAGATTTTTCGCGAACAAAAAATGTTTTTCGCGAACAAAAAATTTTTTTCGCAAAAAAAAATTCACGTATAATTTTTTTTTGTGTTAGTTTAACATTCTTGTGCTTTATAATTTAAAAATTATCGCAAAAGTTTAAAAATATCTTTTTAATTGTACTTCAAAAATTTTAAATCGCGAATATCGCGAATACGAGCGCTAACTTCGAAAAACGGCTAGCACCATTGTATTAAGCGTACCCGAATCAACTTTACCAGTAGGATGCCCAGCTTGTTAAAAAAAAGTGTCAAATTCGAGCACAGTGTAATTTAAAAACAAGTATAGAAGTTAAATTCGACTTGGCCGAATCTATGAATACCCCCCACAATGCCCCTTTTAAGTGATAGTAAATTTTCTAACGTGAAAAAAATAACATTTTTGATTAGAAATATTTTATTTTGTATAAAACAACTATTTTTTATTAATTTTTATAGAAAAAGAAAAATAATTTACTAAATTTTTTTTTGAGTGTAAAATTTTTTTTGAGTGTAAAATTTTTTTTCGACTGTACTTTTTTAGTGTAAAAATATTTTTGAGTGACAATAATACGTTGTAAAATAGTTTTGTGACTTACCATTGTTTTTAATATATATATAACGGGTATTCAACAAGTGAATTTATGGTTAAACTAATCTGAAACTCACGGTTTTGCTAATAACTTTTGAACCACTGGTTCGACTTGCCTGAAATTCAATATGATCCTGGCCAGGGGAACAACAAATATATATGCCAAGGTTCAGCATCCTCAGAACTGTTTTTTCGAAAGTTAACGTGTTTTTAACTCATAAATTCACGAAAACCCCTTTCCGAAATTCAGTCTTTTGTTCCTAACTTTTGAACCGCTCGACCGATTTTGCTGGGTTGCAACGCAACCCTGAACAGGTAAATGCCCAACATATATGCTAAACTTCAGGAGCCTCCGTAAAGTCTTTCAAAAGTTATCGTGTTTTCAACAGACAGACAGACGGACAAACGGACAGACGGAAATCGCTAGATCGTCTTAAAATCGGTCGAGGATCATGAATTTATAAACTTTATGGGGTCCTAGACCAATATTTCGAGTTGTTACAAACGGAATGACAAACTTATGTATACCCTCTATCACTAGAGCGGAGGGTATAAAAAAAAAATATCCATCGTTTTTTTAAAAAGCTTTTAAAAAGCTTTTTTTAAAAAATATTTAAATAAACCATATTTGAGTAAAATTTTTGTTCACAAATAAATCATAGCTTAGGCGGATCTTGGTCACTTTACTTACGAGGCAGGTCTTCAATCGGCATCAAGCGATTATTCTTAAGCTAGCATATGGGAAACAGAGGAGAGAAATAAGAGTTACCTGTTACCGCCCTCCTCTTTTGAACAGCTAAATGTGAGAGTGGGCAACTAAAAAAACTTGTAACTCTTAATTTTCTGTCCTCTTTGCCATATGCAAGTTTCTGGACAATCGGTGGATGCCCATTGAAAGAACTTCCTTTTTTGGACAAAATCCCTAAAGACCGCGATTTAAAAATATTATTTCGCAAATACTTATAGGCATGTTTAGATATTTTTTTCCCATTAGAGGGTTTAATTAAACCACAATACAAAAAAAAAATATACAAAAACCTTAATGGATATTTTGTTATTTATACATATTTTTATTTTTGGTTTATTTTTTGCAGACGTCCCCGAAGGAGGTTACGCTGTACCACATATGCAAGATTATATGCCGACAAAAATGTCCAATTCCACACCAGGCGGTTATGTTAATGTACGCCGTACGCCACCACCACCATTGAGTAGTATATTTCCAAGGCCACCACAAGTGCCACCGCCACCAATGGAAAAATATTATGCTACCACAGCGATATTTAAGCCCATCAAGGGCCACAGTGGCAGTAATACAATGAGCAGTAAAGCTAGCAGTAATCTAAGTAATGAACATAATTATGATGATAACATGGGTACAATGAATTCACAATCAACAGCACCCATGATAAATCCCTATAATACATCAACAATGAGTGGTGGGGGTGGCGGAGGTGGGGGTGGTGGAGTAGGTGGTATCATGAATACTTCAAATAATAGTGATAATATGCAATTTCAACGTGCTAGAACCTATAATTTCCGTAGTTATCCAGATAATCTTTAGTTTGAAGCACAACAGCAACAGCAGCAGCAACAACAACAAAACACAAATGCATCAGCAACATTAACAACATCGGCAAATGTATCAACAACATCGGCAACATTAACAATAAATAAATCATTAGTGGTAGCAACAAAAAGTCAAGATATACAACAACAACATCAACAACAACATTTAAACAATCATTTTAGCCATAATTTAACAAAAAACTTAAATACACAAAATGCTGAATTGTTTAATAAAGATTTTTACAATTCATCACTGTACAATAAAACAAATAAATTGAAAAGACTTAGTGTTTTAAGTACAACAATGCCTAAACAACAACTGCAGCAGCAACAACACTATCATACTACGCAACAATATCAGCAGCAACATTTTCAGCAACATTATCCGCAACATATTCAGCAACATCACCTGCCATCTCTATACGCCACACCACAACATCTAGTACCCTTAAGAAGAATTTCCACAAAACCCCATTATAGTTTTACCTTGAATAATAAATATTCCTTATCGTCAGCAGTGACGACGGCAGCAACACCGCCAACACATAAAGAATTGAAAATTTTAAAATTATCACACACTAAAGACTGTGATTTTGATCATAATGATGATTATTATTTACCATCATCATTGGAAATATTGGGTATACAAAAATCATTACAACAAGATTTGAATAATGATGATAATCTTGATGATAATACTGATCATGATAATATGGATAGTGGGGAAAATGATGACAGTTCCGATTTATCAGATATTGATGTTGCTGGTATTGAAGAAGAAGAAGAAGAGGAAGAAGACGAAGTGGAAATTGCTAAGGAAAATGATTTTGATAATAAGAGTGTTAAAAGGCTTAGTGCTAATTTGAATGATTTAGAAATTACGAAAAATGCTACAAATAATTTATTAAAACAACAACAAACAAATAGGCTGTGGTATCATTGATGAAACCAATGGATTTGAGGTGAGTTTTGAAAGAAAGGGAATTTAAATTTGTCATGTCATAGAAAAAAAAATATTTAAAGAAATTTTTAGAATTTAAAAAAATATAGCTTATAAAGATCTACAAAAAAAAAAAATAAAAAAAATATTTGAGTAAATTTTTAATACTATTGAGTAAAAAATTACTTAATTTTGCACCAGTAAACGATTTAATAGTATTGAGTAAATTTTTAATAAAATTTTATAATGTATTAAAAAAAAATTGAGTAAATTTTTAATTGACACAATTAAAAATTTATTCAAAATTGTTCTTTTTGTTTTTTTTAGGCTGGATTACTCAATGCTCCGTTATAAAGTAACTCTCCGTTAAATTTTACTTTTTCACACAAATTTTGAGATAATGCTCCGTTAAATCGGCAGTTAACAGCTAACTTTTCATTGAGTAAACCGACCTTAAAGTTTAAAAAGGTTTAAAATTTGTTTCCAAAAAAAAAAAAAAATCTTGTTTTTTTTAAACTTTACCAAACATATTTATGTCTCAAAAACAAAGGAAAATTTTATAAAGACGATTACAAACTTTCATATACATACACAAAAAACTATAAACTACACCAGAATTCAGTAAACTACGAGAGTTTAAAAAAAATTTAAAAAAAACTATTAAATTTTTATTAAATTATTTACTTAAACTGTTTTTAAAATTTTTAAGTAAATTTTTAATTGCGCCAATTAAAAAATTACTCAATTTTTTGTTTTTAATTCAAACAAGTGAATACGAAAAATTATTTCCTCCTTATTTTTTTCTGTGTAGGAGTCTTTAAAAAGCTTTTGCATTGTAATAGAGAAATAAATTAGCTTAACAGCCCAAAAAAAGTTTCTGACCTAGAAACTAGACCTATTAATCTTTATGAAATATTCCGCAATTCAAATTAAATTCATTAGTTATATATGTATATATAGTATGCCAAGGACCATAAGACATATTCATGCCAAATTTCTGGAGGCTAGCTCTTTTATTTTGGACTGTATCGTGCCATCTACAGACGGACGGATGAACATGTCTTAGAATCGATCATGGATCAATAATATATATGGGGCATTCCATGTGAAATCGGACACTTTGAAAAACTTTTTTTTAGATTTTCCCAATTTTTTTACAGTTTTTAGTACCTTTCGAAAACTCCTTCGTGGTAAATTTTCAAATTTTTTTGATGACCCGTTCAAAAGATATCGAATTTTTAAAAATTGGTAGTTTGTTTCTTTACTCAAACTTCTTTTAATCATAATTTCTTCAATAATGGTCCAAATTTCAAATTTGTTTTTTCAAAATTTTTGTTTTTTTACGTACTTTCTAAAAAAAAATACCAAAAAATTCTTAAAAGCGCTCTAGTATTCGATTTTTAAGTTTTATAATTTAAATCTCATTTTTGAAAATGTTTGTACTCTTCGATTTTTTTGAAATTTTTTTGTGTAAAACTTCTATCAATTCTACAAATTTTTTGCCCAGGAAGATTGTGAGATAACGATTATTACTAACGATTAACAAACTAATACCCTATCTCCATTTTCTAAGGGTGCTCCCACACAATACGACATTTTTTAAAATTTGTTCCAACCGCTCTAACTGCCCAAATAGTGCCCTTAGAGCAACAAAATGTATGACCGACCCACAATATTTTTTTAGTCCAAACATTTTCTCTGAACACTCCTTCTACCGGTCCAATGGTGCGTCCGAGAGTGGTCATTATTGAGACTAACCCCAATTTATTTTTACCCTACAAAATTTTTTCAAAACATACCTACGCCCTATCTCCATTCCCTAAGTAGGCTCCCATACAAATAACAGTTGGAGCAAATTTTATAAAAATGTAATTTTGTATGGGAGCCTACTTAGGGAGTGGAGATAGGGCGTAGGTATGTTTAGAAAAAATGTTGTAGGGTAAAAATAAATGGGGGTCGGTCTCACTAATGACCCCTCTCGGACGCACCATTGGACCGGTAGAAGCTGATTAAAAAAAACAAATTTACAAAAAATAAAAAAAATTGTATGGGGACCGCCTTAACAGTTAAAGATAGAGTGTAGGTGTGTTCAGAAAAAATGTTTGGACTAAAAAAATATTGTGGGTCGGTCATACATTTTGTTGCTCTAAGGGCACTATTTGGGCAGTTAGAGCGGTTGGAACAAATTTTAAAAAATGTCGTTTTGTGTGGGAGCCCCCTTAGAAATTGGAGATAGGGTATTAGTTTGTTTCAAAGAAAAACTAATGGGGGTCGGTCTTATAAAGGACCCCACTATGACGCACCATTGAAGCAGTAGAAATGATTTAAAGATTGGAAAATTACAATAAAATTTTAAAAAATAGTAATAATCGTTATCCCACGATCTTCCTGGGCAAAAAATTTGTAGAATTGATAGAAGTTTTACACAAAAAAATTTCAAAAAAATCGAAGAGTACAAACACAAAAAAATTTTTTTTCCATGACCGATTTTAGTATTTATGAACAAATTCATACAATTTATCACTTTTTCATAATATTTATAAACTTTTTCATAGTATTTATGAATAAATCATAATATGTGAAATTGAGGAATTTTTAATATTTTTCATAAATACTATGAAAAAGTTTATAAATATTATGAAAAAGTGATAAATTGTATGAATTTGTTCATAAATACTATGAAAATCGGTCATTTTCAAAAATTAGATTTAAATTTTCAAACTTTAAAATCGCATACTAGAGCGCTTTTAAGAATTTTTTGGGATTTTTTTTAGAAAGTATTTAAAAAAACAAAAATTTTGAAAAAAAAATTTGAAATTTGGACCATTATTGAAGAAGTTATGATTAAAACAAGTTTGAGTAAAGGAACACACTGCCAATTTTTAAAAATTCGATACCTTTTGAACGGGTCATCAAAAAAATCTGAAAATTTACCACGAAGAAATCTTCGAAGGGTACTAAAAACTGTAAACATATTGGGAAAATCTAAAAAAAAAGTTTTTCAAAGTGTCCGATTTCACATGGAATGCCCCATATACTTTACCGATATTTCGATGCGTTACAAACGGAATGACAAAGTGAGTATACCCCCATACTGTGGTTAGAGGGTATAAAAAGGAAAAAAGAAGAAGATGGGAAATTTTTAAAGAAAAGTCCAAAAATTTTTAATCGAAAAAAAATTAAAAAATTTTTAAAGGAAAAATCTAAAAAATTTATAGTGAAAATCTAAAAAAATTACTTACAATTGCAGACTATTTCTACAGGAAATTGTCTCAGAATCTCAGTCTTTTTCTATAGGAAAAATGTCTCAGAATCGATACATTTTCTATAGAAAATTGTCTCAGAATTCAACACTTTTTCTATAGGAAAAATGCCTCAGAATCTGAGACTTTTTCTTTGGGAAAAATGTCTCAGAATCTGAGACATTTTCTATGAGAAAAATGTCTTAGAATCTGAGACTTTTTCTATGAGAAAAATGTCTCAGAATCTGATCCTTTTTCTATAGAAAAATTGAAAAAAGTTTTCAAAATCTGTGACTTTTTTGAGAAAACAGTCCCAGAATTTCTGACTAATTTAGAGGATAAAGGTCGCAGCATTTTAAAGCTGTGACCTTTTGCCTCTATATTTTTAGGTAGAAAAAAGATCTTAGAGTCTGAGCCTTTTTTATTAGAAAAAAGGTCTCAGAATCTGAGACTTTTTTTATTCGCAGAAAAAAACGAAATGTTATATTGACCCCCATATTTGTGAATACAATTAATTTTTTTTCACTGAAAGTGCTTCTATACGGAAATTTGTTATATCAACAAACGTTTGTAAATTAGCATTGTTGAAAAAAGAATTGATAAATGAGATTGCAATAGTTCTCTTTAACTATTATTTGTTTTAACAAACAAATTCAACAAACACAATTTGTTGATCTGACAAACGTAGAAAATCTTATTTTTGTTTTCAACAAAGAAATTCAACAAACTCAAAAATTATTTGTTGATATGATAAAATAAATTTTAAGTAAAATTACTTGACTGAGTTTGTTGAAAACAAAATCGAAGTTTTGAATCATAGACTAACAGGCTGCCGTTTTTACTAAATGTTTGGTTGATATCATGTTTGGTTGATTTACAATTGCTGTTTGTTGATTTAAATTTGATGATTTTATTTTCTGTGTAGGAAAAAGGAAATATAAGTAATCATGAAAAACAAAGCTCCTGTTAAGCAGGGTTCTGCTTTTAATTGTTTTTTTTGTGTTCACATTTTTCGATAGTATTAGCTTTTTACTGTAATTATTTAAAGAAGCCCCGTTTTAGCAATATGAGTATAAATGTGTCATCTGTAAACTTTAAATGCGCTTTTGTCGAACTGTTGTTGAAAAATCGGCTGCAGTTTTTCAGAAAAAACTGCAAAATTATTTGATTTTATAGCTTTCCCATTCATTTTGAAAAAAAAAGTTTCTCTTTTGTTGGTTGTCCGACAACGCTGAATTGATGATTTTTTTATTCGAAGTTAATATATATATGGACTTAATAGATTTTTATCTTCTGATTCCAAAACTGCTTTCAAATTTTTTGTAGCATACATAACCTGACCAACCATCCCGCTTTTGGCGGGATTATCCCGCTTTTTGATGCCTCATCCCGCCTTGAATTCCGATCCCGCTTTTTAAACAAAAGTCCCGCTTCATCCCGCTTTATCCCGCTTTTTGGCTTTTGGAATAGCAAGTACAATTTTTAGGCTATTTTAATAATATTTTGAGAAATATATTTTTGAGCACATAACTATTTCTTACCGTATAAAGATAATGTTAAGAAAAATTTTCTTTACTCAAAAAACATGTTCACAAGAGAACCCTACTGGGCTGATTTAAATCAAAATTAAATTTTAAATAAAATTTTTTCATTGTGATACTTCGAATATTCCGAAAAAAGCTTTCAATAAAATCAGTAGTAAACTTATATACATGTTTCCTTCACCAAATTTTTCGGATATTAGGGAATTTTAACTACAGAAAAATGTTCAGATTCTAAAACCCTTTTCATATAAAAAAGTTCTTTAATTCTCATATCGGATAAAAATTATCAGTTTCAACATTTTATTATAGAAAATGTCTCATTCTTAGAAATATTTTAAGAAAAATTCTGAAATAATTCTCATATTTTAAGGTAGTTCTTAGATTCTGAGAACATTTTTGCTTACAAATATCCTCAGATGCTGAAACATTTTTTTAAATTATCCGGTTTCTAAAAATTTCTTCCTAAAAAAAATTTTATACCATTTTCTAAAAATAAATTCTTAAGTTTTATAGCCACGTGAAAAAATTGATTAGATCTGGTCAAATTTTTAAAAATCTAATAATGTTATTTGTATCTGATAAGATCTACTATATACGAAATTTGTCTCCAATTTCGAGATCTGATGGATCTGATCCGTAATTGCATCTGATCAGATCCTGAAATTGTGGAAAAATGTCGGATCAAAAAAATCTGATCAGATAGAATTATATTTATTAGATCCAAGGGGATTTTTCTATCGAAAAATGTTCATTTTTTTTAAGGGACATTTTTCGATAGAAAATATTTGAGAATGGAAAATTTTAATGTTCTAATGTTCTCTAAGATAATTTCATATAGAAAAATTATTAGGTTCTATGACATTTTTCGAAAGAAAAATCTAAGACGCAACTTCAAAAGAAAAATTTACAAACTCAAACACATATTTCCTCTATAAAGTTTCTCAACAGAAATATTTTTAGACTCTGGGAGATTTAAAAAAAAAACTTATATTCTGATATAATTTTCTATAGAAAAATTCCAAAACATTTTTCTTTTTGGAAATAATCATAGATTTTAAAAAACGTTTCCTATAGAAAAATTCTCTGATTCTAAAATATTATTTACAGGAAAAATCTTTTTTCCATATAATAAATTCTAAGCTTCTGAAATATATTTCTCATAAAAAAACTATCAGATTCTGAAACGTTTTTCCTGTAAAAAAAATTATCCGATTTTAAACAATTTTTTTTTTTCAGAAAAATTCTTCTCATTCTCTGAAATTTTTTATTCTAAGGTCATTCACAGTTGCCAAGGGATTTTTTCTATAGAAAATTTATAAGATTCTTAAACATTTTTCCTACAAAAGAATTCTTAAATTTTAGATAATTATGCATTTTTTATGCATTATTTTTTATGCATTTTTTTTAAATTGTGGAGGGTATTCTTGGTTCGTTCAAGTCGAATTTCACTAATTAAAAAAAATCCCGCTTTTTACATCAAAATCCCGCCTTTTCAACCTTTCGATCCCGCTTTTCAGTCATAAGTAGTTGGTCAGGTTAAGCATACACCGTTTTTGATATATTCGCGTTTGAATCTTAAAAAAACCGCTATTTTAGTAATTTCTGGTGTTCAACTGTAACGTTTTCTAAAGTTGGTAACAACAACCTGTATAGTAAATGGATCTCCTGAATCCGAATCAACCAACAAAACTTTTCTAGCAGTATACATTTTTAAGATATTCGCGTTTAAATATTTAAAAAAAAACGCGAATTTTGTGATTTTTATGGGACATAATTTTATATAAATTGGGCCTCGTGATTTCAAATCCGCAGTCAAAATTTCTCTATAGCTTTTCGTTTTCGAGATATTCGATATTGACTTAATGTCAATGCGTTTTTGTGCGTTTTTGTGGATCCACTGTTATATATTATTGCGTTATGCCAAAAAATAAGGGTGTATTTTATATAATATGGACCTGTAAAATGCAAATCTGTCATCTAAATTGCTGTAGATTGATTCGTTTTTGCGTCATTTGCGTTTAAAAATGTGCCCAATTTCGTACCTCACAAAATACATTCAAAATTATTTTTTTTTTACTTTTTGACAGTTAGTTTTTTTGACTATTTACAACTTCCGCTCAAAAAAAAAAATGGCGGAAAATCGTTTTTTGGATTTTTCAGCTATTTCTTTCTAAGAAACTATATGACCTTTTCATATGAGAAGAAAGGTTTTTTTAATGCCTCTCCAACGGTAACCTTGCAAAAATTTGGCTTCCTCAAATATTATTTTCACACTAAGAAAATTATATCATTAACTGTTTGTAGGTTATTTTAAAAAGTAATCAGTAAAGTTATCTTAAAAGAAAAATCATTAATTTAATTAAGGACTTCTTATTTTCTGTTGTTTCTGTAGTTTAAAAAAAATAATTTACTGTCTTAAAAACGAATTTTCTGTTACATTCAATTTCGGCAGTAAAAAATGTTTTCTAAGTTTTAATGTTTTTAATGTTTTGGTTAGTCATTAAATTAACATTTAAAATTGACTGTAATGTGTTTTTATTTTAAATGAAAAAACAGTCGAATGGTTTTTAAATAAAATTTCATTTGTTTTAAGTGAATATTCACTGGAATTTACCTACATAATTTTTTGAGTGTAGACTTACGTTATCCATATGAATACGAGATAATCTTTATTAAATTTAAGTCGACACATATTTTTGCTCTAGATGATATTCCTGTTAGTTCGGGAGAAATTTTCTCAAAGTTCAACGTTGATTTATAGACGACAATGAAATTTTTAAACACTGATATGGCCGATAAGCCGAGACACCCCAACCTTCAAGTCGTGTCATTTACATATATTTTAAATTTCAGGCAATTCGTGCATTTTTAACGTAAATGCAATTTTGAAATAATTTGTTAATAGGTTCTAATAACATAGTGAAACAACCAAAATCGGAATGGAATGAAACCAAAAGCAAATGAGAGTTGACATCTTCCATAACAAAATCCTCAAGGCTTTATTAAGTTCAGCGCTAGATTTTTTTACACGCATATAAAGTTGGTGAACTTTTATTATAATTATAACAATAATTACTTGAAAACTGTATAAGTGCCGTATGCATAAGTTTGTAATTGCCTTTAAATAACAATCATACGCAACGGTGCACAGTGGTTTATCTATATATATAAAAGAGTAACGTGACTGACTGACTGACTGACTGACTTATTGACTGATTCATCATCGCCCAGCCCAAACCGCTGAAGCTAGAGACTTGAAATTTGGACTGTAGGTTCACCTCCCGGAATATAGATCCACTAAGGCTGGATTTTTGCCAGTGTTGATTCTAAGGGGGTAAAAAGGGTAAAAAACTGTACTTTTGGTACTTTTTATATCTCCTGAAATAATGGTCATAGAGATTTGAAAATTGGACTGTATGTTCACCTCCTGGAACATAGATACACTAAGGCTAGATTTTTGCCAGTGTTGATTCTAAGGGGTAAAAAGGGTAAAAAACTGTACTTTTGGTACTTTTTATATCTCATGAAATAATGGTCATAGAGACTTGAAATTTGGACTGTATGTTTACATTATAGAATTTAGATCCAGTAAGGCTGGATTTTTGCCAATGTTGGTTCTAAGGGGATAAAAAGGGTAAAAATCTGCACTTCTGGTACTTTTTTATCCTGAAATAATGGTTATATAGACTTGAAATTTGGACTGTATGTTACCCTCCCGGAATATAGATCCACTAAGGCTGGATTTTTGCCAGTGTTGATTCTAAGGGGGTAAAAAACTGTACTTTTGGTACCTTTTATATTTCCTTACATAATAGTACTAGAAACTTAAAAATTGCAATGTAGGTTCACCTCCCGGAAAAAGGATTCACTAAGTCTGGGTTTTTGCCAATGTTGATTCTACGGGGGTAAAATGGGTAATAAAGTGTACTTCTGGTACTTTTTTTTATATACTGAAATAATGGTCATTCAAACTTCAAATTTAAAATGTAGGATCCTTAAGTGAAATAAAACATTCTGGAACAAGTACTTTCTGAAAATTCTGTACCGTTTATAAAAAGTACCTTTTATAAAAAGTACCTTTTATAAAAAGTACCTTTTATAAAAAGTACCTCTTTTAAAAAGTACCTTTTATAAAAAGTACCTTTTATAAAAAGTACCTTTTATAAAAAGTACCTTTTATAAAAAGTACCTTTTATAAAAAGTACCTTTTATAAAAAGTACCTTTTATAAAAAGTACCTTTTATAAAAAGTACCTTTTATAAAAAGTACCTTTTATAAAAAGTACCTTTTATAAAAAGTACCTTTTATAAAAAGTACCTTTTATAAAAAGTACCTTTTATAAAAAGTACCTTTTATAAAAAGTACCTTTTATAAAAAGTACCTTTTATAAAAAGTACCTTTTATAAAAAGTACCTTTTATAAAAAGTACCTTTTATAAAAAGTACCTTTTATAAAAAGTACCTTTTATAAAAAGTACCTTTTATAAAAAGTACCTTTTATAAAAAGTACCTTTTATAAAAAGTACCTTTTATAAAAAGTACCTTTTATAAAAAGTACCTTTTATAAAAAGTACCTTTTATAAAAAGTACCTTTTATAAAAAGTACCTTTTATAAAAAGTACCTTTTATAAAAAGTACCTTTTATAAAAAGTACCTTTTATAAACAGTAACTTTTTTAAAAAGTACCTTTTATAAAAAGTACCTTTTATAAAACGTACCCTTTATAAAAAGTGTCTTTTATAAAAAGTACCTTTTATAAAAAGTACCTTTTATAAAAAGTACCTTTTATAAAAAGTACCTTTTACAAAAAGTACCTTTTATAAAAAGTACCTTTTATAAAAAGTACCTTTTATAAAAAGTACCTTTTATAAAAGTACCTTTTATAAAAAGTACCTTTTATAAAAAGTACCTTTTATAAAAAGTACCTTTTATAAAAAGTATCTTGTAAAGTACCTTTTATAAAAAGTACCTTTTATAAAAAGTACCTTTTATAAAAAGTACTTTTTATAAAAAGTACCTTTTATAAAAAGTACCTTTTATAAAAAGTACCTTTTATAAAAAGTACCTTTTATAAAAAGTACCTTTTATAAAAAGTACCTTTTATAAAAAGTACCTTTTATAAAAAGTAGCTTTTATAAAAAGTACCTTTTATAAAAAGTACCTTTTATAAAAAGTACCTTTTATTAAAAAATTACCTTTTATAAAAAGTTCCTTTTATAAAAAGTACCTTTTATAAAAAGTACATTTTATAAAAAGTACCTTTTATAAAAAGTACTTTTTATAAAAAGTACCTTTTATAAAAAGTACCTTTTATAAAAAGTACCTTTTATAAAAAGTAACTTTTTTTAAAAGTACCTTTTATAAAAAGTACCTTTTATAAAAAAGTACCCTTTATAAAAAGTATCTTTTATAAAAAGTACCTTTTATAAAAAGTACCTTTTATAAAAAGTACCTTTTATAAAAAGTACCTTTTATAAAAAGTACCTTTTATAAAAAGTACCTTTTATAAAAAGTACCCTTTATAAAAAGTACCTTTTATAAAAAGTACCTTTCATTAAAAGTATTTTTTATAAAAGTACACTTTTTGGTACTTTTTTATTTCCTGAAATTTTATTTATAGAAACTTTTTATATTTCCTAGAATCTTAAAATTTGTAATGAAGGAGAATTCGGTAAAAAAACACTTTCTGGGAAAAATATGTTTTTAAAATTCCGCTTCTTAGTGGGATAAAATAGCTTAAAAAGTGTATTTTCGGTACCTTTGATATTTTTTGACGTAATAATTCGAGAAACTTAAAATTTGGAATGTAAAATCCTTTTTGTACTTTTAATGTTTGCTAAAACAATGATACTAGAAAATTGAAATTTGGAAAAGAAGATCCTTCGGTGAAGAAAAATCTTTTTTGATGAGGTTCTTTTTGGAAATTCCGTTTCTAACGGGGGTAAGAAAGTGTACATTTGGTACTTTTTTCTTTGTTCCTATAATAATGAAAAAGTGTAAATTTTGGTTATTATTATATTTCTTGAAATAATGGCTCAGAAACTTGACATTTTAAATAAAGGATCACCTAGCACAAAAAAAAAGGTTTTGGAAAATTTAATTTTAAGGGGAAAATGGGGCAAATGGTTGTTTTTACCTATCTATTAAACTAAAAGCCCCAAAAATAACACACAAGAGAAGGACATATTTTAAAATTTAAAATTTTAGAACGGAGAACGAAATGGAATAGAGAAGGGTACAATATGGAATGATACTTTTTACTCAAATTTTTCATATTTAACTTTTTTTACTCTATATTTTTTCTCTCTATATGTTTTTTCACTCAAACTTATTTTTATTCCAATTTCTTTATTCACTGAAATATTCACTCAAAATCCAAAATCCCGAAATAAGGGCTAGAAAATTATTCAAATTTTATTGTTTAAATTATTCATTAGTGGTATTCAGAGTCCTACTTGCCAGCCCTGGCACTGGTGGTAAAAGAGCACTTTTTAAAATTACTTTTGAAAATACATGTATTTTTTGAAAGAAGTACTCTTTTGCTACATTGCCAGTGCTGGAAACAAGACTCTGAATACCTCTATTGAAATATTATTTTATGAAAGACTTAAATTTGCAAAAGTAAATAAAACAAAGGCTTCGTAGGGGAATTTTCTTGAAATCGGTAGAGCAATTCTGATCCTTCTATTATCCGGTATTCAATGCAACCGGTAACAAAGTACCGGGATGGTAAGCTAGTTTTTTATAATTTGGCTATGCAGTAAGTAGGTATTTGGCCGATTGCAGCGAAATTCATACCGGTTATAGCTAACGTAATTTCAAGCTTAAGTTTTGACTGTGGACCCCACATGTATAATAGGGCACAACTAGGGGCCCCTTAAGTAGGACATGTTTAGTACATAAAAACTTTAAATTCTTTGAAATCACCAACTTTAGATGCGTATAAAAAAAATCTAGCGCTGTAATTAAAAAAAATCTTGAGGGTTTTGTTATGTTAAATTTCCGCTTTCATTTGCTTTTGGTTTCATCCCATTTCGATTCGGAAATTTCGATTTTTTTTCACTTTGTAAATAAAAAATAAATTACAAATAACATTAAATATATAAACAAATTTTGAAACAAAAATTAAAAAAAAAATATTTTTGTATCTTCTTTTCTTTTTAGCGCTTAAAACTCTGCAAAATAAAACATAAAATCTCTACAAGGACTGGACATAAACTTTGTTTTGTTCCTTCTTGAAAAACAACACAAAGAAACTGGAAGAAGTGCTTTTAGCTCATGCGAAAGGACGATACAACAAAATGGCTTCAACAAAAAATAATGGTGGTAAATCATAAAAAACTTACAAAATAAAAATCCCACATTTAAATTATAAAACAAAAAATATAACTAGAACACCGTATGCTTTACCTTAAAACAAAGAAAAAAAAACTGAAAAAATCTAAAAAAAAAATTCACGAAAAAAATTATAGGATTCTTATACTTGTTCATACACCAAAAACTTTACATACACTCAAAGAAAAAAAGTTTTTTTTACAAAAAAAATGTTAAGAAATAATAAAAAAAGAAAATTTTGAAGTAAAGTAGTGAAAGAAAGTAAGAAGAAAGAAGATAAAGCACCTATAATTTTATAAAACGAAAAACTCGAATACAAAAAAAAGAAATTGTAGAACAAAAATCACAAAAAAAAAACAGAAAAATTTGCCAACGAAAAAAAATTAAACAAAAAAAAAAAAATTAAGTTTTAAACTAAAAAAAATATTTATTAAAGAAAAAAAAAACCTAAAAAAGCCAAGCACATTTTTGTAAATATTAAAAAAAAAACGAAGTACGGAAAAATGGTAGTAAGACTATTTAAATAATAATAAAATATAAAAAAATAAACATGAATTAAAGACAATTTCACAATTTTCAATTAAACAGAAAAGGAAATGTTACATTTTCAATAAATATTTTGTCATATTTACAAAAAAACTTAATTGTATAAACAAGAAAACTTAATAATTTTTTTAACAACACAATTTATCAAGGCAATTACATTTTTTGTTTATATGACAAAATTTTAATTGAATTTGAAACAACCATACATTTTTTTAGTATTTAAAACCAATTTTTTGATATTTTTTGTTAATTTAACCGAAGATTGTGAATTAGTAATTAACTAAATATAGTTAAAAATTTGAAGTATTGAACGTAAATTTAGCTGAATTTATTTAATTTTTTCCAGACATTTATTACAAGACCCAGCATTTAGTAAAGTTTTTTTTATAAATATAGAAATACATCTTAAACGAATTTAAAATTATAAAAAATAAAACATAATATACAAAAATTTTCTATATCTACCATAATTATGTGATACCAACCAGAAATTTTCGATAAAGTTTTTAAAATTCAGTAGTCATTTTTTTTGTATGATTTAAAGAGTGAACTCGTTCAAAATAAGTGGCCAGAAAAATTTGGGCGTCAACCTAAAGCAGAATAAAGTGCTTTTGTTTGACGTAAAAATTTTTAAACACACAGAAAAATAAATTTCCAACTGAGTTTTCCAGTTGCATCAATTAAAATTCGGTTGCTGTTAGTATATTCGGCTGTGACAACCGAATTTTGTGGTTGTTTTAATTAAAAACCAGTAATATCATCAGAAATTAGTCGTTACTACCAGAATTTAATTGTGACAACTTACTTATACAGATACATTAAACGAATTTTGGTTGCATCAACTGAACTTCAATTGGAAACTAGCAAATTTGTTTTTTGTGTGTAATCTCCTTTTGACCGAGATATCAAATCACCCCATTATTTTTATTTTTAAAATCTTTAAAGTCTTTACTACCCTTTTTCGTCTTGAAATACCCCCCTTTAAAAACACTCGTCTACTAACATCTACAACACTGTGCTATTTGTAAATTTCCTGTAAAATCCTGTACAAAAAAAATAACTTATTTTGTTTATGTATATTTCCCTGTATAAAAAAAACGATAAATTAACTAAAACTTAGAAAGAGTTTTTTTGCAATAGTGTATTTTGAGGTAAGAAAGCTAAGAGATGAAGTGAGGAGAGAAGAAAACAAAATAAAAAATCAATATTGCTAATTAAAACTGAAGGCAAAGAGAAAACAACTGAGCATAAGTTTAACTAAAGCTTTAACAATAGGGAAAACTTTTCAAAACTTTAACAAAAAAGTTCAAACCTTTTAAAAGAGCTTTAGTAATTTGTTAACAAAGTGAAAACAGCTGAGGATAGGCTTAACTAAAGCTTAAACAAGTAAAAAAGTTCAATTCAATCTTAACGAGTGCATGGATACCTTCCAATATATAAAATTAGCACTGGTCAATAAATCGAAGGGTTTTTGCACCGGTTTGAAGTTTCGTTGAAAGATTTGAATCACTGATTCGAACTCTGTACTACAAATTTTTCATTATGTCTAGGATTTTAGTTATTCGCGATTAAAAATGCGAAGAAAACGTGATTTTTGCATTTTTTGAAAGCTTGCACACACAGCAGCCATTAGGTGGAATAAATATCTGGTATAAAAAAGAGAGTAAATGTGAGTTTCTTACACTCTTATTAGCCAAGCATATATTAACAAGTACAAAAGTTAAATTCGCCCTTGCCGAATGTATTGATACCCTCCACAATTTCTAAAAGATTATTGCAAAAAGCTTTATTTAAAACAAAATTACTTTTGAAAAAAAAAAAATAAAAAAATTAAAAAAAAGTTACCGCGAAAAAAATCCGCGATTTTTTTTTTGTCAGAAATATGTTCGTACTTGTTTAAATACCATTCGGTGTTCAATTATGTTCACATATGTCAATCAGCAGCCGAATTAAAGCATTTTGTATTTTTAGGAATGTACCAAAATTTTCGAGGTATCCATACATTTTCGTTCATAACTTTTGAACCGCGGAACCGATATCGCTCAAATGAATTACCAGACTGTTCGGGAGAACTTCCAATAAATATGTTAAGTTTCAGTGATCTCCGTGTAATATTTTGGCCGTGATCACCATTTCCACAGACAGACGGACAGACGGATATCGCTATAATGTCTTAAAATCGATCACTGGTCATAAATATATATACTTTATGGGGTCCTAGACCGATATTATGATGAATTACAAACGGAATGACAAACTTATATATAACCTCTATCACTAAGTGGAGGGTATAAAAAAAACACTAGGGAAAAAATTAGAAGAAGCTCAATTTTTAGAAAGCTCTAAACAAAAACCGGATGATAAATCTGTACTGTGATGAGCTTAAACTCAAAAGCTCATTCTTTCTAATAGGAAATTCACACCTAAACAAAAATCTGGTTTAACCGAATGCAATAAACTTTATTTAAAAATAAAATTGTGAAAAAAAAATTTGGTGAAAAAAAATTCCGCGAAAAAAAATTTTGGAGTAAAAAAATTGGTAAAATTTTTGGCGAAAAAAATTTTGTGGAAACAAAATGTTTGAATTTGTTGCCTTATATCCAAAATCAACCAGCAGTAGAATTCAGGCATTTGAAAATTTAGGTTATGTTGAATATGCCAACAATTTTCAATGTGTCCTTATATTTTCGTTCATAACTTTTGAACCGCTGATCTGGTATCTCTCAAATGCAATACCAAACTACTGGAGATCACTGCAAGTGAAAATGTTAATTTTCAGTCATATCTGCGCAATATTTTGGCTGTGATCGCCATTTCAACAGACAGACGGACATATCTAGAATGTTTTTGAATCGGTGTACCCTCTACCCCTAATAATAAGTGGAGGGTATAAAAAGCAACCGAGCTTTTGCCAAATTAAAGTTTAGAAAATAATATATCAACAGAAAATCATTATAATAACGATGTGAAAGCTTTTACCAAAATTTTTGAACTATTAAAATAGTTCATGAATGAACTTTTAAAAAAGTCCATGAATGAACTTTTAATAGTAAAATTGTGTTTTATTATAATAACAATCTATTATAAGAATACTATTAATAGAATTTTTTGGCCTCGAACTTACATAATAATACATTAATCGATATTAGAGATATATCTTTGTTTTTTCTAACGAGAGTTAGCTTATTTTTTCCAAAAATTAAGCTGAGATTAGCGTTTAACAAAAGTTTATTGTAAAAGTCAAATTGAGTTGCATTATTTTTAACGATGGATTTGGTGACTTTTACTAAATTTTTTTTTACATCTTCGCAACTTTGAAAAATTAACAAAATTCTCATTATATTTTTAATGAATTTATTTGTACCAAAACGCATAAATCAAAAATTTTAAGCTCATTTAATGTTTTGAGGTTTAGAAAAATTTTGAAATTTTTTTAATGAATTTTTACAGAACCTTAACACAACAAAAAAAATTTGTACTTTCTTCAAAATTAAAAAAAAAAAATAATATTTCCAAAAAGCAAAATATATAATACAAAAAAAATTAATCCGGCACTTTTTTGGACTTGTTAAACAAATTATTTACTGTTTCAGTGCGGATTTTCTAAAATATTTTATAATATCTGCAAATCTATTTTCAAAAAGCTTTCATAAAAAAAAATTGCCGATTGTTCACTTCTTAAAACGTTGGTCCTTCGAACCGTAAATCGTTGGTCATTCGAACCATATTTATTTTTTTTTTCATTAATCATTATCGTTGTAAATGTCTCCTTCTTTCCTCTGTTCTCTTTTTCAAAGTACACTATAAAAAAACAAACTATTTTCTTCAAAAAAAAACCATGTAACATTAATGGACCAAAAACTAAAAAAAAACAGAGTCGCCTGAATCTATTGAAAAAAAATCCTATAAAAAAACAAAAAAAAAATGTTTCAATCAATGATTTGTGATTATTTTTTTTAAAACTTTTATTATTTTAATTATAATTTTTCAAAAAAATATAAAATATTTTCTTTTTTTTAAGTTTCAGCAAAATATTTAAACAATATAAAATATACATATGAAAAAGAAAATTTATAAAAACAAATTAATATGTTCCTTTTAAAGTTAAAAGTAAATAAAAATAAATTAATAAAAACACAAAAGTGAAAATTTAAAAAAAAAATTAAAAACTAACAAAAATTTTAGCCGGAATGAAGTTGGATTTTTGGAATATTTTGTAAAAAAACGTTTAATGGAAATTATCTTTTTTTTGGTTAAAATATTCAAAAATCCAAAATTTTTCTTGGCTTACAAAAAAAAAATATTTTTTTTCGAACAAACATTTAAACACATATTATTTTATAAATAAAAAAGTAGCAGGTAGTTTTTAATATTTTGTTTTTTTGTTGCAAACACCAAAATTTAAAAAAAGAGCGGTTCATTAAAAAGTAATAAAAAAGAAAATAATTAGAAAAAAATGTATATTTTTTCCCAAAGAAAATAAAAAAAAATAATTTAACAAATTTAAGTGAAAAACGTACAGAATATTTATATGGAGACAAAGTCAAAAAATTGTCAGAGTACATTGTGTAACAAATTTGACATCATCGAGTGTATCTTTGTGCGACAATCGCAAAATGCCAAAAATGGGAAAACTATAAATTTTCACAATTGTATGTAGTAATTTGGTATTTAATTTCAGGAAAATTTGTTCAGTGACTAAAAAGTTTAGAGTGAAATTATAAGATCACCGTGAACATTTCACAAAAAAAATTAACATGCCAAATTTTGACCCATAAAAACAAGTTTTCCACATTTTTTTTAAAAGTAAAAATTGTTTTACCTTTGCCCTGTTATAGAGCTTAAGACAAGATTTCATTTAAAATTAATTTGAGCCAATTCCGATCATTCGAATTCGTGGTGCCTTTCGATCAAAGTTTTGTTTTTTCCGAAAATTTTCACCAAAAACTTTAAGTTTTGGTTGAGGGCACCATGAGTTGAAATGGTCTGACTTGAGTCAAGTTAATTTTTAATGAATGTTTGCCTTAAGTTCTCTGAAATAGTTAATGGGAAAAAAACGTTGAGACTTTTTTAAAAACAAAAAAAAAATCTTAAATGAAGGAAAAAACCGCCATTTTGGAAAATTTTTGATTAGATTCGGCTCAAATTAAGTATTAGATTCAGCTCAAATTATGTATAAATGCAAGTTCGTCTCAAGCTCAAGGTAAAGGGAAAGAAATTTTGATATTTTATTCAAAAATTTTTTTTTGGACTAAGAAAAAAAATTCAATTTTTAAAAAAATTTAAAAAAAATGTCGAACGGTTTTCAAGATTACCGATCAACCAATTTTTTTGTTGTACAATGAGAAAATCTAAAAAAATTAATTGACAACACAGGCTAACAATAAGTGAAGATGTCGACAGCTTTCAGAACAAACCACCTTTCCTTCGTCAGCACTCTTCGATTGTCACTGCAACTGTGTTAGATTAAAATCAGCTATTTGAACGTACATTTAGGCAGAAAAGATGACGGGAATCATATTACATTGCATTACCATATGTTATCGTTTAGCACGAACTTAATCAATCTATTTTTAGCTTTTTCCTAACACAGTTGTAATTTCTTACACTGTAGTAGATTTTCTCAGAGTTGAGAAGAGTTAAGACCGACCATATAATACCCTACACCAGTGTTTTCCGAAAAATGGGTCCCAAGTCCAAACATGGACCGATTGCATCTATCTTTTGTTAGCTCTTTAATTAGTGTAGAAAACACACACAGACAAAATTTTAGTGGAATTGGCATATTTTTGATTCCAATAGACCGATTTAACTTAATATCGGTCGCAATTTTTTTAAAGGAAACCAAGTCCAAAAATGATCTGAATATATTCAGATAAAAGTAAGTTACCAAAGTGCACTTTTAGCACCTAAAAACAAAATTTTAATCAAATATTTCCAACTTTCATGAATTTTGAGAGATTTATGTGAATATTATGTGGTTTGTATGGGGACTACAAGAGGAACTGGTCCGATTCCTTTAAAATTTGGAATGATAATTTGTGATTACAAAAAACGATTACCTACCAAATTTCGAAAGGATATCTGTTATAATACGCTAATAAGAGTCACTTGAGTCAAATTATAGGGGACGCTTGTATGGGGGCTAGGTCTAAACATGGACAGATTTTTCCCAATTTCAATAGGCTTCGTCCTTGGGGCAAAAGAAGTTTCAAATTTCAGCCAAATCGGTTTATAATTGCGACCTGTATCGTGTTTACAACGTTTACATGGACGGACGGACAGACAGACGGACGGACGGACATCGCTAAATCGACTCAAAAAGTTATTCTGAGTCGATCGGTATGCTTAAAGGTGGGTCTAAGACCAATATTTCGAGCAGTTACAAACATCAGCACAAACTCATTATACCCTGTACCACAGAGTGGTGTACACTAAAAAAAAAAAAAAAAACTGTAATGTTAGCAAAAAAAAGCTTATAAACCTACAAGAAAATTTGCTGATTTTGCTAAAGTTAGCAAAAATGTTTTGCCAATAATTAGTTAACTAATTATTTTTTTTTGAACTTAGTTCATACACATCTGAGGACCCCATTGGGTTCGGACCCGATAGGTCCAGACCCCGATGGCCTAGACCTAGTTGGGTTCCTAAAAAATCGTCATAGTTTTTGATCCAAAAATTTGTGTTCGTTTCGCTCTACCTTGCTTAGTTTTTGAGATACGTGATTATAGGGGACCACTGGGGTCTTGAGAATTAAAAAACTCTATAACTTCAAAAATATTACTCGGAGAGCTTTTGACTATTTTGCGGTCTTGTTCTACGTGTTGAGAGCTACAAAAATAGTTTTGAACTCTTTGTTGTGTCGGCAATATTTACCGAGATATGAGCATTTTAAAATTTTCGAGAATTCTAACTTTTTTGGATCCAAAGTTAGGACCCATTAGTGTCCACACATGTGAAGAGGACCGGCGATACTGTGGGGAGCCCGAGAACCAAAAATGGCCTCCGAGATAGCGCCATTTTAAGTTTTCTGAAAATAAAAAAAAAATTACAATTTATTTTTGCTAATATCAGCAAAAAAGCTTGTAAAAATTTGGTCAACTCAATTTTAAATTTAGAAAAAAAAATTAGTTCAAATTTTGTTTAAAATTGCTAATGCGCTAAATGAAGTTTACAAGATATTTTTGTTAACATGCTAATCTCAACTAAAAATTAGCTAAAGGTGAGCTTACTAGCATTAGCCAAAAAAAATAGTAAATCTACTAATGCATTATTTTGAGTTTAGATTTTTTTTTTTTCAATCGACAACGTTATATCGTTTTATGAGCTTTTTTTGACAAGAAAAAGATTTTTGATACCTCCTATTTGACAAAAAAATTCTTGTAATTTTACAAGCTTTTTACCAATTATTTTGTAATTTTACTAATAAAATTGTAAATTTACAATTTTTTTGACGCGGTGAAACTTACAAGGAGGTCTCGTGGCTTTACTAAATTTGTTGCTACCACCTATTTTACGAGAATTCCTAGTAAATATTACGAGCTTTTTTGTAGTTTTACAAGATATTTACCAATAAAATTGTAAATTTACAACTTTTTTGGCGCTATAAAGCTTACGAGGAATTCTCGTGAATTTACTAGATTTTTTTGTAAAAAAAGTTGTAAGTTTGTAAAATTACAAAATAAAAATGTAAAATTACAAAAAAAAAAATTAAATTTCGAACCAAAATTTTTTTTAAAAAACAAAGAAAATTGTTAAATATTGGTAAAATGAGATTACGAGACATTTTCTAGAAATTTTACAAGGTTTTTTTTTTGTGTGTACGAATTTTGCTGAACCCGTTTTACGTAAAAAAAATTACGAGCTTTTTCCCTTGTACCTTAAATCTGTTAAAATTAACGAATTTTAAAGCTATATTTTTTAAATTTTGGTGTTTTTAACTTATTTATACGCATAAAAAAATACACTATAAAAAATATCGTCTATACAGCATTTATTAGTCTAAATAGTAATTAAAAACACTGAAAGAAATTTTTAAGTGATCCAAACACATTTTTTTAATTTGCATATTTCCGTATATTTTGTTTTGCTAATTTTATTCATTTTTAATAGTTAAAATTTAGAAACCCTGTTAAAAACAAAACTTGCTACCTCTGCTTTAAAAACTATTACATTTTTTCCATAAAACTTTTACTTAATTTCAAAAGTCGAGCTTTTTGCAAATAAAAAACAAATATATATTGAAAAATTAAAAACCCTTAAACAAAACTGCGTGATCCTGTATGTATTTAATATTAAAGAATATGGAAAACTAAAGAGTTTTAAAAGAACAATTATTTTAAAAATGATTTAAAAATAAATCAAAAATTTTTAAAATAAATTTTTGAATTGTCTCAAAAATTATTTTTTGTCAGTGTTTTTTTTAAGACTCTTTAGTTTTTCTTAAAAAAAAAAAAAACCTACTCACAAGACTTGTATATAATATTATTGCTAGTGGATAATGAACAAAAATTATTAAGATTTAGTAAAAAAATATTTTAGTTTATTAAGAAAAAATTTTGTAAAAAGTTAAATTAATTAAAAAAAAACTCTTAAAATTAAGTCAAGACAACAACCACCCTGTGTACACTGTAAAAATTTAATATGTATAATGATAAAAAACAAAATTTTTTTTTTTTTTTGTTTTTTTCGTAAAATATAAGTTGTATCATAATTTATTATTATTATAAATATATTTTTTTTGTATAAATGTTATTTAAAAAAACACAAATTAAACTAATTTAAAAATTTTTCCTCACCCCCTTCATCACCATTAATTGTTTTAGACTAAATTAATTTTTAAACTAAATTATTTCACCCTACAAAAAAAAACACACAACATTGTTTTAATAAAAAAAATATTTTTTAATCACAAAATTATAAACGAAATGAAAAAACAAAACTAAATTATTATAAAAATAAAAATTTATATTCATAAAAAAACAAACAATAGTATTAAAATTTTATTGGTAAACATTAACAAAACAAATTAATTTTTTTTTTTCATTATTAAACAAAAAAAATAGAGTTTTAAAACAAAAAAAAAAAAAAATATCATAAAAAATCGAAAAAAAAATATTGAAATAATTTACATGTAATTGCAAACAATCGTTTTAGCGCAAGTATATTATTAACGATAATTATATATTGTATTGAACAAAAAAAAAAAAAAAAATTAACAGAAAGGATTAAAAAATAAATCAGTATATTAAAATTGATATAATTAAATAAAATATGTTAAGCAAAACTGAAAATATAAATAAAAAAATAAAAACTAATAATAAAAAAAAAAAATAAAGTATTGCATTGTATGTAAAAAATGCATGTAAAACAAAACACGATAAAAACAAAAAAAAAAAAAAACACTAAATAAAATGTGAAAAAAATAAACAAAAAAATTATTAAAAATATAAATCATTTGAAGTTTTTATTTATCAGGGGGAAATGGGATTAATATCGTATGGGAAATGAAGGACTAGTTGATTTTAAAGTACCCCATGGCTGTATTTAAGTAGTAGTGATCACATAACTGGTACAAAGAGCTTTTTACTGGGTTAGCAAAAGCTTTATATTCGGCTATGTTCAATAGGGGTCATTGGGAGACACATAAACCCACGCACAGAGGGCCAGCATGATCCAATTCCGGCCAAAAGTCTTTATCGTTGTTGGATCCGTCTGAAAATGTGCTTCTATAGGAATTCGAGGTCGCAGATTTCAAAATTTAGCTAAAAACCAAAAAAATCAAAATGGCGGATCCAATATGGCGGACAATTTTTTTTTAAAAATTGTCCGATTGAACTAAAATTTTGTTTTATGCGGGTCTTGGAGCTACTGAATAAGAATTGTTACTCCGAATTTTGAAAAACAAAATGGCGGACTAAACTTGTTTAAAGTTTAAAGAATGATCCAACTCAGGCCAAAAGTTTTTTTCGTTCTGGGATCCGGCTGAAAATGTGCTTCTAGAGTATTTCGGGGTCTCTGATTTCAAAATTAAACTAAAAACGAAAAAAATCAAAATGGCGCATCCAATATGGCGGACAAATTTTTTTAATAATTGTCCGATTTAACTCAAATTTTGTTTTAAGGGGGTCTTGGAGTTACTGAATCTGAATTACTGGCGTGAATTTTGAAAAACAAAATGGCGGACTAAATATGCTTAGTAAAGTTTGTTACAAGTAATTAAAAAACAGTTATATTCCTTTTCTTTGTTGAAGCTAGCTGAAAGTGTGGCCTAATAAATTTCCGGGTCTGTTATCTCAAAATCGAATTGATAAAATTCAATATGGCGGAAACAATATGGCGACTAGATTTGTTAACTTTGTCTGATCTAACTAAAAATTAGTTTTAAGAGTATTAAGAGGGTCTGAAGTTAAATCTACACACATAATTTTTATACATATTTTTTTTTATTTTTGATATAAATATGGAAATGGTGTAAATGACTTACTTAGTTTCAGAAAAGCTTTTGGAAATGGTGACGACAAATTATTCACTTTTTTCTTTATTTTGGAAATTCAATAAAAAATCTTGGAATTTAATTGGAAATGGTGTAACTGATATTTTCCATAATTCTACAAAAAAAAACTAGAAATGTAGATATTTATTTTTTCCTACACTTAAGGCACTTTTTGACGATAAAAATACTATTCAAGCCGTAAAAAATTATTTTGAGTTAAATTATTTTGTTAAAAAATAAATCACGTACCACTGCATATATAGCTGTAATTTCGCCATTTATCATTTCGAGCAAGTTTGGGCAACTTTTTTCGAAAGATATGGATCCAGTCTATATCAAAAAAAATCGCTGAGGATTTTTTCGGCGCGAGGTAAATAACTAAAAAATTATAACTTTTTTCACAAAAAACGTGAATTGCTGCCAGGCAAATGAGTTTTATTTGTCCATGTTATTTTCGTTACAAAGGCTTATATATAAGGTTGAACCACTCAAACAAAAAGTTAAACATTAGCAATAGAAGTTTGAAAAAAAAATTAAAAAAGTATCTCAACTTTTAAAAAATTTTTACCAACTTTTTTAACTTTGAAGACCTGTCAAAGGAAAGGGTGTAATTGGATCATAATGATAAGTTCAGAAAACCTGCTTCTATTTATGCCCAACGAACTGGTAAACATTTTTTTTGAGAATTTACAAATAAGGACTTTTGGCCGGAAATCGATCTGTCTGGCCCTCTGTGCATTTCATGATTTAAAGTACATATATCGGGAAAAGTGAGAAAGTTGGCGAGGACAATTTTTCTTTCCATAAAATCGTTTTCTATGTTCTTTCGATACATTAAAAAAATGGGCGTGGGAATTTTACTTTCAGTAAAAACCTTAGTTGAATCATGGCGAACATTTTCAACAAAAATTAGCCGAAGAGGGTGTGATCAATTTCTTTTTTCGTAAAAACCAAAGTTGAAATATGATCAAAATTCATTTAAAAAAATTAGTCAAATCGGTCCAGCCCGGCACCCTGAAAAATGGCCCCAATGCAAAATGGCCCCAACGCCAAAAATGAAAAATGGCCCCAGTTTTGGGGTCTTTTTGAAAATGAAATTTCACCCCACTTTTAAATATGAAATATGGCCCCAATTCTGTGTGAAAAAATGCCCCAAAAAATTAGAACCACTTTTCTGAAAATGAAAAAAGGCCCCAAATTGCAATATGAAAAATGACCCCAAAAAAAATATGTATTTTTCCCAAACCATCATAAATAAAATTTTCATTCAGTCAATTTCATTTAATTTCAGTCAATAACTATAAATTGTAATTAATAATTATAAATTTAAAATAACTCCCAATGAAATTATTTTTTTTTTATTAAAAACTTTTAAGTTGTATTAACGACATGAATGATATTATTAACGCTTTCGGGCTGCTGCTTATGGTGGGTTTACATCATTGGATTTTCGGTATGATTTGATTTTGGCACCCATTATAGTTCTCATGATTATTCATATCTTAAAAGCACCCGTGTATGTACTTCCATATAATTAAATGAATTTAACAAAGGTAAAAAATATATTCTATTTTATTAACCCACTCGAAGAAGTTGGAATCAAATATATTCTTTGATGACTTATCGTTTCTAGGATTCTGTATAATGGCAGTAGCAATAATACATAGTATTTCTTTTGAAAAACTTTGAAAGCATATAGGTGTGAAGAAAGCGCCGCAGGCGAAAAATTTTTACAAGAGATTTTAACAAAAAATTAAAAAAAAATCGCGCGATTTTTTTTTAATTTTTTGTTAAAATCTCTTGTAAAAATTTTTCGCCTGCGGCGCTTTCTTCACACCTATATGCTTTTTAAGTTTAAAAAATATAAAATAATTCACTTAAGTAACTCGGAAATAAAATTTAGGTAGGTTTTTATAATACCGAAAAACCAACGGACCTCAGAGTACATGTGTGCTGACGTAAAGCGTAAGCAACCACTTAAAACCTATACCAAAATGAAATTAACATTTCAAATAACCTATCCAAGTTCCTTCCTACTTTTTGTTTTGTTACTTCAGATTTTTGTTTTGTTGTATTAAGATATTAAAACATAAAGTATTGCTGCCCAAAAAAACATTATTTTTCGGAGAGGGTGAGTTTAATGTTTGTTATCCTTAAGTCCGACCTAAGGTCAGCTACGCAGAAAAACTTTAAAGCAAAAAAAAAATTTTCCACACAGATTTTGTACACATATTAATAAATGCATGCCAATTGTTAAAAGTCTTAATTTAAATACGACGGGGATTATGTGGAAATAATTTTACTATTTTTATTAAATTTGGGGCCATTATTCATTCTGCAAAATAACCCCAAATCAAAAAAATGAAAAATGGCCCTATTAATTTTGGGGTCATATAAAAATGAAAAATGGCCCCAAAATTAAAAGGAAAAATTACCCCAAAAAACTAGGAAAAATTACCCCAAATTTTCGTGTTGTTGTACTCCATATAAAAATTTGGGGCCATTTTTCATTTTCGTTTTGGGGCCATTTTGCATTGGGGTCATTTTTCATGGTGCCGTCCAGCCCTTCTCAGATTTAAGATAAATTAAAAAAGTGTCCGTAAAAGTAGGCGTGGTCAATTTTTCTTTCAGTAAAAACTTAAATTGGATTACTATGAACATTTAAATAACAAATTACTCTGTTCGGTGCAGCCATTTTCAAATTTTAGATAAATCAAAAAAAGTGGGCGTAAAAGTGGGCGTGGTTAATTTTTCTTTACGTAAAAACCTAAGTTGGACTATGACGAACATTTTCAAAAAAAAAATTGTCCAAATCGGTCCAGCCGTTCTCATCTGATGCTGTTACCAACGAACGACAATTGATTTTTATTTATATAGATAGATTAATATTTTTTTTCAAATTTTTTTTATTCTCTTACAATTAGTTTTGAGAACTCTAATTCAGTTTATAGTTTTTTGTATATGGGCATTCCATGTCAAATCGGACACTTTGAAATTTTTTTTTTAGATTTTCCCAATTTGTTTACAGTTTTTAGTACACTTCGAAAATTCCTTCGTGGTAAATTTTCAGATTTTTTTGAAGACCCGTTCAAAAGATATCACATTTTTAAAAATTGAAAGTATGTTCGTTTACTCAAATTTCTTTTACTCATAACTTCTTCAATAATGGTCCAAATTTTTTTTTTTTTTTTTTTGCAAAATTTTTGTTTTTTTACGTACTTTAAAAAAAAAATCCCAAAAAATTCTTTAAAGCGCTCTAGTATGCGATTGTTAAGTTTTAAAATTTAAATCTCATTTTTGAAAATGTTTGTACTCTTCGATTTTTTTGAAATTTTTTTGTATAAAACTTCTATCAATTCTACAAATTTTTTGCCCAGGAAGATCGTGGGATAACGATTATTACTATTTTTTAAAATTTTTTGAAAAAATTTTATTGTAATTTTTCAATATTAAAATCATTTCTACTGCTCCAACGGTGCGTCATAGAGGGGTCCTTTATAAGACCGACCCCCATTAATTTTTACATCTTAACATTTCTTTGAAACAAACTAATACTCTATCTCCAATTTCTAAGGGGGCTCCCACACAAAACGACATTTTTTTAAGTTTGTTCCAACCGCTCTAACTGCCCTAATAGTGCCCTTAGAGCAACAAAATGTATGTCCAAACATTTTCTCTGAACACACCTACCCTCTATCTTTAACTGTAAGGGCGGTCCCCATATAATATTTTTTATTTTTTGTAAATTTGTTTTATTTAATCAACTTCTACCGGTCCAATGGTGAGTCCGAGAGGGATCATTAGTTAGACCGACCCCCATTTATTTTTACCCTTAAACATTTTTTTAAAATATACCTATGCCCCCCTATCTCAACTCCCTAAGTAGGCTCCCATACAAAATTACATTTTTATAAAATTTGCTCCAACTGTTATTTGTATGGGAGCCTACTTAGGGAGTGGAGATAGGGCGTAGGTATGTTTTGAAAAAATGTTGTAGGGTAAAAATAAATGGGGGTCGGTATCACTAATGACCCCTCTCGGACGCACCATTGGACCGGTAGAAGCTGATTAAATAAAACAAATTTACAAAAAATAAAAAAATTGTATGGGGACCGCCTTAACAATTAGAGATAGAGGGTAGGTGTGTTCAGAGAAAATGTTTGGACTAAAATAATATTGTGGGTCGGTCATACATTTTGTTGATCTAAGGGCACTATTAGGGCAGTTAGAGCGGTTGGAGCAAATTTTAAAAAATGTCGTTTTGTGTGGGAGCCCCCTTAGAAATTGGAGATAAGGTATTAGTTTGTTCCAAAGACACGTTAAGACGAAAAAATTAATGGGGGTCCGTCTTATAAATGACCCCTCAATGACGCACCATTCG
The DNA here is from genome assembly GCA_963921195.1 of Pegoplata infirma. Taxonomy (NCBI): domain Eukaryota; kingdom Metazoa; phylum Arthropoda; class Insecta; order Diptera; family Anthomyiidae; genus Pegoplata; species Pegoplata infirma. The sequence goes on along the minus strand of OY992537.1, from coordinate 207,730,885 downwards.
AGCAGTAGAAATGATTTTAAGATTAGAAAATTACAATAAAATTTTTTCAAAAAATTTTAAAAAATAGTAATAATCGTTATCCCACGATCCTCCTGGGCAAAAAATTTGTAGAATCGATAGATGTTTTACACAAAAAAAAATTTCAAAAAAATCGAAGAGTACGAACATTTTAAAAAATGAGATTTAAATTTTAAAACTTAAAAATCGCATACTAGAGCGCTTTTAAGAATTTTTTGGGGATTTTTTTTAAAAAGTACGTAAAAAACAAAAATTTGGACCATTATTGAAGAAGTTATGAGTAAAAGAAGTTTGAGTAAAGGAACAAACTACCAATTTTTAAAAATTCGATATCTTTTGAACGGGTCATCAAAAAAATCTGAAAATTTACCACGAAGGAGTTTTCGAAGGGTACTAAAAACTGTAAATAAATTGGGAAAATCATTTCAAAGTGTCCGATTTGACATGGAATGCCCCTTATATACTTTATGGGGTCCCAGACTGATATTTCGATGACTTACAAACGGAATGACAAACTTATATATATCCTCTATCACTAAGTGGAGGGTATAAAAAAATGTTGGTAAAAAAATGCTGAGCAGCATCTGTCAAAAAAATCTTTGTGCACCCAACCCACATCGCGGATTAAATAAAAATCCCAAAAAAAACTATACTATACGAGTACAATGGCCGTATCGTTTTTTTATCCTAAATGGGCCCAGAAAGTTTCTATTGAGAGTCAAAATGACTCCATAAAAATTTCGTGAAAATCAATAATTTCCTTATACTCCCGCATCGCTGTTGAAGTATGGATTTTTTGGAAATTTTTACTACATCCGCGATGTTTTAATTTTTATGAGACTTCGGGGGATGTATTTGGAGTTCCAGCAGAAGGTTTTCCACCACAGCATAATTTTTTAAAGTGGCTTAACTCGGAGAAATCGCTAATGAAGTTACGATGTCGCGATTTTTTTTACTTAAAAGTCCCATAATTCGCGAAAAAATATGTTTGCAATATTTTTGGATGTGATCTTTTCTAGACAGGGAAGACCTATTTTTCCAAATAGATATCACAAAAAAAAGTGCTAAAAATAAGATGAAATATGTAATTTTTTTGTGATTTTGCTTGAACCGCGTAGGAGGAAAGTAAGGAAATTTTTGATTTTCACGAAAATTTTATGGAGCCATTTTGCACCCACTAGAAACATTTTCGATCCCTTTCAGCTCAAACAAAAAATAAAAGTTAAAATCGATACAGCCTTCTCTACAATGCCTAGTGAGAATTGCACTTTTTAAATTAATTAATGAATACATTTTACGAAAACCAAAGAAAAAAACTTTGCTCTCAACGCAAATTAAAATCTATTAATCATGCGCCATGTTAGTAGTACACTCAGAAAATTATGTAAGTTACTACATGTTAGTTGTTTGTATATTTTACAGTAGTTAATTGTTTTCAACTACAAAGTCAGTTGTTTTTGTATGAAAAATATCAAACAACTATTTCTGTTAGTTATTTTAAGTCGTTTTTTTAACAACTAACAAAAAAGTACTGTGATGATGTACCAGTTATTTAAAGTAGTTAATTTTATTTTTTATCTCTGAAAAATTTTCCAAAAAATAAAAACAAATTTTCCTTTTTTTCATAGCTTTTAAAAAAATGTAAAAAATTTGGTCTTAAATTTTTTTCTGAATTTTTTTTTTGAAAATTTGGTCTTCAATTTTTTTCCCGAAAAATTTTGAAAAAAAGAATTATATATTTATTATTATATTTTTACTACATTTTAGTTGTTTTGACTACAAATGTAAGTAGTTTTTACTACATAAGTCAGTTGTTTTTTGTCAGTTAAAATAACTAACATTGTTAGTTGATTTAACTGAAAAAGTAGTTTACCCCAAAACAACTTACAAAGTAGTTATTTTAACTGACATTTTAAGTTGATTTTACTAACATAATTTTTTGAGTGTACGATTTTCATTTGCAAAACCACAATTTACTAATTTTTATTAAAAATATTTTTTATTTTTAAACTCGGTTTTTTAAGGAAAACCGTTTCAATACCGGTACGTACCGGTACCGAAGGAAAAGGTTTTTGGATACTGGTATCCGATACCAAAACTGGGTTACGGTATTGGTATTGGTACTGATATTCAATTTAAAGGGTTTTGAAACGGAAAACGGTATTGAAAAGGTATCGATTGCCAACATTTTTATTTTTTTTATTTTTCCAAGTTTCGAAAATTTTTTTGAATAAAGTTTCTTGGAGTACAAAATTTTTTTTTCGGATTTCACTTTGTATCAAACAAATTATTATAACCGAACTAAAAAAGAAATTCTTTACTTTGGATTTTTACAGCGCTTTGATGACTTTAAAAAAAACCTTCTCAAAGCGCTTTTTTACACGCTTTAAACCTAGCGTAGATCGATGTTATCATTCGGAAATAGGCTTTTATTTGTTGCCGCTTTAACTGAATATCAGGTGAAATTTTCATATGGTACCTAAGTTCAAAAATGGTCCGATTATAATCATTAGGTTATTAACCCAGCAAAAACATGGTAATGAGTTGTGAAAAGTAATCATTACCAAGTACATTATTTATAATGAGTACCCATTACCATTAACATTATTTTAAGCCCAAAAGTAACTACTTCTCAGTAATATGTTATAAAAGCACCTCTTAGTAATAATATCTTCTTGCACTTGCAGTTTTTAATCTTTACAATTCAATTAACTTAAAAAGTACTTAAAAACTTAATAAAAATTACGCAATTTTTAAGTTTTAGTAAAAACAAGTTACATTTCAAAAGTTTTAATTAACTAATTATTTTACTTCTTATTGGTAATGGGTTTTTAGTCCTTATTTGTAATCCGAGGCAGTAACTACTTATTTATCTCCATACTCTTCACTAGTTATTTTTGTCTCACGCCCTTGTTAAAATAATTAGTGTTTCATTCAATAAGTAACTACTTATTAACATCTGTTTCGGATTACAAAACCCATTACTAGTAATGCCAATTTTTGCTGGGAAATTACACGTTAAACACATCCAAACAAAATTTTAATAAAATGTTTTCTATTTTCATGAAGTTTGAGAGATTTGAGTAAATATCGGAAAGGTGGTTTGTATGGGTGCTAAAAGAAAAACTGGTCCGATTCCTTTGAAATTCGGAATGGAAATTATTGAGCTATTACAATACGGTTATTAGAGACATTTGAGCCAAAACTAAAGCGGCCCATTGTATAGGACTAGGTATAAACATGAACTGAGTTTTTCCAATTTCAATAAAAAATCTATTGATAATTGCGACCTGTATCGTGTTTAAAGAATTAACATGGACGGACAGATGGACGGTTATCGTTAAAATGACTTAAAAAGTTATTTTGAGTCGATCGGTATACTTAAAAGTGGGTCTAGGACCAATATAGTACTTACAAACATCAGCACAAAGTTACAAACATCAGCACAAACTCTTTACCTTGTACCACAGAATGGTGTAGGGCAGCGGTTACCAACCTTTTTGGCTCGCGTACCCTTAATTTTAAATTTTATCAGCCGCGTACCCCGTAAGTAGTTTTTTGTTTTCGTTAAAAAAAATTCACAAATATTACAGTTAATATTGAAATTTTTGATCTCGATTTTTTTTTATGCATTTAGGGGAGATCAAAACAATGGTGTTATTTTTTGAAAAAATTTTTGCTCCTTAGGGTGGTTCAATGCATCTGAAAACCCGGATTTTGAGCTGATTTTTCTGCAAGGCAAAAACGACTGAAAATGTTACAAATCTGACTACACCAAAAATAAAAACAACGGACGTTGTTTGAACTTAAAAAGTTCCAAAAACCCATCACAGGGGGCGGAAATATGTTTTTTAATTTTTCTATTAATTTTAATGTTTTTTTTTTAATACGAGGGCAGATCAATAATTCCGTGACTTTTCAAATGAAACACCCTCGTGTATACTATAGAAGGGCATTTTGAGCTTCATAAAGTAATACCAAAATTTCAACTCTATCACATCCCGTCTCAAAAATGCCCAAAAACACGTTTTTTGAGAATTTTGACATAAATTTTCTCAAAAACCTGACATCATAGAAAAATTTGGGAACCATATTCGGAATCAGCATCGAAAGGTTAATCGAAAACAAGCGGTCAGATATCAAAATATCATCCAAAAATATCTTAAAATTGCATAAAAATACGTTTTTTGTGAACTTTGACCTCAACTTTATTAAAAACCTGACGTTATGGAAAAATTTGAAAACCAGATTCGGTACCAGCATTGAAAGGTTAATCTAAAACGAATGTCGAAATTACTAAAATTTTGCGTACCCCCGCGGACAGTTTCGCATACCCCCTAGTGGTACGGGTACCATAGGTTGGTAACCGCTGTAGGGTATACAAATTAGGGAAATCAAAAGGGGTCGCATCCCGAATTGTTCGATTTGGAATGAAATGTCTCATTAATCAACAGATAACCAATTTAATTTAAACAAGTAAAAAAGTTAAATTCGGCTTTGCCGAATCGTGCCCTCCACGATTTCAAAAAGATTATTTCAAAAAACTTTTTTTTAAAAGGAAATTACTTAAAAAAAAAAATTGAAAAAAAATTTCCGCGAAAAAAAATTTTTGGTAAAAAAAAAAAATCCGTGATTTTTTTCTTTTTTTGTCAAAAAATATGTTCGCAATTGTTTAAATACTTACCATTTGGTGTTCAATTATGTTCACATATGTCAACCAGCAGCCGAATTAAAGCATTTTGTATTTTTAGATTATGTTGAATGTACTAAAATTTTTGAAGACCGCTGGACCGATATCGCTCAAATGCAATACCAAACTTCTCGGGAGAACTTCCAATAAATACGTTAAGTTTCAGTCATCTCCGTGTAATACTTTGGCCGTGATCACCATTTCCACAGATAGAGTGGAGGGTATAAAAATGTGGGTTTATTTTGCATATGAAAAAGTAACTCGAACTCGAAACACCCTGTATATCAAATAAAGAACTGTTAAAATTTCTTCTATGTATACGTCCATTTTGCGTAATGAATTTAAACAATAAAATATTTAAATTTGTATAATCAAAATAATCCACTATAAATATAAACGATTTACAATTAATAAAATACTCTCTATAGTACTTTAGATAAATAACAAAAATAAAATATAAAATAAAAATACAGATAAAAGGTTGTATTCGGTCATGGCAAAGTGTAGAATACCCTAAACAAAAACAAGTGAAAGTGTTAAATTCGGCTGTGGTAAATTTTTAATACCCTACAATTTGTAAAAAAAATTAAAGTGACCTTATTTTAAATGACGTTTGAAATGAAAAGCTCCATCGTAGTGACGTTTTTTTAAATGACGTTTGAAATGAAAAGCTCCATCGTTTTCATTTCAAACGAACCACGAAAAAAATATTGTTGGATCAAAGTCAAACTTATAGAGTTTATTGCCCCATCTGGAACTAACAAATCATGGGACAAAAGTTTTAGGTTTTCGTCAAAATGAGCGATATAGGCGTGGTCAAACATGGTAAAACTAAGCAATTTTTGCATGACATCGCTTTATATTTAATTTTTTCTACGGAAACTCAATATTTCTGAAATTTTCAAAACACATTTATTTATAGATTTTTGTATAGGCTATCGATTGGCAATATTGGCTTTTGGAAAAAATTAAAAACGATATCTGAACTTTCCAAATTTAACATTAAAATCGATGTAGCAAACACGCTAATTTTATTTTTTTGTACAAAATTTCAAATTTTCAAAGAGCAGTTATTTTTGGTTTTCGAGAAATATGATTTTGAACTTACAATTATCGGAAAATAATTTTAGCATGACATCGCTTTATGTTTATTTTTTTGGCTGTAACTCAACAATTCTGAAGTTTCCGAAATATATATAGGGACTATTGATTGTCATTATTTTTTTTTGTAAAAAATTCAGAACTGGTTCTGAATTTTCCAAATTTCGGATAAAAAAACATTTTTTTAAAACTATTTAAATGAAAGTTCATTAAATTCTTTATAAAATTTTGAATTTTCAGAGAGCAGTTATTTTTTATTTTCGAGAAAATGAGTTCAATATTTGAATAATCGCAGAATTTACAATTTTCCACAGAAAACGCGAAATTTTTATCTCAGAATTTAAAACTGCCATTTTTGGAAACAAAATCCTCGCAATTGCAAAATGTGAATTTGCGGCTTAATTACATTTTTTCCGAGGAATAATTTTTGTCTTTGGTAATTTTTTCGTATCTCTCATCGTTTTCGAGATAAGCTTAAAATGTAAATTTTTTTTGACGTTTGACCGCGAACTTTTCAAAAACGGCTCTGGCGAAGATTTTGATTTTCATCGATTAAAAGTAGTGGGGCAGCCCAGATTTATAATCAAGAAAGACATTTACAGTGTTTGCAACTATAGGTTAAAGTTGGTTCGAACGAGGTGTGTGGCGTATTTTATTAAGAGGATGGTTTAGTTCTCTAAGGGGGAAGTTTATTCGCCTGGACCGATTTTGAGTAAAATATTGTTGAATACCGATTCTATATAAATACAGATTTACACACTTTTCTAAATCGACTTAAAATCTACTAACAATCAGGAATATAAATACTTTGTGCCATTCCGGACCGATATTTCAATTAGTTTCAAAATTATTATCAAACTTATATACCCTCTACCGCTAAGTGGAGGGTATAAGGAAAGCGAAAATAAAAAAAAACTTTTTACAATTGTGTGTTAAAATAAATACAATAAAATAAATTTAAACAAATGAGTTTGTTAAACACATGTGTAAACGAGCATGTGGGCGGGCGATCAGACGAATAAATGAATGATTGAATGAATGGATGATGGCATGGCCTGGCCTGGCTGTTTGGTCGGATGGATGGTTAGTTGGTTGGCACAATGAATGGATGATGAGTGTATATGGATGAGTTTTTTTTTCGGAATGAAAATAAAAACAACAGCACTTAAATGCAATTTACAAATGTGAAAACAAAACAACTACAGCAAAGGCACACATATCACACAACACTATGGTGAAAGAGTACGCGGATTGTGGGAAGAATTAACTGAAATTCTATTGATCGTTTTCGAATGAAATTGGAATCTTTGAATTACAATTAATTCTTTTTCAATTAAAATTGATCTGTTTCTAATTACAATAAATATTTTTACGCTAATGCAGTGCACTGTGTTGGTAAAGGCTAAAAAAACATTTGAAAAAGAGCATAATGGGAGCCCCCTTAGTTAGAGGAGATACGGGGTGCGAATGTTAAAAACAAATTATGGGGTAAAAATACTGAAAGTTGGTCTTACATTTCAACCTCTGGAGCCAGCATTGGAGCGGTAGGTGCTGATTCCATAAAAAATAAAAAAAATGTATGGAGACCACCTCAAGGGTTGAAGATAGAGGGTAAGTATATTTAAAAAAATTTTGTGATTGAAAAAATATGGGGAGTCGGTCACACATTCGACTCTTCTAGGGGCACCCTTGGGGCAGTTAGAGCTGTAGGAGCAGATTTTATAAAAATGCCATTTTGTATGGGAGCCCCATTATCGAGTTTAGATATGGTAGAAGTATGTTCCGAAAAAAATTTTGGGGGTTAAAATTAATGGGGATCGGTCTTATTGGTTACTATTCTAAGAAGCACCATGGGAGCTATAGGAGCCGATATCATAACTATATTTGTTATAAGGGTTCAAGATGAAAAAATGCAAAAGAAAAATTTAGTTTCTAAAGTTTTAAGTTTTCTTTTTAATGATTAATAAATCGTTTAAATTTACCAAAACTTGTATTGAAAATTTCGTGAACTTTCTGACCACACTCTTTAGTAAAATTGGTACTGCAGAGAAGAAAAACAATGGGATGTTGTTTTTTGTATAGTGAAGTGTTTTTTTTTGTTTGTTTCTGCATTTGTATAGTGGAAAAAAAGCAACAGTGGCAAGTTGAACACAAACAACCACTATTAAAATAAACAGATAGAATCGAACACTGAACAGCAAAAACACTCAATTACAAATAGGTATATCGTGAACCTATATTCAAAATATGCCAACTCAAATTTGACGGAAATGAGTTTCCGATGGCAAATAGCTCCCCTATGTAATACCTATCTGCCATAAAAATTTCAGAGCAAAAAAATAATTTGTTGTCGTTTTACATCCATTTTTGTTATTCTGCTAACTCAAAGTACATATTTTTTTGGTGGAAATAAATGCCAACTCCCATTGTAAATTTCCAAAAATTTTTCAAAAAATTAAAAAAAAAAAATTAGACTACATATCTTATTGCATTTGCCATGCTGAACACGAATCTTGTAAAGATTTTGATATCTAATGACTGGTTCTCGAGATATTGCCATTTTAAAAATATCGGTAAATAGTGTTTGCAAAAAAAAAATTGCTTATATTTATGTAACTTTCAAACTATTTACCAGCTTAAAACATTATGAATGGGGCAAATAAAGTCAATGATATAAGCTTTCAAAATAGCTAGTTTGGAGTGACCCTATTGCAATACAGCGTGAGTTACAGAGTGCCAAAGTTGACCACCCTGAGATTAAAAGGCTTTCGGAGCTAGTAACTTTTAAAAATATGCAAAGATTTTTAATTTTTTGTTCAGTTTTTGCAATTACCGTACTAAGGATAACAAAAACCAAAAAAAAAAAAAAATTTTTAAATTTTTCCAAAAAAAATGTATATTTATTTTCCGACAAAATATGCCAACTCTAAAAAAATATTTGTTTTTTGATATAGTAATAAATGCCATCTCTGAAAAATACGCAAACAAGTGCAAAATATGAAAATTTTTGCATAGGTAAAAATTGTTTAGAATATTTAAACCATCTTGTGGAAGGTACATTGTTTATTTTTGCAATAATATGCGAAATAACTAGTTTTTTAGCTCTCCTGAACAGTAAGCTTTTTCGAGTTGGCATTTATTGAATATAGTTCGACGATATACTCGTACTGATGTAGTATAACAGGCAATAAATAAATGCACCTGAGCTACAATTTAATAATAACAATAATACACATATACATATACGCACAAACACTTACATATGGTGCAAAGCACACACACACACATATGTATGTGTGCTTTAGCACGCACACACATTAGTAGCCCAGTTGGCAACGTCCTCAAGCCATTCTCAGTAACGCCGCGGTGACATGTCAGAGTCACTGATGGCATCCACAATAAATCTCTATGTACTGAGTTGAGAACAGTTTTATAAAAATTTTCAAAATGTTCTCACTATAAGTCAGCAGTAGTAAGGGCTTACTGACTTTTTGGGGACATGTCACCTAAGACTTCTTTGGGAAAATGTCTGATATAGGTCATACGAAAAATACAAGAAATTTTCGTTTTTCGAAAATACAAGAAATTTTCGTTTTTCCTTTAGTTTTAACTTTTACCCATTTTATTTTGTAAATTATCTTTCTCATATTAAGAAAAACTTTTCGCCTTCTTTAGTCCCAACTGGATTTCAACCTGGAACCTCCACTTTATTAGTCCCACACATAACTACTTATTCCAAATTATTTTTATAAAATTGTTTGTCTATTGATTACTTTTACACTACTTGTAAGATTTTGATTTTATTTTAAATAAGTCGATGCTGACTTTTTCTTGGAAATTAGAGAGTTGCCCTGATTTTAATTTTATATACTGCAATTCTGAAGTCATTTCCTTATCAATGTCTTAGAAGAATTGTCCCCACTCTTAAAACAAACATTTATTGTTGACAATGTTAGGACATGTCATCAAGGGTAACCTCTGATTTGTCAGAACCTGAAGACTTTTCCTAAAGGAATCACTATGTAAACTTCCGCAGTGACACATTTTCCAACTGGGAGTTCAACTCATACATACACACTTTCAAAATAAAACAATTGAACCACGCACTTTGTCAGTCAGTTTGTGAAGAGGGAGTAAATCGAAAACTATTTATTGTAAAAATATTTGCCATACGGGAATGAAGAGATGGCAGCTTCATCAATACATCACTCTAGTATCAAGACACCCCCACTTACACCATCATCATAGTTTCAGTACTACTATCAATATTTCTTTTACCTTTTATCCATTTAAACATACACTTCAAAAAAAATTATGAAATTGAAACAACACTTGTTAACCTTCACACACATGCACTTATATTGTTGTTATGTCTCTTGCAAAAATGTTCAATGATCTGAATTGAATACACCATTTCCAGGCGGGGTTTTTATATTAACTATCCTGAATGTGGTATTTTGAAGTCAAATTATCGGAGCGTGATTAAACTTCTCAAACAATCGAGATTAATCTGGGGACGAATGTGACCTCTATGATTACACGGAGGATGAAGCCAATAACACGGTGGTGGAAAGAATGGTGGAAAAAAAGCAAGATGTTGCGGTTCCTAAACCTCCATCACTATAAGGCAGCCTCAGTTGTACTCTTGCTGCGCCTGACGACAGGAGCAGTTGACTTGGTTTTCACCAATAGCCCTAGGTGCGGAGTGGTAGGGTTTGCGGATTGAAGATCCCTGAGTTTAAGTTGATGAAGGGGTTTGCGGATTAAAGACCCCTTTGTTTAAGTTGATGGTTGTCAAGGATGAGGGCTCACCAAGAACCTGCATCTTGGTGAAAAATGGCTTGAATATATTCTTTTTATCAACTTTTAGTGATATGGATGTTACAACAGGAAGTCTATTTGGCTCGCCTCTGCGTATTTTCCTAATCCGGGGCCAATACCCCCGAAGAAGGTTGGCGGTCTGATTCGGGAGTCTGATTCTAGGGGACACCAGTTGGTAGTGTGCTGTGATGCTAATGCACATCATTCGATATGGGGAAGAAGAGACACAAATTATAGAGATGAATCACTTTTGGAGTTTTTGTTAAGCACTAACCTGTATATTTGTAACAAGGGTAGTGAACCAACTCTCGTTACAAGTACTCGTCAAAAGTTCTTGACGTAACACTTGTATCAGATACATTGTCTGATTGAATTGATGACTGTAGAGTTTTGGAAGAGCATTCTTTTTCAGATCATCGCTACATTCAGTTTTTCCTCAGGTAGCGTGCCCCGGTTGAGACAGTCTCTAGATATCTGGGGAGAACAAACTGGGTGAAAATGGGGATACTTTTTCTTTGATTTTGGCTGAAGTACCCTTATCTGAACCGCATAGTTTGTCGGAAATTGACTGTCTGGTTGACCATATAACAAATGTTTGTAATGGGGGCTTGGATGCGTCTTCTGCATAGCCTAGAGGAAAAAAAGTCACCTTGGTGGTCAATGAGTTGCAGACGAGCAGAGATTCCTGCAGAAAACTATTTAATAAGGCTAAATCTTCAAGAGCGGACGAGGACTGGTCTTCATATAGGCTGCAACTTAAGAGTTATAAGAAGATGATCAGAATTGCCAAATGTGATTCTTGGAAAAACTTCTGTGGAAACATAGTAGACGTTTCTGAGGCATCCAGACTGCGCAAGGTTCTGGCTTCTTCTCCTTGCACCCTGGGATGCCTGAAAGATCCTAATGGGGTGTGGTCTTCCTCCAGTGGAGAGTCGCTGGATCTCCTTCTAAACACGCAATTTCCGGCCAATTCCATGACGCCGTTTAAAGCTTTGGAACGTTCTGACGCCCAAGTATCGGAAATTGATTCGGAAATAATAAATATGCAAACATTAATCTGGGCGATTAAAAGCTTCAGGCCCGATAAATCCCTTGGACCTGATGGTATAATCCCGGCTGAGATGCAGCAAGTGTCGGACTGTATAGCCTCTTGGCTGTATAATCTATACACAGCATGCATCAACTGGTCGTATATTCCTTTGAAATGGAGGGATACAAGAGTCGTCTAAATGCAGTGTTTAGCAGGAAGAGGTGTTGCCAATAAAGGAAGTGGCTAACTGGTTGAGTTGCAATGTCTTGTCCAGAGTTAAAGAGTAATGTGTCGGGCGTTTTGTAGATCTAGCTTTGACAAAAATAGTTGCCAAATCTGGTAATGCCACACTAAAGTTTAAACGTAAAACAAAGAGCGACGAAAAACAATCTTGATTCTCACTGTATAACTGGTATCTTCCATCTCTCTCAGATTTCGATTTGTGACACAATTTCGTAAACCATACCATATGGGTTTTGTTTACAATATTTTCAAACGCCATTTGTGAAATGACTTTTGCCGGCGTTGCATGGATAAGTAGGAGTTGAAAACTATCTAACACTTTATCTGTCACTGTGCGGCACTTATTGGTCAGAGACTTGCTTTACTGGGATCTAGGTAGCTACACGATCTTTTGGATTTGAAGGATGTCAAAATTCAATGTTTAAAGGGTTTCATAAGGAACTCAAATTGGTTTATGGCAGGGACTAGTAGGGAACCTATTATGGTCCCGTGGTATCAAAACGGACCTCGGTAACTTGAATCAATATATTTTTTTTGGTAGATTCCCAAAATAAGTTATTCAAAAATTATTTTTTTTAATTTCTATATTTGAAAATTTTTTAATTCCACCCTGGCAACAGTGTTTAACTTTAAGTAGTCAAATGAAGTGTATATGATTTTATTTTTGCAAATGATAGAGAGTTTACACAGAGCCTTTTTCAAGGATCATTGACCCTAAAGATTGACATCTGGTTTAATTCACGCATATTTGTATTATTTTGTTTACTTCGTATTAAGTAATGTATTGTATTGTTGTTGTGGATACTTTCTTTGTAACAAATTTATATTGTTTCGGTGGAATCTATTTTATTCAGTGATAAATTGATATTGATGTATTTGAGAGTTGTAGTGGTAAAGTTTTCTAAAGTGCGGCTATTTTTTGTTTGGTATTGTATATATAATAGAGACACTATGATATAAGCCAGAGGAAAATATATGAATAAAAGTCGATAGCACTACAAAAGTACATGGTTGACCTTAACTAACCTGACGGAAAGGGTGACAACATAGTCGCGAGGCGATGACTTCAGTTTTAAGTTTTAAGCTAAGTTTTTTGCCTTCCGAGCAGACACTGGATCTTTAACCAATTTCTGGTTCAAATTTTTAAATCAATTGGAGCCCGAAAAGGAACAAGATACGAAGAAAAAACCAAGAAAGTAACTCTAAGTAGGAAGAGTCGGAACAAATTCACCACAGCAACCAAAACGATTTCAGAACTAAACAGTAAGCATTGGCTACAGGGTTAATGGAGTAATTGAGTTAATACTTGTAGACTAATCCCCGTGTACATTGCTTGATCGATGGACATCGCTATTTCGACTTGAAAGCGATTGAGACTCACGATGCCAGACCGATATTTCGATGAGTTACAAACTGACCCTCTGTAATCAAGTAAGTGGAAAAAAATAAATGACTAAATAACGCATTTCAAATTTGAACTTAGGAACCCAATTAATTGTCAGTTTCGGCTTAATGGTTTCAAACCTAGGTTTCAGTTATGGGTTCTCAAAAAGGGAACGTTTTACAAAAATTTGTAAATGCAGACTTTAATGCATTTTAATTTCAAAAGATTAATTTATTTGTATTTGCAGAACATAAACACAAACCCAAAATTGAGGTTTCCACTTATAGAGTCTTTCAGATAATTTTCTTCTACAGGCAGTTTTATTAAAGTCCCCCATATTGCAGACAGTGTTTAAGAAAAATATATTCCACTTGACGCTACCAACAATCAATCCATCATTGTAACACTTTAAAAAGCAATATGTGCAAAAATTTAATTTAAACCCACTAAAATACAACCCCACAAGTAAATAAAGCGAAGAAGAATAAATATAAAAATTTTTTACCACCCAATTTGAAGAACCATATTAAATTATATTTTTTTTTTAATCAAACGAAGAATGAAGAACTTCACGCAACATGCGTTGATACATTTAAAAAAAAAAACTTCAACAACTTCGACAACTCTACTTCTACGTTAAACAAATTGATCTATCTACCATTGTAAAGAGTTGTCAATGCATTGTCATTTGTGTAACTCACACACACACTTATAGAGACATCAACGACGATTACTACTGTTAGTTACTACTCCAACTACAATGCGCGACATAATAAATTTTAACACCCTCTCTATATTTTAGTGAATGTTCTACAGATCAAATGAATTTTTCAGGGAGTTAAAAGAATGGATTTTGGAAAACGAAATATTTTTTTGTGTTTTTTTTAAATTTCGAACGAGAATATCTCAAAAACTAAACCCTCTAGACAAATTTGGAGCACAGATATGGAATTACGGGGTCCGATTTATGTGAAATCATGTCATATCTTGGTGCTATTGCTTAAGACAACGTTGCTAAATACTCTTGACAATGGAATTTGACAAATTCCGAAACATGTGTCGAGTAAAATTTGCAAAATGACCGCATCAATCAATTTAAAACAGACAAACTTTATAAATGGTATCTTGAAAAATGTTGACAATTATATCGTTATAATTAGTAAAGTAAAGGTGACCTCGATCTGGAGTAATCTTTCTCAATAGAATTTATAAGGTGAATAAAAAATAATTTTTGTTATTTTAAAAATTAAAACAGAATCTAATTAAACATTTTTATGTCAGAAAAATTTCAGAGTTGACGAAAAAAATTTTTGTTGAAATTTTTTTTTGGAAAAACAAAAAATGTTGATGAAAAATATTTTTTTTTTTTGTAAAAATTTTGATGAAAAATAAATTTTAATAACAAAAAAAAAATTTAAAAATAAGGGTTTGATTATTGCTGATGAAAGAACATTGAAAAAAATTCATGATGAAATAAAAATATTTATTAAAAATTAATTTTTTGATAAAAAAAAATTTCATGAAAAAAATTTTTTTCTTAATTAAAAAAAAAAAAATATGAAAAAAATTTTTTTAAGAAAAAAAAAAATTTGAGGAAAATTTTGAGATATAAAAAAAATTATGAAAAAAAAATTAGGAAAAAAATATTTTTAATGAAAAGTAATTATGTAACGTGTTTTACCACCTGGTAAAAAACTTTTTTATTCACCAGCTGAAGAGTTGTTATTAAAGTTACAAATCCAAGTTACAAACCTTTTTGGTTTTTTTAGTCGTTAGATTATGTAGTAAAACGTATTCCCGGGAATAACGGTATTTCCGGTTCCGGTTCTGATGGTAGTACCGGGACTACAGGTATGTACGTTACGTAAATTTTTGTAAAATTGGATTTTATACCCTCCAACTACAGTATGGGGGTATACTAACTTTGTCATTCCCTGTATTGCGCATCGAAATATCGTTTTAAAACCCCACAAAGTTCATATACTATTGATCAGTGATCGATTCTATTCTCAAAATAATACATTAGTAGATTTACTAATTTTTTTTGCTAATGCTAGTAAGCTAAACTTTAGCAAAATTTTAGTTAAGATTAGCATGTAAGCAAAAATATCTTGTAAACTTCATTTAGCGCGTTAGCAATTTTAAACAAAATTTGAACTAATTTTTTTTTTTAAATTTAAAATTGAGTTGACCAAATTTTAACAAGCTTTTTTGCTAATATTAGCAAAAATAAATAGCAATTTTTTTTTTTATTTTCAGAAAACTTAAAATGGCGCTATCTCGGAAACTAAGCCAGATGGAGCAAAATGGAGGGCAGTTTTTGTTCTTGGGCTCTTTATATATGTAGACCCTAATGGGTCCTAACTTTGGGTCCAAAAAAGTAAGCATTCCCGAATATTTTAAAATGCTCATATCTCGGTAAATATTTCCGATACAACAAAAAGTCCAAAAGCATTTTTGTAGCTTTCAACACGCAAAACAAGACCGCAAAATTACAAAAATACTTTTGAAGTTATCGAGTTTTTTTAATTCTCAAAACCCCAGTGGTCCCTGAAATCACGTATCTCAAAAACTAACCAAGGTAGAGCGCAACGGACAAAAATTTTGGATCAAAAACTATGATGATTTTTAAGGAACCCAACTATGTCTAGGCCCATCGGGGTCTGGACTTATCGGGCCCGAACACAATGGGGTCCTCAAATGTGTATGAACTAACAAGGGAAGTCTCCTTTGTGTCACCCTCCGATCTTCATGAAATGTGGATATGTTGAAATGTGTTAATTCGCCATGTATTTTTTTTAGCGGCCGAAACTCATTTTTAGGTGGGGGGGGGGGGTCGATTTGTATGGGGGGAAATTGAAATTGTAAAATAATATAGGCATGTGTGGTATCAGATTAAAGGTATTAAAAATACCTATCTCGTGGTGCTAACAACGGGCCAAAGAAGTTAATATTTTTCGACTTATTAACAAAAATGTCTTAAAATTTTGGTATTTTACTCAATATGACAAAAAGTTGTGCATGTTTGGACATGTTCTTAGCACACGTAAATAGGTTTTACAAAGACCTTTCATTTGGTATGCAACATGACTAGGTTTCTTTGCACAATATACACACAGAAAACAAATTTGCTACTTTCCAACTGAAATTTAGTTGTTGCAACAAAAATTCGGTTGATACATTTGTATTACGGTTGTAACAACTTAATATCGATAGTTACAACTGAATTTTGTTGATACAACTGTATTTTAATTGAAACAACTACAGAATTCGTTTTACACGGCGAAATGTAGTAGCAATGATCGAATTTTGAGTTGATGCAACTGAAAAATTCAGTTGGAAATTTATTTTTTTCTGTGTAGGAGATAAACGAAAAAAACTGAAAAATGGCCTTGTTTTCCCCCCTCCTTTTTACCCCCCAAATATGAATTTGGGCCGCTAAAAAAAAATACGTGTCCCTTTATTTTTTCTGATCTACAAAATAAAACCAAATCCATAAAGATCCGCGGGTGACACTAGATAGACTTCCCTTGTGAGACATTTTTCGTACAAAAATATTCTCAGACTCTAAAATATTTTTCGTAAAGAAATTGTCACAGATTTTTGTATAGAAAAAGTTTCATATTCTGAGACATTTTTCGTATAGGAAAAGTCTCAGATTATGAGATAGAAAAGGTCTCATCAAATTGTTCTACACAAATATCATGATTTTAATATAAGTAAATAAAAATTACTTCGAGCTAGAATATCCCTACTCAAAATACTTTTTTTTTAGTTTTTTTGTTTAAAAACAGGTAATAACATGTGTTTAATTTGTACCAAAATGTTTTTTTTTTGTCATGCTACTTTTTAATACCAGCCGGGCCCAAATTCTTTTGTGCCTAGGGGCCCGCCATACCTTAAAGCGGCCCTGGTTATAAATATCCAAAAAACAGTCCAACGGTTACCACAAAAACAGAAAATGTTTAGAAAACTATGGAAAGAAAATACACTTTTGCTTTTTTGGTATGACGCCCTCGTTTTTAGTGAGCGTGGTTTTCAACTTAATTGGGCAGATTTATCATCTCAGGAAATTCATATCAGATCTCAAAAACTACTCATCAAATCTGTATGAAATCCACAAAATTGGAAAGCTTAAAAAACACAATTCATATCCTATTTAAATGCTCACTAGATTATCAGTGGGATCATCAAATACAAAAACTAAGTTTTTGTAATTTTTGATATCGTTAAAATTTGGCTTATTTCTCAGAGTCTGTGTTATAAGAGGGGTTCATATAATACATTAAATTAAAGCTGTATTGGTAATGATTATAAATGTTCAGTGCTATGCCTTCCATGTGAAATATTTTTGTTAAAAATTGTGTGATTTAAACTTTTGTTCCAAGCGTTGTCATTGTGAATTCAGTGACATATTACGGCCACTGTGTATAGAGAATAGAAGCCATTTTTACAAGCTTTCAATTAATGTTTACTTGGTTTAGATCGGATCAGTAACTTCGCAGATATGCTATGTTGTTTAAGATCTGGTGGATAGGGCTGATTTTAGCTTTAAAGCAGTGGTCGGCAGAAAGAGAAACTATGAATGCATTGGTATATGAAAATAAACATGCATGTGTTGGTGTATTTCTTAAACAAAGCGATATCAACTAGATTGTTGTTGTATTTTTATGCTCTTAGTTGTGAATTTTGTTGACTTTCGTGTGAATACATGTAAATAGCCGAATGTGTTCGGGATCCATGTGCAATTGATGCCGACCACTGCTTTAAAGCATCGATCACTTAAAACAGAATGCTGCATAGAAAAGGAAGGCGGGTATTTTTATTTTGTGTTATTTTTTTAACATATTCTTTTTTGAAAGACCGTTAGACACTTCGGTAAATCGGATAAAACTCGAAAGGCATACAATTTAAAAAATTCGCTCTGGTGATTTTTTTTTCTTTTACAACTGTGTATTGCAAGGAGGAAATAGTCCTCCGCAGACATTTTTTTATCTAATAGAGGATATTTGTTAGAGCATTTATCTAGAACGTACAACAAACATTGATTGAGGAATAGGTTTTGTCATCAATGACTTCTTTTGATTTATCAAAAACTAACACATTTTTTAACTGGCTTCCTAGTCGGCAAAAAAGGCACCGTGGTATACTGCTAACCCTCCCTTTATGAAATTGCTGACATCTTCATAAATTTTTTTTATATGTTCCAATGACATGTCAGCAGTTGGTCTTTAATTCTAGCCACTATTATTTAAAAATTATGAATTCGTTCTTTTAGCTCTAGTTTATTGTCATTTAACCCATTTTCAGCAATTGTTTGAGTAACTACTGTTGTATTTTTAGCAGTTGTATTTGTTGCGTCTGTGTTGTTTTTATATTTTTAATTGACACTTTACAACTGTCATTTAGATAAATAATTTGTTCATATCGAAGTGCATTAAATAAATTGTTGTTTCTTTTTTTTTGTTATTATTTTATAACATTTTTTGTGTCGTTTTTTTTTAATATATTTCGCCAAATTGTTATGTCAAAGTGTTGAAAATTTGTTAAATTTACGTTGACATGTTTATTTATTTTTTTATTGATTATTTTAGTTGAATTTAGTCATTTTGTTTCGCTGTTGTTTTTTTTTTTTGTGTGTTTGGCATAACATTTGTTACGCCTTTTGTCACTTGTCGTTTGTTGTTGATTTTTGGCGGACAATCAATTTGTTTAATTTGTTCCACAGTTGTTAGAGTTTTTTTTTTTTTTTTGTAAGTGATGGATTTGCAAAAAAATTTAACGGTTCAAGCTTAAAAGGCTTAAAATATATTTTTTTTTACACATGATGTTTTTAAAATGAATTGTTTGTAAA
The DNA here is from genome assembly GCA_963921195.1 of Pegoplata infirma. Classification (NCBI taxonomy): domain Eukaryota; kingdom Metazoa; phylum Arthropoda; class Insecta; order Diptera; family Anthomyiidae; genus Pegoplata; species Pegoplata infirma. The sequence goes on along the minus strand of OY992537.1, from coordinate 207,711,744 downwards.
TCGTTTTATTGCAATTGGAATAATGATAAAATAATGATTCGTAACGGTTTATTTTTGGGTTTGATAATTTTAATAACAGTTGGAGTGAATCAAATTCCTCGATTATCACATGATGTTAATCCGTTTTTGATCAGGCTGAAAAAAATCCAGCAAATTGATTTTTAAATGTTTTCTACAAAGAATATTTTTATACAAAACGGACCTCGAACTTGATTATCGGTTATTTATATAATAAAAAGATCGACAAATAACTTTATATATTAAAAATTTCATCTATTTGTTTTCCACACAATTTAAACGAAATTTTTTGTATTGTTTACAGTTTTTTTTTTTTTGCTGATTTCTGTTACTAAATTTTAGCAAATTTTTTGGTACAATTACAAAAAAAATTAATTGGGTCAGGAATCGTCTAATATTTTCTATAGATATAGTTTTTGTTTTTTGGAGTGCACCGTTCGACAGTCAAAAATAAACATGAACCGGATGATATACGTCTGAATCTTGAGAGCAAATGGATTTAAACTGCATTTGGGGCATTCCATGTGAAATCGGTCACTTTGAAAAACTTTTTTTTTTAGATTTTCCCAATTTGTTTACAGTTTTTAGCACCCTTCGAAAACTCCTTCGTGGTAAATTTTCAGATTTTTTTGATGACCCGTTCAAAAGATATCGAATTTTGAAAAATTGGTAGTTTGTTCCTTTACTTAAACTTCTTTTAATCATAACTTCTTCAATAATGGTCCAAATTTCAAATTTTTTTTTTCAAAATTTTTGTTTTTTTACATACTTTTTTAAAAAAGGTCCCAAAAAATTCTTAAAAGCGCTTTAGTAAGCGATTTTTAAGTTTTAAAGTTTAAATCTCATTTTTGAAAATGTTTGTACTCTTCGATTTTTTTGAAATTTTTTTGTGTAAAACTTTTATCAATTCTACAAATTTTTTGCCCAGGAGGATCGTGGGATAACGATTATTGTTATTTTTTTAAATTTTGTGAAAAAATTTTATTGTAATTTTCCAATCTTAAAATCAGTTCTACTGCTCCAATGCACAGAGGGCCAGACAGATCGATTTCCGGCCAAAAGTCCTTATTTGTAAATTCACAAAAAAATGTTTACCAGTTTGTTGGGCATATATAGAAGCAGGTTTTCTGAACTTATCTTTATGATCCAATTACACCCTTTCCTTTGACAGGTCTTCAAAGTTAAAAAAGTTGGTAAAAAATTTTTAAAAGTTGAGATACTTTTTTAATTTTTTTTCCAAACTTCTATTGCTAATGTTTAACTTTTTGTTTGAGTGGATCAACCTTATATATAAGCCTTTGTAACAAAAATAACATGGACAAATATAACTCATCTGCCTGGCAGCAATTCGCGTTTTTTGTGAAAAAAGTTATAATTTTTTAGCTATTTACCTCGCGCCGAAAAAATCCTCAGCGATCCTCAGTTCGATACAATCGGTCTATATTTTTTTTGATATAGAATGGATCCATATCTTTCGAAAAAAGTTGCCCAAACTTGCTCGAAATGATAAATGGCGAAATTACAGCTCTACATGCAGTGGTCCGAGATTTGTTTTTAAAAAGATAATTTAACCCAAAATAATGTTTTACGGCTTGAATAGTTTTTTTTTTTATCGTCAGACAGTGCCTTAAGTGTAGGAAAAAATAATATCTACATTTCTTGTTTTTTGTAGAATTATGGAAAATATCAGTTACACCATTTCCAATTAAATTCAAAGATTTTTTATTGAATTTCCAAAATAAAGAAAACAAGTGAATAATTTGTTGTCACCATTTCCAAAAGCTTTTCTGAAACTAAGTAAGCCATTTACACCATTTCCATATTTATATCAAAAATAAAAAAAAAAATATATTTAAAAATCATGTGCGCAGATTTAACTGCAGACACTCTTGATACTCTTAAAACAAATTTTTAGTTAGATCACACAAAGTTAAAAAATCCAGCCGCCATTTTGTTTCCGCCATATCGAATTTTATCAGTTCGATTTTAAGATAACAGACCTGGAAATTTACTAGGCTACACTTTTAGCTAGCTTCAACAAAGAAAAGGAATATAACTGTTTTTAAATTACTTGTAAAAAAACTTTACTAAGCATATTTAGTCCGCTATTTTGTTTTTCAAAATTCACGCCAGTAATTCAGATTCAGTAACTCCAAGGCCCCCTTAAAACAAAATTTGAGTTAAATCGGACAATTATTAAAAAAAATTGTCCGCCATATTGGATGCGCCATTTTGATTTTTTTAGTTTTTAGTTTAATTTTGAAATCAGCGACCCAGAAATACTCTAGAAGCACATTTTCAGCAGGATCCAACAACGTTAAAGACTTTTTGCCGGATTTTGATCATTCTTTAAACTTTAAGAAGCATATTTAGTCCGCCATTTTGTTTTTCAAAATTCGGAGAAGCAATTCTTATTCAGTAACTCCAAGACCAGCATAAAACAAAATTTGAGTTCAATCGGACAATTTTTAAAAAAAAATTGTCCGCCATATTGGACCCGCCATTTTGATTTTTTTGGTTTTTAGCCAAATTTTGAAGTCACCGACCCCGAATTCCTCTAGAAGCACATTTTCAGACGGATCCAACAACGATAAAGACTTTTGGCCGGAATTGGATCATGCTGGCCCTCTGTGCAATGGTGCGTAATAGAGGGGTCATTCATAAGACCGACCCCCATTAATTTTTACGCCTTAACATTTCTTTGGAACAAACTAATACCCTCTCTACAACTTCTAAGGGGGCTCCCACACAAAATGACATTTTTTAAAATTTGTTCCAACCGCTCTAACTGCCCTAATAGTGCCCTTAGAGCAAAAAATGTATGACCGACCCATTTTTTTAGTCCAAACATTTTCTCTGAACACACCTACCCTCTATCTTTAACTGTTAAGGCGGTCACCATACAATTTTTTTATTTTTTATAAATTTGTTTTATTTAATCAGCTCTACCGGTCCAATGGTGCGTCCGAGAGGGGTCATTAGTGAGACCGACCCCCATTTATTTTTACCCTAAAACATTTTTTCAAAACATACCTACGCCCTATCTCCACTACCTAAGTAGGCGTCCAAACATTTTCTCTGAACACACCTACCCTCTATCTTTAACTGTTAAGGCGGTCCCCATACAATTTTTTTTATTTTTTGTAAATTTGTTTTATTTAATCAGCTTCTTTCGGCCCAATGGTGCGTCCGAGAGGGGTCATTAGTGAGACCGACCCCCATTACAATAAAATTTTTTCAAAAAATTTAAAAAAATAGTAATAATCGTTATCCCACGATCCCCCTGGGCAAAAAATTTGTAGAATTGATAGAAGGTTTACACAAAAAAATTTCAAAAAAATCGAAGAAGAATTCGATATCTTTTGAACGGGTCATCAAAAAAATCTGAAAATTTACCACGAAGGAGTTTTCGAAGGGTACTAAAAACTTTTAACAAATTAGGAAAATCTAAAAAAAATTTTTTTTTTTAAAGTGCCCGATTTGACATGGAATGCCCCATTTATAGTTTTTCACTTCGTGATCCTGTTTCTTTTTAAAAGGACTTCAACATTTTAAAAGATACATTTTGCAAAATATTTTTTAAATATTTGTACTATATTTGTACTTGTAATATCACTATTGATGGCAAATAAAATAGAAGAATTTTCGTTTAATTTTCCACTTTTTTTTTATTTTTCCATATCAGGAAAAAGGATGTGAATAATGTCCTTTCAAAACTTTATGAAAATATTTTGTTAAAATTTTTAAATGATATTGAAGGATAAAATTTTGAAAGGACATTACGAACCCCTTTTTCCGCATATGTCAAAATATTGAAATGAGAAAATTAGCAGAGATCCTCCTCTTTCATTTGCCATCACTAGTGGCATCCTAGGGCAAGCACAAATATTTAAAGAATATTTCCAAAAATTTAATTCTCGAAAACTTTGAAGTGCTTTTCAGAAGGAAACAAAATCAATAAATGGAAAATTGAAAATACAGTTTTACCACAATAAGTCTCTCGTTCCAAACGTTTTTTATCCAATTTGTGTTTACCGACATTTTTTTGTCGGACGGTGGTATAGACATTTACAATTCCTGCTGGTTTTCTTAAATTTTTATTTTAAATAATTTAATAAAAGTGTACTACAAATTATAAATTTACTGATAGATTGTAATCGTATATAGAGAATAATTATACTTATTCCATTTCGAAAGTCTGTGTACCATTAAAAATAATTACTATTTATTTCTGTAACATTTGTCCTTCACCTCATTGCATTACACAGCTTCAAAATTAATTTGTACAATAAAAACCAAAAAAAATCCTTTGATATCTGCCATTATTTAATGGAGATTATAGTGGAAAGAAAAAGTTGAAAAGTGATTTTACTAGATTTGTTGCTACCTCCTTTTTTTACGAGGATTCCTAGAAAAAATTATGAACTTTTTTGTAATTTTACAAGATTTTTACCAATAAAATTGTAAATTTATAACTTTTTTGGCGAAATAAAATGTACAAGAAATTTTAGTAAATTTACTAATTTTTTTTGTAAAAAATCTTGAAAATTTGTAAAATTACAAGAAAAACTGTAAAATTACAAGAAAAACTGTAAAACTACAAAAAAAGTAAATTTGGATCGAAAATTTTTTGTTAAAAAACAAGAAAAACTGACAAATATTGGTGACCCGAGTAAAAATAATCATATATAACAATATATAACTTGATGCAAACATAATAAGTCATATATGATTACATTTATTTATTTTCTAATTTTTTAAAATGCAGTCATGTGTAGTTGTATATAATTTAATCATGATTCGGATTAAAAGGTGTACGGTTGATATAATTATATAAAATTATATAAGGGTCAATACAAAATTTGAGTTTCTGTATAATTTAACATAAAATTATGTATAGCTTATTCTGTTCCATATAAAATTATATATGCTTCCAATTAACCAACAATTTTCTAAGTTTTTTAGGCAAAGTATAAGAAACTTTTTGAAATGTTCCTAAACATTTCCTTGTTGGGGTTATGTACATATATCACCTATCTGGTTCGAAGCGTACCCAAAAATTTTTTTGCTTTAGAAAATTATATGTTTGGTGAATGTATCGTTGACCTGTGGTGTATCTCAACCCAAACCAAAAAACACGGGGATTTTATATGTTTTTATACAATTAGATCTAATTAGATCCACCAATATATGGCAATGTCTGGTCAAAACTCGGCTGAAATCAAATCATATTTTATACAAGTTGATCTTATTTAATGCAATAAGATCCACCATTATTCGGATCGAATTGCGTATAAATATATATTGTGTTACATATCATTATATATTGCATCATATAAAAATTTTTACTCGGGGAAATGGGATTACGAGACTTTTTCTAGTAATTTGCTTTAATTTTCTTGTTTTAACGTTGCGAATGAGTATTATTAATTGCATAAATATTACACATACGCTCTGCTAAAACAAGAAAATACAAGCAAATTACTAAATTGTTATGAAATTTAAAATTCAAATGAGATTTTCTCGAAAAAAAAAAACCAATAACGCGTTTCAGATTTTTTTTTTGTGTGGATGGACAAACATCTAAACTTAAATTTTTTTTTTTTTTTTTAAAGTGGCCGGATTTTTGATAAATTGACTTTTTTAAAAAACGAAAAATTTCAGAACAGGTTCTGAAAATTAAAAAAAAAAAAAAAATTAATCCATAGCCCATACAAAAGTATATTAGAATGTAAATTTTTGTGATTGTGGTACATTCCGTTTTAATGTGATAAATATTTAAACAAGGCAACTCGCCAAAAATTTGTCCATTTTTCCAATATTTGACCACGCCTCCTAAGCCCAGTTTTGAAAAATTGAAAAACCAAAAACGCAATTTTCTATGTTCCATATAGATTCTGAGACAAGTTTCTTAAAGAAATGTTTTTTTTGTGTAGAAAAAATGTATCTGTCAAAATTTTGAGACTTTTTCTTACCAAAAAATATTCTGGCACTTTTTCTATTAAAAGAAAATGTTTTAATTCTGAGACCGGTTTCCAATGGAAAAATTCTATATTCCTATAGAAAAAGTCTATGATTCTGAGAAATTTTTCCTATAGAAAAATTCTCAGATTATGAGACATTTTTTCTATAGAAAAAGTCTCAGATTCTGAGACATTTTTCTTTTAGAAGAGTTTCAGATTCTTAGACGTTTTTCCTATAGAAAATTCCGAGACATTTTTCCTATACAAAAAGATTGTGAAACATTTTTCCTGTAAAAAAAGTCTGAAATTCTGAGACATTTTTTCTATAGAAAAAGTCATAGGTTCTGAGACATTTTTCCTATAGAAAAATTCTCAGATTCTGAGGCAGTTTTCCTATAGAAAAAGTCTCAGATTCTGATACATTTTTCCTATAGGAAAAGTAAAATTATTTGTACCCAAATTGTCATGTTCACAACAATTTTTCCCAAAGAACTTCCAGATTGACAGACATTTTTTCACAAAAAATTTTCAGTTTTAGTCACATTTTTCCTTTAAAATGTTTTAGATTTTCCCTATGAACATTTTTAGATTTTTCCTTTAAAAATATTTAGATTTTTTTCTATGAAAATTTTTTAGGATTTCAAAATTCTTTTCCTTTGGAAATTATTTTTAGAAATCTTTATTCTTTCTTCTCTTCTCCCCCTTTCTTTCTTTCCCCTTTTCTTTCTTTTTCCTTTTTTTTTTCTTTTTTAATTTGGTCTGAGCGGGAAATTTCCCCTTTCCTTCCCCCCTTGTACCAGCGCATTGATATACAGTGGGCGACAATACATTGGAAACTTTTTTATAGTAGATGCAATTTGTTAAAGACAAAGTTAACAATACTAAACGTTATTATTATCAAATGAGTATTATTTTAAAAAATGTAATGTAGGTAATTTAATAAGCTTTAATTTAAGCTTAATGGCATCTAGATTGAGTAAATAATAAAGGTGCTACGAGGGTCGATCTGGAAAATGAAATTATTCATAGACATTTTTTAGAATTTTTTTTTAAAACATTTCCAAGTCGATTTTTTCCAAGTTCAGACATAAAAAATTTAAAAAAAGGTTCAATAGATTTTATTCAGTGAGCAAATAATTTTTGTAACAACTCAAACAGACAGTGAAATTTTTTAAGTACAGTTGAAAAAACCAACATTTTTTGACCTCCAATTCTTTTGACCACCAATTTTTTGTAAACAAAGAAAAATTTTAATTATTTTAATATTTCATTACTATACATTTAGGTGTAACAAAATTAATAAACAATAACATCTGTTCTTTGTTTACAAAAATCTGGTGGTCAAAAGAATTGGAGGTCAAAAAATGTGGATTTTTTCACTGTACTTAAAAAATTTCACTGTTTGTTTGGGTTGGTAGAAAAATTATTTGATAACTGAATAAAATCTATTGGACATTTTGTTAAATTTATAATGTTTGAACTTGGAAAAAATCGATTTGGAAATATTTTTAAAAAATGTTATAAAAAATGTCTATAAATAATTTCATTTTCCAGATCGACCCTCGTAGCACATTTATTATTTACTCAATCTAGACGCCATTAAGCTTAAATTAAAGCTTAATAATTACCTACACAACATTTTTTATAATAATACTCATTTGATACTAATAACGTTTAGTATTGTTAACTTTGTTTTTAACAAATTATATCTACTATAAAAAGTTTCCAATGTATTGTCGCCCACTGTATGTATCACTAAAATGACTTTAAATGGTAAAAATTGCACTTTTCACTTAACTATCTCAGAAATACTTATCCAGTGACCGGAGACAATAGGATACATAACAACTTTCGAAGTCCCGTAATGATTTTTTTGAATTTTCTCAGTCCCTGGCACAGTCTTCTTTTTCGTCTTAAAGTACACAATAATTTGTTGTATTTTTTTTGCGTCTTCGCACAGAGAAGTACATTGGAGGATATCATAGATGGGAATTTTTCATTACCATTGAAATTTAATTACCATTGGTTGATATCAATGGTAATGAAAAAATTTTCATTACCATTTAATGGTAATTAAATTTTTTTAATTGAAAAAATAATTACTAATGGTAATGAAATGCACCAATTGTTGAAAAACACCAATTATAATTAGTTTCAAAACCATTGGTTTGCACATTTTTTGCTTTTTTTAAAGGTTAAAAATTTAAACATCAAAGTATGTTTTTACAAAAAAATATGAAAATGTCAAAGACAAAAAACAAAACGCAAATAAAAATTTCAAATATTGTGTTATACAAAGGCAATCAACGTGTGTTTGGTTTATAAAATAGGAAAAACTAAAACACCATATAACAAAAAACAACCAAGGTTGGCAATCGAAACGAATAACGGTATCGATATCGGTATTGGTATCGTTTTTTTATTTATTTCGGTATCGGTATCGGTTACGGTATTTGAGTTGAATCGGTTACGGTATTACCGATACCTAAACGTCGATACCGGTACGTACCGGTATTATCGAAAAAAAGCTAAAAATATCAAAAACGCATAAAACCTTAAAAAAAAATATTTTTATACCCTCCAACTACAGTATGGGGGTATACTCACTTTGTCATTCCGTATGTAACGCATCGAAATATCGGTCGGGGACCCCATAAAGTATATATATTTTTGATCAGTGATCGATTCTAAGACATTCTAGCGATGTCCGTCCGTCCGTCCGTCCGTCTGTCTGTCCGTCCGTCCGTCCGTCTGTAGTTAACACGATGCAGTCCAAAATAAAAGAGCTAGATCCCTCAAGTTTGGCACAAATATGTCTTGTGTTCCTAGGCAGGTTAAGTTCGGAAATTGGCCAAATCGGACCAGGGGGAAAAAAGTTCCCCCTTGAAGAACTAAACCAACCTCTAAAAAAATACCCTTTTTTACATGTTTTTTTGTATTTTTGTTAAGTAAATGAAACATTTGGTATATTTTTCGCGATGGGAAGGTGCTCTCAACGTCCCCCACTGACCCTATCAACCCCCCACCCCCAAAAAAAAAAAAAGAAACGCCCCTGACAAATTTTTGTTTTTAATTTTTTTACATTTTGGAGGGTATAAAAGATTCGGCACAGCCGAATTTAACACTCTCACTAGTTTTTTTTAATTTTAATACTAAAACACGTATTTACATATTTATTTTTTGCATTTTTCATATAATGTCCTTAAAAATGCGAAAAAAAATAAAATACCGTTTTTTTATGGTTTTCCTAAGGGGCCGGACCACACTTACAAAAGGGGACGGGCCGAAAATAATGTAATTTTCTTATCCCCTTGATCAAAGTGCAGGACTTTGAAGTTATTCTGACATAAAAATGTTTCATTTGTTAACCCAAGTAAAAATTTTTATATGATGCAATATATAATGATGTGTAACACAATATATATTTATACGCAATTTGATCCGAATAATGGTGGATATTTTTGCATTAAAAAAGATCAACTTGTATAAAATATGATTTGATTTCATCCGAGTTTTGACCAGACATTGCTATATATTGGTGGATCTAATTAGATTTAATTGCATAAAAACATGTAAAATCCTGGTGTGTTTTGGTTTGGGTTGAGATACACCACAGGTCAACGATACATTCGCCAAACATATAATTTTCTAAAACAAAAAAATGTTTGGGTACGCTTCGAACCAGATAGGTGATATACATAAACCTGACAAGGAAATGTTTAGGAACATTTTAAAAAGTTTGTTATACTTTGCCTAAAAAACTTAGAAAATTTTTGGTTAATTGGAAACATATAAAGTTTTATATGGAACAGAATAAGCTATATATAATTGGATGTTAAATTATACAGAAAAACAGATTTTGTATTGACCCTCATATTATTATATTTAATTATATCAACCGTACACCTTTTAATCCGAATCATGATTAAATTATATATTACTACATATGACTGCATTAAAAATATTTAGAAAATATCTCACAGATGTATAATCATATATAATTTATTATGTTTGTATCAAGTTATATATTGTAATATATGTTTATTTTTACTCGGGAAAGAAAAGTAAATAAAAAAATATGTAAAAAAAGCAGAAGAGTTAAAAGTAGAAGTGATAGTTAGTTTTCTAACTTAAAAAAAATTAACAATTTTGATTAGAAATATTTTATTTTTAGTAAAAAACTTTTTTTAGTCATTTTTGAAAAAAAAAATACTACATTTTTTTTGAGTGTAAAATTTTTTTCGATTGTAAGTAAGCAAAAAATACTTTGTAAAATAATTTTCTGACGTTTTTCAACACGTGAACTAACGGTGAAACCAATTTAAAATTCACGGTTTTGCTTATAATTTTTGAACCACAAAGTCCTTTAAATATCAAAAAAAATCCTTGGGCACCCACATCGCGGATTAAATAAAAATCTCCAAAAAACCTTACTATACTAAGGGGTTCAGAAAATTTCTATTGAGAGTCTAAATGATCTCAAAAAAATTTCGAGAAAATCAATCATTTTCTTCTGCTCCTGCATAGCAGTTGAATTATGATTTTTTTTTTAATTTTAACTTAATCCACGATGTGGGTGCCCAAAGATTTTTTGATTTTTATGGGACTTCGGGAAGGCATTTGGAGTGCGATTTCTCATTTACAAAAACCAAAAAAATTACAAATTTTCTATTATTTTTTTTTTTTTGTAAAAAAACATGTTTTTTAGGGAAAAACCGTTTCAATACCGGTACGTACCGGTACCGAAGGAAAAGGTTTTTGGATACCGGTATCCGATACCAAAACTGAGTTTCGGTATTGGTATTGGTACCGGTATTCAATTTAAAGGGTTTTGAAACGGATAACGGTATTGAAAAGGTATCGATTGCCAACATTGAAAACAACAGATATTTTCAAATATTAACGATTTTGACAAAATTGTGACGACTTTTACTAATGGTAATTATTTTTTTAAAGTGATGGCATACCAATGGTAATTATTTTTTTTTAATTTTCATTAGTAATTAAATTGATAAGTAATTTAATTGGTACAATCGATACAACCAATGGTAATGAAAAAAATTTCATTACCATTGACATCAATTAAATGGTAATTAAACCATCAATTAATTGGTCCCTTTAAATAATTACTCCATCTATGGAGGATATAACGCAAATGGATCTTAGAATATTAAAAAGATTCGCAATGACTTTGAACCTAACCTAACACGCAGAAAAGATACATGATTGCTACAACCATAATGCATAGTGGACCAAATGCTTAATCTAGCGTACAAGGGAGTTTAATTCGACTTTGAGAGCACCTAAAATCATGAAATTTGGTATGCATCAGGAAAACGAAATGAGCTTCGATATCGTCCAAATGTGGGCGGTATTTTAAGGGGCGTGAAACATTATCAAAATAAAATATTGGTTAAGTAGTCATAATAGTAAGTAGAGAAAGTAATTTTTATACCCTCCAACCACAGTATGGGGGTATACTCACTTTGTCATTCTGTGTGAAACACATCGAAATATCGGTCGGGGACCCCACAAAGTATATATAATATTGATCCATGATATAATCTAAGACATTCTAACGATGTCCGTCCGTCCGTCTGTAGAAATAACGATGCAGTCCAAACCAAAAGAGCTAGACCCCTGAAATTGGGCATGAATATCTCTTATGTTACTGGTAAGGTTAAGTTCGAAGATGGGCAAAATCGGACCAGGGGGAATAAAGTTCCCCCTTGAAGAACTAAAACGACCCCTGAAAAATACGATATTTTTACAAGTTTTTTTTTTTAATTTTTGCGTGGTTATAGAAATTACTTAAAAATAACGATAAAAATGTATTATTTAAGCGTAAATATCATAAACCAAAAAATTTGTAAACATATATAGCGGGGCTACAGGTGTCCCCCACCAACTTCGCCGACCCCCCTACCAAAAAAAAGACGCCCCTGCGATTTTTTTTTAATTTTAAACGTGTTGGAGGGTATAAAATATTCGGCACAGCCGAATTTAACACTCTTACTTGTTTAACATAAAAAAGATTTTTAGACAATTTTGAAATATTTAAGTAAAAAAATCTTTTTTTTATTAATTTTTGTAAAAAAAGTTTTTTTCAATGAACTTTTTTTTTAGTTGGACCAGATTCAACATTTGGTACACTGTGTAATGGAGGGGCAAACATAGCATGATTAATAACTTTATCATTACATGATTGTAGCGATCATATTTTTATCATCGCTGATCATTGTATGATAAAAAGTTGTATTTTTATAATTGTTGCTGATCATAGTACTTATGATTGCCACAATCATATATATCGTCACCTAAAATGCAAAACGTCCTAACTAACAAAAAATTCAAAATCGGTATTTGGATTGATTTTGGTGTATTTTATTAACCTACACGTCCTCTCAAAAAATTAGGGTCCCATAATAAAAATTAGCAATTTTATAGCCCAAAATTAAAAACATGTTTATTGCAAAATCGCCAATGAATGCAACTAAAAATACAGTTTTAATCATTTTGTGATTAATTTTTAAATAGATTAACAAAATGTACATCCACACAAAATTTTTGCCCAATTCAATCAAAACCAACAAAGTTATCAACAAATTCAAAATTTTACACTATACTGTTTTTTGCTTCTCCTGTAAAATTAATAAAATGCTAGTTGGGGTCTTTTGCATTTTAGGTGACGATATTATCAAATGGACTAATTGCCTATCCATTACCGGTGAGCTGGTGTGCATCAATCACGTGTCAAACATGATTTTCTCTGTGTGTTGGAGTAAACAAATTCGTGTAAAATTTTGTTCGAAGAAAAAAATTTAAAAATCCCGAAAAAGCTTACACTCAAAAAAAAAAAACTGTAATGTTAGCAAAAAAAGCTTGTAAACCTACAAGAAAATTTGCTGATTTTGAACCCACAATTTTTTTGCTAAAGTTAGCAAAAATGTTTTGCCAATAATTAGTTAACAAAAAAAAATTTTTTTTGACACATTTGAGGACCCCATTGGGTTCGGACCCGATAGGTCCAGACCCCGATGGGCCCAGACCTAGTTGGGTTCCTTAAAAATCGTCATAGTTTTTGATCCAAAATTTGTGTCCGTTTCGCTCTACCTTGCTTAGTTTTTGAGATACGTGATTATAGGGGACCACTGGGGTCTTGAGAATTAAAAAACTCGATAACTTCAAAAATATTACTCGGAGAGCTTTTGACTATTTTGCGGTCTTGTTCTACGTATTGAGGGCTACAAAAATGCTTTTGGACTTTTTGTTGTGTCGGCAATATTTACCGAGATATGAGCATTTTAAAATTTTCGGGAATGCTAACATGTGTGGACCCTAATGGGTTAGGGCCCATTAGGGTCCACACATGTGAAGAGGACCCGCGAAAGTATGGAGATTCTAAGAACCAAAAATGCCCTCCATTTTGCTCTATCTGGCTTAGTTTCCGAGATAGAGCCATTTTAAGTTTTCTGAAAATAAAAAAAAATTTACCATTATTTTTGCTAATGTTAGCAAAAAATCTTGTAAAAATGTTGTCAACTCAATTTCAAATCTTAGCAAAAGAAATTAGTTCAACGTTTGTTTAAAATTGCTAATGTGCTAAATGAAGTTTACAAGAATTTTTTGCTAACATGCTAATCTCAACTAAAAATTTGCTAAAAGTTAGCTAACTAGCATTAGCAAAAAAAAATTAGTAAATCTACTAACGTATTTTTTTGAGTGTATGAAAGTGCCAAAAAAAAAATAAAAGTTTAATTTTAATTTTCTTAAAAAAATAATTTAAAGTTAAATAACGGACACAGACCGTCTTCAAATTTTCCCAGACAAATTGGCACAGTCACAATATTTATTTGAAAAATTGTAAAATAAAATCGAAAAATAATTTTCTTGAAAATTATTCTATAAGAATATCATGGTTGTAATTAGTAAAGAAAATTACCTCGAGCAAGAATAACCCTACTCAAAATATAAAATAAACGAAAGTTCAGATACAGTGGTTGTCAACTAATTAGAAATGTTTCTAACCTATAGCTAATTAGAAACGCTTCTATAATATAATACTCAACGTTATTATTATCAAATGAGTATAATTTAAAAAAAAGCATTATGTAGGTTATTTATAAAGCTTGAATTTAAGCTGGATAAAATGTGCTGCGCTAAATAATAAATGTGCTGCGAACTTGAAAATGAAATTATTTATAGACCTTTTTTAGAAAATATATTTCTTAGTTCAAACATTGGAAATATAAAATACATTCCAATAGTTTTTATTCAGTTATCAACCAGTTTTTCCAACAACCCAAAAAAAAAATGGAGACAGTAGAACACAGTAGAAAAAAATCGCATTTTTGACCTAAAATTCGTTTGACCACCAATTTTTTGTAAACAAAGAAAAATTTAAATTATTTTATTATATCGATACAATTAGGTGTACTAATTTTAATAAACAATAACATATTTTCTTTGTTTACAAAATATTGGTGGTCAAACAAATTTTAGGTCAAAAATATTTTTTTTTCTACTGTGTTCTACTGTCTCCATTTTTTGTTTGGGTTGTTGAAAAAATTAGTTGATAACTGAATTAAAACTATTGGAACATTATTTAAATTTCCAATGTTTGTACTTAGAAAAAATCGACTTAGAAATATTTTTAAAAAATTTTCTAAAAAATGTCTATAAATAATTTCATTTTCCAGATCGACCCTCGTAGCACATTTATTATTTAATCAATCAGGACGCTATCAAGCTTAAGTTTGAGCTTTATAAATTACCTACAGAACATTATTTTTAATTATACTCGTTTGATAATAATAACGTTGAGTATTATATTAAAGAAGCGTTTCTAATTAGTTGACAACCATTGTATATTAAAACAAGTGAGAGTGTTAAATTCGGCTGTGCCGAATCTATTATACCCTCCAAAATGTAAAAAAAATTAAAAACAAAAATTTGTCAGGGGCGTTTCTTTTTTTTTGGGGGGGGGGGGTTGATAGGGTCAGTGGGGGACGTTGAGAGCACCTTCCCATCGCGATAAATATACCAAATGTTTCGTTTAATTAACAAAAATACAAAAAAAAAGTGTATATTTTTAGAGGTTGGTTTAGTTCTTCAAGGGGGAACTTTTTTCCCCCTGGTCCGATTTAGTCAATTTCCGAACTTAACCTGCCTAGGAACATAAGACATATTTGTGGCAAACTTGAAGGGTCTAGCTATTTTATTTTGGACTGCATCGTGTTAACTACAGACGGACGGACGGACGGACATCGCTAAAATGTCTTAGAATCGATCACTGATCAATAATATATATACTTTATGGGGTCCCCGGCTGATATTTCGATGCGTTACACACGGAATGACAAAGTGAGTATACCCCCATACTGTAGTTGGAGGGTATAAAAAAGTAAAGGAAAAAACAGAACAATTCTTGAAAAAATTAGAACTATTCTGAAAAAATTAGGACAATTGTGGAAAAATCAAAAAAAAAATTCAAAAAAAAAATCCAAAAAGTTAAAAAAAAATGGGAAAAGTTGAAAAAAACTCAGAAAAATTAAGAAAATATGTAAACATTTGCAAATTTTAGAAAAATAAAGAAAAATTCAATAAAATTTTATTTAATTAAAAAGTTTTAATAATAAATTTTGAAGTATTGTGGAGTCCTTAATGAGGAGGCTATTTTTGATCAAGCACATTGAATAATACCCATTTCCAACTCAAAAATTTATATAAAAAATTTTCCTCAAACCACTCTAATCTAACATACACATTTAACCAGGTTTAATCTCTAAATTTTCATTAAACACAATCAAACAAGACCAAAAACAACATAATTACAATCATTTAATGCGTACAATGAGCCAAAAAACGAGAAAAAAAACAGAATAACAACAAAATATAAAACCCCATTTAGCTGATATAATGAGTATTATAATAAACAACAAACATACGTTTATGTTCGAGATATGAATTGGATTTGTTGGATAAAAGGAAGTTCAGAGACAGACAAAAACAGATATAAAGACGAATATACAAAGCTATGTATACAGAGCGATATTCATACATACATACATATTAAACAAATATACACAAAATACATTCATATAAACGAATGAACAAAACAAACATACAGATAAACCTAATTATATTTACACACAAATAGGCACAAAAGTACGTAGGAAGAATACAACAACAATAGCAAAAAAATGAAAAAAAAACAGCAACAAAAAATATATTTCCAACAGAAACAGAGCTCATTAGTACACAACAAATCCAAATACGTCGTTGTTATTAGATGAAAAAAAAAAAAAATAAACTAAACTATACAACGACAAAGGAAACAAACTAAAAAAGGATAATAGTAATAAAAACAACAACAAAAAAACTAAAAAGAGAAAATATTAACTATAAGACGTTTACATCCCACGACAAAAATGCATGGAAAAGTTGGAAATTATAGTTGAAGGATATATCGAATATTTCAGGCTTCAAAATATTGACCGATGTACAGCACATTAATTTTGAAGTTTTGAGGTTCGTAAAAATAGCAGAAGTAGAACAAAGGGGAGGTGGGGTGTCTGTAAATGATCTCTCATCGGGATCAAAAATGGGCGAAAATGGTAAAAATACACAAAAAACCCCACATCTGCCCCGG
Source organism: Pegoplata infirma (assembly GCA_963921195.1). Lineage (NCBI taxonomy): Eukaryota > Metazoa > Arthropoda > Insecta > Diptera > Anthomyiidae > Pegoplata > Pegoplata infirma. The sequence goes on along the minus strand of OY992537.1, from coordinate 207,695,112 downwards.
AAATGCCCCAAGGAGAGTAACATGTACGACGCTGTAAGTGCTCCCCAACAATTATTTAAGCACACCTACGACCTTAGTCGCCTTTCCAAGGTTGCCCCTAGATAAATCAAATGTATGCCCGACCTAGGCTTGCCAGATGGAAAATGGTAAAAATTTTGACATTTAGAAAAAAAAAACTTGATTTTTCTTGACATCTAGAAAAAAAAGCTTGATTTTTCTTGACATTTGATATTTTAGAATTTTTTTAAACCAATTTGATTTAAATTAAGAAATACTAAAGCGGGCTTCGAAAGCTTAACAAAAAGTATTGGGACTTTACAAAATTTTGTTTTTTTTTTTGAAGAATTTTAAATCTGTGCAACAAAAAAGTCGGGGAATAAGAAATCGGTAATTATCAAAAAAAAAAACAAGATCTTAAAGTTTACTAAAAAATTTTGTTTCCGTGTTTAATAAACTTTTTATAATCCACACCGCATATAAAAATTTACAAAACAAATTTGGGGGAACTTTTTTTATTATTAGTTCCTGTTGTTCCAAAGAAGAACATATGGCCGTGTGGGACTTAGTTAAAAGAAATCGTGACTTGAAAATAAAATAAATCGCTATCCTACGAAGAGTTAGCAAAAACTTTATTAATTTTGGCAAAATTTCCTATGTAAATTTTTAGTAAGGCTTATTTTTTTTTTGCTGATTTCAGTTAACTAACTTTTGGCAAATTTTTTAGTAATAAAAATAAACAAAATTTGGAATCAGCTAATTTTTGAGTAAATTTTAAGCTTTTTTTCTATCATTAAAAATTTTTCAGTGGGATCTCAGAAACATACTTTTTACAGAATGTTTAAAAGGAATCCGTCTTTGGTTAAAGTGACACAGCCAAAATGTATCGCGCAACTGCAATGATGTATGGAAAAATCAGTTCCATAAATTACTCTTCTCGCTTAGTATTTGTGAAATAAAAGCTTCATTAGAACGCCTAGCGGTAAAAACATAAGTATTTTTCCAAATAATCTTTAATTTTTATTCATTTAGATAAAAAAAATGTTGAAATTAATTTTTCTTGATTTTTCTTGACAATTAAGTGGGAAATTGTGAAAAATTTGATTTTAGCTTTACAAATGACATTTTGGCTAGATTTTGACACGTACTAAAATAGCTTGACAATCAAGCCAAATCAAGCCCGTCTGTCAACCCGAAACATGTGTAAAAACACGAAGCATGTGTGAATTTTCGAATAAGAAAAATATGAGTTTTTTAATAGAAACAAGTGAGAGTGTTTTTTCAGGGTTTTTTTTTGGGGAGGGAGGGGTGGTGATGGGGTCAGTGGAAGACGTTGAGAGCACCTTCCCATCGCAATAAATATACCAAATGTTTCATTTATTTAACAAAAATACAAAAAAAACTTGTATTTTTTCAGAGGTTGGTTCTGTTTTTCAAGGGTAACTTTTTCCCCCATGTTCGTTTCTGCCCATTTCCTATGGCCTAGGACAATAAAACATATTCGTGCCAAATTTCAGGGGGATAGCTCTTTTATTTTGGACTGCATCGTGCCATCTATAGACAGACGGACGGACGGACGGACGGACAGACGGACATTCACAGAATGTCTTAGAATCGATCATTGATCAATATATATATACTTTATGGGGTCCCCGACCGATATTTCGATGCGTTACAAACGAAATGACAAAGTGAATATACCCCCATACTGTGGTTGGAGGGTATAAAAATCTAGGAATTTTTTATAGGAAAAAATTGTTCTATAAGAAAAGTCGATGAATTTTCCATATATATATATGGAAAATTTCTATTTCTAAAAATCTGAAAGACTTTCTATGGGAAAATTTGCGAATTTTTCTTAGAATTTTTTTCATGAAAAATCTATGAATTTTTCTGTAGAATTTCTTTTTTAGCAAATCATAGAATTTTTCCATAAGAAAAATTTGAGAATTATCCGTAGGGAAAATTTCAAAAAAATTTTTTCGAAAATATCTACACTCGAAAAAAAAACCTTGTAAAATTACAAGAAAAACTTGTAACTTTTTTTTGCTACTTCCTATTTGACAAAATTCCTAGTAATTTTATTAGTTTTTTGCCAATAATTTTGTAATTTTACAAGCTTTTTACCAATAAAATTGTAAATTTACAAATTTTTTGACACGATAAAATTTACTAGGAGCTTTCGTAACTTTACTAGATATTTCTACCTCCTATTTTACGATAATTCCTAGTAATTTTACAAGATTTTTACTAATAATTTTGTAATTTTACAAGCCTTTTCCCAATAAAATGGTAAATTTACAGCTTTTTGGAGCAAAAAAAATTACAAGAAATTCTAGTGAATTTACTAGTTTTTTTTGTAAAATTATTTTGGAAATTTGTAAAATTACAAAAAAAAAAAAATTGTAAAATTACAAAAAATAATTAAATTTCGATCCAAATTTGTTTGTTAAAAAACAAGGAAAACTGTCAAATATTGGTAAAATATTTAAAGTCCTACTGATGATGACACTAACTGGGGTGTTTGAAACCGGAAATACCAGAAATGTCTATAATTTTTAGAAATTCAATTTTTTTTCTGCATTTTTTATACCCTCCACTCTAGTGAAAGAGGGTATATATAAGTTTGTCATTCCGTTTGTAACACATCGAAATATTGGTCTAGGACCCCATAAAGTATATATATTCATGATCCTTGATCGATTTTAAGTCGATCTAGCGATGTCCGTCCGTCCGTCCGTCCGTCTGTCTGTCTGTCTGTCTGTCTGTCCGTTGAAAACACGCTAACTTTTGAAAGACTTTACGGAGTTTGACATATATGTTCTCTATTTACCGGGTCAGGTTGGTATTGCAATCCAGCGAAATCGGTCCAGTGGTTCAAAAGTTATGAGCAAAAGAGTAAATTTCGGCAAGGGTATTTTTCGAATTTACAAGATTAAAACCACTATAACTTTCGAAAGACAATTCTGAGGGGGCTAAAGCTTAGCATATGTATTTGCCGTTCCCCAAGGCTGTTTGGTTTTGAATTTCAGCAAAATCTGTTCAGTGGTTCAAAAGTTATAAGCAAAGCACTGAATTTCAGATTTGTTTCACCTAAAACTGTTGAAAACTCGTTAAACAAGTTTTAAAAGCATCGTGAAATACCAGTTTTGTAAAACTTGTTGTTGTTTGTTTTCTTGTCGTGTGGTGCAGTTTAGTTGATAGACAAGTAAATATTTGTTATTGTTAGTGTAACTGTATGTAACGGGAAAAAATCAAATAAAGTATGTGTATGATTGAATGTTAATTTGTTTTTGGTTTTTAAAGAAGAGGATGGTAATATAAAAAGAGGAAAATATGTGAAATAGTTTTTTTTTGTATTACATATCTATATGTAATACAAATAGGTATATAGATATAGGTATAAAACAACCTATTTTATACCTATATACCTATAGGTATAAAACAACAAAAATATTTTACAAAGTAATTTGTTACTCTAAGAAATTGTACACTAAAAAAATATTTACACTCAAAAAAAAATGTTACACCCAAAAAAAAAATGTGCATATTATTATTTTTTTTTTGAATGAAATGGCAGACTCAAAAAAATGTTGACAGTCAAAAAAATTTTATACTCAAAAAAATTTGATTGATTAAAAGAAAGTTTGACTCAAAATAATATACATATTTCTAATAAAAAATTTGTAATGCAATTTTTTGAAATTTTTTTTTAGAAAATTACTATCAGATAACATTGTGGAGGGTATTCATAGATTCGACCAAGTCGTATTTAATTTTTCTACTTGTTTATTTTTTAAGGTGTTGAACGGTTTAAAAAGATTTGGCAGAGGCGAATTTGACACTCTCACTTGTTATATATTTTTCCATAGCATTGCACAAATGAAAGTAATAAAGAAAACACACAACTGTAATTGATTTGTACACTGGGTTTTTATTACCTTTATTACCTTACCTACCAATACACTAATAATAAACAGAATTTTCATTGTTACAAAAGCTTTTTAAATTTTTTTTAGTTCTTATTTTTTTTTTTTTTTTTATGTTTTAATAAATAATGAAGATTCAATAATAAAAACCCATACTTTCGTATGAAAATAAAAAAAAAAATCAGAACCATTCCGCAAATATTCAGCATATTTTGCTAAAAGTAGCAAATTTGGCAGCAAAAAAATAATAAAATTTTAATAAATAAAGAAGGTTCAATAATAAAAACCCACATTCAAAATAATTCTACAGTAAAAAGTTTAGTAAGGGATTCTGTACCCAAATCTACAAATAAGTTACTAATTACCAGTTAAACAGTAGTTTTTTAGTATCTTCAATGTACTTAAATTAGTAATTTTTACTAGTTTTGAATAATATTAATAACAAATTTTAGTATTAGTTACCAATTCCTGCACTAGATCATTTTAGACTAAAAAATTAGTTCATTAGTTAAATTTTTAGTATTGAATACCCACGTTTTTTTTTTTTGAGTGCATACTAACGTATTAAAATAAAAAAAATCAGAACCATTCCGCAAATATTCAGCATATTATGCTAAAAGTAGCAAAGTTTGCAGCAAAAAAATAATAAAATTTTCTTACTTTTTTTAAGTGTAAATTCTTTTTTAATGGAAACAAATAGGCAAATTTTACTGAAGAAAATTGTTAATTTTCAGTAATAAAGCAAAATTTTGATTTTTTGATTTTACTATTTTTTTTGGAGTGTAAAAATTTTTTTGAGTGTAGACATTAACAAAAATTCCAATTATTACAAAAAATTGTTATAATTATTATAAAAATCCACATATGAAATTTTTAAATAAATAAAAATTCCATATTTTCACGCTAAAAGCTATAAAAAATCGAAAGTTCAACTTTGACCTTGAATTCCTTAAAAAGTATTCAATTGATTTTAATGAAATTAAGACTGACAAGGGAAGTCTCCCTGGTGTCACCCTCCGATCTTCATGAAATTTGGATATGTTGTTAAGAACGAAAATTAATTCGACACATATTTTTTTTTAGCGGCCCAAACTCTTTTTTAGTGGGGGTCGATTTGTATGGGGGGAAATTGACCTTTTTTCAGTTTTTTACAATTTACGCCTATTTAAACAAAATTAATATAGGCATGTGTGGTATCAGATTAAAGGTATTAAAAATACCTATCTCGTGGTGCTAACAACGGGCCGAAGAAGCTAATATTTTTCGACTTATTAACAAAAGTGTCCTAAAATTTTGGTATTTTACTCAATATGACGAAAAGTTGTGCATTTTTGGACACGTTCTTAGCACACGTAGATAGGTTTTCCAACGACCTTTCATTTGGTATATAACATGACTAGGTTTCTTTGCATAATTTAGGAGATAAACGAAAAAAACTGAAAAATGGCCTTGTCTTCCCCCCTCCTTTTTACCCCCTAAATATGAATTTGGGCCGCTAAAAAAAATACGTGTCCCTTTATTTTTTGTGCTCTACAAAATAAAACCAATTCCATAAAGATCCGCGGGTGACACTAGGGAGACTTCCCTTGTGAGTTAAGTTCGACTAATTATCTGTCCGTCAAAAAATGAAAAACTAAAATATTTTGATCGGTTTAAAAGTTTCAGAATTTTGGCCAATGAAAAGTGATTTTTAGCCACTGTGCGATGAACAGCACTCTAGGGGTTTAATAGTGCACTCTAGTGGTGAAATAGTGTACGAGCTTCCCTAATTTTGTGAGGTTCATAAATAACCATAAGTAAAAAAGTGGGGAGGTGGGGTGGTTGAAAATGAACTCAAATTCACAAAAACCCCACAGCTGCCCCAGAAATGCCCTCAGAATATGTAAGACGGGCATCCATGTATAAGTGCTTCCCAAAATTTTTCCAAACACACCTTAGACCTTAATCCACTTCCCAAGGTTGCCCCTAGAGGAATCACATGTGGAGGAATCAATCCCAACATTTTTTTAAAACATATGTATGAACCTATCCCTTATCTTTTACCCTTAAAGAGCTGGATCCGCCCTGCAAATAAGGTATATACATTACCAAAGTTTTGCTGGGAGGTTCGTAAAAAAACCATGAGTAAAAAAGTGAGGGAGCTGGGGCGGTTGTAAATGTTATGGTTAAATCCATAAGATCCCCACAGCTGCCCCGGAAATTCATCCACCAGGGTAAAATGTAAGACGGACATCCATCTATTAGCCCACTTCCCAAGGTTTCCCCTAGAGAAATCAAATGTATGAACCATACATTTTTTCCATATTGTTTAAATTAATCATCTTCTACTTGAGGGGTCAAAGATGAGACCGATCCCCATTTATTTTTACCCCGCAACATTCTGCACAAAACATACCTAATACCTATCACCACTCCCTAAGGGAGCTCCCTTAAAAAAAGTCATATTTTTAAAATTTGCTCCCACAGTTCTTACTGTCCCAAGATTAACCTTAGACGGGTCAAATGTATGACCGACCCCAAATATTTTCGCAACCCCAACATTTTCTTACAACATACCTACCCTCTATCTTTTATCCTTAGAAGAATTACACTGTGCAACACGATTTTGTATCTTGGGACAAAAAAACAAGTGTACCAACAGTAGAGCAAAGCGCCCGAAGGGTTTTAAAAATTTAGCTCGAGTTCTTTTTTATGAACCACTGAAGTTTTTAAACTTTTTCAAATCGTTTTGAATAAGTTAAAAAATAAGTATTAAATCAAATTCTGAGGTAAAAATTGCTTAGACATGTCTTCAGTAAAATGTGATTGTGGTTCTTTTCTTAGAATAAAGTAACCCTCTTGAGTCATTTTGCTCCTGTTTTCAAATATCTACATGGAACACCAATAAAACATGCGTTTAAAAGTTTAAAATGTTCTACAAAAATTTACAATTTTACTTTTTAAACATTTTGCATTTTCCGCACGAACTTTTGATCTGTGGCAACCCCTAGTGAAATTTTATGCAGAAAATTTTTGTAGAACATTTTAACTCTTTAAACGCACGTTTTTTTGGTATTCTTTGAGGATATTTAAAAAAAACTCCAAACTGACCTCTAAAAATGGCAGAAAGAGGGTTAATATATTCTAAGAAAAGAAACGCCATAAAATTTTGTTGAAGACATGTCATTATTTACCTCACAATTAGATTTAATATTTATTTTTTTGACTTATTCAAAACGACTTTGAAAAAAATTGAAAAACGTCAGTGAGCCATAAAAAAAAACTCGAGCTATGATTTCAAAACCCTTTGGCCGTTTTGATCTTCTTTTGCTATACTTTAATTTTTGTTGGTCCCGTTCAAGATACACTCGAATACCCCAAATTTGCTGCACAGTGTTATCAGATTAAGATAGATTTTTCTAATAGAAAACTACATAGATTCTAAAATTTTTCTTCTTATTGAAAATGTTCATAATCTTAAACTTATTTCCTGAGAAAAATACACGGATTCTGAGAAACGTTCCTCCTACACTTTTCTATAGAAAGTTCAGGAAATAAGAAAATGTCTTTTAAAAATTTTTTGTGGCAATTTCCCAGATTTCTATAGAAAAAGTACCATTTTCTGAAACATTTTTCTTTTAACAAAAGTCTCAGATTCTGACACAATTTCTAAGACATTTTTCGTCTAGAAATGGACTCCTTTTGTTATTTGGCCTATTGAAGAACTCTGTTTTCCAATAGAAAAATTTAAAGACTCCGAATTATTTTTGTCATAGAAATTTTTTGCAAATTTTTTCAGACTCCAATTAAAAAAATCTCATACATATGTTTCCTACAACAAATTTTTCCTTTAAAGAAATTCACAAGTTCCAAATATAAAACTGTTAAAAAGTCAAATAACAAATAATTTCGCCTTTTGGAGACCACTGTTATTTACAATAAACCCAATCAAAATATACAATTTTAAAGGTCGAATAAAATAATTTTTTTCTTAATTAAAATTAATAAGAATTTTAACAATTGATTCAAATCAGAACTGAGGTTTCCTGCGAAGCAAGATTTTGAGTAAACAAAACATCCCTCCCCAAACCCAAGAGCTAGATGCGCGACTGCTAAAATTGGATTTTATGTGTGCCAACACAAAGTAACATCCTTTAAAGTGTTCCTGTTGTAGGTTAGTTTTTATAATATTAAATCCTTTAACAAAAACCTTTAAAAGTTTTGTTTGATATTATTTCAAACGAGCACAAATTAAATCCAAATAACAAGAATATCATATCTATTTATAAACAATATTTTTGCTATGATTTTTTTTTTATAGCTCATCAAAAAAAAAGAAAATCCTTTTTGTTTTTTTACTACAAATCCCTTTGTTTACTTAAATATTTTTTTTTTTATTTTGTTTATTTTTATGATTATGTCTACTGTTATTTTTTGTGTGCAAAAAAATTCTATAGCAACTAAAAATCTTATAGCGAATTCCAAATTAATATGAAATCATTGCAACAATGTATCTATCCTATACTGAATATAGTTTCCTTCCGCTAGCTCATACTGAACATTAGTACTCAACATTATCCTCTACATCATTTTTATTAATACACGAAACAAAATTATATAGTAGAAACAGTTTTAGAAATTTTAAAAAAATTGTTAGTGGAATGCCTCATATGCCTATATAAATTTTGTCTAAATAGGCGTAGATCGTAAAAAAGCTGAAATAGGTAAATTTTCCACCAAACAAATCGTCCCCGCTTAAAAATGAGTTTAAGCCGCTAAAAAAAAACATGTTGAATTAATTTTCGTTCTGAACAACATATCCAAATTTCATGAAGATCGGAGGGTGACACCAGGGAGACTCTCCTTGTTTGTCGGAAAAATTCCGAAGATTTAAAATAAGAAAAGTTTTCAAGATATTGCCAAAAAATTAAAAATGTTAAAATTTTTAAAAACGAGGTTTTACTTTAAAAAAAAATATTTCTAAATCAAATCGGTGGATTTAATTATACCCCCCACTCTAGTGATAGAGGGTATATATAAGTTTGTCATTCCGTTTGTAACACCTCGAAATATTGGTCTAGGACCCCATAAAGTATATATATTCATTAGAGTGTCCCTTATTTTGGAAATGTTGGAAATCTTGAGACGGTACCCGCTCATTTTTTTCCTTTTGACTTAAAAATAACTCAGGAAAAATTTTACGCCCCTAGGACCACGCCTTCCCTACGCGACGGGGCCTTAAAGAGCGGGGCCTAAAAAATCATTTTTCCATACAAACCAAAAAATTTTTTTTTTTATTTTTAATTTTTTTGTTATTAATTATTATATTACTTGGTTTGCTTATTCACGACAAAAAATTTGATTTTGGAGGGATAAGTCTTTCAGCGCTAAAAAATTTTTCGCAAAAAAAAAATTTGGGCGGCCGGGGTCCTACAGTAAAAAATTTTTAAAAAATATTTTTTTTTAGTTTTGACCAGCAACGGTTTTAGTTGCTATGTTGCTTTAAATGATATATATTCCAAAAAAAAAATTATTCATATCTGTGACATCTTTATCTTTTTCGAAAAAAAAAATTTTGAGCCGTAGGAATCCTACGGTAAAAAATTTTTAAAAAATATTTTTTTTTAGTTTTGAAAAGCAATGGTTTTAGTTTTTATGTTGTTTTTAATGATATATATTCCAAAAAAAATATTATTCATATTTGTGACATTTTTATCGTGTATCGAAAAAAATCATCAATGCATTTTTTACCCTTTTTTAGAACACGATTAAGATGTCACAGATACAAAAAATATTTTTTTATGAATATATATCATTTAAAGCAACATAGCAGCTAAAACCGTTGCTGGTCAAAACTAAAAAAAAATATTTTTTAAAAATTTTTTACTGTAGGACCCCGGCGGCTCAAAATTTTTTTTTGCGAAAAATTTTTTAGCGCTGAAAGACTTATCCCACCAAAATCAAATTTTTTGTTGTGAATAAGCAAACCAAGTAATATAATAAATAATAACAAAAAAATTAAAAATCAAAAAAAAAATTTTTTGGTTTGTATGGAAAAATGATTTTTTAGGCCCCGCTCTTTAAGGGCCCGTCGCGTAGGGAAGGCGTGGTCCTAGGGGCGTAAAATTTTTCCTGAGTTATTTTTAAGTCAAAAGGAAAAAAATGAGCGGGTACCGTCTCAAGATTTCCAACATTTCCAAAATAAGGGACACTCTAATATTCATGGTCCTCGATCGATTTTAAGACGATCTAGCAATGTCCCTCCGTCCGTCTGTCTGTCTGTCTGTCTGTTGAAAACACGCTAACTTTTGAAAGACTTTGAAAGAAAGACGGAGGCTCCTGAAGCTCGGCATATATGTTGGGCATTTGCCTGGTCAGGATGGTATTGCAATCCAGTGAAATCGGTCCAATGGGTCAAAAGTTCTGAGCAAAAGACTGAATTTCGGCAAGGGTTTTTCGTGAATTAATGAGATAAAAAGCACTATAACTTTCGAAAAGCAATTCTGAGGATGTTGAAGCTTGGCATATATATTTGCCGTTCCTCCAGCCTAGTTCGTATTGAATTTCAGCCAAATCGGTCCAGTGGTTCAAAAGTTATTAGCAAAACCGTGAATTTCAGATTAGCGTCACCTTAAATTCACGTGTTGAAAACCCGATAAACCTGTTTTAAAAACATTGGTAAGTCACAAAAATATTTTAAAACGTATTTTTGTCACTCAAAAATATTTTTATACCAAAACAAAAAAAAAAAATACACTGGAAAAAAATTTTACACTCAAAAAAATTTTACACTCAAACAAACATTAGTAAATTATTTGTTAGGTATTCATAGATTATTTGGAGGGTATTCATAGATTCGGCCAAGTCGAATTTAACTTTTCAACTTGATTTTCTTTTTTTTTTTAAATAAAGGTACACACAACAAATTATTGGCTAAACATTTTCAAATAAGTCAATCAATGTTTTGATTACAATTTTTGTTAGTTTCTTTAACTGTCGAATTTAAAATTTTTTGAACATACCTGATTTGTTTCGCTTTAATTTATTTGAATGCAACATTGGAAAGCAAAAAATATGATTTTTTTTTATAATTTCGTCATAAGCTTAAAATTCATCAATCATTATTTTGATTGACTATAAATTGATAAAATTTGTGATCAAAATCGAAAAAATGTTTGATTAAAAAAATATTCAATTAATCACCTACAATTTGTTAATTGCCATAACAATTTTCTTAATTAGAGCAATTTCAATCAAAAAATTTATTAAATCCTCGTTTTTGTTGACTGAAATTCGTTTAAAATTTTGTCTGTGTAGTCTAGCTAGACGAAGAAGGTTGACTTAAAATTAGTGATACAATTGTTGTTGCATTGCTATGGTTAACATTTGTTGGCCGATGCATTATTAACTAATGTACACTCAAAAAAAAATAAACTGTAATCTTAGCAAACAAATCTTGTAAACCTACAAGAAAATTAGCTGATTTTGAGCCCACAATTTTTTTTGGTAAAGTTAGCAAAAATGTTTTGCCAAAAATTAGTTAACTGAAATTTTTTTATTTCAACTTAGTTCATACTCATTTGAAAACCCCATTGGGTTCGGACCCGATAGGTCCAGACCCCGATGGGCCTAGACCTAGTTGGGTTCCTTATAAATCGTCATAGTTTTTGATCCAAAATTTGTGTCCGTTTCGCTATACCTTGCTTAGTTTTTGAGATACGTGATTTAGGGGACCACCGGGGTTTTGAGAATAACAAAACTCGATAACTTGAAAAATATTACTCGGAGAGCTTATTTTGCGGTCTTGTTCTACGTGTTGAGAGCTACAAAAAAAAAGCTTTTGGACTTTTTGTTGTGTCAGCAATATTTACCGAGATATGAGCATTTTAAAATTTTCGCGAATACTAACTTTTTTGGATCCAAAGACCCAAATGGGTACACACATGTGAAAAGGACCGGCGATACTATGGAGAGCCCGAGAACCAAAAATGGCCTCCATTTTGCTCCATCTGGCTTAGTGTGCGAGATAGAGTCATTTTAAGTTTTCTGAAATTAAAAAAAAATTACCATTTATTTTTGCTAATATTAGCAAAAAAGCTTTTAAAAATTTGGTTAACTCAATTTAAAATTTATCCAAAAAAAAATTATTTAAATTTTGTTTAAAATTGCTTATGCACTAAATGAAGTTTACAAGATATTTTTGCTAACATGCTAATCTCAACTAAAGATTTGCTAAAAGTTAGCTAACCAGCATTAGCAAAAAAAATTAGCAAATCTACTAATGTATTATTTTAAGTGTATTACGTAAGACATTCCATATTAAAGGTTTTTATGGGTGCTCACAAAAAAAAAATTGTCAAATTACTAGGAAAAGTCTCATAATCCCGTTTTACAAATATTTGACAGTTTTCCTTGTTTTTTAACAAATCGAAATTTAAATTTCTTTTTTGTAATTTTACAATTTTTTTTGTAATTTTACAAATTTTCAAGATAATTTTACAAAAAAAATCTATTAAATTCACGAGAATTCCTTGTATTTTAATTGCGCTAGAAAACTTTTAATTACCCAGCAAAACTTTGGTAATGGGTGGTGATTATATAACACATTACCAGGTAATGTATATACCTTATTTGTAGCATTATTTTATGATGTCTACCAAACATTTGTTCCAGAACGTATTATTTTCAAGTGAAAAATAATGCATTACTAATAATTTGTCACGTAATGTACGATTATTGGAAAAAATGTATTTCATATTTATTATTTCTTAACATTAAATCATGGATGACTTATATTTGGTTACATTATGTATTATTTCAAAATTTTAAATAATGCATTATTTATAATTGGATGCATAATGCATTACAATAACATAAAAGATAAATATTTTATAAAAAAATGCATAAGTTTCCCAGCAAAACTTTGGTAATGGGTAGTGATTATATAACACATTACCAGGTAATGCATATAACTTATTTGTAGCATTATTTTATGATGTCTTACCAAACATTGGTTCCAAAACGTATTACTTTCAAGTGAAAAATAATGCATTACTAATAATTTGCTACGTAATGCATGATTATTGAAAAAAATGTATTTCATATTTGTTATTTCTAAACATTAAATCATGGATGACTTATATTTGGTTACATTATGTATTATTTGAAAGTTTGAAATAATGTATTATTTATAATTGGATGCATAATGCATTTCAATAACATAAAAAATAATTATTTTATAAAAAAATGCATAAGTTTAAACTAAAGATGGGCTCACGACAGGAACTTTCTAACGACACACACTCACGAGCATATTTTATCTACTTACACTCACTTACAATCACGTGAGTAAAAATTACTTTTTCACTACTCGTAACACCTTATATATTATCTTCTGGTATGCTATATTATTTCATTTCTCGTAACCTATAAAATATCATATATTTTACACCTTACTCGTATTCTTCGTTATAAATTTATGACTTATTTTATACCTTACTGGTATTCTTTGTGATAATGTGGATGCATTACTTTGAGTCTCATCGCCTGTTAAAATCATCAATGCTGCAATGTATAAAATAAGAGATCCTATACCATATTTTATACCTTATTTGGTAATCTAAGTTTTGCTGGGTAACAATCTTATTGGTAAAAAGCTTGTAAAACTACAAAATGATTGGTAAAAAGCTTGTAATATTACTACACACAGAAAAAAAAGCTTCATTTATAAAATGAAACTTATCATAAAAGATCGTCCATCGAAACTGTTTCATTAAAGTTGTGAAATGGTTCATAAATATTCATAGTATTTATGAAACTTCATTATATATATGAACATTTTCATAATATTTATGAAAACTTCATTAAAAGTTTCATTGGACGAACTTTTATGACAAATTGTTTTACAGTTCTTTGAGTGTAGAAATTCTTGTAAAATAGGAGATAGCAAAAAATCTAGTAAAATTACGAAACCTTGTAAATTTTATTGTGTCAGAAAATTTGTAAATTTACAATTTTATTGGTAAAAATCTTGTAAAATTACTAGGAATTTTTGTCAAATAGGAGGTAGCACACAAAAAAATGTTACAAGTTTTTATTGTAATTTTACAAGGTTTTTTTGAGTGTCGGTATTTTCCATTTTCCCCAGCTTTCTGTTTGAACAGATCTTTCTTTTCAAGTATGTCGACTTTTTTGTAAGTGTACCGTATTCATACCATATAAAGAATTTCACATTTAATTATTACAAATGTCATTGTGATGTTAACGTTTCGTTTGTTCTTTATAATCAAAATATGACATGGGGTGCAACCGTTTTATTGTTATTTGTTTTTTTTTCCTGTATCATAACGCATCATTTCAATTCCAAAGTGATTTTATTTATTATTCGCTTTTTATACCCTCCACTCTAGTGATAGAGGGTATATATAAGTTTGTCATTCCGTTTGTAACACATCGAAATATTGGTCTAGGACCCCATAAAGTATATATATTCATGATCCTTGATCGATTTAAAGTCGATCTAGCGATGTCCGTCCGTCCGTCCGTCCGTCCGTCCGTCCGTCCGTCCGTCCGTCCGTCCGTCCGTCTGTCTGTCTGTCTGTCCGTTGAAAACACGCTAACTTTTGAAAGACTTTACGGAGGCTCTTGAAGTTTGACATATATGTTCACCATTTACCGGGTCAGGTTGGTATTGCAATCCAGCGAAATCGGTCAAGTGGTTCAAAAGTTATGAGCAAAAGAGTAAATTTCGGCAATGGTATTTTTCGAATTTACAAGATTTAAACCACTATAACTTTCGAAAGACAATTCTGACGGGGCCGAAGCTTAGCATATATATTTGTCATTCCCAAAGGCTGTTTGGTTTTGAATTTCTGCAAAATCGGTTCAGTGGTTCAAAAGTTATAAGCAAAGCACTGAATTTCAGATTTGTTTCACCTTAAAATGTTGAAAACCCGTTAAACAAGTTTTAAGAGCATGGTGAAATACCAGTTTTTTTAAAACTTGTTGTTGTTTGTTTTCTTGCTGTGGGGTGCATTTTAGTTGTTAGACAAGTAAATATTTGTTATTGTTTTTGTAACTGTATGTAACGGTGTATAGAAAGAATTTTTGGAAAAAAAATCAAATGAAGTAAAATAAAAAGTGGGAAATATGTGAAATATTTTTTTTGTATTGCATATAGGTATAAAACAACAAAAATATTTTACAACGTAATTTTGTTACTCAAAGAAATTGTACACTAAAAAAAATATTTACACTAAAACAAATGTTACACTCAAAAAAAATTGTATGCATAATTTTTTTTAATGAAATGTCACACTCAAAAAAATGCTGACAGTCAAAAAAATTTTACACTCAAAAAATTTGATTGATTAAAAAAAAGTTTTACTCAAAATAATATATTTCTAATAAAAAATTTGTGATGCAATTTTTTTGAATTTTTTTTAGAAAATTACTATCAGATGACATTGTGGAGGGTATTCATAGATTCGACCAAGTCGAACTTAGTTTTTCTACTTGTTTTTTTTTATTTTACCTCTATATTGTCTCTATGGCTGCTTCTTTTTTTCCATAAATTTTTAGCTCATGCTGCTTCAGTTACCTAGTGGTATCATTCTTTTAAATTCATTTAAGCCTGCCAATATTTATGTCAAGCATTTATGAATTTTTTGTTTTGAAGAGCCAGATTTGTAAATAACAGCGAAACATATAAATGCAAATGTATGGCAGATTTATATATTAATGCACTCTTTTTCAAATTTGTTGAAATTTACGCAATTTATATAAGAAAACACATTTTTCGGAATGAAACCACTTTTATGCAATTCAATTCCACTTTGATTTATGAAAGTTATTTCATTCCGAAACAAAAAAATATTCCAAATCCGAATGGAATTGAGTCTGTGACATTTTCCCATGTGCCAAGTTTCAGTAGCCTTTAAGATCTTTATTCGAAAGTTAGCCACGGGTGGTCCGAGACAGTTTTAAGCTAAAAGTGCGAATTACTTTTTTTAATACGTATTTGGGATGTCTACGAATTAGAGTTTTTCACGGGAATTCCCCGGACGGGATTTCCAGGGAATTCCCGGCTTTTTTCAATCCCAAAATCTCGGGAAATAGAGCGGGAATTTCCGGGAATTTTATGTTTCCATGTTTTGACTATTTTTTACAAATTGTTTTTAAAGGTTTTTTAAAAAAAAACTTTATAACTGAATTTAGAACCATACACAGGGGTAGGAGGGTCCAGAATATGTCAGAATCTGAGACTTTTTGAAAGATTTTATCTCAAATCTAAGACTTTTTTGATAGGAAAAATGGTTGAAAATGTTCTTTTGGAAAAATGTATCAGAATCTAAATTTTCGATACATATTTTTAAGAAACTGAAAAAAAAATTACTCTAAATCTATCTAAAACATCTTTTGTGAAATTGTTTTGAGAGCAAAGGCATTATTGTTATGACAAAAATCTGAGACAATTCTAGATTATGAAAATGTTTTGAGAAAAAATTTATTTTCATCTAATACTTTTGATATCGATGTAGGAAATGTATTCAGGGATCTCTGAAATTACCTTTTTGAATAAATGTTCTTCCAAAAACTGAAAATTCATTGGTTATGAAAATTTTCTGCGTAAATATTTGTATTGAGAATTTCTCTTTGAATTTTTTTGGAAAAAATTCTCAGTTTTCTCTTAATCAGCTATATTTTAGTTCTAAGGATATATGGTTTAATATATTTTTTTGCTGTAGTTATCCTTTTTAATAGTTTGGCTCATATTTGTGATTTATTTATATTTGCGGGAATTGCCGGGAGCCCGGGAAATTCAAAAATAAATCCCGCTTTCCTGGGAAATGAAAAAGTCCAGGAAAAGAAAAACACTACTAATTGTAAGAATAATTTAGCAATAAAAACCAAAATCTTCGATCGAGCACTTTTTGCAAACATCGCGGATGAATTGGAAAAGAATTCAATATTCGAATTTTCTCGAAAACTATGAGAGATATAAAAAAACACTTATGACCAAAAATATTGCTCGGAAAAAATGCATTTATATAAAGTATTTAAAAATTTACATTGTCAAAAAATTTACGGTCAGAAATAAAAAAAATAATTTTGAACGCGAATAACACGAAAACGAAACAAGCTACAGCATTTTACAGGTCCATGTTATATCAAATCCACCCTTTGTTGTTGGCATTAACGCAATAATACATATATAACAGTGGAACCACGCTTATAAATCGCATTTTTTAAGTTTCAATCGCGAAATCGCATTTTTTAAATTTCAATCGCGAATATCTTGAAAACGAAAAGATATAGAGACATTTTTACTGCGGATTTGGAATCAGGGGGTCGATTTTTTGTAAAATCATTTTGTATCTATTTCTTAGAACAACGTTGCAGTTTCTTCATAAAAACCACAAAATCCGCGTTTTTTGTAGTATTTAAACGCGAATGTCTTGAAAATGGATACTTCTAGAAAAGCTTTGATGGTTGATTCGGATTCAGGAGGTCCATTTACTATAATATTTGTTTTTACCGACTTTATAAATCGTTACAGTGGAACAACAGAAAGTGCTAAAATAGCGGTTTTTGGAATCTGCAAAATGGTGTATGCTACAAAAATTTTGAAAGCAGATTTGGAATCAGGATGTCAAAATCTATTGAATCTATATATTTGAATTTTAAATAGTGAAAGTTTTGCAATTTAAACGCCATTTTTGATAAAAGTGCATATTCAAAAATAAAAATTATGGTTTTCGCAATATGAGGTTCAAACTGTCTCGGACTACCCGTGTAGTCAGTTATTAAAAGACAGTCGTGCGGATGGATCGATAATCATTAATATATTTCTCTATGGGCCCTATGTCGATATTTCGAGAACCCTCAGTCACTAATTGTAAGTAAAGAGTAGAGATGGGCTCGTGAATGGACTTTTACTCACACTCACGCAAACAATAATCGAATCTCTCACTAATCACTCGCTCAAACTATTTTTACTCAGGATCACTCACTATTTACGCTTACGCGTGAGTCACGCAAATTCTACTTACGCCATAAAATTTTCTTACCAAAAAAACAAACTGCTAAAAAATATTTTTTTCCAAGAAATGAAAAAAAAAAAAGTAGGTAAAATTAAATCACTCAAACTCACGCAAAAAATAAATGACTCACTAATCACTAACGCAGATTTTTTTTCAACCCACTCAAAATCACGTGGTTTAAATGAAATCACTCACACTCACGCGTGATTCACGTGAATGACACAAATCATGTGACCAGCACCCTTCTCCGCGCTGAATTTTAAAGCTTACCTCGCAAAAGTTCTACATCCAAAATATTAAATTTTTAGGTCGCTTTTTATTTTTATAGCTTTGTGATTTGATGTCCGATCGTTAAAAAAATAATATGGTCCGAAAGTCCTCAGCGAGTACTAAATTTATACAAAAAATCTAATATTTTGGCTGCGGAATTTCTTTCGAGGTAAGCTTTAAATTTAACTCATTTTGGACCAAGATTTAATTTTTTTTTGGAAAAAGGTATTTTTTTAGAATAATTAGCACCCGCTGATCTAAAAAATCTTGTCAAAAAGAATTTTGAATGTTCCAGAAAAGCCAGCATTTCAACTTTTTGTGCAATTTTAATGTTTGGATTTATTAATTTATTTCCTTATTTTCAAAATAGTTTAAAAATGATTCAAATTAGTGGAATTTGATAAAAAATAAAATCTAAAAATTTAAAATTAATCAAAAAAATTAAAAGCCGAAAATCAAAAAATGCTAAATTTTGGTTTTTGCTTCAAACAATTTCTGTGCTGATTTGCATTGCATTCCATCGACATATAAATTTCGGTGGTCAAGTGGATATATTTTTTTTAATTGCAGAAAGATGAGACTTAACATTCGTATCCATATTTACCCGAAATTCCACCTATTTCATATATAAATATTTTTTTGAATAAGGTTTTTTCTACTGTTCGAAAAATCGAACTGAGGATCGAAATGGGTTAAGAGCGCAAAATGGGAACTTTTTTCTCCCTTACGATCAAGCCAATATAATATTCACAGGCAGGTTCTCATTGAGAACAGTGAGAAATACGTTAGGTTTAATAACCATGAATTGTATATAATTTTGATCATTGATCGATTCTAATATATCCTAGTAGAAGCTACGAGAGTTAGACCACTAGAATTTTTCAGGAATTTTTTTGAAGTACTAAAGCTTGCCAACGGGCGAAATCGGGCAAGAATTAAAATTATTTTGTTTAATTGTGGAACTTAAATAACATCTGAAAACACTAATTTTTCGGTCTAAATTGGAAACTTCGTTAACTCTTATTTTGAATCATCTCCTATATAATATTCTTCGTCTTTTTCTTGCACTAAAAAAATACAATTATTATTTTCCTAGATGTTCCTTAAATCAATCTCTTGCGGCGCATCAAATTGTTATTACTTAATATCAAAAGGTTTTTTCAATTCATTAAATGATTGTAAATTTAAGGATTTCAATTTTTTTTTTTTTTAATTTTAAACTCATCAATAAAACTTTTTTTTATCTAATTCAAACCCGATCATAAATGCCTCAGTGGTTTTTTAAGATCTTTATTTCTACAACACAAAAACTGTCATTGAACAAAAGACCTTAAAAATTCGAAATATCAATCAATTTGTTATCCTTTGCAACCCCAGGAGCTTAAATATAAAATCCATATAAATAATGATTACGGGAAACAAAATTAAAATAAAAAGGATTAATGCATAACCCCTGTTTTCAAAAATTGAAATGACAACAATGAAACATGAAAAAGGAAACGCATTAAATGAAAAATCAATTGAAAAATCAAGTTTCCAGGAATACAAAAAGAGATATCAGTTGAAATAACAAGAGGACAACCCCTTGTTTAACAAAATTCAAGGGGCTGATATGATCAGCGAACAAACTGTAATGATAAAATTCATGCTACGATAGATGAATGAATGGTTAGTAAGTATGTTAGTGTCAAATTGGGGTGCAATTGGGTAAAATAAACATTAAAATATGCAAAAAATATTTTAAACAAACATACGAAAAAAACAGAAGAAGTTAACAACAATTGTGTTAAATTGTAAACAAAAAACGGTAATGTAATATCCAGGGAGGGAATCAGTATGGACTTGATATTTTATAAATTTTTCAAAGGGTGATACTTATTTTTCTACTGTATTAAAAATTTATTCTAAAATAGAATTGCCTCAGAATCTGGGACTTTTTCTATAAGAAATATGTCGAAAAATGTCTCAGAATCTGAGACTTTTTCTATAAGAAAAATGTCTCAGAATCTGAGACTTTTTTCTATAAGAAAAATGTCTCAGAATCTGAGACTTTTTTCTATAAGAAAAATGTCTCAGAATCTGAGACTTTTTTCTATAAGAAAAATGTCTCAGAATCTGAGACTTTTTTCTATAAGAAAAATGTCTCAGAATCTGAGACTTTTTTCTATAAGAAAAATGTCTCAGAATCTGAGACTTTTTTCTATAAGAAAAATGTCTCAGAATCTGAGACTTTTTTCTATAAGAAAAATGTCTCAGAATCTGAGACTTTTTTCTATAAGAAAAATGTCTCAGAATCTGAGACTTTTTTCTATAAGAAAAATGTCTCAGAATCTGAGACTTTTTTCTATAAGAAAAATGTCTCAGAATCTGAGACTTTTTTCTATAAGAAAAATGTCTCAGAATCTGAGACTTTTTTCTATAAGAAAAATGTCTCAGAATCTGAGACTTTTTTCTATAAGAAAAATGTCTCAGAATCTGAGACTTTTTTCTATAAGAAAAATGTCTCAGAATCTGAGACTTTTTTCTATAAGAAAAATGTCTCAGAATCTGAGACTTTTTTCTATAAGAAAAATGTCTCAGAATCTGAGACTTTTTTCTATAAGAAAAATGTCTCAGAATCTGAGACTTTTTTCTATAAGAAAAATGTCTCAGAATCTGAGACTTTTTTCTATAAGAAAAATGTCTCAGAATCTGAGACTTTTTTCTATAAGAAAAATGTCTCAGAATCTGAGACTTTTTTCTATAAGAAAAATGTCTCAGAATCTGAGACTTTTTTCTATAAGAAAAATGTCTCAGAATCTGAGACTTTTTTCTATAAGAAAAATGTCTCAGAATCTGAGACTTTTTTCTATAAGAAAAATGTCTCAGAATCTGAGACTTTTTTCTATAAGAAAAATGTCTCAGAATCTGAGACTTTTTTCTATAAGAAAAATGTCTCAGAATCTGAGACTTTTTTCTTATAGAAAAAAGTCTCAGATTCTGAGACATTTTTCTTATAGAAAAAAGTCTCAGATTCTGAGACATTTTTCTTATAGAAAAAAGTCTCAGATTCTGAGACATTTTTCTTATAGAAAAAAGTCTCAGATTCTGAGACATTTTTCTTATAGAAAAAAGTCTCAGATTCTGAGACATTTTTCTTATAGAAAAAAGTCTCAGATTCTGAGACATTTTTCTTATAGAAAAAAGTCTCAGATTCTGAGACATTTTTCTTATAGAAAAAAGTCTCAGATTCTGAGACATTTTTCTTATAGAAAAAAGTCTCAGATTCTGAGACATTTTTCTTATAGAAAAAAGTCTCAGATTCTGAGACATTTTTCTTATAGAAAAAAGTCTCAGAATCTGAGACTTTTTTCTATAAGAAAAATGTCTCAGAATCTGAGACTTTTTTCTATAAGAAAAACGGAGCAGAATCTGAGACTTTTTCTATGCGAAAAATGTCTCAGAATCTGAGACTTTTTCTATACGAAAAATGTCTCAGAATCTGAGACTTTTTCTATAAGAAAAATGTCTCAGAATCTAAGACTTTTTCAATAAGAAAAATGTCTCAGAATCTGAGACTTTTTCTGTAAGAAAAATGTCTCAGAATCTGAGACTTTTTCTATAAGAAAAATGTCTCAGAATCTGAGACTTTTTCTATAAGAAAAATGTCTCAGAATCTGAGACTTTTTCTATAAGAAAAATGTCTCAGAATCTGAGACTTTTTCTATAAGAAAAATGTCTCAGAATCTGAGACTTTTTCTATAAGAAAAATGTCTCTGGACCTAAAACTTTTTCTATATGCAAAATGTCTCAGAATCTGTGACTTTTTCTATAGAAAAATATCTCCGATTATGAGACTACAAAAAATTATGTGACCTCCCTAATATTTAAACTTAAAATGGGGTTGATATTACAAAAACACATTTACTCCGCTGTTTTTTTCAAAATTTTTTTTTTCTACATTCAGGTAATAAAATTAATAATTATCCTTTATTTTTAAATTTTCTGTATGTGCCAAAAACGTAAATTTTATGTTGATAATTAATATTTATGTTTTTGTATAAAGTGTGAATCATAAAAATGAAAATATTTAAATGTAGCAGCGTACTATTACAATTTATGAGTCCCAAATGTTGACAGCCGCTGTTAAGGTACACAAGCAGAGCTATGACTATGAGGGGTCGGTCATTTCAAACCGGTTTTCCTTTAGGCACTTTTGTATATTTTAATATTTAAAATGTTATGAAGCGTTAAATTGATGCAATTTTACAATTTATCTCTTTATAACATAAATTTACAACTATCAGTAGGATCTAGCAGGCATTTGAATTTAGTTTTTACTTTTTGACAGAAGAAATGGTATCGGATTTTAATGTTTAACAAAATTTAATTAAGTGCATATGAGCAAATCCATTGGAAATTAAACTAACGGATCACCGATTTTGTTTATTTTTGGAAATTTGATAATGATTTGTAAATGATTAAAACCCATTTTTTTTTTGGATCAATACTTTGGAAGATATTGGCGTTTAAAAAGCGCTTTTTTGACAATATTGACTTTTAGACAGTTTTTTAACATTTGTGTACTCGGAAACCGTAAGTCGTACGAAAACACTTCCAAAAACATTGCAGGTAAAATTACGAAGATTTGAAATTTAAAAAAAAACATTTTCTTTTTCAAAAATTTCAACAAAAAATTTTGAAAACAATATTTAAATGTCCTTTTTTCCTGGGAAGGACACCATGGATTTCCAAAAGCAAAATTTTGTTTTAAAGTTTAGAATGCTTTTTTAACAATGTTAAAATTTCAGAGAGGTGGTTTTTCGTATTGTTGAGCAATAAATTTTTAAAGTTTGTTTGAGAGCCAAATATTGATTTTTTCAAAATTTTGGCAAAAAAATCAAATAGTTGGCCCTAGACAGTTTTTTTGTGCTTTTTTACTCGGAAACCGTTTGTTGTACGAAAAAAACTTTCTGAGATAATATTTTTGATAAAATTATGGAGATTTTAAATTTAGAAACAAAAAAAAAATCAAAAAAAAATTTACAAAAATTTTTTAAAACAATAATGGAATGTCCTTTTATCCCATCAGGACACAATGGATTTCCAAAACCAAAATTTTTTATTAAAGTTTAGATATCATTTTAACGCTGTTAAAATATCAGGTAGGTTTTTTTTGTGTTGTTGATCAAAAAAATTTTAAAGTTGCCAACATTTTGAAAAAAAAACAAATATTTGGCAATGTAACAAACTTTAAAAATTTATTGCTCTTCAATACGAAAAAACCCATTTCTGAAAATTTAACAGCGTTAAAAGGACATTTTAAACTTAAATACAAAATTTTGATTTTTGAAATCCATGGTGCCTTTCCCAGGAAAAAAGGACATTCAAATATGGTTTTTAACATTTATTATTGAAATTAAAAAAAAAATTTGTTTCTTAATTTTAAATCTTCATAATTTTATATACAATATTGTTTTTATAAGTTTTTTCGTACGACTTACGGTTTCCGAACACAAAAATGTTAAACAACTGTCTAAAAGTCAATATTGTCAAAAAAGCGCTTTTTTAAACGCCCATATCTTCCAAAGTATTGATAAAAAAGAAGAAAAACATGGTTTTTAATCATTTACGAATCTTTATCAAATAAGCAAATATAAACAAAATCGATAATTCGTCAGTTGAATTTCCCATGGATTTACTCATATACAAAAATACAACAAGAGAGAAAGTGTTAAACTCTTCTGTAGTCATTTTGTTCCATTTATTATGATATTTTGAATTTTGGGTAGTTTATTAAAATTTTTTTCTTAAGGAAAAATGTATCAGAATCTGTAATATTTTTCCTATAGAAAAATTCGGAGATTCTAAGACACTTTCTTATAAAAAAAGTCTCAGATTCTGAGACATTTTTCTTATAAAAAAAGTCTCAGATTCTGAGACATTTTTCTTATAAAAAAAGTCTCAGATTCTGAGACATTTTTCTTATAAAAAAAGTCTCAGATTCTGAGACATTTTTCTTATAAAAAAAGTCTCAGATTCTGAGACATTTTTCTTATAGAAAAAGTTTCAGATTCTAAGACATTTTTCTTATAGAAAAAGTCTCAGATTCTGAGACATTTTTCTTATTGAAAACGTTTCAGTTTCTGAGACAATTTTCCTATAGAAAAAGTCTCAGATTCTGAGACATTTTTCTTATAGAAAAAGTCTCAGATTCTGAGACATTTTTCTTATAGAAATAGTCTCTGATTCTGACTAAACTATTAATTTTCTACAAAAATTGATTTAGAAAAATCAAAAAATACTTTTTAATTAAGTAAAACATGTTACTAAATTGAAAGGTATTTAATTATATTTACTTTCATGATTCTCAAACAATCATTGTTTTGTAATATTTGCATGTCCTTTATCCTTTAACTCTATCTCTACTGTTGCATGTATTGCATACGAAAATCTGTAGATCCTCCCTAAATACATATGTATTGTATGTGTTTCCTTTAATAGTTGTATATAGTATTTGTTTTCAAATTTTGTATAATCAACATGTTTGTTTTAATTCTATTTACATACCTACTAAATATATACATGGACAACATTTTCAATTTGTATAGACTTTTGTCAATTTATGTAAATTAACATTATAGTCCAGGACCTTAACGCAACGTATTGACAAAATAAAGTGTACCGTAGAGGTACACGGAGAAAAATGAATAAAGTAATAAAATTTCGGAATTTCATTTCATAATAATATCGGATTCTTATATATATTGTGAAGGTGACATGAGTACTGATTTATCAAATTTAAAGCTTTCAGAAATTTCAGAAATTATCAATTGTATTTCAGAATTTATCAATTATATTTCAGAATTTATCAATTTTATTTCAGAAACTATCAATTGTATTTCAGAAATTATTAGTTGTATTTCAGAAATTATCAATTGTATTTCAGAAAATATGAATTGTTTTTCAGAAACTATCAATTGTGTTTCAGAAATTATCAATTGTATTTCAGAAAATATGAATTGTATTTCAGAATTTATCAACTGTATTTCAGAATTTATCAATTGTATTTCAGATATTATTAATTGTATTTCAGAAATAATCAATTGTATTTCAGAAATTATCAATTGTATTTCAGAAATTATCAATTGTATTTCAGAAATTATCAATTGTACTTCAGAATTTATCAATTGTATTTAAGAAATTATCAATTGCCTTTCAGATGTTAGTAATTGTATATCAGAACTCTGCAAATGTGTTTCAGAAATTATCAATTGTATTTCAGAAATTATCTATTGTATTTCAGAAATTATCAATTGTATTTCAGAAAATAAGAATTATATTTCAGAAATTACCAGTTGTATTTCAGAATTTATCAATTGTATTTCAGATTTAATCAATTTTATTTCAGATATTATCAATTGTATTTCAAAATTTATCAATTGTATTTCAGAAATTATCAATTGTATTTCAGAATTAATCAATTGTATTTCTAAAATTATCAATTCTTTTCTTCAAGTGCATGCCACTGCCGAACTAGTTACCTTTACAGATTGTTTAAAATTTTAACACACAATATAAACAAATAAACATGCAATATGCAAATGTTTGGAGTATATTTGTATTTACCCATCTAACAATCTTAAAGACTAATGGGTTAATTGTATACAATTTAAACTATAGATTTTACACAAACTCCTTTACAAGGACTAATTATCCTTAAAAAAAAAATAATTAAATAAAATACAATAAACCAATATTAACTAGCTTCTGTTGATTTTTCGAGAAATTTTTAGTTTAACCAGTGTTTTAATTTTGCAATTATTTGTAGTTTAAGGTGGGTTAAACATATAAGGCACAGTGTTCCATATTCTTATTTGATGAGAAGTACGAGGTAAAATCTGCACTCAAAGGAAAATCTATGACTTATCTGAAAAATAAGTCTTACAAGTTAGCAGAAAAGTTGCGCGACAGATATTTGTTACCGACTCTGGTAGTAGTGATAAAAAATATTATAAAAAAGTAAAAAAATAGATCATTTCGGCCATGATTAATCAACAGATCCCCTCCATAATGTCAAAAAGATTATTTACATAAACTAAAACAAATAAAAAAAATCAGCGCAACATTTTTTTTGGAACATTTTTTTTTTGTTTTGTAAAAAATATGTTTGTGCTTGTTTAAATATCATTCGGTACACTACGGTATCCGACGCGAAATTAATATTTGAACCAATGCAAAAGCGCTTTTTTGAATTTTGACTTTTATACAGTTTTTAACATTTTTGTACTAAAAAACTATAAGTCGATCGAAAAAAACATGTAAAAACAATACTGTAGATAAAATAATGAAGATTTAAAATTTAGAAAAAAAAAATTTTCTTTTTTAAAAATTTTAACAAAAAATTTTGAAAACGATATTTGAAAGTCCTTTTTTCATGGGAAGGACACTATGGATTTCCAAAAGAAAAAAATTGTATTTAACCCTAGGATGTCTGACTGCCTGGGCAGTGGTAAGTGACTCTACTGGGCCTGGCGAGGCCCTTACAATTTGTTCCTCTTTTGAGCTTTTAATTGATTGCTGGGATTGTGTAGCGTGTAGAAGACTTGTACCACACTAATTGTTAATGCGTGGCTCAGACTTGGGCGTGGGCTTGGTGGGTGTTAATGGCGACTACTCAAAATCAACATGGGCCTCGAAAAGCCCAGTTAAACATCCTAGGGTTAAGTTTAGAATGCCCTTTTAATGGTATTAAAATTTCAGAGAGGTGTTTTTTCGTATTGTTGAGGAATAAATTTTTAAATTTTTTTAGAGAGACAAATATTTGATTATATTTGATTGATATTTGATTTAGACAGTTTTTTCTGTTTTTTGGTCGGAAACCGTAAGTTGTACGAAAAAACTTTATGTTACATTATTGTTGATAAAGTTATGGAGATTTGAAATTTAGAAACAAAAAAAAAAATTCAAAAAAAAAATCAACAAAAATATTTGAAAACCATATTTAAATGTCCTATTTTCCTGGAAATGGAGACCATGGATTTCCAAAAGCAAAATTTTGTAATAAAGTTTAGAATGCCGTTTTAAGGTTGTGAAAATTTCAGGAAGGTGTTTTTTCGTGTTTTCGAGCAATAAATTTTCATTTTGCTAGTTCATGATCCTCAATCGATTTTAAGTCCGTCCGTCCGTCCGTCTGTTTGTCTGTCCGTCCGTAGAAAACACGCTAATTTTTGGAAGACTTTACAGAGGCTACTAAAGTTTGGCATATATATTGGTCATTTACCTGGTTAGGTTGATATTGCAATCCAGCCAAATCGGTCCAGTGCACAGAGGGCCAGACAGATCGATGTCCGGCCAAAAGTCCTTATTTGTAAATTCTCAAAAAAATGTTTACCAGTTTGTTGGGCATATATAGAAGCAGGTTTTCTGAACTTATCTTCATGATCCAATTACACCCTTTCCTTTGACAGGTCTTCAAAGTTAAAAAAGTTGTTAAAAAATTTTTAAAAGTTGAGATACTTTTTTAATTTTTTTTCCAAACTTCTGTTGCTAATGTTTAACTTTTTGTTTGAGTGGTTCAACCTTATATATAAGCCTTTGTAACGAAAATAACATGGACAAATATAACTCATCTGCCTGGCAGCAATTCGAGTTTTTTGAGAAAAAAGTTTTAATTTTTAGTTATTTACTTCGGGCCGAAAAAATCCTCAGCGATCCTCAGTTCGATACAATCGGTCTATATTTTTTATGATATAGAATGGATCCATATCTTTCGAAAAAAGTTGCCCAAACTTGCTCGAAATGATAAATGGCGAAATTACAGCTATATATGAAGTGGTCCGAGATTTGTTTTTAAAAAAATAATTTAACCCAAAATAATGTGTTACGGCTTGAAAAGTTTTTTTATCGTCAGAGAGTGCTTTAAGTGTAGGAAAAAAAATATCTACCTTTCTAGTTTTTTTGTAGAATTATGGAAAATATCAGTTACACCATTTCTAATAAAATTTAAAGATTTTTTATTGAATTTATATATATAAAATTTTATATATAAAAATTATGTGCGTAGATTTAAATTCAGACACTCTTAATACTTTTAAAACTAATTTTTAGTTAGATCAGACAAAGTTAAAAAATCAAGCCGCCATATTGTTTCTGCCATATTGAATTTTATCAGTTCGATTTTAAGATAACAGACCCGGAAATTTACTAGGCTACACTTTCAGCTAGCTTCAACAAAGAAAAGGAATATAACTGTTATTTAATTACTTGTAACAAACTTTACTAAGCATATTTAGTCCGCCATTTTGTTTTTCAAAATTCACGCCAGTAATTCAGATTCAGTAACTCCAAGACCCCCTTAAAACAAAATTTGAATTAAATCGGAAAATTATTCAAAAAATTTGTCCGCCATATTGGATGCGCCATTTTGATTTTTTTCGTTTTTAGTTAAATTTTGAAATCAGCGATCCCGAAATACTCTAGAAGCACATTTTCAGCCGGATCCAACAATGATAAAGAATTTTGGCCTGAGTTTTATCATTCTTTAAACTTTAAGAAGCATATTTAGTCCGCCATTTTGTTTTTCAAAATTAGGAGTAAAAATTCTTATTCAGTAGCTCCAAGACCCGCATAAAACAAAATTTGAGTTCAATCGGACAATTTTTTAAAAAAATTGTCTGCCATATTGGATCCGCCATTTTGATTTTTTTGGTTTTTAGCTAAATTTTGAAATCAGCGACCTCGAATTCCCCTAGAAGCACATTTTCAGACGGATCCAACAACGATAAAGACTTTTGGCCGGAATTGGATTATGCTGGCCCTGTGTGCAGTGGTTCAAAAGTTATGGACACAAGAGTAAATTTCGGCATGGGTTTTTCGAAAAGTAATCGTGTTTTTTACGAGATAAAAAACACGATAACTTTAGAAAGACAATAATGAGACTACTGAAACTTGGCATGTATTTTTTTCGTTTCCCAGGTCTATTTGGTATTGAATTTCAGCTCATTCGGTCCAGTGGTTCAAAAGTTATAAGCGAAACCCTGAATTTCAGATTGGTTTCATTTTAAATGCCACGTGTTATAAACAAGTTTTAAAAGCATTGGTGGTAACTTAACAATGCTTTTCAAACTTGTTTAGTTTTACAAGCATTGGTAATTTATAAATTACACTCGAAAAAAATTTTACACTCGAAAAAAATTTTACACTCAAAAAAAATTTACACTCAATTACACTGCATTGACTCAGAAATATTTTTACAGTAAAAAAAACATAAAACTCGAAAAAAATTTACACTAAAAAAAAAATTTGTAATTTTTTTTTCTTTTTTTTTTTCTTTTTTATGACAAAAAAAGAGTTTCTTACTCAAAATAAAATATTTCTAATCAAAATTGTTAATTTTTTTCACGTTAAAAAATGTACTATTCTTTAAAAAAGGCATTGTGGAGGGTATTCATAGATTCGGAAAAGTCGAATTTAACTTTCCTACTTGTTTTATTTTTTTTTATACCCTACACCACACTGTGGTACAGGGTATAATGAGTTTGTGCTGATGTTTGTAACTACCCGAAATATTGGTCCTAGACCCACCTTTAAGTATACCGATCGACTCAGAATCACTTTTTGAGTCGATTTAGCGATGTCCGTCCGTCCGTCCGTCCGTCCGTCCGTCTGTCTGTCCATGTAAACGGTGTAAACACGATACAGGTCGCAATTTTGAATCAATTGACTTGAAATTTGAAACTTAAGCCTCTCTTGACCCAAGGACGAAGCCTATTGAAATTGGAAAAAATCGGTCCATATTTAGACCTAGCCCCCATACAAAGGTCCTCTTTAGTTTTGGCTCAAATGACTCTAATAACCGTATTATAATAGGTATCTATTTGAAATTTGGAAGGTAAACATGTTTTGTCTTCACAAATCACCATTCCGAATTTCAAAGAAATCGGACCAGTTCTTCTTGTAGCCCCCATACAAACCACCTTCCCGATTTTCACATAAATGTCTCAATTTTCATGAAAATAGAAAATATTTAATTAAAATTTTGTTTGTGTATGTTAAACGCGTACTTAAATAACCTTATCAAACCTTGTAATCATCGGACCAGTTTTGGACTCAGGCCCCTTGTGAAAATTTCGCCCGATATTCAGTTTAAGCGGTTTATTGTTAACAAATAGAAGCCTATTTCACTCAAATTTGATTTGTGAGTGTTTTTTACACTTATTAAAGATTTTAAAACATATAGATCTAATCGGTCCATGGGAATCATTTTCCGGGAAACTCTGGTGTAGGGTATTATATGGTCGGTCTTGACCGACTATAATTTTCTTACTTGTTTTAATATTTTTATTGGGTATTTAATATTTATAGTGGGTATTTAATACTAAAAATTTAACTAAATTTTAGTTCAAAAGGACCTAATGCAGAAATTGGTAACCAATACTAAAATTTTTTACTAAATTGATAGAAAACCAGTCAAAATTACTAATTTTAGTACTTTGAAGATACTAAAAATTGTAAATAATTAGTAGATTTTTGTACAAAATCACGTACTAAACCTTTTACTGTAGAATTATTTTGAGTGTAGTGATAGAGGGTATACATAAGTTTGTCATTCCGTGTGTAACATATCGAAATATTGGTCTAGGACCCCATAAAGTATATATATTCATGATCCTTGATCGATTTTAAGTCGATCTAGCGATGTCCGTCCGTCCGACCGTCTGTCTATCAGTCCGTTGAAAACACGCTTACTTTTGAAAGACTTTACTGATGCTACTGAAGTTTGGCATATATGTTTACCTAGTCAGGTTGGTATTGAAATCCAGCCAAATCGGTCCAGTGGTTCAAAAGTTATGAGCAAAAGAGTAAATTTCGTCAAGGGTTTTTTGCGAATTTACGAGATAAAAAACACGCTAACTTTCGAAAAAAAACAATCTTGAGATTGCTGAAACGTGGTATATATCTTTGTCGTTCTCCAAGTTTAGTTGGTATTGAATTCCAGCTAAATCGGTCCAGTGGTTAAAAAGTTATTAAGAAAACCGTGAATTTCAGATTGGTTCCACCTTAAATTCACGTGTTGAAAATACCGTTAAACAAGCTTTATAAACATTGGTGAGTAGAACAATTTTTGAAAAATAATATTTGTCACTCAAAATTATTTTAACACAAAAAAACAAAAATACAATCGAAAAAAAATTATATTCAAAAATTTTACACTCAAAAAAAAATTTTGTAATTTTTTTTCCAAAAATGACTAAAAAAATTTAGTAGTTTTTTTCCAAAAATGACTAAAAATTGGAGTAACACCAAAATTGTATTTAAATCCTCTCCAGGGCACCGTGAATGCATTACATAACCGTTACCGTTTTTAAGCTTTTGCTGGGATATCAAGTATGTTTGCAAATACAATGTTAGCCATCGATTTGTTTTGCGTTTTGTGCTGTAGGAACCAACCATTTGATCAGCATTATCAGCATCACCTAAATGAGATGAGTCATTAGAAATTATAGGAGAACACAAAACTAACATACCTTTTGTTGATTTAAAGTTCAAAACAATATCTAAAGTAAATGAAAAAGGGAATCCCTCAAAAAAATTTAACATTAGCTGTGTTGAGTAGAGGTGGGTACTGGTCCGTGATTGACGTGGTTGACGTGAATCACGCTCGAGCGAGAGTCTAGTTAATTACGAGAATCACTTGAGTGAGTGTGATTCCAAAACTTTTACGTGTGAGTGATTAGAAAGCGAACCCAATTTTTGCGTGTGTGTCATTTTTCTTGCGTGATTCAACATAATTTTTTTGTATTGTTTTTAGTTTTAGTTATAGTTTTTAGTTTTATTTTTTGTTTTGCAATCAGTTAAAATTTAAATTAACTGTCTGCTTATATATTAAATTTTTTTTTTTTAAATTTCCTTAAAATTGGTTATTTGTGATTGAATATTGGGTGAATTGGAGTGATTGTAATTATGAATCACATGAGTCACGCGTGAGTGTAACTTATTTTAGTTTTACTGACGTGAGTAGTAAGTGAGCGTGAGTAAAGAAAAAAAATCGACTGAGTGATTCATGAGCGATTATAATATTTTTTGCGTGAGCCAAAATTCACTCACGCACCCATCTCTAACGTTGAATTAAACTTAAAATAATAGTATTTAGAGAGAAATGCTCCAAAATATATACAATTATAATATTTAATTGCTATTTTATTTGAATATTAAAGTATGGACCAAATGGTTCATTAACCTAACATTCGTAAGTTTTTTCTAACCTAACAGCAGGGTTAAATTTTAATTTCGTGTTTCCCCCAAAAAATGTTTATGCTCCGTAAAGCGCACTTTTGTACAAAAATTTATGAAAAAAAATATTGACGAACAAAACAATTCGATAAAAAAAAATTTTAATAAAAAAATATTGATGAAAAAATAGTGATGAAAAAAAATATTGATGAGAAAAAAAAATATTGATGAAAAAAAAAAATTATGAAGAAAAAAAAAATATTGATGAAAAAAAAAAATATTGATGAGAAAAAAATAGTGATGAAAAAAATAATTGATGAAAATAAAAATATTGATTAAAAAAAAAAATATTGATAAACAAAATTTGATGAAAAAAAAATTATTGATCAAACAAAAAAATATTAATGAAAAAAAAAATTTATGAAAAAAATATATTGATGCAAAATAATTATGTTACGTTTATTCACCAGGTGGTGAATATTTTTTTTATTCCCCACGAGGTGAATTATTATCCAAGTTACAAACCCAAGTTACAAAAATTTTTTGTTTTAAGAAAATGAAAACAGTAATTCCAATTTTCTTTTTTTGTTAATCGTTAGCTTATACAGTCAAACTGAGGTGGCGTCCTGCAACTTTTTTAAAATTAGACACCAGCCTAAAAACATAATCATTTTAAAAACATTTTTTCAATGTTCAGTTTTTTAAATGACTATTTCTGTTTTTTGTTTCAAAAATAACAACATAAAAAAATAAAGACTTTCATTAGCATTCAATTTTGAAGTCATTTATTTTTATTCTGTAAGTAAAAATAAGTGATTCTTCTTTAATTTTTAATGATTGGTGTAGGTTATTTTTTTTTTAAATTGTTGGCATTTTTTAAGTAGAAATCATTAGATTTACCTACTTGTGTGCGTTGTTTTTATGTAGAAAAAAATTTAAAAATATTTTTTTCTCTACATATTTGCTTTCATCCCGAAAAAGCAAAAAAAAAATTTAACTTTCACAAAACTTAAAATTTTGTTAAAAATTTTGTTGAAAATTTTGTTAGATCATAAAAATTTTGATTTCAAAATTTTGTTTTTGTAAAAAAATGTTTCGTAAATTTGAGTCCACGTGAATGTTAGATGACTTAACTCACGTGATTGTAAATATGCTTCTGAGTGAGTGTGCAGGATTAAAAAACTCATGTCGTGAGTAAGTGTGAGTGAAAAGTCAGTCACGAGCCCATCTCTAGTAACTATACAATTTTGTATGCTGCACTTGTTTTTCTAGTCCTTGTATGTAGTTGTTGTTAATATTTAATTAAATATTAAGAAGAAGTGTTTGCAATTAAATGTTTGTTCTATCTTTAGGAAAACTTCCTGTATTCGACACAAAATTTTCATATTTATATAGTAAAAATGACTTTCTTATCTTAACTAAACAATAGACTTTACTTGTCGATACAGTTTATAACAGACATTCTATACATACACATGATGCTAAATAGACTGTTTGCAACAGTATCATCCTCAAAAAATTCCCTTTGGCATCGTCTTTTCTTCTAACCTGCTCAAAATTGTTGCAGTCTGTTTTGACTTAAAACAGATTTTCTTACTATAAATTCTTATGATTATGTGAATAATAGGGTGGCACTTTATGAAAAAAGGTTTTGATATTAATTTAATTTTTTTAGCTCAGAGGAAATAGAGATAAATTGTTGAAGAACATTTTTAAATTGAATGTAATGAATTAAATTGAATCACGCAGATAAGAAACATGATTGCGACAACCATAATAAAGGGGCACCGTAGTATGATTGATAACTTTATCATAAAACGATTGTGGCGATCATTTTATAATCTTCGTTGATCATAGTATGATAAAAAATTGTCATTTTATAATTGTTAATGATCATGGTATGATTGTCACAATCATATATATGATCAAATTGATCAACCATGCAATGTTACCCCTTTTGTGTGGGTGATTTGGTGTGCTGCAATGATGTTCCAAATTTTGTTTTCTCTGTGTGTAACAGAGTGCTCCTTGCATTAATTTGGAACCCTAATACAAAGATATTTATGTAAATAAATTTTCCTTTATCTTTTGCAGTAAATTAATATATGAATATTAATTGAAATTCTATAAACTTCATATGCAAACATATTTTTGCACAAAGTTTCTTGTAATATTTCTTAGGTGGTATTTCCAACAAGTAATATTGAAAAGTTCTTTGGTAATAAAATCATAAATATATTAAATTATGGTTACTGAAATTAAACATTTTCAAAAATAAGGCTTTCAAAAATATGGAAAATTTAAACAAATATTTATATATTAAGTAATCTTGAAACTGACTTACTCGCCAAGAGATGATAAGAAGTCCTAACAGCCAAAATATTGTAAGTGTTACATGAGAAATAAAAAATATCTAGCCATTGTGAAAAATCCTTGATATTATGAAAAATTTCATTGGTTTATTATAAACAATTATTTTTTCTGTGCGAATTCAGAGAGTGTTTAATTCGGTTGCACCGATATTTACTACTACCCGAAATATCGGTCCTAGACCCACCTTCAAGCATACCGATCAACTCAGATTTACTTTTTGAGTCAATTTAGCGATTTCCTGCCATCCATGTAAACACGATTCATGTACCATTTCGAAATTAAGAAGAAGATTTACAAATCATAATGCCAGATATTAAAGAAATTGAACCAGTTCTTCTTCTAGGTCCCGTACCCATACAATATTCACATTAATCTTTCAAATTTAATAAAAAATATGCAATATTTGTTAAAAATTTTTTCAGCAGATGGTTAATGGGTACCTTGTTAAACTAATCATATCTGATTATAGTAAGACTATTTTTGGACTCAGTTCCCCCCATACAAAAATGTTTTCCCATGCGCGGTTACAAGAGGGGGGAGGAGAAATCCCCCCCCCCAGTCAAAATTTCAAAAAGATGGTTAGGTTAGGTTGTAAGTGGCTGCTGACGTTCTACGTCAACACACGTAGACTCTGAGGTCCATTGTGATACCACGGGACCGTAATACGTTTCCCTACTAGTCCCTGTCGTTAAACCAGTTTGAGCTTCTTATGAAACTCCTTAAATGTTTAATTTTGACATCCGACACATCAGAAAGATCGTACAGCTCCCTAGATCCCAGTGAAGCAAGTCTCTGACCAGAAAGTGCCGGGCAATGGCAAATAAAGTGTTCGATAGTTTCCAACTCCTCTTCATCCATGCAACTTCGGCAAAAGTCATTCGACGGACATTTAACCGCTCTGCGTGCTTCCCTATAAGACAGTGTCCGAAAATTATAGAAACCACCGTCGAAATCTCTCCTCTTGGAAGCGATATTAGCTCACTTGTGCGCCCCTGGTTAAGAGAAGGCCAAATCAGTCGTGTTGTCTCACACGTCCATCCATTTGTCCATCTTTGATTAGTCTCCGTCGCAGAACAAAGCCGTAAGTTTTGCTTGCAAGTTTCTAGAGGCATACCAACACATTCCAATTCTGTTGGAACCTGTAAGGTAGTTCCTAGTCTTGCAAGCTCATCGGCTTTGCAATTCCGTGGAATGTCTCTGTGCCCTGGGACCCATATGAGTCCCATGTTAAACTGTTTGGCCATCTCATTTAAAGACGTGTGGCAGTTAAGGACAGATCTTGTTTTCAGAAACATTGAATCCAGGGACTTGACCGCGGCGTGACTGTCAGTATAGATGTTGACTGCGGTTGTAGACAAGACATTGCAGCTCAACCAGTCAGCCACTTCCTTTATTGCCAGCATCTCTGCCTGGTAAATACTGCAATGATCTGGCAATCTTCGAGCCAGGCTCAATCCAAGCTCTTCCGAATAAACTCCAAAGCCCACTTGTTCGTGCAGCCTCGATCCATCTGTGTAAAAATTTATGGTGGCTCCACTAACCGGAATGTCCCTCATCCAAGACTTCTGGATGGTATCATAGTGGTAAAGTGGCGCTCAAAGAGGGAGCACAGTCCACATTTTGTGGTTTGTTATCTTCTTCGAGATCGCGCTATGGCCACAACCGCTGCTCCTTCATTGCAGCGTGCTATTAAGTCGAATTGCCGACGCAGCCGCATACTGCCAACCCAATATGTCCAATGGTATCAGGTGAAGGAGGATTTCTAACGCAGCCGTAGTGCGAAGAGCACCAGTGATGCACATCGACGCCATTCTCTGTACCTTCGTGATAAAGACACAGTTCGCTTTTGTTTCTAAAGCAAGCCACCAGACAATGATTCCATACAGCAAAATTGGGCGCACCACTGCTGTATAGATCCAATGAACGACTTGAGGGCTAAAACCCCATCGTTTTCCAATGGCCCTTTTACAGGAATATAAAGCAATTGTTGCTTTTCTCACCCGTTCCTCAATGTTACGCATGAAATTCAACTTCCTATCTAGAAATACTCCAAGATACTTGGCTCCATCTGAGAAGGTGATTTCAGTGCCGTCCAAAGAAATAGTATCAAAAGCAGGAATCTTATTTTTCCTTGTAAACAAAACAAGCTGTGTTTTAGTTGGATTAACTCCTAGACCACAGTCTCTTGCCCATTTAGACAGATCTTTCAGAGAACCCTGAAGAATGTCCCTCAATGTTGGCAGATGCTTTCCCTTTACCGCTATTGCGACATTGTCAGCATATGCGACAACATGACAACCACGTGCTTCTAGAGATAGCAGCATTGAATTCAGTGCCAGGTTCCAAAGAATCGGCGAAAGAACACCTTCCTGTGGTGTGCCCCTATTTACAAATCGAGATATGACGGACGCTCCCAATTCAGACGTTATACGTCTATTGGCAAGTAGGTTTTCAACCATTAAAACGATCCCACGCTTTACTCCCAAACCAGACAATGCCAAAATTATCGAGTCTGGGATGACATTATTAAAAGCCCCCTCTATATCAAGAAAGGCCATAGTGTACTCCTTTACCGAAAGCGATCTTTCGATGGTACCAACGAGCTTATGAAGAGCTGTTTCCGTTGATCTACCCTTGCTGTATGCATGTTGCTTTGTCGAAAGCAACCTTGGGTCAATCATTCAACGTCTGTCATTCGTTCCATTGTCTTTAACAAAAAAGAAGACTGACTAATTGGTCTGAAATCCTTCGGAGCTGTGTGGGAACTTTTTCCAGCCTTCGGGATAAAGACGACTTTAGTATCCCTCCATTTAAAGGAATATACGACCAGTTGATGCATGCTGTGTATAGATTATACAGCAACGGGGCTATATAGTCCGACACTTGCTGCATCTCAGCCGGGATTATACCATCAGGTCCCGGGGATTTATAGGGCCTGAAGCTTTTTATTGCCCAGATTAATGTTGGCATATTTATTATTTCCGAAGCAATTTCAGATGCTTGGGCGTCAGAACGTTCCAAAGCTTGAAACGACGTCATGGAATTACCCGGAAAATGCGTGTTTAGAAGGATATTCAGCGACTCTCCACTGGAGGAAGACCACACCCCATTAGGATCTTTTAGGTATCCCAGGGTGCAAGAAGAAGAAGTCTGAACCTTGCGCAGCCTGGATGCCTCAGATACGTCTTCTATGTTTCCACAGAAGTTTTTACAAGAATCACATTTTGCATTTCTGATTATCTTCTTATAACTCTTAAGTTGCAGCCTGTATGCAGACCAGTCCTCGTCCGCTCTTGAAAATTTAGCCTTATTAAAGAGCTTTCTGCAGGAATCTCAGCTCGTCTGCAACTCATTTGACCACCAAGGTGGCTTTTTCGCCCTCCAGGCTTTACAGAAGGGCAAGACGCATCCAGGCACCTATTACAAACATTTGTTATATGGTCAACCAGACAGTCAATTTCCGCCAAACTATGCGGTTCAGATAAGAGTACTTCACCCAAGAGCAAAGAAAAAGTCACCCTATATTTCACCCAGTTTGTTCTCCTCAGATTTCTAGAGACTGTCTCAAACGGGACACGCTCCCTGAGTAAAAACTCAATATAGCGATGATCTGATAAAGAATGGTCTTCCAAAACTGTCCAGTTATCAATTCTATCAGACAATGTATCTGATACAAGTGTTACGACAAGAACCTCTTGCCGCGTACTTGTAGCGAAATTTGGTTCACTTTCCTTGTTACAAATATACAGGTTAGTGCTTAACAAAAACTCCAAAAGTGATTCGTCCCTATCATTTGTGTCTGTACTTCCCCATTCGAATGATGTGCATTAGAATCACAGCACACTACTAACTGGTGTCCTTTAGATTCAGACTCCCGAATCAGACCGTTGTTAACAAGTATTTTAAACCTTTAAAATATTTTTATTTAAAGTGATGTTTAAAGATCTGTACTTGGACCCATGGGATTAAAATAAATTTGTTCGTCCGGATTTAAAAAAATGATTTAAATAATAATAAAATTTTTTACTCAAGTGCAAAAATCCATATAATTCAATTTGCTTGTCAACATTTATCGCGATAAGACAGGTGTTCCCCAACATTTTCTCATGGCCCGAAATCCTCTAATTTATAACATAACATCTTCGGGCCCTTCTTTGTCTACTGGCCTTTAAAATACTTTCTTCCGAAAACAGTATTCACATTTTTAATTGCATTAAACACCCTACTAAAACAGAAAAAAACAACCACAACACATACATTCAACAATGATACCTTTAACTTCACTTATACTGCATGTGTGCGTATAAGTATCGTATAAGTATAAGTGTTGTCTGAACACTACTGAAGCAAATAATAAAATTACAATTTTTATGTTGCAGCAACAACAAGAACAAATTATTAATTGAGGTCGTTATATGAGTATTTCTTCGTTAATGTATTCTTTACAGTAAAATAAAAAAAAAAACATCATTGAAAGAAGGGAAAGTTTTTATTGCAAGTTTTTTTTTCGGTTAAATTTATTTTCCTGCAAGGAAGTGCATCTTTATGCATCACTGGTTGCCTGTGGAATATTCTTACATATGTATATGGTAAACGATAGTGTCTGAAATTTATGTATTTTTTTTGTTCGTTGTTGTAATTTTAAATATATATTTGGGATTTATGATATAAGAACGTTCGGTTGTAGACCAACCGTTTGTTTGATCATATCATAAATTTAAAGTTATATTATTTTTTTTATAAATTCTAGTAGTATTTTTAGTTTTTCTGCTCCTGATGTCTAGTCAATTAGGGGACTTTTTTTTTGATATGACACAAACAAGTGTAAAGTTTTTTAATTTATTTTATTGAACATTACTAGAAATTAGTTTTTAAATTTAGTTTCTTGTTCCTTTTTTAGTTTCAAGGTTGATTGAATATTTATAACGGATATAAGGTAAATTTATTTGAAACAAAATTTAAACAAGTTTTCTCATATAGCATGAAAGTGTTGACATCACCTGTTTATATTATATTAAAAGTGAAATAATTTTAAATATGTAATTGGAAATGACATGCATTATGAATGTCAACTAAAATGCAAAAGTTTGAAATAGAAAATTTTGAAGAGAATTTTTTTTTTTGTTTTTATAATAAAAATCCAGAAAAGCTCAACTGATTTTTTTCACAATCAGAAAAACACATTCAAGTCCAAAAAACGCGACATTTCTTTGAAATTTTCGCCAAAACCGAAACCAAAAACGAAAACCTAATCAGCAGTCTGTCATTGAGAAACTCTAATATGCCCCAGTAGAATGACTTTAGTTGTTTGGCAAAAAAGCTTTACTTACAATTTTTACCTTTCAAGCAAAGTTTTATTCTCCTAGGCCTAAAACTTAAGTGGTACAAATATGCCCGATAGTCTGTCCCGAATAATTAAATTTAAGGTATTAGCAAAAAAGTTGCTGTGTCGAAAGCTGATGATGGGAAAAATAATAAAAAAAAATCTGTCCGTCTGTCTTTTCCTCCTTACAACCGGTTATAGTTCGAAATCGTTGTGTATTTTATATAAAAAAATATTTTTTGTTTTGGACGCGTCAAAATTTGCGGAAAAAAAATAAAAAAAATTATGGTATAAAATTTTTCTTGCAAAAACAAGTAAAAAAAAATATTTTTTTTCGACTTTTTATTTTTAAGTGGCTTAAAATGGTACTAAAAGAGAATGGACGATTTAAAGTACTCTGTGAAAATTTAAAGTTCAATATTCATAAAAATTTTTAATTTTTTCCTTAAAATGAAGACCAAAATTATTTTATGAAAACTTTTTAAATATTTTTTCCCTTGTAAAAAAATATCCGCAAATTTTGACACCAATAGCGATAAAAACATTTTATTTTTTTTTTTGACAAAATACAATACGATTGCAAACTTTAGCCGTTTGTTAGGAGGCTAAGATTGACTCCAATTTTTTATTTGATTATTTTTCCAATTATCAGCTCTATAATACGCATAATTTTTTTGCTATTACCAAGCGAAATTCCAAAAAGAGTTCATTATCGGGACTGCCTAATGCCCGAGTACATTGAATTTTTTTTTGGTATGGAAAAAAGTTTTTCTTACGATTTTGAACGTCCGAGAATTTTTTTTTTTTAAATATCAAAATTTATTTTACAGAGACAGTCTTTTATTTAAACTTAATTAAAACCAAATCCAATAATTTTAACCCGTGGAGCCCTTCGAATAGTGATTTGGATTTTTGGAAAATTTCCACCAATATTTTAGATTTTTGAACAATGAAGCCATAAAAAAATCTTGCAATACAATAATTTATTAATTTTGGCATGCTAATATGAATACCAACAAATTTCTGAAACCGGTCAGCGATTTTCGAGATATCGCCACATGAAATTTGTCAAAATATTTCTAAAAATGGTGGTCTTCTAAATGGGGCTAACAAAATATTGGCGGTCGGTCACATGTAAGGCATCTCTAGGGGCACCCTTGAGCAGTTAGAGCGGTAGGAGCAGATTTTATAAAAAGAACATTTTGTATGGGAGTCCCATTATCGAGTGGAGATACAGTATAAATATGTTCCGAAAAAATTTTGGGGGCAAAAATTAATGGGGTTCAGTCTTATTTGTTACCACTTTAAGAGGCACCATGGGATCGTTAAGAGCTGATTTCATAAATAAATTTATAAAATATAAAAAAAAATGTACACTAAGAAAATTACATTAACTTATTGTAGGTTATTTTAAAAAGTAATCCGTAAAGTTATTTAAAAAAAAAATCATAAATTTTTAAAGAAATTCTTGTTTTCTACTATTTCTGTAGTTTAAAAAAAATTATTTACTGTCTTAAAAATGAATTTTCTGTTACATTTAATTTCGGCAGTTAAAAATTTCTTCTATAGTTTTACAAAATAAGTGAATATTCACTAGTTTTTTAATGTTTTGGTTAGTCATTAAATTAACATTTCAAATTAACTGTAATATGTTTTTATTTTAAATGAAAAAATTAGAGCCTGAGCTCGACTGTCTTTACAGAAACAATAATTTAAAAATAACGACTTTAAGTCGCCCTAAGTGGCAATATCAGTATCTTTGGAAAATGTGCAACACCTAACATTTGTGTCTAAAATATAGACCATGTCTGGCAACGTTTGCAAAAATAAGTACTTAGATCAGAATTGATGAAGGAGAGGAAGAAGAATAATGATTACTAAAAATAAAAATCTATTTACATTAAATAGCAATAACAACACTTCTGTAAGAAAAAAAACTACAGCAAACAACACCACTCGAATTGAAAAAATAAGATTTAGTTGATACTTGCTTAACAGCCTTCGTGGCGTATCGGTCTAGAGTGATTGTACGTTACAAGCAGTTAATAGCAAAGTATTACAGATGATGATGAGTTCAATCCTCGGCGGCTGCGATCTGTAAATAATTTTCACATATAGAGTTCTATTGACTATTAACTAAATAAATTTGACATTAAAAGTTTTTCTGAAGATTATTATAACTGGATAATATGAAACTAGTAAGAAACAAACCAGGATGTCTTAAATTTTTAGAAAAATTAAATTTTTCTTTCACACTTTTCTCAATTCAAAAACCATATATGAAAAAACTGTAAAATGGTTTTTAAATAAAATTTCATTTGTTTTAAGTGAATATTCACTGGAATTTACCTACATAATTTTTTGAGTGTATGGGGAACACCTTAACAGTTAAAGATAGATGACAGGAATATTCTAAGAAAAGGTTGGGGTTGAACAAATATTGGGGGTATTTTACACATTTGACATGTCTAGGGGCAGTTAGAGCGGAAGGAGCAGATTTTGTAGAAAGTATCCTCTGCAAAAAATTGTGTAAAAGGTAAAAAATAATGGGGGTCGGTCTTATTTGCTACAACTCTAAGAGGCACCGTAGAAGCTGATTTTCTAAAACAAATTTATAAAAAATAAAAAACAATTGTATGGGGACCACCTTAAGAGTTAAAGATAGAGGGCAGGCATATTCTAAAAGGTTGGGATTTGAAAAAATATTTGGTTCACACATTTGACATCTCTTGGGGCACCCTTGAAGTAGTTAGAGTGGTAGGAGCCAATTTTTAAAAAACGGTAATCTCTTTTTTAATAAAAAATATTTTCTATAAAGGGTTTTTTTTTGTAAAACATTTTTTTTTTCAATAAATAATGTACAGTTAGTTTAAAAAACTATAAATATCAATAACAAAGAACTTTTCTGAATTAATCCCTAGTTTATATATATTTCAACCCACTGTGCGACGGTTTGACCTCACCCCCTCCAAATTTAATGAAATTCAGTACTTATTGTTAGTTGTACTTTAACAAAAAAGAGATTTCACGTTTCTGGTCATTCTAGTATAGGAGATATGGGGTCTTGAAAATTAGAAAAATCGTACATATTTGACAAATGTGTTCAAACATAAATCGTTGGCTTAGTCGGCAAACCTGTCAAGTCCAATTTTTATGCAAATTGAGTTTTTGATGTAGTATGCTAGTACAACTCAAAACACATTATTTACAAAAAACAAAATGCCGTTTTGT
This sequence comes from Pegoplata infirma, assembly GCA_963921195.1. Classification (NCBI taxonomy): domain Eukaryota; kingdom Metazoa; phylum Arthropoda; class Insecta; order Diptera; family Anthomyiidae; genus Pegoplata; species Pegoplata infirma. The sequence continues at coordinate 207,651,754 of OY992537.1, read as the reverse complement.
TGTTTTTTCTTCTTGTTATGCAGTGATAAGAAATTCTGTCAAGTCCAAAAAAAAAAATAAAACATGGAAAGCCACGTGCTAAGTGAAGCTGAAAACAACACACATTTTGTATCAACAAATTTCTTCAATAGATTTAAATTCGACGTTTGTTTATTTTATTAAAAGGACGCTAAAAGAGAGCTCGTATGGAAAAACATGCTTGCTAGGCACGGTGAGCCTCAGCGATGTTCAGGTTGAACTTTAGTGTCGACGAAAAGTGTAAGCGCAGTTCGATTTCTACATGAATAAATGTCACAAAACTGTTAACAGCGAAATCGTAGCTGATCGCATTCGCGAGATATCGCGAAATTAGTGTTTTTGTATTTTCTTAAATTTTGACAATGAAGTTTTTTAAATATCTTCAAAAACTGGGTATGCAGTTTTAATTGTATTTATTTACATGTCACAACACAGTTAACAGCGAAATCATATCTTCTCAATTTCGCGAGAAATCGCGAAATTACTTTTTTGCTGTTTTTATTTTTGTTTTTATCTTCATATATGATTTTTTAAAATTTCATAAAAACATTGTATTCAGTTTTACTTGTGGTTGATCAAAGGTCACACAGCTGTTGACATCAAAATTGTAGGTGCTAAATTTCGCGAGATATCGCGTAATTATATATATATATTTTTTTTTTTTTTATTATATTTTAAACCCGGTTCTTTAGAAATGATAAAAAAAAGTGGTAAGCAGTTTGATTTGAACATGCTTGAAGAAATTAAAACTGCCCCCAAAAAAATTATAGCTGCTCACTTTCGCGAGAAATACCGAAAAACAGCTTTTTGGGGGTATTTCTTGTTTTGATTACTAAAAGAAGTTTCTTTAACATTGTTGAAAAACACGAAATGCAGTTTGACTTGCTATTGATCAAAGGTCATAAGGCTGTTAACATTTAAATTCTAGCTGCTTAATTCTTCGAGATATCGCAAAAAAACTCGCTTATCTACTATTTATTCATTAATTTGTGTTATTTGTGGTCTGTAAAAACATATACTTCAATTAACGACAAAAATGTGGTATGCAGTTTGAATTCGAGGTTATTAGAGGTGACAAAACTGCAAGCATAAAAATTATAGACGATCAATTTCCCGAGAAATCGCAAAATTACTGTACGAGCTTTTATAATAAATTTAAGTAACGACAAGTATATGGTATGCAGTTTAAATTGCCCGTAACTGAAGGTGGTAAAACTGCTGAAATCTATAAATTGACGCAAATTTTCGCGAAAAATCGCGAAAAATTTTTCAATTTTTTTTTTCATTTATTTTGTATTGTAATATTATTATGCACTCTCTTTTTCTTCAAATAATTCATAACAATTTATTAACTTTGCGATTCCTTAAAGAATTGACCACATAGGACTTTTGTGTTAGCAGTTTAATGTCTTTTTATCATGTACAAATAAAAATGCAAAATTTAAAATATATTATATTTTTTTGTTTTTTTTTCTGAAAACGCTTTATTTTACCAAAAATTTGATACCCATTTTTCCATTTTTTAATTTTTTTGTTACTTGCGAATTTTTGCACTTGCGGATTGTTATAAATAGCCGCCAATTTATTTTGTTTTTTTATCATTTTTTTAAAACGCTTTATTTTACCAAAATTTTCATACCCATTTTTATTTTTTTTTGTAATTTGCGAATTTTTTGCACTTGTGGATTGCTATAAATACCCGCAATTTTTTTAATTTTATCATTCATGTTCTTAAATCGGTCTTATGCACCATTTGAGTTCTATTATGAAATAAAAAATATTTTTTTTTATATATCGTGGAACTATATTCAATTTGAGCTATCTGCTCGGTTGACGAAAATGAGTTTTTGATGGCAAAATGTTCGCTGGCATAAGTGTCATCTATGGTATTAATTTCAGAACAAAAAAATTATTTTAAGGCTATTTTATTGCAAAAATAACATGAGCTATGTGAAACCATGTTTTTTTATAAATAAAAATTTGAGCTATCTACAGTATAGTTTACTACGGTAAACTTTTAAATTTATTTTTTTTTATTATCACTTTTTCCATCAATAAAAATAATGGCAGTTTTTTTTTTTTTGGAAAGTTTCAACTCCTTTCCGCGGTTAAAAACGCGGTTTTTGACCCATATTTCGATGCGGAGCAAAACCGGTTAAACTTTTTGCATATTTTATTTGCCCATTCGATTGTACAGCTAACACAAGTGTTATGACATTTTTCGCAAGGTTCCAAATAATGGCGAGAATGCGCGAAAAAATCGATGATTTAAAAAAAAAATTAAAAAGTATTTTTTTTAACACCTGTAATGGAAGGGCTTTAAAAACTGAGAAATATGGTACCAAATTCACATTTTTATCATAATCCGTTAAAAAGTTATAAAGCTTTAAAATCTATATTTAATGAGCTATCTGCTTAGGTGGATTAATTTCAAATAAAAAAGGTTGAGCTATCTGCTGTAACTCAGCGAATAATACGAATTTTTACAAACAAAGCACGTGTAAAATTTACTAGTAATTATTAATTAATATTGTAAAAGATCGGCCGACAAAAAGTTAAAAAATACGTGAATGCGACGGTTTTTTTGCTCTCCTGAAAAGTTATGTTTTTTTAGATAGCTCAAATTGAATATAGTTTAACGATATATAAATTGAACTTTCCTGGGTATAAATTGCATCCACGGGCTAAAATTTGCGAGATAAATTTTTTTTGGAACTTGTTTCGTAATAAGCATTATTTTACTTAATTTTTAAAATATTTAAAAAAAAATAAAAAAAAATATTTTTTTTCCAAAAACCGCGAACTAAAACCGCTTGTAGAGGCCTAAAAGTACCCTCCTAAAATTTTTTCATCAGTTATCAGCTCGAAAATGCGCGTCGAGTTTTTGCTATTAGTACACGAGATTCGCAAATATGCATTTCATCGACCCACCCTAATGCTTGCTTTTTGTTTTTTTTTTTTTTGCAAAATAAAACTTATATAGGCAAAAATTCAAAAACAAAATTTAGCTGATGAATTTTGGTACATGATGGCTTTTCCAAAGCCAGAAAAGTTAGATTTTTTATATAAAAAAAAAAACATTTTTTTCATTCAAATGGTAAAATTTAGTAAAATAAAGCGCATTAAGAAAAGAAAAACGTGTTTCCATGGACCAAAATTTATTAGCAATTTTTTTTGGAATTTTTTATTTCACAAAATTGTTTAAAGTTGTGAATAGTTGACCTTTAGTTAAGTAGTTTGTTGATTTTGTTCGACATTAGGTCATGAGTTAATAAATTAATTAAATAAAAAATATAAACATATTTTATTTTAATTTTTTTTTTTATTGTCCCAACATTTCAGTCAACATTGCTGACCATCTTCAGAGGGATATTTAAAAATTAATTAGAAAAAAAACAAAGCTTTTGTCAACACAAAATTTTTAAAATATTTTTTAATAAAATATATTTTTTTTATCAAAAAACCGCGAACTTAAACCACTTGTAGAGGACTAAAAGTAGCCTGCAATTTTTTTTTTTATAATTTTTCCCGTTATCAGCTCCAAAATGCGCACCGACTTTTTTCTATTAGTTCACGAGATTCGCAAATATCCATATCATCGACCCATTCTACGATTTAGGTTATAAATAATAACTTTTTTTTTGTCAACAACAATGAAAAAGTATAGTATGTAGTATTTTTTATTATAAAACAAGTAAGAAAGCTATATTCGGCTGTGCCGAATCTTTAAATACCCTCCACCAATGTGATGATTTAAAAAACAAAAAAGTTTGTTTTATTTATACCTCAGGAAATAAAAAAGTACCAAAAAGTGTACTTTCGGTACCTTTAATAAAATGTACTTTTTATAGAAAGTACTTTTTTTAAAAGGTACTTTTTATAAACGGTACTTTTTATAAAAGGTACTTTTTATAAAAGGTACTTTTTATAAACGGTACTTTTTATAAAAGGTACTTTTTATAAAAGGTACTTTTTATAAAAGGTACTTTTTATAAAAGGTACTTTTTATAAAAGGTACTTTTTATAAAAGTTTTTTTTTATAAAAGTTTTTTTTTATAAAAGGTACTTTTTATAAAAGGTACTTTTTATAAAAGGTACTTTTTATAAAAGATTCTTTTTATAAAAGGTACTTTTTATAAAAGATTCTTTTTATAAAAGGTACTTTTTATAAAAGGTACTTTGAATAAAAGGTACTTTTTATAAAATATACTTTTTATTAAAGGTACTTTTTATAAAAGGTACTTTTTATAAAATGTACTTTTTATAAAAGGTACTTTTTATAAAAGGTACTTTTTATAAAAGGTACTTTTTATAAAAGGTACTTTTTATAAAAGGTACTTTTTATAAAAGGTACTTTTTATAAAAGGTACTTTTTATAAAAGGTACTTTTTATAAAAGGTACTTTTTATAAAAGGTACTTTTTATAAAAGGTACTTTTTATAAAAGGTACTTTTTATAAAAGGTACTTTTTATAAAAGGTACTTTTTATAAAAGGTACTTTTTATAAAAGGTACTTTTTATAAAAGGTACTTTTTATAAAAGGTACTTTTTATAAAAGGTACTTTTTATAAAAGGTACTTTTTATAAAAGGTACTTTTTATAAAAGGTACTTTTTATAAAAGGTACTTTTTATAAAAGGTACTTTTTATAAAATGTACTTTTTATAAAAGGTACTTTTTATAAAAGGTACTTTTTATAAAGGAACCTTTTATAAAAGGTACTTTTTGAAAACGGTACAGAATTTTCGGAAAGTACTTCTTCCAGAATGTTTTATTTCACTAAAGGATCCTACACTCTAAATTTCAAGTTTGAATAAAATTTCAGTAAATAAAAAAAGTACCAAAAGTACTTTTTTATCCATTTTACCTCAGTAGAATCAACATTGGCAAAACCCGAGCCTTAGTGAATCTTTTTTCCGGAAGGTGAACCGACATTGCAAATTTCCATTTTCTAGTACCATTATTTAAGGAAATATAAAATGTAACAAAAGTACATATTTTTACCCTTTTTACCCTATTAGAAAAATCATTGGCACAAACCCAGCCTTATGGGATCTATATTCCGGGAGGTGAACATACAGTCCAAATTTCAAGTCTATGTGACAATTTTTTAAGGATATATAAAAGGTGCCAAAAAGTACAGATTTTTTTCTCTTTTTACCCTCTTAGAATCAACATTGGCAATAATCCAGCCGTACTGGATCTATATTCTAGGATGTGAACATACTGTCCAAATTTCAAGTTTCTATGACCATTATTTCAGGAGATATAAAAAGCACCAAAAGTTTTTTACCCTTTTGACCCCCTTAGAATTAACACTGGCAAAAATCTAGCCTTAATGGATCTATATTCCGGGAGGTGAATATACAGTCCAAATTTCAAGTCTCTATGATCATTATATCAGAAGATTTAAAAAGTACCAAAAGTACAGTTTTTTACCATTTTTACCCCCTTACCATTGGCTAAACTCCATCCATGGTGGATCTATATTGCGGGAGGGTAACATACAGTCCAAATTTCAAGTCTCTATGACCATTATATCGGGAGATATAAAAAGTACCAAAAGTACAGTTTTTTTACCCTTTTTACCCTCTTAGAATCAACATTGGCAAAAATCCAGCCTTAGTGGACCTTTATTCCGGAAGGTCAAACTACAGTCCAAATTTCAAGTCTCTAACTTCAGCGGTTTGGGCTGGGCGATGATGAATGAGTATGTCAGTCAGTCATATTACTCTTTTATATATATAAATTTTCCGGATTTTGGCGATTTTTGCCATAAAGTTTATTTCTGTCTTTTATTATTTAACAAAATTTATTTTTTTAAATAAAAATGTTTTTTTTTAAGAAATCTGAACAAAATTGAATTTTGGCGATATTTTACATCCGATTTGTCGACAAAGCCAAAAAAAAAAGTCTGGCAACCCCGTTAATATGACGAAGCAAAAAATGGACACACACACATGCTATATAAAAATATCAATTAATTTTTTTATTATTACTTAACGAACTTTTTTTTAATTAAATTTAGATTTTGTTTTACATATTTTAAAGCTTTTTTGTAAAGATTTTTTTCCTTTTTCTCAGTTTTTTTTTTCATTTCCGTTTTCTTTCATATGTATCACACAAAATATGAGTTAATTTAGGGTTATATTGAAAAAAAATATGTGTTTTTTAGTAATTCGCTCATAACTTTTAAAATACTTAACCGATTTAAAAAAATACACCAGTTTTTGCCTGGGAAAATTACGCAACTTTTGGTACCCCAAGCGTTTAAATCGGTTTCGGAGTATTGCCAAAAACGTGATTTCAACAGACAGACAGACGGACGGACAGACAGACAGACAGACAGACAGACAGACAGACGGACATCGCTAGATCGACTTAAAATCGATCAAGGATCATGAATATATATACTTTATGGGGTCCTAAACCAATATTTCAATGTGTTACATACGGAATGACAAACTTATATATACCCTCTATCACCAGAGTGGAGGGTATAAAAACACAAAAAAATCAATAAAAATAAAAAAAATACAAGAAAATCTGTTAAGTCCACAAAATGGAAAGAAAATCTGCTAAGTCCACATATAAAATAGAAAATTATAAAGTGCAAATGTGCTAAGTCCAAAAAGAGCCTATAAGTGTTCCTTTCTTTTATTTTAGAGTCCTATGATTTTTTGGGGTTAAACAAGATGAACTTAGGAAAAAAACTGCGTTTACAGATTTAAAAAAAGTTAACCCAAAAAAAGTTAGACAGTTTTTTGTCTCTCCTGAAAAATTTTAAAATACGGACTTGGCATATTTGCCGACTAAGCCAACGAAATGCCGTTATCTTAAATAGTACTGAACCTTGAGTGCAACCTTTAAAATAAGAATGACTTAGAAAAATGTCAAAGGTTTTGACCTTAATTTTTGAACACAACACCTCAAAAAACGATATTTTTTAAAATTTTGGCTAAAATATATGTTGTTAAGGTTCCCCTATATTACTCTAGTTTTAATTTTCAGGATGGAGGATTCATTGCAGAATTAAATATTAATAGAAACACAGTGACAGGTAAGAAAAAAATGGTGTATTTTCCCTTAGAAAAAAATTTTTTATTTTTTGAAACCCTTGTACCAAAATACACTTTGGTACCAGGGTTTAATAACATACAATTTCTCCAAAATCTTAAAAATATCGTTCTTTGAGATATATCTTTCCAAAAATTAAGGTTGAAACAATGATCTTTGACCTTTAAAAAAAAAAAAAAATCTTGATGAATGCCGTTTTACAGGCTGTCTTAATTACCTATTATTTGAAACCTGAGTAAAACCTGCATCAAAATTACATTTTGAGATATCGCTACTTATGTCAGAACACTTTTGACAAATATATATAATTTTTCCAACATGTCCGGACATCTAAAAAACAACCAGGGATCTTAAAAATATATGTATTTTGTTTGTGGTGTCTGACCGATATTTCCCATGAAAAAATTAATATAAAAATTATTACTAAGCTGAAGATCTTTTGAAAATCAACCCACAACCTCTAAGGTTCCTTGAAATAAAGCCATAATCTTAACGGAAACATTCACATCAAGCCACCACCAGAGACCAAATCATTTGACCCCAATGGCAATAGTGGACGCATTTGGTAGTTATACCCAATTTCTAAATGTGTCAGAATCAAAATCTTAACCTTACTCCTAATATGTATAAAATCATAAATTTGAATTAAATCCTTAAAAGGATGCATTTCGCTTCTACAAACTATCCTTTATCTGTCCAAAACATTAAAGTCCTTAAAGCAAATCCTTAAAATTATGACTATACAAAATAACAATGACAAGTCATATTAGTAACAAAATACCAAAAGTATTTTTTTCTTTAACAAAGGAAATGCATTCCATTTATAAATATTTTTTTAACGAAAGTACGTATTGTTTTGTGAACAAAAAAAAATCCATAATCCTTAGGGAATCTGCAATAATCATTTGATATCATAAAAAAAAACAACGGTCTCAGATGTAAAATGAAAAACAGAATTAAGTATTTCGAAAAAATCATAATCATGTAATGCTGAATTAACGATTTATATGAAAATAACAAAAATTAAGGATAAAAGGAAAAACACATTTTTGGTGAAAATATTTCATTAATCACTTGGAAGGAAATTTAAGCACGCACACAGTTTCCAAAAAAATGAACCCTTAAATTTTTTATGTTGCTAGAAATTTAGCAAAAACCAAAATTATATAGCAAAGTTAAAGATTATTTTTTGAAATTTAACATTTTTACACGAAGAAGTTCAATGAACTGAATAAATTTTTCTTGAGCTAAAATAGTGCTGGCAATGAACACCCCAATAATTATGGTTTAGATTTCACTGATTTAATGTCTTTAATAATATCATAATATTTTTGGGTAATTAAAAACACCTCAACAGAGAAAATTTTTCAGATTTAAAATTTTGTATTTTTACCCTTACTTAAGTGTATAATATGATTTTTTCAAAACCACCCCAACCTTTTGTAATATTTTTCCTACTATGGTTTTTTTTGTGGAAATGCTGTTAAAGTACACTTGAAAAAAAAAAACGGGTGCAGAAATTTTCTAATATTTTTGGTCAACTAAATTATACGCATGAAATTGAAGCTGCATTTTGTATAGAAAATGTATTAATTTATGGTGACAAGGCATAATCCCCGCGGACATTACCCCCATAATGGAATAATGGGGATTATGGCTGAATTCATTACGGTCATAATCCCCATAATAGTTGTGGGGACTATGACCGTTTCCAAAATGGTCACAATCTCGATGGGGACTATATCCGTTCCCTCTTGGGATTACGACCGATTTTTTTTCGGTTGTAACCCCCATTCACATTATGGGGAGTAAGTCCAAAGCAATTTTGGTCATAATCCCCGTTTTCTGCGGTGAGGGTGGGTTTAGCGAAGCTGCTAAATTAATTTATGGAGTTTGTAATCCCTAAGCCCGGCCGAAGGCCAGCTACGAAGAAAAACTTTTAATTTTTTTTATTGGGATTATGTCCAAATTATTTGCGGTCATAGTCCCCACTACCATTATGGGGATTGTGACCGAAATGAATTTGTTTATAATCCCCATAAGGGAAATGGGGATTATGTCCGTTGGAATTATGTCATGTCGCCTTAATTTATTTCCTCTGTTTCATTACAGTCATGGCGATAAGGATGATCCCCCAGCACAATATCTGCGAACTCCTTTCGAGGTTTGTAAAACCAAGGGCCAGGATATTGGTGGTGATGCCAATGCTGACGAAGTTCGCTATAAGCGGGGTATATTTTATATCAACCTAGTTTTATTTCCAAAAGAGAGAGTTGCAATTATGTTTTATTTTACGTTTTTTTTGAAAGTAAACTACTTATTGGGAAAAAACTATTAAAAATATAAATAAATTTTATCAAAATTATAATATTAACCAAAAATTTCCAACCATTTATGAGTTTGCTAAACATAATTACCGCAAATTTCAAAATATTTATAAGAGTTCGTTATAGAAAGGTAAATATACAAGAAATTGTGTTCGTGGGACCTTAATAAGCAGTTCGTTTTAGCCGAGGATTCGCTATAACTGAGTTCGTTATAAAAGAAGTATTTTGTGTGAAAATTGCTGCCAAAACGTCGGGACCTTATATAAAAAAGTGACGTGACTGACTGACTTATTGACTGATTCATCATCGCCCAGCCCAAACCGCTGAAGATTCATTAAGGCCTGATTTTTGCCAATGTTGATTCTAAGGCGGTTAAAAGGGTAAAAAGGGTAAAAATCTGTACTTCTGGTACCTTTTATATATCCTGAAAAAATTGCCACAGAGACTTGAAATTTGGACTGTATGTTCACCTCCCGGAATATAGATCCACTAAGGCTGGATTTTTGTCAATGATGATTCTAAGGGGGTTAAAAGGGCAAAAAAAAATTACTTTTGGTACCTTTTATATTTACTTAAATAATGGTACTACAGGAAAAAATATTCACTAAGGTTGGGTTTTTGCCAATATTGATTCTACGGGGGTAAAATGCGTAAAAAAGTGTTCTTTTGGTACTTTTTTTATTTACTGAAATAATGGTCATACAAACTTGAAATTTTGAATGTAGGATCCTTTGGTGAAAATTTTTTTTTGAAAATTTGGATTCTAAGGGTAAAATATGTAAATGCAAAAAAGTTTAATTTTGGTACTTTTTATATTTCATAATAAAATTATCCTAGACACCTGAAATTGTGAATGTGGAATACTACCTTTTGTAAAATAATGTTTTTTAAAAATTCCTTTTTTAAAAATACCTCTTTTAAAAAGTCCCTTTTATTAAAAGTACCTTTTATAAAAAGTACCTTTTATAAAAAGTACCTTTTATAAAAAGTACCTTTTATAAAAAGTACCTTTTATAAAAAGTACCTTTTATAAAAAGTACCTTTTATAAAAAGTACCTTTTATAAAAAGTACCTTTTATAAAAAGTACCTTTTATAAAAAGTACCTTTTATAAAAAGTACCTTTTATAAAAAGTACCTTTTATAAAAAGTACCTTTTATAAAAAGTACCTTTTATAAAAAGTACCTTTTATAAAAAGTACCTTTTATAAAAAGTACCTTTTATAAAAAGTACCTTTTATAAAAAGTACCTTTTATAAAAGTACCTTTTATAAAAAGTACCTTTTATAAAAAGTACCTTTTATAAAAAGTACCTTTTATAAAAAGTACCTTTTATAAAAAGTACCTTTTATAAAAAGTACCTTTTATAAAAAGTACCTTTTATAAAAAGTACCATTTATAAAAAGTACCTTTTATAAAAAGTACCTTTTATAAAAAGTACCTTTTATAAAAAGTACCATTTATAAAAAGTACCTTTTATAAAAAGTACTAGCGAAGTTATTAAAATTTTATTCATTGAAATATTATTTTATGGAAGACTTAAACGCCCACAATTAAATAAAACAAAGACTACATAGGGGAACTTTTTGAAATCGATAGAGTAATACTGATCCTTCTATTATCCGGTATTCAATACAACCGGTAACGAAGTACCGGGATGGTAAGCTACCCAGGCAGAAAAAAACAATCATCAAAGCGTTTTAAAAGTACTATAGATGGTGGTACAAGCGTTTCCAGAACGTCATGGTTTTTATGTTAAGAGTGCTTTTAAAACGTCCGAATGATAACGTCGTTAAACGGTCATATGATTGTTTTTCAAAACGCTTGAAAAGCATTCGGAGGACTTAAAATGAAATGGTTTAAGGACGCTTTATCTGGATTTTTTTTCGAATTTGTAAATTTTTAAAATTGATATTTTTGATATATTTTCCCACAATCAACTAAAAAATAATTTAGTTTTAGCAAGAGGTTTTTTTAATATTTTCCAGCAAATTCCGTGTTTTTTTTTTTTTTTTTTAAAGAGAGGATGTGTTCCACATTTCCCTAAACAGAATGGCACAATAATCATTCCCTACTTTATTTGTGGAAGATATAAAACATTTTTTTAATTCGTACAAATGTTGCTGTAAAAGCACTTTTGAGTTGGTAAAACAAACCGTCTTCAGAGCGTTTGGAAAATAGTACTTTTAAAGTGCTTAATTTTTTGTACCATCATCAATTTCTGCCTGGGTAGTTATTTATATGTAACAAGAGTATCCGCGAAATCAAATATCAAAATGACACTACCGCTCATTGCTTACTATACATATTGAGGTTTTTTACATGTTTCGCGTGGTGATTACACGGCGGGGTAAAATCTCAACTGAAAATTTCCCTTAAAATAATTTTAAAATCTGTTTCCTTAACAGCATTTTCTAAATCTTCGTTAATTTTTGTTGAAACTCTTGTTAAAAAAATAAAAATATCTTTCTTTCAGTGTAAAAATGTAAACGGTATGAATGAAAATAAATAAATTGAAGAAAAAAATAATAATATATACAACTGTGGCAACAATTAAATTTCCACATGAGCTGCATTTAATGTGCTACTGATTTTCAACATCTGTTTTCATTTTACTCACTGCTTTTTCTCGTTTTTTTTTCTTTCTTTTGATTTTGCACAGACTTATTTGGGAAACATTTATACAAAACTTACGCAGTATTTAATTTTTTTTTGGTTATAAAATCATGATTATTTTCACCAAAAATGTTAAACATACAAAAACATTAAGAATCTAAGGATTTTAAAGTCATTTTGACGAAGGCAACTTGAAGAGGATGCTATTAGAAATAAGAAGTCTACGTTATCATGAGAACTTTCTATAGATATTAACATATGCAAGACAAACTTTAATAAGGGAGGTTACCAAAAAGGAAATTTGATAAATTTCAACTGGCAGAATATAGTCCTTTGCCCATTCATGAGCGCCTTTCAGAATATCCTTCAAAGTACCAACATGTGTACGTTAGAAGGTTAATAATGAATTGACACTTCCTTACAAATATTTTTGGAGGTGTCCCACATAAAGTGTAATTCACAAAAATTATTTTTCAATGACAAAAGTTTGGAGTAAAAAATGTTTTATTTGTGGCTATTTCTGAGATATAAAAAAAATTGTAACACAAACTAATTGTAAGTATAGATGATGATAGATTTCCATCGTCAACACTCGTCAATTGTCATACTACAACACAACTTATAACGTACAACGTAAATTACTAATATTTCTAAGAATTAAATATATAAAATAACAATTCAAACCCCAGCAGAAATTTTGCTGAACGTTCAGCAGCTTTTGGAAGGGGAACTTGAGTAAAGGAGCGCATCCAATTGCGCTGAATTCATGCATGATTCCCTAAGGCGATGTCCCACTTTAGAGCGCTAGTTGGATACACAGAAACAGCGCTCTTTAGATGCACTGAAATCACGTGTCTTTAGAGCGCTGATTTAAGCAAAATAAAGATGCTGTAAATTCATGTATCTTTTTAGCGCTGATTTAAGCAGATTAAAGATGCAGTGAATTCATATATCTTTGTAGAGCTGATTTAAGCAGAATAAAGATGCTGTAAATTCAAAGTTGAAATCAAATAACTAAAATTTAAAAAAATATAACAAAAAAATTCATTCGTTTTACTTTACAAAACTTTATTTATGTCAGGCACCGGATTTTAAAAACCGAAAACACAAAATTTTAAGTTTTTATCAAAATTAAAAATTTTTATTAAGTTCAAAATAAAATATTTTTCTATAATAATTTTTTTATTTTCATCGAAAGATGAAAATATATTTTTCTTTCAAAAAAAATTAAAACAAAAAATAACAAAAGAAACTTTTTCCAAAGATATTTAAAATGATATTTATCAAAAAAGAAAAAAACAATAAATAAATAAAAAGTTTTTTTGTAAAAGCAAATGTTGTTGTTATTTTTGTAACAAATTTTGTATATGTATGTATGTATTTTGTATTTATTTTTCAAATGCCAAGTATTTAAATAGAAAAATTTCCAAAACAAATTTGAATATTGAAAACAATAAAAAACTTTTTATTTTTCGATCTTTTTATATTTTTCTTTTCTTTTAAAAAGTTTTTTTTTTGGTTTTGGTTTTAATTTTCATAACGAAAAATATTTTGAAATAGATATTTATTTTAATTTTTTTTTTCTTTGAAATTTAAATTTTTTTCAACTTCTACGATAAATATATTTGATAAAAACCAAAAATAAAAAGTTTTCCGGTCCTTGATTTATGTGAAACAAAATGAAAAAAGAAAAAGGGAGGGAACATCAAAAAAATATCGGAAATTTTCATTTTCACATTTTTTATGGGATTTTTTTTGGGAACAGCGGTCAAAGATGCTATGATTGAAGCGCTCTTTGCAGCGCTGATTAATGCGCAATAATGATGCAGTCAAATCATGTGTCTTTGTCTAAAACTCATGTTTTTTTATTCAAAAAGTGTTAAAAATATTAAAAAGGAAAGCAAGTGTGAAATTTTATCAAAAATTAATTACACATTATAAGTTTTATATAAAAAATCTTAAAAAAAAATTAAAATTTTTACCCCTTCCTTTTACTGCATCCCTAAGAGCGCTCTTTGGATGCGCTACGGTATGCTATAAACAGATGCTGTGTCGCCAAAATCTCGATTTATTTCTGCTGGGACGTAACAGACATTTTTCAAGACTAACTAAAGGTTGGCAACAATGAGAAACTACAACTCACCAATCCAACATACTCATCACCATTTGCGATAAGCCCATACAGATTGAGATCGCACTCTGTTTGAGTTGAGTTAAGTTGAAGGTGGATTGTCCAAGCCCAAAAAGTAAGTAAACTTCCTTTTTAGGCAATTCCATGGCGCTCAGACAGTCCATTGTACCGCACCGTGAAAATTAAAATTAGTAAGGGTGAAAGAAAGTTTGGAAGTATGAAAAAAAGCTTGTTCAGAATTTCTCAGTTGCTTTCGCACACTTGAGAAAATAAGACAAGGAAAGTCCATGGACCATGTCAATTGACAGAATATCAGAACCCATTGTCCGCGGTTTAACTCCTGAGAACGCTGTGCAACTACAGACGTAGTGTACTGTTGTATCCTCATCTTCAAGACAAGCTACACATAATGGGTCTAATAAGACACCTAATCTCGTCATATGACGAGCACAGGCATTGTGTGTCCTTATTAAGCCAGTAAGTCTGCGATAGTCTATTCTACTGATACCGAGTGGATAGTTAGCCACTTTCTTGTCTGGTCTAATTATAAAACGTTTGGTATTCTTGCATGCCAACTGATGTGACCGTGTTTTCCTGAAAATTATGAGAGTTATATTTTGTGAGGATGTTTATTCTGGCTCGAGGTCATTATTTTCTTTACTAATTAAAACCATGATATTCTCATAGTATAATTTTCAAGAATTTTATTTTTTTTTTTAAATTTATTTATGTTGGTCATTTTTGCAAGACTTAATCGACACGTGTTTCGGAATTTGTCAAGATTCCATTGTCAAGACTATTTAGCAAAAATAGAAACGATATACTACAAAGTAGCAAACGAGTCTAATGACAAATCGTTTTTGCACAAACTAAAACATTAATACATATTCGACTCTATCCACAATGTGAATTAGAAAGACGAAGAAATTGTACTATGCTAGTAAGTAACAATTGTCAATAACCAACAAAAATATTTAAAACACGTGTCGATTAAGTCTTGCAAAAATGACCAACATAAATAAATTTAAAACAAAAAATAATTTTCTTGAAAATTATACTATGAGAATATCATGGTTTTAATTAGTAAAGAAAATAATGACCTCGAGCCAGAATAAACATCCTCACAAAATATAATATTTTAAAGGTCGAATAAAACAATTTTTATTTATTAATAAAAATTAATCAGAATTTGATTATGAGAGTTAATCCAACGCATCAGCCATATCAAGCCTATACCAATCTAAGGTTCCGGATTGTAAGGAATTGTAACGGAGCCAACATTTGCCAGAGTCGGCAATCTCGTTTCCCCATATTTCTCGGAACGCACAGAATACTGACCATATTCCCGCATTATACTTCATTGAGTCTGCGTCTTCATTCCTGGACAATTTAAGATGAATGAACTGGTGATTCAAGTGTTCTAATCACAGCCTGGCTGTCACTGCAGATACTGATTTTCCTATCCCTCCATCTGTTCCCACTTCTCCAGCTCGCCACGTCCAAAATAGCATATACTCAAGTCACAAATTCTGTAGCCATTTCCCCATAGTAATACAGCATTTTTTCGTGTCGTTTAAATACCAACCAGACCCAGAGCCATTTAGGTACTGGATCCATCCGTGTAGGAAGTATCCATGTAATTTTCGAGTAGATCGAGTATTTCTACTCGGAAATATTACACTAAACTTGCTACCAAACTCGATGGAAGAGCTTCTACTGTCTAAAGGAATAGAAAACTTCGGACAAAGTTCCAATAGCCTATTGAACAGACGACCATGTCCCACATTGTGCTCCCCATTTCATGTCCCACTTTTGCGCAGCCTGCCCAATGATTGCTTGATTTCTTCCCGAATATGTATTTCCATTCTCTGTTAGTATTTATTGGAATTTGAACTTCACAGGTTCTGCCAAAGTTCGATATAGTGATTTTCTATTCCAGTTCCGTCCGTACAGCAGCATTATAAACACGAGGAACAACTGCAAGAGTGCCGGAAAAATTCCATCAGGACCTGCGGATCTTTAGGGATTGAAGGAACGGTGCGACACGTCATCTTACATTGAAAGTATTGTTGAAAGTGGTCCCAACGGAGTTTTTCTCTTCTCGTTGCAACCTAGGAAATGGGTATTCAACAGAAGTCCAAGAACTTTTTGACTGCTTTCTGCAAAATATCCATCGGGCTTATTAAAATAACCTCCTTATTTCCCTCCAATATTTCACAGAAAATATAAAAATAACCTCTTTTTGCCATTCTGGGTTCCCTCTTCAACGCATTAACACTAATTGTAAGACGATAATTCTTCCAGTCTACCTTCATATTATATTTCTTTGCCTTATTGAAGAGTTTCCTACTTTGTGTTCTGAGAAGCTGGAGTTCCGGCATCCACCACCGTTAATGGATTTTCGGAGGCAAGCACTCTAAGCAGGATTTAAGATAAGCTTCTTTAACCCTTTAACGACCGCAGGCAAGTATATTTGCAAATGGCTTTTGGCGATTATTTTTCTTCAGGTAAATGATAGGGTAAATGTGTTAAAATAGGAATTGCAGAGTGGTGTTCGGGCAACAAAAGTTTAGTTTACTATAAGTCTCTAACTCGATTCGTTTATTCTCTATAAGCCCTCCAAGTTTATAAAATAATAATCTCTATTTTAGACACAAAAATATTTTTATTTGTTGAGCAAAATCAGGGACAAGAAGGGGGCTTAGAGGTCCAAAATCTTGTAGTGTAACTATTTTTGAGTTGAAAATCTTAATAATCATAACCAAAATGCTTTAATATGACCTCGAAATTTAACCCATTACGTTTTCTTGGGGTTTATAGAAGGGATACTTTTCTGTTTTTATAGATCAATGCTGTAAAGTATCCAGTAAAAGCATTCCTGAGATACCCTTCAGTCTAAAATTCTAAACGAGTCCATATTTGAAACCAAAGTTATTTATGTCGCTATCATGTTCCCTAATTCTGTTAAATAACGTAACGCCTGTTGATGTCAGTGCTATCACACAGTGTATGGTGAATGTATGGTTTCTGAAAACAAGATCTTCCCTTTACTGCCACTCGTCTTTGAATGTGATGCCCAAGCAGTTTAACATGCGACTAATATGGGTCCCAGGAAACAGAGACATTCCACAGAATTGCAAAGCCAATGAGCTTGCAAGACTGGGAATTACCTTACAGGTGCCAAGTGAATTGATATGTGTTGGTTTGCCTCTAGAAACTTGCAAGCAAAATCTACGTCTTTGGTCCGCGATGGAGACTAATCAGAGATGAGAAAACGGATAGACGTGTAAGACAACACGACAGATTTGGCTTGCTCTTTATCAGAAGCGCACAAGCATGCTGATATCGCTTCCAAGAGTAGAGATGTCGACGTTGGTTGCTGTAATTACCAGACGCTGTCTTTAAGGGAAGCAAGCAGATCGGTTAAATGTTCCGTTAAATGATTAATGCCGGAGTTTCATGAATTAGGAGGAGTTGGAAACTATAGAACTCTTCATCTGCGATTGCGCGGAACTTTCTAGTCAGAGACTTGCTTCACTGGGATCTAGGAAGCTGCACGATCTTTCAGATTTGTCGTATTTAAAAATTAAATATGGAAGGAGTTTCATAAGAAACTCAAATTGGTTTAACGACAACGACTAGCAGGGAAATCTATTACAGTTCCGTGGTATCACATTGGACTTTAGAGTCCATGTGTGCTAACGTAAAACGTCAGCAGCCAATCACAACCTAACCTATAGTGAGCGTTGGAATTCGGAAATTCCGAATTTTACTATTTGACATGTTTACATTGTGGAGGGTATCAATACTTTCGGCAAAGCCGAATTTAATTTTTTTTTAGTTTTTTTTAATTTTTGATTCAGCGAAGCCTATTCTAGCTTATTTTCTTGTGTTTTTTATATGCATTTCATTTCTATTTTTCCCTTAAACTTTAGTAAATCCATTTCTGTTCCCTAACATACCTTCCCTTAAAGCGCCTTTCTGTAGCTCCACAAACGAGAGTATCCTTCAAATAAATAAATATTTCATCAAGCACGTGTTTTATAAAAACAGATTTACATTTCCCAATAAAAAAAAAACTGCATTCGAAAACAGAAAAAAAAATTGTCGCCTTGAAACATTGTGACATTACTTTTGAAAATTATTTTACTTCTTTTTAATATTATTTTTTTTTCTGAAGAACCCTTACTTTTTCTCGCATTCAGATTACATACGTACACTTTTTTCCATGTCATCTTATAAATTGATGAAGCGTAAATATAAATGCATGTTTAACATGCTTTACAACATACAAAATAATTTTGTTCTGCTGTAAACATATTTCACTCGTATGAATATTTCAAAGGAAATTGAAGAAAAAGAAGAGAAAAAAAACTTTTAATAAAGTTCCTTGGCGTTAATTAGCCAAGCTGCAAATGCATTTAATTTTATAACACACAGACGCATTGTAACAGGGAGGGAATGGAGGAGGATGATCAAAAGGGGCCTTTTAAAGCAGAGAAAAAGTTAATATACCCGGCAGTGTTGCCACTTCATGTGTTATTACGCATTTCATGTGTAACTTCCGGCTGCATGTGTAGCTTATGTGTAACACTAGTTTACAAATTAATATAAATTTTGCGATCCAAGACTGTTTGCATTTATTTTTTATGTAAAATCTTACGCTTAATTCGAAAATCCACTCCAAATTTTTTAAATAGAACAGTTTTCGAGATATTGCCAAATTTTCAAATTTTCATCTTTTTAAAAAAGTGGTTTTACTAAAAGATAAAATGCATTATTTTATACATTTTGCTGGGAAATATTATATTTCTATTTAAAAAATTCAACAAAATATAAAATTTTTTTCATGATCTAATAAATCATTTTCTTCCCTAAACTATTTTTTAATTTAGTTTACATTTTAGTATTCCCTTTTTTTTTCTTCTTCTAAAAAATCGAATCTTATAATATCAATTTTAAATCAATTTCATTTACTCTGCTTCTAAACTTCATAATACAGTGGCAAGTCTATAATCCTTCAATCAAATATCTATTACAAAAACAATTTGTATGTATGCATGGCAAAGCATGCACAATCACGAGTCGAGTTATGTACCAAAAAAAAAACAACAACGTCCTAATTTGTAAGTTATAAAAAATCTAAAAATTTAAAACTTTATGCAGTGGCACATACACCAACAGCAATTTATCTAGCCGAAAAATAAGTGAAAATATTGCTACTATGCACTATGGGATAAAAGTTCTCAAAAAATATAAATGAAATAATGATGAAGCAATGTATAGAGTTCTGTGGGAGTTGTTGGTCTCTTATCAGACGGGTCCCAGGCGGTGGATAGGGAAATGCCGGTAAAAGGTAGTATCGAAATAAAATAGGTACCCCGAACCAAAACCAACAAACTTCAGCTAGCCTGGTGGCTTTATCTGGCAGCCCCAGATCCAGGATCGGATGCGGTAGACCAATCATCTGCCTATATTAAACCTTACTGGTTAATGAAACCTCAAAAATGAAAAAACAAATGGATCACTTGTCGACAACCTTTAGCATGAAATATGGATCACGAATAGGAACATGGAATGTACGCACGCTGTTACAAACCTCTAAATTGTCACAGTTGTGTATGGAATTTAAAAAATATAATCTGTTGGTGCTTGGTATTGCCGAAATGAGATGGCTTGACTCTGGCGAAATGAAGACGAATGAGGGTATCAAACTATTGTTTTCGGGAAAGCCCAAACACCAAAATGGGGTGGGTTTTTTGCTCTCTAAGGAGGCACAGGAAGCACTTATTGAATGGAAGCCACATTCCAATCGAATCATCTCCATCAGATTACGATCGCGTGTAAGGAAAATATCGATCATTCAATGTTACGCACTAACTGAAGTATCAGACCCTGTTGTAAAAGAAGAATTTTATAGCAGTCTTACAAGTGTTTTATCCACAATACATCGTGGGGATATCTTAATCCTCATGGGTGATTTTAACGCACAACTTGGGTGTGATAATACTGGTTACGAGCGTGTAATGGGGAGTCATGGTTGTGGAAGTATGAACGAAAATGGAGAGCTATTCACAGAATTATGTGAAAATAACAACTTGGAAATAGGGGGGACACTATTTCCTCATAAGAATGTACACAAAGTGACATGGGTCTGCCCTGATCATAGAACCGAGAATCAAATAGATCACATAGCCATTAGTAAGACCTGGCGCGGATCTCTGCTGGATGTTCGCAATAAACGTGGGGCAGATATATCTAGTGATCACCATCTAGTTATTGCGAAGATTCGACTAAAAGTGTCAGCCATAAAGAAAGACAAAAATTGCAACATACAGAAGAGATTCGATGTGAGAAAACGACAACGGCCTTCGATATGCAGACAGTTCTCTGAGGCACTGCAAAATTCTGCCGAAATCCTACGAGAATCTAACAACACAGGGTGGGATGCAGCTAGAGACTTATTTTTAACAACTGCGGAACGCAATATCGGCTTCACTGTTACCAAAAGAAAGGAATGGGTCTCTGACTTTACCTGGAATCTGATTCAGTGTAGAAAAGAAATCAAGGGTGAGGTAAATATGGCGAAAACCAGATCAAGCAAGGCAGAACTGCAGTCGAAATACTCTGAGATGGATCAGAAGGTCAAGAAAAGTGCCCGGAACAAGAGGCGTTGGTTCAACCAATTAGCTCTTAATGCACAAGCGGCTGCTGACACAAATCGTACTAGGGACCTGTATAAAATCGTAAAACAGATGACAAACAAAACCCTCAACGTCACAAAACCTTTGAAAAATGATCAAGGCATCCTTACCTCTTCAAAACAAGAACAACTTGCAATTTGGGAAAAGCATTACGCTAATATGCTTGCAATCCCCCCAACACCAGTGTCGAAAATTTGTAAATGTCAGCAACATGTAGAAAGACACGACATTCCCACCTACTCCCCAAATTTGGAGGAAATTATAATGGCCATTAAAGCCCTCAAAAATCACAAAGCACCTGGTCCAGATAACATCCCATCAGAATTATTAAAGGCAGACCCAAGCACAAGCGCCAAAATTTTACACCCCATCATCGATAGGTTTTGGCTATCAGAATCACTACCAGAAGATACTAAAGAGGGTACTATAATTAAGCTTCCCAAAAAAGGGGATTTGACCAATTGTAAAAACTGGCGTGGTATAACTTTACTTTGTATAATTAACAAAATTTGCGCCCACATAATTAGTAAACGACTAGTTTATGCTCTTGACCCCCATTTAAGAAGAGAACAAGCCGGTTTTCGCCCCCAGCGTTCTTGTATAGATCACGTAAATACAGTCCGCGTAATAGTTGAGCAATCTGTGGAATGGCGTTCTCCTCTCTATCTTACATTTATTGATTTTGAAAAAGCGTTTGATAAATTACAACACCAGGCTGTATGGAACGCGTTAGAATGTAAGGGAGTGCCTTACATAATTATAAATTTAGTCAAGGCGATGTACCATGGTGCAAGCTGTCGCATTAAATGTGACCAAAACTTGAGCAATAAGATCTCCGTAATGACTGGTGTCAGGCAAGGGTGTGTACTCTCACCTCTTCTGTTCAACATGGTATTAGACAACATATTAAACAACGCGACACCAAGAAACACCGGCATCACATGGGGTCTCCATGGAAGATTAGATGATTTAGATTATGCTGACGACATTTGTCTTTTTGCCCATAGAAGCTCACATATGTCATTTAAACTCCAGGAATTGTGCAATGTCGCAGCCGAATGTGGGTTAAAGATTAACGTTAATAAAACGAAGCGTAGCTTTAGAATCCGTTTCCTCCTTCATGTAACTTGGAAGTATTATCTCCAGCAGTGGTGGTTCTAGTGAAGATATAAAGGCACGTATAAATAAGGCTGCCTTCGGTGTTCTCTCTTCGGTTTGACATTCTACATCCATATCCAGAGACACAAAATAAAAATCTTCAATGCCAACGTAAAGCCTGTCCTTCTGTACGCATGTGAGACATGGAATCCATCTCACCGCGAATTGCAAACAATGCACGCATTTGTAAATCGTTGTCTCCGTAAAATTCTTCGTATATTCTGGCCTAATAAAATAAAGCGTCGTAAATGTTCCTGGTTGGGACACACCCTACGAAAATCAACAGATGATATTACAAGGCAAGGTATAGAGTGGACAAGGCAGTCGAAGGAGGGCCGACCATCCAAAACATGGCGCAGATTAGTGGAGTTGGAAGCTGCGGATGTTGGTGTAACATGGAGTGAAATTAAATGCATCGCTATCGACAAACCCAGATGGAAAACTTTTGTTGAGGCCCTATGCTCCTAAAAGGAACAACGGGACTATATATATATAATGTATAGAGTAAAAACAAATTTATTTAAAAATTTTGACGAAGGTTTTAAGGTTAAAGTTTTCATTTTATTCAAAAAATCATAAATTTTCATGAACTCTTGTCCCATTGTTCCTTACCATGATAAAGATAAATCATTTATAAAAAAATAAAAAAAAGAAGTAATGCACATACAATCATATCATATAAATACATATTCAATGAACAAATATAGATACAAATTTTTTGTGGAAATAAAAAACGAATACATACATATACCATTTACTAGTAAGTATGTAAGATGATGATAAAAGGAAAGACGAGCGCAGCATCATTGGATACTAGTGTGGATAGATAGAAATGAAATAAAAAAAAAATCAGCCCAAAGAACAGGCAACAAACTGAATACTATGTGAAACGTGACATGAATTGTTCTTAAGTGATTTTTAATAGTTCACGTGCGCTATGATACGAAAAAAACATACAAAATATATATATTTTTTTTGACAAAATACCGCCGGAACTTAACATACATTCACACACACACAAATTCATATTAATTCAACACTGGCAAAGAAGAGATAGCGTAAATAAAGACTAAAGGAATAAAGCATACACAAAATATGTATGGAAAGTAAAGCCTAAAGTGTACAAAGTATAATGCATAATAATCTATGAAACAGGAGGAGAGTGGGGAGTGCTGCTACGACGACAAACTAAAGGTGAACAAACATTTGTGGGTTTGATAAAAAAAAAAATAAAGATTAAAGTATGAATATTTTTGGAAAATATTTCTTTAAAAGGAAAATCTTTAAAACAAACAGATTTATATTCTTGAGTGAATATGATATTGTTTCTGAAGGATAAAGTTTTTTAAAACAAACACATTTAAAAGTTCTTTTGAAAGTCAAAAACAAAAATACTCATAATTATTAAGATTCTCTGCCAAGAGCTTCTGCATAAACGTGAAGGAGGAGAAGGGTATCGAAAACTTAATTTTTGGAATACATGAAGTCTCATGATCTCTCCGATCTTTTAAAGGTCAAAATATCGCATCAACATAAAATGACAAAGGGAGTATACCTCCCATGCTGTCGTTGGAGTGCTTTCTAGGGGGCGTGCGACAAAAATTAAATTTTCATTCCCTTGGTCAAAGACCAATACGATGTTTTTTTTTTCTGGCCGCAAAATAATTCACATATAATTTTTAACATGATAATGTTTTAAGGCTGGTGTCTAATTTTGCAGGACGCCACCTCAGTTTGACTATATAAGCTAACAATAAACGAAAAAGGAAACAAGAATTTTTCACCAGCTGGTGAATAAAAAGTAACATAATTATTTTTCAGCAAAATTTTTTTTTTTTTTTCATAAAATTTTTTATTTTTTCATCAAATTTTTTTTTTTCCTCAATTTTTTTTCCATTAATTTTTTTTTTCCATAATTTTTTTTTTTTTTTCATCAAATTTTTTTTTTTCATAATTTTTTTTTATCAATTTTTTTTTTCATCAATTTTGTTTTCAACAAATTTTTTTTTCATTAATTTTTTTTTCATAAATTTTTTTTTTTCATCAAAAATTTTTTTTTCATCAATTTTTTTGTGTTTGCATCAAATTTTTTTTTTTCATAATTTTTTTTTCATCAAAATTTTTTTTCCATCAAAATTTTATTTTCTTCAATTTTTTTTCATAAATTTTTTACATCAATTTTTTTTCATCAAATTTTTTATTATCATTTTTTTCTCACCAAAAAATTTTTTTTTTCATATTTTTTTTCATCAATTTTTTTTTACTCAAAAAATTTTTCTTTTCCTTCAAAAAATTCATCAAACCTTTTTTTCATCAAAATTTTTTTTTACCAAAAATTTTGGGTTCATTAAATTTTTTTAACATAATTCCTCGACTTATATTTTAATTCGTTTTGCATGGAATAGCAAAGTAATATAACATTATTTTTTCTAAAATAACTGTGCTTTGGCAAGTACACCCAAATCTTCCTCAAAACATTATCAAGATTTAATGTTTTGGGCAAGAGTACAAAATTCGCAGGCATTTTTATACCTAGTAGGTACCAGTTATACAAGGAGAAACTCCACTCTGGAAGCATGATTAGAAAAAAATAGTTTCGTGCGTGAGCGTGCGTGAGTATTTTTTTTTTTTGTTTGTGAGTTTCCGTGATTTTTTAGGCTGTCTGAAACAGAAAACAAGTACGAAAATCGTCATCACATTGAATTCAGAAGATAATTAATACAAAGTTGTGATCTAAATAAACGTTTACGATTGGTTTTAGGAAATTTAATAATTTTTCTACAAAAGATCGGAAAAAAAAATAAAAATGCACTTATTTTAATTTCGAGAGTTTTCGATAGCGTGATTATTTCGTGAATGTCGGGTTACATTTTTACCAAATTTCAATTTTTTTCTTTTGAATGTAGAGTAGAAAAAATAAAGGGATACGTATTTTGTTTTAGGGGGTGAAAATGAGGGTGAAGAAATGCTAATTTTTCAGTTTATCTTCTCTATTATGCAAGTACAATGTGCACTCAAAAAAAAAAACCTTGTAAAGTTACCAAAAAATCTCGTGATTTTACGATGCTATTCTCGTAAAATTGGAGGTAGATAAAATTCTCGTAAAATTAAGAGAATTTCCCCGTAATTTTGAATGCGCCAAAAATTGGTAAAATATCCAATTTTATTGGTAAAAAAATTGTTTCAAACCGGAAAAATAAAAAAAATGGTAAACTTACAAGAAAAAAATGTTTAAAAAAATGGTAAATTTACAAAAAAAAAAAATTTATTTGATTCTTTCTGTAAGTACAGATCGAGCACGGGCTCTAATTATATTTGTTATAAGGGTTCAAGTTGAAAAAATGCAGAAGAAAAATTGAATTTCTAAAAATTATAGACATTTCTGGTATTTCCTATACCGGTTTCAAACACCCCAGTTAGTATCATCATCAGTAGGATGATAATGATTTAGCTCCATTGCCATGTGTTCCTACTTTTTAGTCCATATTTTTCCTAAAAATAAGGACCAATGTGAACTAGAAAGTGGGAAAAAATTTCCCATTTTATAGTTAAAAAAACATTTCTGATGCGGACATTTTTCCTAAAAATTAGTTAATTTCATATTTTTTATTGGTTTATTTATAGAATAGCATGTGAATACACACAGAATTCTCATTATGTACATTTTTTATTCTAAATATAAAAAAACGTTTGTTTCTTATGGTCAAGTAATAAATTTCATTAGTTTTTAAAGTTAATATACAACAAAGACTTTGTCTTTAACGTTTGTTCCCAGACTATGGGAAAACACGCCAAAGCCAAGGCCTTTGCTGTGATTAAAATATTATTTTTTTCCCTAACACATACGTGTGTAAAAAAAAATGTAAACATTAAATTTATTACTTGTTATATAAGACCAAACTCACTTTTTCATATACTACAAATAATAAACAAAATGTGAATTACAAGCAAGCATGAAAAAAAAAAATAAATCAACAAAACAATTTCAAGTTATGAAAAATTTACTAAACTTGTGGAAAAAACTTCCTCAAATTAAAGAAGATAAATATGATGAACTAATTGATAGGAAATTACGTCCTAAAACTGAATTTTTTTAACTAAATTTTGATTTTTTTTTCCAAAGTTTAAGTTAATGAATTTTTTTGAGTGTAATGAAAACTGTTTTTTATATATGTGAATATTTATAGTTTCTACAGAATAAATTTTGACAGTTTCCAACACTACAATTCCATTTCTAGCAATCTCAACCTCACTTCATACTTTCTTTCAACTTTTTTGTCTCTTACATTATTTCGCAAGAGTTACCAACATGATCTGGAATTGCAGACACAAATGAAGGAATTTGCATTTTCTGTTTCGGAGACGTGCCTAATGGCGACATATTTTGTCAGTAATTTTATTTGATTTTTTCTGTAAGTACATATCGAGCACGGGCTCTAATTATATATATTCACATATATAAAAAACAGTTTGCATTAACAAGACAAACCGACATTTAAAATTTTTAGGAAATACCAGAAATGTCTATAATTTTTAGAAATTCAATTTTTCTTCTGCATTTTTCAACTTGAACCCTTATAAAAAATTTTTGGTTAAACAAATTTATTTTTGTTATTTTTGTAAAATAACTGTTTTTTTTTTTTTTTTTGAAAATAACTAGAATCCTCGTAATAAATTTTTCAAAATTTTGTCAACTTTTTTTTTTAAATATTTTTCAATAAAAAAAAATTGTCCGGGACTTGGAAAATTAAAGAAAAAAAAAACTGTTTTTTTTTTTAACAACATAAGTCCTCGTACGACATAATTTTTGTAAAATAACAGTTTTTTTTTGTAAATCAACTAGAATCCTCGTAATAAGAACTTTTTTGTAAAATTACAGTTTTTTTTGGTAAAATAATCTTTCAAAATGGTAGAACACAATTACGAAAATATATTTGTAAAATTACCAATAAAACTGTAGTTCTGGTTTGAGCAAAGTACTAGATTTTTTGTTAAAAAACAAGGAAAATTGTTAAATATTGGTAGAACGGGATTACAAGGCGTTTTACCAGGCGTTTTACCAGTTTTTTTTTTGAGTGTAAGACATCCTTAAATAATGCTACAAATATGGGATATACATTACATGGTAATGTGTTACATAATCACCACCCATTACCAAAGTCTTGCTGGGTTGTAAAATGACAAGAAAAGCTTGTTACTTTTTTGCTACCTCCTATTTGACGAGAATTCCTAATAATTTTACAAACTTTTTACCAATAATTTTTGTAATTTTACAAGCTTTTTACCAATAAAATTGTAAATTTATAACTTTTTTTGACGCGATTGCCTTTTTTACGAGAATTCTAATTAAAAATTACGAGCTTTTTTGTAATTTTACAAGCTTTTTTAACCATCGTAAATTTAAATTCTAGATCGGAGGGTGACACCAGGGAGTTTTTCCTTGTTAGATTCCTAAAAAGTCGGCCTACAGGATTCTCTTTGCATTAGCTCTGTCAATTCTATAAAACCCCATGATCTTTTTTTTTTGTTATTTTCCTACAAAATCTCAAAAATTTCAATTAACTGATGAGATCACGTTTAACAATTGTCATTTTGTGACTATAATCACAATTACACTTTTATGATGACGCTTACGGTTACAATTACATACTTTATATACCATTAACATCTTTTTGACTTACAAAAAAATATAATAGCAACACAATTTGCAAATTGGCAACATACTTACATTTGCAACAATTTTATGAACCTCCCCTCATTCCACTTAATGCCATAAAAAAAGAGATGAAGTAAACATAAAAAAAAATAAACATAATTTACATGAAACATCAAAATAAAAAAATTGGGATAAAGAAACCGACTTTGTGGAACTGTATAAGGATTTTTGGAAGAGGTCTTAATAAAAAAAGTGTTATTTAGAGGTTGTTTTAGTTTTCCAAGAAGAAATCATCCTATTAGACATATTCGTGACAAATTTAGGGGTCTAGATTTTTTGTCTAACGTATATCGCTAGAATGTCTTGGAATCGATCCAGGTCCTAGACCGATATTTCGTTAAGTTACTAACTCAGAAAAAAAATTATTGTAAGCTCATTTTCAATTATATCGTTGTTGTATTAACAAATAGTTTAATTGTATTGACAAATTGTGTTGTTGAATAAAATACCAATTATTTTCTTTGACAATAAAATTAAATTGTTTGTTGTTGTATTAACAAACAATTATTTGTATTAATAAATTGTGTTGTTGAAAAAAACTCAATTATTATTTTTTGTATATACAATTAATGTCTTGGACTCGATCGAGGTCCTAGACCGATATTTGGTTTTGTTACTAACACCAAAAAAATGTATTGTTAGATCTTTTAAATCGTTGTTGTATTAACAAACAATTTAATTGTATTGACAAATTGTGTTGTTGATAAAATATCAATTATTTTTTTTGTCAATTAAAAGAAATTTTTTGTTGTGGTATTAACAAACAATTATCTGTAATGATAAATTGTGTTGTTGAATTAAACTCAATTATTTTTTTTGTCTATACAATTAAATTGCTTGTTAATACAGCAACAATTTAATTGAAAATATTTTTTTTTTTCTTTGAACGACATGACAAATTAAAAAAAAATTAAAAATTTGACATCCTGTAGCCAAATTTTTGTATTTTCCTTAAAACTAAGAAAATGTGTAACTAAAGTTACAAACACCATTTCAAATCTAAAACATCCTGTAGCGTACCGAATAAAAAAAAGGAAAATTGTTTTTGTATCATAAAAATAAAATAAAGTAAAAATGATAGTAGTAGAGGTTTATTTTTTCACATCTCGTTTTTTTATGGGAGTTTTTAAAACTCCAAACACGTAAATCTAACTACCAGTAGCTGGGAAAAAAACAAACAAATAATAGCGTTTGCTATTAGTTGTGTTCCATAGTGGGGATCACAAAGCTGGAGTAGGAATAGAAATCACGAGTAGCAACAGTTTTACATATGTATGTACGTACAAGTAGAAGAAGAGAAAGTAAAATAAAAGTTTATGTTATAAAAAATTCATTTTCCTATAAAAACAATGACAATGGATTGAGAAAGTCAAGCATTGTTTTCCGTTGTTCGCTATGTATTTTTTCTTTGAGGAAAGGGAAAAGACAATAAACATTTATAGAATTCATATACTCTAAACATAGTAAATGTTTGTATAAAATAAGTTAATGTGTCAGGTGGCGCGTGTCCATTACACGCATTGCGGGCTTCCGTTTTTTAAAGTTATGTTTATGTTGGTTTTGTAGAAAGTGATGGGAAAAGAGGATGGGGGAAAATAAAATACAGGATATAGAAAATTATCTGAAAATTTACCAATGGTTTTACATTGACTTTTCTTAAAATTAATAAAATAAACTCCGAAAAAATTTATATAAAAAATAATTTTTGGAAATTTATAGAGGTGATCTCCAATTTTTGCTATTTTTGTGTAAGCAACTCTAGTTAAGTAATAAAATGCAATTAGAGTGTTTAAAAAAAAAAAACTATTCATAATGGATTTTTTCTCTATGGAAAAAATCGCAATTAAATTTTTTTTCCCCCTTATCTATTTTGCCCATCCCCGAATTTAACTAGCCTATGATCATAAGACATATTCATGCCAAACTTCAGGAGTCGAGCTCATTTACTTTGGACTATATCTACAGACGAAAGGACAAACGGATGAACATCGCTGGAATGTCTTAGAATCGATCACTGATCAATAATATACATATGTATATGGGGCATTCCAAGCCAAATCACTCACTTTTAGACCCGACCCCTTTCGATTTATTTTATTTTTGGATATGTTTTAGTACTTACTTATTAAATGCAACTTGGACACCAAATTTCAGCCTTTTATTTTAAGATGGTGTTGAGTACTATATTTTTCAAAATGACGATTTTCAAAAAAATTAAAAAAAAGAAATTTTTAAATAATTTTGACCAGTTAAAAATATAGATATCTTAAAAAAATTTGGACAACGTTTTGTTGGTATTTAAATGTAGTTTTAGACAACAATATTAAAATAATTATTCGAAGTTATTATCACTTATTTTTTAACGTTTAAAAATTAAAATCGACTTTTTGAAAAAGTCTGAAACCTTAGATTTTTTTTTTAAAAACGCTTAAAAGTTCTACTTTTAATTACGCAACTTTTAAGCCATAATTCGAGATGTGATTGCAATTTGTTCTTTTTTTAAATTTTTAAAATTGCACCTTTTATTTTTTGGCTCTGATTTATTTTATATGGTGCTTCAAAAAAATTAAATTGGTAGATACTGACCCTAACTTACCCTAGATACATTCATTTCGAGTTAAAAAAACGCCTCACAAAAATTAAGAACGATCGGACATGGGTAAGGTGTTCCGCAGGGGCCTTGAACTTTAGAAAACGGATTACAAGGAAAAATATGATTTTTTTTTTCTGTTTTCTCATTTTTTTTTTGGTATTTTAAGTTAAGTTTAAATTCAAGTGGTTACAGAATTATAATATGGAGTAAAATGCCTCTCTAATAAGGTACGAAAAACTAAAATCGGTTGAAAATCAGCCAAGGTTTTACAACTTTCCCAGGCATCTAACGTTTGGGAGACCACTTGATTAAGCAATACAATCCGATTTTTGAAATTCATTGAAATTTTCGACTGTAATAACATTTTTTTATTCTTCAAGTTCAAATGTATTCAGATGACAAGTATTTTTCATACTGTGTTTTGCTAACATGTTTTAAATTAATTAATTTTTAAATGCCTGCATTTTCAAAACCGTTTTGAAATCTCTATTTAAAATTTTTTTTTTTTTTTTGTTTAAAAATTTGGAAAAACCAAAAAAATATTAAACTGAAACATGAATAATGAAAAAATGTTATTACAGTAGAAAATTTCAAAAAATTTTAAAAAAAGGGACTCGTAATCTTTAATCAAGTGGTATGACATACGCTAGATGCCTGAGGAAGTTGTAATAACTTGACTGATTTTTTACCGATTTTAGTTTTTAGCACCTTATTAGAAAGCCATTTTACTCCACATCATAATTCGGCAATCACGTGAATTAAAACTTAACTTAAAATACCAAAAAAAATGCGAAAGCAGAAAAAATTCATATTTTTTCTTGTAATCCGTTTTTTAAACTTTCTTGGTTTAAATGGTCCTTGAGACCATGCTAAACGCCTTACCCATTTCCGATCGTCTTAAATTTTTGTGAAACGTTGTTTTACCTTGAAATGAATATATCTGGGCTAAGTTAGGGTCAATATCTACAAGTTTATTTTTTTGGAGCACCATATAACACAAATCAGAGACAAAAAATTAAAAAAATTTACAAAAAAATCGAAGGTTTCGGACTTTTTCAAAAAGTCGATTTTAATTTTTAAATGTCAAAAAATAAGTGATAATTACCTCGAATAATTTTTTCATATTTTTTTTCTAAAACTACTTTTAAATACCAATAAAACATTGTCCAACTTTTTTTAAAATATCTATATTTTTTAATGGTCAAAATTAATTAAAAATTTCATTTTTTTAATTTTTTGGGGAAAATCGCCATTTTGAATAATTGATTACTCAATACCATCTTGAAATAAAAGGCTGAAAATGGGTGTCCAAGTTGCATTTAATAAGTACTAAAACATATTCAAAAATAAAATAAATCGATAGGGGTTGGGTCTAAAAGTGAGTGATTTGGCTTGGAATGCCCCATATGAGGCATTCCACACCAAATGTCCCGCTACAGAAAAACATGTGTCCCGTAAATTTCTGAATAGGTTGTTTGGATAGCCCTATATGGAACTAAGAAAATTGCGTTTTTGGTTTTTCTAATTTTCAAAAACTGGGCTTAGAAGGCGTGGTCAAATATTGGAAAAATGGTGAAATTTGTGGCGAGTTGCCTTGATTAAATATTTATCACATTAAAACGGAATGCACCACAATCTCAAAAATTTACATTCTTATATAGTTTTGTATGGGCTATCGATTATTTTTTTTTTTTTGAAAATTTTCAGAACCCGTTCTGAAATTTTCAATTTTTTAAAAATGTCAATTTATTAAAAACATGCCACTTTTTTCTTCTTTTTAATTTTTTTTTTTTTAAGTTTAGATGTTTGCCCATCCACACAGAAAAATTCAGAAACACGTTCATCGTCTTTTTCGAGAAAATCGCATTTGAACTTTAAATTTCATAACAATTTTGTAATTTGCTTTGATTTTCTAGATTTAACGTTGCGAATGAGTAATATTAATTGCATAAATATTACTCATTTGCAACGTTAAATCAAAGTTAAAAGTTTAAATGCGATTTTCTCGAAAAAAACGAAGAACGTGTTTCTGAATTTTTTTGTGTGGATGGACAAACATCTAAACTTTTAAAAAAAAATTTAAAAAAGAAAAAAAAAAGTGTCATGTTTTTTAATAAATTGACATTTTTAAAAAATGGAAAATTTCAGAACGGGTTCTGAAAATTTTCGAAAAAAACAATTTGTAATCGATAGCCCATACAAAACTATATAAGAATGTAAATTTTTGAGATTGCTTTGCATTCCGTTTTAATGTGATAAATAATGTGAGTTTTTATATTTCTAGAATCTGAGACTTTTTCTATATATAGGCATTCCACACCAAATGTTGTATGGATGAAAATTTAATTTTTTTAATTTTTTGGGGAAAATCGCCATTTTGAAAAATTGATTACTCAATACCATCTTGAAATAAAAGGCTGAAAATGGGTGTCCAAGTTGTATTTAATAAGTACTAAAACATATCCAAAAATAAAATAAATCGAAAGGGGTTGGGTCTAAAAGTGAGTGATTTGGTTTGGAATGCCCCATATGAGGCATTCCACACCAAATGTCCCGCTACAGAAAAACATGTGTCCCGTAAATTTCTGAATAGGTTGTTTGGATAGCCCTATACACGGTGAGCCTCAGCGATGTTCAGGTTGAACTTTAGTGTCGACGAAAAGTGTAAATGCAGTTCGATTTCTACATGATTAGTTGTCACAAAACTGTTTTCAGCGAAATCGTAGCTGATCGCATTCGCGAGATATCGCGAAATTAGTGATTTTATATTTTAAAAAATTTTGATATTGAAGTTTTTTAAATATTTTCAAAAACTGAGTATACAGTTTTCATTGTACTTATTTTAAGGTCACAAAACAGTAAACATCGAAATCCGGGGGGGGTGAAATAAAGCCATAGGCAATAAGGCCATATGGCCTTATTTCCCAAAGAGTTGAGAAATAAGGCCATATGGCGTTATTACCAACCACTGTTGGAAATAAAGCCATATATGGCTTTGTTACTCATTTCAATATTTTTTAAAAATGTTCATCACTATTTTGCGGAAAGTGTGGAAATATATTTCCACGTAAATCCTGCTACCCAAAAAAAATTATTTAGCGAAGCCGCTTAATTAATTTAAGGAGTTTGAAATGGCATACGGACATAGCGCCCAAGGTCTTATCGCCCAAAACCGTAAATGTCATATCGCCCAAGCTGCGACATGTAGCCCAAAATGATAGTACTAAAAATGTTATTTCTCCCAATACCAAATTTTAAAAAAATTCAAAATATTTTTTTTTGACGAAATATCGAAATTACGACTTCTATGATTTGGTTTTTTGTAATAAAGGTTTTCTGCGTAGCCGGCCTTCGGCCGGGCTTAGGGATTACATACTCCATGCATTAAACCCACCCTCTCTGCAAACCGAAGCTATTTGGGTTATCAGGCCTTTTTGAGGCATAACAAATTTGATAGCGCAAAGGCCTGCTAACCTAGAAAACTTTACTTTGCGGAGAGGGTGGGTTTAATGCAGGGATTTTGTAATCCCTAAGCCCGGCCGAAGGCCGGCTACACAGAAAAACTTTTTTTGGTAAACAATCTTTAAATTAAAAACCGTGCCAATAAAAAATTGGTGCCTCTAGACCTCTCTAAGTTCCGAGGTTCCTGGTATATGTGGTTTTTAATTTAAAGATAGTCAAAAAAAAAAAAATGTTTTCTGCGTAGCCGGCCTTCGGCCGGGTTTATGAATTACAAACTAAATAAATTAATTTAGCGGTTTCGCTAAATAATTTTTTTTTTGGGTAGCAGTATTTACGGGAAAATATATTTCCACATTTTCAACTGATATGGCTTTATTTCCACTTTGGTTGCAAAATCAATATGACTTTATTGCTCAATCGTGTTGGTAATAAAGCCATATGGCCTTATTTCCCATTGAATTGAGAAATAAGGCCATATGGCCTTATTGCCTATGGCTTTATTTCACCCCCCCCCGAAATCCTATCTTCTTTAGTTCGCGAGAAATCGCGAAATAACTTTTTTGTCAATTTTTGTTTTTCAACTTTTTCTAGGTTTTTTTCAAATGTTGTGGAAAGCTGATATGCACTTTAATGTGTACGTGATCGAAGGTCATAAGGGTGTTGACATCAAAGTTGTAGGTGCACACTGTCGCAAGATATCGCGGAATTATTTATATATTTTTTATTTTTTTTTATTTTTCAATTTTGCATGTTCTTTTGAAATGGTGTAAAAACGTGGTATGCATTTTTATTTGTACATGATAAAAAGACATTAAACTGCTAACACAAAAGTCCTATGTGGTCAATTCTTTAAGGAATCGCAAAGTTAATATTAAATCTATTATTTATAAATCTATTAAGAATTCCTTTAGCCTGTTCATTGATTTATTTCAAATATCTAAAAAAAATGGTATTCTGTTTAAATTGTAAACATGGCAAGTTCACAAAACTGAAAACATGGAAAAATTTTTCGCGATTTTTCGCGAAAATTTGCGTCAATATATAGATTTCAGCAGTTTTACCACCTTCAGTTACGGGCAATTTAATCTGCATACCATATACTTGTCGTTACATAATTTTTTTTTTTTTGATACCAAAGAAAAAAAAGTAATTTATTATAAAAGCTCGTACAGTAATTTTGCGATTTCTCGGGAAATTGATCGTCTATAATTTTTATGCTTGCAGTTTTGTCACCTCTAATAACCTCGAATTCAAACTGCATACCACATTTTTGTCGTTAATTGAAGTATATGTTTTTACAGACCACAAATAACACAAATTAATGAATAAATAGTAGATAAGCGAGTTTTTCTGCGATATCTCGAAGAATTAAGCAGCTAGAATTTAAATGTTAACAGCCTTATGACCTTTGATCAATAGCAAGTCAAACTGCATTTCGTGTTTTTCAACAATGTTAAAGAAACTTCTTTTATTAATCAAAACAAGAAATACCCCCAAAAAGCTGTTTTTCGCTATTTCTCGCGAAAGTGAGCAGCTATAATTTTTTTGGGGGCAGTTTTAATTTCTTCCAGCATGTTCAAATCAAACTGCTTACCACTTTTTTTTATCATTTCTAAAGAACCGGGTTTAAAATATAATAAAAAAAAAAAATATATATATATAATTACGCGATATCTCGCGAAATTTAGCACCTACAATTTTGATGTCAACAGCTGTGTGACCTTTGATCAACCACAAGTAAAACTGCATACCATGTTTTTATGAAATTTTAAAAAATCATATATGAAGATAAAAACAAAAATAACAAGTAAAAAAGTTAAATTCGGCCTTACCGAATGTAGTGATACCCTCCACAATTTCAAAAAGATTATTGCAAAAAACTTTATTTAAAAGGAAATTACTTTTCAAAAAAAAAAAAAAAAAATTAAAAAAAATTTCCGCGAAAAAAAATTTTGGTAAAAAAAAAATCCGCGATTTTTTTTTTGTCAAAAAATATGTTCGTACTTGTTTAAATACCATTTGGTGTTCAATTATGTTCACATATGTCAACCAGAATCCGAATTAAAGCATTTTGTATTTTTAGGTTATGTTGAATGTACTGAAATTTTTGAGGTGTCCTTACATTTTCGTTCATAACTTTTGAACCGCTGAACCGATATCGCTCAAATGCAATACCAAACTTCTCGGGAGAACTTCCAATAAATATGTTAAGTTTCAGTCATCTCTGTGCAATATTTTGTCCGCGACAGCATTTTCCACAGACAGACAGACAGACGGACAGACGGACAGACGGACAGACGGACATCGCTAGAATGTCTTAGAATCGATCGGGCATCATGAATATATATACTTTATGGGGTCCCAGACCGATATTTCGATGAGTTACAAACGGAATGACAAACTTATATATACCCTCTATCACTAGAGTGGAGGGTATAAAAACAGCAAAAAAGTAATTTCGCGATTTCTCGCGAAATTGAGAAGATATGATTTCGCTGTTAACTGTGTTGTGACATGTAAATAAATACAATTAAAACTGCATACCCAGTTTTTGAAGATATTTAAAAAACTTCATTGTCAAAATTTTAGAAAATACAAAAACACTAATTTCGCGATATCTCGCGAATGCGATCAGCTACGATTTCGCTGTTAACAGTTTTGTGACATTTATTCATATAGAAATTGAACTGCGCTTACACTTTTCGTCGACACTAAAGTTCAACCTGAACATCGCTGAGGCTCACCGTGTATATGGAACTAAGAAAATTGCGTTTTTGGTTTTTCTAATTTTCAAAAACTGGGCTTAGAAGGCGTGGTCAAATATTGGAAAAATGGTGAAATTTGTGGCGAGTTGCCTTGATTAAATATTTATCACATTAAAACGGAATGCACCACAATCTCAAAAATTTACATTCTTATATAGTTTTGTATGGGCTATCGATTAATTTTTTTTTTTTTGAAAATTTTCAGAACCCGTTCTGAAATTTTCCATTTTTTAAAAATGTCAATTTATTAAAAAAGCATGCCACTTTTTTTCTTCTTTTTAAATTTTTTTTTTAAGTTTAGATGTTTGCCCATCCACACAAAAAAATTCAGAAACACGTTCATCGTCTTTTTCGAGAAAATCGCATTTGAACTTTAAATTTCATAACAATTTTGTAATTTGCTTTGATTTTCTAGATTTAACGTTGCGAATGAGTAATATTAATTGCATAAATATTACTCATTCGCAACGTTAAATCAAAGAAATACAAGCAGATTACAAATTTGTTATGAAATTAAAAGTTTAAATGCGATTTTCTCGAAAAAAAACGAAGAACGCGTTTCTGATTTTTTTTGTGCGGATGGACAAACATCTAAATTTTAAAAAAAAAGAACGGGTTCTTGAAATTTTTTGAAAAAAACAATTTGTAATCGATAGCCCATACAAAACTATATAAGAATGTAAATTTTTGAGATTGCTTTGCATTCCGTTTTAATGTGATAAATATTTAATCAAGGCAACTCGCCACAAATTTGACCATTTTTCCAATATTTGACCACGCCTCCTATGCCCAGTTTTTGAAAAATTGAAAAACCAAAAACGCAATTTTCTAAGGTCCATATAGGGCTATCCATACAACCTATTCTGAAGTTTACGGTACACGTGTTTTTTTTCGCTGGACATTTGGTGTGGAATGCCTCATATATATACTTTTTTAAATTAATTTTATTATCCCCATAGTTTTACCTACACACTCACAAATTTTTATAAAAATCGGAGACCATCGAAAAATTACTCGTTGATGTTAAATGTTTTTGCTCTATTAATTTATGAAAATATGCAGAATAGGATACATTATAGACACAAGATTATTCGAGAATTTTTTTTTCTGCGGATTTTTTTTTCGCGTAAAATTTTTTTTTGCGAAAAAAAGAATGCATTTTCTAAATTTGTATTTAAAACTATCCCAAAAGCACAAAAAATTAATTTTTATAGTACCAAGGCCTACAATTTTAAATCGCGAATATCGCGAATACAAGCGCTAACTTTAAAAACCGGCTAGCACTATTGAATTCAGCGTACCCAAATTAGTTTTATCACCCGGGTGCCCAGTTTGTTAATTTTTGCGACTAGCACAGTGTAATTTGTGTACTTTATAGGGTCCAAAACCGAATTCAGCGTACCCAAATTAGTTTTATCACCCGGGTGCCCAGTTTGTTAATTTTTGCGACTAGCACAGTGTAATTTGTGTACTTTATAGGGTCCAAAACCGATATTTCGATGCGTTACACATGGAATCACAAAGTGAGTGTACCCCTATTCTGTGGTTGGAGGATAAAAAAATCTTAAATTAAATAAAGCAAAAAAACCTTTGTCTTTCATATAATTGTCTAACCACCACTTATACAAAATCTAAAAATATTTAATTAAAATTAATTGTAAATGGTTTGATTTAATTCTATATGCATAAATGTATCTTCTGAAATGTCTGCATACCAAAAGCGTTTCCTGTTTCACAGAGAAAACAAGTAATTCCTCAAAAAAAGGGTTGTTTAATGAAATTACATTTATTGCCATTTTAAGAATTTCTTTCTACCTCAAGCACTTGTTTGATTGAAAATTATAAAAAAAGAAACATTAACAAAAACTCAAAGGAATTTCCATAAACAAATATTAAATTTTTAGTTTTATTTCTTAAAAAAATAATGGCGGAAAATATTAAAAATAGCTACTCTTAACCCTCTAATGCATAAAAACTACTAAATTTTGCACCAGTTTTTAATGTATAAACAGTACACTCAAAAAAAACCTTGAAAGATGACAAGAAAAGTTAGTAACTTTTTTTTTGCTACCTCCTATTTGACAAAAATTCCTAGTAATTTTATAAGCTTTTACCAAAAATTTTGTAATATTACAAGCTTCTTACCAATAAAATTGTAAATTTACAATTATTTGACGCGATTAAACTTAAAGTAGGTTTCGTAACTTTACTAGATTTTTTGCTACCTTCTATTTTACGAGAATTTCTAGTAAAAATTTCGAGCGTTTTTGTATTTTTGCAAGCTTTTTACCAATAAAATTGTAATTTTACGACTTTTTTTGAAAAATTTGTAAAATTACAATAAAATTGTAAATTACAAAAAAAATGTAAATTTCAATCGAAAATTTTTTGTTAAAAAAACAAGGAAAACTGTCAAATATTGGTAAAATTGGATTACGAGACTTTTTCTAGTAATTTGACAAGGTTTTATTTTTGCGTATAATGAGTAAACTCTTAATAAAAGTTTATTTAATTTATGCAAAATATTCCAAAGTTTACTAAAAATTTGATTGACCCAAATAAAAATTTACTCAAAAAAAAAAAAAACAACAAAAAAATATTAATTAATCCATTATTAAATTTTCTGTTTGAATATTTTGTTCAGTGCATCTGACTTTTCTGACTATTGGACAGACATTTTATTTAAAGTGCATCTTTTCACATAGATTTATTTAAAAAAAAAACCTTCGGTCACGAAAGGGTTAATGTGTATATTACCTTTTACGATTGCCTCTTCTTCTACCTTATATAAAAAAAATTTCATTTCAAATTCTTTAATGTTTAGAATATGATTTGAAAGCAATTTTGATTGCCTTACAATTTCAATATGAAGAACCATGGTAAGAATGTTACCAAATTTACGATACACAAGTATTGCAGAACTGACATACTTATCATATTTTTGCAACCAAATATTTTTATTGAAATTCTGTAAAATACTCATACATACATTAATGTAAATTGTAAATACAGGCAAACATAAAATGTTACAACATTTCTGATACACGTAAATGCATATGTATTAGGGTACAATTACTTTTGTCGATTTTTTTAGAGTGCCAGGCAACCGGACACAGAAAGAATTTGAAACGAATTTCAAACAACAAAAACGTGGATTCATTATATTTTTTGATTGAAATTCCTATAATCAACAAAATTGTTATACCAATTACACTGTGCAACAAGGAAAATGAGCCTCAATGGCTTCAACACCATATGAATGTAGACCATCAAGTGAACAAAATCACCAAGGGGTTTTGCAAAGTCAGTTCGGATTTCTTTTTTATAGCCCACTGAAATTTTTATATTTTTATCAAAGGCGTTTGGAAAACGTCAAAAATACTATAATAAGAACACATCTGAGCTTCAAAATATGATTTGAGGTCTTCAGTGAAATTTTATGGCGGTTCTTTTCTTAAAACATTTTAACCCTCTAACTGCCATTTTAAGGGGTCATTTTATTCCATTTTAAAAAACTAAACACAGAAGTTTAATAAAATGTCCATTTAGAGGGATAAAATATTCTACAAATATTTTCCTCAAAAAATTTCACTAGGGGTTGTCAAATGTTCAAAGTTTGTGCGACATGCGCAAAATGCTTAAAAGGGTCAAGTATAAATAATCAATGTTTGTTATTTTTTTTTACCAAAGCAGTGTTAAACAATATCGAAAAAACATTGCAAATATACTTTTAAGCTAAAAATTATGTTCTGATGTGTTTTATAAAATTTTATGATGGTTCTTTTCTTTGACCAAATTAACCCTTTAGCTCTCGTTTTAAAGGGTAATTTTTGTCCTTTTTTAAAAGAAATACAAAAAGTCTATTAAAAAAAGGCAGATAGAAGGTTAAAATGTTTTACAAATATTTTCTGCATCAAATTTTACTCGGGTACGTCTAAGGCAGAAAGTTCGTCCAGCATATAGAAAATGCTTAAAAATTTTAAAGTATTAAATTTTTTTTTTATATTTCTTTTTTGGGCCGAAATATAAAAAAAAAAACAAGTAAAAAAGTTAAATTCGACTTTGTCGAATGTATTAATACCCTTCACAATGTAAAAAACTTTGTTTGCAAAAAAAAAAAAAAAAAAAAAAAATTAAAAAAAAAAAATCCGAAAAAAAATTTGTTGGAAAAAAATGTTTGTACTTGTTTAAATTCCATTCGGTGATCAATTCTGTTCACATGTGTAAACCTGCAGCCGAATTAAGGCATTTTGTGTTTTTAGGTTATGTTGAATGTCCCAGCAAAACTTAGATTACCAAATAAGGTATAAAATAAGGTATAGGATCTCTTATTTTATACATTGCAGCATTGATGATTTTAACAGGCGATGAGACTCAAAGTAATGCATCCACATTATCACAAAGAATACCAGTAAGGTATTAAATAAGTCATAAATTTATAACGAAGAATACGAGTAAGGTGTAAAATATATGATATTTTATAGGTTACGAGAAATGAAATAATATAGCATACCAGAAGATAATATATAAGGTGTTACGAGTAGTGAAAAAGTAATTTTGTATTAAATTTAGTCACGTGATTGTAAGTGAGTGTAAGTAGATAAAATATGCTCGTGAGTGTGTGTCGTTAGAAATTTCCTGTCGTGAGCCCATCTCTAGTTTAAACTTATGCATTTTTTAATAAAATAATTATTTTTTATATTATTGTAATGTATTATGCATCCAATTATAAATAATGCATTATTTTAAACTTTCAAATAATACATAATGTAACCAAATATAAGTCATCATTGATTTAATGTTTAGAAATAACAAATATGAAATACATTTCTTCCAATAATCATGCATTACTAGCAAATTATTAGTAATGCATTATTTTTCACATGAAAATAATACGATGTGGAACAAATGTTTGGTTAGACATCATAAAATACTGCTACAAATAAGTTATATGCTTTACCTGGTAACGGGTTATATAATCACTACCCATTACCAAAGTTTTGCTGGGGTACCACAATTTTCGAGGTGTTCTTACATTTTCGTTCATAACTTTTGAACCGCTTTAATTCGGTTGCTGGTTGACACATGTGAACAGAATTGATCACCGAATGGTATTTAAACAAGTAGAAACATATTAAAAAAAAAAAAAAAACATTTTCGTCGAATTTTTTTTTTACCAAAAACTTTTTTTCCGATTTTTTTTTTAATTTTTTTTTTTTTGTTTTTTGCAAATAAACTTTTTTACAATGCATTGTAGAGGGTATCAATACATTCGACAAAGTCGAATTTAACTTTTTTACTTGTTTTTTTATATTTCGGCCCAAAAAAAAAAATTTGAATACCTTAAAATTTTTAAACATTTTCTATTTGCTGGACGAACTTTCTGCCTTAGACGTGCCCTAGTAAAACTTGATGCAGAAAATATTTGTAAAACATTTTAACCCTCTAACTGCCTTTTTTTATAGACTTTTTTGTATTTCTTTTAAAAAAAGGACAAAAATTACCCTTTAAAACTGGAGCTAGAGGGTTAATTTGGTCAAAGAAAAGAACCATCATAAAATTTTATAAAACACATCAGCAGGGAAACCAAAAATATGCTCTAAAAAACACGTTTTATGCGCTTAAAATATGCTCTTAAAAACGGAAAATATGCTCTAAAAACAATAAAAATATGCTCTTAAAAAAAATTATGTCCCCATTTTTGCGGTGTTTTTTAGAATTTGTTAGAGAATAGACCTTCAAAATACCGCTATGTGCGGTAGTTTGAGGGTTAAATATGTTCTACAGAAATATTTGGCTTAATATTTTCTACCAAGTTGAAACATAGTTTCATATACCGATGTGAAGCAAGAACAGACCAAAGAGGAATCAATCGTCACATTCCGTAATTGTTGAAAAAAAAACATCCTTGTTGGATAAAAAATTTAAAAATAAATGTCGTCAGAAAAAAATTGGAAAATAATGCTCTAAAAATTTAAAAAAATGCTCTAAAAAGTGAAAAAATGCTCTAAAAATTGAAAATATGCTCTAAAAATATGCTCTTATATATATTCGATTAGAGTTTTATTCTTGTTCGAGGCCCAAAAATATTTCTATTTATGATATTGTCATAATAGAGTATTTTTAATTTATTGCTTTAAAAAAGTTACTATCTCATAGTATGTCTGTACTGATCAGTTTCATCCCCACTAAAGGAATCTTCAGCAGACTTTAGAGAATCATCGTTGGTCAATCAAATATGCTCTTATGCTAAAATATGCTCTTAAACCTAAAATATGCAAAAATATGCTCTTACGGCTAAAATATGCAAAAATATGCTCTAACAAATCGATGCCAGATATCTTAAAAACTTCTGAAACGGATAAATACCTGACCCGTTTATCAATAAAATGCACAGGAAAAAACATGATACTGCATATTTTTGGTTTCCCTGCACATCAGAATATCATTTTTAGCTCAAAAGTATATTTGCACTGTTTTTTTCTATATTTTTTAACACTCCTTGGTAAAAAAAATAACAAACATTAATTATTTATACTTGCCCCTTTTTAAGCACTTTGCGCATGTCGCACAAACTTTGAACATTTGACAACCCCTAGTGAAATTTTATGAGGAAAATATTTCTAGAACATTTTAAACCTCTAAATGGACGTTTTTTTAGACTTCTGTGTTTAGGTTTTGAAAAAGGGCTAAAATGACCCCTTAAAATGGCAGTTAGATTAAATTAGATTAGAATAACTTTATTGAGTATATAAAAAACAAATAAAGCAGTAAAAGGCATTGACATAGTGTCGTCAGCCTATATAATTACAAATGTGTTTAAACAATATTTCAGTGTATGATAAGTTTTAAGCTTCATATTCTGTAAGCAAAAGTTTTCGGTAACTTAAGGCATTTATGATAAAATTTGCTAGGTTTTTCCAGTTACAACCGTCGCATGTTCCGTTTAATAAACTTATTAGCGTATTTTGATCAAAATTATTTTCAACAATAGATAATAAAATGGCAGTAAGAGGGTTAAAATGTTTTAAGAAAAGAACCGCCATAAAACTTCACTGAAGACATTAAATCATATTTTGAAGCTCAGATGTGTTTTTATTATAGTTTTCCAAACGCCTTTGGTAAAAAAATTAAAACTTCAGTGGGCTATAAAAAAGAAATCCGAACTGACTTTGCGAAACCCTTTGGTGATTTTGTCCACTTGATGGTCTACTTTCATTTGGCCTTGAAGGCATTGAGGCTCAATGCGATGACCCAAAATTTGTTGCACAGTGTTATCAAATTGTAGGTGATTAATTGATTTTTTATCAATCAAACTCTTTTTCGATTTTGATCACATATTTGATCAATTTTTTATTTATAGAAAATCAAAATAATGATTGATTTAACGACAAAACTGTAAGCTTGTGAAAAAATTATGAAAAAAAAACATTTTTTTTTTGCTTTCCAATATGTTATAAAAAAAGTGAAACCCGGTTATTTTTTATATATTTTAATTAATGTATTAAAAAAAATAAAGCGAAAAAATCTGGTATGATGGAATTTTGCACCAGTAAACGATTTAATAGTATTGAGCAAATTTTTAA
Organism: Pegoplata infirma; assembly: GCA_963921195.1. Lineage (NCBI taxonomy): Eukaryota > Metazoa > Arthropoda > Insecta > Diptera > Anthomyiidae > Pegoplata > Pegoplata infirma. The sequence continues at coordinate 207,607,604 of OY992537.1, read as the reverse complement.
TAAAAATTTATTAAATGTTTTAAAAAAATTTACTCAAAATTTATCTATTTTTTTTTTTTTTAAGTTTTAAATTTAAAAAAAAAAAAAAAAAATTTTGTTCTTTCAAACTTTACCAAACATATTTATGTCTCAAAAACATAAGAAAATTTTATAAAGACGATTACAAACTTTCATATACATATACAAAAAACCATAAACTAAACGAGAATTCATAAAACTATGAGAGTTTAAAAAAAAATTAAAAACCCTATTAAATTTTTATTAAATTATTTACTTAAAATTTTTTAAAAATTTTTAAGTAAATTTTTAATTGCGTAAATTAAAAAATTACTCAATTTTTGTTTTTAAATTTAAACAAGTGATTAATAAAATTTGTTTCCTCCATATTTTTTTCTGTGTGTGGTCGTTAAAGGGTTAAAGAGAAAATTCCATACTTTCGAATGACCTTGATACAAAGTCGTTAGCATATCAGGAACTTTTTTTATAAGTGTTCAAAAATGGTAAAAATTGGACTTTTTTGATACTTTAACCGCGATTTTCTAGAAATTGTGACGTGATAAAAAAAATTTGTGGGACCGTTTTAGAATTGGGCAACGCAGCGACACCCCTCAGATTTGTAGAGTGGTGTAATTTTAGATAGAAAATTTTCTTGTGATTACCGTAGAATATATTCTAGAATCTATTGAAACGGGAATTTGTTCCAAAAAATGTTCCTGGGTATCGATTCTACAATTTTTTTGGGATTGTAATTATTACTATTTTTTTAGATTTTTTTTAAAAAATGTATTGCAGTTTTCCAATCTTTATATCAGGTCCACCTCTCCAATGGTCCGTTCTAGAGGGGTCAGTACTAAGACAGACCCTCATTAATTTTTAATCCTTGACATTTTTTCTGAATTAACTTATACAATATCTCCAATTCCTAAGGGGGCTACCATACAAAACTACATTTCTTAAAATTTCTTCTAACCGTTGTAGCTGCCAAAAGAGTGCCCCTAGAAGGTTTATATTTATGACCCACTCACAGTATACATTTTTAATCCAAGCGTTTTCTGAGAACATACCAACCCTCTATCTCCAACCTTTAACACGGTCACCATACATTTATTTTTTTTACCATACAAAGTTATATTTTCATAAAATTTGTCCCCTCAGTAATTTGTATGGGACCATTATATGACCTAAGACACACTCGTGCCAAACTTAAAGAGCCTAACTATTTTATTTTGGACTTTGGAGTCTCCTCCATAGACAGACAGACGGACGGACATCGCTAGAATGTCTTAGAATCGATCACTTATTAACAGAGACTGGCATCTAAAAACATTGTTTTAAGCGCTTAAAATATGCCTAAAAAAAATCCTAAAATATGCAACAAAAATTTAAAAAATATGCATTTAAATTTTTTTTTTAATTTTATTTAAGTATAAAAACATAACAGCAGAATTCAGTCTTATTGCTTACAAATTTAAAAAAAATTATATATAAAAATCACTTACTTTAGTAAAACTTAAAAAAAAAAAATACTATTTGATCTAAAAAATTTAAAAAAATGGAATTTTAACGTTCCAAGGTGAATTTATAAAAGTATTATTGATTAACCTTACTTTTCCTCCATAGTAAGTTTTTTTGATAAATTTGAAAACAACTTTCACGAATTTTCAAAACGAAATCAAAATATTTTTTTCGGCATAAATGACTCGAGTTCACACTACACTTTTTATGCTTAAAAATGTTAGAACTTTTTAATTTGTGTTTTCGAAAATTAAAGGATTTCGCTTGAGTTTAAATTTTTCTATAATTTAGTTGTTTTCTAAAATTTTAAAGGTTTAAAAGACTTACAATTGGTTAATGCGTGCATTTAACATTTAAGTCGGTTTTGCGGACTACAATGATTTTTAAAGAAAATTGTTTTTATTTACGTCAGAAAAATAATACCTTTATAAATCTACCTTGGATCGTTCTACAGCTACGGTCAATAGGTCAACAAAAAAAAGTACGTCTAGGTACTATTAGAAAAAAAGGTGCAGAAAATACCCAAAAAGCGTCAATATGGCATCATTGATAAAAAATTAAATTCGAAAAACTTGATTTTTTTCTTAAATATTACAAAATATCACAAAAAAATTACGTTTTTTCAAAAATATGCAAATATATGCATTTTTACCAAAATATGCAAAAAATATGCACTAACAAATCAATGCCATTTTAATGCAAATTTGTTGATTCGAAAAGTTGTCTTATTAACAATGTTCTCAGACTTATGAGAAAAAAACATGCCTTTGCATGAAGTTCCAGCCTCTGCTTATTAATAATATATACCTTAAGAGATCCTAGACCGATATTTCGATGCGTTACACACGGTGAGTGAGTATACCCCCATACTGTAGTTGGAGGGTATAAATATCCACCGATATTTTCCTTTTTAAAATTTATAAAAATATGGTTTTTTGCAATTTGTCCTGCCCAAATTTTTGTAGGTGAATTGTTCTCAGCCCACTTGTGGACCCCATAGGTCTTATTGTGAAAGGTGAATTTTTCGAAGAAAGTCAAAAATAGTTTTTATTGTGAAAAAAATCGTAAAACTTACGAAAAAAAAAATATATTACTAACACAAATATTCAATTCACTCACTAATTACTAACCTAAATTTTTCTTAGCTCACGCTCACTTACAATCACGTGATTAAATTGAAAAGTACTTACTCTCACGTGACCAGCGCTAATCTCTAGCTGAAAAATTTCATTGACTCGACAAAGGAACCTGTTGGCTTAAACTTTAGAATTCGACTCAAACTTTAACCCTCTAACTCACAATCAGCAAGTTTTTCATCTCGTAGATCTTATCTTTGCGCAAGCTTCAGCCCGATCGATTGATATCGGTTTCAAAAGTGTGTTCACTTGAGATATTTTCTTCCATTGTTTATTGGGTTTTTAAATATGTTATAGTTTACAACATAGAGAAACATAGAGGCGAAGGTGAAAGAAAAAATAATATCACTATCTTTTTCTAATTTCTCACACGTACGTTGTCGATGTGAATTCACCACACAATACATGTTTACAAGTCGTACTTTGTCAACAAATACATGTATACAAGTTGTACTTTGACAACTCAATTTTTGACGCCTTCGCCTCTATGTTTCTCTATGGTTTACAAGTCTAGAATAATTTTTTTTTAATTTTTGTATTTACTTGACAAAATTTTATACAATCTTAAAATATTTCCGGCTATTCAATTGAGCTTGAAAAATAAAGTAAATATAAACAAATTTTTACTATTTTTAAAATCTTTGTTATTTTTATGATTTTTTTTAACAAAATCGTAAGATAAATATTTGTTAAAAACTATTAAAAATTTTGTTTAGAGTTTATTTTTATAATTTTTTAGAAAACTATAAAAAGTACATTACTTTTTATAATTTTAAATATATTTTACACATTATACAAAAAGCACGTGTAAAACATTATTTCAAAAATGTGAAATAATATCTTACCTGTTTTTGAGATGAAAAAAAATATAAAAATGAATGGGAATTTTGATTCCATAAAATTGATAAAAATGTTTTTAATCATAATTTTTTAAAAGTTTAACAAACTAAATCAAGTTCATGATGACACATGACAATTACATATCATTTTTGGTGAATTAAATACAAAAATAAAGTAATTAAATACATAATATGATGATGAGTTTGACACCTTTAGCCTGTGATTTCATTTTACTAAAAATTACATATTAAATGCTTTTATGTTTTAGTATATTTCTGTATGATGTATAATATTTTAAATTGTCAACTGTGGTTATTTTTCAAGTTTATACTTTATGCATGTAAAGTATATTTTTGAACTCGAAAGAATATTTTAATAAAGTAAATAAAATTTAACACTGGGTTTAAAAGTTGGGTCATTTAAAATTTAAATTTTAAATCGTCTAATTTTGAAGCGTATTAGAAAATTTTATGTTGTTCTGTTATCGATTTTTCTATAACGATAGAAAATTTTCTATCAAAAATTTTCTGTTATTAATATGTCGATAATTATAGAAAATTTTCTATAGAAAATTTTCTGTTTGGATATATCGATACTTTGTAGAACTTTTTATAGAAAATTTCTATTATCGATGTATCGATAATTATAGAGAATTTTCTATAAAAACTGTTCTAATATCGACATAACGATAACTATAGAGAATTTTTAATAAATAATTTTTTGTTATCGATAGAAATAGAGAATTTTCTATAGCAACTTTTCTGTTATCGATATATCAATACATATAGAGAATTTTCTATAGAAAATTTTCCGATATCGATACATATGTTCTGTTCTCGATATATTGATAACTATGAAGAATTGTATATAAATATTGTTCTGTTAACGATATATTGATACTTCCCAAGTAAAAATCTATCTAATTATATAAACCCATTTTTCGGATGACATTGTATTCTTCCGATTAAAACTGATCTAACCTTAGCGATCCATTTTTCGGATCAGTACTGATCTTTCAAATTTCGGATCAGTACCGATCTTACTCGGATCAGTACTTATCTTTCACATCTCGGATAAGATGTAATATATATGAATATATCTAAACATTTTTACTCGGGTTAATAGGATTTTCTATAGAAAATTGTCCTTTATCGATGTATCGATAACTACAGAGAATTTTCTTTGAAAAATGTTCTGTTATCGATGTTTCGATAACTATAGAGAAGTTTGAATAAAAAATTTTCTATTATCGATATATCGATAACAATAGAGAAATTTCTTAAGAAAATTTTCTGTTATCGATATAACAATAACTAAATAGAATTTTCTAAAAAAAATTTTCTGATATCGATATATCAATAACTACAGAAAGTTTTCTATAGAAATTGAAGAAAAAAAAATCTGTTAACGATACATCGATAACTATAGAAAACTTTCTATAAATATAGAGAATTTTAAATAAAAATTAGTTTATTATCGATATATCGATAACTGTAGATAATTTTGTATACATTACTTTCTTTTATCGATGTATCGATATATCTACAGCTATAGACAATTTTCTATAGATTTTTTTTATCGATTATCGACAACTATAGAGAATTTTCTAAAGAATTTTTTTTTGCTTTCGATAATTATAGAGAAATTCTCTAAAGTTATCAATATATCGATAACAGAACATTTTCTATAAAAAATTATTAATAATTATCGATAACCGAAAATTTTCCATAGAAAATTTCTATCGTTGTTGATATATCGTTAAAAAAATGTTTCTATAGAAACATTCTGTTATCGATACAACGACAACAGAAAATTTTGTAAAGCAAATCCTCTATAGTTGTCGATATATCAATAACAGATATTTTTTTATAAGTAATTCCCTATAGTTATAGATAATTTCTACAGAAAGTTTGCTGTTATCAATATATCGATAACTATAGAGAATTTTTAATAAAAAATTTTCTGTTTTCGATATCATCTGCTATCGACATATAACATTTAATTTTTTATAGAAAATTGTTTGCTATCGATGCATCAATAACTAAAGAGAATTTTCTATAAAAAATTTTCCGTAGAAAATTTTCCGTAGAAAATTCCCTATAACAATAGAAAATTACTCATAAAAAAATTTCTGTTATTGATATGTCGATAACTATAGAAGATTTGCTATACAAAATTTTCTGTTATCGATGTATCGAAATAGAACGTTTCTAAAGAAATATTTTTTATCGATTTATCGATTACGATACAGAATTTCTATGGAAAATTTGTCGAGTAGATCACAAAAATGTCCATTAAACTTGCCACACACCCTCAAATTATTGAGTTATTGTCAAAAAACTTTTTTTTGGGATTTTTCTCACTAAACCTTGTTCAACCGATTTTAAATTTTTTAACTGTTTTGGATAGAAGAAGAATAGGGCTTTCCATGTGTGTGAATTGGTCTACACATATAAGAAAGATATCTATTGATTTTTTCTATAATATCTTATTTTTTTGCTATTTTTTGAAAAAATTTTTGAGTTTATCGATTTTTTTCTGCTATAGTTCGTTGTACAACCTTTATATTTATGAACGTATTTTTAAAGAAAATTTAATTCTGAATACGATGAGCATTATCCTGAAAAAAATCAGATAAAAATTGACAGAGTTGTGATAATTTTTCTAAGAAAGAAAATTAAGATTTTGCAGGAAATCGCCGTTCAGATAACACAGGCAAAAAAAATTATCATAAGAGGTCATGTACAATATTTTTAAAGGTTTTTGGCGAGCTGAATCCGAATCTGGCCTTTAAATTGCTCTATCGCGTCAGGTTTTTGAGATATTCAATATAAATTGATATATCAAAAACTTAATGAAATAGTGCAATTTCAAGGTCAAATTCGAATTCAGGTGGCCAAAAACATTTAAAATATTTTTTTTTTTTTTGCCTGGGATGTCCGAACGGCAATTTCATGCAATAAGTATTTTAATTTTATTTTTTTTAGAAAAATTATCACAGCTCTGTCAATTGTTATTCGATTTTTTCGGCATAAAGCTCATCGTATTCACAATTAAATTTTCTTAAAGAACACGTTTATAAACATAAATATTGTTGAACGAACTAAAGCAGAAAAAAATCGACAAACTCAAAAAATTTTCAAAAAATAACAAAAAAAATTTGATATTGTTGAAAAAATCAATACATATCTTTCTAAAATGTATAGACCAGTTCCCACACATAAAAAGCCCTATCCTTCTTCTATCCAAAACAGTTAAAAAATTGAAAATCGGTGGAAAACTTTTTAAGTTACACGTGGTTTAAAGAGAAAAGTCCCAAAAAAACGTTTTTTGAAAATAACTTTAAAATTTGAGGGTGTTTGGCAAGCTTGATTTGCATCTTTGTGATCTTTTCGACGAGACCTACAACCTTAATTACCTTATTTCAAAAGTATATTCGATTTTGTGTTTTTTGTAGCACAGTGTAATTTAAGTGAATTTTCTATAGAATATTTTCTTTTCGCGATATATTATATTGAATTTTCTATAGAAAATGTTCTGTTATCGATACATTTTTTGTTTCTATTAAAATTTGTTTGTTATCGATGCATCATATTTTTAGAGAATATTGTAAAGATAATTTTCTCTTAGCCAGTTATCAATAACTAAAGAGAATTTTCGATAGAAAATTTCTATAATCACAGAGAATTTTCTATATAAAATTTACTGTAATCGATCTTCCAATAAATTTATATAATTTTCTATATATTTATTTTGTTTCAGATCAATCGATATATAGAAGGTTTTCTGTTGTCGATTTATCGATAACTATAAAGAATTTTCTAGAGAAAGTTCTGAATAATTATCAATACATCGATGAAAAAACATTTTTTATAGAAAATTCTTAATAATTATCGATAAATTTTTTTTTTTGAAAATTCTGTTATCGATGTGTTGATTGATAACTAGAGATTTTCAATAAATAACTTTTGTTATCTATACATCGATATCTAATGCTTGAATGATAACACCAATATTTCGGGTAGTCGCACATAGTTATGATTAGGGATGAGATTTCCATGCAAATGCGTTTTTTGTAGATAGCCTAAAAATAGCCGAATCAAGAAATTTCCGTTAAAATGGCATCGATTTGTTTTTGCATATTTTTGCATATTTTGGTAAAAATGCATATTTATGCATATTTTGATTTTAAATGCATATTTTGTGCATATTTGTAACTTTTAAGTGCATATTTTTGCATATTGTGACATAAATTATCAAAACCACAAATTGAACTTATTTTTTTCAAAAACTATTTAAAATTTAAAAATTTTTTTTTGGAAAATAAAAAAAAATATTTTTTTTTAATTTTTTTTTATAGATTTTCTTTATTTTCTAAAAAAATCTTGCGGTTTTAAATGTCACTATTTAAAGCCGGCGTTATTTTTTGCTTTTTTAGAAGTTTTTCTTATGAGAACAATATTTTTATTGTACACATTTTATTTTTTAGTGCATATTTTAAGGTTTTTTAGTGCATATTTTGAGTTTTTTAGTGCATATTTTAAGCGCATATTTTCGATTTTTTAGTGCATGAAAATCTCATCCCTAGTTATGATATATCGATAACTAATGCTGAAACCAATATTTCGGGTAGTCGCACATTGTAATCTAGCGTACAAAGCATGTATTGCCATATAACAAAAACGAACAGCTGATTTGTTACTGCTACTTTTGTTGCGTTACCAGTTGAGTAACAATACCTTTAAATAACTGAATTTTCTGGTAATTTTGGTGTTAATAGTCGCAACAATTAAACAAGTGTCCACACGTAAAGATCAATGTTTTACATCTTTAAAATTTTACAGTTTTTTTTTTAAACAAAAATATTTGCGTATTTAAAATTTTTAGTTAATAATTGTTTTTGTAGTTTGAATGTCTTGGTCATTTTTATGTTTTTTTGTTTTTATACCCTCAAACTACAGTATGGGGGTATACTCACTTTGTTATTTCGTGTGTAACGCATCGAAATGTCGGTCGGAAACCCTATAAGGTATAAATGTGTATTATAGATCCATGATAGGTTCTAAGACATTCTATGAATGTCCATCCGTCCGTTAGGCTGTCTGTGGAAAACACGATGCAGACCAAAATAATAGAGCTACCCTCCTGAAATTTGGCACGATTTTTTTTTATAGTCATAGGCTAGTTAAGTTCAAAAATGGGAGAAGTCAGATCAGGGTTGTGTCAGAATAGCCCAGTGCAACCCATGGGATTAAAAAATATAATTTTTCGGGCCGACCCCCTTTTGGAAAAATGGAAAAATCATAATAAATCAACTCACAGGCCCCCAAAGACTGCCTCTAACCCCTCCCCATTCCAAAAAATAAAACGGCACTACAAAATTGTGTTTTTCAATTTTATTTTGAAAATTTTGAAGGGTATTAAAGATTCGGTACAGCCGAATTTAACACTCTCATTTGTTTTTAATATGATGTTTTAAAGGCAAGTTCTAGATGTGTTTTTTTTCAAGTTAAATGTGTACAATGTTCAATTTAGTAAATAAACAAAAAAACTGTTAAAATTTTAAGGTAACATATTTTAAAATATTTAGTTGTTAACAATCTAGTAAAGAGTTTAGAACGTTTCGTAGCTTCTTAACAAACATTTTACAAATTCTGAATCGGGAAAAGTATTACGAATTAAAGAAAAGTGATTACAAATATTTACAGCATAAAGTGAAAATTTTAAAAATTTTAATAAAATTAAAAAATAAATAATATAAATTGTTTGTAAATTAAAGGTAAAGTTTTGGTACCACGCGTTTCCTAGGTTCAGATGCAGCACGCTTCCTCCGAACCAACTTTATCCTCAAGTTGCGAACACTGTTAATGTCTTTCTTGATTATGAATCCCCAGGAGTAATTTTTGTCTTAACTCATTTTTTCATATCCCCATCACTTTCGAATTAAGCTAAAAAGGCAAAACTTTTTGTCGTTGGGCCGGGATATTTTCAAAAACGGATATGGCGAAGATTTTATTTTTGTCAAAATATAGTAGTGCGACACCCCAGATTTATAATCAAGAGAGACATATACAGTGTTCGAAACTTAAGGTTAACATAGGTTCGGTCGAGGTGTGTTGTCAAACAAAAATAAAAAAACAAGTAAGAAAATTATAGTCGGTCAAGACCGACCATATAATACCCAGAGTTTCCCGCAAAATGGGTCCCCAGTTCAAACATGGACTGATTAGATCTATATTTTGTCAAATCTTTTATAAGTGTAAAAAGCACTCACAAATCAAATTTGAGTGGAAAAGGCTTCTTTTTGTTGACAATAAACCGATTCAACTGAATATCGGGCGAAATTTTCACATGGGACCTAAGTCCAAAAATGGTCCGATAATAATCAGATTTGATAAGGTTATTGAAGTACGCGTTTAACATACACAAACAGAATTTTAATTAAATGTTTTCCATTTTCATGAAATTTGAGAGATTTATGTAAAAATCGGGAAGGTGGTTTGTATGGGAGCTACAAGAAGAACTAGTTCGATTTCTTTAAAATTCGGAATTTTGATTTGTGTGGATGAAACATGATTACCTGCCAAATTTCGAAAAGATACCTATTAAAATGCGGCTATTAGAGTCATTTAAGCCAAAACTAAAGAGGACCTTTGTATGGGGGCTACGTCTAAATATGAACCAATTTTTTCCAATTTCAAGAGGTTTAAATTTCTAATTTCAAGTCAATTGATTAAAAAGTGGTATCGTGTTTACACCGTTTACATGGACAGACGGACGGACGGACATCGCTAAATTGACTCAAAAAGTGATTCTAAGTCGATCGGTATACTTAAAAGTGGGCCTAGGATCAATATTTCGGGTAGTTACAAACATCAGCACAAACTCATTATACCCTATACCACAGTTGCCAAAGGTGAGGGCTCACCAAGAGCCTGCATCTTGGCGAAAAATGGCTTAAATATATTTTTTTTATCAACTTTTAGTAATATGGATGTTACAGCGGCTAGCTTAGAGCTTCATGGGAAATCTATTTGGCTCGCCTCTGCATATTTTCCTACTCCGGGGCCAATACCCCCGGAGAAGGTTGGCGGTCTGATTCGGGAGTCTGAATCTAGGGGACACCAGTTACTAGTGTGCTGTGATGCTAATGCACATCATTCGATATGGGGAAGAACTTTTGGAGTTTTTGTTAAGCACTAACCTGTATATTTGTAACAAGGGTAGTGAACCAACTTTCGTTACAAGTACGCGGCAAGAGGTTCTTGACGTAACACTTGTATCAGATACATTGTCTAATAGAATTGATAACTGGAGAGTTTTGGAAGAGCATTCTTTCTCAGATCATCGCTACATTGAGTTTTTACTCAGGGAGCGTGCCCCGGTTGAGACAGTCTCTAGAAATCTGAGAAGAACAAACTGGGTGAAATATAGGGAGACTTTTTCTTTGCTTTTGGATGAAGTACCCCTATCTGAACCGCATAGTTTAGCGGAAATTGACTGTCTGGTTGACCATATAACAAATGTTTGTAATAGGTGCCTGGATGCGTCTTGCCCTTCTGCAAAGCCTAGAGGGAAAAAAAGCCACCTTGGTGGTCAAATGAGTTGCAGACGAGCAGAGATTCCTGCAGAAAGCTCTTTAATAAGGCTAAATTTTCAAGAGCGGACGAGGACTGGTCTGCATACAGGCTGCAACTTAAGAGTTATAAAAGGATGATCAGAAATGCAAAATGCGATTCTTGGAAAAACTTCTGTGGAAACATAGAAGACGTTTCTGAGGCATCCAGGCTGCGCAAGGTTCTGGCTTCTTCTCCTTGCACCCTAGGATACCTGAAAGATCCTAATGGGGTGTGGTCTTCCTCCAGTGGAGAGTCGCTGGATCTCCTTTTAAACACGCATTTTCCGGGCAATTCCATGACGCCGTTTAAAGCTTTGGAACGTTCTGACGCCCAAGCATCTGAAATTGCTTCGGAAATAATAAATATGCCAACATTAATCTGGGCGATAAAAAGCTTCAGGCCCTATAAATCCCCGGGACCTGATGGTGTAATCCCGGCTGAGTTGCAGCAAGTGTTGGACTATATAGCCCCGTTGCTGTATAATCTATACACAGCATGCATCAACTGGTCGTATATTCCTTTAAAATGGAGGGATACCAGAGTCGTATTTATCCCGAAGGCTGGGAAAAGTTCCCACACAGCTCCGAAGGATTTCAGACCAATTAGTCTGTCTTCTTTTTTGTTAAAGACAATGGAACGAATGATAGACTCATATTTGCGTAGAGTGATTGACCCGTGGTTGCTTTCGACAAAGCAACATGCATACAGCAAGGGACGATCAACGGAAACAGCTCTTCATGAGCTCGTTGGTACCATCGAGAGATCGCTTTCGGAAAAGGAGTACACTATGGTGGCCTTTCTTGATATTGAGGGGGCTTTTAATAATGTCATCCCAGAATCGATAATAATGGCATTGTCTGGTCTGGGAGTAAAGCGTAAAATCGTTTTAATGGTGGAAAACCTACTTGCCAATAGACGTATAACGTCTGAATTGGGTGCGTCCGTCATATCTCGATTTGTCAATAGGGGCACACCACAAGGAGGTGTTCTTTCGTCGATTCTTTGGAACCTGGCACTGAATTCAATGCTACTATCTCTAGAAGCACGTGGTTGTCATGTTGTCACATATGCTGACGATGTCGCGATAGCGGTAAAGGGGAAGCATCTGCCAACATTGCGGGACATTCTTCAGGGTTCTCTGAAAGATCTGTCTAAATGGGCAAGAGACTGTGGTCTAGGAGTTAATCCTAGTAAAACAGAGCTTGTTTTGTTTACAAGGAAAAATAAGATTGCTGCTTTTGATCCTATTTCTCTGGACGGTACTGAAATCACCTTCTCAGATGGAGCCAAGTATCTTGGAGTACTTCTAGATAGGAAGCTTAATTTCAGGCGTAATATTGAGGAACGGGTGAGAAAAGCAACGATTGCTTTGTATTCCTGTAAAAGGGCCATTGGAAAACGATGGGGTTTTAGCCCTCAAGTCGTTCATTGGATCTATACAGCAGTGGTGCGTCCAATTTTGCTGTATGGAATCATTGTCTGGTGGCCTGCTTTAGAAACAAAAGCGAACTTTGTCTTTATCACGAAGGTACAGAGAATGGCGTCAATGTGCATCACTGGTGCTCTTCGTACTACACCTACGGCTGCATTAAAAATCCTCCTTCACCTGATACCCTTGGACATATTGGGTAGGCTGCAATGGAGGAGCAGTGATTGTGGCCATAGCGCGATCTTGAAAAATATAACAATACCACAAAATGTGGACTGTGCTCCCTCTTTGAGCCTCTTTGAGTGCCACTTTACCACTATGATACCATCCAGGGGGTCTTGGATGGGGGATACTCCGGGTAGTGGAGCTACCATAAATTTTTACACAGATGAATCGAGGCTGCACGAACAAGTGGGCTTTGGAGTCTATTCGGAAGAGCTTGGGTTGAGCCTGGCTCGTAGATTGCCAGATCATTGCAGCGTTTACCAGGCAGAGATGCTGGCAATAAAAGAAGTGGCTGACTGATTGAGCTGCAATGTCTTTTCTACAACCGCAGTCAACATCTATACTGACAGTCAAGCCGCGGTCAAGTCCCTGGATTCAATGTTTCTGAAAACAAGATCTGCCCTTAACTGCCGCACGTCTTTAAATGAGATGGCCAAGCAGTTTAACATACGACTCATATGGGTCCCAGAATTTCAGGGAATTGCAAAGCCGATGAGCTTGCAAGACTAGGAACTACCTTACAGGTTCCAACAGAATTGGAATGTGTTGGTATGCCTTTAGAAACTTGCAAGCAAAACCTACGGCTTTGTTCTGCGACGGAGACTAATCAAAGATGGGCAAATGGATGGACGTGTGAGACAACACGACTGATTTGGCCTTCTCTTAATCAGGGGCGCACAAGTGAGCTGATATCGCTTCCAAGAGGAGAGATTTCGACGGTGGTTTCTATAATTACCGGACACTGTCTTAGAGGGAAGCACGCAGAGCGGTTAAATGTTCCGTCGAATGACTTTTGCCGAAGTTGCATGGATGAAGAGGAGTTGGAAACTATCGAACACTTTATTTGCCATTGCCCGGCACTTTCTGGTCAGAGACTTGCTTCACTGGGATCTAGGGAGCTGTACGATCTTTCTGATTTGCTGGATGTCAAAATTCAACATCTAAGGAGTTTTATAAGAAGCTCAAAATGGTTTAACGACAGGGACTAGTAGGGAAACCTATTACGGTCCCGTGGTATCACAATGGACCTCAGAGTCTACGTGTGTTGACGTAAAACTTCAGCAGCCACTTACAACCTAACCTAACATATACCACAGTGTGGTGTAGGGTATAAAAACTGTAAAGAATTCTTCAAGTGTATACTTTTTCCCCCGGTCCGATTTTGGCCTGTTAAGGACTTACTCAGTCTATGATCACAACAAAAGTACAAAAGAGTGAAATTTTTTCATAAATTTTTGACTTACCCAAATGTATGGGCAAATATTTATTAAACTAGACCAAATTTGAGGCGCTCGGTAATCCACAACTTTGATCGAAGAATTTTGCTTTAATTAAGTTTAAATAATAGACTGTCTTATGCTCTGTGAATAAAAGTTTGACTTAATAATTTCTATGAAATAGTTGGTGAAAAAAAATTTTGAAATTTTAGTTTTAAAAAATTTTGAAATTTTAGTTTTAAAAAATTTCTTGAAAGTGGAAAAAACCGCCATTTTCAGAATTTTTTATTAAATTTGGCAATGTGTAGAAAATCGCACGATCTATTTTTGAAATTTTTTGAAATTTATATTCAGCATGACAAGATTAATATATTTAGCAAGATATTTTTAGCAAGATATTTTTTTTATTTTTCAAAAATCCAAAATGTTTTAAATGATTGGATTTGGCTTAAATTAAGTTTAAAAGAAAGACTATATCAAGTTTTAAGATTTTGAGATTTTTCTTAAAAAAATTTCTTGAACGTAGGAAACAACCACCATTTTTTTTTTTGCCAATTTCAAAAAGCGATATTTTAAACTCTTTGACCGATTTTTACCCGTTCGACCGATTTTAATTTTTTAATTTTTTTTTCAACAATCAAAACTTTGGCGCCGAGCGCCACGGGTTAATTTAATTCGATTGGTCGTCTCCAATTTGTGCCACATGAGGTTTAGGTCTAGGAGAATAATAATTTTCCCGGACTTTTAAAAACGAAACAAAATTTTTTTTTTCCATACAGAAAACACCGTTCGACAAAAAGAAAAAAAATTCATTAACACGAATTGTATAAAATACGTTTTAAGCTAGAGACTAAATGTAAGAAAACTGCATTTACAGTTTTTCATTTCGTGATCTTGCTTCCTTTTGAAAGGACTTCAAAGTTTTAGAGGATTACATTTTATACATTACATTACATTTAATAGAATATGCCACTAGTGATACCAAATGAAAGCGAAGGATCTCCCCTAATTTTATTATTTTTACATATCAGGAAGAAGGAGGTAAGTAACGTACTTTCAAAATTTTATCCTCCAATATCATTCAAAAATTTCAACAAAATATTTTGATAAAGTTTTCAAATGACTTTATTTACATCCTTTTATCCTGATCTGGCTAAATAAAGAAATGGATAAATTAGTGGAGATCCTCCTCTTTCATTTGCCATCACCAGTGGCATCCGAGGACAAGTAAAAATATTTCAGAAGTATTTTAGAAAAAGTATCCTTCAAAACTTTGAAGTCCTTTTAAAAGGAAACAGGATCACAATATGAAAAACTGTAAATGTAGTTTTACTCCATTTGATTTCTACTTTCAGACGGACAGTGAATTGCCTCTTTACTGGTGTATGGTGATGATCAATTTTGACCGACTATAATTTTCTTTTTCGGTTTATTATAAAGTTGTGTTTCGAAATGCTTTCGACGAGTAGCGATATTAAAATAACAAAATTTTTAATTTATTTTATTTTTACTTTCAGAACATTTTCCCTACAAAACCAATTTATATAATTAACACCTCTCCCCAAACTCAAAATGCAACCATTACATCTGTTACTGTACCTGGGCTTACTATATTCCAGTTGTGCTTCTTTAGAAACCCTTCCTAGTGAAGGAGTTGACTACTTTTTAGAACGATCTCATATAACCAAAAGTCCATTTCATCTAGACGATGCCCGCAATGGAAAATTGTTGGTAACATATTGGGACAATTTGCGGCAGCTTCTTGTATGGGGGCGCCGCTTATCATTGTTGGAATCATCATTTAATTGGAATAAATTATATAAACATAATTGGGATAATGGCAAAATACAACGACCACGAAATAAGTGGGAATTTCCCTGTAAATTAAATAACACAAGATCTGAACACACACCCACATCGGTGCATGAGTTGCGACCAGGAGATATTGATATCATCGGCGCCATAGGAGATTCCTTATCGGCTGGTAATGGTTTAATGTCAACTTCCGTAGCACACACTGGTACTGAATTTAGAGGTTTAGCTTTTTCGGGAGGAGGAATAGCAGACTGGAGAACTGTTTTGACTTTACCGAATATTTTAAAGGTATTCAACCCTCATTTATATGGTTACTCAACACAAAATGTATTAGTGGTCGATCGTGAGTCTCACTTAAACATTGCCGAACCTATGATTTTGTCTAATGATTTAGTATATCAAGCTAATATTATTATAGCACGCATGAAAGGCGATCCTCGCATAGATATGCAAAATCATTGGAAATTAATAACCATATATGTGGGCAACAATGATTTATGCTCCGATATGTGTCATCATGATAATTTTGAGAATTTCCTGAGAAGGCATGAACAAGATTTAAGAAATGTTTTTACGCTTCTAAGAGATAATGTTCCCAGACTTGTCATTAACTTAATACCAGCACCCAACATGGTTACCACACTCTATTATATGCAAAATATTCCTTTTCTTGGTCGCGCAGTTCATAGTGTTGGTTGCCATTGTGTCTTTAGTGAACGTTTTGATGCCAATTATATAGAAAAACTAAGACAACGTATTGCACGTTGGCAGGCAGTAGACGAATATGTTTCGGAGTTATCAGAATTTAAAACGGATGATTTTGTTGTGCTCTATCAGCCATTTACTGCTAATGTTGTTATACCAACTAAGGCCAACGGTGATACAGATTTACGTTATTTTGCTACCGATTGTTTTCATTTCAGTCAATTGGGTCATGCAGCTATGGCTAATGCCCTATGGAATAGTATGTTACAGGCGAAAGGTGAAAAACAGACTATATTTTCACATCCATTTGAGCTTTTCGAATGTCCCACCGAGGATAAACCATTTATTGCAACGTGGAAAAATTCTCATAGTAGGAATTCTATAAATATGTAAGAAGACACGCTTCGAATCAACTTTAGCCATAAGCTGCGAACATTGTAAATGTATTTCTGGACTATTAATCTGGGGTGCCCCACTACTATATTTCAACGAAAATCAAAATGTTCGCCACAGCCGTTTTTGAAACATGCGTCTAACTTAAAACAAGTAACAAAGCTATAGTCGGTCAAGACCGACCATATAATACCCTACACCAGTGTTTTCCGGAAAATGGGTCCCAAGTCCAAACATGGACCGATTGGATCTGTCTTTTGTTAGATCTTTATTAAGTGTATAAAATACACACAGATCAAATTTTAGTGGAACTTTTTTTTTGTCAATAGACCGATTTAACTGAATATCGGTCGAAATTTTTTTATGGGGGGACCAAGTCCAAAATTGGTCCAATTATATTGCGATTTGATTAGGTTACTAAAGTTCACGTTTAACACATAAAAATACATTTTTTATCAAATATTTCCATTTTTATGAATTTTGTGGGAATTGTGTGAATATCGGGAGGGTGGTTTGTATGGGGACTACCAGAAGGACTGACCCGATTTCTTTGAAATTGGGAATGGTGATTGGTGCGAACAAAATTTGATTACCTGCTAAATTTCAAAGCGATTTCTATTATAATACAGTTATTAGAGTCATTTAAGCCGAATCCAAAGGGGGCGTTTGTATGTGGGCTAGGGGTTAACATATACCGATTTTCTCCAATTTCATTAGGCTTCGTCCTTGGGCCAAAAGATTCTTAAGTTTAAAATTTCAAGTCAATTGATTGAAAATTCCGACCTGTATCGTGCTTAAACCGATAGACTGACGGACGGACATCGCTAAATCGACTCCAAAAGTAATTCTGAGTCAATCGGTATACTTGAAGGTAGGTCTAGAACCAATATTTCGGGTAGTTACAAACATCAGCACAAACTTATTATACTCTTTACCACAGAGTGGTGTAGGGTATAAAAATTCACCACTTAAGCTTGTCTCGAAAACAATGAGAGCTTCGAACAAATTACTAAAAAACAAGAATTAATTCTCATTTTGCTATTCGAATGTTTTTGTTGCCAAAATTCTACTTTTTAATTCCGTGTTTAAAACTTCCCTTTTTTATAAAAAAAAATAACAAATTGTAAATACCGTGATTCAAGCATCTTTATTAACTTACTTTCTTTAAATTTGATTGGTTTTGTTGCAAAAAAATATATTACATTATTCCAAACTTTGGAATCCACACACAAAAAAAAATATAAAAAAATTGTGTACGTTTTGGGGATAATACAACCTATAAAGTGATTTTGGATAATTTACCTAAGTTTTTTAGAGCAAAAACTTTGGTAAGTTATCCAAAACCACTTTATAGGTTGTAATTAAACCAAAAACTGGCACAATTTTTTTAATTTTTTTTTGTGTGCAGAGGAATAATTTTTTTTCTCAAGTATTTTTTTCCTATTTCTCATCGTTTTCGAGATAAGCTTAAAATGATAATTTTTTGAAGTTTGACCGCGATTTATTCAAAAAGGGTTCTGGCAAAGATTTAGATTTTCGTCGAAATATATTAGCAGGGCACCCCAGATTCATAACACTAGATTTCAGAGATTTTGATCCGCGACAATATGCTTTTATTTTCCATGTAATATTTCATGATAAATCCGAAAATGAAGTCCAAAGTTTCGAAATTAGAAAAGTTATCGAGATATTGATAACTTTTTGATTTTCAACTTTTTAAAAAGTGCTTTTACTTAAATAAAAATATCTGCAGACTAAATCGGTGGATTACATTTGTTTCGGTTTTTAATTAAAGGTAATTAAATGATTTATTAATTCTATGTACAAAATTATTCAATCTGAGTATCACCTTGGAAGCAGTTAATTAATTAATCGACAATTTTGCTTCAATTTTATCAAAATAAAAAAATAAAAAAAAGAAGTAAATTTTCTCTTTTCATCTCAAGGGAAACTACTTTTAAAACCGCAGTCTTTTGATAAAATTTGTTGAGGCCATATGGACCTTCAGCGGGGTCATAGTTGGGCGTAGAGGCATTAAAATCCACAAAAAGTCGCACAACTGCCCTAGAAACACTCCTTGGAAGTGCAATTAGAGACCGCCATTACTTTTCCGACCTAATATAAATCCTATCTCCACTTCCTAAAGCGGATCCTTTACGAAACATTTTTAAAAAATTTGGTCCTTCCGCTCTAGCTAGGGTTGCCAGACGGCCTGGAATGGCCTGGATTTTCCAGTTATTTGAGGTCTGGTCCAGTTTCCAGTTAAAACATAATTTATCCAGTTGAAAAAGAATAAATTAATAGTTTTTTTTATTAAATATTTTTTACAATTTTTTTGGACTACTTTTTCAATAAAACATTACTCATAAATAGGCCAAGTACTTTCATGAAAATGCATGTTTTTACTCAGCATTGTAAACATAACATAAATTAAATATCTATCCGAATCAATAAATTTGCAATAAAATGGCATCGATTTGTAGTTGCATATTTTTGCATATTTTGGTATAAATGCATATTTTGCATATTTTCATATAAATTGGACTTTTTTTTAATTTTAACCAACATTTTTTCAAAACTTCCTTAGCAAAATTCGAAACAAATCCCTTATTTCTTATACATACCCTAGTAAAAATATTATGCTAATTTTACTAATTAGATCTAATTTGATCCGTAAAATGGTTGTATCAAATAATATCTAATTGTATTACTTTAGATCAAAAAATATAAAAATTTATACAATTTGATCCTGAATTTGGTCAAATCTAATTAGATCAAATTGATCTTATAATATCTATTTTTATATAATTTGATGAGCAAAACCAAAATACGAATCTAATCATATATGGAGCAATATCTAACCATATAAAGTGGATCAACCGTATCAAAGTGATAGATAAAATTTTATATAAATTTATACGGAACCATATTAACTCATATAAGATTGTATCAAATTATATATGATTAGACCAGAAAATTTTTACTCGGGTAGAAAAATATTTTTATTTATAGACATCATATTCAGAGACATTTTTTATAGATTTATTCTGAAAGTATATTTTTTAGATTTTGAGAAATATTTTCTATTGAAAATGTTCTTATTCTGAGACATTTTACTAATCGTAAAAAAAATGTTTTTGAATTTAAGATTTTTCTATATGAAAATTGGATTTTTTTATTTTTGCTTTGAGTCAGGGTGGGGGTTTTTGCCATTGAGTTCATTTTTTGACTTGAAAATCTCAAAATTCCGAAAAAAGGAAAAAAAAAAAAAAATTAAAAATTACTTGTTCTAGAAAAATATTTTACTTTAATAATTTTTTTATAAAATTTTTTAATCAAGAAAAATTTAGTGACTCAAAGAAAAAAAAAATGTAAATTTGTTTCATTAAAAAAATTTGTATGACAAAATGTGTCTATAAAAAAAATATTTTACTTATAAAAAATTGTTTCCACTCAAAAAACCCGTTGTTATGAATTGTCGAGTGCCTTAAATTATTTGACAAAGCCTAATTTATGTTGACAAACCTATTTTTTTAGTAAAAACAATCATTTTTAAATGCATATTTTTGAAGTTTTTAGTGCATATTTTGGAATTTTAGATGCATATTATAGGCACATATTTTCGATTTTTAGATGCATGAAAGTACTTGCCCTACTCATAAATATAACATAAATGTGCTCTTTTTGCTGCATTTTCATAATTTTTTTACAACTTTTTCAAGCATTTCAGCCAGTCTAGCGTTGATTTCCGCACGAATGTTTTCGTCGATGATTTAAGGATTCTTGGCGTACGTTATGCTTTTAAAATAACCCTACAAAAATATGTCTGGATGGGTCAAATCAGGAAGTGATGGTCAGTTGAAGTTGCTCTTTTTTGACTTCGCACGTCCCGGAAATTTTAACTGTCCTCCTAGATTTCCAAATTTGAGCACTTTGGACTTAATTTTGTGGGGTTATTTAAAAAGAAAAATATACTCTAACAATTCTCAGGCCGATGACGCAAAAGTAATAGAAATGCTTAGAAAGGGCACATTTTGCAGTGGAAAATAGAGACGGCCATTTAGTCCAAAATAAAAATATGTGTCTCACATATGAAAATCATTTGATTTTTTTTTTTTTCAATTTATTAAAAAAAATATGTATGGGTCCAGTTACTTTTTCAAAGTCCAGCTGAAAATTTTCCATTATCCAGTTATTTGACTTCTAGTATCTGGCAACCCTAGCTCTAGCTCTCCCTAAAGTGGAGGAAAATGTATGACCTACCTCTATTATTTTATAAATTTCAACATTTTCTCACAACATACCTATCCTGTATCTTGAACCCTTAAGGTGTTAATCATACATTATTTTTAACATATCAGTCAAAATCCTTTCAAGTCATAATTAAAAAAAAAAATTCAAATCTTTAGGATCCCAAGGGAAGGCAACTTTCAAACGGAAGGGTTTATCCCACCAAAATGAAATTTTTTGTCGTTAATAAGTTAATCAAGTAAAATAGTAACACTGTGCTAGTCGCAAAAATTAACAAGCTGGGCACCCTGCTGGTAAAGCTAATTCGGGTACGCTGAATTCAATGGTGCTAGCCGTTTTTCGAAGTTAGCGCTCGTATTTGCGATATTCGTGATTTAAAATTGTAAAGCCGTGGTATTACAACAATTAAATGTTTATGCTTTTGGGACAGTTTTTAAAAATAAATTTAGAAAATGCATTGTTTTTTTTTTCGCGAAAAAAATTTTCCGCACAAAAAAAACCCGGAAAAAAATCGCGAAATTTTTTTTTTTTTTTTTTCGAAAAATGTTGTCTCTGTAGTTTATCGCATTCTACTCATTTTCATAAATTAGTAAGAAATAAAAAAAAAAAATTAAAAAAAAAAAATTTCGCTAAAAAAAATTCGCGAAAAAAACACGCGAATATTTTTTTTTTTTGTATATTCAATAGAGTTTAGATGATAAAAATTTAGCAATTGTCTAGATAATATGAAAAAAATATCGCTAATACATACTGATATTACAATGGGATTTACCCCCAGTTTCTGAAACACGAACGTCATTCGTCTGCGACGAATTCGCATGTATTTTGTTTTTGTTACAAAAACAAAATACATGCAAATTCGTCACGAACGAATGACGTTTGTGTTACAGAAACTGGGGTTTAGTGTACACGAACTAGCTTTACCAGATGGCTGTCGTAAATTCAAATCAAACTAAAAATATTTGTATTGAACAATTTTTTTTTTTACCAAAATAAAGATTTTTCGCGAAAAAAAATGTTTTTCACAAAAAAATTCATGGTATTATGGTTTGTTGTGTTAGTTTAACAGACTTGAATGGTTTTAAATTTAAAAATTATCGCAAAAGTTTAAAAACATCGTTTTTATTGTACTTAAGCATCATAATTTTAAATCGCGAATATCGCGAATACGAGCGCTAACTATGAAAAACGGCTAGCACCATTGAATTCAGCGTACCCGAATTAACTTTACTAGTAGGGTGCCCAGCTCGTTAAAAAAAAAGTGTCAAATTCAAGCACAGTGTAATTAAAAAAAAAATTATAAAATTAAAAAAAAAATTTTTGTTTTGTACGGTAAAAATATAAACATAGAGTTTTTAGACCAAAACGAACGATCGACGAAATTCGGAAAAACTCATTATTCGTGCCAGCCTAGTATGAATATTCTGAGAAAATGTTTGGGTAGAAAAACTATTGGCGGTAAGTTATACATATGAGGCATTACACACCAAATGTCCAGCGAAAAAAAACATGTGTACCGTAAACTTCTGAATAAGTTGTATGGATAGCCCTATATGGAACTTAGAAAATTACGTTTTTGGTTTTTAATTTTGCAAAAACTGGGCTTAGGAGGCGTGGGCAAATATTGGAAAAATGGTTAAATTTGTGGCGAGTTGACTTGATTAAATATTTATCACATTAAAACGGAATGCACCACATTCTTAAAAATTTACAGTCTTATATAGTTTTGTATGGGCTATCGATTAATTTTTTTTTTTTGGAAAATTTTCAGAACCCGTTCTTAAATTTTTCCATTTCTTAAAAAAGTCAATTTATCAAAAATCAGGCCACTTTTTTTTATTTTTTTTTTTAAGTTTAGATGTTTGTCCATCCACATTCTTCTGAAAATTATTCAATTTTTATTTTTTTAATCGATAGCCCATACAAAAATCTATAAAAAAACTTTTGTCTTTAAGACTTTACTGTGTTTCATTTAATTTGCATAAATATTGAAATAAAGATGCTCAGGCAAAAAAGTTAGATATTTTGAATTTTGGACCACGCCTACAAAGCCCACTTTTTGGAAAAACTTAAATTCTATTTTTGTTATTAAATAGTACCCTAAGAGCGAATACTTTGCAAATGATTTCATATTGACACGACACAACTTTTTTTTTGCTGAACATTTGGTGTGGAATGCCTCATATGTATTAGAAAATAAACCTTGTAAAATGACAAGAAAAGTTTGTAATTTTTTTTTTTGCTACCTCCTATTTGACAAGAATTCCTTGTAATTTTACATGCTTTTTACCAATAATTTTGTAAATTTACAAGCTTTTTGCCAATAAAATTTACAGTTTTTTTTTTTGACGCGATAAAACTTACAAGTAGGTTTCGTGACTTTACTAGATGCTGCCCTCTATTTTACGAAAATTTCTAGTAAAAATTACGAGCTTTTAAGTAATTTTACAAGATTTTTACCAATAAAATTGTTAATTTACAACTTTTTTGGCGCAATAAAACTTACAAGGAATTCTCGTGAATTCACTAGGTTTTTTGTAAAATTGTAAATTTGAAAAATTACCATAAAAAATGTAAAATTACAAAAAAAAAAATGTAAATTTCGATCGAAAATTTTTTGTTTAAAAACAAGGAAAACTGTAAAATATTGGTATAATAGGATTACGAGACTTTTTGTAGTAATTTGACAAGTTTTTTTTTGTGTATATTGATCCAAGGTCGATTCTTAGGCATTCTAGCAATGTCTGTCTAACTCTCGGTTGAAGACATTATGCAGGCAAACTCTAAAGAGATAGACCCCTAAAGATTGGCACAAATATATTTTATGGTCGTAAATCAGACTTAGGGAATAAAGCTGCCCATTGAATAACTAAAACAACTTCTAAAAACGTCTTTTCTTATAGGTCATATTGGACTTTCTTACTACATATTCTTGAAAATTCCTGCATATTTTGGTAAACATTGCATAGAAAATATTCAATTAACTGCACATCGTCACCTAAAATGCAAAACAACGTAACAACACTTTTTGCTGTTTTTAAGTAAAAACGAATTTTTGAATTTTGTTCATAAGTCGGTCATATTATATCGAATAGGTCTAAAATGTAAAAAATATCTTCGGCTAATAAAGTGCATCAAAACAAACAAATCACATTTTGATAATGTTATAGGGAAACATTTTTGAAAGTACAAAATATAATATTTTTAAATTTAATGGTAAAACTTGTATATTTTTTAACTTACAATTGGAGAGCTAAAACTTTGTCTGCACATGAATTTTAATCTATATATATAAAAGAGTGTGGTGACTGACTGACTGACTGACTGACTGATTGGCAATAATCATCGCCCAGCCCAAACCGCTGAAGCTAGAGACTTGAAATTTGGAATGTAGGTTCGGCTCCCGACAAAACCACCCACTAAGAAGGGATTTTTGGAAATTCCGATTCTAAGGGGGGCAAAAGGGGGAAAATAGGGCCCTTTGGGGGATTTTGTATCTTTTGAACTAATTGTCCTAGAAACTTCAAATTTGAGCTCTAGGATCCTCTCGGGGAAATAAAATTTCGGAAATTTTTTTTTTGGAAAATTCCGCCTCCAAGGGGGGACAAAGGGGAAAATAGGGCAAATTGGTACATTTTTTATATTCTAAACAAATGGTCCCAGAAACTTGAAATTTGAAGTCTAGGACCCTCTCGCGGAAATAACATTTTGGTAAAAGTAATATTTTGAAAATTCCGTTTCTAAGGTGGGGGGGAGGGGGAAAATAGGGCAGGTTGGTACATTTGTATCTTCTGAACTAATGGTCCTACAATCTTGAAATTTTGAATATAGGATACTCTCGCGGAAATAGCATTTTGAAAAAAGTACTTTTTTGAAAATTCCGGTTTTAAGGGGGGCAAGAAGGGGGAAAATAGGGCAATTTGGTGAATTTTGAACTAATGGTCCTAGAAACTAGATATTTGAACTATAGTATTCTCTCGGGGAAAAAACATTTTTTTACTAAAATTTTTTCACTCAAAATTTTTTTTCACTCAAAATTTTTTTTTCACTCAAAATTTTTTTTTTTACAATTTTTTTTTTACAAATTTTTTTTTACAATATTTTTTTCACTCAAAATTTTTTCTTACCCAAAATTTTTTTTCACTCAAAATTTTTTTTTTCTCAAAATTTTTTTTCACTCAAAAATTTTTTTTTTACAAATTTTTTTCACTCCAATTTTTTTTTCACTCAAAATTTTTTTTCACTCAAAAATTTTTTTTTTACAATTTTTTTTTTACTCAAATTTTTTTTTTTTACTCAAAATTTTTTTTACTCAATTTTTTTTTACAAAAATATTTTTTACTCAGTTGTATTATATTTTTCAGTTTTTTACTCATTTTTTTTACTTAAATTTTTTACTTAGAAGGTGTTTTTACCCAAATTTTTTTTACTCAAAATATTTTTTGACTCAAATTTTTTACTCAATTTTTTTTTTCTCATTTATTTTTTAATTTTTGGGAATTTATTGATTTAATCACTTAAATTCAGGGGGAACTAGGACAATTTTAAACATTTCGATCTTCTGAACTAATGGCCCCAGTAACCTAAAATTTGGACTATAGGACGATTTTGAACATTTTCTATATTGTGAACTAATGGTCCCAGAAACCTGAAATTTGGACTATAGGATCCTCTCGCGGAAATAATATTCTGAAGAAAGTACTTTTTTAAAAAGGCACTTCTAAGAAGGGGAAAAGGGGAAAAATTGGGCAATTTGGTACATCTTGTATCTGCTGAACTAACGGTCCTAGATACTTAAAATTTGGAGTGTACGATCCTCTCGCGGAAAAAACATTCTGAAAGAAGTACTTTTTTGAAAATTTTGTTTTATAGATGGAAAAGGGGGAAAAGTAGGGCAATTTTGTATCTGCTGAACTAATGGTCCTAGATAATTTAGTTTTGAACTATTTTGTATCTGCTGAACTAATGGTTCTAGATACTTGAAGTTTGGACTGTAGATCCTCAAGCGGAAATAAAATTCTGGAAGAAGCACTTTTTTAGTAAATTCTGGTTCTAAGGAGGAAAATGGGGAAAGTATGGCAATTTTGTATCTGCTGAATTAATGGTCCTAAATACTTGAAATTTGGACTGTACGATCCTTTCGCAGAAATAACATTCTAAAATAAGTACTTTTATGAAAATTCTGCTTCTAATGGGGAAAAAGGGAGAAAGTAGAGATACTTAAAATTGGTACTTTACGATCCACTCGCGGAAAATAACATTCTGGGAAAATAAATTTTTGAATTTTCGCTTCAATTTGGTACATATTGTTCCTTATGCACTAATGTTCCTTGAAACTTTAAGTTTGAACTATGGGATCGTTTCGCCAAAACAAAATTTTTTGCAACTTTAAATCTCAAAATATAATATTTTAAAGGTAGAAACTAACAATTTTTATGTTTAATTAAAAATTAATAAGAATTTGAAGTAATAAAGTTGCTTTTTTTACAGCTAACCGGTAACGAAGTACCGGGCGAGTTAGCTAGTATAATATATAACAATCAATAACTCGATTTTTAAAAATGTGTTGTTACGTTGTTTTGCATTTTAGGTAACGATATTTTAGTTCTCTTAATAAACTATTTTATAAAATTTACACAAATATTTAGTTTATAATATAATTTATCATATTTTAAAATAATGTATAACGGTGTATTATGCCTATTTTTTTGCTACCTTTCTTTTTTCATGATTTAGCCTCTAATTATTTTATTTTATAGATTTGCTCTAATTAACAATTTGTTCCTATTAGTTTAATTATAAAATATTTTAAAAATTTAATTGATTTTTTTTTCTAACAAACAAATTTATAATACATTTTAAATAATAATTAGAATTTATGTGCGCATCTAAAAATTTTTGTAATAAAATATTTTAAAGTAATTTTGAAATTTTTAGTTATTAATTATAAATAAATTTTTTGTTATTATAGTACATTTTTGGCATATGTTTTCAATAAATAACTCTTTAAAAATGTTGAACTTTATTTAATTTTTTTTTTGCTGAATTAACACAAAAAATATGTGCATATTTTTAGGTTGCATTTAATTGTAAATTACATCCTGTGATTTGTAAAATTTGCTAAATATATATATTTTTTTTTTAATACAGTCAAAGCTATTATGAGAGAAAGTTTTAAAATATTTGAAGAACTGTAAGTTTATTACGCTCATAATACATTCTCTGTCCAATTAGCAGAAAAATCTGCTGAAAGTACAAACATTTTGAGCCATATGAGAAATCTGCTGATTATAGCAGACACGGTTTGCTGAAATCTGTCATGATTACACTATTTTATAAATTAAAAAAAAATGCGATTTACGACAATTTGCATTTATTTTTATACCCTCCACTTATTGATAGAGGGTATATATAAGTTTGTCATTCCATTTGTAACTAATCGAAATATCGGTCTGAGATCCCATAAAGTATATCGTCCATTCCATGAGACATTTTAAAAAATCTGACCGAGGGTCTTCCGATTTTTGTTATATTTTTCATACAGATTCTCTATGGAGCCAATTTCAAATTTCATAAATCAGATCGAAAATATTCGAAAAATTCGCGATTTTATTTACGATTTTCGTTTTTAAAAAAGTCAAAAAAATGCAAAATCTGTGTAACTTTGAGCTGATGTATTTCCTAAACTACTTATCGCATTTTAACAATCTATAGTGCATACGAATGGTATTTAAGTCTATTTTAATATCTAATAAACTGAAAAAATATTGGTGGTTTAAAAGTGCATTTTATATGCATGCAGTTTTGAAGTGCATTTTGCGAAACTTTTGCCCCTTTTAATTTTTTTTAATTAGCATATTTGGAAAATTTAGAATTTTTGCTACAAAAAAATGTTTTCATTACAATGGACCGAGAATGTATGCTATTTTTAATATTTATTTTAAAAAAATACTTCCTTAAGTTTCCCTTATAAAAATTTTTATTTTTTTAA
Organism: Pegoplata infirma; assembly: GCA_963921195.1. Lineage (NCBI taxonomy): Eukaryota > Metazoa > Arthropoda > Insecta > Diptera > Anthomyiidae > Pegoplata > Pegoplata infirma. Next base: position 207,579,468 of record OY992537.1, on the reverse strand, counting down.
ATTATACCAAAATCATGTAACAAAATTGTTATGAAATTTAAAGTTCAAATGCGATTTTCTCGAAAAAAAAAAGATGAACGTGTTTCTGATTTTTTTTGTGTGGATGGACAAACATCTAAGCTTTTAAAAAAATAAATAAAAAAGAAAAAAAAAGTGGCCGGATTTTTGATAAATTGACTTTTTTAAAAAATGGAAAATTTCAGAACGGGTTCTGAAAATTTTCCAAAAAAAGAATTTTTAATCGATAGCTCATACAAAACTATATAAGAACGTAAATTTTTGACATTTTTTGACATAAATATTTAATCAAGGCAATTCGCCACAAATTTTACCATTTTTTCAATATTTGACCACGCCTCCTAAGCCCAGTTTTCGAAAATTTGAAAAACCAAAAACGCAATTTTCTTAGTTACATATAGGGCTATCCAAACAACCTATTCAGAAATTTACGGGACACATGTTTTTCTGTAGCGGGACATTTGGTGTGGAATGCCTCATATATGACTGAGACTAGGCACATTTACTTGTTGTTGTCCTAAGTTGTTTGGTATTGCATTTGCACGAAATCGGTTTAGCGGTTCAGAACTTATGAACGAAAATGTAAGAACACCTCGAAAATTTTAATACATTCTACATAACCTAGAAATACAAAATGCTTTAAATTGGCTGCTGGTTGGCATATGTGATCAGAATTGGACACAGAGTGGTAGTTTTACAAGTACAAACCATTTTTTACAAAAAAATAAAAATCGCGGATTTTTTTTTACCAAAAAATTTTTTCCGCGAATTTTTTTTTTTTTAAAGAATTTTTTCTCAAAAAATCATTTTTATAGATAGTTGTTTTGTTGTAAAATCTTATGCTGAATCCGAAAATTCACTGCAAAATTTTTAAAGTAGAACAGTTTTTGAGACATAGCTAACTTCTCAAATATTCATCTTTTTAAAAAAGTGGTTTTACTTAAATTAAAATATCTCCGGAACAAATCGATCGATTTTAAAGTTTTTGGAACAAATCGATCGATTTTAAACATTTTTCGATCAGATTTTCATCAAAAAAGCAATTCTATATGGATATATAAATTTTAGAAATAAAAAAATAAAAAAAAAAATTTAAGAAAAATCGATATTTTAAATTTTATTGGCCTCTTTGGGCTCAAAAAAAAAAAAATGAAAAATTTTTCAGTGAAAAAATATTTTTTTAAGTTTATTTTATATTTTTATCTTATTTTAGTTTGCTTTAAAATTTTGAAAAAAAAAATCTTAAGCAAATTTTTCGTAAGGAAAATTATTTTTTCTTTAGGGTAAATTTGTTTTAAAACATAAATCAATAACATATATTTAATGTGAAAAAATAAATATTTTTTCACTATAAAATTTTTACATTTTTTTTCGAGGCCAAAGTGGACAAAACACGATAAAAAATCATGTTTTAATAAGAAAATTTTTTCTTAGATGATTTTTAATTATTTATTTTTAAATCTAATAGCGAATCAAAATAAGTTAAAAATATAAAATTAACTTAAAAAAATTTTTTTCACTGAAGAATTTTTAAATTTTATCGGAGGCCAAAGTGGCTAAAAAATATTAAAAAATAAATTTTTCGTAAGAATTTTTTTTGTCTTTTTCTAAATGTTAAAGCAATGCAAGATAAAATAAAAAAATAAAATTAACTTTATTCAAAAAATATTTTTTCACTGAAGAACTTTAAAATTTTTTCCGAGCCACTTTGGCCAAAAAAAACATTAAAGAATCAATTTTTCGTAAGATTTTTTTTTTAGAATTTTTTTTTTTCTAAATCTTTAATCAGACTAAAATTAGTTAAAAATATAAAAATAAGTTAAAAAAAAATATTTTTTCACTAAAGAATTTTTCAAACCAAAATACGTTAAAAACATAAAATTAACTTAAAAAATATATTTTTTTGCTGAAGAATTTTTTAATTTTTTTCCGACGCCATTTGATTTCGATTTTTCGTTTGAAAATTTTTTTAGAATCTCTTTTTTATTTTTTTTTAAATCTCAAAGCAAACCTAAATAAGATTAAAATATAAAATTAACTTAAACAATTGAGAGTGTTAAATTCGGCTGTGCCGAATCTTTAATACCCTCCAACATTTAAAAAAAAAAAATTAAAAAAAAATTGCTGTGGGTTTTTTTTGGGGGGGTCAGTGGGGGTCATTGAATTGCACATTAACCCATGCGGTAAGTGTTTAAAAAATAATTTATTATGCTTTTGGAGCCGCTTTTGGGGGGCGGGCAAAAAAGCGATTTTTTTATTTCCTGGGTCCAAGTGCAGGACCTTGAACCTTTTCTGACATAAAATTATTTCATTTGCTTAACACAAATACAAAAAAACCTGTGAAAATATGGCGTTTTTCAGAGGTTGGTTAAGTTCTTCAAGGGGGAACTTTTTCCCCCCGGTCCGATTTTACCCATTTACGAACTTAAACTGCCTAGGACAAAAACACATATTACTGCCAAACTTGACGAGTCTATACTTTTTATTTTGCACTGCATCGAGTCTTATACAGACGGACGGACGCACAGTGGACCAAATGCTTAATCTAGCGTGCAAGAGAGTATAATTCGACTTTGAGAGCACCTAGAAACATGAAATTTGTAATGCACAAGGAAAATGAGATGAGCTTCTATATAGTCCAAATGTGGGCGGTATTTGAAGGGGCGTGGCACTTATTGAAACATTGTCATAATAAAATAGAGATAAAGTAGAGCCAAATAAGCAGAGAAAGTAATTTTTTTTAACGTAAAAAAGATTTTTAAACAGTTTAGAAAAGAAATATTTTATTTTGAGTAAAAAAAAAATTTTTTTTACTCATTTCTGTAAAAAAAAATTTTTTTGAATGAAAATTTTTTTTTGAGTTTACATTTTTTTTTTGCTTGTAAAATTTTTACATTGGGTTAAAAAATGTTTGAGAATGTCAAAAATACTCAGCAAAAAATTTTTGTAGCTCATCAATGGCATTTAAAGCGTTTAGGTGTTTTTATACCCTCCACTCTAGTGATAGAGGGTATATATAAGTTTGTCATTCCGTTTGTAACACCTCGAAATATTGGTCTAGGACCCCATAAAGTATATATATTCATGATCCTCGATCGATTTTAAGACGATCTAGCGATGTCTGTCCGTCCGTCCGTCCGTCCGTCCGTCCGTCCGTCCGTCCGTCCGTCTGTCCGTCTGTCTGTCTGTCTGTCTGTCTGTCTGTCTGTTGAAAACACGCTAACTTTTGAAAGACTTTACGGAGGCTCCTGAAGTTTGGCATATATGTTGGACATTTACCTGGTCAGGTTGGTATTGCAATCCAGCGAAATCGGTCCAGTGGTTCAAAAGTTATAAGCAAGTGAGTGAATTTCGGCAAGGGATTTTCTGGAATTTACGAGATAAAACACACTGTAACTTTCGAACGGCAATTCTGAGGGCGCTGAAGTGTGGCATATATATTTACCGTTCCTGTGGTCCGGTTCGTTTTAAATTTCAGCCAAATCGGTCCGGCGGTTCAAAAGTTATTAGCAAAACCGTAAATTTCAGATTAGTTCACCTTAAATTCACGTGTTGAAAACCCGTTAAACATGTTTTAAAAACATTTGTAAGTCAGAAAAATATTTTAAAAGGTATTTTTGTCACACAAAAATATTTTTACACTAAACCAAAAAAAAATACACTTAAAAAAAAAGTTTACACTCAAAAAAAATTTTACACTCAAAAAAAAAAAATTGGTAAATTATTTTTTTTTTTCAAAAATTAACAAAAAAAAGTTTTTTTACACTAAAACAAAAAAAAAAAAAAAATACACTCAAAAAAAATTTTACACTCAAAAAAAAAAAATAGTATTTTTTTTTTTTCAAAAATTAATAAAAAAAAGTTTTTTTACAGAAAATAAAATATTTCTAACCAAAAAAAAGTTTACACTTAAAAAAAAATTTTACACTCAAAAAAAAAAATTGGTAAATTATTTTTTTTTATTTTTCAAAAATTAACAAAAAAAGTTTTTTTACACTAAAACAAAAAAAAATACACTCAAAAAAAATTTTACACTCAAAAAAAAAATTAGTAATTTTTTTTTTTTTGTTTCAAAAATTAATAAAAAAAAGTTTTTTTACAGAAAGTAAAATATTTCTAACCAAAAATGTTATTTTTTTCACGTTAGAAAATTTACTATCACTTAAAAAGGGCATTGTGGGGGGTATTCATAGATTCGGCCAAGTCGAATTTAACTTTTCTACTTGTTTTTTTTTTGTTTACGTAAATTTAAGGTACACCAATCTGAAATTCACGGTTTTTGCTTACAACTTCTGAACGACTGAACCGATTTGGCTGATATTCAATATCAACCTGACTAGGAAAATTGAAAATATATATGCCAAGCGTCAGCAGCAACAGAGTTGCCATTTGAAAGTTATCGTGTTTTAAACAGACAGATGGACGAACATCGCTAGATCGACTGAAAAACAAAAACCAGCAAAAACCAGCAGCCAATTTTTTTATTATTTTGGAGCTCAATATCTATTCTTTTGAAATCATGTAAAAACCGTATAGAAGTTAGCGGGATTCGTACCTAAATTCATTAACAAAATTCAAGTTTCAAGTTTGCTTGAAAAATAATTCCATTGTGAACTCTCTTTTTAATTTACGTTTTTTTACGAACAACAACACAAATTAGCTTCAAATATACGTTCCTTGAGGTCAAAATATAACAAATAATTTGATAAATTGCCTTAATACGGTCGTAAAATAGCAGTTTAAACAATCAACACGTCTACACAGAACTTGAAGAATTGTTTTTATAAAAACTAATTACTCATGTTTGGCTGCCTACTACGATGGTGTTTTTGCAATAAACAAAGAAATTTTATTAGCGTTGAGTAAGGTAGGAATAGTGCAATCATATATGCGATACTAATTCAATATTGTCAAAACTTCATTTTTCGACCAACTGCGCACCAGATTCAACATTTGGTCCACTGTGGGACGGACGGACATACGGACATTCTAGAAAAGTCTTAGAATCGATCATAGATCAATAATATATATACTTTATGGGGTCCCCGACTGATACTTCGATGCGTTACAAACGGAATGACAAAGTGAGTATACCCCATACTCTAGTTGGAGGGTATAAAAAAAATATTTTTTCACGGAAGAATTTTTTAATTTTTTCCAAGGCCAAAGTGGCCAACATACATTAAAAAAAGATTTTTTCTTAATCTTAAAGCAAACCAATATAAAAATATTTTTTTAGATTTTTTTTCTAAATCTAAATTAAAATAAGTTTAAAATATGAAATTAAATTTAAAAAAATATATTCTTTCGCTGAATAATTTTTAAATTTTTTCTGAGGCCAAGAAACATTAAAAATCGATTTTTCATAGGAAAAATTTGCTGAAGAATTTTTTTCTAGATCTTATGGCAAACCAAACTAACAAGTGAAGTATCTCAACCCTTATGAACCGATTTGCATGAAACTTGAATATATAAAGAAGACAATTCTAAGGTTGTGGTGTCTTGGCATATCGGCCATATCAGGGATTTAGGGGTTCAAAACATGGGTCAAAAAATGGCGAAAAAAATTGTTTTTTGGATTTTTCAGCCATTTCACTCGAAAAAACTATATCATGTTTAAATATGAGAAGTAAGGGTTTTTTAATGCCCATCCAACGGGGGTATAACCTTGCAAATATTCGGCTTCGTTAATAATTTTTTTTTCATGAAAATGTATAAATTTTGGGAGTTATTTATATGAAGACACAGACCTACGATATCCATATGAACACGAAATAATCTCTATTAAATTTAAGTCGACACGTATTTTTGCTCTAGACGATATTCCTGTTAGTTCGGGAGTTATTGAAATTTTCCCGAAGGTCCACATTGTTTCTTAAGGGGACAATGCAATTCCAACCTTAAAATCGCCTCTTTTATATATATTTTAAGTTTTACGAAAATCGGTTCATAAGGGTTGAGATACTTCCCTTGTAAGTTAAAAATATAAAATATAAATTTCATCTTTAAGCAAACTTAAATAACATATAAATAGTGAATAATTTTTTTTTTTTCAATGAACATTTTTAAATGGTAACAACAAAAGCAGGAGTTGAACTTTTTGGCTTCGGAAATTTTCTATTTATTTTTCCGTAGCCAAATTAATTTTGTTTTTTTAAATGTGCTAACTTACATTAAATGAAATGATGTTTCGCAAATAAAAACTTGCAAGGAAGGTCTTTCACAGGGCTGCTACCGAACTAGCAGGATTTTCGTAAAACGAAAAAATAATGGTCAGCTTAATTTTGATAGAGATTATAATATATGATTTTGGCGGTCTTACATACATACATCTCCATATAAACTACCTCAACGATTATACATTTTTCACAATAACGAACTTAATGAAGCCGAATTTGGACACGACCGATACACCATTGGATAGGCCTTAAAAAACCCTTTCGACTTGAATAAAATATTCATATAATTTCTTTTAAAGAAATGGGAAAATCTTAAAAAACGAAAAAAATCCAGTTCTCCCCCTCCCCTTTGACCCGCTAAATGTAAGATTGGCAGCTATAAAAGTGTTGAATTACATATTTTAAAACGATAAATTAAAAAAAAAAAATGTAGTTGGCCAGACTGGCTTCCGAAAATCTCGCTGTCCTTCACAGAGAACTTTAACTGTTTTCACATTGTTAACGTTTCTGTATTGTATTTTAATAAATAAATTGTTTAAAACATAAAAAAAAATTTAACTGTAAATAAAATTTAGTATTTTAAAATTAAAAATTTTTTTTAGCTTAATTTTGTTTATGTATGCATGCTTAAACATGCCTAGGCTATTTGCAGAATTTGCAAAAATTGTTTAGTAATTTTTTTTTGTTAGTTTATTGTAATTTAACAACAATTGCGGTTATAAGGCCTGCTTTTTTTTTAACCATATAAATGCAAAAATTGGTCTAGTTTTTTTTTTTTGTGAAAGCTGGAAAGCACATGAAATGGGTAGGACGGACATTTGGTATGCATTTAAATTTGTTTACAATTATTTGTAATTATTTTGTATAGTGGTTTTTAAACACATACAACAGATAATTTTATTCTCTAATTACAAGGATTTTTTTTTTGTTTTTTGTGTGTTTAAACAAATACTGAGATTTGTTAACAAATATTTTTTTTTATGTTTTTAATGCATATTTTAAATTTTAAATGAAATTGTTTATTCAACAGCATTTATTTAATTGTTGTAAATTCCATTTCCGAGGTGTAGTAATTATTGTAAACATGTGTTTATTTAACCCCTTTTTTGAATTGTTTGTGTTGATTTCTTGGTATTTTAGATTATGCGCCGCCACCCTTTTTGTAGAAAAGTGCGTCTTTAAATTATTTATTTTCTTTTACTGCCTGTTAGGGAGGGTATCCTTGTTGGTTAAATTGAAATGTTACTTTAAAAATGTTCTGAAAGATACACTCAAAAAAAAAAAAACCTTGTGAAATTACTAGAAAAAGTCTCGTTATTCCATTTTACCAATATTTGACAGTTTTCCTTGTTTTTTTAACAAATAATTTTCTATCGAAATTTAAATTTTTTTTTGTAATTTTACAGTTTTACTTGTAATTTTACAAAATTTCTAAGATTTTTTACAAAAAAAAAATAGTAAATTTACGGGAATTTCTTGTAAGTTTTATTTCGCCAAAAAAGTTGTAAATTTACAATTTTACTGGGAAAAAAAATTTTTGAATGTATTAGTGAAATTCTTTTTTTCAAAAAGTGTCTGGGAGTAACACACGGTCTAGATTAGCAACTTCCACTTCTATCGTACGTCAAAATCGATAGAAAGCACTATCATTGCTAATGTGGACAATCTTGTAAATGATGGTATACAATTGATGGTAGAGAGCCTGCTCTACTATAGATTGCTCGCAATCAAGTGTCAAAATGCGTAGTCATTTTTCATTTGACATTCGTTTTTCATGATAAACAAAAGAAGACGCTAACAAAAGCGGGAACAAACAATCTCCAAAAGAAAAATGAAATTGCTTACTATAAATTTTGGCGTTTCTAAACGTCAAAAGTGACGTTGAATTGCCTTCGTGATAGAAGTGGTGGTTGCTAATCTTGAACGTGTGTTAGAACATTTTTTAAATGGAAATTTAACTCTCTGATGTTTTAAGTTCAGAAGCAACAGTGCTAAAAAGTGTTTAAATTTAAAATTGTCGGTCTATCAAATACTTTCGTTAGGTAGACTTCTCTCTAAGTAAATACGTACCCAATAAACACAAGAACGATATGATAGCGTAAACGTTATTACTTCTATGATAATTGAAGCGAATAATGAAAAAATAAATTCCAAACAACAATTGGAATATTTAGATTTGAAATAAACTTCAAACATTTTCACAAATTATTTTATTTATTAAAAAAATATTGTGAATATGAAATGTAATTGTTCTAAAAGCAAAAACATGCTTTTATGGTATTTTTTTGTCAATTATCGATATAATTCAACTATTAAAGGACTCCAAACTGTAAGTACTCATGTTTTATTAATATTTTCAATAAAATGCCGCGGTCAAATTACATTATTGAAAACATAATTGCTAATAATATCGACAATTATATCACCAACGATATCACCAACGGTATCGCCAATGATATCACCAACGATATCGCCAATGATATCATAATCGCCTGGAATAACGATATATTTTCGATACTAGACTGGACAAAGGCGATTCTACTATCGTTTTACCGATAGCGAAAACGATATCACTTTTTCATTGGAAAACGCTATCATAAGGAAAGGTACACTTTAGAACGAAAACACTATCGTTTTCGTATCACTTATAATAATCACTTATGATAATGAATATCACCTAGGTGATATTGCTTCGATATCATAACGGTATCGTTTGGTTTATTGGGTAATGCAAAATATCTAACTTACGCATAACAAAAAAAAAATAATATGCGTTTAAGATATGCAACGCTATAAATGTAGTAGTTAACAAGTTACTTGTTAAATACGTAAGTGGTTATTAAAATGACTTACATATTTAAAAATTACCAAGGTACAAAACAAGTTAAAGGAATAACATTTTTAAAAATTTTAAAAAAGTGTAACCCTATAACCAAATTACGATAAGTGATAGCGAAAATAGTATCACCTGTATGATACCGATTACGTTATCACCTTAAATTAAAATTATGATACCATTTTCGAATTTTAGGCGATTTTGCTATCGTCATTCCTGGAAACTTCGATAGCGAAAACGGTATCACATTTTCATATGGAAACACTATCGTTATCGCCTGGAATAACGATAGTTTTTCGATAAATTTTGTAAAATGTCGATTTTACTATCGTTATGACTGGAGTTAACGATAGCGAAAACGATATCATATTTTTATGGAAAAACGATATCATAAGGAAATGTACATTAAGAACGAAAACACTATCGTTTTCGTATAATATGTGATAATTGGGTGATATTGCCTCGATATCATGATATCATAAATAAAGCCATGTTTTTGACTGCGATTATTTCGACCACAGCTTAAGGACTTTAAATTTTAAAATCCCCTAGACTCAGACGGGCCTTGTGATAGCAGACTAAAAAGAATAATGTTTTAAAACTTTTAATTAGGAAATAAAATGCACTTTAAGTTGCATACATGACCTTAATCAGAGTAATGTATAATAGTCAATGCAATTAATTGCTTTACTGTAAGTCATTTTCCTTTTAACAATTACAATTTCCTACGAAATAACAATTATTTTTGCTAAAATAAATAAACATATTTTTCTGAAAAGTTAAAAAAAAAGATAAAAGAACATTAATTTTAAAGCGTTATATAACTGCAATAATAAATACATTTCTCGTGTATAAGATGTATTCCACACTAAATAAACAGCAAAAAAATGCAGAAAAAGGTTTTCATCCAAACTGATGTGGTACTTGACCCGTGGCGCCCAGCGAACAAAATTTTGATATTTAAACATTTAAAAAAATGTGTCTTGCGACACATCATATTTAAAAATTTTTATGCGCTCAACTCAATTTCAAAAAAAAATAATAATAAAACGGTTTTCGCAATAACGACATTTTAAATTTGCAAAAATTTTTCGAAAATTTCCACAAAAATTGTATATTTTGGAAATAAATGAATTGATTCAAATCTTTTGATCCAAGTTTTTGATTTTTAGGAAACTTCAACTAAAATTTGAGATTTTTGAAAAATTAAAAGTAATAATCAGGGCAAGGAAGTTCATGCACTAAAAATCGCGTTTTTATTCATAAAAAGTCGTAAAACATAAAATTCAGTCCTATTGTGAAAAATATTTATATGTACGTGTAAATTATACTGGATCAAATTCAGTTTTTTTTTTTTAATTTTAAAAACGTCGGGTTCGGGAAAGTTGCCTTTTAGGGTCGATATTAACACACAAAAATATTGGGCCTGTAGGACATTGGCTTTGGGTTCCTTTTTTGACTTGAAGTCGGCAAGTTTTGAACAAAGTGAAAAAATGTTTGTGATTTTTTTTTGGCTTGAAATATTAGTTTATTTTCTGACATTACTGAAAAAGTAATTTTATGGTAAAATTTTTTTTTGTCTGTAAAATTTTTTTTCTCCAAAAATATTTTTTTAATTTATTTCACAATGCATTAAAAGCCAATTTAAAAATATACATCTTTTCAACACTGAGCTAATGTTATGTTATATATTCAGCAAAAAAATAATTAAAAATATTTTTTGCAAAGCAAGAAACAACGTTTTCGAAATTCGAAAAAATCTAAATTTGCTCCACCTTTGTCTAAATATTTACAAATATGTACGTTAGCTCGTCCCGAATTCGGATTTTTTTACTCCTTTCCATCTTTTAGATAAAACCCTTCACCAAAATTACTCCATGAAAATTGTATAAATATTTTTACAGGATTTACACTATATTTAGGGTGACCATTTTTTTCTGAGCTTAAATCAGTACGCCCAAGTTTTTATGTTTTTTTTTTTTCTAGAAATAACTAAAGTGACGTTCAGCCACTGTTCGGTGAAATTTTGACCGAACTTTACCGAACAACGTTTTTGTATGTTTTGCTTTTCATCGTCTTAAAATTTAGCCATATTACCAGTGCACTTACCAGTACTTTACACCTCAAATCGGGCTATTGTTAAAAAGTATTATTTATTTTTTTCCATAAAAATCAACTTGAGCAACATTTTTCCATTTTTTTTAAGTATACAAAAGTACAAAATATTTTTTTTTAACTATTAAATAGAACAACTAATAAAAAAACACTTTTTTTTAGTTGTTTTTTCGTAATTATTCTCAAAAACAATTTTTTTTTAAATAAAAAAAGTACGGGTTCGGCCGAACTTTACAAAATGGGCCGAACACTGATGTTTTTTCAACACTCAAAAAATGTCGGTTAAACTAACTTGACCCCAAGTATTTTGAAAAAACAACTGCAAAAAACAACTGCAAAAAAAAAACTGTTAAAAAACAACTGCAAAAAACAACTGTTGTCGTTATTTTGCAGAAAATTTAGTTGACTTTAAACGACTTCATTTGAATGTTTTGATCGTTTCAGTGCAGAAAATATTCCACAAAATTCCACAGGTTTTGAGAATAAGAAAATCCCTCAGATTTTGAAGAATTTTTCCGTAAGTTTTGACAACTTTTCCTGTAAGAAAATTTCACAGCTAATAAGCAAGTGTTTGTGTTAAAGGCCCTGATTTTCTGAGCGCTTTTTCGAATAAGCTCTGATGACATTACCTCATCTAAGATCTCAGAATCATTTGGATTATTGCAATTTACATCATCTTTCTAAAAATTTAAAAAATCCATCGGCCCATTAAACTTTTTGTTATAGAAAACCTCAAAGATTTTGTGCGCATTTTCATATAAATTTAGGAAGATCAAAATAACCTCATGCTCAGATTTATTTTTGCGTTTTTATAAACTATCTCATTTTAAGACTTAAGTTATAAAAACAACTCTGACGACTTATATATATTATGGAAATTCAAGTTTTTGTACAGAATTTTGGAATAAAATTATTTTTTATGTTGAAATTTTGAAAAATCAGTACAATTAGTACATATTTTAATAAATCAGTACAAATCAGTACAACGTTTTTTGATCAGTACACGTGATCAAAAATCAGTACATGTACTGATCAAATCAGTACGAATGGTCAGCCTAACTATATTCCGCAACTTTTTGCTTACATTATTTTTATAAAAATGCACTGACAAGGGAAGTATCTCAGCGCTTATGAACCGATTTGCACATTTTTATAAAAAAAAATTACACAATATGTATTCACAAAGATAGCAAAAATAAAAAATATTTTTTTTTTTTTTAAATATTAAAATATATGCAAGAAAATATGTAGTTAATGCAAAATATTCAAAAACATGCATTTTCACCAAAATATGCACTAACAAATCAATCCCATTTTTAAGCAAATTCGATGATTCGCAAAGATAAATGCTTTAAGCTGTTCTCAGGCTTACGACAACATACATGTATTTACATGAACCCCCTTGCCCTGGTAATAATTTTTCTTAATTTTTAAATTTTTGAAGTTTGTGAAGTGGTTTTCGCGATATCGCCATTTAAGATCGTTGTTCATGTATTTTTGAAAAAAAAACCTTTTGTGGGCGTGAATACAAAAAACGTATTTCAATCAATGTAATTTAATAACTTATATACAAAAAACTTAAATATTCAATTTGGCCACATTTAACGCAAAGGGAAGATGTTTATATGTATCTTCACAAACATAAGGGGCATTCCAGGCCAAATCACTCACTTTTAGGCCCGACCCCCTTCGATTATTTTTTTTATATGTTTTAGTGCGTTTTAAATGCAACTTGTTCTCAAATTTTCAGATTTTTATACCATTTTGTTATTGATTTTTCAATTTTTCAAAATGGCGATTTTTTAAAAAAAAATTAAAAATTTAAATGTTCAATTAATTTTGACCAGTAAAAAATATAGATATCTTAAAAAAAGTAGGACAGCGTTTTGTTGGTATTTAAATGTAGTTTAAGAAAAAAATATCAAAAAATTATCCGAAGTAATTATTACTCGTTTTTAACGTTTAAAAATTAAAATCTACTATTTGAAAAAGTCCGAAACCTCCATATTTTTTTTATAGTCTTACTGGGCTATTCATAATGAGTAAATTAAATCTGATGTAGGTTTATAAGACAGACATTCCATGAATATTTGTCAAATAAACCTACTTTAAGTACACTTTAGGTATTATGAATAACCCCCTTAAAATTAAACTCTAATTTACGCAACTTTTAAGCAATAATTCGAGATATGATCACAATTCGTTCTATTTTTTTTTTTTCAAATTTTGAAAATTGCACTTTTTTGACTCTGGTATATTTAAAAATCACGAATTATGGCTTAAAAGTTGAGTAATTTAGAGTAGCATTTGTAGACTTAAAAATCGAGGGTTTCGGACTCTACCAAAAATTCGATTTTAATTTTTAAACATTAAAAAATAAGTGATAATTACTTCGAATAATTTTTTCATATTTTTTTTTTCTAAAACTACATTTAAATACCAACAAAATGTTGTCCAACTTTGTTTAAGTTATCTAAATTTTTTTTGGTAAAAATTATTTGAAAATTTAAATTTTTAAAATTTTTTGAACAAATTGCCACTTTAAAAAATTGATTACTCCACACCAACTTGGTAGAAAAGGCTGAAAGTTTGAGTGCAAGTTGCATTTAATACGTATTAAAACATTTCTAAAAGTGAGGAATTTGGCCTGGAATGCCCCATATACATGCATCACCAACAATACAATGACAAGTGCCTAACTAATGAGTACGCATAACTAGTAGTAATTTTCCATTATAAAGTAGATCCCGGAAAACTTGAACTACTCTTACAAACAAAAAAGAGAATACAAATAAATGGTTTCAACGAATTTTATAAATCCTTCAATGTAATTATGTTTGACATTAAATATCATAAGGAAGAAAGGGTAGTTTGGGTTTGAAGTGGCTGATATTCCAAAACTTTAGCTCCCACACACTCTAAGGTTCGCTGTGTTACCACGGGACAATTAGAGAGTTAACCTACTTGTACATGCTTTTAGGAAACTCCATTTTGAATTTTTACATTTGATAAATCAGAGAGATAGTACAACTGAATTGGCCCCAGTAAAACAAATATCAGGCCAGAAAGAGCCGGACAATTCCAAAGAACAAGTCTGCAAGCTTCTTATTCCTCCTCATCAATACAGCTCTAGCAAAACTTAAACGTGTTCTCAACATCACAATTTCTTTTAAAATAGCGCTGCTAGTTATCACACCAACCGCTATAAAAATCTCACCTCTTGAGAGCGAAAGCAGAGTATTTGCATGCTTTTGATTAAGTACAGTCCATGTCAGTCGTGAAATTTCTCAGGCCCAACCATTTGCCTGTTTCTGATTAATCTTCCCTTAAGGACACACTTACATACTGGGTCCTTAACCAATATTTCGATGTGTTACAAACGTATTGACAAACTTTCATATATTCTCCATCACAAAGTAGGGTCATAAACAGAGAAAATTTTTCTACAGAAAATATTATTACAAGGAGATGTATAAGCAACAGAAAAAAAAATTTACAAAAAAAAAGCACAGTAATAATAGTTCTGGGGCAATTGTAGCAAAATACAACAATGTAAAACATGGTATTTATTATTATTATTATTGTTGTTGTAGATCATTATACAGAAAATGACATGTTTTTAATTAAATGCTGGAAAATTTAACGCTACAGTCGCGCGCGCGGCATATTTTCAACAAAATATTTATGTAGACAATTTTCAGATATTTTTCATTTTTTTTTTATTTATATTTGAAGATACAACATACAGTGGAAGTATGTATTAAAATAAGGGTTTTTATTTTCCCGAACTGTTTCATTACCCGGTATTGATATAAATTGCTATTTGTCAAAGCATTTTATATCAATATAGTGGATGTATCGTCTAAGATAGAGTTTGCAAAACGATTAAAATCGTAATCGTAATCGCGATTAATCGCGCCAATTAATCGTAATCGTAATCGACAAAAAAATCATGCGATTACGATTAATAACACTGTGCTACACCAAAAAAATGCAGGGGTTTTCATATGAAAATTCGGGTTGGTTGGAGTCCATAGAGTACTGATATACTCATAGTTTTTCTGGATCACTTCGTTAAGCACGTTTTTTATTGGCAAATGTGTCGAAAAACGGCAATTCTTAAATTACAACTTTAAAAAATTATTACGTTGTTAGTTTGCAACCGATTTTCGATTTTATAGATTTTTTTGAAAGGTATAAGTCTTACCTTTTAAACAAGACAAAAATATTAAAAATCGATCAAGAATTGGCTGAGCTATGATCGTTTAAGTTAAAAAAAATCCAATTTTTTGAAAAATTTGTCATGTTCTTTATACTCTAAGTTGAAAGTGCATCATTAAACAATTTTTTTATTATTTTTGTATAAAAGTATAGTAAAGTAGCTTTCCAAAACACCAAAAAACATAACAATCGGTTAAAAAATGAATGAGTTATGCTAAGTTTTGTGATAGGACATTTTTAATTTTTTTCAGAAATGCTTGTAATTCAGGTATTATTCATAATTCTTATTGCTAGTAGTAATTTTATGTGCCTATGCATATAAACAAGAGATGGTAACATAATTAGATTTGTGCGTGATTGACACATGATCACAAGTGAGCGTGATTGAAAATCAATTTTACTCACGTCGTTGTGAGTGAGTGTCAGTGGAATAAAAAAGTGTGAGTGAAATAAAAAAAAAATTCAGAACCCGATCTGAAATTTTCCATTTTTTAAAAAAGTCAATTTATAAAAAATCCGGCCACATTTGTTTTTTTTGTAAATTTTTTTTTAAAGATTAGATGTTTGTCTAAGAGATGGTCACGTGAGTGAATTTTAACTTTCATAATAATTTTTCTTCTAACACTCACTCACAATCACGTGTGTAAATTTAATACAACTCACACTCACGTACGCCGATGCAAGAGTCACTCACGCTAACGTTGACTCACACTCACGATATTCTTATTTATACTAAAAATAATTTCAAAAATCTTTCAAAATTTTCAGCAAAATCTAAAATTTTACATTTGTTTTGATTTTTTCGGGACGATATCTGAAGTTAAGCAAAATTTTACATTTTTTTTGTTGCTTTTTTTGGAATGAAAGGAAATATGAAGAGAAAATAAATCACGCAAACTCACGCAAAAAAATCAACTCACGCTCACTCTTTCACGCAATAATCTTTCTCACACTCACTCACAATCACGTGAGTAAAATTGAATTCAGTCACACTCACGCTCTTAGCTGCTCATGTTCCCATCTCTAGTTTGTCTATCCACACAAAAAAATTGTAATGTGTTTTTTTTCGTTATTTTCGAGAAATCGCATTTGAATTTTGAATTTCATGACAATTTGGTAATTTGCTGGTTCAACGAAGCGTGTGACTAATGCAAATATTTAGTAGTCATTCACTTCGTTGAAACAAGAAAATACAAGCAAATTACAAAATTGTTATGAAAATTAATATTCAAATGCGATTTTCTGAATTTTTTCAGAATTAGTTCTGAAATTTTTGACTTTTTAAAAAAAGTCAATTTATCAAAAACCCGGCCACTTTTTTTTAAGCTTAGATGTTTGTCTATCCACACAAATAAATTCAGACATATGTTTTTTCAGAAAATCGCATTTGAATATTAATTTTCATAACAATTTTGTAATTTGCTTGTATTTTCTTGTTTCAACGTAGCGAATGACTATTTCATATTTGCATTAGTCATACGCTACGTTGAATCAAGCAAATTACCAAATTGTCATGAAATTCAAAATTCAAATGCGATTTCTCGAAAATAACGAAAAAAACACATTACAATTTTTTTGTGTGGATAGACAAACTAGAGATGGGAACATGAGCAGATAAGAGCGTGAGTGTGACTGAATTCAATTTTACTCACGTGATTGTGAGTGAGTGTGAGAAAGATTATTGCGTGAAAGAGTGAGCGTGAGTTGATTTTTTTGCGTGAGTTTGCGTGATTTATTTTCTCTTCATATTTCCTTTCATTCCAAAAAAAGCAACAAAAAAAATGTAAAATTTTGCTTAACTTCAGATTTCGTCCCGAAAAAATCAAAACAAATGTAAAATTTTAGATTTTGCTGAAAATTTTGAAAGATTTTTGAAATTATTTTTAGTATAAATAAGAATATCGTGAGTGTGAGTCAACGTAAGCGTGAGTGACTCTTGCATCGGCGTACGTGAGTGTGAGTTGTATTAAATTTAAACACGTGATTGTGAGTGAGTGTTAGAAGAAAAATTATTATGAAAGTTAAAATTCACTCACGTGACCATCTCTTAGACAAACATCTAATCTTTAAAAAAAATTTACAAAAAAAAAACAAATGTGGCCGGATTTTTTATAAATTGACTTTTTCAAAAAATGGAAAATTTCAGAACGGGTTCTGAATTTTTTTTTATTTCACTCACGCTTTTTTATTCCACTGACACTCACTTACAGCGACGTGAGTAAAATTGATTTTCAATCACGCTCACTTGTGATCATGTGTCAATCACGCACAAATCTAATTATGTTACCATCTCTTGTTTATATGCATAGGCACATAAAATTACTACTAGCAATAAGATTTATGAATAATACCTGAATTACAAGCATTTCTGAAAAAAATTAAAAATGTCCTATCACGAAACTTAGCATAACTCATTCATTTTTTAACCGATTGGTATGGTTTTTGGTGTTTTGGAAAGCTACTTTACTATGCTTTTATACAAAAATAAAAAAAAAATTGTTTAATGATGCACTTTCAACTTAGAGTATAAAGAACATGACAAATTTTTCAAAAAATTGGATTTTTTTTAACTTAAACGATCATAGCTCAGCCAATTCTTGATCGATTTTTAATATTTTTGTCTTGTTTAAAAGGTAAGACTTATACCTTTCAAAAAAATCTACAAAATCGAAAATCGGTTGCAAACTAACAAAGAAATAATTTTTTAAAGTTGTAATTTAAGAATTGCCGTTTTTCAACACATTTGCCAATAAAAAACGTACTAAACGAAGTGATCCAGAAAAACTATGAGTATATCAGTACTCTATGGACTCCAACCAACCCGAATTTTCATATGAGAACCCCTGCATATTTTATTTTTGCTCATTTGTAGCACAGTGTAATTTTCTATGAAATACACTGTTTTTATAACGAATTTAAATCAGTTCCAAAATTTTTTGAAACCCATTTTGAAATTTCTATTTGAAATTATTTTTCAAAAAAACTAAATCACTCTAAAAAACGATTACTTTCGGAACAATTTCAATCAAAAATCATTGATTCTGGAATGTTTAATAGAATCGATTGCAGGATTATATGATGCGTTCTGGTACCGATTTTTTGAAACGGAAAATTTTTATGGTGATATTTAACTTGTTTGCGATTTTTCTTTCCTTTTCTCATAAAAGTCATTCAAATTTAAAGGAAAATTCAAATTCTGATATGAGTAAGTTTTAAATATGTTTGTTTTTAAAATATACTCAAAAGGCTTTAGTCGGATTGGTCTAACAGTTTGGACATGAAGTTTAAAAAAAAAACGTAATTTTTTCATACTTTGACCGCTGGTTGCCGATAAATGATGCCTTGTAAACTTTTTTAATAAATTTCCTCGCAATTAGCTCCTTCACTGGCCATTGGCAGGTATTCCGACACGACCGCACAGAAATTTTGATGAACTGGAAGGAAGCAGCTTTTGGAAAGGAATCACGACCCAAAGAGCGAATCCAAACCAGTCACAGTTTAGTATACTCTTTAGAAGCACAGATAAAGACCTATTAAGACGCAGTCAAATCATGTGTCTTTTCAGTGCTGATTGAAGCACTCTTTGTAGAGTTTATTTAAGCGCAATAAAGATGTAAGAAAATCCAGTATTTTTCTCCAAAAATCTTTTTGATGTTAAAGATGTCAAAAACTAAAGTATATGTAAAATTTTCATAACAAAGAATTTTAATTATAAGTTTTAAAAAAATGTCTTAACAATAAGTTCTCAAGGGCGCTCGAGCGTTCTTTCGATGCGCAATGATATACTAAAAAAGAGACTGTGACCAAAATCTCGAAAGTTCGAAAGTTTTTAACTTTATTTCTTAAAAATAATGGCCCTAACCACAAGAAAACAAAAAGTCTATTTTAACAAAAGTTTTATTTTAAATTTCAAATTTTCAATACATTTTTTGAAAGTCGATTTTAAAAACAAAAACAATTTGTATGGAAATAAAACTAAAAGCTCATTTTAAATTTATTTTATTTTCTTGTAGTAAGGCTGAATAATTTTTGCATTTTCGTACTTTCTAAAATGAAAATTTCAAAAGATTTTTTTAAAGCTATTGCAACTCAAATTATTTAAAAAATTCGATTAATCGTAATCGCGATTAACGGCAATTTTTTTAATCGTAATCGCGATTATGAAATATCTCGATTATTTGCAAACTCTAGTCTAAGATGTATTGTGAAGTGTACGAATTAGAGGAAGTAGACCGAAAACCGGTCTACCCGATTAACCGGTATTTGATCTACCCAGGCAGACCGGTCTTTTTATTAATTTTTTTTTTTTTTTCAAAAAAGTTCTTTTTCCACCAATTTTAAGAACAAATCAAGAATGGAAACTGAAATACTATGTCAAGGGAGAAAGAATAATTTTTAAGAAACTTATGAACAATTTCGTAACCCTAGTAAAAAAGTTTTGATATAATGATATATAATTTAATACAATCATATTAAATTATGTATGACTTTTTATATGTTCAGTTCAAATTTTATCTAAGATTTGTTGTGGCTCTATTTTCTTATCTGAGGTTATACATAAATATATCTGACTTTACGTAATTATATAAATCTATATTAATTTACATAAAATAAGATCAGTTGATTTAATTGGATGTCACCAAAATTCGGATCTAACCCAGCAAAAACTTGGTAATGACAATGTCATTATAATTATCTTATTTAGTAATATATACTTATCCTCCAAATTATTTTGAATCACATTTATAATGACTTATTAATATGGCATATTTTTGATAAATAAGTACTTATTTATAAGTAGAAATATGCTAATACAACTTAACATGCATAAGAATTTTTGTTTTTTATTTTTGTTTGTTTTTTGTCTTTACTTTCATAAATCTTTGTGTTTAGCTAACATTTGTTTTTAACCATTCATCGTTATGAGAACGCAATAGCCTAGGAGGTAGAGGCTGTGGCTGTCAGTCCTAAGATGCTGGGTTCGAACCCGTATCTGGGCAGAACAAAAAAGTTTTTTTTAAATTTGTTGCTGTTTTGTTATTGTATTTTTTTATTAAAATTAATAAAAAAATCTATTTTTAGAACTTCTTATTTTTATGCAGTAAAATAACCACTTATTTAAGTCATTATTAATAAGCTGTCTAAGTAAGTACTTGCTGCCAATGTCACCCCCATGTTAAAATAATGAGTTAAAATGCCAATGAATAAGTACTTATCTATAAGTATATTGGCATTTTAACTCATTATTTGGTAATGTAAGTTTTTGCTGGGAATTGTATAATTTTTTATATTTGTGTATCTAAAATAATACATTTAGATCAATATCTGATCCAACTTTAAACAGCCAATTTTGAGATCTTGAAATTTTTTTTTTTACTCGGGATTTGTTTTTCACTAAAAATTACAAATGCTGATATCTTGAAAACTAAGCAAGAAAAAGCAAAATGGAAAAGATTTTTAAATGAAAGACAGCAAAGAAAAATATTCCTCTATCCATGTGTGGACAAAATGGGGCCGACATTTTTAATTAAAAATTCGCATTTCGGAAAATTTTAAAATGCCAATATCTCTGTCATTATTGTCCATACGATACATTTTTGTTGCCCATCGCAATTTCATGTAAATACATGGAAATATACGAGTTTAACAGCTGATTTTTTAAATTTTTTGTTCTACGACCAGGACAAAAAAATTGTTGGTAGATTGGCAATTATATCTAGAATATCCTTGTTCCATATGGGTCCATTTTAAGCACACTCAAAAAATTATGACGGTAGATTCCACTACAAAAGACAGTTAAAACTACTACATTTGTTGTTGTTTAGGCGTCCACTACATTTTACGGTAAAATCAACCAAAAATTGTTGTTGTTTTTAACTATTGATTAACAACTACAAAAAGCGGTAAAAACTACTTCAAATTACAGTTGTTTTTACTGTAACTCAAATTGTCAGAATTTTCTTCTAAACGTCAAAAACGGTTAAAATTATTTGGAAATCATTTCTGCTGCATCTGACACTTCCAACTCGTTCATCACATCCGTTTTTCTAAAAACTTATAGAAAATTACAAGTTTTTTTATATACTAAGAAAAACTACATAAAACTACTGTTACTACAATGTAGTAATTTTTTCCATTTATTTTTTAAAACGAATACAAAAAATAGTTTTTTGAGATTTTTCATACTAAAACAACTGAAGTTGTAGTTAAAAACAACAACTACTACTTACTACATAAATGACCGGCATGTAGTAACTGCAATAATTTTCTAAGTGCAACCACCAGAAAGTGCAGTCCGTTGGACCGAAAAAGACCGTCGCAATTTCGTGGAAAGCACAAAAAAAAAAACTTTGTAAAATTACGAGAAAAGTTTGTTACCATTTTTTTTTTGCTACCTCCTAATTGACAAGAATTTCTAGTAATTTTACAAGCTTTTTACCAATAATTTTGTAATTTTACAAGGTTTTTACCAATTAAATTGTAAATTTACAAATTTTTTGACACGATAAAATTTACAATTTTACTAGAATTCCCAGTAAAAATTACGAGTATGTTTGTAATTTTAAAATATTTTTACCAATAAAACTGTAAATTTACAACTTTTTTGGCGAAATAAAACTTACAAGAAATTCTCGTAAATTTACTAGATTTTTTTTGTAAAAAAATCTTGGAAATTTGTAAAATTACAAGAAAAACTGTCAAATTACAAAAAAAAATTTAAATTTTGAACGAAAATTATTTGGTAAACAACAAGAAATAATGGGATTACGAGACTTTTTCTAGTAATTTGACAAGGTTTTTTTTGAGTGCAACCGAAATTCCGCCTTTTTCATACATAAATATTTTTTTTAAAAGGTGTTCTCTACTGTTCGAAAAATCGAACAGAGGATCGAAATAGGTTAAAGCATATAAACAATTTAAATAATCTAAAAACCTTAAATTCGTAAATTTTCTTATAAAAGTCGCGAAAACAGCTTAAACGGAACAAATTTATGTGCTAAGACCTAAAAAAAAAATATTGGCAATGTAGTAAGAAAATTTGAAAAAATATCAAAATGACCCCTAAAAATAGTTGATAAAGGGTTAATGTGTTCTACGAAAAGAACCGTCATTAAATTTCACTGAAGACATCGTTTAACATTTTTTAATTCAGAATCAGATCTTATCCATTTTTTTTTACTTATTCCAAACGCCTTTAAAAAAAAAAATTAAAAAATTCAGCGGACCATAAAAAAGAACTCGAGCTAAGTTTTCATAATCCTTCGAAGGGTTTGTTCTTCTATTGGTATATATTTTTTTTGCCCGTTCAAGATTCACTCGATGCCTGTTAAATTTGTTGCACAGTGTAATTCAGGCCTCAGAAATAAAATTTCTCAGTTCTGAGTAGAGATGGGAGCGCGAGTGGATTTTGACTCACACTTACTCACGCTCACGCAAACATAAATCGAATCACTCACTAATCACTCACGTAAACTTTATTTTTACTCAAGCTCACTCACTGTTAACGTGAATATAAAAAAATTACTCACGCTCTCGCAAGAGTCACGCAAAATCTACTCACGCAATAAAATTTTGTAACCAAAAAAAAACTAAAAAATATTTTTTACAAGAATCACAAAAAAAAACAAAAAAATTAGGCAAGTCAAAAAATTAAATCACGCAAAAAGTAAGTGACTTACTCACTAATCACTCACTCAGATTTTTTTTCAACTCACGCTCACTCACAATCACGTGATTGAAATGCAAATCACTCATACTCACGCGTGATTCACGTGAATCACTCAAATCACGTGAATCACTCAAATCACGTGATCAGCGTGAGGTATATTTACAATCAAAGTTTAAGATTGTGTGACATTTTTCTTATCGTAGTCTCAGATTTTGAGAAATTTTTCCAATTAGTAAGTCTCTCTTTGGAAACATTTTGGGTCCTTCTTTCGACTGCGTCAGTCCCTGCTATCAATTTTCAAGTATTTTAATAAAATCTATAAAAAATTGCATAAAAAATAGTCAACACATGATCAATCAAAAGAACCATAAAAAACTCCCAGGAATTCCTGTTCTATTTCCCAGGATTTCGATATTTAAAAATGTCGGGAAATCCCATGAAAAACTCTAATTAAAATATAAGAGTCAGACTATCATAGTAGTGTTGAATGCAACAAGCTGAAATGTTTTTTTCTTCTTCTTGCTCATTATAATTATTTAACATAACAGACATATTTACAATTGTGGCATAGAGTATATGGTTGACAACTTACAACACACACAGATACAAACATAAAGACATTTAAGGCAGCAGCAGCAGCAACAACATTATTTACCACCAACAGCAGCATCAGCAGCAGTATCATCAGCAACAACAAAGAACTATAAGACTCATCATAAGAACGAAAAACATCATGAATACACACTGATTAATTGTGTTGCCATAAATCTTCCAATGCCATTTATAGTACTACTAGCTTACAATCCCGGTACTTCGTTACCGGTTGTATTGAATACCGGATAATAGAAGGATCAGAATTATTCTATCGATTTCAAAAAAATTCCCCTACGTAGTCTTTGTTTTATTTACTTGTGGACGTTAAAGTCTTCCATAAAAAAATATTTCAATGAATAATTTAAACAATAAAATTTTAATAACTTTGCTGGTACGTTATCATGTTCGTTCCGGGGGAAAAATATAATGAGAATTTTCGAGCCCTTATGTCGGGGTTTTGGATTTAGAGTGAATAAATATTTCAGTGAAAAAAGAAATTGGTATAAAAAAATATGGAGTAAAAAAAGGTAAACACCAAAAATTTGAGTTGAAAATATCATTCCATATTGTTCCCTGCTCTATTTCATATTGTTCCCCGTTCTACGCCATTTCAGTTCCAGTTCCATCTTCTAAGGTCATTATTATAGGAGCAAAAAAAGTACCAAAAGTACACTTAATTACCCCCATTAGAAATGGAATTTAAAAAAAGTACCTCTTC
The DNA here is from genome assembly GCA_963921195.1 of Pegoplata infirma. Taxonomy (NCBI): domain Eukaryota; kingdom Metazoa; phylum Arthropoda; class Insecta; order Diptera; family Anthomyiidae; genus Pegoplata; species Pegoplata infirma. The sequence continues at coordinate 207,555,118 of OY992537.1, read as the reverse complement.
CAGAATGTTTTTTCTTCACCGAAGGATCCTACAATCCATATTTCAATTATCTACGATCATTGTTTCAGCAAATATTAAAAGTACTTTGTATCCCCGTTAAGAAACGGAATTTCCAAAAAGATTTTCCCAATCTCTTTTTTCACCGAAGGATTTTATATTCCAAATTTTAAGTTTCTGGGACCATTATATCAGGAAATAAATAAGTACACTTTTTTATTCCTTTTAATCCCTTTATTTTCCGAGAGGCGAACCTTTGTCAATTTTAAGTTTCTATGTTTTTTATTATTTCAGGAAATATAAAAGTACCAAAAAGTGTACTTTCGGTACTTTTAACAAAGCGTACTTTTTATAGAAGGTACTTTTTATAGAAGGTACTTTTTATAAAAGGTTCTTTTTATAAAAGATACTTTTTATTAAAGGTACTTTTTATAAAAGGTACTTTTTATAAAAGAAACTTTTTATAAAAGGTACTTTTTATGTAAGGTAAGGTAAGGTAAGGTAAGGTAAGGTAAGGTAAGGTAAGGTAAGGTTAGGTAAGGTAAGGTAAGGTAAGGTAAGGTAAGGTAAGGTAAGGTAAGGTAAGGTAAGGTAAGGTAAGGTAAGGTAAGGTAAGGTAAGGTAAGGTAAGGTAAGGTAAGGTAAGGTAAGGTAAGGTAAGGTAAGGTAAGGTAAGGTAAGGTAAGGTAAGGTAAGGTAAGGTAAGGTAAGGTAAGGTAAGGTAAGGTAAGGTAAGGTAAGGTAAGGTAAGGTAAGGTAAGGTAAGGTAAGGTAAGGTAAGGTAAGGTAAGGTAAGGTAAGGTAAGGTAAGGTAAGGTAAGGTAAGGTAAGGTAAGGTAAGGTAAGGTAAGGTAAGGTAAGGTAAGGTAAGGTAAGGTAAGGTAAGGTAAGGTAAGGTAAGGTAAGGTAAGGTAAGGTAAGGTAAGGTAAGGTAAGGTAAGGTAAGGTAAGGTAAGGTAAGGTAAGGTAAGGTAAGGTAAGGTAAGGTAAGGTAAGGTAAGGTAAGGTAAGGTAAGGTAAGGTAAGGTAAGGTAAGGTAAGGTAAGGTAAGGTAAGGTAAGGTAAGGTAAGGTAAGGTAAGGTAAGGTAAGGTAAGGTAAGGTAAGGTAAGGTAAGGTAAGGTAAGGTAAGGTAAGGTAAGGTAAGGTAAGGTAAGGTAAGGTAAGGTAAGGTAAGGTAAGGTAAGGTAAGGTAAGGTAAGGTAAGGTAAGGTAAGGTAAGGTAAGGTAAGGTAAGGTAAGGTAAGGTAAGGTAAGGTAAGGTAAGGTAAGGTAAGGTAAGGTAAGGTAAGGTAAGGTAAGGTAAGGTAAGGTAAGGTAAGGTAAGGTAAGGTAAGGTAAGGTAAGGTAAGGTAAGGTAAGGTAAGGTAAGGTAAGGTAAGGTAAGGTAAGGTAAGGTAAGGTAAGGTAAGGTAAGGTAAGGTAAGGTAAGGTAAGGTAAGGTAAGGTAAGGTAAGGTAAGGTAAGGTAAGGTAAGGTAAGGTAAGGTAAGGTAAGGTAAGGTAAGGTAAGGTAAGGTAAGGTAAGGTAAGGTAAGGTAAGGTAAGGTAAGGTAAGGTAAGGTAAGGTAAGGTAAGGTAAGGTAAGGTAAGGTAAGGTAAGGTAAGGTAAGGTAAGGTAAGGTAAGGTAAGGTAAGGTAAGGTAAGGTAAGGTAAGGTAAGGTAAGGTAAGGTAAGGTAAGGTAAGGTAAGGTAAGGTAAGGTAAGGTAAGGTAAGGTAAGGTAAGGTAAGGTAAGGTAAGGTAAGGTAAGGCAAGGTAAGGTAAGTTAAGGTAAGGTAAGGTAAGGTAAGGTACTTTTTATAAAAGATGCTTTTTATAAAAGGTACTTTTTATAAAAGGTACTTTTTATAAAATGTACTTTTTATAAAAGGTACCATTATTTCAATAAATTAAAAAAAGTACCAAAGGTACACTTTTTTCCATTTTACCCCCGTAGAGTCAACATTGGCAAAAACCCAGCCTTGGTGAATATTTTTTCCGGGAGGTGAACCTACATTGCAAATTTTAAGTCTCTATGACCATTATTTCAGGAGATATAAAAAGTACCAAAAGTACAGTTTTTTACCCTTTTTACCCCCTTAGAATCAACATTGGCAAAAATCCAGCCTCACTGGATCTATTTTCCGGGAGGTGAACATACAGTCCAAATTTCAAGTTTCAGTAACCATTATTTCAGAAGATATAAAAAGTACCAAAAGTACAGTTTTTAACCCTTTTTACCCCCTTAGAATCAACATTGGCAAAAATCCGGCCTTACTGAATCTATATTCCAGGAGTTGAACATACAGTCCAAATTTCAAGTCTCTGTGACCATTATATCAGGAGATATAAAAAGTACCAAAAGTACAGTTTTTTACCCTTTTTGTCCCCTTAGAATCAACATTGGGAAAAATCCAGCTATACTGGATCTATATTCCGGGAGGTGAACATTCAGTCCAAATTTCAAGTCTCTACGACCATTATTTCAGGAGATATAAAAAGTACCAAAAGTACAGTTTTTTACCCTTTTTACCCCCTTAGAATCAACACTGGCTAAAATCCAGCCTTAGTGGATCTATATTCCGGGAGGTGAACCTACAGTCCAAATTTCAAGTCTCTAGCTTCAGCGGTTTGGGCTGGGCGATGATGAATCAGTCAATAAGTCAGTCAGTCAGTCAGTCAGTCACATTACTCTTTTATATATATAGATAGTGTAAGTAACTATGTAAATGTGTGTGTGTGATAATGTGTGTGTAAGTTTTGATATGTGTGTGTTTTATATTCATTGCTATTGAAAAAAAGGGGCGTCAAATAAGGTTAAATAAAAGATTTTCATGTCGTTGTGGTTTATTTTCTCTTTTTTTATGAATTGTAAATTTAAAATTTCATATTTTCTATGAAATTAATTACAACTCAAATGCAACAGCAATAAAAATATTTTTAATAATTATTTTTTTGTTCAAAAATGTATTAATAAATAAAAAACAAAAAAATGGAAAAAAACTCTTATAAACATAAATTTATGACAAAAATATGTTTATAGAAAATTATTCAAGTCTTAAGAAGCAGAAAATCATTAACAAATATTTTAAAATTTAACAAACCAAGAAAGTATCAAAAAAATTTTTTTCTTTCGGTAAAACTTCTTGGAATATGAGAATTTATATACTAGAAATATCCTAATAATGTGCAAAAATCTAAAACTTTTTCTTAAGTAAAAATGTCTCAATTTTTTTTTTTTATTTTTTTTTTTTTTTATTTTTTTTATCAACATGCTTTTTTTTATAAAATTTTTTTTTTAACACATTTTTTTTCCATCAAAACTTTTTTTTTATGAAATTTTTTATTTTATCAACATTTTTTTTTTGTTAAAAGTCTGATTTTTTCGTCAAAAATCTTTTTTTGTATACATTATAATCCAGCACTTTTTTTAAGCAAAACCATATTTTTTACAAAAAATAGTTCCACTAAAATTTCGTCTGAACTTCTTAGAGACATAAAAATGTTCCATTTGTTTAACAAAAGTACAAAAAAAACAAGTAAGAGTGTTTTGTATGTCTATGCCGAATCTTTTCCTCCAAAATGTTAAAAAATTTTTGCCCAAACCATTGAATAATGATAATGTTTTGCCGAATATTTGTGTGTACTTGCCAATAGAGATGGGCACATGAGCGATTAATGCATACGTGGTTCACGTTTAAAATAATATTGCGCGAGTGAGTGTGCATGAGTAAGATATTTCCGTGAGTAGATTTGCGTGAGTCGATTTATTTGCGTGATTTGTTTTCACTTCATATTTCCTTTCGTCCCGAAAAAATTTGTCTAAAATTTAAATTTTTTCCCGAAAAAAGCAAAAAATTTGGCAAAACATTAAATTTAGCTAAAAAAAATTTTTTTGTTTGAGTGCACGTAAGTGTAAATTGTATTAAATTTAATTTCGTGATTGTGAGTGAGTTTGAGTAAAAAGTCAGTCACACGCGCATCTCTACGTGCCAAAGCAAAGTTTTTCTAAAAAACATAATATGTTCATTTGCCATTCCATGCAAAATGAATAGAAATATCGGTTCAAGACCTAATAAGGTTTATATATTATTGATCCATTTCTAAGACACTCTGGCTATATACTGACTATAAAAGCTAACGATTAACAAAAAAGAAAATAAGAATTACTGTTTTCATTTTCTAAAAACCAAAAAGGTTTGGAACTTTGATTTGTAACTTGGATAATAATTTACTAGCTGGTGAATAAAAAGGTTTTTCACCAGCTGGTAAACATAACGTTACATCATTATTTTTCACAAAAAAATTTTTTTTCATAAATTTTTTTTCATCAAAAACTTGCTTTTCAAACCGAAAGAGCTGTAAATGTGGTAAATGATTGTATTATTAAGGGTGGGATAGTGTTGTGTGAGATTTTAAGCAGCAATATTTGGAAGCGCTAGAACCGCTCATTTTGTGAGGTTGGTAAAAAAAGTGTATGAGCCAAAAAATGGGGGAGGTCGGATAGGATCTAGGGGTCGCTCATCGGGGTCAAAGTTGGGCGTAGAGGGGAAAAAATCCACAAAAAGCCCCAAAACTCCCCTGGTTTTGCTCCTAGAGTGGTCAAATGTGAGACCGGCCCCCATTATTTTTTCCCCCTGAACACTTTTGCCAAACATACCTAAGCCCTATCTCCAATCCCTAAGGGGGGTCCCATACAAAGGTTAGATTTTTAAAAAATCTTGCTCCTACCGCTCTAGCTGTCCTAGAAGTCACCCTAGAGGAATCAAATGTATGACCGACCCCCAATATTTTTTCAACCCCAACATTTTCTTAGAACATACCTACCCCCTATCTTCAATCCTTAGGGTGGTCCCCATACATTTTTTTTTATTTTTTCATAAATTGTCATATTAAATCAGCTCCTACCGGTTCAATGGTGCCTCCTAGAGGGGTCATTATCAAGACCAACCCCCATTAATTTTTAGCCCCCAATACTTCTTCTGAACATACCAATTCCATATCTCCAATTCCTAAGGGGTCTCCCACACAAAATGACATTTTTGTAAAACTTGGTCCCACCGCTCTAACTATCGCAGGGGTGAACCTAGAGAAGTTAAATATGTGACCGACCCCCAATATTTTTTCAGCCCCAACATTTTCCCCAAACAAACCTACCCTTTATTTTAAAGCCTTAAGGGTGTCCCCACACATTTTTTTTATTTTTTAATTTTTTTTTTTATAAAATCTGCGCCTACCGCTCCCATTCTGCCTTTTAGGAACGGTAAATGCAGACTGACCCCCATTAATTTTTGCCCCCTACATTTTTTCTGAACATACCTACGCCGTATTTCCACTTTGTATGGGTGCTCCCCTGGGGAAAACTAAATTAGTAATGTATGTAGAGAAGTCAAATGTATGACCTGCCCATAATTTTTTTTAGCCAAAACATTTTCTTCAAACATACCTACCCTCTATCTTCAAGGTGTTACCCCACAATTTTTTTATTTATTTTATCGAGAAATCCGAGGTCTTTAATTTGTAATTTAATAGTAACTTTTGTTAAGCGTAAAAAAATATTTTTTTAACTTGAAAATAATAAAAAATTATAAATAATATAACTATAAATCAAATTAATTTATTTTTATCGTGTGATGGATATTGTTTCCGATTTTCGGCCACGACCTGAAGCAAAACTATTTTTTCCTCCTCGTTACGGCACAACACGTTGTTATAGTCTTCTATTAATTTTACGCCTCTTTCGGCAGCGTCGTTGACAACATGTAATTTACGTAATATTTGCAGCGCTCGATGGTAGTCCTGACGATTTTCCCAAGTATTTGGATCGGAAGCAATGAAATGGTTGTTATTCCGAAGCGTGCAAAAAGTTTTGGAGTCTCAGGTGTGACGTAGTGGCTTAAATCAGTTTTCATGAGTTCTTGATTCACTTGTTTCGATGCCATGTTAATTCTTTTCACACCTTCGAATCCAACAACATGTACTGTAGGATTATAATCCTTGTTGCTACTGTCGCCGCTATCCTCTGAGGCATCTTCTTCTCCGATATCATCGTCCTCTTCTTCCTCGCTGTCTTCGTTAGACGATTCGTCCATCTCATCGTCAGATAACTCTTCCTCCTATTCCTCTTTCTCTTCTTCAAATATACGAATTGCATTCGACATTTTTCGTTTTATTTCACAAGAGATATTCGGATCAAATAGTGCGAGAGCAACATCTTCGCCACTGAGATACCAGAGATGTCCACAGAATCTCTTGACCAATCGTTGCGACAGAATCTTATCAATCGAAGCATAATTGGCAATCGCTTTCAAAAAATTCAAATCATTATTTGGAGCTTCTATTGCTTTGGTAGCGCTAAACCAAGCTTTTACGTAAATTGTTATGATGAAAACGGTCACATCAAGAAGTGCATTTAATTCTTTTTTGGCCAAACCGATATATTTTCGGAACAAAAACATTTTTAGGCAATATATGCCTTTTGCCATCCATCGAGCATGACTGATGGGTCCTGGTGGGCTAAAATGCTTATTAGGAATATTTTCGCCAAGGTATAATAAAACAATTTCAAGAAACTCCTTGTAGTCGTCTCTGGGTTGCTTTTCTTTTATTTGAGCCCAACAAAACAACCTGATGTCAGTTTGGACTTGAGCTGGTATGTTGCCTGCCTCTTCCTCATCTTATATGCCAAGACTGTACGGTTTGTCTTTTATATTTTCCCACTGCTCTTTAAAACGCGCAAACATTAGCACTCCTGGTCCAGACGTTTTGCCGAATTTGGTTTCAAACACTTAGTTTTCCCCAGGGGAGCACCCCTACAAAGTGTTAATACGGCGTAGGTATGTTCAGAAAAAATGTAGGGGGCAAAAATTAGTGGGGGTCAGCCTGCATTTCCCGTCCCTAAAAGGCACAGTGGGAGCGGTAGGCGCAAATTTTATAAAAAAAAATTAAAAAAAAAAAAAAAAATGTGTGGGGACACCCTTAAGGCTTAAAAATAGAGGGTAGGTTTGTTTGGGGAAAATGTTGGGGCTGAAAAAATATTGGGGGTCGGTCACACATTAAACTTCTCTAGGGTCACCCCTGCGATAGTTAGAGCGGTGGGAGCAAGATTTACAAAAATGTCGTTTTGTGTGGGAGACCCCTTAGGAATTGGAGATATGGAATTGGTATGTTCAGAAGAAGTGTTGGGGGCTAAAAATTAATGGGGGTTGGTCTTGATAATGACCCCTCTAGGAGGCACCATTGGACCGGTAGGAGCTGATTTAATATGACAATTTAAGAAAAAATAAAAAAAAAATGCATGGGGACCACCCTAAGGATTGAAGATAGGGGGTAGGTATGTTCTAAGAAAATGTTGGGGTTGAAAAAATATTGGGGGTCGGCCATACATTTGATTCCTCTAGGGTGACTTCTAGGACGGCTAGAGCGGTAGGAGCAAGATTTTTTTAAAATTGAACCTTTGTATGGGACCCCCCTTAGGGATTGGAGATAGGGCTTAGGTATGTTTGGCAAAAGTGTTCAGGGGGAAAAAATAATGGGGGCCGGTCTCACATTTGACCCCTCTAGGAGCAAAACCAGGGGAGTTTGGGGCCTTTTTGTGGATTTTTTCCCCTCTTCGCCCAACTTTGACCCCGATGAGCGACCCCTAGATCCTATCCGATCTGCCCCATTTTTTGGCCCATGCATTTTTTTTACGAACCTCACAAAATAAGCGGTTCTAGCGTGTCGAAATCGAAAACTCGTGCACTATCCCACCCCTATTGTATTATTTAAGTGCAAAAAAGTATTTTTACTAGAGTTGTCCATTATTCGCCTTTCGACTTTGTTCGAATAATTCAAATAATTGTTTTAGTTCGTTCAATGAAATCGATGAGAATAACGAATAAAAAAGTGGCTATTTAAAATATTTTTATTAACCAAAAAATAAACAATTCGTATAAAAAACTTCAAAATAAAATAAATAATACTACTATTTTATTAACAAAAAATAAGTAAAAAACATAAATTGAATAACTAAATTTACTTTTTTATGTAAAAAAATGCATAAAAACTTAAAATTTGATGGGCGCGTGAGTGAATTTTGACTCACGCACACTCACGCTCACGAAATAAAAATATTGCTCACGCACGATCACGCACCAAATTTCTTTTTTCTGCTCACGTTCACGCACGCTCACGTGAGTAACTAAATTTTTTCTTACGCTCACAAAATACTCACGCTCACGAAGACTAACGAAATTAAAATACACAATTTTTTGTTTAACTTTTTCGATTTCTTGCACAAAAAAAACCTTAAATTTCTAAAAAAAATCATAAACATTTATTTTAATCAAAATTTGGTTTAGTTACCCTCTAAATTCAATATGATGACAATTTTCTTACTTGTTTTCTATTTCAGACAGCACAAAACAATCACGCAAACTCACGAGAAAAAAGTTACTCGCGCACGCTAACGCACGAAATTATTTTTTCTAATCACGCGCGCTCACGATCACGTTTTTAAAAATAAGTTTCACTCACGATCATGCTTGATTCACGCGTGAATCACGTGAATCACAAAAAATTCGTGTCACGAGCGCATCTTTAATTTGAATAATTTTAAGTAAAAAAGTAGCTTTGGTGAAAAAATTAGAAAAAAAAAATTTTAAAAAAATATGATTTTTTTTTATGAAGGAAAACTTTCATTTTATGAAAGAAAATTTAAAAAAAAAAATTGATAAAATAAGAAAATTTGATAAAATTTTTTTTTGATGAAGAAAAAATTTATAAAAAAAAGTTTGTAAAAAAAAAAAAATTTTGTCCGTCTGTCTGTCTATGTAAACGGTGTAAACACGATACAGGTCGCGTTAACACCGTTTCAAGTTTTTCTATTAACTTGAAACTTAGGCCTCTCTTGGTCCAAGGACGAATCCTATTGAAATTGGAAACAAATCGGTTCATATTAAGACCTATCCCCATACAAAAGTCCTCTTTAATTTTGGCTCAAATGACTATAATAACCGTATTATAATATACATTCTTTCGAAATTAGACAGGTAAGCATATGTTGTATTCACAAATCACTATTCCGAATTTTAAGAATCGGACCAGTTCTTCTTGAAGCCCCATACAAACAACCTTCCCGATATTCGCATAAATCTCTCAAATTTCATGAAAATAGAAAATATTTAAGTAAAATTTTTTTGTATGTGTTTAACTCGAACTTTAGTAAATTATAATCGAAAATCCGATTATAATCGATGCATTTTTGGACTTGGGCCTCATGTAAAAATTTCGCCCGATATTTAGGTAAATCGGTTTATTGACAGCAAACAGAAGCCTTTTTACACTTTTAAAAAATATTACAGAATACACATATTCAATCGGTCCATGTTTAAACTTGGGACCATATTTCCGGTAAACTCTGGTGTAGGGTATTATTTGGTGCCAAATAGTCGGTCAGGCTACATATATCTTTATGCCCTCCACTCTAGTGATAGAAGGTATATATAAGTTTGTCATTCCGTTTGTAACACCTCGAAATATTGGTCTAGGACCCCATAAAGTATATATATTCATGGTCCTCGATCGATTTTAAGACGATCTAGCGATGTCCGTCCGTCCGTCCGTTTGTCCGTCTGTCCGTCTGTCTGTCTGTCTGTCTGTCTTTTGAAAACATGCTAACTTTTGAAAGACTTTACGGAGGCTCCTGAAGTTTGGCATATATGTTGGACATTTAACTGGTCAGGTTGGTATTGCAATTTAGCGAAATCGGTCCAGTGGTTCAAAAGTTATAAGCAAATGAGTGAATTTCGGCAAGGGTTTTTCTGGAATTTACGAGATAAACGGTAACTTTCGAACGGCAATTCTGAGGGTGCTGAAGTGTAGCATATATATTTTTCGTTCCTCTGGTTCGTTTCAAATTTCGGCGAAATCGGTCTAGTGGTTCAAAAGTTATTAGCAAAACCGTAAATTTCAGATTAGTTTCACCTTAAATTCACGTGTTGAAAACCCGTTAAGCATGTTTTAAAAACATTTGTAAGTCAAAAAATATTTTACAAGGTATTTTTGTCACTGAAAAATATTTTTACACTAAAACAAAAAAAAAATACACTCAAAAAAAATTTTACAATTAAAAAAAAAATTTACACTCTAAAAAAAAATTAGTAATTTTTTTTTTTTTTTCAAAAATTAATAAAAAAAAGTTTTTTTACAAAAAAAAAAAATATTTCTAACCAAAAATGTTATTTTTTAGAAAATTTACTATCACTTAAGAAGGGCATAGTGGAGGGTATTCATAGATTCGGCCAAGTCGAATTTAACTTTTCTACACTCAGAATATTTTGTAAGTAAATTCAACTGAAAAAACGTTTAAAACAATCGTTTTTCCTTTTAAAAAACGGACTACATATATTTCATTTAAAACAACATACTTTTTCAGTTATTTTTAAACGTTAATAAATGACTAGATATTCCGTAAAAACAAATGATATTTCAGTTATTTTAACTGTTTACAATTTTTTATTTTGTGGAGTAAAAATATTTTTTTTTTGAATAACAAACTACAAAATTCGTACTTCTGTAAAATTATACGGTATAATCAGTCACAAATAATTTAACTGATAAAAATATTTTTCCGTAAATTTTGTAGTTCATTGTTTTAATAACTGTATGAATATTTCAATATTTTAGTTTTTTTGAAAAACAAACGATAAAACGTTTAAATTAACTTTAACCAAAAACTTTTTGAATAACTGTAAATAGTTACTGTAAAACTTTTCTCGGTGTACTTGTTCATTTCTTCTTTTGCTGTTTTTTTTTTTTTTTTTTTTTTAACAACACTCAGGCAATGCTGCCTATCAATTACTAATGTAACCGTGATGTTTCTTTCGGAAAGGGGATAGAAGAGAGATGAAAGATTTGAAAGACAGAAGGGCTTCAGTATGGCAACACTGTAATTGCGCTTGTTGATAATTTTGAGTACAGTTGTTGCATCGCCAACTGTTATTGATGTGGCGAATTATTTTTTTGAAGCTGTGTTTAATAGCCATTATTTTATTATTTTACTTCGTTGACGTTTTTTAGTGCTATTTATCAACGAAGGAGGGTGCTGCGATAGATATTAGTTATAAATAGCAACCAATAAATATCTGAAAAATGTTGTTCTGCCTGAGCCGGGAATCGAACCCAGGCTTGCTGGCTAGTAGTCCAACGCGCTAACCACTAAGCCACAGCACCCACAAACAAAAAATTAAATACAAAAAAATTTAGTGTCATAGGGGCTTTACCGATATTATAAAATTTTGTTATGTATTTTATATCTGCCTACCTTAGGCCAAATACATTTTATGCTCCTTTAAGCCCCTCCGAATCGGAATTTCTAGAAATCCTGTTAGTGAGTTATATTGCCAGGAGGCAAAGTTATATTCAAATTTCAAGTCAATAGCTTCAGTTGATTGGGCTGGGCGAATTCCCCATATATTAAAAAAAACACGACCGAAAGTAATTTAATTTTACTTTTTAAAAAATCAAAACTCGTGAATAAAACTGCGAGTTTTCTGAATATTTTTTATTTGACAATTAAAATCTCCAAATGACTCAATTGAGAATCCATGTGCAAAATAAAACAAAAATCGGAAGATCATGGGTCAAAAACCAAATGTCTGGTGGAATAAATTATGTAAAAAAAACTTTATTTTGTTTTATTTAAAGTTTTAGCGTAAAGTTAGTGTTTTAGCATAAATCTAACAATTTTTTTCTCTCATAATTTTCCATTAATTCTAAGAAAACCATTAAATGTTTAAATACATCCTTTTTCATATTTCTATTGATTTTTATAAGCATTTGTGTTAAAAGCCTTAAATTAATTAATAAAAATCATATTAAATATTATCATAACCCACTTAACAAAAGTGAAGTTACATTAAACTTTCTCCAACCACTGCGTTTTCGTTTCCCCCCTTTTTACTCTGATAGAAACAACAAATTATAGAAAAATATTTGATTAGCCCCGTTAGTTTTATGTGAGAGACCAATAGGGTGGCACTTTAAGGTAAGAAGAAAAGTAACACACAATCTTAAGGAAGAATGTTCCAAAATCTGAGAACTTTGTGGATATTATTAGTTAGTTTTATAAGAGAGACCAATAGGTTAAAACTTTTGATTGCGAGAAAATGTTTCAGAATTTTTTTTCGAAGACTGTATTGGAATCTAAGTAAAGTTATTCAATCGTATTTGATAATTCGAGTAAGTTTTATATGTGAGGTCAATATGACAAAACTTTGAGGTGGGATGAAAAATGCTTCAAAAGTTTTTGTGAAAATTTTTGACTTTTTCGAAAAATGGTTTAATCTGTTTCTTTTTTTGAGGGAAATGGGTTTAGAATCTGAGAATTCTGCAAAAAAATCATTTTCTATTATAAAAATTTGTCTGAATCTAAGATTTTATATCATGCCTCAAGTTCTAAAAACTTGACAGAATTTTAAATTTTTTTTTAAATTTTTTTTTAAATTTTTTATTTCATTATACAAGAAGTGTCACCTTATTTTCTAACAATAATGCCAACAAACCCAACTGGCGCCTTTGCCAATGTAATTCTATTTCATTTCTGGGTAAACACTTTTCCTTCAAAACCAAGTTTTCTTTGAATTTGTTGTATTTCTTTTTTTTATTATAAACAATGTTGTCTTTAATAGTGAAATCAAACTAAAACTTTATTATCCCCATTCCTTTTGTATCCTCCCCATCGTCAGTCAGTCAGTCAGTCAGTCATTCATTCATTCAAATATTTGTGTGTTAATGCATGCATTATAATTTTGACACAAATTTTCTTTTCTTTAATATTTATACAAATGCTAAGAAATCAGGACAAAATTTTTCATTGTATAACACAGAAATAAAGGAGAGTTTCTATAGAATATAGAATTCCCACTTTTTTCTTTATTTTTTTTCTTGTTTGAGACTAAGTTTGTCGCTATAATTTTCATAATTAGCCAAGTAAATAGATTTTATATGCTAAAATAAAATATAAAGAAGAAAAAAAGTTGTTAAGTTTATTTTATAAATACATACAACAAGTACTAACAGAGACATACAAGACAAGTTAAGAAGTTTTGTTTCGAGAAAAAAAAAAAACACAGGCGAAAGTTAAAATTTATTATATAAATTAAAAAAAAAAAAACAAAAAGGAAAATGTAGGTTATCTTAACAAAACTTGAGAAAAATGTTTTTTAAGTTGGGGAAGTATTAATTTAAAATATAAATATTTTTTTTTTTTATATTTAAAAAGCTTTAAGAAAGTGCTTCCAGGCGTATGAATAATGTGAAAATGTAAATATTACTCATACGTCAAGTATCACATATCAAACTAAGGTGGACTTTGTTTTGTTTATTTTCGATTTTTCAAAATCGCATTTTAAAACAACAAACACAAAAATATGATATAGGTCGGTTACAAATTGCCACGTTCATTGAAGTTTGTGAGAACGAAATTTGGGCAAAATGGAAAGTTTATTGTTCAATAATATGAATTGCGCTACGCTACGTTCAAGAGATTTAGAAAAACTCAAAATTTCTTTACCTTAACACTTTTATGAAACTTGAGATGAACTTTTTAAAAATTACGGGTGTCGCGTGTTAAAGTTATCCTATTTGGTACACACTTGTTTAAAATGAAAGTTCATCTCAAGCTCCGTGAAATTAATCTTAAGATTTTTTTTTAAAGATTTCTTGAACGTTGGAAAAAACCGCCATTTTTAAAAAATTCAAATAATGATATTTTGAAAACGGTTTGACCGATTTTAATTTTTATACCTTACACTTCTGTGTGGTACAGGGTACAATAAGTTTGTGCTGATGTTTGTTTGAATAACTGAATCCCTAACGAAGTGGGGACTTGCAAATGACACCAGCTGTGCGTGTGGCAACCCATCTTAATCGGTAGACCATATAATATACAATTGTCGAGTGCTATCCTGAACAGTTATATATTATCTCACCTGAAGCAATATACTGGCTGAAGTCATTAAACTTGTGACACCTATTTATCTTACAATTGCTTAAAAAAATATGAAGTATAAAAATTCTGTATCCTTTTTCCGATTAACTTAGAATGACTTTTTGAGTCGATTAAGGAATGTCCCTCTGTCCGTCTGTCCATGTAAACGGTTTAAGCAGGATACAGGTCACAATTTTTAATCGATTGACTTGAAATTAAGAAACTTTTGATCTAAGGAAGAAGCCTATCGAAATTGAAAAAAAGGTCCACGTTAAGCCCTAGCCCCCATACAAAAGCCCCCTGTGAATTTGGCTTTAATGAATCTAATGATCATTTTGAAATTTGGCAGGTTTTCTTATTTTTTATGCACAAACCACTACTCCAAGGAATCGGATTAGAAACCACCTTCGCGATATTTACATAATACCCGCAAAATTCATTATAACCCGTGTGAAAATCGACTATATATAGTTGCATCTGATTGTATATGGTTGTATCTGATCAGACATAATTAAATGTAATTTTTGTGACAATGTTAACCAAATCCAAGATTAATATAATTATATCTCGATTTTGACCTTTTCAGAAATAATTATATGTAACCAGATACGATCGAAGATGAATATATATTAACAGATCAGATAAGATCTCATACATTAAAAAAAAGTTTTCGATAAAAAAATGGCATTGACAAAAAAGATTTTTTGATAAAAAAAAAAATTAAAACAAAAATAAATTTGATGAAAAAAAAATTTGTTGATGAAACAAACAATTTTTATTACAACAATTTTTTTATAAAAAAAGAAGATTCGGCACCCACGCTTAACACCCTCACTTGTTTTTTGTACTTTTGTGTAACAAATAGAATATTTTTATTGTATTTTAAAATATATGAAAAAAAATTTGATAAAAAAAAATTCGTGAAAAGAGAAATAAACATGATAAAAAAAGTTTTGATGAAAGAAAAAAAAAATTTATGAAAAAAGTTTTTGATACAAAAAAAAAAATTATGAAAAAAAATTTGTAATTACAAAAAAAGTTTTTTTTAATAAAAAAAATTGAAAAAACAAATTTGATAAAAAAATATTAAAAAAAAAATTTAAATCAACAAAATTTTTTGAAAAAAAAATAACGGAGAAAAAAATTTTGATGAAAAAAAATTATGCTAAGTATAATTTATCAGCTGGTGATTTTCTATCTTCACCAAAAGGTGAATTATTATCCAGGTAAAAAAAATGGTTGATAAAAAAGTTTTTGATGAAAATTTTTAAAAAACATAACGGAGAACAAAATTTTTTGACGAAAAATTATTATGTTACGTATAATTCACCAGCTGGTGAAATTTTGTTTGTTCACCAGCAGGTGAATTCTAATGCAAGTAACAAATCCGACTTACAACCTTTTTATTTTTAAACAAGTAAAAAATTTATATTCGGCTTTGCCGAATGTATTGATACCCTTCACATTAAAAACAAGTAAAAAAGTTAAATTCGGCCTTGCCGAATGTAGTGATACCCTCCACAATTTCAAAAAGATTATTGAAAAAAAATTTATTTAAAAGGAATTTACTCTTGAAAAAAAAAAAATTACAAAAAAATTTCCGCAAAAAAAAAAAAAATTGTTAAAAAAAAAAAATCGGCGATTTTTTTTCTTTTTTTGTCAAAAAATATGTTCGTACTTGTTTAAATACCATTTGGTGTTCAATTACGTTCACATATGTTAACCGGCAGTTGAGTTAAAGCATTTTGTATTTTTAGGTTATGTTGAATGTACTAAAATTTTGGAGGTGTCTTTTCATTTTCGTTCATAACTTTTGAACCACTGAACTGATATCGCTCAAATGCAATACCAAACTTCTCGGGAGAACTTCCAATAAATATGTAAAGTTTCAGTCACCTCCGTGTAATATTTTGGCCGTGATCACTATTTTCACAGACAGACAGACAGACAGACGGTCAGACGGACATCGCTAGAATGTCTTAAATCGATCGGTGATCATGAATATATTTACTTTATGGGTCCCTATATTTCGATGAGTTACAAACGGAATGACAAACTTATATATACCCTGTATCACTAAGTGGAGGGTATAAAAAGATTATTTGCAAAAAAAAACATAATTCTTGAAAAAAAAAATCCACGAAAAAAAATTTGGTGAAAGAAAAATTCCACGAAAATATTTTTTTTGGAAAATTTATGTTTGTACTTGTTTAAATACCAGTTGGTAATTATTCTGTTCACATGTGTCAACCAGCAGCCGAATAAAAGCATTTCGTATTTTTAGGTTATGTTAAATGTACCAACATTTTCGAAGTGTCCTAGAAGTGAAACTAGATGTTTTAAATGCGCTATCCTCGAGTCCAAAAAAGATTATGGAAAAATAATAATGTTACTTTTTATTCACCAGCTGGTGAAAAACGGCTTTATTCACCGAGGTAAATTATCCAAGTCACAAACCCAAGTTACTACAATTTTTGGTTTTAAGAAAATTAAAAATAGTAATTCTTATTTTCTTTTCCGTTAATTGTTAGCTTACATAGTCAAACCGAGGTAGAGTCCTGTAACTTTTTTAAAATTAGACCCCAGCCTAAAAATATTATCATGTGAAAAAGAAAATAAGAATTACTGTTTTCATTTTCCTAAAGCAAAAAATGTTTGTCACTTAGATTTTAAACTTCCATAAAAACTCACAAGCTGGTTATTAAAAAAGGTTTTCACCAGCGGGCGAAAAAACGTAACATGATTATTTTTCATTAAAATTTTTGTTCACCAGCAATTTTTTTTCATCAATTTTTTTATCAATTATCAAAACAAATAATTTTGTATCAATTTTTTTATTATTAATTTTATTTTTCATTATCATTTTTTTTTTAAATTTTTTTCCAAATTTCTTTTCACCAAAAATTTTTTTTCTTATCAATTTTTTTCATATTTTTTTTTTTTATTACGATTTTTTCCAATTTTTTTTTCAAAAAATTTTTATTTCCATAAAAAACTTTTTTCATAATTTTTTGTTCTTTATTAATTTTTTTTTTTCAAAATTTTTGGTTTCGTCAAAAAATTTTCCAATAAAATTTTTTTTTACCAACTTTGAAATTCTTCTAACAAATCTGTGACGAATCCTTTATGTTCTCTTTAACTTAAAAAATTGCATTGTAATACAATTTTATCATTTTTATATCCAAGCCCTCAAAAGGGATGGACTGAAAATTTAAATTTTAAAGAAATCTGGGCTTAAGTTGGTGTTTTTCAGTGGTCGGTTTAATTCTATAAAGGGAAGCTTTTTCGCCCTGGTCCAGTTTCGTCTATTTATGAACATTACCAGTCTATGAACACAAGACATATTCGTGCCAAATTTTGGTAGTCTAGCTCCGTCTGGTTTGTACTGCTGTATGTTTTCCATAGACAGACCGACCGACGAACATCAATAGATGTACTTAACTCGAGTTTGCTCATTTATAAAATGTACAGCTCTTTTGGTTAGTACTGTCCAATTTTGCTCAGTTGTAAAATTTACAGTTTTTTTGCTTTGGACCGCATCCTGCTTTCCAAGAGACAGACGGACGGATGGATACAAATATTGCCAGAATGTCGTCATTTATATTTAAACCTGATATGACTCAAAACTTTTTCATATCAGTTTAACACATTATTATACCCAGGAGATGGTGAAAATCCAAAGTTAAATTTTCTCTGCCAACCTATCGTACACTAATTGTAAGTGGTGGTTTTATAAATATCTTGGACATTTACATCTTTGTTTACCTTAACACATTACAAAATTCTTGAAATTTCTTATTTATATTCATTCAATCATGCATAATTATTACTGACGTGTGAATGATTTTAATTTAATTGAAATAATATTAAAATTAATATAAAATCCTTCAGTTCTTTTGACACAAAAATAAATGACGATAAATATAAAAATAATTCATAATTTACTTGAAATAAATTTCAGCATGCGTGGCTTAAAAAAAAAACACTACAAGGATTTCTCAGAAATTATATGTTTGTTATACTTGTTGGTTGGACTTTTATACTTGTGTATTTATTATTTTAATATTTTATTTTAATTAAATGCCTGTGTTTGTAGGTGGTAATAATGATGCCCTGAAAAAAAACATGAACAAAACAGCAAATTAAATGTGTATTTAAAATGTCTGTCCAAAATCTATTTCTAAAGGATTATGTGTAAAAATTGTTAAATGTTTTTCAGTGTTTTTGAAAATGGCGGACGTTAAATGGTTAGGGCATCAATCATTTCAACCACATGGTAGTTTATGTTTATACTACACAATATTCAACAGTCCCCATAATTCATATTTTTTTACCGATGTTCCCCACCAAAAATATTACACCGTCCGACAGCCAAGATTAAACATGAACCGGATGATATAAGCCTGAAACTAGAGATCAAATGGAGTAAAACTGCATTTACAGTTTTTCATTTCGTGATCCTGTTTTCTTTTAAAAGGACTTTAAAGTTTGAAAGGATACATTTTGTAAAATATTTTTAAAACATTTTTACTTGTCCTAGGATGACACTGTTGACGGCAAATGAAAGGATGAGGATGATCTCCCTTAATTTTTCCATTTCTTTCTATTGAGTTAAAATTTTTCAACATGAACCCCTGATTTCCTTCGATGTCTCCGAATTTGATGAAACTCTGTGTATATGTTGGGACTTATAAGACTTATACTCAGACAAAATTTAAGACCTTTAACTTTCGTGGTTCCAGAAATATGACGTGTCAAAAGTCAAGAAAATCTTTAAAAGGATGAAATATAAACATTTATATCTTCGAAAGTAGTTGAGCTATATTACTCCCCGATAGCTTGTTTTAAAGGCAAAACCATGACCTTTCAAATAACATTTTGCAAAAAATTTTATTTTGTGAATTTTTTTATTTCTGCAAAATTCGCGTTTCGCGAAAATATATCTGAAAAAGCGACATTTTTAAAAATCTGAAAAAATATATGTTATTGGCTACTATCTTAGCTACAAGCTGTACAAATTTTGAGTTGGTGAACGTATTAAGACCAGAGATATGAATAAAAATGTGTTGCCAAGTAGTAAATTTTTATCAAATCTGATGAATATCAAATTTTTATTTTTGAATATTTTTTCAAATACACATAATAAAACGGTGAAAAAAGTAAAGTTAATGATACATACGGGTACTACACATTAGGGTGGATCGAATTTGGCTTTTTGGCGAATTTCGTTCCGGCTCACCGACAGATGTGTTGGAATAGACCTAAAAACAATGTGGTTAAATTTTCATGCAGATCGGTGGTCATCTTCCGCTGCCGAAATGACGTTGAAAATCCGCGATTTCTTAAAAAATAGTATATATTTTAAAAAATTGCCAAAATTACAAAAATCACTAAAACTTCTTTTTTATTTCAGTCAATCTTTTTAATTTGATCATATTTTCTCAGAAAAAAATTTCAGCTTAATAGGACATTGTTAACCCCTCTAAAACGGTTGCCGAAAATGACCCATTCATTTTGCCCTACACTCAAAACCACCAAATTTAAAAAAGATTTTTTTTTTTGATTTTAAGTTGCACAATCTAAAGTTTTTATTGCATTTATTTCAAGTATATATAAGTTCGCTTGACAAAATTTTTTTTTGAAAAAATACGAGTTTCTTAAACACCGCGTGTAACGGTCTGTTTCCAGGACATTTTGGGAAAATTGCATTTTTTTTTTGAAAACTCAAAATTTTTAGTTAAAAACTTTTCATTTTACACCAGATTTATTATAAATTATAAAACTTAATATAGAAATGTTGGATTTTAAGAAATTCTTTAACCCTAAACAGCTTTGGGCCCTAAATGACCCATGATGAACATATGCATCCAGCAATAAACCGCTTTTGGCGGTCGACTAACCATTGGAAACATATTTTTTTAATTAAAAATTAGAGCGTGAGTAAAGATGGGAGCGTGAGTAAGGATGGAAGCGTGAGTAGAGATCGGAGCGTGAGTGAATTCGACCAACTCACGCTTACAAAGAAAAAAAATTTCTCACGCAAGAAATTTTTAAATTTTGCATACATTTTACGCAGGGTTACATGAGTGTCACATTTTAATATCACTCAAGCTGAATTTTGACGTGTTTCATTTTTCCGTCACCATAAAAAAGCATGCAAACTCACGAAATTTTTCTCACGTTTAACAGTGCAATTTTAAAAAATATATTTTTAATGCAAATGAAACAAGAAAGTTTAAATAGCATTCAAATAGTATCCCGCTTAAATGCACCCACCCTTAAAGCATTTTTCGTACCCACCATTAACCATTTATTTATATCTGACACAAAAAGTAATTCACTTTTAAACAAGAATATTAACAAGAATAATTTCAATAGACTATTTACTTGCTATATTCTGGCATTTAAGGGGATAATGCTTTCGGGGTGGGTGCATTTAAATGGGAAATAATATTTAAACTTGTTTAAAAAAATATATGGATCACTTTTTTATTTTGCATTAAAAATATAATTTGTACAAATGCACACGTGACACAAATTTCACGTGATTCACTCGTAAACGTGAGTGAAATTTCGAGAGTTTGCATGATTTTTTATGGTGACAGAAAAATAAAACAAGTCAAAATATAGTTATGTTGAGTTTTCGTGAGCGTGATTACAGCGTGAATGAATTTAATATGTGTCAATCACGTGATCCTGCGTAAAATGTATGCAAACTTAAAAAATTTCCTGCGTAAAATGTATGCAAACTTAAAAAAAAATTTTTTTTCGTGAGCGTGAGTTGGTCAAATTCACTCACGCTCTCATCTCCACTCACGCTCCCATCTTTACTCACGCTCCCATTTTTAATGGAAAAAATATGTTTCCAATGGTTAGTCGCCCGCCAAAAGCGGTTTATTGCTGGATTCATTTGTTCATCATGGGTCATTTAGGGCCCAAAGCTGTTTAGGGTCAAAGAATTTCTCAAAATCCAACATTTCTATATTAGGTTTTATAATTTATAATAAATCTAGTGTAAAATGAAAAGTTTTTAACTAAAAATGTTAAGTTTTTAAAAAAAAAGTGCAATTTTCCCAAAATGTCCTGGAAACAGACCGTTACACGCGCTGTTTGAGAATCTCGTATTTTTTCAAAAAAAATTTTTGTCAAACGAACTTATATATACTTGAAATAAATGCAATAAAAACTTAAGATTGTGCAACTTAAAATCAAAAAAAAAATTCTTTTTTAAATTTGGTGGTTTTGAGTTTAGGGCAAAATGAATGGGTCATTTTCGGCAACCGTTTTAGAGGGGTTAACAATGTCCTATTAAGCTGAAATTTTTTTCTAAGAAAATATGATCGAATTGAAAAGATTGACTGAAATAAAAAAGAAGTTTAAGTGATTTTTGTAATTTTGGCAATTTTTTTAAATAAATACTATTTTTTAAGAAATCGCGGATTTTCAACGTCATTTCGGCAGCGGAAGATGACCACCGATCTGCATGAAAATTTAACCACATTGTTTTTAGGTCTATTCCAACACATCTGTCGGTGAGCCGGAACGAAATTCGCCAAAAAGCCAAATTCGATCCACCCTACTACACATAGCTACAATATAACATGAATATTTATCAATTACACTACTCTACAAAAATCACATTTTTTTTGCACAGACTCTTAGATAACATTTGCTAAAGTATTTTGATCTCTTGTAACACGAATCTGTCATCAAAAAATTTTTATCAAACTGCCTTTTCGAGAAAAAACCTTTTTTGCGGTCCCTGCCCATAAAAACCAACGAATGACTTTATATTGGAAAAATTATTAAAAATGCATATTATTTCAAAATTCATTGAGTTTATGCAAAAAAAAATCTAAATTTTGAGCAAAATTTGCAAATATTATTTGCATATACATACTTTTTTCCCTAAAAGTTTTATTTTTGTAATTTTCATTGTTTAAAATACATTTTCTTAAGCCGTTTGTCCTCTTTAACGTAAATCCACTAAACGCGTCTTTTTTATGTGTTCTAGAAAAAAAAAAGTTGACTTTTGTTAAAAGTTGACTTTTGTTAAGTAGTGTAATCGATAAAAAGTTATGTTACATTATATTCATGTGTAGTACTCCGGTGTACCATCAACTTTAGTTTTTTCACCGTTTTATTTTATGTATTTTCAAAAATATTCAAAAATAATAATTAAATATTCATTAGATTTCAAAAAAAAAATCCTATTTGTCAACACATTTTTATTAATATCTCTGGACTTAATACGTTCACCAACTCGAAATTTTTAGAGCTTGTAGCTAAGACTCATACCTTTAATATGTATTTTTTTCAGATTTTTAAAAATGTCGCTTTTTTTGATAAATTTTTGCGAATCGCGAATTGTGCAGAAACACAAAAAAGATCCCAAAATAAAAATTTTTGCAAAATGATATGTTAAAGGTAATGATTTTGCCTTTAAAAAAAGCTATCTGGGAGTGATATACCTCAAATATTTTTCAAGATATAAATATTTATAATTTACCATTTAAAAGATTTTCTTGACTTTTGAGACGTCATATTTCCAAAACTATGGAAGTCAAAAGTCTTAAATTTCGTTTTAGTATAAGTCGAGTAAGTCCCAACATATATACCGAGTTTCATGAAATTTGGGTCGATTGACGTCAAAAATTCAGTTTTTTTTGCTATGTTGATATGGATTTACTCTATTGCCATATCAGGATAAAAGGATGTGAATAAAGTCATTTGAAAACTTTATCAAAGTATTTTGTTGAAAATTTTATATGATATTGAAGGCTACATTTTTGAAAGAACTTAACTTACCCCCTTTTTCCTGATATGTAAAAATAAAAAATAAGAAAATTAGGGGAGATCCTCCTCTTTCATTTCCTATCAATAGTGACATCCTAGGAAAAGTACAAATATTAAAAAAATATTTTATAAAATTTAATCCTCTAAAATTTTGAAGAACTTTTAAAAGGAAACATTACCACGAAATGAAAAACTGTAAATGCAGTTTTACTACATTAAATCTCTAGTTTTAAACGTATATTATCCAATTCGTGTTCAACCTATCGGTTACCTGGACCATGATCACGTAAAGTGAGAATTAACTATCGACGTCGTCAAAACGATGAATTGGCTTCACGTAACTCGATTTTTCAATAATCGTATATTCGAAATCGTCTTTTTGGCTTCATGTAAGCTCAAAATCGTTTAACAAGAATCGTTAAATCGACTAAAAATAAACGATATCAAAATATGTGTCGTGTTGCACAGTTTTTTGCTTAAATAAAAACAAAATTGTTATTTAATGAATTATTTTATACTTTTATTTAAAATAATAATGATTTCCATTCAAAAAACTATTAAAAACATAATAAAATAAGCATTTTACATTCAGCGATTTTTTGATGCTTCAGTATATGGGGGAGCAGTTAAAGTTTAACACTCGGTTTGTAACACCGTCAATAAATTTTAATATACATTTTTTTTTGAAAATCCATTTTTACAACGATTTTATTTAATATATTCACTTATATTCACATTAAATATTCAAAATTATTAAATAAAAATTTATCACACACATTCCAATTGGATGCATTTAACATATGCATGTAGGGGTGTAAAAACCAAATTCTACAATTGAGCTTAATATACACTAATTTATCACACTTATATCAATAGCAAATACTAAATTAATTTATTAATGAATTTGGCAAAAAAAATCACTTTAATATTTTGTTTTAATAGTATTTTGATAATTTTTTTATTTTGCAAGAATTAATAACAATGCGAAAATAACCACAAAACAAAACGTCAAATTTTCAATTATCGTCTTCGAATTATGTTCGAAACGATACGTTAGTGATGTGCTTACGTGAAGCAACAAAAAATCATCATCGTTCAATCGTCGATAGACGACACTCACTTTACATGATCACAGTCCTGATTTTTCTGCAAGCATATTGCCATTGTCGACCCAAATTTTATGTATTTAAGTAAAGGAATTGTCTTGCCATACTTGGGACAGATATTATATATTTATTTATATACACAAGAAGAAATATTGTGAAATCAAAAGTAACTTCACAAATTGGTAACAACGAAATTCAAGTCCAAAAATATTTTTAATTGTATCAATAATGTATATTGTTCATGTGACAAAAGTCCATTTTTATTTTCCACATAATGCACATTGATAACAAAGACACTTTATAATTACAAACTTTTCCATTAATTTTTCATTAAAAAAATGTTGATATTTTTTTCAAAAGTTACAAAAGTTATTGTTGTATTAACATATTCCAATGTATGCTCAGTTTCAGCTTAGCATTTAATTGTCGTAACAATGATATTAATTGTATTGACAAATTTTTTTTTCTGTGTAGAGAAAAGTATATAGTTACAATGTCCTTATGATAATACTGACAGACTCTTTTGCTTTTATTTTTATTTCAACTGTGTAAGTGTGTTTAAAAAACACTAATAAAAAAATGTTAGAAACGAACTATTTCAAAAACTTGTTTTCAATTAAAGGCTTTAAATTCTGAACCTTTTTATACCCTCCAACCACAGTGTGGGGGTATACTCACTTTGTCATTCTGTGTGTAACGCATCGAAATATCGGTCTAGGACCCCATAAAGTATATCGTCGAACTATATTCAATAAATGCCAACTCGAAAAAGCTTACTGTTCAGGAAAGCTAAAAAACTAGTTATTTCGCGTATTATTGCAAAAATAAACAATGTACCTTCCACAAGATGGTTTAAATACTCTAAACAATTTTTACCTATGCAAAAATTTTCATATTTTGCACTGGTTTGCATATTTTTCAGAGATGGCATTTATTACTATATCAAAAACAAATATTTTTTTAGAGTTGGCATATTTTGTCGGAAAATAAAAATACATTTTTTTTGGAAAAATTTTTAAAAATTTTTTTTTTTTGGTTTTTGTTATCCTTAGTACGGTAATTGCAAAAACTGAACAAAAAATTAAAAATCTTTGCATATTTTTAAAAGTTACTAGCTCCGAAAGCCTTTTAATCTCAGGGTGGTCAACTTTGGCACTCTGTAACTCACGCTGTATTGCAATAGGGTCACTCCAAACCAGCTATTTTGAAAGCGTATTTCATTGACTTTATTTGCCCCATTCATAATGTTTCAATCTGATAAATAGTTTGAAAGTTACATAAATATAAGCAATTTTTTTTTTGCAAACACTATTTACCGATATTTTTAAAATGGCAATATCTCGAGAATCAGTCATTAGATATCAAAATCTTTACAAGATTCGTATTTAGCATGGCAAATGCAATAAGATATGTGGTCTAATTTTTTTTTAAAAATTTTTTGAAAAATTTTTGGAAATTTACAATGGGAGTTGGCATTTATTTCTACCAAAAAAATATGTACTTTGAGTTAGCAGAATAACAAAAATGAATGTAAAACGACAACAAATTATTTTTTTGCTCTGAAATTTTTATGGCAGATAGGTATTACATAGGGGAGCTATTTGCCATCGGAAACTCATTTCCGTCAAATTTGAGTTGGCATATTTTGAATATAGGTTCACGATATGTTTTATTGATCAGTGATCGATTCTAAGACATTCTAGCGATGTCCGTCCGTCTGTAGAAGTCTGTCCGTCTGTAGAAGACACGATACAGTCCAAAATACAAGAGCTAGACTTCCGAAGTTTGGCACGAATATGTCTTACATTCATAAGCAGGTTAAGTTCAGAAATGGGCAAAATCGGACGAAGGGGAAAAAAGTTCCCCCTTGGAGAACTAAACCAACCTAAGAAAAACCGCATTTTTTTAAAGGGTTTTTTGTACTTTTGCTAAGCAAATGCAAGACTCTTATCTCAAAAGAAGTTCAAAATCGCAAGGGGAAGGTGCCCCAAACGTCAAACACCAACCCCCTCCCCCCCGAAAAAAAACGCCCCTGGATTTTTTAAATTTTTTTTTACATTTTGGAGGGTATAAAAGATTCGGCACAGCCGAATGTAACACTCTCACTTATTGTATTTCGACTGGTTATAACAGCAGCCAGAATCTTCAGGTTTGACATGGTAACGAAGTTTCACTTAAAAAAACTTGTCAAATTACTAGAAAAAGTATCGTAATCACATTTTACCAATAATTGACAGTTTTCCTTGTTTTTTAACAAACAAATTTCGACCAAACTTTACATTTGTTTTTGTAAATGCATTTTTTTTTTTGTAATTTTACAAATTTTAAAAAAATCTTGTAAATTCTTGATTTTTATTGCGCCAAAAAAGTTGTAAATTTACAATCATAATTTTTACTTGGAATTCTCGTAAAATAGTAGGTAGCAAAAAATTCTAGTAAACTCACAAAACCTCCTTGTAAGTTTTATCGCGTCAAAAAAATTTTAAATATACAGTTTTATTCGTAAAAAGCTTGTAAAATTACAAAATTATTTGTAAAAAGCTTGTTAACAAGTTTTTTTTTTTTTGTCATTTTACAAGGGTTTTTTTTGAAGTGTAATGTTCAAAGCTTTTAGTATATAAATTTCGTGAGTTGGACAATTTTTGAAAAAAATGGGCTGAAATTTTGTTCTTTTAACCACATATAAAAAAAAATTGTAAAATGATACGCAAAGCTTGTTGTTTTTAGTTTTTGCTACCTCCTATTTGACTAGAATTTCTTGTAGCAATCTTTTCAGCAATAATTTTGTAATCTTGCAAGCTTTTTAACAATAAATTTGTATATTTGCAAATTTTTTGACGCTATAAAACTAACAAGGAATTCTCGTGACTTTACTTGATTTTTTGCTACTTCCTATTTTACGAAAATTTATAGCAAAAATTACGAGTTTTTTTTATTTTTACAAGGTTTTTACCAATAAATTTGTAAATTTACAACTTTTTTGGCTAAATAAAACTTACAGGGAATTCTTGTGAATTTACTAGTTTTTTTGTTTGTAAAACTACCTTGGAAATTCGTAAAATTACACAAAAAATTGTAATATTACAAAAAAATTTAAATTTAAAGTTTTTGTTAAAAACAAGGAAAACTGTCAAATATAGTAATTTGACAAGGTTTTTTTTTTTTGAGTGAATGTTTTGATCTTAGCAGCCATTTTAATTACATGGAATTGATGTCTGCGAATAGAAAGTCCAGGATTAAAAAAAAGTTTGAGCTTTTTCAAACCTTAGTTATTTTATTTCATCTTATTTTATATTATGAGTGTATAAATAATATAAATGTCTGTCTGTATGTCTATTTATATTTTTCATATTTGTTGTTATTCTGTTATTTAATCCTTATTGTTAATTTATTATTTGTTGTTATTGTTGATGTCGTTGTTGTGAATGTTGTAAAACGTTATGAATTAAATTGAAATTGGCGTATTTTATTGTTATATATACAAATGTCGAACTTCTGTTATATACTACCTATGTATGTATATTAGGGTGGCAGCTATTTTGCAAAACTTCGAATTTGAAGGAGTGCACCCCTAATTTTTATTACATTTGGTCTAAAAATGCTATGCTAAAAATTTCAGCCAAATCGGACAACGTTAACATGAGGCGCATCGAGGTCAAAGGTCAAAGGTCAAAAAATAGCCATATTTTGATGAAAAACATTAAATAAATGGTGTTGTTTTTTTAATATATTGTTAAAAAGTGGTACACGAGTTGTTTTTAGTATAAGAAGATAAATTAAAAATTTTTGGGTTTTCAAAAATTAACCCTTGTAAGTCTTTCGGGGTCAAAATAACCCAATTTTCACAAAATGACCCCTAAAACACGAAAATCAGCCCCAATTTTCTAAATTTATTGAAATAAACCAATGTAAACCCATATTTATATTCTATTCTACCATAAATACTCAGATATGAAATACTGTCTTTGTAGGATGTCATTCACCCGTTTCACGGTAAGGGCAAAAATATGCATTTTATTTGGCGTGGTTCTCAAAACTGATATTTTGGTTTTTTCAAGAATCTTATAAAATATATGTTAACATATAAAAAAAAAAATTTTGGGGGATATCCCTCGGATAGTTTGGCGGGGGCATCGATTTAAACTCAGCGGATTTCGAGGAAAATGCCTTTTTTGCCCACAATTTATGCAATATGGAAAAAATTTGGTAAATATTTTAAAATTTGACAAAGTCAGGGCCATAAATTATTAAAAACTATGTTAGACATTAACCCTAAACGTTTTAGGAAAATAGAATAATATTAACCCGGTTTTTATTCGGGTCAAAGGTCAAATTTAGGGATATTTGGATTTTTTTGAAAAAGGCATCTAAATATGAAATGTTTATTGCGATTTTTTATAAAACTTGGTATAATTATTGTACGAGCTCAGAAAAATAATTATTTAATTTTTTTAAAATTAACCCATAAATGAACATGGGGTCAAAATGGCCCAGCACATTAAAATTTCTTTATAGGGATTTTTATATTTTCTTTCGATTTTTATAAAACTTGTTATCATTATGTGCGAGGTCAGAAAACTAATTATTTGATTTTTTTTAATTAACCCATAAATGAACATGGGGTCCAAATGGTCCAGCACGTTAAAAATTCTTAATATAGTTTTTTTTTATTTTTTTTTCTATTTCTATTAAACTTGTTATTATTTTTATGCGACGTGTGAAAAAATAATTACTTGATTTTCTTAAATTAACCCATAAACGAACAAGGGGTCAAAATAACCCAGCACGTTAAAATTCTTAATATTTTTTTTTTTATTTCTATAAAACTTGGTATAAACATTGTGCAAAGTCAGAAAACTAATTATTTGATTTTTTACATTAACCCATAAATGAACATGGGGGCACGATAAAAATTCTTAATGATTTTTTTTTTCGATTTCGATAAAACTTGGTATAACCGTTGTTCGAGGTCAGATATTTTTTTTAATTAACTCATAAATGAACAATGAAAATCAAATAATTATTTTTTCAGACGTCGCATAAAAATAATAACAAGTTTTATAGAAATAGAAAAAAAAAATAAAAAGCTATATTAAGAATTTTTAACGTGCTGGGCCATTTTGACCCCATGTTCATTTATGGGTTAATTAAAAAAATCAAATAATTAGTTTTCTGACCTCGCACATAATTATAACAAGTTTTATAAAAATCGAAAAAAAATATAAAAATCTATATAAAGAAATTTTAATGTGCTGGGCCATTTTGACCCATGTTCATTTATGGGTTAATTTTAAAAAAATTAAATAATCATTTTTCTGAGATCGTACAATAATTATACCAAGTTTTATAAAAAATCGCAATAAACATTTCGTATTTCGATGCCTTTTTCCAAAAAAAATCCAAATATCCCTAAATTTGACTTTTGACCCAAATAAAAACCGGGTTAATATTATTATATTTTCCTAAAACGTTTAGGGTTAATGTCTAACATAGTTTTTAATAATTTATGGCCCTGACTTTGTCAAATTTTAAAATATTTACCAAATTTTTTTCATATTGAATAAATTGTGGGCAAAAAAGGGATTTTCCTCGAAATCCGCTGAGTTTAAATCGATGCCCCCGCCAAACTATCCGAGAGATATCCCCCAAAAATTTTTTTTTTTATATGTTAACATATATTTTATAAGATTCTGTGGTTTTTTCAGCATTTTTCCTAATTTTGTTTAAGAAAATTTTGAAAAAACCAAAATATCAGTTTTGAGAACCACGCCAAATAAAATGCATATTTTTGGCCTTACCGTGAAACGGGTGAATGACTTCCTACAAAGACAGTATTTCTTATCTGAGTATTTATGATAGAATAGAATATAAATATGGGTTTACATTGGTTTATTTCAATAAATTTAGAAAATTGGGTCTGATTTTCGTGTTTTAGGGATCATTTTGTGAAAATTGGGTCATTTTGACCCCGAAAGACTTACAAGGGTTAATTTTTGAAAACCCAAAAATTTTTAATTTATCTTCTTATACTTAAAACAACTCGTGTACCACTTTTTAACAATATATTCAAAAAACAACACCATTTATTTAATGTTTTTCATCAAAATATGGCTATTTTTTTACCTTTGACCTTTGACCTCAATGCGCCTCGTGTTAACGTTGTCCGATTTGGCTGAAATTTTTAGCATAGCATTTTTAGACCAAATGTAATAAAAATTAGGGGTGCACTCCTTCAAATTCGAAGTTTTGCAAAATAGCTGCCACCCTAATGTATATACATTAGAGTGGTCCAAAAAAAAAAAAAGTTGTTGGGATCATTCCGATGAAATACCATTCATTAAAATAGAATTTTAAGAAATGATGATTCTTAGAGGATAAAAAATTGTATTTTGGTACTTTTTGATCTCTCAAAACAGTGGTTCTACAAAGTAGTAAACAAAAAACTATTATAAAAAGATTGAGTAAATTTCGATTTTAACGGGACCAAAAGGGGGTTAAAATTATTTTAAAAAATATTTCGTTAAATCAAATAGAGGGCTGCATTTTTTTTTTATAAATATACATTAAACTCCTTTCAATTAATCATTTAAAATGTTTGCAATACAATTTTTTATTTAAATATTATTTTTCTATTAAACACCCCTTTTATGTTTAACAAAATGTCTTTTGCAATTTAATGTTCCTGTTCTAGAAAAATAAAAAACATTTATCATCATAAAAAAGTCGTTTGCGTATCAAAACTAAATATAATGTAAATACATCTAAATATTGACAATATTCAATTCCATTTTTCAATTTATATTTTCTTTTCTTTTTTTGCGCACATATCTAGACTATAAAACACATGTCATATGAACAACCAATAACATTGAAGGCAATAAATGCAATTGCTCGATACACATAAATGATGATGATGATGTCGATGTTAAAGTGGTAAGCGGCAGGAATAGAACATAAAATATAAAAATAAAAATTTGCAACATTAAAGCACCTGGGTTAGGGTGGGTCGATGAAATGCATATTTGCGAATCTCGTGTACTAATAGCAAAAACTCGACGCGCATTTTCGAGCTGATAACGGGAAAAATCATGAAAAAATTTTAGGAGGGTACTTTTAGGCCTCTACAAGCGGTTTTAGTTCGCGGTTTTTGGAAAAAAAATATTTTTTTTGATTTTTTAAAAATATTTTAAAAATTAAGTAAAATAATGCTTATTACAAAACAATATCCAAACAAAATTTATCTCGCCAATTTTAGCCCGTGGATGCGTTTTTATACCCAGAAAAGTTCGATTTATATATAGAAAAAAAATATTTTTTATTTCATAATAGCACTCAAATGGTGCATAAGGCCGATTTAAGAACATGAATGATAAAAATTAAAAAATTGCGGGTATTTATAGCAATCCACAAGTGCAAAAAATTAGCAAATTCAAAAAAAATTAAAAATGGGTATCAAAATTTAGGTAAAATAAAGCGCTTTAAGAAAATGATAAAAAAACAAAACAAATTGGCGGCTATTTATAACAATTCGCAAGCGCAAAAAATTCGCAAGTACCAAAAAAAATTAAAAAATGGAAAAATGGGTATCAAATTTTTGGTAAAATAAAGCGTTTTCAGAAAAAAAAAATAAAAAATATATATAAGAGGATCAATTTGGTCCATGGATGCATTTTGAAAATCTGATGTTTTTTTTTTGTTTGATATTTAAACGTTTATTTATAATTGATGTTGGTCCACATTATGTTTTAAAACAACTTACAACATGGACTAAATTGATCCTCTAATATATATTTTTTATTTTTTTTCTGAAAACGCTTTATTTTACCAAAAATTTGATACCCATTTTTCCATTTTTTTTGGTACTTGCGAATTTTTTGCGCTTGCGAATTGTTATAAATAGCCGCCAATTTGTTTTGTTTTTTTATCATTATCTTAAAACGCTTTATTTTACCAAAATTTTGATACCCATTTTTAATTTTTTTTGAATTTGCGAATTTTTTGCACTTGTGGATTGCTATAAATACCCGCAATTTTTTAATTTTTATCATTCATGTTCTTAAATTGGCCTTATGCACCATTTGAGTGCTATTATGAAATAAAAAATATTTTTT
The DNA here is from genome assembly GCA_963921195.1 of Pegoplata infirma. NCBI lineage: Eukaryota > Metazoa > Arthropoda > Insecta > Diptera > Anthomyiidae > Pegoplata > Pegoplata infirma. The sequence goes on along the minus strand of OY992537.1, from coordinate 207,523,156 downwards.
TTTTCTATATATAATTCGAACTTTTCTGGGTATAAAAACGCATCCACGGGCTAAAATTGGCGAGATAAATTTTGTTTGGATATTGTTTTGTAATAAGCATTATTTTACTTAATTTTTAAAATATTTTTAAAAAATAAAAAAAAATATTTTTTTTCCAAAAACCGCGAACTAAAACCGCTTGTAGAGAGAGGCCTAAAAGTACCCTCCTAAAATTTTTTCATGATTTTTCCCGTTATCAGCTCGAAAATGCGCGTCGAGTTTTTGCTATTAGTACACGAGATTCGCAAATATGCATTTCATCGACCCACCCTAACCTGGGTACACCAAAACTAAATGACTTTGTATTGAATAAAAATAACAATAATTTGTTTTTGGTGTTTTTTAAAGCAGTGATTCTTAATGATTTTCGGTTGGGGGGGGGGGGGGGGCTTAATATATGGGGCAAAGTCATATTAAAAAGTAAGCCAAAAAATCATTAATGACTACTGGCTTCAGAATTTTGTTCCAAATACCGGATAATAAAAGGAACAGTATTTTAGTCCCCATATATAAAATTCTTTATAACGAAATCTTAAAATCTTAAAAGAGATCATATACCTTATTTTATACCTTATTTGGTAATCTAAGTTTTGCTGGGTAATTGTTATATTACTTGGTTAGCTTATTCACGACAAAAAATTTGATTTTGGTGGAATCAGGCTTTTAGCTCTAAAAATTTTTTCGAAAAAAAAAATTTAGAGCCGTTGGGGTCCTAGGGTAAAAAATTTTTAAAAAATATTTTTTTTTTAGTTTTGACAAGCAACGGTTTAAGTTGTTATGTTGCTTTTAATGATATATTTTCAAAAAAAAATATTATTTATATCTGTGACATCCTTATTTTTTTCGAAAAAAAAAATTTGATCCGTTGGGGCCCAACGGTAAAAATTTTTTAAAAAATTTTTAAAAAATATTTTTTTTTAAGTTTTGACAAGCAACGGTTTTAGTTGTTATGTTGTTTTTAATGATATATATTCAAAAAAAAAATATTATTCATATCTGTGACATCTTTATCGTGTATCGAAAAACAACAACAATGCATTTTTTACCTATTTTTTAGAATACGATAAAGATGTCACAGATACAAAAAATATTTTTTTATGAATATATATCAATTAAAGCAACATAGCAACTAAAACAATTGCTTGTCAAAACTAAGAAAAAAATATTTTTTAAAAATTTTTTACCGTAGAACCCCTGCGGCTCTAAATTTTTTTTTTCGAAAATTTTTTTAGCGCTGAAACCCTAATTCCACCAAAATCAAATGTTTTGTCGTGAATAAGCTAACCAAGTAATATAACAATTTTGGTTTGTATGGAAAAATGATTTTTAAGGCCCCGCTCTTTAAGGCCCCGTCGCGTAGGGAAGGCGTGGTCGTAGGGGCGTAAAATTTTTCCCGAGTTATTTCTAAGTCAAATGGAAAAAAATGAGCGAGTACCAAAATAAGGGACACTCTATTGTACACCCAAAAAAATAACTTAGTCAAAATATTAGAAAAGGTATTGTAATTTACGTCAACCAAACTTTGGGAAAAAAATTTAAAAAATTGAATTTTTACAGAACTGTTTGGTAATTTACTATTGGTAAAATAAAAATATTTTTTGGTATTTTTACTATATTTTTTTTGCTATTTTTTTTTTTTTTTATTTTACCGTAATTTTAGCAAAAATTGTAGTATTTTCGTTAAAGAAATTGTAATACTTCTTTTTTTAGTTTTAAGAATATGCTGCCGACGCTAAAGAAAAGTAGCCATCCAACAACTGGATTATTGGTTGATGTGCTAACACTTCCTTTAAAGAATTTGATGCTCAAAAATAGTCCTATTCTTAGTTCCTATCCTGATACAAAATTTTTAGTATTTTTTTATCGTTTTTTTTTTTTGCTATTTTACCATTTTTTTTTTGCTAATTTTTCAAGGTTGATTTCTTAGTTTTAACTTTTGATATTTCCATTACACATTTTATTACCTAGTAATGTAGGTTTTTGCTGGGTTGAACCGATCATTTTAATCGATACAACTTTTGTTTTTTTTAGAAAATTCAAAAATTTTATTGAAATGATCTAATTTGGCTCAAACAACGGCTGCAGGCAAAATCGCCCAAAAAAATTTTATGAAAAATCGCCAAATGCAAAATCAACCAAAAAATATAAAAAAATTACCTAAAAAGAAAAATACGAAATTTCGCCCAAAATTAACGAAAAAAGCCCACTTAAAAGGGCGTACGGACATAGCGCCCAAGGTCTTATCGCCCAAAACCGTAAATGTCATATCGCCCAAGCTGCGACATATAGCCCAAAATGATAGGTCTAAAAATGTTATTTCTCCCAAAACAAAATTGTCAAAAAATCCAAAATATTTTTTTGGGCGAAATGACGAAATTACGACTTCTATGATTTGTTTTTTTGTAATAAAGGTTTTCTGCGTAGCCGGCCTTCGGCCGGGCTTAAGGATTACATACTCCATGCATTAAACCCACCCTCTCTGCAAACCAAAGCTATTTTGGTTATCAGGCCTTTTTGATGCATAACAAATTTGATAGTGTAAAGGCCTGCTACCTTGAAAACTTTACTTTGCAGAGAGGGTGGGTTTAATGCATGGATTTTGTAATCCCTAAGCCCGGCCGAAGGCCGGCTACGCATAAAAACTTTAAAATATTGTGTTAAAAAAAACAATATTGGTGAGTTTTATGATTATTTTTTTGGGTGCTATGACATTTTATAAATTCAACATTTTGATATTTGGGTAATATGACATTTTTGACAATTTATATTAATTTAAAGAAAATTGTTAAAATACCCAAAAATAATGGCCATATCGTCCAAAAAATTTTGCAACAACAACTAACACACATTTTTTTTGGGTGGAATGACTTTTTTAAATTGGGCGATATGCACTTGGGCGTTATGTCCGTACGCCCTTAAAAGGAAAAAAAAATATTACATATAGTATTTATTTTTTTTTTTTTGTTTTTCTTTAGTATGGGATTATCAATGGGTCATTCATTACCAGTTCTTAATTAAGAGTTAATAAGCCACATGTAATTGTTTAATATCAATGTATGATAGATTGCGTTAATAAATACTAGTTAAAAAAAATCTTAAAATAATCTAAGATTCAAAAACATTTTTCCTATAGAAAAATTTTGATATTTTTGGGCATTTTTTTTTGGAAAAAATATTCATATAATTTCATTTTCTTTTTCTCTATCATTTTATCCACATTCTCAGATTTTTTGAAAGAAGAATTATCAAAGTTTTGCTTGTAGAAAATTCTCATATTTTCCTAAAGAAAAATTTTCCTATAGAAAAATTCTTTGATTTTGTTATAAAAATTCTCAGATTTTTCCAATAAAAAAATTCTATGAAAAATTCTTTAATTTTTCCTTTAGAAAAATTTCTAAATTTTTAGTCTTAAAAAATTCCCCAATTTTTCGCTAACAAAAATTATCGTATTTCTTTCTAAAGAAAATTTTAAATATTCCGAGACTTTTTTCATATAGAAAAATTCTAACATTCCGAAAAAAAATCTAATGTTTTTCCTATAGAAAAATTCCAAAAATTCTTAATTTTTTTTTCCTAAAGAAAAATTCTCAAAATTTCCCTAAAAAAAATTCTCAATTTTTTTCATATAGAAAAATTTAACATTCGAGACATTTTTCCTTTAGAAAAATAGTAAGATAGATTCTTACGAAATTTTTCATAGAAAAAATTTTCAGATTATTTTCATTTTCCTTTTTTCCTCTCCCGTACTCTTTTTCCTTTCTTTTTTTTCTTTTTCCTTTTCTTCTTCTTTCGAATTCGGTTTGGGGGGGGGGGGGGGGGGGAGAATTCCTTCTGCCCACCACCCCCTGTGGATCCCCGCCTGTAGAGGGTATATAAGTACATATAAATTTATGATTCCTTTTGAAACACCCAGAAATATTGGTCTAGGACCCCATAAAATATATATATTCATGATCCTCGATCTTTTGAAAGAGTTTACGTAGGCTCCTGAAGTTTGGCACATATGTTGGGCATTTACCTGGTCAGGTTGGTTTTGTAATCCAGCGAAATGGGTCCAGTGGTTACAGAGTTATAAGCAAAAGAGTGAATTTCGCCAAGGGTTTATCGCAAATTTACGAGATAAAAAACACGCTAAGTTTTGAAAGACAATTCATGCCCCTAGTCTGATTGGTATTGAATTTCAGCAATCAGAAATTCGTTCCAGTTCAAAAGTTATTAGCAAGGCCGTGAATTTCAGATTAGATTCACCTTAAATTCACGTGTTAAATAACGTTAAACATGTTTTAAAAATATTGGTTAGTCACAAAAATATTTTATAACGCATTTTTGTCACTCATAAATACTTTTACACAAAAAAAATATTACACTCAAAAAAAGTGTACACTCAAAAAAAATTTTACACTCAAAAAAAAATAAAAAAATTGTAATTTTTTTTTTTCAACAATTAAAAAATGTTTCTTCCGCAAAGTAAAATATTTCTTATTAAAATTGTTATTTTTTATGTTAGAAAATTTACAATCACTTAAAACGGACATTGTGGAGGGTACTCATAGATTCAGCCAAGATGAATTTAACTTGTTTTGATTTTGATTTTGTCTATTTGATAGTGTACTTTCATATGGCGTTGAAGCCATTGAGGCTCAAAGCGATGCACAGTGGGTTGAAACATATGTAAACTGGGGATTAATTCAGAAAAGCCCTTTATTATTAATATTTATATTTTTTTAGACTAACTATGCATTATTTAGTAAAAAAAAAAATGTTTTACTGAAAAAAAAAAAATTATAGAAAATATTTTTTTATTAAAAAAGAAGATATAACATTTTTATTAAAATTGGCTCTTACCGCTCTAACTGCTCCAATAATGCCCCAAGAGATGTCCCTATCTTTAACCCTTAAGGTGGTCCCCATACAATTGTTTTTTATTTTTTTTAAATTAATTTTAAGAAATCAGCTCCTACCGCTCCCAGGGTGCGTCTTAGAGTATTAATCAATAAGACCGACCCCCATTAATTTTAATCCCAACATTTTTTTGGAACATACTTATACCGTATCTCCACTCGATAATGGGGCTCCCATACAAAATGCCATTTTTAAAAAATCTGCTCCTACAGCTCTAACTGCTCCAAGAGTGCCCCTAGAAATGCAAATGTGTGACCGACCCCCAATATTTTTTCAACCCCAACATTTTTTTAAAATATACCTACCCTCTATCTTTAACCCTTAAGATGGTCCCCATACAATTTATTTTTATTTTTTATAAATTTGTTTTATGAAATTAAAATTAGACCTTAGAGTGGTTTCCACTAAGGCCGACCCCCATTAATTTTTACCCCCCAACATTTTTTTGGAACATACTTATACCGTATCTCCACTCAATAATGGGGCTCCCATACAAAATGTCATTTTAATAAAATCTGCTCATACAGCTCTAACTGCCCCAAAGGTGCCCCTAGAGATGTCGAATGTGTGACCGACCCCCAATATGTTTTTAACCCAATCATTTTCTTAGAATATACTTACCCTGTACATTTAACCCTTAAGGTAGTCCCCATATAATTTCTTTTTTTTTTTAATGAAATCTGTTGCTGCTGCTCTATGCCAGCTCCTAGAAGGTGAAATGTGAGATCAACTATCATTATTTCCCCCCCCCCAACTTTTTTTTCAACATACGCACCCCGTATCTCCTCCAACTAAGGGGGGAGCCCTCTAACTAAGGGGGAGCCCCCTAATGCCCTCTTTCATATGTTTTTCAACTTATTTTTAGCAACTGGAATTCTTTCACAAAAATTTTAATAAGTAAAAAAACGCGGTGCCTCTGCAAAAGTTTAGTGTGGAATATATAACCTAAAGTACTATATTAAAATATCACTTAATAAAATTTGCTGGATCGCAACAAGAAATTTGTTGAAACTCTGTGTATATATCGAAAATACCCCAAATATGGAGCACTTTTTAAAAAAATATTAAAAATATTTGTAAAACATTTATCTAAAAAACATTAATGCAATTATGTAGCCAAATACCTGGAGTTGATGGTTCCATTTTAATAAAATTACTTTTAGAACGCTTAATAAGAATTATCAGCACCCAAAATATCTCAATTTTCAGTTTATGGCACGGCACGAAAAATTTTGAAAAATTATTTGACTTTGACAGCTTAAAGTCGATAGAGTAATTTACTCAAAACAAAAGTTTTTGGCAAATAGTGATGTAAAATTTAATTACCTTTCACCCAGTATCACACACGAATGTGTAGAATAAAGTTCAGCTTTTGAATTAATCCTCACTTTTGGTATATTTCAACCCTCTGTGCGATGGCCCAAAATTTATTGCACAGTGTTATTATATTTTTTCATTTTTAAATTTTGTAAATCGAGGTTTACTACTCATGACAAAATTTGTTTTGGGACACACTTTTTGCGAACCTCATATATAGATCAATTTATTTATTTAGCAATTTTTTTTTTCAAAAGTACCAAAGTGTTATTATTTTCTTTTTAAAATATTCCAAATGATAAGAGCAGAGTGTTGATGGTGGTTGCACGGATGTGTTTCTATAAAAGTCATTAATAAAAATTACATAAATTAAAAAAAAAAAAAAAAATATATTTCAATATTTTCACTTTTTATCAATGATGGGTACCAATACCTTTTCGATACCAATACCCGTTAATACCAATTCAAATTGAAAACCAATACCAATTAAAAACCAATACCTTTATTCGTGTGATACCAATACCGATAAAAAACCAATACCGATTCCCAACTACCAATACCAATTAAAAACCAATACTTTTATTCTTCAAAACCAATACCAATAAAAAACCAATACCAATTCATTTTTTTCTACTTTCGTATCGGTTTTGTTTCGGTTTTTTGTATTCTTATTTTCATTTGTTTTAATTGTGACGTCAAACATTTTCTTTCCATCACATTATTAGGTTTTACCTGACTAACGAATTGCAAAAGATGTTACATCGATCAGTAATCGTTTGCATGCAATGTCACATAACAAAAAGGAGTAAGCTACTTGAATTTTAAAAGTCATAAAAATATAAAAGAAATATTTTTTGTCACGGTTTTTATGACCCCTAATAAAAGTAGATCTTAAAAAATTTAGACCTTTTTTGTGAAATTTTTTCTTTCGCAAATATAGTTAATATTTGATATATGTACAATGTATATTGTACATTGAATGTCACTGCACTCTTCTTTGCGTTGTAAAAAAAAAATACTAATGTCCTTTTATGGAAATTCCAAAATTTTAATCAAGCAAACGTTACAAAATTTTATGTCACAACACCAGAATCCAGAAAAAAAATTTTATTGTTTTATTAGAAGCACAGTCATATTATATAAGAATTTAAGAACGCATAATGTGCAGTTCACACCTGCAATTTTTGAGAGTTTAAGGGCTACGTGTTTAAAAAATTATTTTTTCTGTATCCATTACGTTTTTATTCTGTTACTGGTGTTTTGTTAAACAACTTGTTTAAGGTCGTAAGTGTGAACCCCATATAAGAAAAAAATTGATCCGTGTAATCGCAATTGGCAAAAGATCTAAAATCGAAAAAGGGGCCCCCTGCATGATAACCCATTTCGATCACCTTTTTCAAAAAAATATTTATGTATGAAAAGGATGAAGTTCAGGTATATTTTGTTACATATGTTAAGTCTCATCTTTCTGCAATTAAAAAATATCTCCCCTTGACCACCGGAATTTATATATGCATTAAATGCAATGTGCATCAGCACAGAAATTGTTTCAAGCAAAAACGAAAAATTTGTATTTTTTTAGTTTAGACTTTTAATTTTTTTATTAATTAATTAATTTTTTTTTAGATTTAATTTATTATCAAATTTTTTGAAACAAATAATTGAAACATTTTGAAACTATTCATTTTGAAAATAACGAAATAAATTAATAAAATAGCAAATAAATCCAAATATTTAAATTGCATAAAAAGTTGAAGTACAGGCTTTTCTGGAATAACGGAACATTAAAATTTTTTTTACAAGAGTTTTGAGATCAGCCGGTGCTAATTTTACTAAAAAGGTACCCTTTTCCAAAAAAAAAAAATGAATCTTTGTCCAAAATGGGTTAAGCATGTACTATTTAGTTTAAAGTTTGACTTAATTCTGAATGCAAATACTGCTAAAAAATATATTTTTTTTTAAATTTAGTTATGTCTTTTTTTTTCAGTGTGATTGCCAGGACTACATGCTATCAGCATCCTTGCTCAATTGGGGACTTTTAAAACAGCTAAAATGTTAAAAACCTGTGTTGAAAAAAATCGGCCCATGTTAGGATCTAGCCCCCATACAAAAGTCCCCTTTAAATTTGGCAAAAACTACTCTTAAAACCGTATTATAATAAGTATGCTTTCGAAATTAAGCAGGTAAAAGCATTTAAAAATAATCATTGCAAATTTTACAGAAAACGGACCAGTTCTACTTGTATTCCCCAGGGATCCAATCAGTCCATATTTGGATTTGAGACCAATTTTTGGGAAAACTTGGTGTAGAGCATAATATGGTCGGTCTTTACCGACTTTAATTTTCTAACTTGTTGGGGGGTCGCGAGATATTTAAAATATTGAAAAGGGGTCGCGATGCAAAAGTTAGTGAGAAGCTCTGCTCTAGAAACTCACTCAGAATTTTTCAACTCACAATCACGTGATTTAAATGAAAATCACTTTTTTGAGTCACGCAAATCACGGGACCAGCGACCATCTCCAATTCAAATACATAAACAAGAGACAAGTGTCTTTTCGTTTGTTTAATCTATAACATCTGTAAATTTTATTTAAAATGAAGTGTCCACCCTTGAAAAAGTTTCCTTGTAGGTCTGAATCCAAAAAGTTTCAAGGCACTTATTTATTACCTTAATATAGTCACTTGACTTAAATGAAAATCACTCTATAACCAAATGATTTAAATGAAAATCACTCACGCTCACGCGTGAATCACGGGACCAGAGACCATCTCCAATTCAAATACTTAAACAAAAGGCAAGTGTCTCGTCATTTGATTCATCTATAACATCTGTAAATTTTGTTAAAAATGAAGTGTCCACCCTGAAATACATAGTTTCCTTGTAGGTCCGATTTCAAAAAGTTTCAAGTCACTTATTTATTACCCTAATATAGTACTTAATACTCTATAATCACGTGATTTAAATAAAAATCGCTCACGCCTGAATCACGTGGTTTTTGGAGTCACGCAAATTACGGGATCACAGACCATCTCTATTTCAAATACATAAACAAAAGACAAGTTTCTCTTCATTTGTTTCATCTATAACATCTGTAAATATTATTAAAAATGAATTGTCCACCCTGAAATAGTTTCCTTGTAGGTCCGATTTCAAAAACTTTCAAGGCACTTATTTATTACCTTAATATAGGCTTATATTCTGAATTTCAAAATAATCGGTTAACATTACGACCTGTAGAGACTTTTGGCCAAAAAACCTACCATTTCGCCCCAGTGTGCACTGTGGGGCTGACAGAAGGACGACTTACGTAAAATTAATTAATATTAACGACAAAACCTTTTGCATACAAATACCAAAACCGATATAAGATAAATACCAATACTTATTAAAAACCGATACCGATTCGAGGCTAAAACCAATACCAATACCCAATACCTAAATAATTCAAAACCAATACCGAAACCTATACCAATTCAACAAAAAATGAAAACCAATACCTATACCAATACTAATATAATTTTAAAAACCAATACCAATACCAATACTTTTATCGAATTGGTACCCATCCTTGCTTTTTATACATTTCACAAAAAAATGTGCACTAACAAATGCAATTAAGCTTAAAATAAATATTTATTTTAAAAATTCATAAAAGTATTTATAATGCAAATGAAAAGTGATTGTGCTGCATTAATTCTAGGGATTAGGAAAAAGATTATTTTGTTTTTGAAAAATTGATTTTCAAGAACCCTTAATTTTTGGCACGAGTCATATTATATACAAAATTGTAATTTAAAACTTGCATTTGTTTGTGTGTAACAATATGGTTGTTCATTAATTTGTTTTACCAGGTATGGTTACATTTTGTAACCAGGGATTAACTTTTTTTTAAGTCTTTAAATCAGTTTTTTTAATTTTTAATATTTTTTGTTGTTAAATGACATAACAGGGGTTGTTAGGGATTTGTTTTAGTTGCACATTTCAAGACATACAAGTTATTGTTTACTCTTTGTTACAACTAAAAAACTCGTAATGGATCCTTAAGGGTGTCTTAATAATTTACAAGAAATTAGTTAATGGTACGTGTCAAGATATTCAATATTAAAATGAACATAATAGGGCTGAACTTTTATACCCTACAACATTCTGTGGTGTTTGTTCAGATGTTTGTTAATCAATTCTTAAAAATTATATCAGTTTCCCATAAAAGGATATAACTAAAAGTAAGGAAAAAATATTGTTCAAAATTTTTTGCGCAAAAAAAAGTTAAGAAATTTTCCTAATTTATGGTTGTTATTCGACCTTTCCAATTTAATTATAAAACTAAAATGTTTGAGCTCGAGGCCTGGATTTTTCTTTAATTAAAATTCTTCTTTATTTTAGAAAACTGGTTTCTTAGAAATCACATCTACATTTAGTTAATGGTTAATATTTTAACATTAAGAAAAACTTTCCCATAATGTTATCTTTTCTATACTCCCTTCTCCTGTGGTCTCTTTTACTTACTCTAAAACCATTATTTGTCTCATCAACACCTGTTGCTTTTATGTCCATCGCAGATCTTTAAAACCACAACTAATTAAAAAAAAATTTTTTGAAAAGAAACCTACCAAAAACTCACACCCCAGGTGGTTTTTAAACCGACACCAACCAAAAAAAATTAAAACACTATTGAAAAGATGTTAAAGCCACTAACAAAAGAAAACCTACAAAAAAAGGCAATAAAAAACTAAAATTAGCCGACAATTTAAAATAAACATAGAAATAAAACATTCAAAAACCAAACAACTGATAAAGAAAGAAAAAATAAACTACACAAACACGGGAAAGGGCCCAAAATATCCACTATAAAGAAAATACAAAACGAAAGTAATAAATTTTCCAAGGAGCACAATATAAAAAAAAACCAACGAAGAAAATTACTACATGAAAAAAAAACGTCACATTAGAACACATTATTGGGAAATTACGGTCTTAAGGAATATTTAAAAAACCCAGCGAAAATTGGCGAAGGCAAATTCGTTTTTTGAAAATAAATTTCTACTCTAAAAGAAATCTTTTTGCTTTACTCTTATCTGACAGAACAAACACATTAACACGGCTACTGCTCAACCGATTTCAGACATACACAGAAATAACACAGGTTGACAAAATTTGAACTTTTTCAATTTGCCTGACCTTTGACAACTGACTTATATGGATTTTAGTGTGCTGATTCCGAATCTGTTATCCAATTGTTTCCATCAGCTTGCGTTCGCGAGCAAATCGCTGATAAAAAGTCGAAAAAGTGCGTTTTTTTACCAATTTTGCTTGGTTATTATTTCCAAAAAAAATTTAGTGCCTCAGTTTTAAATACGAACTTAACTATATTAGATGCCAGTATTCCAAAACTGGTATTAGGTTTTTTCTGATAGTTTTAGTTTTCGAGTTATTAAAAAGGGCATAAATATTCAGTCGAAATTAAAGGGGTTATAAATTTAAAAATTTTATTTTAGCGAAATCTCAAAAGCTAAAGATGACTCAACAAAAGTAAGAGCTTTTTTGGAATCTAAAATCGTCATTCACTTTTTTGGTGTAAGACAAGTGTTGGTAAATATATACTCACAAACATGCAAAAAACAGCCTATTTTCAAAGTTTCCTTTTGGCTATATCTCGAAAACTAGAGCTGACCCAAAAAAACGGTAGCCAGATTTGAAATCAGCGTATCCCTAATACCCAAAATTAGCTATCAGAACCCGGGCAAAAAAAAAGTGTTGCCCTGTATAATTATTTGTGTGTCCCGTCAAATTTAAATTTTCGAATTTCATGTCGTAATGCCTGACAAACAATGGCCGCGTTGGAGCTGATTGTATTAAAATTTATGAAAAAATGTAGCAAGGTCATCTTCAGTCGGCAACAAGCGGTCAAAGTTGGAAAAAATTACGTATTTCGACCAAAATTCGTGTCCGGTTTTTTGACCAAATCCGGCTTAAAAACTCAGAAATTTGGCGCACTTCATTTGAAAAATATTAAAAAAATTCCAAAACCGTAATTTTGGTCCACAGATACTGATTTTTTAACATAAAAATTATTTTTTATTCATATGTGTCTCAAAAGTTGGAAAATGTAAAGTATGTAATCTAAAAACTATTAATATATATAAAAACACGATTTTGGTCCGAAAATGTTGATCAGCATCTGTGGACCAAAATCGCAGATCAGCATTTTTGGACCAAAATCGCGTTTTAATATTTTTTTACTTTTTTACATAACACACTTAACATTTTCCAACATTTGTTATCTAAAAAATATTAAAAAAAATATAAAAACACGATTTTGGTCCGAAAATGCTGATCAGCATCTGTGGACCAAAATAGCAGAACAGCATTTTTGAATCAAAATACTGTTTTTATATTTTTTATGTAACACACTCAACATTTTCCAACTTTTGAGACCAATTTAGATAACAAAATGATTTTAAAAAATCAACATCTGTGAACCAAAATCGCAGTTTTGGATTTTTTTAAATATTTTTCCAATAAAGTACGAAAAATTTCCGAATTTTTGAGCCGGATTTGGTCAAAAAATTCTTTTTTTTTCATCCCATTTTATTTACACCTGTCTTTATATGACAATTAGTAATTAGTTTTAAGGTTTGGGTATTAATTATCTTAAATCAACACTTAAGATAGCTTATTTTTAGTGTTAGTAAAATTTTTTTTTTTGTTAAATTTTATAAAATACATTGCGCCAAATTACAAGAATCGGGCATATAGCTCCGATGGAGTGCATCGCTTTAGTCTTCTTGAACCTGAGAGCTCATTATTGTAAGCTTGATTGTATGTTTTAGGCTGGAGTTTTTTATGACCTCTTGGACTGTGCTGACGTTAAGATCACGATGTATACTTTCATTGGATATGTACCATTCGGCGTTTATAATAGTTCTCAGTATTTTTGATTGAGCTCGCTGGATGATTTTTATATTTGAGTTGCTTGCAGTACCCCAGAGTTCTGCACCATATTTCCAAATAGGAGCTATTATGGTTTTGTATATGAGTAAAAATTCGGACATGAATTTTGGTCGAAATACGTAACCGCTGGTTGCCGACTTAAGATGACCTTGCGAATTTTTTTCATATTTATTTTTACAATCAGCTCTTACGTGGCCATCGTTTTGCAGGTATTACGACATCAAATTCGAAATTTAAATTTGACGGGGCGCCCTAATAATTATTGTTCATTAAGAGCCAATGAGTTTTTAACATGATAATGTTTTTAGGCTGGTGTCTAGTTTTAAAAAAGTTGCAGAACGCCACCTCAGTTTGACTATAAAAGCTTACAATTAACGAAAAAGAAAATAAGAATTACTATTTTCATTTTCTTAAAACCCAAAATTTTATTAACTTTGGTTTGTAACTTGGATAATAATTCACCTCGTGGTTTTTCACCAGTTGGTGAATAAAAAGTAACATAATTATTTTTCAACAAAAAAAAATTTTCATCAAAATTTTTTTTTCATGAATTTTTCATCAAATTTTTTTTTATTAAATTTTTTTTTCATCAATTTTTTTTTTTCATCAAATTTTCTTTTGTCATCAATTTTATTTCTTCTTAAATTTTTTTTTCATAAATTTTTTTTATTCATCAGTTTTTTTTTCATCAAATTTTTTTTCTATCAAATTTTTTTTTTTCCATCAATTTTTTTTTTCATCAATTTTTTTTTTTATAAAATTTTTTTTTTCATCAAATTTTTGAATTTTTTTCAAATATTTTTTTTTTTTCATTACATTTTTTTCATCAAATTTCTTTTTTTTTCATCAATTTTTTTGGTTTTTCATCAAACTTTTTTTCCACCAATTTTTTGTTTTCATCAATTTTTATTTTTCATCAAATTTTTTTCGTGAATGTTTTTTTTTATAATTTTTTTTTTCATGAAAGTTTTTTTACGTCAATTTTTTGTTCATCAAATTTTTTTTTATATTTTTTTTTTTTTCAAAAAAATTTTAATCAAAATTTTTTTTATAAAAAAATTTTTTTCTTCATCAAAAACTTTTTATAACCTCCACTCTAGTTTGTCATTCCGTTTATAACTCATCGAAATATCGGTCTGGGGCCCCATAAAGTATATTTATTCATGATCCCCGATCGATTGTAAGACATTCTAGCGATGTCCGTTTGTCCGTCTGTCTGTGGAAATGGTGATCACGGCCAAAATATTACACGTAGATGACTGAAACTTAACATATTTTTTAGAAGTTCTCCCGAGAAGTTTGGTATCGCATTTGAGCGATATCGGTTCAGCGGTTTAAAAGTTATGAACGAAAATGTAAGGACACCTCAAAAATTTTAGTGCATTCAACATAACCTAAAAATACAAAATGCTTTAATTCGGCTGCTGGTTGACTTATGTGAACATATTTGAACACCAAATGGTATTTAAACAAGTATAAACATATTTTTTGACAAAAAAAATCGCGGATTTTTTTTTTTACCAAATTTTTTTTTCGCGAAATTTTTTTTTTTTCAAAAGTAATTTCCTTTTAAGTAAAGTTTTTGCAATAATCTTTTAGAAATTGTGGAGGGTAGAACTACATTCGGCAAGGCCGAATTTAACTTTTTTACTTGTTTTTATTTCAATTCGTTTTGCATGGAATAGCAAAGTAATATAACATTATTTTTTCTAAAAAAAAATTGCTTTGGCAATTACACCCAAATCCTTCGCAGAACATTATCATCATTTAATGTTTTAAGCAAGAGTACAAAACAGGCATTTTTTATTAGATCATTGATTTTTTCATAATTTGTATTATTTTTTTTTAATTGAGTTTTTGAAAATTATCATTTATTTTATATATTTTTGGTTACATAAAACTTTTTAATTACTGCAATAAAAATATTATAAACTTTAGAAAATTATTCATTAATCCAATGAAAAACCCATTGGCTCACTTTCATAGATTGTATGAACATTTGGATAGCTATGAACAAAATTCGTTCAGTGCCAAGCAAAAATTTAGCTGAACTGAAAGCAGATTCACGAGCAGGAATCACGAGTCAAAAAGCGCAGCTAAACCACAGGAATTTATTAATGATTCCTGTGGGCGATGTCACAGTTTAGATCACTTTATATAGTGATCTAAACTGAGAGAGTGCAATTATGATGTAGTGAATTTTCAGAATTTCAAAATTTTATAACTCGAGTTTTGAATTTTTTTATTTTTTTTTTCGGCAAAATGATTCCTTCACAAGAAAATAAAAAAAAAAATATTTTTATTTTTTTTTAAACAAAAAAAAATTTGTTCTTCAAAACTTTGCTGGGAAAGTTGAATAGTTCTTGAAACCTACAAAATTTCAGTAGTTACATTAAAGGTAGCCAATAGCTGAAGTATTAAACGAGCGGGGTTTTTTTTTTAACAAATAAGAACAAAAGAATATTTAATCGAATACTTGTAAGTTGAAGATTGTAAAAAAAAACAAGTGAATACTACGATAATAATGATTATAAAATGTGATGATGATGAAGAAGATCATCATTATTATCATAAAGGTTTCTTAGTGTGTATTTTATATAGTTTGTTACACACCACAGGGGTGTTGTATACGAAAGGAGACTTTATGTTACCACACACAGTCACGCTATATTATTTTTATTTTTTTCTTAAAATTAGAAATTAAAACGAAAATTTAATGTGTATAACAAATGCAACAACAATAATAGCAGATCCAGCTTCTAAGAACATCAGGAGGTTAAAAAGGAAATCGAAGAAAACATGTTTCCAATTGTAATTATTTTCAGTTCAAGTGCCATAGCTACTGCCAAGCAACCATACTAAACTCCAATAACTTATGAGCTCATCTTCTATTTAATGAGGGAAGGATACTTTAGAAAGGAAATTGAATGTAGGAGAATTTCTAATTAAAGGAGTTCCCATTAAAAAATGGTCTAGATCTTATCTTATCTGTTAATATCTAATCATATATGATCGTATCTGATTGTATATAATTATATCTGAAATAGCCAAAATCGGGATCTAATTGAAATCTTGGATTTCGTCAACATTAGCACAAATTTGTAATTTATTAATTCTGATCAGATACAATTATATAACATCAGACGCACTTATATATTATCAGATCAAAGCAGATCAGATAAGGCCAAATCGATTTTTACATGGGTTCCCTTCATTGTAAATGAACTCTGCGCCACGTTATTTGAGTGCGCTCAAAAAATAAAAACATATAATTAAAAATTTGGAAAAATGTCCTCGAAAATAGTACAGTTCGACAAAAATGAGCAACAAAAAATTTGCAAAGGCTCTCATACTAAAATTCGACTTGGTTGAAGTCCACCAACAAGGGAAGTCTCAATGATGTCACCCTCCGATCGTCATAAAATTTAGGAATTTTTAATTTTTTTACGATGTAAACCTTTTTACTCAAAATTACACTAAAAAAAAAACTTGTAAATTTCAAGAAAAGTTTGTATTTATTTTTTTTTCTATCTCCTATTTGACAAGAACTCCTTGTTATTTTACAAGTTTTTTACCAATAATTTTGTAATTTTACAAGCTTTTTACCAAAAAATTTTAACTATGCAATTTCCTTTTAAAAACTACGAACTTTTTTGTAATTTTACAAGATGTTTACCAATAAAATTGTGAATTTACGATTTTGGGGAAATAAAACTTACAAGAAATTCTTGTAAATTTACTAGATTTTTTTTTTTTTGTAAAAAATCGTGGAAATAATAATGTAAAATTACAAAAAAACTGTAAAATTACAAAAAAAAGTAAATTTCGATCGATAATTATTTGAATGTGTGTGTGGAAGAAGGTGCTAAAATCCAATTTTTGGAAATCGCGTTTTTTTGCAAAATCGTATCTCCCTTCAATAGTTAGATCTATTTGCGAACAAATTTGTTAAAAACTTGATCGTTTTCTGTCATAAAATTTACCTTAAAAGTTCAATTTTAACGATTTTTGGAAATATTTTATATTTTCCCCCGAATACTACCATGTATTTTGCAGTTAAACTAAAGGTGGTATATCAAAATTCTTGCATGTGAGATGGTTAACGTGTAGAAAACATCCAAGGCTTTAACATGTGCCCATTTGTTTGGAAAAAAACGCTTTCATATCAAATCTATCTATAGTTAAAGTGTGAATATGGAAAAAGGTGCTATATCCATACAAAAACACAATATTGTTTACGAAATACTGAGGGCGGATTTAGATAATCTATCCAATTTTTGAGTTAAAACAATAAAATTGAATGGTTAGTAACTTATATTATAAATTGCGCAAATTTTTTTTTAACCCATTACGCGAAAATCTGTTCAAAATAAACCATAAACCACTTGTTTTTTGTAAAATTAATTACCTTTTATTATTCTTATATAAAAATGAGTATTGCTGGACCCCGTCTAAATTTTGCAGAATTCATCATGCCAAATTTTAATTTTTAAAAAATAACACAAAAAACAGAAAACTACTTGGCAAATGTATTGAAATTCCTAGTAGAAATTGTAACATAGCACCTTATTCCACTAGAACAAAATTTCACATGCAATTTTTTGCTACTTCCGCTCATTCTATTTTTATGAAATTTTGTACATAGATGCAAATGGTCAATCTTTGTAGATCTGCAAAAAGAAAATTAAGAAATTAATTTTTTTTCGCGACTTATTAAGTTTTTTGCTTCTCCTATACAATTTGGTTTTTGGATTTTAGCACCTTGTTCCACACCCACATTCATTTGTTAAAAAACAAGAAAAACTGTCAAATATTGTTAAATGGGATTATGAGACTTCTTCTAGTAATTTGACAAGGTTTTATTTTTTTTGAGTGTAGGCACTTGAAATTTGGAAAGTATGTATTCTACGGCGAAAAAGTAATATTCTAAGAGAAGTATTTTAAGAAACTCCGTTTCTAAAAAATGTGTAGTTTTTGGTACTTTTTATATATTTCGAAATAATGGTCCTAGAAATTTGAAATTTTTAATACATGATCCTTCGGTGAAAAAACATTTTAAATGATCCTCCAGAAGAAATAATATCTTAAAGAAGGTCATGTTTTGAAATTTAAAATTTTATCATAAAATGGAGTATCTAACTTAATTGGTAAAAATGGGAAAAAACTGTACTTTTAAATAAAAAAACTCCTTACTCAATAAACCAAATAAAAATAAGTGACAAAGTATCACCTGTAGATACCGATTACGGTATCACCTTTAATTTAAATTATGATAACATTTTCGTACTTCAGCCGATTTTTCTATCGTCATTCCCGGAAATTTCGATAGCGAAAACGATATCACATTTCTATATCGAAACGATATCGTTATCGCCTAAAATAACGATAGTTTTTCGATAAATTCTTGAAAATGGCGATTTTCAATCGTTATGACTGGAATATCGGTAAAAACGATATCATATTTTTATGGAAGAACGATATCATAAGGTAAGGTACATTGAGAATGAAAACTCTATCGTTTTCGTATAGTATGTGATAATTGAGTGATATTACCTTGATATCATAACGGTATTGTTTGGTTTATTGGATAGGGGAAAATTTTTGAATTGGCAAATCTAATCCTGATCGTCTAATTTTCCAATATTTAGTATTACCGATAACGAAGTTTCGGAGGGCATGCCAGTCCTTAAATATACACACAGAAAAAAACTTAATAATTTCCAACTTTAATTCAGTTGATGCAACAAAAAATCGGGTAATCCACTTGCACAAAGGTGGTCACAATTGAATATTGGTAGTTACAACTAATTTCAGTTGACAAAACTGACTTTTAAATAGAAACAACTACATAATTCGGTTGTCACCAAGGTTGGTTACCGAAACGAATAACGGTAAGGGTAACGGTAACGGTATCTAATTTTTATTTATTTCGGTAAAGGTAACGGTAAGTGTTTTCAAATCGTTTCGGTAACGGTATGTACCGGTACCGAACCAACCAAACCGGTACGTACCGGTATTATTAATTTAGTTAAAAATTTGAAAAAAGATAGAACTGAAAGCTAAAAATATTTTATAGACCCAAAAACCAGTATAGATTTGATATGATTATTATTTTTGTCATTTATTTTATGATAATTTGCAAATTATAAATTTAAAATTATGGTAGCAATTTGGTTTTTTTTTTTTTGTTCGTTAAAATCCCTTAAAACAGGTAAAATTTTGAATACCGGTACAATACCGGTAACTTCTAATAATTATAACGGTAACGGTAAGGGTAACGGTATTTTAAAAATATTTTTAGCGGCATCGGTAACGGTAACGGTATTCGATTTGAAAGGGTTTTGAATCGGTAACGGTGTAATAAGGGTAACGGTAACCAACCATGGTTGTCACAGCCGAATTTAGTAGCAGCAACCAAAAATCCAGTTGAAAATTTATTTGCTGTATGTAAACGTGTTTTTTCTTGTGCTAAGGTATACTTCCCTCTTGTGTAAGGAAGTACATAAATATTGCCTACAGGTAGTAAAAACAAAAGATATATAAAGAAACAAAACAACAACAAGACTTGAACAACAAATGAACAGCACAGTACCAATTTTTCTTTATAAATCTTGTATTTTCTTGTCGTCTAAATTATATAAATTTTTACGTTTTTTTTTTTTTTTGTTTCAAAAGAAAAATTATGTTATTTATGTTTTTCGTGTGTTTGAGAAGAAATACAGAACGAGAGAGAAAAAAAAACGTAAGTTAGTGTCTGTAAATGACAGCAGGACTAAATAAATTTTGAAAACACTTTGAGCAGAAAGTATAGGTAAATCTGAAAGCAGGATATGCCAGGGATTGAAAAATCACAAAAACAACCTTGTAAATTGCTAGAAATAATCTCGTAATCTTGTAAAATTACAAAAAAGCTCGTAATTTTTGCTAAGAATTCTCGTAAAACTGCACTCGAAGAAAAAGCTTCATTATATTTATGAAAATTGTAATAAATATAATGAAGATCTTCATTAAAGTTCGTCCAATGTAACAGTTTCAAAATATAATAAAATAGTTTCATAAATACAATGAAATAGTTTCATAATTGTTCATAGAGTCAATATTTAAGAAATTTTTAAATTTTTTTATGAAAGTTTTCATTATATTTATGAAAACTTTCATACAATACAATTACATAAACATTTATGAAACTCTTCATAAATATTATGAAATGTTCAAATTCTGATTAATTTTTATTAAAAAATAAAAATTGTTTTATTCGACCTTTAAAATATTATATTTTGAGTAGGTTTATTCTAGCCCGAGGGCATTATTTCCTTTACTAATTAAAACTATGATACTCTCATAGAATAATTTTCAAGAAAATTATTTTTCTGTTATTAGAAAGTTACCAGCCTTATCGAGGTATGACTGGCTGTGACTGTCATAAGTTCATTTTTATAACAAATTCGTTATAATAAAATTTTTGCATTTTTCAAGTCTATGATCATCTCTAGGGCAGCCTTCGTTGAACACGAACTGGATAGAATACGTTTGAAATAAGAGACTAAATGTAGTAAAACCGCATTTACAGTTTTTATTTTCGTGATCCCGTTTCCTTTTAAAAGGACTTCAAAGTTTAAGTGGACTAAATTTTATAAAATATTTTTTTAATATTTGTGCTTGCCCTAGAATGCAACTAGGGATAGAAAATGAAAGAGGAGGATCTCTCCTAATTTTCCTATTTTTATTATTTCTACATACCAGGAAAATGAAGGTATGTTACGTCCTTTCAAAAATATATTCTTCACTATCATTTAAAATGTTTAACAAAATATTTTGATAAAGTTTTCAAATGAATTTATTGACATGCTTTTATCCCGATATGGCAAAATAGGAAAAGGGAAAGATTAGGGGAGATCCTTCTTTTTCATTTGCCAGTGTCATCCTAGGAGAAATACTCATATTTTAAAAATATTTTACAAATTGTATCCTTTAAAACTTTGAAGTCCTTTTAAAAGGAAACAGGATCACGAAATGAAAAACAGCAAATGCAGCTTTTCTTCATTTGGTTTCTACTTTCAGACGTATACCATCCGGTTCATGTTTAATATTGGCTGTCGGACTGTGTTATCATTGTCATACTTATTTTTCTTTTTAAGATCTTTAAATATCCTAAAAAACGTAAATGAAATAATTGAGCTCGAGGTCTATTGTTTTAAATAATTTTTTTTTATTCCAACGATATTTTGAAATTCATCGAATTTCATCCTCAGGGACACTTGTAAAAATTGTTTTGTGTAATTTTTACAAGTGGCCCTGAGGATGAAATTCGATGAATTTCGAAATATCGGAGAAATGAAATAAAAATTGTTTAAAACAACAGACCTCGAGCTCAGTTATTTCATTTACATTACAAATTAAAAGGTCGAATAAATACAACATTCAATTTATCCTAAAAAACTGTATACTTATTGTGCACAGTATATTCACATCTTTTCGTTATCGTAATTTTAAACCTTGTCCCTTTAAGTCAATGTAATTATGTAATTGACTTCAAGAGGTTTTTTGTTTTTTTTTTGGTTTCTTTTATATTTTTTTTTGGGTTGTTTCATTCACATTTTCCTAATAAATTAAAGTTTCACAACATATTGTATGTCCTTGTTTCCTTTTTCTTAGTACGAGGCGCCCATCATCATCTTCTTCTTCAGTATTATCATCATTATACTGTAATTTTTAAAACAATTGTTGGCTTCTGTTGTGTGTTTCTACTCAAGTTTTATTATCTTATTATTTTTTTGTGGTTATGGGACACCTTATTTAGTTTTTTTTTGTTGTCCTAATTTTAGTGTCATGTGGCACAATTAGGATATTTGTTATGTTTAAGAAATTTAAGGTGAATTAAGAATTTAAGATGAATAAATTACAATTTTTATCTAAATTTGTTTAACAAACATTTTGTGTTTCTTTTGAGATTCGAATTTTAGGGGAAAAACTTTTCAAGCTAATGGCGCCTGAACAGGGACAAAATTTAGAA
Source organism: Pegoplata infirma (assembly GCA_963921195.1). Classification (NCBI taxonomy): domain Eukaryota; kingdom Metazoa; phylum Arthropoda; class Insecta; order Diptera; family Anthomyiidae; genus Pegoplata; species Pegoplata infirma. Next base: position 207,500,933 of record OY992537.1, on the reverse strand, counting down.
ACGCAATGCAGAAACAAGGAGTCGGTCCAAATTAATGGCAGCAACTAAAACGACAACTTATCAGCTAACATTGCATTTCGATTCTAACAGCTGTGGGGTTACCGCGTATTTCGATTCGAAACGGAAACGTTTTTGAACAGAATTGTCTTTTGGCAAATAATTAAAAAGAAAATATTTTTTTAAGTTAACGAATTTATTGTTACGAAATGTTTAAAATGCCCGAAATCGAACGATTTCTTTCGAATAAAATTACGCTGTAACCACCTGGTCTTATTTAAGAAAAAAAAGTAAGAAAATTATAGTCGGTCAAGACCGTCCAAATAATACCCTACACCAGAGTTTCCCGAAAAATGGGTCCCAAGTTCAAAGATGGGCCGATTAGATCTATATTTTGTCAAATATTTAATAAGTGTAAAAAACACTCACAAATCAAAATTGAGTGAAGTAGGTTTCGATTTGTTGCCAATAAACTGCTTAAAGGCGAAATTTTCACATGGGGCCTAAGTCCAAAAATGGTTCGATGGTAATCAGATTTGATAAGGTTGTTAAACGCGTTTAACATACACAAACAAAATTTTTATGTGAAAATCGGGAAGGTGGTTTGTATGGGGGCTACAAGAAGAACTGATCCGATTCCTTCAAAATTCGGAATGGTGATTTGTAAGGACAAAACACGTTTATGTGTTAAATTTCGAAACGAAACCCATTATAGTACGGTTATTAGAGTCATTTGATCCTGTAGCATATGTAGCATGAATTAAATGCGTTATTAACAATAACTGTATTTTACTGTATTTTGACGATATTTTGGATAACTGAAATATGAGTATTATACAAAGTACAGAACGATACACACTGTTTGCATTGTACAACAACTATTGAAGCTACAGTAAACTAAGCTTAGAATACTCAGTCAAACTGTAATAACTTCTACTGTAAATCTTATTGAACAGTCAACCCTTGTGGTGTTGTACGATGATCGTTGTTTCGTACTTAACGAATCTAACTAAATATGTTAAGTCCATTGCTACATTTCCCCACTGTTAATTTAAATGCAAACTAATCAATTTTGTACTATAAATTAAGTCCAATTTTAATGAATAAAGACAATTGAAAAACAAAGCTCAACCGGCTTATCAATTTATAACAAAGCTCAACCGGCTTAACAGTTTATAACAAAGCTCAACCGGCTTAACAAATTATAATCCGAAACTAAAGAGGACCTTTGTATGGGGGCTAGGTCTAAATATGAACCGATTTTTTAAAATTTCAATAGGCTTCGTCCAAAAGAGGCTTAGGTTTCAAATTTCAAGTCAATTGGCTAAAAATTACGACCTGTATCGTGTTTACACCGTTTACATTGACAGACAGACGGACGGACGGACGGACGGACATCGCTAAATCGACTCAAAAAGTGATTCTGAGTCGATCGGTATACTTGAATGTGGGTCTAGGGCCAATATTTCGGGTAGTTACAAACATCAGCACAACCTCGTTATACCCTGTACCACAGTGTGGTGTAGGGTATAAAAATGGTGGTCAATAAAAGCAGGCGAGAAAGTTTTTCTTCTAGAAACCAATATTTCACAGTTTTCCTTGTTTTTTAACAACCAAATTTGGATCGAAATTAATTTTTTTTTGATTTTAACAATTTTTTTTTTTTGTAATTTTACAATTTTTTTTTGTAATTTTAAATTTTTTTTTGTAATTTTACATATTTTTTTTTTGTAATTTTACATTTTTATTTGTAATTTTACAATTTTTTTTTTTTGTAATTTGCAAATTTCCAAGATAATTTTACAAAAAAAAAAAACTATTAAATTCACGAGAATTCCTTGTAGTTTTTATTGCGCCAAAAAAAATTTTCAATTTTATTGGTAAAAAGCTTGTAAAATTACAAAATTATTGGTAAAAAGCCTGTAAAATCACTAGCAATTCTCGTAAAATAGGAGGTAGCAAAAAATCTAGCAAAATTACGAAACTTCCTTGTAAATTTTATCGTGTCAAAAAATTTGTAAATTTGCAATTTTAGTGGTAAAAGCCGTGTAAAATTACAAAATTATTGTTAAAAAGCTTGTAAAATTACAAGGAATTTTTGTCATATAGGAGGTAGCAAACAAAAAAAAATTTCCTGTAATTTTACAAGGTTTATTTTGAAAGCTAACATTGCACAGATGTATATTGTGTTTTTCTTTATTACCTAATTTCTTCTGTTTATATAAATTACGAAATGAAGAAGAGTACAATATAAATCAGTGTAATGTTAGCTTTCAAAATCGACCACTCTCTTGTTTGTAAGTGATGCCGTTCAAAGTTACAATCAAATCCACAGGGCCGCCTAAAAGCGGCCTTATGCATTAGAGGGTTAAGCAATCTTTACTTTTTTCACTCGTTTCTCAATATTACACCTGGAATTTAAATTCCTATCTACACTAAAAAAAAAAAAAAAAACTTGTTAAATTACAAGAAAAATTTGTAATTTTTTTGTTACATCCTATTTGACAAAAATTCCCAGTAATATTAAAAGCTTTTTACAATTTTGCAATTTTTCAAGGTTTTTACCAACAAAATTGAAAATATACAAATTTTTTGACTCGATAAAATTTACAAGGACTTTTCTAGATTTTTTACTATCACTTATTTTACGAGATTTCTTAGTAATTTTACAAGATTTTTACCAATAATTTTGTAATTTTAAAAGCTTTTTACCAATAAAATTGTAAATTTACAAATTTTTTGGCGAAATAAAACTTACAAGAAATAGTCAAAACTTTACTAGATTTTTTTTTTTTTGTAAAAAATCTTGGCAATTTGTAAAATTACAAGAAAAACTGTAAAATTACAAAAAAAAAAAAATAAATTTCAATCAAAAATTGTTTGTTAAAAAACAAGGAAAACTGTCAAATATTGGGAAAATGGGATTACGAGACTTTTTTTTAGTAATTTGACAATGTTTTTTTTTTGAGTGTATGAATGCTACAAGATACTTACAAGGGAAGTCTCCCTGGTGTCACCCTCCGATCTTCATGAAATTTGGATATGTTGTTAAGACCGAAAATCAATTCGACACGTATGGTTTTTTAGCGGCCCAAACTCATTTTTAGGGGGGTCGATTTGTATTTGGGGAAATTGACCTTTTCAGTTTTTTACGATTTACGCCTATTTAAACAAAATTAATATACGCATGTGTGGTATCAGATTAAAGGTATTAAAAATACCTATCTCGTGGTGCTAACAACGGGCCAAAGAAGTTCACATTTTTCGACTTATTAACAAAAATGTCCTAAAATTTTGGTATTCTACTCAATATGACGAAAAGTTGTGCATGTTTGGACACGTTCTTGGCACACGTAGATAGGATTTCCAAAGACCTTTCATTTGATATGTAACATGACTAGGTTTCTTTGCATAATATAGGAGATAAACGAATAAAACTGAAAAATGGCCTTGTCTTCCCCCTCCTTTTTACACCCTAAATATGAATTTGGGCAGCTAAAAAAAAATACGTGTCCCTTTATTTTTTCTGCTCTACAAAATGAAACCAATTCCATAAAGATTCGCGGGTGACACTAGGGAGACTTCCCTTGTTAGCTCCATCTGAAAAGCCGATTTCAGTGCTGTCCAGAGAAGTAGGATAAAAAGCAAGAATCTTTTTCTTCCTTGTTTCGTTCTCATAAGAAAACTCATAAAAACACAGGTACTTTCGAAAAACAATTCTAAAGCTGCTGATGTTTAACAAAAATGTTTGCCCTTTTTTCTAGTCTATTTAGTACTAAATTTCAGCCAAATCAGTTAAGTAGTTCAAAAGTTAGGAGCAAAACCTTAAATTTCAGATTGATTTCACCTTAAATTCAAAATGTCTTAAAAAAATATTTTTGTCACTCAAAAATACGTTTACACTACCAAAAAAATACAGCCGAAAAAATTGTACACTCAAAAAAAACTAGTCACCTTTTTTTACAAAAATTATTAAAAAAAAGTTTTTACTTAAAATAAAATGTTTCTCACCAAAATTATTTTTTTTACGTTAGAAAATTTACTATCACTTTACAAGGGCATCGTGGAGGGTATTAATGGATTCCGGCAAGTCGAATTTGACTTTTCTACTTGTTTCTAACTAGGTTACATATGTCACTTATTTTTCTAATATATTATAACTATTTTTTTTTTTAATACTAACTTCTAATGTTAAATAAATAATAATAGAAACGTCCCTACATGTTTAAACGAGTAATAAAAAAAAATACGAAATATGTTAACGGTTTCTTGCACGAGAATCTAATATTGCACGAATAATGAAATATTTATGTATAAATGAAACAAATAACGGCAGTCAAACATACATAACAACATTCAGGGAATTTATATACCTGTAACAAATTTTCGTGTGTACATTAGAGTGGTACTTTTTGGTCAACATTTGATTTTCTGCAGGCTCAACTACATTTTTATTTTCAAGAATTTAATTTTTTTAAAATTCAAAAGTTTATAAAATTTCGAATTGTTTGAACGCACAAATGAAAGTTTATTTAATTAAAAGGTCAGGGAAATCTAATTTTCAATTTTTTTAAACAAAAAACCGTCATTTATAAAATTTCAAATGGTAATATCTCGAAAACCGTTTGACCGATGTAAATTTTTTTTATAGATTCGAGTTAAGCATTTTTTTTTCACAAGTCAAAAACTTGGATTACCTGACGCTGCATGCCGTCACGGGTTAATATTATTCTATGATATTTTTGTATCACCAGGACTTTGAGAATCTAAAGAAAATATTTATACCATACAAAAAAATGCCGGTCTATAGTACATATTTGTTTGGCATATTTCAGCACACAAAAAAACATAAAATATTGGACGACAAAATAAAAGAAAAAAGAAATTGGTAAGGCACGCAAAATATTTTATGTTTTATGATTTTTTATTGAAGAAATAAAATAAAAATAAATGAAAAACCTGTAGTTACAAATATGCAAACAGTGAGAGGTGATAAAGTAGCAGGCCAAAACATTTTAAAGTAGCGAGACAAAAATTTTAAATTTCGTAATAAAATTATTTTTTTCCTAATAACCACTTTTAATAGTTAAAACGTCACAAATATTGGCTTTATGATAACACTGTGCAACAAATTTTGGGTCATCGCGTTGAGCCTCAATGCCTTCAACGCCATATGAAAGTAGACTATCAAGTGGGCAAAATCACTCTTTTTTATAGCCCACTGAAGTTTTAATATTTTTATCAAATTTTATGAGGAAAATATTTGTAGAACATTTTAACCCTCTAAATGGACGTTTTATTAGACGTCTGTCTTTAGATTTTGAAAAAGGACTAAAATGACCCCTTAAAATGGCAGTTAGAGGGTTAAAATGTTCTAAGAAAAGAACTGCCATAAAATTTTACTGAAGACATCAGATCATATTTTGAAGCTCAGATGTGTTTTTATTATAGTATTTTTGACGTTTTCCAAACGCATTTGACAAAAATATTAAAACTTCAGTGGGCTATAAAAAAGAAATTCGAACTGACTCTGCAAAACCCTTTGGTGATTTTGTTCATTTGATGGTCTACTTTCATATGACGTTGAAGCCATTGAGGCTCATTTTTCTTGTTGCACAGTGTAGTTAACTTATTTTAACTTTGTATTATAATTACACTGTGCAACACCCAAAATTGGAATGGGATGAAACCAAAAGCAAATGAAAGATGACATATTCCATAACAAACCCCTCAAGGCTTTTTTCCAGTTCAGAGCTAGATTTTTTTTTACACGCATTTAAAGTTAGTTCACTTTTATTATAATTATAATAATAAATGCTTGAAAATTGTATTAGTGGCGAATGATTAATATTGTAATTGCCTTTAAATAACAATCATACGCAACGGTGTCCAGTGTTTTATATTAATAATTGCCTTTAAATAACAATCATACGCAACGGTGTTTTGTGGTTTATTTGAATAATTTGGCTATTCAGTAAATAGGTACTGGACCGATTGCAGCAAAATTCATACCAGTCATAGCTGAAGTAATTTTCAGCTTAAGTTTGGAAACTGGATCCTACATGTTCAATAAGGGCACAACCAGGGGCCTTTAAAGTAGAATATGTTTAGTACACACAAACTTTAAATGCTTTAAAATCACCAACTTTAAATAGGTGTAAAATAAAATCTAGCTCTGACCTAAAAAAAGGCCTTGTGGAATTTGTTATGGAAAACTTCAGCTTTCATTTGCTTTTGGTTTCATCCCATTCCGATTCCGAAAGTTCGATTTTGTATCACTGTGTTATTTTAGTTTAATAATACTTGCATATTTAATAAATAAACAGCCACATTTAAATATATGCTTCGGTGGCTCAGCTGGATAAGTGATGTTGTTTCAAATCGGAAGATGGCGAGTTTTTTGCTGGCTGGTGCATATTATTTTTTTTTTGTTTTTTGTTATTTTTTAGTCGCGAACTGGATAATATACTCGATCTGGATAATATACGTTTAAAACAAGAGACTAAATGTAATAAAACTGCTTTTACAGTTTTTCTTATCGTGATCCTGTTTCCTTTCAAAAGAACTTCAAAGTTTTAGAGGATTAAATTTTATAAAATATTTTTTTTGATATTTGTACTTGTCCTAGGATACCACTAGTGAAAGCAAATGAAAGGGGAGGATCTCCCCTAATTTTCCTATTTGGATTATTTTTACATATCAGGAAAAAAGAGGTAAGTTACGTCCTTTCAAAAATGTATCCTTCAATATCATTAAAAATTTTCAACATATTTTGATAAAGTTTTAAAATGACTTTATTCACATTCTTTTATCCTGATATGGCAAAATAAAAAAATGGAAAAATTTGGGGAGATCCTCCTCTTTCATTTGCCATCGCCAGTGTCATTTGTCAGACAAGTAAAAATATTTCAATATTTTATAAAATGTATCCTTTAAAACTTTGAAGTCCTTTTAAAAGGAAACAGGGTCATGAAATGAAAAACTGTAAACGCAGTTTTACTCCAATTGATCTCTACTTTCAGACGTATATCATCTGGTTCATGATTAACATTGGATGTCCGACGGTGCCATAAATTAAGTAAATTTAAAAAATTTTTGATTAGAGTGTATACTAGGGTGGCTCATTTGTGGGCTTTTCTCTCTGATCAAATTCTAATTCCCGCCAAATGTGTCGGTCCCCTAAGGGTAACTCACATGCAAAATATCACTCCGATCGGAGTTTATCTTCTGTCTCCACTTTGAGCCTCAAAATTGGGGTTTTTGAAAAAAAGGACTTTAAAAAAAAAAAAAAAATTTAGTTTTTTTATTAAAATAATGAAAAAAAAAATTTTGTATAATATTTGATCATAAATACTGAAATTTGAAATTTAAAGATTTTACGGTATCCTTAACCCGTTCAAACTTGATACCAAAAAAATGGCACGATTTTGGGGGCGTTCTCAAAACACCTTTTTTCAAAATTTGAAAATTTTATTTAAAAAAAATTTTAAATATAACATTTGAATATAACTTTGAGAAGAAAAATGTGAAATACGGCGGATTTAAAAAAATTGTTAACCCTTCTTGGTAGGGGGTCAAAAATGACCCATTCAATAAAAAGTATATATTTTTTATAGAAAATTAATTTGTGGCAGTCTATTAGATAACTTTAAATCAGCTCTAAAACTTCACCTGTTTAAGATATCTTTAACTCACATTGGCCAGGGGTCAAAAAGGACCCCGGCATAGTGCTTGAATTTTTTGATATCAACAAAATTTATATTTTTTATTGAATGGGTCATTTTTGACCCCCTACCAAGAAGGGTTAACGATTTTTTTAAAGATAATATATTAATACGAAATAATAGTTGAGGTAAAACACACAAAAGCCGTTTTATACTTGTTTATAGCACAAAATTTAAGCTCTAAACTTCAAATTTCCTGCGGGGGTCATTTTTGACCCCCAGCCAATGTGGGTTAAAGACGTCCTAGATCGGTAAGATTTCATGACAAACTTTAAGTTATCTAATAGAATGCTACGACACCAAAAACAGTTAATTTGCCCAAAAATGAAATTTATAAGATTTTATTAATCCAAATTATTGATAAAACCAACATTTCCTTGAAATCCGCTAAATTCCCCCCGCGATTCCCAAAAAGTGGCTCTACGGATATCCGCCATATTTCACATTTTTCTTCTCCAAGGTGTTCTTAATGAATTCAGAAAGAAAAAATGGTATATTTAAAATTTTTTTTTAATAAAATTTTAAAATTTTGAAAAAAGGTGTTTTGAGAACGCTTCCAAAATCATGCCATTTTTTTGGTATCAAGTTTGAACGGGTTAATGATACCGTAAAATCTTTAAATTTCATATTTAAGTATTTATGGTCAAATATTATACAAAAAATGTTTTTTCATTATTTTAATAAAAAAACTTAATTTTTTTATACCCTCCAACTACAGTATGGGGGTATACTCACTTTGTCATTCCGTGTGTAACGCATCGAAATATAAAGTATATATATTATTGATCAGTGATCGATTCTAAGACATTCTAGCGATGTCTGTCCGTCCGTCCGTCCGTCTGTCCGTCCGTCCGTCCGTCTGTAGTTAACACGATGCAGTCCAAAATAAAAGAGCTAGGAACCTCAAGTTTGGCACAAATATGTCTTATGTTCCTAGGCAGGTTAATTTCGGAAATTGGCCAAATCGGACCAGGGGGAAAAAAGTTTCCCCTTGAAGAACTAAACCAACCTCTAAAAAAATACACGTTTTTACATGTTTTTTTGTATTTTTGTTAAATAAATGAAACATTTGGTATATTTATCGCGATGGGAAGGTGCTCTCAACGTGCCCCACTGATCCTATCAACTTACCCCCCCCCCCCCCCCCAAAAAAACGCCCCTGTCAATTTTTTTTTGTTTACATTTTGGAGGGTATAAAAGATTCGGCACAGCCGAATTTAACACTCTCACTTGTTTTTTTTAAAAGTCCTTTTTTCAAAAACCCCAATTTTGAGGCTCAAAGTGGAGACAGGAGATAAACTCCGATCCGAGTGATATTTTGCATGTGAGTTACCCTTAGGGGACCGACACTTTTGGCGGGTATTAGAATTTGATCAGAGAGAAAAGCCCAAAAACGAGCCACCCTAGTGTATACCACAGAAAGTCAAAAATTAAAAAGATTTGATCAACTGTGAATTTTTTGTTAATTTTTTATTAAAATTCGGAAAAAAGCATTTCGTGTTCCTGAAACATATAAAGAAACTAACAGACGAATCAGAAAAAATATGAAACATTCCACAAAAAATATCATAAATCTCAAAAGAATTCGAAAAAAATTTAGGAAATTAAAAATTTAAAAGAACCTGATAAAAACTTGATTTTTGCTCCCATCTGTACTTCAAACAATGTTTTAATAAAAGCCCACCATACGTTTTATTATTTTTTTTTTTTTTTGGAGAATCGTAGGAGTTGCAGTCAGTGATTTCTTTTTTATTTATTTGGCTGGATGATCGATATCAAATACAGGAATTTTTTAATCAAATTTCTATTATTTTTACTTATTGTTAGTAGTAGAGTGAATTTTTAACTTACAAGGGAAGTATTCCAACCGTTATACAATGTTTTGCCTAAAACTTCAAATATATTTTTATAAAAAATATGGGTTTAGAGAATAAGGTGTCTCGACCATATTATTGTTATAATATCAGTGTTAAAAATTTTCGTTGCCACCTTATGAAACAACACAAAAAAAAATTATTGGCTAAAATTTTTCTATTAAATCTATTGATCAACAAAATGTAAATGAGTCAATCAATGTTTAGATTAAAATTTTTTTTATTTTCTTTAACTGTCGAATTACAAATTTTCAAGATACCAGTTTTTTTTCGCTTTAATTTATTTGAATAGATTAATTCAAAAATATACAAAATAACCGGGTTTTACTTTTTTTTATTGTTGGCAACATATTGGAAAGTAAAAAAGACGAATTTTTTGATAATTTTGTCATAAGCTTACAATTCATTTGTTAAATCAATCATCATTTTGATTGACTATAAATAAAAAATGTATCAAATTTTTGATCAATATTGAAAAAATGTTTGATTGAAAAAATGTTCAATCAATCACCTACAATTTGATGATTGGTATAACAATTTTTTTAATTGCAGGAATTTCAATCAAAAAATTTATTGAATCCACGTTTTTGTTGATTGAAATTCGTTATATTACTTTCCATGCAAAACGAATTGAAATATAAGTCGAGGACCCCATTAAAAATGCCTGCGAATTTTGTACTCTTGCCCAAAACATTAAATCATGATTAAATCATAATAATGTTCTGCGGAAGATTTGGATGTACTTGCCATCTTATATTACTTTGCTATTCCATGCAAAACGAATTGAAATATCAGTCGAGGACCCCATTAAAAACCAAAAGAGCGCTACATTTCGTAAGTGAGTGCAAAAATAAGTGCAAACAAGTGTATTTACATTATGGAGAGTATAAAAGATCCGGAACCAAAGAACATACCACTCTCACTTGTTTTATGTACATTTGATAAGCAAATGGAAAATTTTTATGCGAAAAGCTTAGACTTTATTAAAAAGTAGTTTTGGTAAAAAAAAAATATATATATGCGAAAAGCTTAGACTTTATTAAAAAGTAGTTTTGGTAAAAAAAAATATTTTTTTTTCACGAAAAACAAAATTATGTAAAAAAAAAAATTAATGAACCCAAAATTTTTGGTAAAAAAAAAAATTTGATGAAAAAAAGTTTTTGATGAATTTTTTTGATGAAAAGAAAAATTTTTTGATGTAAAAAAATTGATGAAAAAAAAATTTTGGTGAGAAAAAAATTGATAATAAAAAATTTGATAAAAAAATTTTATGAAAAAAATTGATGAAAAAAATCTGATAAAAAAAAATTTATGAAAAAAAAATTGTTATGAAAAAAAAAATTTGATAAAAAAAAAATTAATGAAAAAAAATTGATGAAAAAAAAATTTGATGAAAAAACAAAAAAAATGATGAAAAAAAAAATTTGATGAAAAAAAATGAAAAAAAAAATTAATGAAAAAAAAAAAATTATGAAAAAAAGAATGAATGAAAAAAAAAAATTTGGTGAAAAAAAATTTGATGAAAAAAAAAAATTAATGAAAAAAAATTTTTTTTTGTTGAAAAATAATTTTGTTACTTTTTATTCACCAGCTAACGAAAAACAGTTTTATTCACCACGAGGTGAATTATTACCCAAGTTACAAACCAAAGTTATTAAAATTTTTGGTCTTAAGAAAATGATAATAGTAATTCTTGTTTTCGTATTCGTTAATTGTTAGCTTATATAGTCAAACTGAGGTGGCGTCCTGCAACTTTTTTAAAATTAGACACCAGCCTAAAAACATTATCATGTTAAAAACAATTTTGTTTGAATCATTCTAGTATAAACAATTGAGAGAGTTAAATTCGACTGTGCCGAATCAGGGGCGTTTTTTCGAGGGGTGTGGGGGACGTTGTGTGCACGTTCCCCAGTGCGATAAAAGTTACCAAAGTTATTAATAATAATATACATATCTGCTTGAATTAGACAATTCTATCATTCTGTTTCTTCAAATAAATTTTATCATTAGTACAAATTTTCTCAAAACACAACTATGACACTACGATTGATTTTAATTTCATTTTCAATCAAAATTATTTCCTCCCATCATCACATGTCCATAATCTACCTCCATGACCATCTATCTCCTCGTCTATTGTTTACATATTGGTTTAGTTTGCTTTTACCAAACTGACCATCAGAAAATGTGTTGGTATTACTATTATTCAGTAAGCATTCTAATGTTGATAATGGTGATGCTGATGATGATGTGTAAAACGTGATTGCATGTTTTCTACTACTATGTATTCATACGAGTATACATATGAGGTATTCCACGCCAAATGGCCAGAAGAAAAAAAATCATGTGAACCGTAAATTTGTGAGTAGGTTCTATGGTTAACCCTATATGGAACTTAGAAAATTGCGTTTTTAATTTTGAAATTTTTCAAAAACTGGGCTTAGAAGGCGTGGTCAAATATTATTCAGTACGGGTTCTGAAAATTTTCCAAAAAAAATGTAATTGTATGTGCTATCAAAACTATGATAGAATATAATTTATTAAATTGTGGTTTATTCCGTTGTAATTTGATAAATATTTAAACAAGGCAACTCGAAACAAGTTTGACAATTTTTCCATTACTTGATACTAAGTTCAGTTTTTTAAAGTTTCCATATAGGGCTATTCATACAACCTATTCAGAAAGTCACATTTTTTTCTGTAGCGTGCCATTTGTTGTGGAGTGCCTCATATATGAATCTACAAAGTCCAACATTCAGTTTAACCCATTTCAATGGATACTGCCTCTGCAAAATATTCTAGATTCTCTCCAGCATGTTTATTATTGATTGTTTATGCGTATTTTGTAGTTGTAGTTGTTATTAAGTGAATGCGTGCAAAATTCTTAATTAACAAATTTTCAAACATTTCTGTGGAAGATTTTTGTTTTAAAAAATATCCAAATCCTAAGATGATGATGATGATAATGATGAGGGAATAGACTAGAAAATTTAATTTTATATACACCCGCATTTGGCATGTCTCTTTACTTTGTTTCAATTTGAAATTCTTTTGAATTTTAATCAAATTAACATGAAATATTTGATTTGGATTTTAGTAGCAAAATATAATTCACTAAACACCATAGAGGTCAGTTTTTCATTTTATTATCTAAAAGAAACAATTTCCATTGATGAATGATATTGATCTAAAAAGGTACAATGATGGTTTAAAAATGAATTTAGTTTATCCTCATTTAAACGTTTGTGATGAAGATTTAAATTTTTATTTTTTTTTGTTTGACCTACACATATTAAGATAATCGTAATTAAACCGTTTATGATGAGGCGCGGATCCAGCTCTTGTGTTTGGGGGGGATTTTTTTTTACTCAAAAAATTTGTTTTTGCAGGAAACACGGATTTAAACCATTAGTTAAGGGTTTTTAGTGTTCCACTTTTGTTAATTATGATTTTTTCTATAGAAAAATGTTTAAATTTTAAAAATTTAAGAAACGTTTAAAAAATAACTTAAGAAATGCTTGATATTTTGAAAAATATTTCTTCAAGAAATTTTCAGACCCAGAGTCTGACACAATTTTCCAATAGTGTATGATTCTGACACTTTATCTATTATATTTTTCTACATATAAGATCTAAGATACCGACAAGATCTTCCTACACCAAAATTGTTAGGGTTTGAAAAACTATTCCGTAGAAAGTACCTGAGATTAGAAAAATTGAAGACTATAATGCTTTTTAAATTTTTTTAAGGTAACTTCCTAGATTCTGAGACATTTTGCTATAGAAAATGTATAGTTTTCTGAGACACTTTTCCTTAGAAAAAGTCTGCGACTCTCAAGCATTTTCTGCGACATATTTTCATAAGAGAAATTTTTCCTAAAAAATGTCTTAAATTCTGAGACATTTTTTCAAATAAAAAAAATCTCAGAATCTAAGATCTTTTATCAGGTTCTATGATATTTTCCTAAATTTCTCAGAATCTAAGGCATTTTTTAAAGAAAAAGTCTTAGATTCTGAGTTATTTTTCCTATCGAAAAAGTCCTACATTCTAGAAAATGTTTTTAATATTAAAACTCACAAATTCTGAGACAGATTTCCTATAGGAAATCAAAAAAATCCGATTTTTTTCTAGGATTCTAAAACTTTTTTCCTATAGAAAATGTCTTAGCTTTTCCTGTTAAAAATTCTGAAACATTTTTCTAATAGAAATAATTTTAGATTCTGAGACATTTTACTTAAAGAAAGATTTAGATTCTAAAACATTTTTATAAAGAAAAATTTGAGATTCCAATAAATTTTTCATGTCAAAAAGTCACAGATTCGGTGTAATTTTTCCTATAGAAAAAGTCTTAGATTCTATTACATTTTTAAACCCTCCACTTAGTGATAGAGGTCTGGGACCTCATAAAGTATTTATATTATTGATCAGTGATCGATTCTAAGACATTCTAGCGATGTCCGTCTGTCCGTCTGTCTGTGGAAATGGTGATCACGGGCAAAATATTGGACAGAGATGACTGAAACTTAACATATTTATTATAAGTTCTCCCGAGAAGTTTAGTATTGCATTTAAGCGATATCGGTTCAGCGGTTAAAAAGTTATGAACGAAAATGTAAGGACACCTCAAAAATTTCAGTACATTCAACATAACCTAAAAATACAAAATGCTTTAATTGGCCTGTTGGTTGACATATGTGAACATAATTGAACACCAAATGGTATTTAAACAAGTACGAACATATTTTTTGACAAAAAAAGACAAAAATCGCGGAAAGTAAATTCCATTCGTATAATTTTTTTTGCAATAATCTTTTTGAAATTGTGGAGGGTATCACTACATTCGGCAAGGCCGAATTTAACTTTTTTACTTGTTTCTAATAAAAAACTTTCAAATTTTCCCGAAAGAATTTCAGTATAGAAAATTCTCAAATTTTTCCTATAGAAAAGTTGTTAGATTTTTCATATAAAAATTGTCAAATTTGTAAGATTTTTCTTATATGTAAAAAAGTTCTAAGAAAAATTTTTAACTTTTTTCTATAGAAAAGTTCCCAAATTTTTCGTCTATAAAAATTCAAAAATTTTTTGTCTAGAAAAATTCTTGTATTTTTTTTTTAAAGAAATATTTAAAAATTTTAGAAAAATTCTCAGATTTTTCTAATAGAAACAAGTAGAAAAATTTAATTCGACTTGGTCGAATCTATGAATACCCTCCACAATGTTATCTGATAGTAATTTTCTAAAAAAAATATAAAAAAATTGCATTACAAATTTTTTATTAGAAATATGTATATTATTTTGAGTCAAACTTTCTTTTAATCAATCAAATTTTTTTGAGTGTACAATTTTTTTGACTGTCAACATTTTTTTGAGTCTGCCATTTCATTCAAAAAAATAATAATGTGTAAATTTTTTTTTTGAGTGTAACATTTTTTTTTGAGTGTAAATTTTTTTTGAGTGTAAATTTTTTTTAGTGTACAAATTCTTTGAGTAACAAATTACTTTGTAAAATATTTTTGTTGTTTTATACCTACATATATGTAATACAAAAAAAAAACTATTTCACATATTTTCTTCTTTTTATATTACCATCCTTTTCTTTAAAAACCAAAAACAAATTAACATTCAATCATACACATACTTTATTTGATTTTTTCCCGTTACATACTGTTACACTAACAATAACAAATATTTACTTGTCTAACAACTAAACTGCACCCCACGACAAGAAAACAAACAACAACAAGTTTTACAAAACTGGTATTTCACCATGCTATTAAAACTTGTTTAACGAGTTTTCAACAGTTTAAGGTGAAACAAATCTGAAATTCAGTGCATTGCTTATAACTTTTGAACCACTGAACCGATTTTGCTGAAATTCAAAACCAAACAGCCTTGGGGAACAGCAAATATATATGCTAAGCTTCAGTCTCGTCAGAATTGTCTTTCGAAAGTTATAGTGGTTTTAATCTTGTAAATTCGAAAAATACCCTTCCCGAAATTTACTATTTTGCTCATAACTTTTGAACCACTGGACCGATTTCGCTGGATTGCAATACCAACCTGACCCGGTAAATGAAGAACATATATGTCAAACTTCAGGAGCCTCCGTAAAGTCTTTCAAAAGTTAGCGTGTTTTCAACGGACAGACAGACAGACGGACGGACGGACGGACGGACGGACATCGCTAGATCGACTTAAAATCGATCAAGGATCATGAATATATATACTTTATGGGGTCCTAGACCAATATTTCGATGTGTTACAAACGGAATGACAAACTTATATATACCCTCTATCACTAGAGTGGAGGGTATAAAAATAGGAAAAATTATTCCTATAGAATAATGTCTCAAAAAAAACATTTTGAGACATTTAGAAAAATTTTAAGATTCTTCGACATTTTTCATAGAAAAAAATCTAAGATTTTTTTCTTTATATCCTCCACTCAAGTGATAGAGGGTATATATAAGTTTGTTATTCCGTTTGTAACACATCGAAATATTGGTCTAATACCCCATAAAGTATTTATATTCATGATCCTTGATCGATTTTAAGTCGATCTAGCGATGTCCGTCCGTCCGTATGTCTGTCTGTTGAATACAAGCTAACTTTTGAAAGACTTTAAGAAGGCTCCTGAAATTTGGCACATATGTTGGGCATTTACCTGGTCAGGTTGGTATTGCAATCCAGAGAAATCGGTCCAGTGGTTCAAAAGTTATGATCAAAAGACTGAAGGGTTTTTCGTAAATTTACGAGATAAAAAACACGATAACTTTCGACAGGAAATTCTGAGGATGCTGGAGCATGACACATATATTTTTCGTTCCCCAGACCTGCTTCGTATTAGATTTCAGCCAAATCGGTCTAGTGGTTAAAAAGTTATTAGCAAAACCGTGAATATCAGATTAGTTTCACCTTAAATTCACGTGTTGAAAACCCTTTAAACATGTTTTAAAAAAATTGGTAAGTCACAACTTATTTTTGTCACTCAAAAATATTTTTACACTAAAAAAAAATACACTCGAAAAATATTTTACACTCAAAAAAAATTTTAAACTCAAAAAAAAATTTAGTAAATTATTTTTTTTTTTTAATTACTTAGGGTGTGTGTGAAACGGTAGCAAAGTATGCATGTTAGTAAATTTTTGACACTGTTGAGGTGAATAAAATTTCACTAGCCCATTGGGCTAGTAGAAATTTTGACAAAACAATAGAAATTTTTGAAATTCAATTTGACAAAAAAAAAATAAATATTTCAAAACAAACATACATAATTAAATTAAATAACTAAAACAATAAAAAAATTGTTTTTCAAAATGTTGTTATTTTAAAAAATTAAATAAATAAATAAAATTTAAGAAAAATAGAAAAGTTCTTAATGCTTTGGTTTGATGTTTGGACAGAAGATAAGGCGAATAATTGGAAAGTTTTGTGATATTGGGCATGCAGACAAGGAGCTAAATTCTACCGGATTAAATTTTGTTCCTTTTTAAAGATTTATCTTTATTTTTATATTTATGTATTTATACGCGTTCTAAATAAATGAGTTTTTTATAAAAAGCATTTGTTTTTTTTTAACTAAAATATTGGGTTGAGAATTCTTTAACAAGAAAAATGTCTCAGAGCCTGAGTCATTTTTATGGATAAAATTGTTGGAAACAAACAAAATTATCCCATAACAAAAGTCTCAGATTCGGACGCATTTTTATTATAAAGAGTCGATGTTATTCTTCCTAAATAAAGTACCACATTCCGAGGCCTTCTCCCTGCAAAAGAAAGATTTCGATCGTAAGAAATTTTTCTTATACAAAACTGTGTAAAGGTCCATGAATTTTCCATTTGTATAACGCAAACCATAATGTTGCGGTTGTTGTATATTGCAATTAGCAAAAGAGAATGTTTTATAAAAAAAATTATATTTTTCAAAATATAATTTCATTTTAGTTTTATTTACAATTGTCAAAAATTTACTTTGTCAAAAAAGATATCATTTCACACAGCAGAAATATGAAATTTGTTCACCATAGACAAAAATTTATTTACCACAGTACTTTGCTACCGTTTCACACACACCCTTAAAAAAAAAAAGTTTTTTTACACAAAATAAAATATTTCTAATCAAAAATTTTGTTTTTTTCACTTTAGAAAATTTACTATAACTTAAAAGGGGCACTGTGGAGGGTATTCATAGATTCGGCCAAGTCGAATTTAACATTTCTACTTGTTTTAATTTTTCTTTTTCTTTCTCCTTTTCTTTACTTTCTTTTTCCTTTTTTTTTCTTTTCCTTTTTTTCGAATGGAATTTCTTCCCCTCTGTGTAGCCGCGCCTGTCTAAATCAGGGCTTTAAATTTTTGAGTAACAAAACATTTTTAAAAATTTTTATGTCTCCGTGTTCCATTTTTGATATAAAATCCTTTGAGCGTTAATTTTGTACATCATCACAGCTAAATCACTGGACCGATTTCTCTGTGGAATACGTCATAGCAACTTTAATAATGCTTTTTGAGCTTAAAAATTTCATCGGTTGTTTTAATTAAAAATTTAGAGTACCCGAGTAAAAAAGATCTGATATAATCATATATGCTATTATATAATTATTTATATTTATATATGGTTATGCATGAACTTTGATATGGACATATAAGTTTATATATAGTATTGTATTTTTCCTTATTTTTTAATATGATAACATACATATTCATATCTATTTATATACCGATTTATATGAAATTAGATATGACATATAAGGTAGGGGATTTTTTGATATGGCAGATAAAAAGATATATGATTTTATTTATAATTACATCCCGAAAAAATTTTTAAAAAATTTTTAGGTCCCGGAAAATAAAAAAAAAAATTAAAAATTTTCTTTTATTTGATTTTTTCTGTAAGTACAGATCGAGCACGGGCTCTAATTATATTTGTTATAAGGGTTCAAGTTGAAAAAATGCAGAAGAAAAATTGAATTTGTAAAAATTATAGACATTTCTGGTATTTCCTATACCGGTTTCAAACACCCCAGTTAGTGTCATCTTCAGTAGGATTTTAAATGTCGGTTTGTCTTGTTAATGAAAACTGTTTTTTATATATGTGAATATTTATAGTTTCTATAGAATAAATTTTGACAGTTTCCAACACTACAATTCTATTTCTAGCAATCTCAACCTCACTTAATACTTTCTTTCAACTTTTTTGTCTCTTACATTATTTTGCAAGGGTTACCAACATGATCTGGAATTGCAGACACAAATGAAGGAATTTGCTTTTTCTGTTTCGGAGACGTGCCTAATGGCGACATATTTTGTCAGTAATTTTCAAGTCCAAAAAAATTTTATGAAAATTTTCCAAAGTCCCGGACACAAAATTTTTTTCGCAATTTTTTTTGGAGTAAAAAAATCATTGCAAATGTTTTTAGGAGAAATTTTATTTTTTTGAAAAATTTTTAAGTTCCGAAAAAACGTTTTTAAATTTTCTAAGACGCAAACATTTTTGGAATTTTTAAATCCCTTAAAAATGATTTTAGAAAAAAATTGACAAATTTTTAATAATTTGCTAAGTCCCGAAAAAATTCCGAAGAATGTAATAAAAACTCTTCTAATTGATAATGTATCCAATCTGATAAAATAATTTATAATTTCACGTTTAAAATTCCAAAAAATTTTACCACATTTCATCTAATTATATACAAATCTATCTAATTTTAACAGATAAGTTATGATTTAATACAATTGGATAGACACATTTTTGGGATCAAACTTAATCAAATTTGATATTATTTTATCAAAAATAATAGAATTTGATATAATCGTATAATATTCGATCCGCCAATTTTCGGATCAAAATTAATATGGATTTATATAAAAGCATATCTGTTCATATATAATTAAATATTGCTTCATATAACTTATTTTTACTCGGGTAGTTAATTTCTCAAAACTTATTAACCCTCATACTGTCATTTTTTGGGGCCATGTTATCTCTCAAAACTCATGATAATAAGAAATATTTGATTAAAATTTTGTTTGTATCTTATCAAATCTGAATATAATTGGACCATTTTTGGACTTAGGACCCACATATAATTTTTTCCCGATATTCTGCTTACTCGGTACATTTTTCTCAAATAGAGGACTATTTCAATCATATTAGGTTTAAGTGTGTTTTTTACACTTATTAAAGATCAAACAAAGAATTCATCCATCAGGCCATTTGGACTTAGGACCCATTTTTCAAGCATTACTGGTGTAGGGTATTATACAGTTGGTCTTAACCGGCTATAATGTGGTGAAACTGCCACATGCCGCTACAAAAAAAAAACCTCAACCTCAAAAATAAACAATAGGTGGCAATAACAACAAACATCAAAGTTAACACTTCTCTACGGTTTTTAAATCATTGTGAATTTTTTTTATTGGTTTTTAACTTTTTTCTCCCAAACTTTTCATAGAAAGTTGTTTTAAAAAATAACGGCAATAATTTGTCGGTACAAAGTAGACGATGACAATTATATTAAATTAATTTGAAAATTTAAAAACAATTCCCAAAATCTGAGTCTTTTTCCACAATAAAAAAAAAAAAAAAAAACCTTGTCAAATTACAAGAAAAAGTCTCTTAATCCCATTTTACCAATATTTGACAGTTTTCCTTGTTTTTTAACAAATAATTTTTAATCGAAAATTAATTGTTTTTTGTAATTTTACAGTTTTTTTTTTGTAATTTTACAAAATTTCAAGGTTTTTACAAAAAAAAAAAAATCTAGTAAATTTACGAGAATTTTTTGTTAATTTTATTTCGCCAAAAAAAGTTTTAAATTTACAATTTTATTGGTAAAAAACTTATAAAATTACAAAAAAAACTCGTTATTTTTACTAGGAATTCTCGTAAAATAGGAGGTAGAAAAAATCTAGTAAATTCACGAAACCTCCTTGTAAGTTTGATCGCTTCAAAAAAATTCTAAATTTACAATATGTTTGGTAAAAAGCTTGTAAAATTACAAAATTATTGGTAAAAAGCTTGTAAAATGACAAGGAATTCTTGTCAAATTGGAGGTAGCAAAACAAAAAAGTTACAAACTTTTCTTGTAATTTTACAAGGTTTTTTTGAGTTCTTAGGATCTGAGACTTATTCTTTAGGAAAAATGTCTCAGAATCTGAAACTTTTTCTATAGAAAAAAAGCCAAGGAACCTGTAGCTTTTTCTATAGGAATAAAAATTTAATTGTAAGACTTTCTATAGGAAAAATGTCTCAGAATCAGAGACTTTTGCTATAGGAAAAATGTCTTAGAATCTGATACTTTTTCCATAGGAAAAATGTCTCAGAATCTGAGACTTTTTTTATAGGAAAAATATCTTAGAATCTGAAACTTTTTCTTAAAGAAAAATGTCGTAGAATCTGCAACTGTTTTCTTTAGGACAGATTTCTTATAGAAAAATTATCAGAGTCTGAAATTCCTTCCTCTACGGAATTCTACACAAAAGAAAAAAACTTTGTCAAATTTTTTTCTTTAATTTTACAAATTTCCAAGATAATTTTACAAAAAAAAAAAATCTAGTAAATTCTCGAGAATTCCTTGTAATTTGAATTGCGCCAAAAAACTGTAAATTTACAACTTTCTTGGTAATAAGCTCGTAAAATTGCGAAATTATTTGTAAAAAGCTTGTAAAGTTACTAGGAATTCTCGCAAATTAGGAGGTAGCAACAAATCTAGTATAATTTCGAAACCTCTTTGTAAATTTTATCGTGTCAAAAATTTGTAAATTTACAATTTTATTGGTAAAAACCTTGTAAAATTACAAAATTATTGGTAAAAATCTTGTAAAATTACTAAGAAATTTTGTAAAATAGTAGGTAGCAAACAAAAAAAAAATTACAAGTTTTTCTTGTAATTTTACAAGGTTTTTTTTTGAGTGTATGGAAAATTTATCAGAATCTGATTTTTTAACCAGTTATATTTTAGTTAAAGGACTGAACAACTATTCCGACAGTCCTTTCAGATTCGGTACATACTCTTTTTATGTCTCCAAAATCAGTTTTTTTTTGCAGTAATTTGTTTTGCTTTTATGTTAAAAATTTGTTTTGTTCAATTTTATCATCAAACAGTTAAAAAAATATTTTTATATCGTAAAAACCACAGGCTTCCAACCTGCTGAGTGTGCGTTTTTCACGTTTATTTTAACTTTAATATTGTATTATTTTTATTTTATTACTCCTACCACAAATATTTATAGTGGTAGCAGTACTAGGTACTGCCAATTTGTAATCAAAAGCATTTTAATGCAAATTTCATATGTTATTATTGTTATAGTTGTTGTTATAGTTGTTGTTATAGCTGCGTTTATACCCCAACCAAAAAAATCGTATGACAAAAACCTCATGTGAAGCCAATATAAACATACGATTTATATACCTTATATACGGTATAAATATTTTACGCGTTAAAACTTTTTTTTACGGTTTTCTATAAAACATCAAAAAAAAAATTGTCACAATATGGTTAAACTTTTGTAAACGACTATTGTGAAACCCCAAAGGAAAAAAGTAGGAGTCACAACAGTGTGTAATTTGTTGAAAATTGAATATCACTGAATGTAAAATGTGCCGGAAAAGTGTGATTATATTAGGTTGGTGTTTGTTGTCTTTCAAGGATGTTAAAGGTGTTAAATAAAACACCAAATCGGTTACGACTAACCATATTCTACTCTATGCCAGTGCTTGCCAAAAATAGATTCCCAGTTCAAACATGGACCGTTTGCAACTATATTTAATTAAATCTCTAACACTGTTTAATAAGATATTAAACATGGAACGAAATGAAATTTAACTGAGAATGAAATGGAAAGACCGGGGAACGTAGTGAAACGGAGCAGGGAACGTCGTGGTATGCAATTTTTTGTTCATTTTTTTTATTTAATCGCCAATCGGATTAAATTTAATTAAATTGGATATGGTTTTGAAAAATAAAAAAATATACATCCGACTAAAAATAAATATACAGGTCCATATATAAATTGACTTTTATTGCGTCAAAAAACAGCATGTAAAATTAAAAAAAGGTGGTAATTTTTGCTAGGAGTTCTCGTAAAAAAGGAACTTGAAAAAAATTCAGTAAAGTCACGAGAACTCCTTGTAAGTTTATCGCTTCAAAAAAAGTAGCAAACTTAACAATTTTTTTGGTAAAAAGCTTGTAAAATTACAAAAAAGCCCGTAATTTTTACTAGAAGTTCTCGTAAAATAGGAGGTAGAAAAAAATAAAAGGTACAAGCTTTTCATTTTATTTTACAAGGTTTTTTTGAGTGAAGTTGTCGAACCCATTCAAGATACACTCGATGTCTTAAAGTTTGTAGCCCAGTGTAATTAAATTGAAAACTCCTATTAGTTTGCTCATAACCCTGTAAATAATAAAGCAAAAGCCGCAGATTTCAATTGAATTTTCTTTTTTTGTGTGAATTCTTAATTTATCCCAAAACTGTTGTAAATCATATTTTTTTTTATAAACTAAATTATCTACGCATAATATTCATCACAGCAGGATGTCTTTACATCTTTCACATTTCTAACCTTTTTTTACTACGCTTTTGCTAATTTTACAATATGCTTATGACAGCGTGCTACAATGCGTTTGATTTTTTGTTCCTGTTCACTCCTAAACACAATGAATGTGTGAGAAAAACCAGAGAAAAAAAATTTCATAAAATGATGAAGAGATTTTCCATAACATCAAAGGCACTTAACGCACTTACAAATCCTGGCACTTATCTACAAATGAATGCGTAGCTAAAAAAAACTATGGTTACCTCTTCTTTCCAAAAGTAAATAATGCCACTAACTACATACATAGATGCTGTATGCAGTAGCAGGATCAACTAACACACACTCACACACTTCAACTCCAGTGGGTATAATTTTATAATCAAGTACAAATACAAAGGAATTAAAAAAATAAAAGTGAATAAAAAAACGCAAAAAAACAATGAAGAATGTGAAGAGCTAAAGCACCCTAAAAACTAGAAGCTTTAAATTCCGTATATTTTTTTATTATTTTCAAAGCAAAACAATGCATGCATATTAGGGTGTCACGAATAAATTATAAATTTAAAGTTAAAATTTTTAGCAAAAATTTTGCCTAAAAAATTTTCCCCATACAAACCAAAAACTTTTTTTGGATTTTTTAGTTACACAGTGGGACGAAACCAAAAGCAAATGAAAGTTGACATTTTACATAGCAAAACCCTCAAGGCGTTTTTCTAGTTCAGCGCTAGATTATTTTTTACACGCATTTAAAGTTGGTGATTTTAAATCATTTAAAGTTTTTGTGTACTAAAAATGAGCTACTTTATGGGCCCCTGGTGATGCCCTTAATTGACATGTGGGGGGGTCCAGCGTCCAAACTTAAGTTTGAAATTACCTAAGCTATGTATAAACGGTATGAATTCCGTTGCAATCGATTCCGTACCAACTTACTGAATAACCAAATTATTAAAAATAATTCACTGTGCATCGTTGCGTATGATTGTTATTTAAAGGCAATTACAAAATTAATGATGAATTTAGCGCTGACCTAAAAAAAAGACTTCAGGGTTTTGTTATGGAATATGTCAACTTTCATTTGCTTTTGGTGTCATCCAATTCCAATTTTTCTTGTTGCACTGTGTTATTATTAGAAATTAAAGCCTAGCAAAGTTGGTAAAAATCACACTTTTCGTTATTCAAATGCGATTTCCTTGCAAACGCGATCTGACTGAATAAATTGTAAAACAGATTCTGAATCAGCACACTAAATTTCATACCTTGTGTAATTTGCTCAGCATGCCGTTAACCCACCAAAGGCACGGGTTAATTTTGTCCGCTTTGGCTAAAAATGTAAACATAGAGTTTTTAGACCAAAACGAACCGTTGTTTGCCCGGTGATCGACAAAATTCGAAAAATATCATTATTCGTGCCACCCTAAGGCATATATGCATGTGACTACAAAACGTACACAGAGAAAAATAAATTTCCAACTGAATTTTTCAGTTGTATCAACTCAAAATTCGGTTGCCACTACTACATTTCGATGTGACAAACGAATTTTGTAGTTGTTTCAATTAAGACACAGTTGTATCAACAAAATTCAGTTGTAACTACCGATATTTAGTTGTAACAACCTTAATAAAAATGCATCAACCGAATTTTTGTTGCAATAACTAAATTTCAGTTGGAAATTAACAAATTTGTTTTCTGTGTGTATGGTAGTTTCACAATATGTATAATGAAATGTGAAAAAAGTGAAGAGAATTGAATATAAAACAAAGCAAAGGAAAACTTAGAGAAAGTTATATATGCGGCATATGCGAATTTTCAGTACCCTATAACAAATTTGAATGAAACTCAATGTTACTCACGTGATGGTGAGTGGAAAAAAATTGCGTGAGTGAGTGTGAGTCAAAAGTCACTCACGCGCCCATCTTTAGTTTTAACCCTCACTTTTTATACCCTATACCACTCTGTGGTACAGGGTATAATAAGTTTGTAGTGATGTTTGTAACTAGAGTTGTCAAAACCGATTTCCGAAGTATTTGAAAAATCCATTTTTTTCTATTTTTCCGGTTTTTTAAAACCGGTTTTTTAAAAAGGCCGGTTTTCGAAGTATTCGAGAAACCGATTTTTTGGTCTCGAATAATCGACTTTTTCATATATTTATTTTTTTTCGTTATTTTGCATTCAATGAAATTTTTTAGTAAACATCTCGAAGTTGAGAAATCGGATGTCGCCAAATCATTTGAAATGTATCCTTTTTTTGCCTTACTTACGAGCATATTTTTTTCTACTCACAATAACGAGAGTAAATTTATGACAACTCACACTCACGTTCATTCACACTCACGTTCATTCACGCTCACGTTCACTCACACTCACGAAACTTTTTATACAAAAAAAAACTTTTAAAAATTAAGATTTCAAAAATGTAAGAACATTTTTAGCAAAATTTAAATTTAAATTCTACAATTTTTTTTGCCTTTTTCGGGATTTTTAAATTTGTTTGCTTTTTTTGGGACGAAAGGAAATATGAAGAACAAATAAATCACGCAAACTCACGCAAAAAAATCGTCTCATGCATACTCACTCACGCAAAAATCTTGCTCACACACACTCACGCAATTTTTTTCTTCTAACACCCACTTACAATCACGTGAGTTACTTAAATTGCAGTCACACTCACGCGTGAATCACGCGTGAGTGTGACTTTTTTATTGTTTTGTTTTACTTTTTTTATTAAATAAATAATTAAAAAACAAAAACCGAAAACCCGATTTTTCGAAACCGGTTTTTAGTTACAGAACCGAAAACCCGGTTTTTCGAAGTATTCGAAAATCGGTTTTTGAAATTGACGAATATTTGACAACTCTAGTTTGTAACTACCCGAAATTTTGGTCCTAGACCTACCTTTAAGCATACTGATCGACTCAGAATTACTTTTTGAGTCGATTTAGCGATGTCCGTCCGTCCGTCTGTCCATCTATCTATCGGTTAAAACCGATACAGGTCGCAATTTTAAATCAATTGACTTGAAATTTAAAACTGAAGCATATTTTTGCCCAAGGACGAAGCCTATTGAAATTGGAGAAAATCGGTACATGTTAAGACCTAGCCCCCATACGAACGCCCCCTTTAGATTCGGCTTAAACGACTCTAATAACCATATTATAATAGATATCGCTTTGAAATTTAGCAGGTAATCAAATTTTGCAGGAATAATCATTCCAAATTTCAAAGGAATCAGGTCAGTCCTTCTGGTAGTCCCCATACAAACAACCCTTCCGATATTCACATAATTTCCTCAAAATTCATAAAAATGGAAATATTTGATAAAAATTTTATTTTTAGGCGTTAAGCGTGTACTTTAGTAACCTTATCAAATCGGAATATAATTGGGCCATTGGACTTAGTCCCCCATATAAAAATTTCGACCGATATTCAGTTAAATCGGTCTATTGGCAAAAAAATAAACCAATTCCACTAAAATTTTATCTGTGTGTGTTTTCTACACTAAAAAAAGATCTAACAAAAGACAGATCCAATCGGTCCATGTTTGGCCTTGGGACCCATTTTCCGGAAAACACTGGTGTAGGGTATCATATGGTCGGCCTTGACCGGCTATAACTTTCTTTCTTGTTTTTCATAAAACCTTTTTTACATATTTTTTTCATATTTTTTTTTTAATTTTTTTGTGACAAAAAATTAAAGAAAAAAATTTATGAAAAAAAATTGCTTACAAAAATATGATAAGAACAAATTTATGAAAAAAAAAATTTTGATGAAAAAAAAATTAGATGAAAAAAACATTAATGAAAACAAAAATTCATGCAAAAAAAAATTTGATGAAAAAACAAAAAAATTTATGAAAAAACAAAAAAATTGATTAAAAATTTTGATGAAAAAAAAATTTGATGAAAAAAGAAATTAATGAAAACAAAAATTGATGCAAAAAAAAAAATTGATGAAAAAACAAAAAAATTGATGAAAAAACAAAAAAATTAATGAAAAAAAAAAATTGATGAGAAAAAAAATTTGATGAGAAAAAAAAATTGATAAAAAAAAATTTGTTGAAAAAAAAAATTATGAAAAAAAAACAAAAATTATAAAAAAAAGATTAAAAAAAAAAGATTGATGAAAAAAAAAATTTATGAACAAAAAAAATTTCATGAAAAAAAAAAAAAATTTGATGGAAAAAAAAAATTTGATGGAAAAAAAATTGATGAAAAAAAAAATTGATGAGAAAAAAAAATTTTTGTTGAAAAATAATTATGTTACTTTTTATTCACCAGTTGGTGAAAAACGGTTTTATTCACCACGAGGTGTGTTATTATCCAAGTTACAAACCCAAGTTTTGCAATTTTTGGTTTTAAGAAAATAAAAATAGTAATTCTTGTTTTCTTGTTTAAGCATAGTACTCTGTTCGATTTCACGGGAAAAAATCTGTCAAATTCGATATAAAAAAAATAAATTTCGGTAACGCGAGGAATTGTAGGGAAATTGTTAAAAAAGTTTTCACGCATTTTTATTATACAAGACAATTTAAATTGCCGTGAAAAAGTGACATTTCAGTTTTGTTATGATCATTTCTTTCTTATAATTGTCAAAAGTTGTTTATTTTTCATTGTTTTGTTGCGATTTGAGGCGTTTAAAGTTGAAGTGAAATTTTCACCGCAAAAAACAGAGTACTTAGCTTTACTCAACAAAAACTTTTTTTCATCAAAAATTTTGTCTGAAATTCTCAATTTTTTTCAAAATTTTTTTTTAATGAAATTTTTTTCATCATTATTTTCTTTTTTTCATAAATTATTTTTTTCATCAATTCTTTTGTTTATAAATTTTTTTTTTTACATTAATTTTTTTTTTCATCAATTTTTTTTACATAATTTTTTTTTTCATCGAAAAAAAATTTTTTTTTTTATCGGAAATTTTTATTTCACCAAATTTTTTTTTTATAAAATTGCTGACATCCTTTTAAATAGTTTCAAATGTCCCCAAGGACAAGTCATCAGTTGGTCAGCAGTGCCCACCAGAATTAGTGGCTTTTAGACAACCGCTGACCAACTGCTGCTGTCCTTGGGGACATTTGAACAAATTTTATGAAGATGTCAGCAATTTTATAAGGGGGGTGTCAGCAGTATGTCAGCAGTGATATTTTTTTGACGACTGGGTGAATTAGTGAATTGAACACATTTTTGATTCTATTTTTTTTTTTGTCAAATAGAAGTTTGAATAAAAGCCCCGATATATTTGAGGAGTTAAATTTAATTAGAGGAGTTAAATTTGTTTTTTTATTTCTCTGGATATAAAATCAATTAATAAACAAATTTGAAATACTTTTTTGAAACTCTTTAATCCCCGATTAGGTCCTTAATGGTTCCTAGCTTTGATTTTTTTATTGTCCACAAAAATCCATATGCGCCATGACAAACTTAACACTCTACCCAATTCCGCAGTGTAGTGTACTTGGCCTAAAACGAAATAAGGATATTCAACGTCAACCTATAGTTAGAAAAAAGTGCAGTGTAACATTCAACGCAATTACGCAAAAAACATACATAAAATATAATTATAAAACATCAGGCATCATCATACGCATTTCATAATTATAAAAAATGTACATTAGAGAAGGCGGGAAAAGTTGATTTTGGAATGATGAGGAAAAGAGAAATTATTGGGAGTACAAAAGACAAAAGGTTTAAATTGCCTTCGCCGATTCTTAGTCTGACCAGACCAAGTCACCTATCACAGGGATAGAAAAGTTTGGAGGGCGGATTTGGAATCACGAGGTTTGATTTATGTAAAATTTTGTCCTATTTTGTGGCTATTACTCAAGAAAACGTTGTAGTGCCGACTATAAAACCACCAAGTAGAGTTTTTTTGTAACTTTCACAACTTTTTGTAACTTTCACACGCGAATGGTGCTTGAAAAGTTTCTAAGGCTGATTCGGATTCAGGAGGTCCATTTACTATAAATTTTTTTGGTGCCTACTTTCAAATGCGTTACAGTGGAACAATTCAATTCGGTAATGAGTACTCATTACTTAATTTTTGCTAAAACATCTGAAATAATACAATTTTATAGAATCCTCTATCCCACTCTATCGACTGCTTACCACTACTACTGATGCAATAAGGTAGAAGCATTCATTCATGATTTAGCATGTTGAATATACAGAAAAATTCTAACTGCAACAATTTGATGTAACCTAATTTTCACCCTATTGGTATTTCTCCCGCTGCTGCTGCTTCTGCTGTTCAACTTTAATAAAAATGTTTTTCTAACATCTCATTTTTAAGTTCGCAAAAATAATAAAGAAAAAAAAATACAACAAGAAATAATTGAAAGGATGTTCCTTTCAATTTTCTATGCTTCTATGCAGCTACAGCATGTCCTTAGGGAGTAAATTCTATACTTTTACTACTCATCATCCTGTAAGTTTCATTACTGTGTGAGTGTGTGTGTATGCGTTATATAATTGTTGTTGCCTCATGGAACGTTGCAATTATTTTTTGTAATTTTTTTTTTTATTATTATATGTTGCATGTGGTAGTTTTTACTTTAATTTTAATTTGTAGTACAAATTTTTATGATGGGAAAATTTTCTTGTTTGCTATTTTTTTCCTGTCGTCCTCTTCCAAGAATTGTTGCTGCTGCCTGTTACAGTTTATTTTCTTTTTAACCACTTTTTCCATTTTCAATTGCAATTAGTTTTCAATTTTCATATTAAGGTTTTTTTTTCTTGTTTTCGGTTCGATTGCGGTTTAATGCGTGGGAAATGTTTGTTTAATGGGATTTTTTTCTTCTTATTTCTACTCATCTAATGTTTTCGTCTTTTTTTTTTGTTTGTGGCATGTTTTACTTTTTTTTTTGCAAGCCAAATTGCATTTGATGGTTGTGTGCACTCAAAAGGATCATAAATGAAGTTATCAATTTCAGTAGTTACAACCCACCCACTATTAATTAAAATGTTTAGATAAGGGAGATTTAGGAATTGAGGAAAACAAATATTATGGGAAAATTTGAAATTATACTGGACATTTGTTCTACATGAAATAGAGGTCAGTTTAATTGTAGTAGATTCTGATAATATTTAAATATCCTCTGGATACTATTGATATAGTAAATAGACTACAAAACAATTGAGAGTGTTTATTTCGGTAGTGGAAATTTTTTTTTGTCACTCGATAATATCGAGGTGGTTCTTAAAAGCAAAAAGAAGGATTCTGCACGGGATGCCCCTCAGTTTATTAAGATTCATGAAAAGTTATACCAAAATTTTTTCAAAATTTTCGAAAACGTTCTTAAGGTCGCACCGGGCTCTTGAAGTTCGGACTCTGGAGCAAAATAGATTTAAAAAAAAAAAAAAAATTTTGTAAAAAAAAAATAAATCATTATGAAGACGGTTTTTTTTAACAATTGACCCTAAGTAGTTAATTAAAAAATTTATAGATTTTTCGGACATAGGTAACCCTTTAATACGCAAGGTCAAAAAATGTCCATTTTTTAAGATCATGC
Organism: Pegoplata infirma; assembly: GCA_963921195.1. Classification (NCBI taxonomy): domain Eukaryota; kingdom Metazoa; phylum Arthropoda; class Insecta; order Diptera; family Anthomyiidae; genus Pegoplata; species Pegoplata infirma. The sequence continues at coordinate 207,470,304 of OY992537.1, read as the reverse complement.
CCAAAGTCACAATTTCATGGTTTTAAAAATTTTATTCCAATAAACTTAAAAATCTCCAAGTTTTATTGCTCAATTTTATTAAATACATCTTGGAGAATCAATGTTCAATTTGGGGTATTTTTCGCTTTTTTCATTTAGCGCATGTAGCGATTTAATTTTAGCGATTTTCAAGAAAATGCGTTTTTCAACCATTATTGTTTATTGTTTTGCTTTGACCAACATTTTGGGAGGAAAAAACTAAAGTTCAATTTAATATTGTTCTATTTGACCTTAATTACAAATGCCACTAGTCCAGGACGTTTTTAACCCATGCTGACCGACGGTCAAGTGGTCAAAAACCGAAATTTGACTATATTACAAAAAATTACTGAGAGTGATTAATGCAAAATTTTATTTAATAATAAAAGCTGAGTTATTAATTATTTTTACTCACAAAAATCGTTAATCCTTGTTTACCAAAGATTAAAATACCCGTTTTTTTGTCTGAGCGACAATAGACGGCATTTGGCTTGGCTACCAAATTAGCCTTTTTGGTCTTTGGTAGAGACGGGTTTATGATTTTCTGTGTAAAAATTAATCAATACTAATATTTTATGGTTAAATAAAACTATTTAAATAAAACTATAATTACTTTCAATGAGTTTTTGTAATAAAGTCAAATTACGGGTTTTAGCCACTTGGCCGTGGGTCAACATGGGTTAAAAATGTCCTGGACTAGTAAAATTTCAAAACTGTGTAATAAAGGTCAACGGGAACAACATTCAATTTAACTTTAGTTAATTTTTCCTAAAATTTTGGTCGAAGCAAAAAACATACAATAATGGTTAAAAAAAAAACGCATTTTCTTGAAAATCGCTAAAAATTTAATTGCTACATGTGGAAAGAGCGAAAAATACCCAAAATTAAACATTGATTATCCAAGATCTATTTAATAAAATTGAGCAATAAAACTTGGAGATTTTTAAATTTATAGGAATAAAATTTTTAAACCATGAAATTGTGTCTTTGGCCATGATCTTAAAAAAATTAAATTTTTTTGACCTTACGTAGTAAAGGGTTAACTTTGTCCAAAAAATTTATAAATTTTTAAATAAATACTGATGGTCAATTGTTAAACAAAACCGGTTTCATAATGACTTATATAATTTTTTTTTTTTATAATTTTTTTTTTAAGTCTATTTGGCTCCAGTTCAAGGTTATCTCCAGTCGGCAACCAGCGCGCTGCAGTGGTCAAAGTCGGAAAAATTACTTATTTTTGAACAAACCCGGCTCAAAAATTCGCATTTTATTGAAAAAATATTTAAAAAAATCCAAAACCTCGATTTTGGTCCACAGATGCTGGTTTTTAAACATACAAATTATTTTTTATCCAAATTGGTATCAATAGTTGAAAAATGTTAAATGTGTTATCTAAAAAATTTAAAAAAAATAAAAAAACAGGATTTTGAACAATCAGCTCTATCGTGGCTATCCGTTGGAAGGTATTACGACATGAAATTCAAAAATTTAAGTTTGACGGGACGCATAGGAAATGGACTTTTTTTGTCCAATTTTGCCTTCAGGTCGCAATTCTTAACCGAATTAGTTTTCATATTCTGCTATACATTACCATGATTTAATATTTCAGGCAAGAGTAAAAAATTCGCTGTCATTTTTTCAATATTTTTATCATTTTCATAATTTTTCTGGCATTTTTATACCCTACAACCACAGTATACTCACTTTGTCATTCCGTGTGTAACACATCGAAACATCGGTCGGCGACCCCACAAAGTACATGAGGCACTCCACACCAAATGTCTCGCTACAGAAAAACATGTGTCCCGTAAATTTCTGAATAGGTTGTTTGGATAGCCCTATATGGAACTAAGAAAATTGCGTTTTTGGTTTTTCAAATTTTCAAAAACTGGGCTTAGGAGGCGTGGTCAAATATTGGAAAAATGGTAAAATTTGTGGCGAGTTGCCTTGATTAAATATTTATTACATTAAAAAGGAATGCACCACAATCTCAAAAATTTACATTCTTTTTGTATGGGCTATGCATTAAATTTTTTTTTTTTTGGAAAATTTTCAGAACCCGTTCTGAAATTTTCCATTTTTTAAAATAGTCAATTTATCAAAAAGCCGACCACATTTTTTTAATTTTTTTTTTTTAAAGTTTAGATGTTTGTCCATCCACACAAAAAAATTCAGAAACACGTTCTTCATTTCTTCTAAATTTCATAACAATTTTGTAATTTGCTTGTATTTTCTTGTTTCAACAGAGCGTATGAGAAATATTTACGCAATTAATAATACTCATTCGCAACGTTAAAACAAGAAAATACAAGCAAATTACAAAAATGTTATGAAATTTAAAATTCCAATGCGATTTTCTAAAAAAAACGAAAAATACATTTCTGATTTTTTTTGTGTGGATGGACAAACATCTAAACAAAATTAAAAAAAAAAAAAAAAATGGGCGGATTTTTTATAAATTGACTTTTTTAACAAATGGAAAATTTCAGATCGGGTTCTGAAAATTTTCTAAAGAAAAAAATTTTATTCGATAGCCCATAAAAAACTATATAAGAATGTAAATTTTTAAGATTGTGGTGCATTCCGTTTTAATGTGATAAATATTTAATCAAGGCAACTCGCCACAAATTTGACCATTTTTCCAATATTTGACCCTGCCTTCTAAGCCCAGTTTTTGAAAATTAGTAAAACCAAAAACGCAATTTTCTTAGTTCCATATAGGGCTATCCAAACAACCTATTCAGAAATTTACGGGACACATGTTTTTCTGTAGCGGGACATTTGGTGTGGAATGACTCATATTTTCTTACGACTCAGTATTATAGTCTGAAGTGGGCTTAAGTCACAAAAAGATTTTACAACGTATTTTTGTCACTCAAAAATATTTTTACACTAAAAAAAAAAAAAATTTAGTAAATTTTTTTTTTTTTAGTAAATTTTTTTTTTTACTTAAAACAAAAGTTTTTTTACACAAAATAAAAGCTAATCAAAAATGTTTAGAGTCCGACCGAAACCTGTTTTCGAGGCCGAACCGAAACCGAACCGAATATTCGGCCGAAAAAGTAATATTCGGCCGAAACCGAACCGAAACCGAAACTTAAAAAAAAAACTACCGCCTGGCATGAATAAAATTATTAAAAAGTTGTTAAAGATTAATATACAGCATATAATGCTTTGAAACCATAGGAATTGTTGTATTTAAAAAAAAAAATTATTTTTTAAAAAACAAAAAAAAAGCAAATGAAATATACAAAAAATTGTATATTTCATTTGCAGATTAGGAGAAAATAATTTTTGAACAGAAACAGTTTTACATTTATTGCATAAACTTGTAACATTTTCTTCAATTGAACTGAAACAAGTGTAATGAAATACGAAATCAAAAAATTCACCGACTTTTTTACATATTTTTTAAAATACAAAAAAGTTTCGGTTTCGGCTAATATTCGGCCAAAATTTTGCCGAATACCGAATAGAGGCCGAAACCCCATTATTCGGCCGAAACCGAGACCGAAACATTCGGTCGGACTCTAAAAATGTTATATTTTTCACGTTAGAAAATTTACTATTACTTAAAAGGGCATTGTGGAGGGTATTCAGAGATTCGGTCAAGTCGAATTTAACTTTTTTACTTGTTTGTCACTGGATATGTTAAAAAATACCTGCGAATTTTGTACTCTTGCCCAAAACATAAAATCATGATGATGTTTTACTGAAGATATAATGTTTTATTCATTTGTCATTCCATGCAAAACGAATTGGCATCGCTAAAATGTCTTAGAATCAATCACTGATCAATAGCGATGGGGTCCTAGACAGGAATCACAAAGTGAGTGTTTCCCTATTCTGTGGTTGGAAGTATACAAATTTGATTAAAAAAGTTATTAAAAAATTTTTTTTTGATGAAAACAAAAATTTTGATCAAAAAAAGTTATTGAAAATAAAAATTTTTGAAAAAAAAAAATATTAACTAATTGATGTACAGCACTCTGTAGGGAATAATGATGTTGTGCTTATGTTTGTAACTACACAGAAGAAAAAAATTGTTAATACAATTAATTTCATTATTAATACAATTAAACATTTAATTGAAACTGAGCCTGGATTTAGCCAATACAACATTGACTTTTGTAACTTCTAAAAAATATCAACTCAATTTTGTCAATTAAATTCATTGTTGTATCAACAATGAAATTAATTGAAAAGTTTGTTATAAATTATATTAACGGAAATAAACATGCTTCAATGTCATTTTTTTTAAACCTAAAAATAGAACAAAAAAATTCTAAAAATTGAGAATAAAAAAAAAAACATTAGCCGGCAGCTGGAATCGAACCCTCAACGAACATGATACGAGTCTAGAACACTACCACCGTGCTATTTCTTGTATATATTTGTAGTTGACTATACGCGTATATTAAAGGAAATAAACCGGTTTTAATGTCATTTTATTTCAAAATAATATAAAAAAATAAAAAAATCATTAGCGGCAGCTGGAATCGAACCGGCAACGAATATGGTACGAGTCTAGCACACTACCACCGTGCTATTTCTCATATATATTGTACTTGACTTAACGCGTATATTATTATAACAAACAATAATAATTAAAAAAAATAAATAAATAAAAATAAAAAAATGTTTCCGCCAACTGGCAGCGAACCCGCAATGTTCATGATTTGAGTCTAGCACACTACCACCGAGCTATCGTCATATATATTTGAGCTTCATTAAATGAATTTATAAAGTGTCTGTGTTATTAATGCGCTTTTTGTGCGTTTTTTAACAATGATTTTAATTGATGCATTTAATTATAATTTTAATAGGATTTTTGTCACATTAACTATATACATTGTTGATACAATTAAAAACGTTGTTGAACTGGAAGTTAGTTGCTAAAAATTTGTTTTGTTACTTTTGATTAAGCCATATTTTTTTCCATGTACCCGAAATATTGATCCTAGACCCATCTTCAAGTATACCGGTCAAAACAGAATCACGTTTTGAGTCGATTAAGCAATGTCAGCCTGTCCATCCGTCCCGACACTGGTCGCATTTTTTAATATATTTTGCTGAAATTTTAAACCTTAGCTTTATTTGGTCCAAGGGCTAACCTTATAAAAGTTAAAAAAAAAAAAAACGGTCCATGACTCTTTTGACCGTATTGTCCTTGAAATTTGACAGGTAAACTTTAGGGCGTCCCGTCAATTTTAAATTTTCGAATTTCATGTCGTACTACCTGTCAAACGATGCCCACGTTGGAGCTGATAGTGAGAAAATTTATGAAAAAAATTTGCAAAGTCTTCTTCAGTCGGCAACCAGCGGTCAAAGTTTTGCTCCGAAAGTGCTGATCAGGATCTGTGGACCAAAACCGCATATCAGCATTTTTGGGCCAAACTCGTGCTTTTATATATTACTAATATTTTTTGGATAACACACTTAACATTTTTCAACTTATGTTATCTAAAAAAACATTAAAAAATATTGGATTGGACAATTTTGGATTTTTTTAAATATTTTTCCAATAAAGTTTGCAAAATTTTTGAATATTTAAGCTGCATTTGGTCAAATAATTCGGACATGAATTTTAGTCAAAAAACGTAATTTTTCCTAATTTCACCGCTGGTTGCCGACTGAAGATGACCTTGCAAAATTTTTTCATAAATTTTCCCACAATCAGTTCTAACTTGGCTATCGTTTGGCAGGTATTAATACATGAAATTCAACACTCAAAAAAATAAAACTGTAAAGTTAACAATTATTTTTTAGTTAAGTTGAGTTAACTGGCTTTTTAGCAAATTTTTAGTTAAAATCAGCGTTTTAACTACTTTTTTTAATTAAGTTCAATTTACGATAATACTAGTTTTCAACAAATTTTGAATTATTTTTTTTTGTTGACTTTAAAACTGAGTTAACGAATTTTTATTAATTTGCTGATTTTTCGTAATATATTTGCTAAGTGAAAAGAGTGATTACTATTTAAGAAATTTCTTGTGTAGCCTCCTATGCAAATCTCATAAGTTCTACTTAAGCTGAACTTAATGCTGTGAAAAAATAGATAAAATAAGTGAAGTGTTAGTATTTAAAGTGTTCGGTGAAATAAAAAAAAAATGTCAACCTAAAAATGTAAAAAAAAATTTACAAAATATATTATTAATTTTAGTTAACGAAAGGTAACAAAAATTTTAGCTGAATTCAACTAATTTTTTTGTAAATTTGTACATAAAAATGTTACGAAATTTTCAGCTAAATTTTTAGTTAAAGTTACGATTTTTATGCTACATTCATTCTACGAAAAGTTAGCTAAATATTTTTAGTTAAATTAACTAGAAATTTATTAGGCCCAAAATCAGGTGCTTTTTTAGTTAAATTTAACTAAATTTTTTGCTAACTTTACAGTTTTTTTTTTTTTTGAGTGAACAGTAAAAAAGTTAAATTCGGCTTTGCCAAATGTATTGACACCCTCCACAATGTAATAAAAGATTATTTGCAAAAATGCCTGCGAATTTTGTACTCTTGCCCAAAACATTAAATCACGATAATTTTTTGCGGAAGATTTGGGTGTTCTTGCCAAAGCAAAGTTTTTTTTAGAAAAAATAATGTTATATTACTTTGCTATTCCATGCAAAACGAATTGAAATATCAGTCGAGGACCCCATTAAAAACCGAAAGAGCTGTACATTTCGTAACTGACAAGCGAAGTCTCCCTGGTGTCAACCTCCGATCTTCATGAAATTTGGATATATTGTTAAGAACGAAAATTAATTCGACACGTAATTTTTTTTAGCAGCCCAAACTCATTTTTAGGGGGGTCGATTTGTATGGGGGGAAATTGACCTTTTTCAGTTTTTCACGTTTTACGCCTATTTAAACAAAATTAATATAGGCATGTGTGGTATCAGATTAAAGGGGTTAAAAAAACCTATCTCGTGGTGCTAACAACGGGAAGTTAATATTTTTAAGTTAAAAAGAAGTTAATATTTTTCGACTTATTAACAAAAATGTCCTAAAATTTTGGTATTTTACTCAATATGACGAGAAGTTGTGCATTTTTGGCCACGTTCTTAGCACACGTAGATAGGTTTTCTAAAGACCTTTCATTTGGTATGTAACATGACTAGGTTTCTTTGCATAATATAGGAGATAAACGAAAAAAAACTGAAAAATTGCCTTGTCTTCCCCTCTCCTTTATCTCCCTAAATATGAATTTGGACCGCTAAAAAAATACGTGTCCCTTTATTTTTTTCTGATCTACAAAATAAAACCATACCCATAAAGATCAGCGGGTGACACTAGGGAGACTTCCCTTGTGAGTGCAAAAATAAGTGCAAAAAAGTGTTTTTACATTTTGGAGAGTATAAAAGATTCGGCACCAAAGAATATAACACTCTCACTTGTTTTATGTACATTTGATAAACAAATGGAAAGTTTTTATGCGAAAAACTTAGACTTGGTGAAAAAGTAGTTTTGGTAAAAAAAAGATTTTTTTTTTTCACGAAAAACAAAATTATGTTAAAAAAACCCAAAATTTTTGTGAAAAAAAAATTTGATGAAAAGAAAAATTTTTTGATGTAAAAAAAATTGAAGAAAAAAAAATTTTTGATGTAAAAAAAATTGATAATAAAAAATTAGATTAAAAAATTTAGGAAAAAAAATTTTGTGATGAAAAACAAATTTGATAAAAAAAAAAAATAATGAAAGAAAAAAATTGATCAAAAAAAAAATTTGATGAAAAAAAAATTTGATGAATAAAAAAAAAATTTATAAAAAAACAATGATGAAAAAAAAAAATTCATTAAAAATGATTTAAACAAAAAAAAAATTTAGCCAAATTTTAAAAAATTTTACAAGTCCTGAAAAAGTTTTGTAGAATTTTCTAAGTCCTGAATAAAATATATTTTTGGTACATTTTTTGCGTTTTGAAGTAAAAATTTATTACCAAAGTTTTAAGAAAAAAGTTTTTAAATTTCGAATTCAAAAATTTAAATTTCAAATTTCGGACACAATTTTTTTTTGCATTTTTTTTGCATTTCCCGAAAAAACTTGGGAAAAATTTGAAAATTATGAGATAAAAAAAAATATTTTATGCAAAATTATACATATTTTATCTTACACTCAAAAAAAAAAAAAACTGTAATGTTAGCAAAAAAAGCTTGTAAACCTACAAGAAAATTTGCTGATTTTGAACCCACAATTTTTTTGCTAAAGTTAGCAAAAATGTTTTGCCAATAATTAGTTAACTAAATTTTTTTTTTGAACTAAGTTCATACACATCTGAGGACCCCATTGGGTTCGGACCCGATAGGTCCAGACCCCGATGGGCCTAGACCTAGATGGGCTCCTTAAAAATCGTCATAGTTTTTGATCCAAAATTTGTGTCCGTTTCGCTCTACCTTGCTTAGTTTTTGAGATACGTGATTATAGGGGACCACTGGGGCCTTGAGAAATAAAAAACTCGATAACTTCAAAAATATTACTCGGTGAGCTTTTGACTATTTTGCGGTTCTACGTGTTGAGAGCTACAAAAATGGTTTTGGACTTTTTGTTGTGTCGGCAATATTTGCCGAGATACAATGAGCATTTTAAAATTTTCGGAATTGCTAACTTTTTTGGATCCAAAGTTAGGGCCCATTAGGGTCCACACATGTGAAGAGGTTCGGCGATACTATGGACAGCTCGAGAACCAAAAATGGCCTCCATTTTGCTCTATCTGGCTTAGTTTTCGAGATAGCGCCATTTTAAGTTTTCTGAAAGTAAAAAAAAAATACCATTTATTTTGCTAATATTAGCAAAAAAGCTTGTAAAAATTAGGTCAACTCAATTTTAAATCTAGCAAAAAAAATTAGTTCAAATTTTGTTTAAAATTGCTAATGCGCTAAATGAAGTTTACAAGATATTTTTGCTAACATGCTAATCTCAACTAAAAATTTGCTAAAAGTTAGATAACCAGCATTAGCAAAAAAAAATTAGTAAATCTACTAATGTATTATTTTGAGTGTATGATATAAAATTATATACAATCATATCAAGTTAGATAAACCCAATATTCGGATCAAAAACGATCATATTTAATCTAATATAACAAATTTTGAGCTATTTTGATCCACCAATTTCATCATCTTATTTTATTCAAATACGTGTTGAGCCATATTAAATTATAAATGGCTCAATTTTAAATTATATACACTCAAAAAATTATGTCATTAACTATTTGTAGTTTATTTAAAAAGTTTTCCGTTTAGTCGTTTTTAAAAGAAAAAACATTTGTTTGATGTTCAGTTTTTATTAATGACTACTTCAGTCCTTTGTTTCAAAAATAATACACTAAAAAATAAAGACTTTCATTAACATTTAATTTTTAAAGTAATTTATTTTTGTTCTGTAAGTAAAAACTACTGATTATTCTTTTGATTTTTAATGATTTGTGTAAGTAATTTTTATTTAAATTGTTGGTATTTTTTAATGAAATATCATTAGTTTTTAACTACACAAATCAATTATTTTTTTGTAGAAAAAAAATCAAAAAAATATTTATAGAAATATAAAAACATGTTTGTATCAAGTGACTTTGGCACGATGGGTAGAGTGTCTGGCCAGAATGTAGTTGATTGCGGGATCGATTCCCCAAAAATTTTATAAAAAATTTTTAAAAAAATATTTCAATAAAAAATTGTAAAAAATTACATACGAAATCATTAATTTTTATTGTTTTCGTAGGTTATTTCTTTGAAATTTGTTGGTAAAAATAACAGAACTATCATTAATTTTTAATGTTTTCGTTGGTTATTTTTTTCGAATTTGTTGGTAAAAAAGAGTGAAAAAAACATTAAACAATACAATTTTTGCTTTAAAGGAGTTATTTTTGTTGGAAAACAGATTTCGGACCTTCATAATAGTACTTCTCATATAACTTGGGAAATATATCAAATATTATGTCTGGTTTGATGTTTGATTGACCAACGATGATTCTCTAAAGTCTGCTGAAGTTTCCTTTAGTGGGGATGAAACTGATCAGTACAGACATACTATGAGATAGTAACTTTTTTAAAGCAATAAATTAAAAATACTCTATTATGACAATATCATAAATAGAAATATTTTTGGGCCTCGAACTAGAATAAAACTCTAATCGAATATATATACATATATAAAGGCCGAATAAATACATTTTATTTTTATGTACCTTTTGGTACTAAAAATAAAAAAACAACATTTGACACAAAGTTTAGTACGACTTATCCTACCAACACTATTGTTTGGTTAGGCACTGTTGTTATTGTAAAATAACAGCAACACATATATTAATAGTTACCGACGGTGATTTAATATATACAATTTTTGCTTTAAAGGAGTTATTTTTGTTGGAAAACAGATTTCGGACCTTCATAATAGTACTTCTCATATAACTTGGGAAATATATCAAATATTATGTCTGGTTTGATGTTTGATTGACCAACGATGATTCTCTAAAGTCTGCTGAAGATTCCTTTAGTGGGGATGAAACTGATCAGTACAGACATACTATGAGATAGTAACTTTTTTAAAGCAATAAAATTAAAAATACTCTATTATGACAATATCATAAATAGAAATATTTTTGGGCCTCGAACTAGAATAAAACTCTAATCGAATGTAATTTTTTAATGTTTAATGTTATTTATTTTAGAAAATTTTGTCAACAGTAAAAAATAAATGTTGATGTTTGTTAAAACAAACGAATAATTACTGGGATGGTTTTCAATTGTTTATTCACTGGTTTTAAGTGTGTTTTTCATTTGTTTTTGCCTACAAAATATTTTGAGTGTATGGACCTGTATATTTATTTTTAGTGGGGTAGTCAAAGTGAGGTGGAGTCCTGCAACTTTTTTAAAATAAGACACCAGCCTAAAAACATTATCATGTTAAAAAAAAATTTTTTGAAAAAAAAAATTCCACGATTTTTTTTTTGTAAAAATATTGGTTTGTACTTGTAAAAATTCTATTCTGTGTCCAATTCTGCTCCCATATGAAAACCAGCAGCCAATTTGAAGCATTTTGTATTTTTAGGTTATGTAGAATATACAAAAACTTTCGAGGTGTTCTTACATTTTAGTTCATGACTTTTGAACTGATTTCGCTCAAATGCAATACCAAACTACTTAGGGCAGCAACAAGTAAATTTGCTAAGTCTCAGTCATATATGTATGTTTTATATTTTGGCCGTGATCACCATTTCCACAGACGGACAGACGGACATCGCTAGAATGTCTTAGAATCGATCACTGATCAATAATATTATGCTTTATGGGGTCCCAGACCGATATTTCGATGAGTTACAAACGGAATGAGAAAATTATATACACCTTCTATCACTAATTGTAAGTGGAGGGTATAAAAATGTAAGTTTGATGGGACTTTTTCAAATTTGTAGACTAGGAAAAAACGTTAATGAAATAATGAAACTAGGAAATAAAATAGTATTAATAACACAGGCCGACAAAATTTTAAAAAAGTCAAAACCCCAGGACTAAAGTATACTTTCTTAAGGGGTTGAGTTGCGCTGAATCCGAATCTGTTCTCAGAATTTCTCCTTCACATCAGGTTTTCGAGATATTTCTTAAATTTAGACATTAAATTTAGAAAATCCCCGTTTTTAGCCATATTTGAGATGTTATAACTGCGCGAATTCGCATTTATTTAAAAAACCTGATATGTCGCCTGAAAGTAATAACCTTTAAATATATCTTGTTTCTTTTCCGTATGTCTGTAATATCTTGTTTCTTCTCTGAGATATCTTATTATGGAGTTTGAAAAATTCGGGTTTTCGGCTAGTTTTTGCTATCAATGCGAATTCGACTGATTTTTTGCTACATTTCGCCTTTATTTTACGGCAAAATTATAAAAGTCTTAAGTTTCCAATTTAAAAGAAAAAATGCTTTTAGAATTGCTCAGATATTCTTTTTATTTCCTGAGATATCGTACCACTCTCAGCCGAACAGTCACGAAACTAGGACAAACTTCAGGTTAAGATATCTCAGAGATGAGACTAGATAATACAAAGGTTAAACATTCATTTTTAAGGTAATTTGTAGGACGTTCAGGCGACATATCAAGATGTATAAGTAAAGATGAATTCACGCAGTTACAACGTCTCGAATATGACGAAAACGTTATTTTTTTCAATTTCAAGCTAAGATATCTTGAAAACCTTATGTAATAAGCAAATTCTAATATCAGATTCGGATTCAGCGCAACTCAAACCTACAGAATAGTATACTCTTGTCTATGGGTTAAAAATTTGTTGGCCTGTGTAATGATAATTTTTTATTATTTATGCGTAAACATCATAATTAATGAATCTTTTTTCTTTCTACCCAAAACTTTTTTTTTATCAATACATTACAGGGCATTACCAGGAGGTCTTCCCAGAGTGTGAGCTTAACATGAAAAAAATTGTTTTATAATTTGCAAACTATTGAAATTTAATCAGATCTTTTAGGGTTTAATTTGGAATACAATGGAATAAAAACCATATAAAAACACTATGAAATTTCAGAGAAACGTGAGTGTGTGTGTGTTAAACTTACTTTGAAAAATATATTGAATATAATGGCAACGTATCCTTGTAATACCCTGTTATTTGAGATCTCTACGTAGAATTATGTGAATATGAATATGTGAATTATAAATGATGATGTTACTGTGTACGAGGATATGGATGTGTTATTAAAGGAGAACAATGATGACATTGAGAATGATGATGGTGGCGATTGTGTTAAAGATAAAGCTTGGGTAGAATAATTTCATTGTACGGCTGGTGTTACGGTCATGTAGCTGGTGGATTGCTGTTGTAGTAATATTTTGATGCACGTGTTATGCGTATGGTTTTTCACAAAAAAAAAAAATAACCTGCAGATGATACTATCGATCATCGGACTCAAAATGGGTAAGACAAAATGTACGAAATTTTCAAACAATTACCAAATGTGATTTTAACAAGTTCTGGCGTTGTCAGTTCGTGAAAATCACGATTTAGTCCAAACCAAAACAGCTAGATCGTTTTTTTGCACCCAAAAATATTTTTTACCAAATTTTTTCAAACAGCATTTTTTCGAAATTATTTCAAACAGCGAAACAGGCACCTTAATTCTCGCTATAGCACAAAAGAGTGTGGCATAATAAATCCTTTTGTCCAAACGCGGTCTAATATTGCCTCTACTGCTATTCAAGTTCATTATATTTTTGAAACCTTCATAAATATAATAAAGTTTAATGAAAAAGTCCATGAAATGCACTTTATAAAATTTCATGATTTCATAAAAAAAAATCATAAACACATATGATATGATTTTTGGTAATATAATTAGGAGATTGAGGCAAAACAATTATAGCTCCTGAAAAAGATTTTTAAAATTTGTATTCCTTATTTTATTTCTTCCAATGAATGCATTTGCTTTATTAATGAAACATTTCATAAATACTATGAAACCTTGTAAATATAATGAAAATTGTCATCTAAGTTCGTCCAATGCAACTCTTTCATAAATATTATAAAATATTTCATAAATAATATGAGACATTTCATAAAAATAATATTATTTTTTCAAGTATTTCATAATAAATATGGAACCATCCATTGTGCCAATGAAGTGGTTCAATAATACTATGAAATAATTTCGAAATATTATCAAATATTCAAGAAAAAATAAATTAAATCTATGAAATTTTTCATCGTATTTATGAAGAATTCATAATATTTATGAAGAGTTTCATAAAATTTTATGAAAGTTTTCATAAATATAATGAACAATTTCTTAAATGAACAATTATGAAACTATTTTATTATATTTATGAAACTATTACATTGGACGAACTTTAATGAAGATTTTAATTATATTTATGACAGTTTTCATAAATATATTGAAGCTTTTTCTTTGAGTGTACTTTCCGACGTGAATTTTTTATTAAAATCTCTTCAGTCGTTCAATCAGGGTCGCCAGTTTTTTTTTTTTTTTGATGCCATCCCCAACTTAAAATTTCTCATCCCCAAAAATCCCCCAAAAAAAATTTCTCAAAATTTACTATACGAAAAAAAAAACTTGCAACCCTTCAAGTGCTTTTGAGTAATTTAGCTAATTTTTCAGAACAAAAACTTGGTTAACTTACGCACAAACACTTGGTGGGTTGTATTTTACACAGAAACTTGGCTAAAAAGTGTAAGTCTATTTTGCGTGTTGAGCGATTAGCACATCATGACTTTTTTTACAGAAAACACTAGTGAATTTTGTAAGTTTTCCATTATAGATTTAAAGGATATACCATAGAAAATGTATGAAAATCTACAATTTCGTTTAAAGAAAAAGAAAAGCATGATAGCAGACACCATACAATTTTTTTTTTTTTTTTATAAATCTCTCATAATTCCTACGTTTGCAGTTTTTTGGGTGCTTTAATGTCCACGATTGATCAAAAATAAAGTAGAGTTCATTTTACCGATTTTAGCATTATTTTATGATTGATGTATTTAAAAAACAGTTGTTTATCTAAAATATTTCATCCCCTAAAAATCCCC